>CM073584.1:32319095-33631595 GCA_037074715.1 Magnolia kwangsiensis | reverse complement strand
TATCTTTTTACCCTTATAAGTAGGCTTTTTGGTAGGGTTGTCATCATTTTGGGGTGGGTGACACAACTGGCAACGGGATGCCCCAGATTCATTTCCTCTCTCCAGAAACGTGGCCCACCTTTCTTGTTGTGTTTGATTGGTTGGGTTGTACTGCATTATCAAGTTGTAATTCAGTAAACTAGTCTCTTAAGCCAACGATTTTTGTATGTTTGGCTATAGCAATCTTCCTTGATTATGGTTTCTCAAAGGCATCAATCCTATGGTGATATTGAAGAATGCAGCTCAAGTGACAAGATATTCCAACAAAAACCAGCAGCAATCTTCTAAGATACAGCAAGACATGTAAAAGCCTAAGAAGTAACTGCAACCTTGTTATTTCTAAGATACAGGCTGATTTGGTTATGTTATTTTCTCAAAATGCGTTAAGCGGCTAAGCTTCTTTTCCTGTATTCTCTGATGTTTGTTTTTCCAAGAGCTTGCAAGTCTCAGGAAACGAAGGACTGAGATGTTATGCATCAAATCCTTGCTATTTTTAGCAATGCCCTCAGCAAAAAATGATTTGGAGTTTCAGTCCTTAGTTTTAAGTGAAATGAGTTTTGTTTCGCAGGGAAAACACTCGTGTCCATCAAGGCGTCGTTTAGCAACGTTGCTAACGTGCTCCTCGACTGGAATGCTGATGACAACGAAGATCATTGCTCCTAGCGCGGGGTTGCTTGCGACAATCTCTCCTTCGCCGTCGTTTCTCTGTAACTCATATACCTTATGTTCTTTTTCTTCTTTCTTCTTATCTGATTTCAACTTCTAATTCATTACAATCATGAATCTTCTGTGAAGGAATTTCTCAAATTTGAATCTCGGCGGGGAGATTTCGCCAACCATTGGGGATTTACAGAGCTTACAGGCACTGTATGTTTTACTTTATTGTATCAGGATAAATATGCATTTGGATGAAATCATTTTAAGCTCAAATGCTTATGTTGGTTGCATTGATGTGCAGAGATTTGAAGGGGAATCAGCTTACTAGGTCAATCCCTGATAAGATCAGCAATTACGTCTTGCTGAAATCTCTGTAATCTCTCTCATTTACTTGCATTATGAAGTTATGGGATTGAGAATGTAATGGAGGATTTAACTGAAATCTGTGTTGGTTTGTTTTCTATAGGGATTTATCCGGTAACTTGTTATATGGAGATATTCCGTTTTAGACATCTAGGCTCAAACAGCTTGAGGAATTGTTAGTATCATGTCTGCTTTTATTTGGTAGATTGGTCATTTTCACGAATCTTGCTTGCCCTTTTGTAAGGGATAGATTGGTCATTTATGGTGATGTTACTATGTAGGACATTGAAGAACAATCGGTTAACAGGGCCTATCCATTCAACCCTTTCACAGATGCCAAATCTCAAAACTTTGTAAGGTTGTTATCACTTATATTTGAGTTTGTTCTATTTTGTGGTTTATGCTTTCTAATATCTACTTGAAAACATTGAATTGTTTTTTTTTTCTTCTCATTTGGGTTTTCTCAGTTACACATTTGCATTGGGGGTTTGCTTGATAGAACATACTTGAACTACAATTGTTTGTTTCCAATGGCGTGGATTTGTGTGTACAAAGTGATTTTAATGGGTTCCTTGCTGTTTAATTTTTTTTAGGGATCTTGCTCAGAATCAGCTCACTGGTGACATTCTGAGGCTGATTTATTGGAATGAAGTATTGCAGTATCTGTGAGTACTTCCTCCACTCTGTGTACTCCATGTAAATCACAATTTATAAGTCTATCTTAAATTAGTTCTAGTTCATCTAGTAATTTGGTATTTGGTATGTTTTGGAGTCGCCCATTATTGTGACCACACTATGGGTTCTATTATGTAATGTGATGGCCACTTTGATTCTTGTTATGTAAGATGGACATTGACTATTATGACTTCCAGCATTCCTTTTAGTGCGGGTGTTGTTCTTGTTCTTTCTTCAATTGTTTATGGTCTATTGACTGTTATGACTTTTGGGGATATTTCTTACAATCAAATCACTAGAGAGGTTCCTTACAACAATGGTTTTATGGTAACTTTTTGCAGCACCTTTTCCATTCTTTATTGGCACTTTTTCCATTATTTTTCAATTGCTTATTTACACTTATTACAGCCTTTAGTGGCGTTCGTAACAAATTTTACCAGTGTTTCACGTAAGCTACCAGTGTTTCACATAGCTTTTCACCGGCGTTTCTCATATCCCTCACACGGCGTTTCTCATATCTTTAGCGGCGTTTCTACTGTTTTTGCGGCGCTTTAAGAGTTTTTATGGCAGTCACAGAAGCCGCCGCTAAAGGATACTAAGCGCCGCTAAAGTTCTTATTTTAGCGACGGCCTTCAAAAACGCCGCTAAAAAGGTATGAGCGCCCCACTTTAGCGGCATTTGTCCAACTGCCGCTAATTCTTAGCGGTTTTTGGGACTTTTAGGAGCGGTTTTGGCCGCCGGCAAAGCCTATTTTTCTTGTAGTGTTATAAGTTATAGGTTAAGGTTTAGGTTATAAGTTTTGGTTTAGGTTAAGGTTATAGGTTATGGTTTACGTTAAGGTTTAGGTTTTGGGTTTAGGTTACAGTCATAGGTTTAGGTTATAGGTTATAGGTTATAGGTTATAGCTTTGGGAATTGAGAATAGGTTAAGGTTTAGGTTTAGAAAATCAGGTTCGGGATCAGGTTTAGGTTTGGCTTTTCAAGTTTAGGTTTAGGTTTAGGTTAGGGAGTTGAGATTAGGATTTGGTGTAGGTTTAGGTTTAGGGATTTGAGAATAGGTTAAGGTTTAGGTTTAGGAAATCCGATTCGGGTTTAGGCTTGGATTTTCATGTTCAAGTTTAGGTTTAGGTTAGGGAGTTGAGATTGGGATTAGTTGAAGGTTTAGGTTTAAGGATTTGAGAATACATTTAGGTTTTAGGTTTAGGTTTTAGCATATAGGTTTAGGTTATAGGTTTAGATTTTGGTTTTAGGTTTAGGTTAAGGTTCTAAGTTTAGGTTATAGGTTAAGGTTTAGGTTAAGGTTATAGGTTTTGGTTTAGGTTATTGGTTTAGGTTTTAGTTTATAGGTTTTGGTTTTAGATTTAGGTCAATGTTATAAGTTTAGGTTATAGGTTATAGGTTTTGATTTAGGTTAAGGTTATAGGTTTTGGTTTAGGTTAAGGTTTTAGTTTTGGGTTTAGGTTAAGGTCATAGGTTTAGGTTATAGGTTAGGTTTAGGTTATAGGTTATAGCTTTGGGAATTGAGAATAGGTTAAGGTTTAGGTTTAGGAAATCGAGTTCGGGTTCAAGATCAGGTTTAGGTTTGGCTTTTCAAGTTTAGGATTAGGTTTAGGTTAGGGAGTTGATATTAGGATTTGGTGTAGGTTTAGGTTTAGGGATTTGAGAATAGGTTAAGGTTTAGGTTTAGGAAATTCAGTTCGGGTTTGGAATCGGGTTTAGGCCTGGATTTTCATGTTCATGTTTAGGTTTAGGTTAGGGAGTTGAGATTGGGATTAGTTGTAGGTTTAGGTTTAAGGATTTGGGAATACATTTAGGTTTTAGGTTTAGGTTTTAGCTTATAGGTTTAGGTTAAGGTTCTAAGTTTAGGTTATGGGTTAAGGTTTAGGTTATAGGTTAAGGTTTAGGTTAAGGATATAGGTTTTGGTTTAGGTTATAGGTTTAGGTTTTAGTTTATAGGTTTAGGTTATAGGTTTAGGTTTTGGTTTTAGGTTTAGGTTAAAGTTATAAGTTTAGGTTATAGGTTATAGGTTATAGGTTATAGGTTAAGGTTTAGGTTGTAGGTTTTCTTTTAGGTTAAGGTTACAGGTTTTGGTTTAGGTTAAGGTTTAGGTTTTAGGTTTAGGTTAAGGTCATAGGTTTAGGTTATCGGTTAGGTTTAAGTAATAGGTTATAGGTTATAGCTTTGGGAATTGAGAATAGGTTATGGTTTAGGTTTACGAAATCGGGTTCGGGTTCGGGATCAGGTTTAGGTTTGACTTTTCAAGTTTAGGTTTAGGTTTAAATTAGGGATTTGAGATTAGGATTTGGTGTAAGTTTAGGTTTAGGGATTTGAGAATAGGTTAAGGTTTAGGTTTAGGAAATCGAGTTCGGGTTCGAGATTGGGATCGGGTTTAGGCCTGAATTTTCAGTTCAAGTTTAGGTTTAGGTTAGGGATTTGAGATTAGGATTAGTTGTAGGTTTAGGTTTAAGGATTTGAGAATACATTTAGGTATTAGGTTTAGGTTTTAACTTATAGGTTTAGTTTATAGGTTTAGGTTTTGGTTTTAGGTTTAGGTTAAGGTTCTAAGTTTAGGTTATAGGTTAAGGTTTAGGTTATAGATAGGTTAAGGTTTAGGTTAAGGTTATAGGTTTAGGTTTAGGTTATAGGTTTAGGTTTTAGTTTATAGGTTTTGGTTTTAGGTTTAGGTTAAAGTTATAAGTTTAGGTTGTAGGTTATAGGTTATAGGTTATAGGTTAAGGTTTAGGTTATTGGTTTTGATTTAGGTTAAGGTTATACGTTTTGGTTTAGGTTAAGGTTTAGGTTTTGGGTTTAGGTTAAGATCATAGGTTTAGGTTATAGGTTAGGTTTAGGTTATAGGTTATAGCTTTGGGAATTGAGAATAGGTTAAGGTTTAGGTTTAGGAAATCAGGTTCAGGTTCGGGATCAGGTTTAGGTTTGGGTTTTCAAGTTTAGGTTTAGGTTTAGGTTAGGGAGTTGAGATTAGGATTTGGTGTAGGTTTAGGTTTAGGGATTTGAGAATAGGTTAAGGTTTAGGTTTAGGAAATCCGGTTCGGGTTTGGAATCGGGTTTAGGCCTGGATTTTCATGTTCAAGTTTAGGTTTAGGTTAGGGAGTTGAGATTGGGAATAGTTGTAGGTTTAGGTTTAAGGATTTGAGAATACATTTAGGTTTTAGGTTTAGGTTTTAGCTTATAGGTTTAGGTTTTAGGTTTTGGTTTTGGTTTTAGGTTTAGGTTAAGGTTCTAAGTTTAGGTTATAGGTTAAGGTTTGGGTTATAGGTTAAGGTTTAGGTTAAGGTTATATGTTTGGGTTTAGGTTATAGGTTTAAGTTTTAGTTTATAGGTTTAGGTTATAGGTTTAGGTTTTGGTTTTAGGTTTAGGTTAAAGTTATAAGTTTAGGCTATAGGTTGTAGGTTATAGGTTATAGGTTAAGGTTTAGGTTAGAGATTTTATTTTAGGTTAAGGTTATAGGTTTTGGTTTAGGTTAAGGTTTAGGTTTTAGGTTTCAGTTAAGGTCATAGGTTTAGGTTATAGGTTAGGTTTAGGTAATAGGTAATAGATTATAGCTTTGGGAATTGAGAATAGGTTAAGGTTTAGGTTTAGGAAATCGAGTTCGGGTTCGGGATCAGGTTTAGGTTTGGGTTTTCAAGTTTAGGTTTAGGTTTAGGTTAGGGAGTTGAGATTAGGATTTGGTGTAAGTTTAGGTTTAGGAATTTGAGAATAGGTTAAGGTTTAGGTTTAGAAAATCGAGTTCGGGTTCGGGATCCGGATCGAGTTTAGGCCTGAATTTTCATGTTCAGGTTTAGGTTTAGGTTAGGGAGTTGAGATTGGGATTAGTTGTAGGTTTAGTTTTAAGGATTTGAGAATACATTTAGGTTTTAGGTTTAGGTTTTAACTTATAGGTTTAGGTTATTGGTTTAGGTTTTGGTTTTAGGTTTAGGTTAAGGTTCTAAGTTTAGGTTATAGGTTAAGGTTTAGGTTATAAGTTAAGGTTTAGGTTAAGGTTATAGGTTTTGGTTTAGGTTATAGGTTTAGATTTTAGTTTATAGGTTTTGGTTTTAGGTTTAGGTTAAAGTTATAAGTTTAGGTTATAGGTTATAGGTTAAGGTTTAGGTTATAGGTTTTGATTTAGGTTAAGGTTACAGGTTTTGGTTTAAGTTAAGATTTAGGTTTTGGGTTTAGGTTAAGGTCATAGGTTTAGGTTATAGGTTATAGCTTTGGGAATTGAGAATAGATTAAGGTTTAGGTTTAGGAAATCGGGTTCGAGTTCGGGATCAGGTTTAGTTTTGGCTTTTCAAGTTTAGGTTTAGGTTTAGGTTAGGGAGTTGAGATTAGGATTTGGTGTAGGTTTAGGTTTACGGATTTGAGAATAGGTTTTGGTGTAGGTTTAGAAAATCCGGTTTGGATTCGGGATCGAGTTTAGGCCTGGATTTTCATGTTCAAGTTTAGGTTTAGGTTAGGGAGTTGAGATTGGGATTAGTTGTAGGTTTCGGTTTAAGGATTTGAGAATACATTTAGGTTTTAAGTTTAGGATTTAGCTTATAGGTTTAGGTTATAGGTTTAGATTTTGGTTATAGGTTTAGGTTAAGGTTCTAAGTTTAGGTTATAGGTTAAGGTTTGGGTTATAGGTTAACGTTTAGATTAAGGTTATAGGTTTTGGTTTAGGTTATAGGTTTAGGTTTTACTTTATAGGTTTAGGTTATAGGTTTAGGTTTTGGTTTTAGGTTTAGGTTAAAGTTATAAGTTTAGGTTATAAGTTATAGGTTATAGGTTATAGGTTAAGGTTTAGGTTATAGGTTTTATTTTAGGTTAAGGTTATAGGTTTTGGTTTAGGTTAAGGTCATAGGTTTAGGTTATAGGTTAGGTTTAGGTAATAGGTTATAGGTTATAGCTTTGGGAATTGAGAATATGTTAAGGTTTTAGGTTTAGAAAATCGGGTTCGGGTTCGGGATCAGGTTTAGGTTTGGATTTTCAAGTTTAGGTTTAGGTTTAGGTTAGGGAGTTGAGATTAGGATTCGGTGTAAGTTTAGGTTTAGGGATTTGATAATAGGTTAAGGTTTAGGTTTAGGAAATCGAGTTCGGGTTCGGGATCGGGATCAGGTTTAGGCCTGGATTTTCATGTTCAGGTTTAGGTTTAGGTTAGAGAGTTGAGATTGGGATTAGTTGTAGGTTTAGGTTTATGGATTTGAGAATACATTTAGGTTTTAGGTTTAGGTTTTAACTTATAGGTTTAGGTTATAGGTTTAGGTTTTGGTTTTAGGTTTAGGTTAAGGTTCTAAGTTTAGGTTATAGGTTAAGGTTTAGGTTATAGGTTAAGGTTTAGGTTATAGGTTAAGGTTTAGGTTAAGGTTATAGGTTTTGGTTTAGGTTATAGGTTTAGGTTTTAGTTTATAGGTTTTGGTTTTAGGTTTAGGTTAAAATTATAAGTTTAGGTTATAGGTTATAGGTTAAGGTTTAGGTTATAGGTTTTGATTTAGGTTAAGGTTATAGGTTTTGGTTTAGGTTAAGGTTTAGGTTTTGGGTTTAGGTTAAGGTCATAGGTTTAGGTTATAGGTTAGGTTTAGGTATAGGCAATAGGTTATAGCTTTAGGAATTGAGAATAGGTTAAGGTTTTGGTTTAGTAAATCGGGTTCGGGTTCGGGATCAGGTTTAGGTTTGGGTTTTCAAGTTTAGGTTTAGGTTTAGGTTAGGGAGTTGAGATTAGGATTCGGTGTAGGTTTAGGTTTAGGGATTTGAGAATAAGTTAAGGTTTAGGTTTAGAAAATTCGGTTTGGGTTCGGAATCGGGTTTAGGCCTGGATTTTCATGTTCAAGTTTAGGTTTAGGTTAGGGAGTTGAGATTGGGTTAGATGTAGGTTTAGGTTTAAGGTTTAGGTTTTAGCTTATAGGTTTAGGTTATAGGTTTTGGTTTTGGTTTTAGGTTTAAGTTAAGGTTCTAAGTTTAGGTTATAGGTTAAGGTTTGGGTTATAGGTTAATGTTTAGGTTAAGGTTATAGGTTTTGGTTTAGGTTATAGGTTTAGGTTTTAGTTTATAGGTTTAGGTTATAGGTTTAGGTTTTGGTTTTAGGTTTAGGTTAAAGTTATAAGTTTAGGTTATAGGTTTTGTTTTAGGTTATGGTTATAGGTTTTGGTTTAGGTTAAGGTTTAGGTTTTAGGTTTAGATTAAGGTCATAGGTTTAGGTTATAGGTTAGCTTTAGGTAATAGGTTATAGGTTATAGCTTTGGAAATTGAGAATAGGTTAAGGTTTAGGTTTAGGAAATCGGGTTCAGGTTCGGGATCAGGTTTAGGTTTGGATTTTCAAGTTTCGGTTTAGGTTTAGGTTAGGGAGTTGAGATTAGGATTTGGTGTAAGTTTAGGTTTAGGGATTTGAGAATAGGTTAAGGTTTAGGTTTAGGAAATTGAGTTCAGGTTCGGGATCGGGATCGGGTTTAGGCCTGGATTTTCATGTTCAGGTTTAGGTTTAGGTTAGGGAGTTGCGATTGGGATTAGTTGTAGGTTTAGGTTTATGGATTTGAGAATACATTTAGGTTTTAGGTTTAGTTTTTAACTTATAGGTTTAGGTTTTGGTTTTAGGTTTAGGTTAAGGTTCTAAGTTTAGGATATAGGTTAAGGTTTAGATTATAGGTTAAGGTTATAGGTTTTGGTTTAGGTTTTAGTTTATAGGTTTTGGTTTTAGGTTTAGGTTAAAGTTATAAGTTTAGGTTATAGGTTATAGGTTATAGGTTGTAGGTTAAAGTTTAGGTTATAGGTTTTGGTTTAAGTTAAGGTTATTGGTTTTGGTTTAGGTTAAGGTTTAGGTTTTGGGTTTAGGTTAAGGTCATAGGTTTAGGTTATAGGTTAGGTTTAGGTTATAGGTTATAGGTTATAGCTTTGGGAATTGGGAATAGGTTAAGGTTTAGGTTTAGGAAATCGGGTTCGAGTTCTGGATCAGGTTTAGGTTTGGCTTTTTAAGTTTAGGTTTAGGTTTAGGTTAGGAGTTGAGATTAGGATTTGGTGTAGGTTTAGGTTTAGGGATTTGAGAATAGGTTAAGGTTTAGGTTTAAGAAATCCGGTTCGGGTTTGGGATTGGGTTTAGACCTGGATTGTCAAGTTCAAGTTTAGGTTTAGGTTAGGGATTTGAGATTGTGATTAGTTGTAGGTTTAGGTTTAAGGATTTGAGAAGACATTTAGGTTTTAAGTTTAGGTTTTAACTTATAGGTTTAGGTTATAGGTTTAGGTTTTGGTTTTAGGTTCAGGTTAAGGTTCTAAGTTTAGGTTATAGGTTAAGGTTTAGGTTATAGGTTAAGGTTTAGGTTAAGGTTATAGGTTTTGGTTTAGGTTACAGTTTTAGGTTTTAGGTTTAGATTAAGGTCATAAGTTTAGGTTATAGGTTAGCTTTAGGTAATAGGTTATAGGTTATAGCTTTAGGAATTGAGAATAGGTTAAGGTTTAGGTTTAGGAAATCGGGTTCAGGTTCGGGATCAGGTTTAGGTTTAGATTTTCAAGTTTCAGTTTAGGTTTAGGTTAGGGAGTTGAGATTAGGATTTGGTGTAAGTTTAGGTTTAGGGATTTGAGAATAGGTTAAGATTTAGGTTTAGGAAATCGAGTTCGGGTTCGGGATCGGGATCGGGTTTAGGCCTGGATTTTCTTGTTCAGGTTTAGGTTTAGGTTAGGGAGTTGAGATTGGGATTAGTTGTAGGTTTAGGTTTATGGATTTGAGAATACATTTAGGTTTTAGGTTTAGTTTTTAACTTATAGGTTTAGGTTATAGGTTTAGGTTTTGGTTTTAGGTTTAGGTTAAGGTTCTAAGTTTAGGTAATAGGTTAAGGTTATTGGTTTTGGTTTATGTTATAGGTTTAGGTTTTGGTTTTAGGTTTAGGTTAAAGTTATAAGTTTAGGTTATAGGTTATAGGTTATAAGTTGTAGGTTAAGGTTTAGGTTATAGGTTTTGGTTTAGGTTAAGGTTATTGGTTTTGGTTTAGGTTAAGGTTTAGGTTTTGGGTTTAGGTTAAGGTCATAGGTTTAGGTTATAGGTTAGGTTTAGGTTAGGTTATAGGTTATAGCTTTGGGAATTGGGAATAGGTTAAGGTTTAGGTTTAGGAAATCGGGTTCGGGTTCTGGATCAGGTTTAGGTTTGGCTTTCTAAGTTTAGGTTTAGGTTTAGGTTAGGGAGTTGAGATTAGGATTTGGTGTAGGTTTAGGTTTAGGGATTTGAGAATAGGTTAAGGTTTAGGTTTAAGAAATCCGGTTCGGGTTTGGGATTGGGTTTAGACCTGGATTTTCAAGTTCAAGTTTAGGTTTAGGTTAGGGATTTGAGATTGAGATTAGTTGTAGGTTTAGGTTTAAGGATTTGAGAAGACATTTAGGTTTTAAGTTTAGGTTTTAACTTATAGGTTTAGGTTATAGGTTTAGGTTTTGGTTTTAGGTTCAGGTTAATGTTCTAAGTTTAGGTTATAGGTTAAGGTTTAGGTTATAGGTTTTGGTTTAGGTTACAGTTTTAGGTTTTAGTTCATAGGTTTTGGTTTTAGGTTTAGGTTAAAGTTATAAGTTTAGGTTATAGATTATAGGTTATAGGTTATAGGTTAAGGTTTAGGTTATAGGTTTTGATTTAGGTTAAGGTTATAGGTTTTGGTTTAGGTTAAGGTTTAGGTTTTGGGTTTAGGTTAAGGTCATAGGTTTAGGTTATAGGTTAGGTTTAGGTTATAGGTTATAGGTTATAGCTTTGGGAATTGAGAGTAGGTTAAGGTTTAGGTTTAGGAAATTGGGTTCGGGTTCGGGATCGTGTTTAGGTTTGGGTTTTCAAGTTTAGGTTTAGGTTTAGGTTAGGGAGTTGAGATTAGGATTTGGTGTAGGTTTAGGTTTAGGGATTTGAGAATAGGTTAAAGTTTAGGTTTAGGAAATTCGGTTCGAGTTCAGAATCGGGTTTAGGCCTGGATTTTCATGTTCAAGTTTAGGTTTAAGTTAGGGAGCTGAGATTGGGATTAGATGTTGGTTTAGGTTTTAGGATTTGAAAATACATTTAGGTTTTAGGTTTAGATTTTAGCTTATAGGTTTAGGTTAAAGGTTTAGGTTTTGGTTTTAGGTTTTGGTTAAGGTTCTAAGTTTAGGTTATAGGTTAAGGTTTGGGTTATAGGTTAAGGTTTAGGTTAAGGTTATAGGTTTTGGTTTAGGTTTTAGGTTTAGGTTTTAGTTTATAGGTTTTTGTTTTAGGTTTAGGTTAAAGTTATAAATTTAGATTATAGGTTATGGGTTATAGGTTATAGGTTAAGGTTTAGGTTATAGGTTTTGATTTAGGTTAAGGTTATAGGTTTTGGTTTAGGTTAAGGTTTAGGTTTTAGGTTTAGGTTAAGGTCATAGGTTTAGGTTATAGGTTAGGTTTAGGTTATAGGTTATAGGTTATAGCTTTGGGAATTGAGAATAGGTTAAGGTTTAGGTTTAGGAAATTGGGTTCGGGTTCTGGATCAGGTTTAGGTTTGGGTTTTCAAGTTTAGGTTTAGGTTTAGGTTAGGGAGTTGAGATTAGGATTTGGTGTAGGTTTAGGTTTAGGGATTTGAGAATAGGTTATGGTTTAGGTCTAGGAAATCCGATTCGGGTTCGGGATCGGGTTTAGGCCTGGATTTTCATGTTCAAGTTTAGGTTTAGGTTAAGGAGTTGAGATTGGGATTAGTTGTAGGTTTAGGTTTAAGAATACATTTAGGTTTTAGGTTTAGGTTTTAGCATATAGGTTTCGGTTATAGGTTTAGGTTTTGGTTTTAGGTTTAGGTTCAGGTTCTAAGTTTAGGTTATAGGTTAAGGTTTGGGTTATAGGTTAAGGTTTAGGTTAAGGTTATAGGTTTTGGTTTAGGTTATAGGTTTAGGTTTTAGTTTATAGGTTTAGGTTATAAGTTTAGGTTTTGGTTTTAGGTTTTGGTTAAAGTTATAAGTTTAGGTTATAGATTATAGGTTATAGGTTATAGGTTATAGGTTAAGGTTTAGGTTATAGGTTTTGTTTTAGGTTAAGGTTATAGTTTTTGGTTTAGGTTAAGGATTAGGTTTTAGGTTTAGGTTAAGGTCATTGGTTTAGGTTATAAGTTAGGTTTAGGTTATAGGTTATAGGTTATAGCTTTGGGAATTGAGAATAGGTTAAGGTTTAGGTTTAGGAAATCGGGTTCGGGTTCGGGATCAGGTTTAGGTTTGGGTTTTCAAGTTTAGGTTTAGGTTTAGGTTAGGGAGTTGAGATTAGGATTTGGTGTAAGTTTAGGTTTAGGGATTTGAGAATAGGTTAAGGTTTAGGTTTAGGAAATTGGGTTCGGATTCGGGATCGGGTTTTGGCCTGAATTTTCATGTTCAAGTTTAGGTTTAGGTTAGGGATTTGAGATTGGGATTAGTTGTAGGTTTAGGTTTAAGGATTTGAGAATACATTTAGGTTTTAGGTTTAGGTTTTAACATATAGGTTTAGGTTATAGATTTAGGTTTTAGTTTTAGGTTTAGGTTAAGGTTCTAAGTTTAGGTTATAGGTTAAGGTTTAGGTTATAGGTTAAGGTTTAGGTTAAGGTTATAGGTTTTGGTTTAGGTTATAGGTTTAGGTTTTAGTTTATAGGTTTTGGTTTTAGGTTTAGGTTAAAGTTATAAGTTTAGGTTATAGGTTATAGGTTATAGGTTAAGGTTTTGGTTATAGGTTTTGGATTAGGTTATGGTTATAGGTTTCGGTTTAGGTTAAGGTTTAGGTTTTGGGTTTAAATTATGGTCATAGGTTTAGGTTATAGGTTAGGTTTAGGTTATAGGTTATAAGTTATAGCTTTCGGAATTGAGAATAAGTTATGGGTTCGGTTTAGGGAATCGGGTTTAGGTTTGGCTTTTCAAGTTTAGGTTTAGGTTTAGGTTAGGGAGTTGAGATTAGGATTTGGTGTAGGTTTAGGTTTAGGGATTTGTGAATAGGTTAAGGTTTAGGTTTAGGAAATCCGGTTCGGGTTCGGGATCGGGTTTAGGCCTGGATTTTCATGTTCAAGTTTAGTTTTAGGTTAGGGAGTTGAGATTGGGATTAGTTGTAGGTTTAGGTTTAAGGATTTGAGAATACATTTAGGTTTTAGGTTTAGGTTTTAGCATATAGGTTTAGGTTATAGGTTTAGGTTTTGGTTTAGGTTTAGGTTAAGGTTCTAAGTTTAGGTTATAGGTTAAGGTTTAGGTTATAGGTTAAGGTTTAGGTTAAGGTTATAGGTTTTGGTTTAGGTTATAGGTTTATGTTTTAGTTTATAGGTTTTGGTTTTAGGTTTAGGTTTTAGTTTTAGGTTTAGATTAAGGTTATAGGTTTTCGATTAGGTTATGGTTCTTGGTTTTAGTTTCAGTTAAGGTTTAGGTTTTGGGTTTCGGTTAAGGTCATTCGGTTTAGGTTATAGGTTAGGTTAGGTTTAGGTTATAGGTTATAGGTTATAGCTTTGGGAATTGAGAATAGGGTAAGGTTTAGGTTTAGGAAATCGAGTTCGGGTTCAGGATTGGGTTTAGGTTTAGGGTTTTCAAGTTTAGGTTTAGGTTTAGGTTAGGGATTTGAAATTAAGTTACGGTTTAGGTTTAGGAAATCGGGTTTGGGTTCGGGATCGGGTTTAAGCCTGGATTTTCATGTTTAGGTTTAGGTTTAGGTAAGGGAGTTGAGATTAGGATTTTGTTTAGGTTTAGCTTTTGGGAATTGAGAATAGGTTAAGGTTTAGGTTTATGAAATTGGAATCGGGTTCGGGATCGAGTTTAGGCTTGGATTTTCAAGTTTAGGTTTAGGTTTAAGTTATAAGTTATAGCTTTGGGACTTGAGAATTGGTTAAGGTTTAGGTTTAGAAAATCGGGTTCGAGTTTGGGATCGGGTTTTAGTTTTAGGTTTTCAAGTTTAGGTTTAGGTTTAGGTTAGGGAGTTGAGATTAGGATTAGGTGTAGGTTTAGGTTTAGGGATTTGAGAATACATTTAGGTTTTAGGTTTAGGTTTTTGGTTATAGGTTACGGTTATAAGTTTAGGTTAAGGTTAGGTTATGGGTTTAAGTTTAGGTTAAGTTATAGCTTTTGAAATTTGAGAATAGGTTTAGGTCATAGGTTTTAGGTTATAAGTATAGCTTTTGGGATTTCAGAATAGGTTTAGGTTATAGGTTTAGGTTTAGGTTATAGGTTTAGGTTTATGTTATAGGTTATAAGTTTAGGTAATTGAGAATAGTTTTAGGGTGTGGTCCCTGTAAAAAATAGATATAAATATGGCCTGTCCAAATGGCCAGGCCCTTCCAATGCTGTCTATAGGAAATGGACAGCTTTATCATGGTCATAAAAATGGTTCCCACCTTCCAGGGACCTCCGCTCATCCGAATAGCTCCCACACACATCCGGGTCTGCTCCATTAATTTTGAGCAAATACATAAACATGGCCTGTCCAAATGGTCAAGCCCTTTCAATGTTGTCCCTAGGAAATGGACAGCTTCATCATGGTCATAAAAGCGGTTCCCACCTTCTAGGGACCCCCGCTCATCCGGATAACTCCGACGCACATCCAGGTCTGCTCTATTAATTTTGAGCAAATACATAAACATGGCCTATCCAAATGGCCAGGCCCTTCCAATGCTGTCCATAGGTAATGGACAGCTTCATCATGGTCATAAAAGTGGTTCCCACCTTCCAGGAAACCCTGCTCATCCGGATAGCTCCGACGCATATCCGGGTTTGCTCCATTAATTTCGAGCTAATACATTTTAAAAATAAGGTAGGCATCTATTTTTTATGGATGAGAACCAATATTCCAGACTATCCATCAAGCAGTCCCTACAATGGATCGTAGTTGGACATTGAATAATTAAAAGCATTAACCACTTCTGTTGCTTTTCTGCATATACACAAGATTCATAGGCTAAAAAATTACCATTGAGTTCATGTTTTATGTTCGGTTAGTAAAGAAGGACAAGCTCTTTATACCAGATGACCTACTACTAATGAAAATTTTTAAGTAAATTGTACGAGGTTTACAGTAATCTTGGAGTGCAGAAAATTTTCAAGTATGTGCAATTTGGTCCGACTTATTTCTCTAATCACAATAGCCTTGGGAGGGTCGATACGAGGGATGGATTGATTGCAAAAGGCCTGATTAAAACTCTATTGGGTTATCTTGCTGGACATAATCATTTCAGGACCAACAAGATAACCTAATATAGTTTTAATCGGCCTTTTGCAAACCCATCCCTCATATCAACCCTCCCAAGGGTATGGTGATTAGAGAAATAAGTCGGACCGAATTGCACATACTTGGAAATTTTTTGCACTCCAAGATTACTGTAAACTTCGTACAATTTACTTGGAAATTTTCATCAACTGTAGGTCATCTGGTATAAAGAGCTTGTCCTTCTCTACTAACTGAACTTAAAACACGAACTGAATAGTAATTTTTCTAAGGCATAAGTAGTGAACTTACACTATGCGGTGGAGAAGGAATAGTTGAACATTTTGAATTTTGTAATGGAACTTGATCTCCACTTCTTTCATATCATAGATACCTCATTCTTTTCATTCATGCAAGCATTGATTGAGCTCTGCTCTGTTGCCAGCACATGTACGGATGCTCCCACAACTTAATAAGACTGCAAGAATGAATTAATTAAACACAGTACTGAAAAGAAGAAATTTTCTAAGCCCATACACACTTCAATCCCTTTAGCAACCACTTACAAACACATTTGAGATCTAACGTTAACATAGGATGGGCGACATGCTTTGAATCTTCGGACATGATAAATTACAATATAGACTCAGCAATTAAAATGATTGAGTCGCACAAATCATTGCACTCCACATGATCAAATCAAATCAACAGATCCAGGGAAGTTTATTCAATTGAGAATCCAATGCTAACCATCTAAACAAAATTCAAGTAAAAACATTCATGGATTTTCAATTCAAGTACTGTCGAGGTTTTCAGATTGTATAAGAGGGGCCCACTGTTCAGTGATCAAAATCGTTGATGTTATGGGCCCACAAATTGTTTTCTACACTTAATGGATAGTCCAGGCCAATAAATGGGATTGTCTGACCATTTCCAGGCAGGAGCATTATAACTGTAAGACCCGTATCTTGGTCCGTACCTTTCCATAGACTTCTGCGGTCTTACCGGTCGAATTCCGACAACTTTCGACCCTTAACCGATATCGACGCGCGACCCTAATTCATATGCCGACAACCCGAGTCGACTCAACCCGAGACTAATACCATAGCGACCGCACCGTCGCCGCGGTTCTGATGCCGCAACTCCCGCGCCAAGGCGATACCCTGGTTAAGAGATGTGGGCCAACATTCGGTGTGAGAAAATGCCGCGCGTTGCGAAACCCAAGGGAATCTCTATGATGTGTCACATCAATCACATCAATCCCATCAATCAATCAACCCATCAATCCATCACATGTCAAGTACACATCACTTTCATCCCTTTTCCCAAGCAACCACAAAAGTCTCCCAAACCCATACCTCTCTTACACAAAAAGTCACAAAAGTCTTCACCACCCATACCTCTCTTACACAAAAGCCTCAAGAGTCAATATTTTCTTACACAACCATCACTCACCACATCCATCCATCACTCTCTCTCTCTCCCTTTACAACTCTCTCTCTTTCTCCCTTTCTCATTTCAAATCTCCAACAAAATTCCAAGCTCCATACGTATGGAGTTTTTCAAACCCTCCTAAGCTCCAAGTGGCCCACCTTCCTATCCTAAGATCTCTCATCTCAACCCTCCATTCTTTATCTTATCCATTGAAGTTGAAGCTAAGGTGCCAAGGAACCCCTAGGAGCAAGAAGATCGGACGGTGGGTGCCTCTATAGGATAGTTTTTTTTATTTTTATGATGGGCCAAGTGAGGCCCATCGATCCATGGTGTGGATCTCACTTGGGACCCTAATATGTGGCCGATGGACCACTTGGATCATCATGATGTTTATTTTCTTTTCAAAGGTCATCTAGATTGTCAATGATGGTGGGGAAGGGATCTCCACCGTTGAGTTTGGATTTCGGTGGTCCCTCATGCTTTAAGGCCCACTTGATGTATGATTCATTGTAAGGGAGGACCCATAATGTCGGGGTCCCTCCATCACAAGCCGTGTCCCACTCTCCATGTCTCTCTCTCTTTTATTTCTACTATTTTATTTTATTTCATTTTATTTTATTTTTTATGAAAAAGGGTTGTGTGGCCCACTTGAATGGACCTCACCTTGAGGTATTTATCTTGTCCAAGAGTCCTTCAAGTGGGGCCCACCTTGCATGTTGTACCCCCATCATCCATTAGTGGTGGCCCACTTCAAAAAGGCCCACCACCATATATATTTTTAAAAGAAGCTCACCGTCCAGCGTCTGGGACGCTGGACGTCCCTGTACTAAGAACAAAAAAAAAAGGAAAGAAAAGGAGAGGCTTTTGGGGTGGTCCCTAGGGTAGGCCCCACCTTAACGTCTATGTTCGATCCAAGCCGTCCATCCTCTTACATATGGTATTTTAGCCGTTGGGTAGGAGTTTGGGGCTGATTGGAAGACCTGGTGGGCCATAGCGTCAAAAAAATCAGAGGCCAATTATGTGTTCGGGATATTCCAGAGTTACGCAGAGATCTTATGACCGAGGCACATCGATCGCAGTTTTCTATCCACCCAGGCTCGACGAAGATGTACCATGACATGAGGCGACAGTATTTTTGGGCGGGGATGAAGCGCAAGATCACCAGTTTTGTGGCCGAGTGTGACACGTGCCAGCATGTTAAGGCCGATCATCAGAGACCTCCTGGTCTATTGCAGCTGTTGAGCGTCCCGATGTGGAAGTGGGAGCACGTGTCGACTGATTTCATTATGGGTTTACCGAGGACTCAGCGCGGTCATGACGCCATTTGGGTTGTCGTGGATCGTCTGACAAAGTTGGCACATTTTCTTGCGATGCGTGCGACTTGGTCTATGGACCGGCTTGCGAGATTATTCATCGAGGAGATTGTGAGACTGCATGGCATTCCAGTCTCGATCGTTTCTGACCAAGACTCGAGGTTCACGTCTCAGTTTTGGGGGAGCTTCCAGCGTGCGATAGGGACTGATTTGCAGCTCAGCACCCGTACCATCCGCAGACCGATGGCCAGACCGAGAGGGTCAATCAGATACTTGAGGATATGCTTCGTGCCTGCGCGATTGACTTCGGGGGTAGCTGGGATGAGCATCTGCAATTGGCTGAGTTCGCGTACAATAACAGCTATCAGGCGACCATCGGTATGGCTCCTTTTGAGGCACTATATGGCAGACTATGCATATCACCGAGTTGTTGGACCGAGGTTGGAGAGCGCCGTCTCCTAGGTCCCGAGCTTGTGCAGGAGACTTCAGAGGCTATTGACATCATCAGACAGAGGATGCACACAGCTCAGAGTGGACAGAAGAGTTCTGCTGATCGTCGGCGTCGTCCCTTGGAGTTTGATGTAGGGGACCATGTGTATCTTAAGGTCTCGCCCATGAAGGGCGTAGTTCGATTTGAAGTGAAGGGTAAGCTTGCCCCGAGATTCATAAGACCTTTTGAGATCACTGGTCGCGTTGGCGCCGTGGCCTATCGGCTTGCCTTGCCATCACAGTTGTATGGCGTCCACGACGTTTTTCACGTCTCCATATTAAGGAAGTGTGGGTCAGACATAGTTCCCGTCATTGATTAGCAGCCGTTGGAGGTTCGTGAGGATGCTTCTTACAATGAGCAGCCAGTCCGTATCCTTGATCGGAAGGAGCAAGTCCTCAGAACCAAGGTCATTCCGTTGGTGAAGGTGCAGTGGGGTCACCATTCTGTAGAGGAGGCTTCGTCAGAGCGTGAGGCTGAGATTCAAGAGCGTTACCCTCATCTCTTTGATGATTGATCATGTATTGTATTTTGTATGCTGTCCCTGATTCTATATGATGATATTATGACGTTTCTTTTTAATGAGTTATGCTTAGTTGCGATGCTTGTGTAAATTTTGAGGATGAAATTTTTATAAGGAGGGGAGAGCTGTAAGACCCATATCTTGGTCCGTACCTTTTCGTAGACTTTCGCGGTCTTACCGGTCGAATTCCGACAACTTTCGACCCTTAACCGATATCGACGCGCGACCTTGATTCATATGCCGACAACCCGAGTCGACTCAATCCAAGACCAATACCATAGCGACTGCGCCGTCACCACGGTTCAAATGCCGCAACTCGCACGCCAAGGCGATACCCTGGTTAAGAGATGTGGGCCAACGTTCGGTGCGAGAAAACGCCGCGCGTTGGGAAACCCAAGGAAATCTCTACGATGTGTCACATCAATCACATCAATCCCATCAATCCATCACATGTCAAGTACACATCACTTTCATCCCTTTTCCCAAGCAACCACAAAAGTCTCCCAAACTCATACCTCTCTTAAACAAAAAGTCACAAAAGTCTTCACCACCCATACCTCTCTTACACAAAAGCCTCAAGAGTCAATATTTTCTTACACAACCATCACTCCCCACATCCATCCATCACTCTCTCTCTCTCCCTTTACAACTCTCTCTCTCTTTCTCCCTTTCTCATTTCAAATCTCCAACAAAATTCCAAGCTCCATACGTATGGAGTTTTCCAAACCCTCCTAAGCTCCTAGTAGCCCACTTTCCTACCCTAAGATCTCTCATCTCAACCCTCCATTCTTCATCTCATCCATTGAAGTTGAAGTTAAGGTGTCAAGGAACCCATAGGAGCAAGAAGATCGGACGGTGGGTGCCTCTATAGGATAGTTTTTCTTATTTTTATGATGGGTCAAGTAAGGCCCATCGATCCATGGTGTGGATCTCACTTGGGACCCTTATATGTGGCCGATGGACCACTTGGATCATCATGATCATTCCATGATGGGGCCATTCTCCATGGACCCCATCATGATGTTTATTTTCTTTTCAAAGGTCATCTAGACCGTCAATGATGGTGGGGAAGAGATCTCCATCGTTGAGTTTGAATTTCGGTGGTCCCTTATGCTTTAAGGCCCACTTGATGTATGATTCATTGTAAGGGAGGGCCCATAATGTCGGGGTCCCTCCATCACAAGCCGTGTCCCACTCTCCATGTCTCTCTCTCTTTTATTTCTTCTATTTCATTTTATTTCATTTTATTTTATTTTTTATGAAAAAGGGTTATGTGGCCCACTTGAATGGACCTCACCTTGAGGTATTTATCTTGTCCAAGAGTCCTTCAAGTGGGGCCCACCTTGCATGTTGTACCCCCATCATCCATTAGTGGTGGCCCACTTCAAAAAGGCCCACCACCATGTATATTTTTAAAAGAAGCTCACCGTCCAGCGTCTGGGACGCTGGACGTCCCTGTACCAAGAACAAAAAAAAAAAAAAGGAAAGAAAAGGAGAGGCTTTTAGGGTGGTCCTTAAGGTAGGCCCCACCTTGACGTCTATGTTCGATCCAAGCCGTCCATCCTCTTACCTACGGTATTTTAGCCGTTGGGTAGGAGTTTGGGGCTGATTGGAAGACCTGGTGGGCCATAGCGTCAAAAAAAATCGCATCCTCACCATTCAAACATCATTTTTGTATTTTATTTCATTTCCTAAGCATATAAAAATTTGAACTCTGGACTCATTTCGACTGTTGCGGGCAACTGAACGCAATGGCCGGAGCGGATTTCATTTTAGCGGGCCCCACATGTGAAAAACCCCGGGAAAACGGTTTTTCCCAAAAATCAGAGATTCAAGAGGCAGAGCCTCTGCATTTGTTTTGTCAGAGGGCAGCGCTGCACGCTGCTGCGGGCGGCGTCCAGCAAGGGGCCCACGGCTCCAGCCGTGGGCCCCACCTCAATGTTTGTTTGTCATCCGACCTGTTCACGAGGTGGGCCCCCTCCAAATTTCGGCACGATCCAGCACTCGGGTGGCCCACACCACAGGAAACAGTACAATTGAATGTTTGCCATTGAAAATTTTCTTGGGGCCCACAGAAGTCTTAGATCAAGCTGAAATTTATGTTTTCCCTTCATCCAGGTCCGAGCGACCTTATGAACGGGTCGGATGGCTTCTAAACATTACAGGGTGGGCCCCACATGGGACCCACGATGTTGTATGTGTTGTAGTCCACCGTCCAGGCGGACGGTGGCACCCACCTGTCGCACGTGTTGCGCTGGACGGTGGGGCCCTGTGTGATGTATGTGATATATCCACACTGTCCACTGGACAGTGGGACCCACCATGATGCATGGGATGCATCCAGACCATCCATCCGCTTGGTGAAACCCCTTTTAAGGCATGAGTGGCTGGTTGGGTGGGCCACTCATGTATGGGCTAGGCCCATTCGGTTTATGAAATGCTTATGGGCTAGGCCCATTGGATTCATTTAAGGCCTAAGAACTTAGGCCCATTTGATGTGTTGCAAGTCCATGGGACTAGGCGCATTTGATGTACTTCAAGACCCATGTAATTGGACCCTTTTGTTGAAATTTAAAGCCCATGGAAGTAGGCCATTTGATATATGTAAGGCCTAGGGGTTTAGGCCCACTTTGATATGCATACAAGGCCTATAGTTTTTGGCCCATTTAATGTACTATAAGGCCTAGGGGTTTAGGCCCATTGAACTCATATTAGGTCTATGGGTTAAGGCCCACTTGATCTACATGTGGGGCCCAATTGGTGTGGCCCATTGGTCTTATATTAGACTCATGAGACTAAGCTCATTTGATGCAATCCAAGGCCCATGGGTTTGACCCATTGCAATGCACATAAGATCCATTGGTGTGGCCCATTTATGTGGCCCATCTGATGAATAAAAGGCCCATAGGATATGGCCTATTTGATATATATGAAAGGTCCAATGGGGACAACCTACGGTTCATTGCAATGTGTAAATCCATTACAGACTAAGTACTGATGTTTACAAAGATCGTGCCTTGGGAGCAATGTTGGTTTGACGTCCACATTGCGAGTGTAATGTTGGTTGGATGTCCACATTACAGCTCTCCTTAGGGCCCATTGTTAGGCCCGTACTTATTATGTATAGGCTGTCCAGGTCCATCTGCATTGTAAGATGGTTCATTTTATTATAACATGTTTAGTACAGTTCCATGACGCATGATCATACGCATTATATGTATGCTTGACGTGAGAGTTGTCTGATCATAGCATATGCCTTCGGGCAGGTTGTTTATAGGCTCCTGGTTAGGCAGTATTGCCTTACATGAGCGCACGATATGCGCATGAATTGTTGCATGACTAGATAGCATGAATCATGCATTTCGCACTTGTGTGACATGCTTATTGTACGCCCTAGCGACATCAGGGCCGTAGCCTCCACAGACGCATCGTGGTTGGCAGGATTGGATACCAAAAATCTTGTTTTACATGGGGTGCTATTGATATCCCTGGGTGAAAGTCTCTAAACCCTTATGGTACCAAGAGGTTGCTACAACGTCTAGACCGAGTGGGTAGATGAGCGTGGAGTGCCGATTACCAGACAGTCACGCTCTCCACTGTGTCGTGGTCAGTTGGAAGGGGGTGCAGCCTTACCCGCCCGAGCATAGGGGGCAATCCTAGGCTGAGTTTGACCAGCTCGAGAAATGGGTCCTCTATCGACGAGTCGCGCCCGATATTAGCAGACGGATAGTGTGGTCTCTTCCACTTACCTTATTGCGCGCGATGTAGCGGCAATCTGCTTTAGAGTGTACTAGACCCCGGTGATATCCCATATTTGAGTTGTATTGATGTGTGGACATTGATGAGGATCTGTATGCTTGAGTTGCATTGCACATCGTATGGCCTTTGGATGGCCGATACTATTCATGTCTTGCATCGCATAAGCCTTGGTACGGCTCATGATATTATGGATCCATCTGCATATTCTGCATTACTTTGACATTATATGTTCATATTACTACCTTGCGCACACACTTTCACCACCCTCTAAGTTTTCTGTAAGCTTGTGCACTACCGTTGCGTGCAGGTGACGTTAGATCGCAGCAGCGCTGAGGCAGGAGCACATTGCTGATCGTTTTAGAGTTTTTGTTCTTTACCATTGTATTTTCCTTTATGCTCATTGTACTTGTAAAGTTTTTGATCATAGTGGAAATGTAATGGAGTTCTTGGTTGTTGTTTGTGGGTTATGCCTTTGGTTATGCTTATTACGAATTAAACTGATATTTAAAATTCTCCTCGTAGCATCCCAGGATCGGAACCTGGCGAATGGGAGCTAGGAGCCGAGAATGGGGTTCTACGGAGGCTGTCGGCGCCGAATTCGGCGATCGGGAATTTTGTGAGCCCGGTTTCTGAGTTTGGGGCGTGACAATAACTTATAGCTCTCTTAGGGCCTGTTTGGCCGGACCGGTCCCACGGTATTAGGAGGGATGGGATTGCTATATCCTGGGATATGCATGATGAGCCAAACAGACCCAGTAGTGAACTCGTCCTGGGATATAAGCAATCCCATGGATCTTAAAACAATCTACTATCATCACCATCATTACCTTAAAATTCATCCCATCCCTCCCAATCCCATGGGATTCGCCCTGCCAAACTGCAGGCCTTAGAATACTGGAGGTATCTGATCAATAATTTCACTTTTATCAGACAATCCTAAGGAGGGATGGGATGAATTTTAAGGTAATGATGGTGATGGATTAAAGATGGATTAGATCATCTTATTGGTGTGATTTTTTATTGATGGCCCACCAAATGTATTAGGAGCATCAAAACTTATAGTGCTCGAAGAGCACTTGGTAGGCCGAGGTCTCTAACCAGTGTAAAACCTACACAATGGACCATGCCACATTGTACTAGATAAAACAATTCCATCCCTTCATACTGTGTCCTAAAAATGGACGGTTTGAAAATAAATGCAGCAATAGTCCACATGAGACCCACCAGAATCTCCCAATCTGGGATATTTTCAAGGGTTGGACCATCCATGTTGTGGCAAGTTTAACAAAATCAGCGGCCGACTATAAAAATTAAAATGAAAGACTATCGAAAAAAGTAAAAGAAAAGGAAAAAAAAAAAACATATCCTTTTGTAATAAATAGTCTATAACTACGAGAAATGCTTTTAAAATCCATGAAGTTGTGGTTTGATTCGCTAACAACGGACTATGAAATTTATCAAATCTACATGTCATGTTCATTGCCAAGATATATATATATATATATTCATCTGTTGTGTTGTAGCTCACCCTATAATTGCAAAAAAATCTTCTACCATTTTTTCCTGCTTCATAATCTCACAATTCCTACAAACTTTGGGCTTGAAAATGGTTATTTACTACTAGTTTCTGCATCCACTCCCACACCCACTTCCTACTATTTTTAGCAACTAAGGTTCAGCTTGAGTGATTAAGATATCCATTAGTTACATGTATTCAAAACTTACTATCCACAAAAAGGCTACAGATTGGTAGCTAGGATCTCTCAATCTTGGGAGATTTTTTTTAGTTTGGTGCACCCATGGTGCACCATCCACAACACAACAGACCGATGATCTAGATCAGTGAACCATGGTCCCAGTTATACAACTGAAAACTTGATTACACTGCATTAACTTTGGGTCTGGGATCAAATATTTCCACCTAATTCTACCAGCTATTTTGGACTACTTAGGTTCAGCTGTGTATTAGACCCAACTCCCTAAACCCCTAAATCCCAAAATCCCTAAATCTCCAAATCCCTAAATCCCCAAATAGTTTCAATCGGTATTGAGATTGAGAGAGATTGAGAGAGAGAGAGAGGGTGCACGAGAGAGAGGACCGAGAGAGAGAGAGAGAGAGGCTGCGGTTCAGATTGAAAAAGGGTTTTTAAAGGATACCGTGATGGAAATGCCATCGTCATGTAGAAGCAAACAGGCGTAGTTGCAGGCTTGTTCGCTAACAGACGTTTTTTGTTGTCGATGGATCTGTAGAAAACAGACAAACGGACAGATGGATTTAATGCAAGATTGAGAGGATAGGTTGTGGAAGGGAGAAATCAAGGGCTGAGATAAGGGATTTTACCTCTTGGAGAGAACAAGTGGAGAATTCTCGTCGGTTGCGTGAGGGAGGGTTTTGGTGGTTGAGAGAGTGAGAGAAATTGAGAGAGTGAGAGAGGAGAGAGTGAGAGAGAGATGAAGTCTCTCTCAGGAAACTGATTGGCTACTCGCGCTGACACCAGTGCAAGGGCTGGTGGTCCGTGCTCTGTGGGCCCCACCATGATGTATGTGTTTCATCCCTACCATCCATCTATTTTTCCATATCATTTGATGGTATGAGACAAAAAATGAGGTATATCCCAAACTCAAGTAGACCACATTATAGGACATAGTGTTGAATGAGTGTCGACCATTAAAAACCTTTTGGGGGCCATATAAAATTTAGGATCAATCTGATATTTTTTTCCCCTTCATCTGGGCCTGTATGACCTAATCAACAAGTTGGATGTCAAATAAAAAGTACAGTGGGCCTTAGGAGGGTTCTAATGGTGGATATCCAATCACTATTATTTTCATGTGGTGTGGTCCACCTGAGATTTATATCCCTCTCATATTTGGTATAAAGCCCTACTATGATATGTAAAAGTGGATGGACTGCATGGATGAAACACATACATCATGGTGGAACCCATAGAGCATCGACCACCGGCCACGGGTATGGTGTCAGGGGCAGTAGCCTATGCGTTTCCCTCTTGGACGCCATACGATGACGACATTAAGTTTTGTGGGCCCCACTATCATGTATTTGTTAAACTATGTGCATGCATAGATTACCATACACTTTTAGCCCATGAGATTATTTCTCAACCAAGGAGTGTTCGATGTAGGCCAGGTAGTTGTCGAAGGCCGCTTTCTCCATCTCAGCCGATCATTTTTTAGCTTCGCTGATAGTGGCACGGCCTCAATAGGGTTCCAACTGAGCATCCACAAAAGCGACAAGATCAATGCTCTCTAGTCGATCACGATCGGGATGTAGCTGATTAGTCTTGGCCAAGTTATTAAGTATGCAGTCGTGAGAGCAAGTCTATATTTGCAACTTCTTTTGGTTGAACTTATGCTTACGAGTCCAATGTAACCAATTCTTCCGAACTACCTCATAACAGGCTGGAAGAGTATGACATTCTTTGCGAAGAGTCGATAGGCATCTCGGGGCATTCTTGTAGTGATCAAATTCAGCATCTACATCAACAAACACGTGTCCAAGATTCTGGAATTCTATGAAGACATTTAAAACTTCCTGGAAAACCGCTCTTGCTTAGGAACTTCACTGATTTCCCAAAGAAATAAAAATTATTCATCTGTAGAAGAAGAATGTAAGAAAATCTCTATACCTACAGCAACGATGTCACCCAAAGGCCTAAAATAATCCATTGGAGATATAATCTCTCTTGCATTGGCAGTCATTAAGGTTAATCCATTTGATGTTTAAGTCTTTCTTTTAAAGACTGAGTTTAAAAGCGGCAGTTAATGTGCGCAATCATCCGATTAATGATTGGGTTCTTGGTAATAAAGGAGTGATCCCCCAGAGTCATGGACGGTAGTTGGATGGGTGGAGCCTTATTCAAAAGTAATGACCCAAGTTCTGAAACGTTTAAGTGTTTCACCCACGACTTGAATTGTTAAACGTGTGTGTCGTAAAGTGGGTGGCTATGTGTGACCTTCGATTAAAATTAAATACATCGGGCCAAGATATGAGATTATCATAGCAGCGGCCGATTGTATTATTAATCGGGCCAAGATATGAGATTATCAAGCACAACCATTCCATTCTCATGGCTGCAAGGAAAATACGCATAAAAGAAGAAGGTTTTCAACTAGTTAGGATCATTTCATTTCATTACTCTGTTGGTTTTAAACCACACGAGTACATAAGATTAGAGGAACTCCTTTAATAGTAATGATGGCACCAAGGCCGAGGTCTATTCATTATAAGATACCTAGATGGAAAAGAAGAAGATGGATGGGACAAGTTGTGGCAAAGAAAATGGTCAATGTTTTGACCATACATCTCTAGTCGGTCATATATCAACATACCTCCCTTGCCACATGATGTTTCCCCTGAAGTAGTCTTATTTGGGACCCTACATATTACGTTCTGTTGAGCCATCTTTGATAGAAGTGGTTAGGCCCTAGATGGCCTGATTCCCTTCAATATATCTGTGTTATATAAATTGTATCGCACAAAAGATAAAAATAACAAGGTTAAATAAAATCTTGTCCCTATAGCCATGTCCAACTGTATTCAAGAGGCAGTTTTTTCAAGTGAGTTGTTTTCCTTATGTAGTCTCAATGGCATCAATCTGACCAGACAACACATGTAATGTAGGACCAATTCCAATGCTTGTTCTACCACCTGCCTATTCCAACACATGTAATGTAGGACCAATTGACATAAAAGTCTTGGATTGAGATAATTTTTGTTTTTCCCCTTTATCTAGGTTTGTATGACCTAATCAACAGTTTAGATGTCAAATAAAAAGTACAGTGGGCCTTAGGAGGGTTTTAATGATGGATAACCAATTATTATTGTATTTATGTGGTGCTCTGTGGGCCCTACCATGATGTATGTGTTTCATCCATGCCGTCCATCTATTTTTATAGATCATTTTATGATATGAGAGAAAAAAATGAGGTATATCTAAATCTCAAGTGGATCACATTACAGGAGAAAGTGTTGGATGAACGTTGACCATTAAAAATGTTTTCGAGGCCATGAAAGTTTTGGATTAACCTGATATCTACTGTTTCCCTTCATCTGGATCTTTATGGCCTAATCAACATATTAGATTTCAAATAAAGAGTACAGTGGGCCTTAGGAGGATTTTAATAGTGGATATCCACCCATTATTCATTTCCTGTGGTGTGGTCCACCTGAGATCAAGCTGTGTGGGCCCCACCATGATGTGTGTCAAACATCAACACCATGCATTTGATGGGTCCCCTTAAAATTATGGGATATCCCAAAATCAGCCGTATACGGAACTCCAGTGGGCCATACCATCTAAAATCACTTGAAGACATGCCTAAAACATATAAAAGCACTTGGTGGGCCCCACCTGAAATTTGGATGCGTCTGAAACTTAGGATGACCCCTCATCTAAGTGGTAGACACATAATGGATGGGCTGGATTTGTGGACCACATCTCGGTGGGCCCAAAAAATAATTTTGAATGTTTTAATCGAGGGTAACCCCTCTCAACTTGGAAATGTGGTGTGGCCCATACAAGTCATAGATTGATTTGATTTTTAATACCTAAGCCCACCATGGGATGGTGCATCTGACTGATGGGGTAGATGTCTGACATGCATCAAGGTGGGGCCCACATTGCCAGACCAAACCCCAACCAAATTTGGGCGCGCGCCCAAATACAAACGCCCTCCCGACGCTGGCCCCAAAATCCCCTAATGCCTCTCCCCCCCCCCCCCCCCCCCCCCCCCTCTCTCTCTCTCTCTCTCTCTCTCTCACTCCGCTCCCTAAGCCTATTGCTCCAGCTCTCTCATCTTCCTCCTTCTCTCTATTCGTTCCCCAATCTCTCTCTCTCCTATCGTTCTAGCTCTCTCATCTTCCTCCCTCTCTCTATTCGTTCCCCAATCTCTCTCTCTCTCTCTCTCTCTCTCTCTCTCTCTCTCTCTCTCTCAATTGGAGCTACAAAGTGACCTGTCTCCATGCATCTGGGACTACTGTTTTCCCTCTTTGTTGCTGGATTGAGAGGCGCCATTGCAAGAACTTCAAGAAAAAAAAGGTATATGCTTCGTTCTGACATTTACTACTACCATTTGATTCAGCTATTTTTTTATCGATTCAGAGGGGTGGGTGCTTATGAGACCCACCATTTTGAATATGTGAAATGCACTTCGTCCATCAGTTTCTATCCTCGATCCTGGCCCTAAGTTAAAACATCAGCAAGATCCAACAGCTCACCTGCGCCACATGCACTACAATAGACAATGGCTATGGGATACCAATTAGAGGTTGTGGGGCTGATGGACGGGTTTGATGAAAGATAAACCCCATAATGGCCCCACACATAAACCTATGGTTGGTGTCCATTCCATCATTTCCTGTGATATTGCCCACCTGAGTTGTAGATTTGGCTGATGGACGGTGTAGATCATATCACTCAGACTACAAGGTGGGCATAGATGTCACTCCCTACAGGAATGTTCAATCTCACTACAAGAATGTTCAATCAGCCACTCCCTACAGGAATGTTCAATCTCACTCTAGGTGAACTTCATGATGGGCCCACTTATTGTGTGGTTAGAAGGTCCTACACATGACACGTGGTGAGAAAAGCAGTGTAGTTTGCTAACTGCCCTGTTTTAAATTACATTCTATCTTGCGTGACATTGTGGATCGAGTGTGAACACCCAAAATTATCCTAGCAATTCGATTTAAGTTGATTTTTGAAAGTTAAACATGGTTGGTCATGGTTTTGAATGTACAATGCGTTCTTGGATTTTTAGTAGATACTTAGCTCAAAAATGATATCTTGGACCCCTTCAAATGCATAATCCTAAAATAATAGGAAGATAGAGATAATGAGTCTATTACCCTTTCAGCTGAAAAAACTGCAATGTATGCCCATGTGTGCCACTTAATGAGTGGATTGGCCTGATTTTTACACCGTATGATTTTCATGGGGGGCCCACATTATAGATGCACCTGAAGGTTGGCCTTATGCATCAGATGGGCAGAATTTTGTTGTTTGGTGAATTGCATTTAAACACGTGTATGCTAAAACAGGAGAAACAGTACATCAGTTCCTTCCTAGATGTCAGCCATGACCCTGTCAATACAGCATAAATGACAGTGATCATACTATTATTACCATTTCAAAATAGTGTATAGAAATTGCTACAATCCAGTCAGTGACTTCTCTTTGTTGTTATTACATAGATAGGATTACCTGATCTAATGGTCCATTAGTGGAACCTTAAGATGGATAACAGTTTGGATCACCATATACATGTGCCACATGCTAGTTGTACTGAATCTCCATCCGTATATGAGATTTGTTATATGAAGTTTCATTCAGGAAACTAAGAATTCTTTGTCAGAGTTACTAGGCTTACTTCATATTGTAGGGTAACTTCCTAGAAACATTCATTATATTGAAACTTGATAATTTGTATAGAAGTCTAAAATTCAAATAGACTAGCAATCCCCTGACTTGGTTTTTTCTTTCAAAATGTAATTTCTATGAGGGTAGGCTGTAGTACACTTGATATGCAGGCACCTAGAAATGATATATAGGGCATATACTAAAATTAAAACTACTAAATTTTGAAACCTGTTGTTGTTAAGTTATAATCCAAACATCAGATTGTTTAAACAATCCTAACCTTTGATTAGTACTGGTCACTTATTTGTTAGAATAAGTATGTTATTTTCAATTTAACCATCTGATATATGTCCACCAATCTAATAGTCAAATAATCAAATGAGCATAATTTTGGTTCATGATACATATAAATGTTTTACATATTTTTGGATGGTTTAATTGGAATCAGTTGTTTTACCACAAATGCAATTTATAAGTAATTTTTATATTGCATTTTTTTGCGTTAAATTATTATTGTGATTAGTTTGGCTATAGTTGTGACTTATAATTTATAGATTTGTAAGCTAGATAATTAGTTACTCGTTTGAGAATTTTATGGGGCCATACATAGATATGGTGTGTTTTTTGTGGCATAGAAATCGCTTAAATTGTCCCATTTTGGACAGTTCAAGCTTAGATGGATACTATGCTTTCATATAGTCTATTTAAATGTTCATGCCTGATCCGCGGTCCATCTCCTCATTTCTCTCAGGATATGTTTCTTCTGTTCCGTATCCAATGCGAAATATCTTTACATTACTTTAGATATTTGGCATCGGAATGTAACGTAAGATCAACTTATCTGGAGAGGCATGAGGAGATGCTGTCGAATTTTCAGCGTGGATGTTTAAATGGGAATATGAAAGTATTACAATCTATCCAACCTTGGATGAGTAACTAATTTAGGATTTAATTGTATTAGCTTAGAAAATGTTGGAGTAGACCCGGATGTGCGTCGGAGCTATCCAAATATTGAGCGGGGGTCCCTGGAAGGAGGGAACCACTGTTTATGTTCAGGTAAGATAAGATGCATGATTTTCCTTTTCAACTGTTAGTTATAGAGTGACAGTACTTGTTTCAATTTCCTTGGATGGATGATGAATGTATTTGCGAATGCAAATGAAAATAAATAACTTATAATATATATATATATATATATATATATATATATATATATATATATATGTTATCAATGGAGGATACCATGTTTATGGGGACATGAAATTATTGTAGCTTATGGTATGGTGGCCCAATATTGGTTGTATGTTACTACTATGTAATAGATAATACTAGGTATCCTAAGACCAAAACCAAAACCCAAACCTAAAACCAAAACTAAAAACCTAAACCTAAACTTATAACTTTAACCTAAACTCATAACCTTAACCTAAATCGATTCTCAAATCCCAAAACCTATACTTAGAACCTATAACCTAAATGTATTCTCAAATCCCTAAACCTACACCTACACTTAATCCTAATCTCATCTCCCTAAATCTACGGTATGGTGCCCCAATACCTATTCTCAATTCCCTAAATTTATAACATAAACCGATACCTAAACATATAACCTTAACCTAAACCTATGACCTAAACATATAACCTCAACCTAAAACCTTAACCTAAACCTAAACTTATAACCCATACCTATAACCTAAACCTAAAAATTAAACCTAAACTTAAACTTATAACCTACACTTATAACCTTAACCTAAACCTATTCTCAAATTCCAAAAACTAAACCTATAACCTATGACCTAAACCTATAACCTTAACCTAAACCTATTCTCAAATCCCAAAACCTATACTTATAACCTAAATTTATACTTAAACCTAAACCTAAACCTATAACTTATACTTACAACCTAAACCTTAACCTAAACCTTAACGTAAACCTATTCTCAAATCCCAAAACCTAAACGTATAACCTTAACCTAAATCTATTCTCAAATCTCAAAACCTATACTTATAACCTTAACCTAAACCTATTCCCCGTAAACTAACTCTAGTCTTTTCATTGTAGAGATGGATAAGAGTTTGATGCAAGCTAAGAACAGGTTTGGCCTAGAGTATAAACAAGGGGTTCAAGAGTTCATGAAATTTGCACGAAATTGAGCCGATTCAAGGAATAGGATTAAGTGTCAATGTCGAAAATGCATGAACATGATATACAAGGCTTTAGACAAAGTAGAGGATGATTTGTTCATAGTTGGGATTGACCAGGGTTACACTTGGTGGGTCCATCATGGTGAAGATATGACCCATAGAGTTGAGGCCACTGAAGTCAACGAAGACCCAATTGTGTCGGATGATGAAGATGAAGACGTTGACGAAATGCAAGATATCATAGGTGATGTGTTTAGGAGAACAGTTGCGGATACTGATCTTGCAGCGACAAGTAGTAGTCAAGATATTCCTCCAATGGGTGATGTCGAATCAGATAAGTTTAGTAGGTTGTTGAGGGATGCGCAATGTCTACTTTATCCAGGGTGTGAGAACTTCTCCACGCTGAATTTTCTTATAAAGTTACTTCATTTAAAGATAATAAATCGCTGGAGTAACAAATCGTTTGACATGTTGCTTGAGTTGTTGAAAGAAGCATTACTGGCCGGTGAGACATTGCCTAAGTCTCATTACGAGACAAAATTCTTGATGTGAGATTTGGGCCTTGGTTACATCCTCATACATGCATGTATAAATGATTGTTTATTATATCGGAAAGAGTATAAGGATGCTGAACAGTGTCAAGAATGTGGAGAGTCTAGGTGGAAGTATGACAATGCCGGGCGTAAGAAAATCCTGCGAAAGGTGTTAAGGTACTTCCCATTGAAACCTAGATTGCAAAGATTATCTATGTCTCGTAAGACGGATGAAGATATGAGGTGGCATAAGGAGAAACATGTTCATGATGATAGTACACTGAGGCACCCTGCGGACTCTAAAGCCTAACAAAATTTTGACAAACAATATGACTGGTTTGCAGAGGATTCTCACAATGTTCGACTAGGTCTTACAAGTGATGGTTTTAATCCATTTGGTAATATGAGTAGCTCGTACGGTATGTGGCCAGTGGTACATATGCCATACAATTTACCTTCTTGGTTGTGTATGAAGGAGTCATTTTTCATAATGTCATTACTTATTCCTAGACCCAGGTCACCTGGGAATGATATTGATGTGTATTTGCGGCCGTTAGTAGATGAGTTAAACAAGTTGTGGAGTTAAGGTGTAGAAACGTATGACACATTTGCAGGATAGACATTTCGATTGCATGCAGCGGTCTTGTGGATAATAAATGACTTTTCCGCATATAGAAATTTATCTGGGTGGAGCACGAAGGTCAAGTTGGCTTGTCCCACATGTGGTATTGAGACTTGTTTATTGTTATTGAAGCATGGTAGAAAAACATGTTATATGGGCCATCGTCGCTTCCTTCCGAGTGATCATAGTTGGCACAGGAAGATGATGATCTTTGATGACAAACAAGATCATAGATCACCCCCGAAAGAGCTATCTGGAGAAGATGTGATGCAACAACTGAGTAACATTGGAGAAGTTAGATTTGGTAAGGCATCGCACTTGAAGAAGAGAAAACGTACAGTATCGGACTATAACTGGAGGAAGAAGAGCATCTTTTTTGAGTTGCCCTATTGGAGTGATCTGAAATTGTGACACAACTTGGATGTCATGCATATTGAGAAAAATATATATGACAATGTCTTCGGAACATTGATGAATATAGAGAAGAAAATAAAAGACAGTTTCAAGGCTTGATTGGATCTACAAGAAATGGGTTTAAGGAAAGAGTTACACTTGCAACCACATAGAAATTCATATATTATACCAGTAGCTTGCTACACGTTGACAAAACTAGAGAGAAAACATTTATGTGAATGGTTAAGTGTGGTGAAGTTTTCCGATGGGTATGCGTCAAACATATCTCAGTGCGTAAACGTTACGGACTGTAAGGTAACAGGCCTGAAAAGTCATGATTGTCACGTCCTTCTGCAACGTCTACTGCCGGTTGCGATTCGTGGATTCCTGAGCAAGGATATCAATGTGACACTGATTGAGTTGGGGATATTCTTTAAGGATTTGTGTTTGAAATCATTGAATGTAGATGTTATTAAACAACTGGAGAGGGACATTGCTGTAATCCTTTGTAAACTTGAAAGAATATTTTTACCTGCATTTTTCGATGTCATGCTACACCTAGCGATTCACTTACCACATGAGGCGAAGCTTGCAAGCCTAGTACAATATCGTTAGATGTATCCGATTGAAAGGTGGTAGAACCTATTAAAATTTTTATTCATTCCGTAAACTACATATATCCATGTTTTCATGCTCTTAACATAGTAGTTTTGTGTACAGATACCTTCACACACTCAAAAAATATGTAAGGAATAGGGCATGCCCGAAGAGATCCATAGCTGAGGCGTACATTGATAATGAGTGCCTTACATTTTACTTCATGTATCTTCGTGGCATAGAGACTAGATTTAACCGAGAAGATCGGAATGCCGATGAAGGGCAGGAGCATGAACAAGGACTCATATCTGTGTTTGCACAAAACGTTCATCCTTTAGGATCCCCGATGTTTCAGGATATGGACCTTGGGGATCTAGCAAAGGTGAGGTGGTATGTGTTGCATAATTGTGAAGAAATAGAGTCGTACTTAGAGAAAGTCTTTCCTCGATTATTATTTTCTCCACATATTATGATCTTAATGTTTCTTGCTGATGGCGTGCCATTTATGTGTAGCGAACACATAGATGAGATGAAGTCCAAATTCCCTACAAGTTATGATCGAATGCATCAGGATCAGTTTCCACAATGGTTCAAAAAACATGTAAGATTTCACATTGTATCTCTACATACTTAGAATTTTCATTGTATTGCACATTATTTGAACATGAGAAAATTCCTAAATAATTACATTCTATACATGATAATAGATGAAGACGTTGCGCAAGAACAACTCTGCGGATGCGTCTGATGCACTATACTCGCTGGCGTATGGCCCTGATAGACGTGTATCTAGATATACGGGTTGTATTGTAAACAGGATTCAGTTCCACACCGAAGAACGTGACAAGTATAAGACCACACAAAATAGTGGGGTGGTTGTGAAGGGAACGAATGACGAGGATGAAATTGACTTTTATGACATATTGACAGATATTATTGAGCTAAATTATTGTACAAGAAAGCGTGTGTACTTATTTAGATGTGATTGGTGGGACATTGGAAATAAGAAGTTGAGAATACAGACTGATAACTACTTTACGAGCATAAATTTATCTCGGAAGTGGTTTAAGGACGACCCATTTGTCCTCGCTAGCCAAGCCGAACAAGTATTTTACCTTGCTGACACCAAGTTAGGCAGCTCTTGGCACGTGGTGCAGAAAATAAAGCCCAGGAACGTATTTGACGTTCCCGTACCAGAAGTTGAAGATAGCGAGGATGGGGGAAATGACACGTCTAGGGTTGAACAAGCATATCAAGAAGACATGCCATCTGGGCATACAAGGACTGATTCAAGTGTTGATATTGATGTGGTGCAAGTGGATAGAGATGATGTGCCACCTGATCATATTGATGCCTCAATAGTACTTGACATTGTCGGAGATGATAGCAGTTTCATTGAGGGATCCATTGCAGACGATGAAGAGGAGATACTGATCAGCGATAGTGATGGTGAAGAAGAAATAGTCCTAAGCGATAGTGATGCAGACGACAATTATTAAATGTACACATGATTTACATATCATTTTTCAATTTGAATATGTATATTTAATATAGAATGACAATGTGTAATGGAATTTTCAAGGGTTATAGATTAAAGTTTACAGTTTTATCATATTCTGCTTGCATTATAGTATAATGGTCTAATCATATTTTAATCATCTCTCTAAGCATAAGCACAAATGCATTGTACCATCAAAACTACTTGTATAATGTTTTAGTATATTCTACTTGTATTGACATTGTTTAAATTTATAACTTTGTAGCTCGAACATATTCAGTGATGGCACCGGGTGAGAGAGTACGTCATTCGCGTACTGGATCTACCCCTTCTACCGATGATGCGACGGAGCCAGCATCGCCACCATATGTTGTATCACAGTCGTAGGATCCCTCAGTCGCGCATACACCGGGCACTGCATGTAAGTCTAGACATATATTTTTTTAATGACTTTTGTTTATGTTTATACTTACATATTTCTTTTGCAACAGCGTCGTCGACCAGCCGACGAGGACGTGGACCCATGCGTGGGTTACTTTTGGAGCGTCTTACGTATGTGGGTAGGATGACAGTAGAGATCCCACAGGACTATATTAGACCTGTTGGGAACAACGTCACATTGTTTACGTCGGAGGTTGGTGTCTTATGCCGATCTCTGATCCCTCCCACCACCACCCGTTGGACAGATGTGATAGATGATGTGCGGCAGCTCATCAGTCAGCGCCTTCAGGTAAATTTATATGTTATGTATTTTTTACAAAAAAAAATGTATTAGCTCAAACTTGTGGAGAAGACCCGGATGTGCGTCGGATCTATCCGGATGAGCGGGAGTCCCTGGAAGGTGGAAACCGCTTTTATGACCATGATGAAGCTATCCATTTCCTATGGACAGCATTGGAAGGGCCTAGCCATTTGGACAAGCCATGTTTATGTATTTGCTTAAAATTAATAGAGCAGACTCGGATGTGCGTCGGAGCTATCCGGATAACCGGGGGTCCCTGAAAGGTGGGAACCACTTTTATGACCATGATGAAGCTGTCTATTTCCTATTGACAGCATTGGAAGGGTCTGGCCATGTTTATGTATTTGTTTAAAATTAATAGAGCAGACCCGGATGTGCGTCGGAACTATTCGGATGAGCGAGGGTCCCTGGAAGGTGGGAACCACTTTTATGACCATAATGAAGCTGTCTATTTCCTATGGACAGCATTAGAAGGGCCTGGTCATTTGGACAGGCCATGTTTATGTATTTGCTCGAAATTAATGGAGCAGATCCGGATGTGCGTCGGACCTATCCGGATGAGGGGGGGTCCCTGGAAGGTGGAAACTGCCTTTATGACCATGATGAAGCTGTCCATTTCCAATGGACAGCATTGGAAGGGCCTGGCCATTTGGACAGGACATATTTATATCTGTTTTTGCAGGGACCACACCCTAAACCTATAACCAAAACCTATTCTCAATTACCTAAACTTATAACCTATAACCTAAACCTAAACCTATAACCTAAACCTATTTTGAAATCCCAAAAGCTATACTTATAACCTAAAACCTATGACCTAAACCTATTCTCAAATCCCAAAACCTATACTTATAACCTAACCTAAACCTAATCCTAATCTCAACTCCCTAACCTAAACCTAAACCTAAACTTGAAAACCCAAAACCTAAACCCGATCCCGAACCCGAACCCGATTTTCTAAACCTAAACCTTAACCTATTCTCAATATCCAAAGTTATAACCTATAACCTAAACCTAAACTTGAAAACCCAAGCTTAAATCCGAACCCGATTTTCTAAACCTAAACCTTAACCTATTTTCAAATCCCTAACCTAAACCTAAACCTAAACTTGAAAACCCAAAACCTAAACCCGATCTCGAACCCGAACCCAATTTCCTAAACCTAAACCTTAATCTATTCTCAATTACCAAAGCTATAACCTATAACCTATAACCTAAACCTATGACCTTAACCTAAACCCAAAACCTAAACCTTAACCTAAACCAAAACCTATAACCTTAACCTAAACTTATAACTTTAACCTAAACTTAAAACCAAAACCTAAACCTATAACCTAAACCTATAACCTAAACCTATAAACTAAAACCTAAACTTATAACCTAAACCTAAACCTTAACCTATAACCTAAACTTTAACCTAAACCTAAAGCCAAAACCTAAACCTATAACCTTAACCTAAACCAAAACCTATGACCTAAAACCTTAACCTATAACCTATGACCTAAACTTAAACCAAAATAAAAACTTATAACCTTAACCTAAACCAAAACCTATAACCTAAACCTTAACCTATAACCTAAACTTGAAAACCCAAACCCAAACCCGATCCCGAACCCGAACCCGAACCTGATAACCTAAACCCAAACCTTAACCTATTCTCAATTCCCTAAACCTATAGCTTATAACGTAAACCTAAAACCAAAACCTAAACCTTAACCTAAACCTAAACCTTAACCTAAACCTATAACCTTAACCTAAACCAAAACCTATGACCTTAAAACCTTAACCTATAAACTATAACCTAAACTTAAACCAAAATAAAAGCCTGTAACCTTAACGTAAACCAAAACCTATAACCTATAACCTAAACTTGAAAACCCAAACCCAAACCCGAACCCGAACCCGATAACCTAAACCCAAACCTTAACCTATTCTCAATTCTCTAAACCTATAGCTTATAACCTAAACCTAAACCTAAACCTTAACCTAAACCTATAACCTTAACCTAAACCAAAATGTATGACCTAAAACCTTAACCTATAACCTATGACCTAAACTTAAACCAAAACAAAAACCTATAACCTTAACCTAAACCAAAACTTATAACCTAAACTTGAAAACCCAAACCCAAACCAGATCCCGAACCCGAACCCAATAACCTAAACCCAAACCTTAACCTATTCTCAATTCCCAAAACCTATAGCTTATAACCTAAACCTAAACCTAAACCTTAACCTAAACCTATAACCTTAACCTAAACCAAAACCTATGACCTAAAACCTTAACCTATAACCTATGACCTAAACTTAAACCAAAATAAAAACCTATAACCTTAACCTAAACCAAAACCTATAACCTAATCCTTAACCTATAACCTAAACTTGAAAACCCAAATCCAAACCGAATCCCGAACCTGAACCCGATAACCTAAAACCAAACCTTAACCTATTCTCAATTTCCTAAACCTATAGCTTATAGCCTAAACCTAAACTTTAACCTCAACCTATAACCTTAACCTAAACCAAAACCTATGACCTAAAACCTTAACCTATAACCTATAACCTATAACCTAAACTTATAACCCATAACCTAACCTAAACCTAAACCTAAAACCTAAACCTTAACCTATAACCTAAAACTTAAACCTAAAACCTAAATGTATTCTCAAATCCCTAAACCTAAACCTACACCTAATCCTAATCTCAACTCCCTAACCTAAACCTAAACCTAAACTTGAAAACCCAAACCTAAATCCGATCCCGATTTCTTAAACCTAAACCTTAACCTATTGTCAATTCCATAAACCTAAACCTAAACCTAAACCTAAATCTATAACCTTAACCTAAACCAAAACGTATAACCTAAAACCTTAACCAATAACCTATAACCTAAACTTATAACCCATAACCTAACCTTAACCTAAACCAAAACCTATAACCTATACCTAATCCTAATCTCAACTCTCTAACCTAGACCTAAACCTAAACTTGAAAACCCAAATCTAAATCCAAACCCGAACCCGAACTCTATTTCCTAAACCTAAACCTTAACCTATTCTCAATTCCCTAAACCTATAACCTTAACCTAAACCTATAACCTTAACCTAAACCTAAAACCTAAACCTAAACCTAAAACCTAAATGTATTCTCAAATTCCTAAACCTAAACATAATCCTAATCTCAACTCCCTAACCTAAACCTAAACCTAAACTTGAAAACCCAAATCTAAACCCGATCCTAAACCCGATCCTGATTTCCTAAACCTAACCTTAACCTAAACCTAAACATCTATAACCTATAACCTATAAGTTAAACCTAAACCTAACCTAAACCTATAACCTTAACCTAAACATAAAACCTAAACCTAAACCTTAACCAAAACCTATAACTAAAACCTAAACCAAAACCTATAACCTAAACCTAAACCAATAACTTAAACCTATAAACTAATACTTAAACCTAAACCTAAAACCTAAATGTATTCTCAAATCTCTAACTTAAACCTACATCCTAATCTTAACTCCCTAACCTAAACCTAAATCTAAACTTGAAAACCCAAATCTAAATCCGAACCCGAACCCAAACTTGATTTCCTAAACCTAAACCTTAATCTATTCTGAATTCCCTATGGTTATGACCCATAACCTAAACCTATAACCTTAACCTAAACCTAAAACCTAAACCTAAACATAAAACCTAAATGTATTCTCAAATCCTTAAACCTAAACCTACACCTAATCCTAATATCAATTACTTAACCTAAACCTAAACTTGAAAACCCAAACCTAACCCAAATCCCCGAACACGAACCCGATTTCCTAAACCTAAACTTTAACCTATTCTCAATTCCCTAAAGCTATAACCTAACCTATAACCTAAACCTAAACCTAACCAAAACCTATAACCTAAACCTATAACCTTAACCTAAACCTAAACCAAAACCTATAACCTTAACCTATACCTAAACCTTAATCGAAACCTAAACCTAAACCTTAACCTATAACCTATAAACTATAACTTAAACTTATAACCTATAACCTAATCTTAACCTAAACCTAAACCTATAACCTAAACCTATAAACTAAAACTTAAACCTAAACCTAAACCTAAAACCTAAATGTATTCTCAAATTGCTAAACCTAAGCCTACACATAATCTTAATCTCAACTCCCTAACCCCTAAACCTAAACATGAAAACCCAAACCTAAACCCGATCTTGAACCCAAACCCGATTTCCTAACCTATAACCTAAACCTAAACCTTAACCAAAACCTATAACCTTAACCTAAACCTAAACCTTAACCTTAACCTAAACCTAAACCTAAACCTATACCTATAGTTATAAATCTTAATTTATTTTATAAAAGTTCATTTATGGTTAAGTTATTTTCTTAATAAGTTTATTGCTTTAATCTATTATTTATGAAATTACAGGATAAATTTGACTTGAATTTCAGTCTTTCACACATCTCTCATGCCGTCAATGACATGATGGAGCAGTTCAAGGATTACCGTGGTAAGTTATACCAGCGATACAAGCGGTGCGCGAGCAACGAGGAGGCCGCACAGTCCGCACTGCTTCACGTGACCAATGAGGACTGGCGGATACTTTGCGATAGATTTTAGTCTGATTCTTTTCAGGTAATATTTGCATATTTACGATATCTTAACGTAATAATTAAATTCGTAATTAATAACAATGTATTATGAATGTGTGCAGAAAAAGAGCAAAATAAATTCCAACAACAGGGAAAAGTTAAAAGTGAACCACGTAGCTGGTTCAAAGTTATTTGTAGACTTCGTCACGACATGGTAAGAAATTACTAGTAATTATTACATTTATATATTCTTTCCATGCATTTATATTAACTCTATTTTTCTTTCGATTGTGCAGCGAGATTCCGTCACTGGCAGGAGCCCGGACCAGTAAACTTCTACAAAGGGACTCACTGTCGGAAGGCGATGGGATCTTGGGTACATCCTAGAGCCAGCGAGATTTAGATAAAAATTCTTACATTGTAAAATTTAATTGCATTAAATTATAATAATGTCATTTATTATGAAAATTCATATATTTTCATTACAGGAGGAGATGAACACCTTACGCAGTCAGCTCACTCCCGATGGTACTCAGCGGAGTGAGCCATAGATCCTAAGTCAGGTGCTTGGCAGCCGTTTTGGATATGTGTGTGGGCTTGAACATGGTGCCAAGCTCATGGTACCCGTTAGAGCTGCCTCCAGCCGATCTATCGTCGCTGGCGATAGCGCCACCCGCCAAGCTGATATCGCAGAGAGAGGTTCAGCAGCTACGGGTCATCGTCCATGACATCAAAGAGAAGCTGGAGAGGAAGAGCGAGCAGCTGGAGAGGCAGATGGAGGAGAAGGAGAGGAGGTTGGAGGAGCTGGCGAGGCAAAGGGACGAGCAGGAGAGGAGGAAGGAGGAGCAGGAGAAGAGGAGGGAGGAGGAGCAGGAGAGGAGGATGGAGGAGATGCGGGTGGAGCATGAGCGACGAATGACGGAGATGTTTTAGGCTCTCGCTTCACGCTTACCCACCGATGCCTCACCACCTCCGCCTTCATCTTTGTGATTTTTTCTATTTTATTTATGATTTTAAACTTATATGTATTTATACGTGAATGAATGTGATGTGGATAAGAGATTATTTGTATTTGGATGGATGTAGTTTATGTTTAGATGGATTTACTACTTTGGGTTTAGATGGATGTGAATGTAAATATGATGAAATATGACAGGTGTATGATGATATAACAGGTGTATATCAGGGATGAATATGATATAACAGGTATATATTAGGATGTGAATGTGAATATGATGATATAACAAGTGTATATCAAGATGAATATATTGTAACAGGTGTATATCAGGAATTTTGTACCGGATATTTAAAAAAATAAAAAACTTTTACCTACGAAAATTTTCGTAAGTAAAAGTTTCCTAATTATTTTTAGCGACGAAAATTTTCATCGCTAAAAATGGAGGAAATATTTTTCGCAGCGACGATTTTCACCACTAAAAGTGGAGCAAATATTTTTCAGCAACGAAACTATTTGCTGCTAAAAACCAGCAAAAGTTTTTTAGTGACGAATAGTTTTGTCGCTAAAAGTGGAACATTTTTTTGGCATCGAAAGTTTTTTACTGCTAAAAAACTGGTGCAACTTTTTTAGCGACGAATCATTTCGTCGTAAAAATGCAGAACGTTTTTTGGCAGCGAAACTGTTCGCTGCTAAAAAGTCTCGTGCAGTTTTGTTAGCGACGAAAATTGTCGTCGCTTATGGTAGAACGATTATGTTTGGCAGCGAAACTTTTTGCTGCTAAAAAGTCTTCTGCAGGTTTGTTGCCGACGAAACGTTTCGTCACTATAAGTAGAACGGTTTTTTGGCAGCGAAATTTGTCGCTGCTAAAAGTCTTTTGTAGTTTTTTAAGCGACTAAACGTTTCGTCGCTAAAAGTCGGTCGACTTTTTTGGCATCGACGATATTCACTGCTAAAAGTCTTTTTTGCGACGAAAATGGTCGTCGCTAAAAGTCCCACATTTGGCGACGATTTTAGCTTTTTCGCTGATAAAAGCCTAGCGCGGCGGTCTTTTAGAGACGAAAATTATCGTCGCTAAAAAACATTAGCTACGAAAAGTTTGGTTTTAGCGACAAAAATGATCGTCGCTAAAAGTGCTACTTGTTGTAGTGGAAATTGTAAAAAGAGTAGCACTAAGAAACGACAGCGACCTCCTCGTCCATGTGATGTACGTGACATATCTCTTAATACTATAGCAGATGCAATGCGTGATTTTGACCTTGGAAAAGAGGTCAATCGAACAAGGAAAGTCTTAGATTTGCTAGAGGAGGTGCAAGCGCTAACCAACAGCGAGTTAATTGAGGTTGGCCAGCTCTTAAGTCGGGACAAGCAACTCACTTCTTTCTTTGTGAGTCTACGATCTGAGCGTCGTGTTGATTGTCTAAAGAAAACACTATCTGATAAATTTACACCTCTTGGTGGTGGTTCTGTTTGATGGGGATCTGTTTGATATGGATTTCTGATTATGGACTTGTAATAACTTTTTTTGATATTTTGGACATGTTACGTTTGATAGACACTACGTATTCAACTGTTTAAGTTATATATGTTGTAGAATTTTACCTCTGTTGTTATAGATTCGTAGCTTGGTTATAATCGTATACCCAGATCAGATGATTTTTTCGGATATTGCCGAAGAAAATCATGGTTAGTTGATAAATTTGATGTTCTGGTACTATCCAGATCTCTAACAGTACATAATTCTAATTGTTCGACAACTTAGCAAATACACACTGATCACACCTCTCAGATCCCATCTGTTTGAATTTGTTTTACTTTCTAATTAACGAGAAACACTTCAATGCTTTAGGTTTTATGAATTGCATATCCTCATGCTTATCTGAGTTTATTGTACTTATATTTACAGATGAAGAAAGAGAAATATTATGTTGTACTCATTGGTCGCCGACTAGGCATATATCTATCTTGGAAGGAGGCCAGATTAGAGGTAGAAGGCTACAGCGGGAGTATACATCATGCCTTCAAAAATGTGAAAGAAGCGTCTACCTTTTAGGAAAGTCACTATGGCAATTCAATTACCCAACCAGCTGTAAGATGAACCACATATGATGGATGTGTATCAAGCTCTTCTGACCATCTCAACACAAGGAGGACATCTTGGTTGTCAACCCAACAGACATCACAAGCCATGGTATCTCGATCTACTTTGACGGATGAGATTGAGATGTCCTTTAGTGAGAGAGTAGCTAAATTTATTATGGGCATCATGATTATGTTCCTCGTCATGTATATTATTATTAGACTGTAGTGTATTTTCTGATGGATAATGTAGTAATCGTTGCGACCTCCACTAACACTTATTCCAGGATCTCCATTACATGATGCTTCATGTGATACTTCTGTTTTGCTTCAGTTTATTCCATGTAATTGTTGCCACGCCACATTGGAAGTTATAATGCGGACACCCACCAATGATGACTTCCAGATTATTTGTGGAGTCCATTGTAGGTAGCATATGTCATCTTATCCATTCATCTGACTCTCCCCACATAGATGTAAGGACACACAGAAAATTAGTCCATTCGATAACTCATGTGGGCCCACACCATATGTATATGAATTTTAAGATTTTATTCATCTGCTTATGCCTTTCTCGCACACTTGCCACACCATATGAATATGAAATGGCTGCTAGCACCCAATAGACGATGTGGATCTTGTTCATGTTCACCCAACATGGCACGGGATAAAAAGTCACCCCTCTCAGCGTGGCTGGGAGCACTGATTAAGTCGACAATGGATTGGCTACTACCACTAACACCATCCATGTATGGCGTTTGGTCGTTGCGTGGGCCCCACCATGATGTATGTGTTTCATCCATTTCATTCTTCTATTTTCAACCATTTGATATTTTTAACGCTTGATCCCAAAAAGGAAAGGATGGGATTTAAATTTGAGGTGGACCACATCGCATGAGAACAATAGTGATTGGATTTTAACCCTTAAAATCCTCTTAAGGCTCAATGTACTGTTTATTTCATCTTCCACTTACTTGCTTATATCATAAGGCCTAGATGAAGGGAAAAAATTACCGTCTCAGCTTGTATAAACACTTTTGTGGCCCCTTTTGGAAATGTGTAATGGTCGACCATCATTCAGCACTATTTCCTATAATGTGGTCCACTTGAGATCGGGAAATACTTCATTCATGGCCCTATACCTTAAAATCATCTGTAAAATTAGATGGACAGCATGGATGAAACACATACATCATGGTGGGGCCCACAGAGCACCGACCAGCAGCCCCTAGGAAAGTGGTGTGGACCAATGAACATGTTTGAAAAGGCGTGGGATTAGCACAAGTCCATGCCATACCCAAACACATGCCTGCTGAAATAGCAAGATTACACCAAATCCCACCACCATCCCAAACATGCCGGGATTCTATTATGGAATTATGGTAATTCAGTGAAATTACTAGACATCCACTGATACCACCATCATTACCTTAAAAACAATTCCGTCCCTCCTAATCCCATGGGATTGGTCCGGCCAAACAGGCCCTAGGGGCATGAATTTCTTTACAGAGGCTTTCACAGGAAATCCGCATTCCTCGTTAATAAGGTTTTCACGCTGCTCAAGTCCGTTGAAATGGTAAATGGTCCCATTGAATATATATTTGGAAACCTACCCGTCAGGGATCACTACCGTCCATAGAAGTTAATGATTTTGAAACAATGCATGGTCCAAAGTGCAATTACTAACCTTCGTTCAGGCGACGCAGATCTCTTGGCCAGTATATTATTAGATACTCTAGATGAACGGTCCGTATCATCCAGATCTCTTGGGCGGTATATTATTAGACATTCTAGATGAACGGTCCGTATCATCATGTGGTGGGGTAGAAGGGTAAACGTATAGTCGGAGACCGTTGGAAAACTCAAAAAGAATGAGTCCTGCCATTTATTTTTAGTGGTGCAGTTATCTTCTTTGGAAGCCCGGGGGCCCACAAGAAAGAGCCACAACAGAAAAAATCTTCAATGAAAGCTACTCTGTTAAAGCGTCAGAAAGAGACAATTCGGTGCCACCTAAAAGATCCACGTAAAGTGAGATAGACCTGATGGACGGTCCTGATCTCTTATTTGAACTGTCCATGACTCTAGAAGCATCAGCGTGCAATTAAGCTTTAAGGGCACCATCGTTTCCAATCATGGCTCTGGACCGTTAGTCCAGCAATAAATCATAAATTAAACGGTTTGGATCATTGAAACATGACCCCAGATCCAATGGTTGTCCGTAAATTACACATATATGTCAAATCGAAACCATCCACAGGTGTCTTTTAGATTATCATGGGCCCACTTTATGGCCCAGACAAAGCCATCAGTGAAGATTTGGGGGGGCCATGCCCTAGCCCTATAGGACGTGGTTTGGCTAGTGACGCTGCTGCCACTAGTCAGTGGCTAGTGATCGGTGATCTGCTGGCTCCGCCATGATGTGTGTCCATTCATTTTTCCAGATCATTTTAGGGCTTAATCCAAAAAATGAGGCAGATTTAAATATCAGGTGGATCACACCACAGGAAAACAGTAGCCATTAAATTTCCACCATTAAAAACCTCCTACAGCCCACTGTAATGTTTATTTGACATTCAACCTGTGATTAGGTCATACAGACCTGGATGAAGGAAAAAAATAAATATTAGCTTGATCCGAATTTTTTGTAGCCCCTAAGAAATTTTTAACGGTGGCAGTTCAATCAACATTATTTCGTACAATGTGGTCCACCTGACAATTAAAATCATCTTATTTTTAGGTTAATATTATAAAATGATGGGGAAAAATGGACGGACAACATGGATGAATTACATACATCATAGGGACCATTAGAGCACCGACCACTAGCCATTGACTAGTAGCAGGGTCCGTAGCCAATCCGCGTCCGGCCCTATAGGACCACGCTGCATTGGGCGGGCCAGGTAGCAATACCCATTGCTACACCTAATCCAAGGAATGTAGTCTTTCCAGAATGCTGAGGGAAGAGTCCAAACACCCGACCACAGATATATATATATATATATATATATATATATATATATATATATATATATATATATATATATATATATCTATCTGACCATACTAGTGCGAATATGCATGTGGGCGTCAAGCGGGTCCCACTCCAATCACAAGGACCATTGGATTACCCCAATATCAACCCGATTGGATGATCACAGCCACTCATATAAGGCCTGGAGAATGGATGGTAATATGATTTTACTCTTATTTTTTGACAGCGTACAATCTACTGGGACCCACTCACTCAATGTTCTTTGCTGATCATAGGTGGACCCACTAGGGCCCACATGAATAAGGCAGACGAATTGGTATTGGATCATGGCTCTTAGTATCCGGAGTTGTTTGAAATCAGGCAGAGCATGAATCTAATTAAATCGTCCAAATTTAGGATCTACTGTAGACAGGTCATAAATCTACAACCAACCATCAAGAGTTTCCCAACCATCCATTTGAGAATCTAAATGGATGGATGACAGCACGTCCAACGACACTAGTATTTTGCATACGGATTATCAGATCATGAATTTGGGCTTATGATCTTTCTATCAAATGGGCCATCAAGATGTTCCACAATCTTATGTTGAATGTGGATGATCGGATCTTAGCAATGTGTATGCAGATCTGTCCATCATGCAGCAGATCAAGTACTAGTAGCATGCATGTGGGCTTAACTATTATATATCAACCATAGATTTAATTTAGGGGTCTATCTTTACAATATGCATCTAAATTTAAATGTTAAATGTAAATAGGCTTATGATAAATTGTGGTCTTGTAAACACTACACCCAACACAGAGCGACTGATAGCATTGAAAGGATGCAAACCCGAAACCTTAGGAACCTAAAACCCTAAATCACAACACTTAGAAACTCAAAAACCTAAGACCAGTGGACCAAAACCCTAGGACACAAAAACTCTCGATCCCAATACCTGGAGACGCCGAAACCTTAAACCAAAAACCTGGAATTCTAGTCCAAATCTGTATAATTTCACCTTGAAATATTCTAAACATTATCTAAACTGATTCAAAGCCTCTCAACTTGAAATATTCTAAACCTCGTCTCTGAACTTACTCAAAGCCACTCTTACTCCATCCAAAACCTAGCGAGGTCAGGAAATTTAATTTCTGCTTACCCCCATCATGTAATAATAAAACGACATGTGGCACTAAAATCACACATTATTACTTGTACCTTCATATTCATGTCAAGCTAGGTAGTGGAAATTGAATTTACACTCCCTAAGCTAACTTCTCATATACAAACAAAGATACTCTTAGGCCTGATCAATAAAACAATTCTCAGGCTAACTCCCTAAGCAAACTTCTCATATACAACCAAAGATACTTTTAGGGCCTAAATTTCTTAGGGTACAGGTCAAACATACCCACCAACAATATTCCTCATAGTGCAAGCCAAAGATACCCACTAGCAGAAATTGATTACAACTGGTGATTACTCACTCCTTCAGTTGATTGTTTGTCCAAAATACTTAGTATCCTAAGGAATTTCAAAAGCTAATAACATAAGCCATGTGAAATTTTTGTTCATCAACTTTTCACTTATTATAAACATGCCATTGGGTTTCATCTATATAAACCCCCTCACCTCCCATTCTCTACAACACAACAACTAATGTCAAGATGGAAAGAGCCCAAACTCTACCCACCCTAGACATCTTCGAATCCATCTAAGCCATATATTCATTCAAGTCATCCTGTTGGGCTAAATCTCAGGGATAAAGAGAGATGAGTGAGATGTGAGAGAGAGAGCCCAAACTTTTGCCATCCTAGCCATCTTCCAATCCATTTAAGCCATACATTCATTCAAGTCATCCTATTGGCCTAAATCTCAGGGGGTAAGGTCAAGATCTAAGACTTCCATTCACCTTTTTAATGGAAAAGTGTCGGGGTTCTTTTCCCTCTCATTTCTCTAATAGTTACGGGAGCTCAGCGTGGTTCTCTTTTAGTGCTTTCTTATTTCGCCCACATTTGAGCCGAGTAATAATCATCTTTTACTCGATCCTTAACCATAGCTGAAATAATAATCCTCAATTTTTGTTCTTGACCACATTTGAATCAAGCAATAACACCCCCCCCCCCCCCCCCCCCCCCACCAAAAAAAAAAAAAAAAAAAAAAAAAACCCTCATGAAGTAGAGATCGTATGTGTCGTGTGAACAAAGAAGGGTGTCTAACCCCTTCTCTATCAACGAAACCCTTATCTAAAATCAACAGCCACAGACCTATCTAAGGAGTCGCTCAAATTCAGAAAGTTCTCGACTCATATTAGTCCTATGGTATCTAGCCGACTATAAATTCTGAGATTTTTATCTAGCGGTTACTCCAAGTCAAAATTTTCAGTTGCATGTCACCCACCATCACACCATCGACTAAGAAAAGGAGTCCGTTGCCGTGTGCGTATTCAGATTTAGCAATCTGCATGTGGATCTGAGTTCCATGTAGGCCGGTTGCAAATTTATGGCCTTACCCTGACTTTCAATGACCAAATAATCTTAGCAATATGCTTCTGGATTTTACTACTATACAGGCTGATTATAGATTTATGGCTATACCTTATACTGGAAGAATTAGATCTTAGAAAAAATGCATGTGGATCTCACCACCATGTATGCAACTTGTGGATCTATGGTGCCATTTGTATTTGAATGGTCAGATCCTAGCAACAAGCATGTGAATTTGACTGACATGTAGACATTATTCATTTGTTACTTGCGCATGTATTTGGAAAGGATTTTATCATCATCTAATCCTTATGCCAACTAAATGTGGTTAGTTACATGAATCTTTTTCAGCAATTTCAATTTATCTAGCACACTAGCATGAGTTTTTTAATTAAGAGATGCTGAAGTTATTTGCAAGACAAAAGGTAGTCGTTTGATGATCGAGCAGACCGATAGTTCAACCTTAGGAAGGCATTAAAAAATTGGACGAGTGGTACACAATCAAATTTTCAACCTTCAAATTGGGGGTTGATTATAAGTAGATAATCATCCACAAAACAAATGGACCAGACAATAAAAAGCTCCAATTAACAGGCATTTGTTTAAAGTATTTAGATCATACACATCTTTTTATTTCAACCGTCCACTAAATGTCCACATATAAGAGTGTTATCAAAATGGCATAGGTTTCGGTTAGTAGTACTCCATCTAAATTGTGGCTCATAACATGGATTTCCGAGTTACTTATATTTCCTGTATTTCAATGTCTTAGTGCCTGTATATCAACCATTAATCGGAGTAGCTAAACTGTGGATGCATGGCACATGTGTTCATCATCATCATAATCATCAAAGCCTTATCCCAGTTAATTGGGTGGGCAACGTGAATCTGTTCCACCATTCCACCCTCTCATTAGCAATAACTAACCCTCATGAGTTTGAAATGTGATAATATTCAAACTCATGATTTTAGTGTAAGATGGGCCCACATGGATCAATGGCCTAATTGGCCAAATCTGTTTTGAACTTTGGATTATTTGGATATGAGCTTGCCGGTGGGCCATATGTTAGTTGTGATCGTTTTAACTCCGTGAGGGGTGGTGGCGCTTCCTTATTTCTGTATGTGCAGCGTATTTTGGTTGACATGGACCCACACATATACTGTGTGGAGACGTAGAGGACCTTATAAAAGTGGAAGTCTCGATTCCCTCACTTGAACACAGACACACATACAGCTTATTAATGCAGAACATTCAAGAATCAAACATCCTTGAATATGGTTGCCCATTCAAATATGATTTCAACTCAGAGAGAGAGAGAGAGAGAGAGAGAGAGAGAGAGAGAGAGAGAGAGAGAGAGAGAGAGAGAGAGAGAGAGAGAGAGAGAGAGCTTATTATCACAGAACATTCAAGAATCCAACATCCTCGAATATGGTTGCCCATTCAAGTATGATTTCAACTCTTGGGCATTTTAATATCATTTTTAGATATTGTTAAGATACACAATCACTTCTTTAAATCTCTAATGTGATGCATATCAGTCGGCAGTCCAATATTCCATATAAAAAAATGCTAAATTTTAGTTATGGCATAAGTTTGATGCTGGATACCAACTTGATGCAATCCTCTTGTATCTGAACTTAGGACAGCAATCAGAGTATAAAACTTCCACAAGCATGTAATAGACTGTTACATGGGATGATCATAACCAACCACTATCTAATGTTTGTTTCAATCAGTGAGTGTGAGATCCTTTCCATTTCTCAGGTGAGCACTGCAAATTGTCACCATGTACTAGCTCCAATTTCAGGCGGGTCGACTCACCACTCCACACGTTTGAGAAAAAGAGTTGGTAAAAGGAAGTCAGAAACTTCCAAAAATTAGAAGGTAATTTAATCTGTGTGTGTGTTTCTGGTTACCCTCCACGAGCCATAAAAGCTCACCATATAAATCAGGATGGCAATGGGTCCGGTGGCCCCGCCGACCCAATGAGCCCAACCTGGCTTTTGACCGGCCTTGGAGGTGCTACTTTGGTCTGTGGGCCACGCTTGGGCCTCGAATGCATGTACAACAAACCCAATCCGCATGTACATATGTCCTACAAACATGTCATTCTAATCCCTCTTCAATGTGTAAGCATTGGTTTTATTGTTCTATAATGTTTATTTCTTTGTGCATGTGTGGCCCACTTGATAAATGGATAGAAATGAAATATTCAATGATGAAATAGGGATTTTAACAATTTTTGACCCATTGCTATCTCTGTATATATACTGTTTGGATCATTGAAAAAGACTCTCATCCAACCACTGAAATCCCAATGTATCATATTTAGACTCGTGGCTTAGATCAAGGGATGAGACTTCAATATAGTAAAATTCTGGAAAGCATGTGGAGCATAGCTCAATCTCTAAGTTCCATGGAAGTGGCTTCCCTGGCGCAAACGCCTACATGGGTTCGCTCTTCCTATCTAGGTAAGTTCCCTGTGGAACTCTCGTGTGGACATTCTGGGATAGAATTAAGAGAAGGGATTCATGCAAAACAAGGGAATTTATTCATAAAGGACTATCCAAATGACCTGATGTAACTGGAAAAATCTTTTATTCTAGATCGCACAATCAGTATAGCATCACAACTCGACCAAGGGTGTCCCCTCTAATAAGGGTAAGATCTAACCAGCTAAACTCAGGAGATGGAATTTGATACTCCTTTAACTCTATTAAAGAAGAAAACAAACAAGACTCAGCCAATTACCCAGCCCCACCAGATATCCCATGGTAGGGTGCAGCATGTACTTCCCAAGCATCAAGCTCGGGAAGGCAACAGATAACTGTAACATTGAGCATGAAACATTTCATTGTTTTGGAACGTGTAGCTTGATTTGGGAAACGAGTGAAATTTCCACAGCGAGTCCCAACTGCTTGCCAGTCCCAACCCAAGATTTGTCATATGCTTTTGTGAAGTTCCTGATAACTCCAACATTGCATTTGAAAACCAGAGACGTAAACATATTAAGGTGCAGTTTAGTAAACTGAAAACTAAGTGCTGAATTATAATTTTAAAATAATATTTAGGATACTTTACTCAAAAGTGAAAAGAATTCATAATGTACTACAACTTCGAATAAGTGAAGGGAGGGGAGCTGGAAAAAAAAAAAAAAGACCTGTATTTTCAGTGAGAGTTAATTTAAGGCCCGTTTGGATTTGCCTAAAGGGTGGGAAAGGAAATTGTATTTCCTTATAAACCTAATTTCCCTGAAAGTGTGGGAAAGGAAATGTTATTTCTCATGTTTTTTTCTAGAGAAAATTATGATTTATTTTCAAATCATATGTTTGGCTAAATAAAGTTCTCCTGAGAATTTTTTTCGTTGCAACCTTTTAACTTGCAAAGTATTTAGGAAGTAATGCAAGCACCATTCTAAGAGCACTTGATCAATCGCTTGTATAGAGTATCTGGTACCACACAAACCTATGTTCATCATGGTATTAAAGAGCCCTGGGTCCCACCATGATGTATATGTTTGATCCACGTGGTCCATCGATTTTGCCATCCATTGTGCCAACTCATTTTAGGACATTAGTACAAAAATGAAGCATAACCAAATCTCAAGTGGACCATACTACAGAAACAATGGCCGTTGAACGCCCACCGTTGCTTAGGTCACACCGACATTACAGGTCATGATGGGTATTGCTTCCTATGGTGTGTCCAAAACCTTAGTGGCCCCAAAGAAGTTTTAAATGGTGGTCATTCATTCGAGATTGCTTCCTATGGTGTGGTCACCTTAGATTTGGATGTCTCATTTTTTGGGTTCATGCCCTAAAATGAGCTGGAATAGAACACATACTTCTTGATGAGCCCACAGCTTTTTCAGCACCGGCCTGCACCATGCACACAGGCTGGAGTTACCCACGAATCAAAGAAAGGAAAGCAGGTTAGCTGCGGCCCCACCCTCACCCAAGAGGGTGCAACCTTTACCGAAAGGCGCACCTTGATGTTATTCTATATCCACACCATCCATCTGTTTTATCAAAAACTTATTGTAGGCCACAAGTTTTGGATGATAGTGATATTTGGTTTTTTTATCTTCATCCAATACTATGTGAGCTTGTCAACAGCTTGTATGAAAAATAAACATAATGGGAAGTTTATAATGGTTGGGCATTTAATCACCACTTCTGATAGTATAGACCGCCTGAGATCTAGATCAGCTTCAAATTTGAGTTCGTGCACTAAAATGATATCGAAAATCAGATGGTCAGAATGGATATAGGATACATATATCAAGGCGGGCCCATGTTAAGAGCCGTGAAAGGAAATGTCATTTCTCAAGAGTGTAATGAGAAAATAAAAAGACAATTTTCGAGGAAAATTAACTGTGTGGGAAATTGACTTTAGTTTCTTTTGTATGATTTTAGTGGGTGAACACACAGGGAAAATGGTTTCTTGAGAAACCCTGTTTCCTTTCTCACCATTTCACTGAATCCAAAAACAGGCCCTTAAGCACCAAGTGAGTTGGATTTGCCACACAATCTGAATCAGTGAAAAGTGCTGAAAATATCGAACTTCAAATTTCAGATGATAAACGCTGAAAATAAGTTTATCTAACATCCCCCAAGTCTTCAAACACGACACCATAAAAAGCACTTGCTCAAGTTCAAGAGAAAACAGTTTGGAAACTGCTACTGCCTAAGATGGAGGGTGGGTTCTAAAACACAGTTAAAACAGAGAATTCAATCATTCAAAACACACCTGGCTCCATGTAAAATTTCAGATAGCAGAAAACTTCATGACATACGGTTAGGATAAAGCCAACATATAAAACTACTGAAGAAAAAGATTCATTAACTAAAGAAAAACAGAAGCAACCTAGCAACAGCCACATTAGGGCCATTCTTCAGTCTTAACAAGACAATTATGCTAATAACCTAAAAACATCTCATAAAGCATATATTTGTACAAACAAACCATCAGAAACTTAAACCTAATCATATAGTTTTTTTAAAAAAAAAATTCAAACCAGACCACCAGAAACCCATTTAATCTAAAACCTGGAACAGAGACCACCGCGGAGGCGAAGGACAAGGTGAAGGGTGGATTCCTTCTGTATGTTGTAATCTGCCAGTGTGCGTCCATCCTCAAGCTGTTTACCAGCAAAGATGAGGCGCTGCTGGTCTGGTGGGATCCCCTCCTTGTCCTGGATTTTTGCCTTCACGTTGTCAATCGTATCAGAACTCTCCACCTCCAGAGTAATGGTCTTCCCAGTGAGAGTCTTCACGAAAATCTGCACACCGCCACGTAGACGCAGCACCAGATGGAGCGTTGATTCCTTCTGTATGTTATAATCAGCAAGGGTGCGCCCGTCCTCCAACTGCTTTCCAGCAAAAATCAGCCTCTGCTGATCTGGGGGAATCCCCTCCTTGTCCTGGATCTTCGCCTTCACATTGTCTATGGTATCTGAGCTCTCGACCTCCAAGGTGATGGTCTTCCCTGTCAGTGTCTTGACGAAAATTTGCATTCCACCGCGCAGACGCAGAACCAGATGAAGAGTAGACTCCTTTTGGATATTGTAATCTGCAAGGGTCCTCCCATCTTCCAACTGCTTCCCTGCAAAGATCAACCTCTGCTGATCTGGAGGAATCCCTTCCTTATCCTGTATCTTCGCCTTCACATTGTCTATAGTGTCAGAGCTCTCCACCTCTAGAGTGATGGTCTTGCCTGTTAGGGTCTTGACGAAGATTTGCATACCACCCCTGAGGCGGAGGACAAGATGAAGGGTTGATTCCTTCTGTATGTTGTAATCAGCAAGTGTACGACCATCCTCTAGCTGTTTCCCTGCAAAGATCAGGCGCTGCTGGTCTGGAGGGATACCTTCCTTGTCTTGGATTTTGGCCTTTACATTATCAATTGTGTCAGAGCTCTCGACCTCAAGGGTGATGGTCTTTCCAGTGAGCGTCTTTACAAATATCTGCATACCTCCTCTCAAGCGGAGCACGAGGTGGAGGGTCGACTCTTTTTGAACGTTGTAGTCAGCCAATGTGCGCCCATCTTCAAGTTGCTTTCCAGCAAAGATGAGCCTCTGCTGGTCAGGAGGGATGCCTTCCTTATCTTGGATCTTGGCTTTGACATTGTCAATAGTGTCAGAACTCTCGACCTCGAGAGTGATGGTCTTCCCAGTGAGTGTCTTTACAAAGATTTGCATCTGTCATCAACAAAACAAAAGAAAGAAAGATAAGCATTGGTATATAGTTAATAAATCCGTAACAAAACAATACAGCCACGTTAGGAAGAAACACAAGGCAATTAATCCAGAAACAGGAAAAAGCATAAGAATATCACTGATGAACAATTGGGAATGAATGCAGAGTGGTACCAATAGAATAGTTATTGAAAACACAACACTAAGATTTTGATAACTGAAAATGACATCTAATATGATGGAAAGAATTTTTAAGCCCCAATCTCACTGCCTTGCAAACAGAACATCACTATTCTAGTACCGCTAAAAAAATAAGGACGACGAAATAAACACCAGTGTCCCTTTTACATAACTTCTACAACCACCCCTTTAAAAAAGTTTAAAAGAGGCAAGCAACAATAATAAATGGAATTACATCCACAGGGCATAATAGATGCAAAGAAAGGTAATCAGAAACAGAACTCTCTTCTAAATATGAATGCGATGAATTTGGATCTAAATTATTAGTCTAAAATGAGGTGGAAAGACTAAATTGTAATTGCCTCTCTCGGCATACGTATTGAGGGACTACAATCCGAAATATAGTTATATTACTTTCAAATTGGAGACGAAATCTCTGCAATTGTGGTTCAAGAGTGATGCCATCAAACCCCTAGTCATGAGTGTGAAGTGGCTCAAAGTTGGTTAAATCATGTCACGCATGTGGCAAATCTTCTTACAAAATAATTGCATACCAGTGTATCCATACTGCAGTATATACACAATCTAGTGTAAACAGCTATCTACAAACCCATATGGTTGTGTATACAGCTGTACATACCCAAACTAGGGCTCCAGCTTGGGTTAGGGTGATCAGGCCAGGTTGCCAGGGTCCTTGGGTCAGGTTAGGGTTGGAAAACTCCAATCTGATTTGGAATTAGGGTTGGGTTTGGGTTGAGCAAATTTAGGTTGGGTTAGGCCAAGTTGGGAATAATAACATGTATTTAGGTCAGTGACTTAACCAATACAGACAAACCAATGGTCTTTACAAGCTGATTGATCTAAGATCTAATCAATCCAACCCTTCAAATTGTATTGAATGATGATCTAGACTAAATCAATGGTCAATTATCAATTGAATGGAATCAAAAGTCAAACTTAAATTGTGAAGCCCATTGGATCAATCATATAGTAATCAGGTTATCTTTTGTGCGAGATAAGAGCCATGATTAGTTGATAAATTCTCTTTTGTATTTTCATCACTTTTTGGTGGGCCACTATTGGGGCACCAAACAATGTCACAATGGCATGGAATTGGCCCCTTTTGATAACCCATTGAGTTAGCTTTCAAACAAGATCAAGGTCATGCAATTCCAAGGCTATTAAGTTATGGCTCATGGCAGTGATGGGATTTAGGGGCAGTTCGGTCATTTTCTATTATTAGGGTTTCTCTTTTTCACCTTAAGCCTACATAAGGATATGTTGTGGATGTGTAATGGATTAATTTGATGATTTGAATAAAGGTTCTTTGGTTTGCTGTTTCTTTGGTCTGGAACAGGATTTTGAAGGGGATATTTGTGATCTCTAGCACCCGGCTCCTAGAGGATTATCAGGTTCATTCAATATAATTTTGTTTTTTCCATAAAAATATTGTTTTTGTTGTCTAATGTCTTAAATATTTCTATAACAAGGTCTGTCGATGACATTGGCAAACTACTCAATTCCATTAAGCAAATGTCGATGCCATTGACAGATGTTCGATCCCATCAAGAAAATCCGAAAAAATCCTAGTTAATTGCTGGACAGTTTTGGAGTTGCTACTCGATGGCATTGAAGGTGGCTTCGATGTCATCGACTGGTCCTCGATGATTGTCAATGCCATTGAAGGTCCCATCGAAGACGCACGGGTAGAACTACGTAAGTGCACAATTTGTTTCCTATTACGGTTGCAATAGTGTATATATATATAGGGTGTAATCAGGATTTGGGTAAGGTTGGGATTCTCTATGATGTGCTTGAAGGTTTTGGAGAGAAAAAGGCTATGGCTTTTCTTCTTGAGGCTTTGATCGATAAGGTTTCATCTCTTGTAACTTCGTTTTTCATAGTGCATTCTCATTTTGTGTCATATTTTTTTTCCATCAAGGGTTTTTCCACATAAATTCGGATTGTTCTCTGGTTGGATTTGCTTGTGTGATTGTGATTACTTTGTTTAATTCCACTCTATGTGCTTCCACGCGTCCCAACAATTTTATCTATCTTTGATCCTTTGCATCACTTAAGGGTGCCTGAGTTTTATCCAATCTAACCCGAACAACCTACTATTTCAACAAGAATATCCAATCAAGACAACTCTGCAAAAGCAATCCCTGTTCCAGATCCATCTCACAAAGCAGTCAAACATGCATCTAGAAAATTAAGCCTCCTCTAAGTAAAATTGCAACAAGGAAAAACCTAAAGAGAAGGAGATTACATGCTCCTCAAAGATACATAAAGAAAGCCTAATCAATATCCAAAAAGAAAAAAGAAAAAAACAAACAAAAAAAAAAAAAGACATCCGATCTACAGAATGAAAGAAATCTATCGGTCAGATCAAACCAATAGATCATAGGGCATAGATCTACCAATAATTCAAACACGAATTCGATCCAGGCCACAGGGAAACGATTTTCAGCAAGAAAACAAAATCAAAACGCGTATCTATTCATAACACAACATAGACCCTATCAATAACGAGAAAAACACATGTTCTTAGAAAATCCGCAAGAAAAACTGACGGAAAATATGTATCGACAGTGATTCAGCACGGATCTATGAAAAACTCCCACAATACAACCGATCAAGAGGAAAAAGGCTATGATTTTCAAAAAAAAAAACAAGATCAGAACACATCTATTAAAGCCCTATCACCGATGAAAAACCGGATGAAAAACATGATATATATGAAGAGAGAGAGAGGAACTGATATATATGAAGAGAGAGAGAGGAACATACTTTCAGATAGCCTGTCTGCGACTTTTTTTCGCCTTCGCTAGAAAAGAGAGAAAACGCCTTCGCTAGAAGAGAGAGAATGACCGCTTCCAGGATTAGCTTGCAATTTATAGTAGTCGAAGAACCTTAGGAACCCCAACCAATGAGATAAAGACATGCGTACGTTGCGTTCCTGGAGAGTTCCGCTCGCAAGGACCTTAACGCGGATTTCCTGCGAAAACCTTTCGCAAGAAGATACTACCAGTAAACCTAGGTAGGGCCCACCGTAATGTTTGTAATATATCCACCCCGTCCACCTTCTTTTTGAGATCATTTTAGGACATGGGGACAAAAATGATCCGTATCCAATACTCGAGTGGGCCGAAAACGTGATGACTAAATGTCCACGGTTGAAATATTCTGAGGCCAAAGAAGTTTTGAATTGGTATATTTTTTTACTTTCAGTTATCTCAGTAGGAATTATGTTATGAACGGCATGGATGGCATGTAACCATCACTGTAGGCCCAGGAAGGTTTCAACGGTGGGAATTTCCTTACACACCTTTTCCTTTAGTGCGGCCCACTGAGTCTTGTATACTTTTCAATTTTGGTAACATATGCTAAAATTAGCTCATAAAATAAATGGACGGAGTAGATTTCTCAAAAACATCACGGTGGGTCATCTAAGTTCCCAGCGCGGAAACTACATGCTAGAAGGCTTTACAGGAAATCCGCGCACCGTTGGTTACGGTTACTTGACGGTCGTAACATTCGATTGTGCCTTTCTTGACTTGCGCTGCAGGCAAAATGGAATTGGGACTGAGTCGTTGTTCCAACGTTTCCTTGTTTGTTTTGGGAAGGCGCGGCTGTGTGGATCTCAAGATCCACGGAGACTGCGGGACCACCTTGATGTACGTGCCTTACATCCCTGCTGTGGGAAACGGATTGGCTACTCCCCCTGCCACCAGCCCAGTGGCTGGTGGTCGGTGCTCTATGTGGGCCCAACATGATGTATGTGTTTTATCCATTCCGTTCATCCAATTTTATATATCATTCTAGGGCTTTAGGCCAACAATGAGAGGAAAATGATCTCAGGTGGACCACAACATAGGAAAACAATAGTGGTTGGATATCCACCATTTAAATCCTCCTAAGGTCCCTGTACTGTTTATTTGACATCCAATCTGTTGATTAGGCCATACAAACCCAGATGAAGGTTAAAAAAAAAAAAACCAAAGATAAGCAAACTTTTATGGCTGCCACAAAATTTTTAATGGTCGATGTTCATTCAACACTGTTTTCAGTAATATACCTCATTTTTGGTCTCATATCATAAAATGATCCAAAAAAAAATAGACGGATATCATGGATGAAACACATACATCATGGTGGGGCCCACAGAGCACCGACCATCAGCCATCGGCTGTGGCAGGGGGAGTAGCCAATCCGTTTGCCATGCTGTGCATCTGTTTTTGAAAGTTCAATCAGATTTAGATCCTAGGTGGACCACACCATGCGAAACAGTTGTGATTGAATGCCCACCATTAAAAAAATCCTAAGGGCCGCCGAAATGTTTATTTACCATCCAACGTCTTGATAAGGTTTCAAAGGCCGGGATGGAGGGATCATACAAAAGATTGACCCAAAAAGTTTGTGGCCAACGACAGGTTTTTAATGGTCCAGCACCACTCTTTCATGTAGTGTGGTCCACCTGAGATTTTGATCTGCATCATTTTCATCATGCATTAAAATGAGCTTTCAAAACATATGGACGCGTGGATGTAAGGAACGTACATGAAGGTGGCCCCATGATTGATTGGGATCCCCGGATGGGTAGCTGTTACTCGGTGGATCCAGAACAAGTGCATCAAGGTGGGCCCACCACTAACATGTTACTCGGATGACACCTAATCGGCTGCCGATTGTGAAGTTTCCTCGAAAGAAGGGGGTTAAATCCACACACCTCTTAGAATGGAAAAGGATCGAACCATATCAGACTAAGGTATCCTCAAGGGACGCGGATTGCACGCTTACCCTTTTACCACCGAACGTAGGGCTGAAAGTCGGGCGGGTTGGGTTGGGTTTGGGCTCGCGGATTGCACGCTTACCCTTCCACCACCGGACTTAGGGCTGAAAGTCAGGCGGGTTGGGTTGGGTTGGGTTGGGTTGGGTTGGGGCTCAACCCTAGCGCAACTCAAGGTTGCTATACCTTGACCCTAATCCAACTCAACCTAATCTGGGTTTGAAATTTTCAACCTAAGCCTAACTCAAGTGGGCTCGGTCAAATTAGTTGGGTTGGTCAAATTAGTTAGGTTGATATATGCTAATATTTTTATTATTATATTAGACTTTTATATTTTCAATAGACGTGTTATTTTTTGTATCTATGATTTTATTAATTATATATATGTTGTTATTTATAATAAAGAACTTTATTTTTTTTCTAAACAAACAAGCTAAAATATAAGATAACTACTCCTTTAAAAGTCATATTGTGTAGCACCAATTTATTTGGGAGAGAAATCCAGCGTATCTAATTAGCTTTAGTCATCGGAAATCACGTAGACCAATGAAACCCGACGGCACTAGAATTTTTTGTGACTTTAACACAGACAATCCGCACTCAATCATAATTTATAAGTAACTTATACATCAATCAAGTTTGGGTTAGGTCGGGCAACCTGAGCCTGACCTAAGGTTTATTAGGTTGGTGTTTGTATAGCCCAAGCCTGAGACTGAACCTGATACGTCCTGCCCCAGCCCAACCCAATGTCAGGTCGGTCATGGGTCAGTTAGGTTGAACCTACCCAACTTTCAGCCCTAACCAGACAAGACTTTGGGGTCCATCCTTAACTTTGGGGCCCCCTTCGATTTACGTGTCTTTTATCATCATCGATCCATTTCACCCTATCATTTTAAGGTATTGTTGCACTCAATTCAATCAGATTATGCTGCTCATGTGACTGGAGGTCAAGATTTGATACACGTGTGTGAGTAGAATGAGCAGGCATGCTAAAGTCTACCTAACTCAAGGGTTGATTGAATTGTTGGTGTCCCCTTCATCGAGACGAGTATATTGCAGATTGGGATTAAAGATCTAAACTCCTCTCGTCCATGAATATTATACTGTGTTCAGGTGATTTGTGAAAGGAAATGAGGCTAATCCTTCTAAATGAGTTCTTTTTCCGTTATTACAATAGAAGTGAGTGTACGAGCTTAAGAACTTGTTCTTTCATCAACACTTTTAAGTTCAAAATAATTCTCGAATGAACAAAGAAACATTTTAAATTGACGATTTTATTAATATTTGAAAATAATGTTTATTACAATCGACAAATTGCGAAATAAAAAGGAAATGATAAATACATGATGCGCCTATCGAAACAGACGATCGAGGCAGGTGTGATCAACTAAATTGAAATCGATTAAATTTTATTGTTGATAATTTTAAAAATATTTCAATAAAAACCATTCCTAAATTTGACCATTGGATCACAAGATGACGGACTGAATTTTATTTTCAAAAATCAAAACAACGTGCATGATATTCGAGGCATCATGCAATCATACTTCCCGTTATTACCAACGTAACATTAATAATTGATTTTAGTTTTCTCCGGATTCTCATATTTCTCCAAAATGATAAGTAGAACCTATGATAGTTGGCCTTAACATGTGGTGGTAATTTGATCATCTTAAAATGCAAACTGGTACATCCGAGTTAGCACAACCACATTTTTAGTCATGAAAAGCCTTTATAATCATAATGTGAGAATTGAAAATTCAAGTAGCAAAAAAATAATTTAGGGTGACTCCATTATAGGACACTTGTAAGCCTAACGCATTGTAATGTACGAGATTCATAAAGAAAATAAAGCAGCAAAATGTGCAAGCAATTACCCATTCCAAACGACATGTCTTATTAGTACTCATTGGGGATCGTGCAGCATCAAGAACGATGTTTATAGATCCAAGTGATTATTTTCATAAGGCTGCAAAAAGCATAAGGGCTCTGACTACTTAGAATTGAGACTCGTAGACAACCTTAGGGGTCATTTGACACCATGGATTTGGAGGGATTTGAGGGGATTTCAAATCCTCGAATTTTTTGGGGGCATAAAGTTTCATGCCCCAAATTCAGGAATCGGGCTCACTAAATTGTCGGCCATCAAATCCGGTGTCGACAGCCTCCGTACTGCCTCATTCTCGGCTCTTAACTCTCATGTGTCAGGTTCCGATCTTGGGATCCTACAAGGAGGATTTTCGGGGTGATTTTTTTTTTTTTAAAGGAGAATAACCACAAGTATACCCAAGTCACAAAACATCATCACCACATATCTACTAATATAATATTTGAGTACAGTGTTAAAAGGAGAATACATCAGATAGCAAAATTTCAAAAGATCGGGGATATACTCCTGCCTCAATGCTACTGTGGTCTAACATAACCTGTATGTAACGAACATGCATAAGCTTACTACAAAGCTTAGAGAGTGTGTGCGTGTGTGCGTAATGCATGTGCCAAGCATACAAATGTCAGAGTAAGCAGAAATGATGAAAGGCTAAACTGGCAAGTCTATAAATGATGTTAGTCATAACAAGGCTATGAAATGCAAGGCCTACATGGCCGAATGTCATATACTAAAGATTCAACACAAGCATGTCAATCCTCAACTAGTCCACGTATCAGTAAGGTTCATCATTGAAAACATCACCGAAGTCTAGTACACTCCAACACTGCCTGCTGCCCCATCGCACGCATGACCAAGTGAGTGGAAGAGACCTCACTATCTGCCTTACACTAGGTATGCCAATGCCCAGACGACTCCATGGTACCTGCATCTATATCGGGTTCTGGTTGGTGTTTTAGAACACCGTCCTAGAGTTGAAATGAGTGATTAACTCAATGGTACCATTAACAATAGGTATACGAATTATTATGCATAGGATATATTTAATAAACAGCAAGGAGCATGAAATCCTAAACATTGTTGTTAATGCAAATGCATGATTTTGATATGATGTATGCTCCTCACACCCCTTTCAGCTCTCGGGCGCTCATGTTATCTACTCAATTTCGACATTGAAGTATCCTACTGGTACCATAAGGGCTTAAGGATTTTCACTCAAGGACATCTATAACACCCTAATACTAGAACAGATATTTTCGATATCCAATCTGGTCATCCATGATATGCCTGTGGAGGCCATAACTCTGATGCCGTTAGGGCGTAAAGTGATCGTGACATATAAGATGCAAAATGCATGAGTCATACAATCCAAGTCATGCATCAAACCTGCACGTACCGTGCGATCATGTAGGGCAATTGTAGCGCCTCAAAATTCAGGGATCAAGTAACTACTCGGCTCCCGAATTCTCGAGTGCCACATGTGTAATAATGAGTCACAAATACATATAGCTAATCAAGTATTAGCATGCAATGACGAATTAGACTAAGCATGTTTAATTGTCGATCAGGTAACTAAGTTCTAAGTGCTACTAACCAAATAAAGTTCCAAGTGCTACTAACCAAATAAAGTTCCATCGTAAATTCATATCCAACACAACAACTTAATAAATTCGATTAACAGTCATACATGGATCCAATCCCATATGCTCATCACACCCCAAAATGATCTGGGCTCTGACCTAGTCCCGCCGACATCCACCTCGCTAATATGCCCCACTAAACTCCTGACAGTACGTCCACTCCTCGTAGTCATCGGCACCGACATCATCTAATGCGTGCTGCTCCAGGATACTTGCATCTATATCGGGTTCTGGTTGGTGTTTTCGAACACCGTTTTAAAGTGGAAATGAGTGATCAACTCAGTGGTACCATTAGTAATAGGCATACGAATTATCATGTATACGATACATTTAATGAATAGCAAGCAGCATGAAATTCTAAACACTATCGTTAATGCAAATACATGATTTTGATATGATGCATGCTCCTCACAAAAACTATCACTCCCTCAAGCGACAACATCTAACATTCACGATGAAACAACACTCCCTTAAAAGCGACCTCAACTACATAATCGCCAACAAATATAATGCAATGTCGTGACATATGTTAGCCTGGTTGATTGGTTAAGTTCATTCGTCCAGCAGGTTGAGAAAACCGGAATACCCTTAATGAAGTTATTGCCCTAACCCGATTGCATGGCTCGAGGTTCATGGCCATGTGACTCTCGTGACCCTTAGCCCTATATTGGGGTCATCAATCCCGAATTAAAAATATAACATAGACAAAATCAAATTAGAACTTAAATATCCTATTCGCAGTCACTATAGGGAGGTCGTCACCCCAACACAGGCCGACAACATGGGTACAGTGTCCCATACCACCGTTCCTGACTCATGAGTCTGATTGCTTAATGGACACTACGGGGAGACTTGTCACCCCAGCGTAGGCTGACAGCACGGGTATAGTGTCTCATACCACCATCTCTGGCTCATGAGACTTTGTAAGCCGTAAATCATAGTTAATAATGAGCACAATAGTCTTAGGGTATTTCGGGTTAACGTACAAGGATGGTTGACTATTAGTCAATATGCCCCGATGGGCTAAACCATAACTAATCGGCCTGAGAACGTAGTCTCGTATACTCCAACCATAGCCAACAATCTATGACTTAACTATTCAGGTTAGATTCACTCAAGGACAAGTCTAACAAGAACCACTCAAAGAATTCCAAGTAATCGGCCAATCCATAAAGGAATATGTAACAATTCACAACAAAACATGGATTCCTTGGATGCAATTTATATGTGGCAGACATAATTTCAGTATGATCAGTACATGGGCAGCCACATACAAAGTTCTACTCAAATTTACAAGTTCTACATAACCTATTCCAGCCTATACAATTATATGGACAACCATATAGCAATGCACCAAAATAAATCTTCCACAGGTCAACATACATCACATAATTCAACCAAGCATTGAAAATCCAACCAAGTGACTCGACCCAATCGACAATTCTTCATCATTATATGTCCACAACAAGGCATGCTTAATCACAAACTCAGGGGATCATGAAATTAAACACTAAATAACTATTTACAGCAATTCATATTATCATGGTAGGCATAGTTAACACCAAGCTAAAGAAACACAATTAACCATTAGAAAATTAGAGAAATCCATAAATTTGTAACCAACATAGCATGCACATCAGCAATTTAATTTATTTAAGGGTTTGGGGTTAAATCCTTTCCCATAAATTTCAGAAATCTCTCATTTGTCACCGTAGTTATTCCTAAAAAAGAGAATCCAACAACATGCACCAACATTCACCAAACGCGTTCGTTAAACCTATACTAGGTGTGATAATCGATTTCCTAAACGTAATGGTCCTCACCTAAACTTAGCTTGAGATTACTGAGACGATCCTAGCGACACTAGGTCCACAAGCTCGAGGTATCGGGGCCCTGCATTGCATTAGATGGACAAAGATCACATACATGTTGCAGAAATTATAAAAATAGAGTGAGAATTCCTACATTACCTTAGATGGGTTAGAATTCCTCTTCCAACGGCGGAGAACAATCAGGATTTCTGGCGGAGGAGGGGAGAGGGCATCGGAATTCATTAATTTCGGCCACCGAGGTCACATGCAAGTGAGGTGCCCCAATCACTCTCTCTCTCTCTCTCTCTCTCTCTCTCTCTCTCTCTCTCTCTCTCTCTCTCTCTCTCTCAGCTACTGGAAATGGGGTTTAAGAGAGAGAGGGCAACCTTTTATATGCCCAAGGTTATATGTCCTACCAGGCTAAGTACACTAGCATATTATCAGGCATATCAGACAATAATCGGCCTTAATTGGTACATCATATACAGATAGTGGGAACTGAACGACATGCCCTACTAGAAATATAGAAGTCTATGTGGTATGACCCATATTAGACTAACATCAGCTCCTCATGTAGCCTACAAGGCATGAATAAAATATATATAACAAGGTAGGGTCCACCGGGAGTAACCTGGATGGACACCCACATGTACAACACGTGTATCACTAGGTTACCAATCAATTTGGGCATATGGCCCACTAATGATGTCCCAAAATAATTAGATTATCAATGACATCACTATAATTACTTTAGTAGAATTATCTGCACCGTCTAATCAATGCTAATATAAATTGACGGTTACAGATCATTAGTTAGTTGGCAGGATGTGATCATATACTCATAGCCCATCTGAGTCTTAGGATTTCATTAGTTTAGACAAAGTATATGCTTAAATAGATTTAATAAAAATATAGTTTCAACATTCACACACCAATTAATTTAAAGGTTTGAATTTAAGATGCCAAATATAACCAAAGACCTATGAGATCTTGATTCCAGGGATTCCCAAGTCCAACGGATCCCAAAACTAGGGATTCTCAAGTTCAAGGGATCCCAAAACCAAGAAATCCCAAGTCGAAGAGGTTTCTACCCCCACCTTACCCTATAGTATGACCCACCTGAGATCTGGGTTAACCTGAGTTTTGGGCCCATGGCCTAACATGGTCCGATAATACGAATGAACGGAGTGGATATGATACATACATCATGTAGGGTCCCACATGTGGGGGCAGCCCAAGGAGGCTTCCTCCCTTAGGTCCGGCTAATGATGCCCAGGGACACATTCCTTTTATGTTTGTTTCTCTTTTTTAATACGCTATCAGTGTGGGCCCCGCGTGAACCTTCTACTTCGTTCATTGCGTAGTCCATCTAGAGCGGGTCTAATGGCCTCTAATTTGGGTTGATTTGGAAGATCATGGACTCCATAGTGGGCCTTGAAATATTTCAATAGTAATGGTTCGTTTCCCTCATTGTGGCCCACTTGAGATCCGAATCTATCTCATCTTTTGGCGCATGCCCTAAAATGATCTTGAGAAATCAGTGGACGGTGTGGATTCAATATAAACATCAGAATAGGGTCCCACTTATGAGACTCAAATTTGGCAAAGAATGGGTTACCGCCCAAGTGATTCATATATTTTTTATATTATTATTATATTCGTTATATGTTTTGCATACAAAATTAAGGTGGGCCCCGAGTGGATAATGTAATCCATTCACTGTCTTGGTCATCTCGAATGAGGTCAAATAGACCCTGACTAGGACTAGTTTAGATGATTAGGGACTCCAAAGCGGGCCCTAGACGGTTTCGACAGATGGGCATTATTCTTCTTAGTACAGCCCACTAAAGACTCAGATCTACCTCAAATTTTGGCCCATGACCTAAAATTAACTGAAGTAGATGGTGGATGGTGTGGGTTAGACAAATTCATTATAGTGAGGTCCACGTGTGGGGGCAGCCCAAATAATCTTCCATCCTTACGTCACCCCGTGACACTTTTGTTGTTTTTTTCTTTCTTCCTTTCTTTTTTATAAAAGTTTTCTACTATGTGTGGTCCACTAGTACATAATTCATTCCGTCCATTATATCGGCGAGTTCTCTATGGACCAAAGAAATCCAATGATGGGTAGGTCTACCACCTACACACATACAACAGTCGGCCTTAGAAAGTTCTAACAATAGAAATTTGTTTGTTTCAGTGCGGTCCACTAGGAGCTCGGATTTGTCTCATTTTTCATTTTATAGCCTAAAATGACATGGATTAGAAAAATACATTAAGGTGAGGGGGTGCTCCCACTCCCACCATCGATTGTGGTGTGGTCCACTTGATAGTTGGATTGTCTAGATTTTTAAGCTCCATGGCTAAAATAAACAAGTAGATGGATGGATGGTATGGATCTAAGAAATACATCAATATTGGTCCCACAAGTGAAAACTCACTCCAAACCTCCCATGCGAAGTAAGAAATGACAGTGGGTAACCCAACCCCTTAGTATTTGTGGTATGGCATACCTGAGATTCAAATTAGCTTCATTTTTTAGCTCAACGCCTAAAATGAGAAGGGAAATCGGGTGGACGGTGCGAATGATATATATACATCATGATGAGGCTCACGAGAGAAGCCCACATGGTGGCTTTAAAAGGTGAATGGTGTCAAAGACATGTCTCTAAACATTGTTGTGTCCAGGGATGACGGTGTCACTACCCCTCTCCCTCTCTTGTGTTTTAAGGGTGAGGTAGGGCCTGCCCAGGAAATTCACTCCATTCATTTGAATGTACAACTCATTTTGGGGCCAAGAAGCTTTGGGTCACATCCATTTTTTGTGTATTTTCACCATTCAAGTGTGCTTACACAATTAACTGGCTTAAATAGAAATTAAACATCATGGTGGGCCACACAAGGTGGTCCAAGCGTGGCCCATTTGTGGGTCCCACAACATCATGAGAATAACAAAAGAAGTGGAAAGGAAGGGAAATAGATCCGACCATCGGGGTGGCCGCCGCCACTATGGGGTCCACCACATACTCAATACATGATTAAGGTGGGTCCTACCCTTATGGGCCCAACAAAATAGAGAAATCACAAAGAATGGAAGGGTTTTTACCCCCTCATGCACTCACTTAGAAGGGTGGATGGTTAGATCGGCTTGAATCGACAATCGGACAGTCCACCAAGCTCCTCTCCACTCTTAACCTCCTCTAATCACTTAGTCTTACTCTCTTGATCTTTTATAATACTCTCACAAGCTCTCTTTGTTTTCTCTTAATCTCTCCCTAATCTTTCTTTCTTTTCTCTTTTTCTCTTTTAATTTCTCTCTAATTTTTCTAATATTTTTTTCTCTTAATCTCTCTCTACTCTTACTAGGAAATTGTAGAAATGAGAGGGAGTTAGGGAGTTTTTGTGGTAGAAATTTTAATATAGGGGAGAATAAGGGGAAGATGAAGGGGTAAAATGGGGAGAAAAAGAATAAAAGAATGATGGCTAGCATAAGTAGAGGTATGATTTGTATGAGAATGGCATGGGTTTGTTTGACTAATGAGGAGAGAATGACATAAGTAATGGATGACTTGATTGATGGATGGGTTGATAGATTGATGGATTGATTAATTGATGGATTGATTGATTTAACAACATGAAGATTTGTACAAGTGGGGCCGCGTGCATTATACGGCCCACCTCGAATTGGGCCAAAATTGTAACTTCTAATCTAAGGGTCGAAATAGGGCGTACCGCACAGTGTTAGAATTGTAGCGCTCACATGGTTGTTAAGATACAAGTCTTGGGGTATCACGGTACAAAAGTAGGGTGACGATCAAAACCCGTCGATCTGATCCGCTAAGAACATGTTGTTGTTTAAGTAAAAGTGTACAGAAGGTCTCGCGAGGTTACGGGTCTTACATAAAGTAACTGGGGTTTCAAATCCATGGGGAGAGCTTGGATTACATCTAAAATACTTCCAAGAGTTGTATGTGTAACATATGTGTCATCAGACTATTATGCTATTAGGCACATGGCCCACTAATGATATCTCAAAACAGTTAGATTATCAATTGCATCACTATAATTCCATTAATATTATGATCAACACCATCCAAATATTGTCCATGTAAAATTAACGGTTAAAAGTCGTTGGTTAGTCACTTGGACATGATCTTGTGCTTATGGCCCATTTGAGACTTGGAATTTCATTATTTTTGGGCAAAGCATATATTTTGGTGGGCTTATTACAACCATTGTGTCAAACATTATATACGTCTCGAATTACAGATATTAAAGTTGATTTAGTAATTAAATTCAAACCCCTGTAAATATACCATGCATAGCTATTTTTGGATTAAATCTAATTACCAATCCAGGGTGTCAAACACAATAGGAGGATTTCAAATCTAGGGGGTTCCGAATCCACGCTCCCAAATAGGCCCTTAATGTATAATTTGTTACCTTATAAAATTGCAAAAATCACATGGACAAATCACAATGCTTTTCCCAATCCTCAAGAAATGTCTGAGTTAATCTATAACTACATAAGTATTTTAACAAATGACACTTTAGTTGAAATAGACTAATCTATGTCTATCTCTAATCCAGAAGGTGGGGTGTCCACTCGTTTTAATATTCGATTGTATGCAACTAAAAAAAGATATTTGTAGAAACTCTACCCAAAATGAAAATAAAATTACACTTCAAGCTTTAGTGAAGATTCAATAAAAAAAAACCCTATGGACAACTCAAGATCCATTAAAAATCCAAACTAATCAAGGAGCAAACCGCTCAACACGTCATGAAAACAACTAACAGACCTGATCGAAAGAATTGGAACCTGCGAAACCAAATATTAGCTAAAAATATGTACTCTCAATAAATATAAACTTAACATCTCTTCGATAAAACTAAACTTTGTTAACCAAGGAAGCGTCAAAATTTCAAATGAAAGAGGCTGAATAGAACCCTGATGCCTCATGAAAGTATCTAATGGTTTCAATTGGTCGATCTCAGACCAACTTGGTAAACCCAGAGAATAAACCCAATCCTCTGAAGGCTTAGAACCCCCAATGTATGGCCAAATGCGCAAAAGATATAAAGTAGGCCATTGGCACGTTGCGCATTAATAGCCACTTGGCATGTTTTTTTTTATACCTAATAAAGATCTTGTCAGGGCTTCCTAAAGGTCAAAATCTCGAAACAAGGATAGGTATCCTGCCATTGGCACACCATGAGCCAACGATCTCGATCTATAAATTTAGTGCCCCCGCTGCCATTTAAGGAGGCGATTGACAAGAAAGGAAAATACATGGAGAAATTGAGGGAATCAGAGAGAGGTTTGGGGAGGCATGTCAACTCTCTCTCTCTCTGAAAACTTCTGAGTTTTATAATTGACGCTGAAACCCTGCTAAACTCGAGAATTAAAATGATGTAGGGTCCACTTGATCAACCAAAGTGCTTTGATCGTCCCATTATCTTTAAATGATCAAGGGTTGTCACTAATTTAACTCACAAATTTAAAATATCAAAGTTTAGAGAAATAGAAAATTACAGTGTATTGTTGACTGGTTGAACCGATCGGTCGACAATACCTTCAACCGATCGACGTTCGATCGAAACCTACTTCGATTGGTCAAATTAAATTTGATTAAAAAAAAAAAAATCATTGGCGACATTTTGTCCATTTTGATCAGTCGAAACTACTTTTTCAACCAGTAGAAATACCTTTTGATTGGTCAAAATAACTTGTCGAACATAATTGGATTTTCAGAATTAAGTCACTGGACCAATTAGGCTATTTTCGATAGCCAAAACAACCAATCGAACCGTCTTTATTTACATTGTCCAAAAAATCTAAAATTTGTAACTTTTTAATTTTTCTTATTTTCCTTATTTCTGTTATTTTAAATGATCCATTGATCATATGGGACAAATTTGAATCATCCATTGACAATCACAAAGTCCCCACTTTGGAAATTGTCAATAGATCACTTAGATCCAATCCATTCATACTTTCAAAATCTAATCTAGAATGTAATATTTATGATTCTATCGTTTCATCTTTATGGCCATCAAGCGGTCAAATCCATCCATACTTTTGGATAGCAAGTTAGATCTATCCCAAGTTAAGCAGAAATGGTGAGGATCAGATCTAATCCATTCAATTACCATATTAGAATCTACGGTACAAATGATTCCTGAAGTTATATCTGATTGGCGTGACCATCATACAATCTGATCAATTTTCTATATAAACAAATCAGAATAAATCTAACACTACCGATGGACCGCACATAATTTTACATTTCACATATATAATTAAATCTAATACAAATGGTCCATCTACTAATCAGATTGATCTGAAATTTAAGACAATGACATCTTTTGACCCTTAAGATCAAGTTATACTTTAGACTCATTATAACACGGTCAAATGCAAGCAATTAAATCCATTCCTAAATTATTGCCCGTATTTGAAATCCTAATCATATCTTTTTTAAAATTCATCTACGTACCTATGCATTGATCATGTGGCCAATCCGGCCAATCCATACCATCCATCGCATAGTTGGGGCATATATGAATAAAATAACAAAAAATGAAATAAATCCACCGACCAATGCTTAACCTGATCAATCTCTCCTAGAATCTCCTCTCTCTCTCTCTCTCTCTCGATTTTTCTGCAAAAAATCTCATATATCTGTCAACCAAGAGTATTTCTACCAACTTAGCTATTGGCTTGTATTTGTTCCGAAATAAAAATTTAAATTTATAACCACTTATAGCAACTTTAGGTGTACATAATTTAAGGTCGTTACAAACTGAGTCCTGGGCTTACTCAGTAAATCATGGATGCATCTTGTGTTAGATCATCATTATCTAAGCCTTACATTCCAGTTAATTGGGGTGGGATGCATGAATCGTGTTATGCCAATCAACTCTAGTAAGGGCAACTACTAGCATCCTGCAATGAGTATGGAATCTTTTGTTACTTAAATTCATGACTTTAGTCATGCCTTGAGTTTGATGCAGCTGCTAACCTGACGCAACCTCCTTTATATGAACCTGGGACCCAAAAAAGAAAGTGGAACCCTAACAGACACAACAAGATAGGATATTACGTGGGATTAACAGTCTATTACATAGCATACAATCAAGAAGTGTGAGATCTGTTCCATTAATCACGTGAGCCTGCAAGTTGTCTGCATGCTCAGTCAACACCACACGTTTGAAATGGGCCCACGACAGACATACCTCCGGTACACGTGGATGTATTACAAAAAAATGACCGCTAAAGGAAGAGGAGACAAATAAGATCAGAGGCTAGCTACAATACATACAGGCGCATAACAATAGAATGAATTGGGCCTTTAGCCTCCAAGAATGGGGCCATCTTTCGAATGATCGAAATGGTTGCGGCTCACCTTGTATGGGTGTGAACTGCAAAAAACAAAAAGCTCATGGATTGGAGTATTTCAACCCTGTAATCATTTGACTCTTTTACTTTTCATAAGGACAACTTAGAAAAATTAAATAGTAATATAATCTTTTGAGTGCTTTTTAGTTACCCTACACGACTCATAAGCTTATCCATATACATCAGGGTGACCCAGCTTTAGGTTGGGCTTGGACCAACTCGGCCTGTTGGCCAGGCTTGGACGCTGTATGCATGGCCCAATCAATGGTTTTTTTGTTGGACTTGGGCTTGTCATTTTAGCCCAGCCCAACCTGACCCAGCCGGACCTGTTTGTACCCAGTCTTCATTTTGAAGCATTGGTTTCATTCCTCTAAAATGCTTATTTCTTTGTGCAAGTGTGGCCCACTTGATAAATGGATAGGTAAGGAAAATTCAACGGGAGAGATTTTAACAAATTTAGCGCTGGGTAGGATATGGTTAGGCCGGAGCCTAGCCTGGCGCAGTGGTGCCGGCCTATTGCTACCCTGTATATATACAGGGTTTGGATCATTGAAAAGGACTCCTATCCAACCATGAAAGTGCCCAACATAAATATCATAAGAAAATCAAACGTATTTAGACCCGTGGACTTGGATCCAAGGGATGATGAGACTTTCTTTGAATTTGATGGATCTCTCTCCAGTAAAGTAAAATTCCATTTTGGGGAACCTTTCCCTTAGTAAGCCCATCAGTGGGATGTTCTTGCCCGAAAATTTCAGCCGGAAATTCATTTTGAAAGCAGAACCCGCTGGACCAACCTCATCTTGACAGGAGTGCAGAGCTACTCCGTAGATGCTTGTGGAAGGAAGAGCATAGCCCAGATCTCCAAATACCATGGAAATCGCTTCCGAGCCACAAAAAGTCTAAATGGGTTTGCTCTCTCACTATCTAGAAAAGTTTCCGGTGAAACTCTATTTTATACGAAAGAGTCTGTGGTCATTCTGAGATAATATTCAGAGAAGGATCATGCAAAAAAGGGCCTGTCCAAATGAACATCTTTTATATTAGATCACAGAACCAGTATATCATCGAGTCTTGATACATGGTTTCCCCACTAATACGGGTGGGATCTAACCAGTTAAACTGGACATGGATCTCTCTCTCTCTCTCTAACCAGTTAAACTCGACATGGATTTCTCTCCCTCTCTCTCTCTCTCTCTCTCTCTCAAACGACTGCTCCGGGGAAGACTCTCTCTCTCTTGAAAAGAAAAGAATTGGACTCCTTTGCCAACATGGACCCCTCTCTCTCTCTCTCAATTAACGACTGCTCCAAGGAAGACTCTCTCTCTCTTAAAACAAAAAGAATTGGACTCCTTTACCAACATCGACCTCTCCCTCTCTCTCACTCAATTAACGACTGCTCTAGGGAGATTCTCTCTTAAAATGAAAAGAATTGGACGACTCCTTTGCACAGGCACCTAGCCCCACAGATACCTGTTCCATTGAGCATGAAACATTTCACTATTTTGGCATGTGGCACTTGATTTGGGCAAATTAGTAAAATCTCCACCGTGACTCACGTGCTCCCAGGTTGGCAAGATCTGACATGTACAGAGCACATGTTATATGCTTTGTCAAGTTCATATTACTTCAACATTGCAGGAGAAAACAAGAAGCCTTCAAACACAACTCCTAATGCAGAAGCTCGAGAGAAACAGTTCAGAAACTGCTACTGCCATAAAGCCGCAGGCTTCTAAATACAGTTTAGAACAGAGAATTCAAATAATTCAAAACATACCTAGTTTAATGGAAAATTTCAGATTGCATAAAACTTCATAATATAAAACCACTGAAGAACAAGATATATTGACTTGAGAGGAGAAAGAAGTAGAGCCTAGAAACAGCCACATTAGGGCCATTCTTCAGTCTTAACAAGGTAAAAATATAGAACTATCATAACATTGCATTTATTCAAACCAACCATCATAATCTCAAGCTAAAGGACTGTTGTAGAGTTATTCACCAAACCACACTACCAGAATGCCAATTCATCTAAAACCAGGCACAGACTTAGAAACCACCGCGGAGGCGGAGGACAAGGTGAAGGGTGGATTCCTTCTGTATGTTGTAATCTGCCAGTGTCCGCCCATCCTCAAGCTGCTTACCTGCGAAGATGAGGCGCTGCTGGTCTGGTGGGATCCCCTCCTTGTCCTGGATTTTTGCCTAAACATTGTCAATCGTATCAGAACTCTCCACCTCCAAAGTAATGGTCTTCCCAGTGAGAGTCTTCACAAAAATCTGCATGCCACCACGGAGACGGAGCACCAGATGGAGTGTCGATTCCTTCTGAATGTTATAATCAGCAAGCGTGCGACCATCCTCCAACTGCTTTCCGGCAAAAATCAGCCTCTGCTGATCCGGGGGAATCCCCTCCTTGTCCTGGATCTTGGCCTTCACATTGTCAGTGGTATCTGAGCTCTCAACCTCCAGGGTGATGGTCTTCCCCGTCAGTGTCTTGACAAATATCTGCATTCCACCGCGCAGTCGCAGAACCAGATGAAGAGTAGACTCCTTTTGGATATTGTAATCTGCAAGGGTCCTCCCATCTTCCAACTGCTTCCCTGCAAAGATCAACCTCTGCTGGTCTGGGGGAATCCCCTCCTTGTCTTGGATCTTTGCCTTAACATTATCTATTGTGTCTGAGCTCTCCACTTCTAATGTGATGGTCTTGCCTGTTAATGTCTTGACGAAGATCTGCATGCCACCCCTGAGGCGGAGGACAAGATGAAGGGTTGACTCCTTCTGTATGTTGTAATCAGCAAGAGTACGGCCATCCTCAAGCTGTTTCCCAGCGAAGATCAAACGCTGCTGATCAGGTGGGATACCTTCCTTGTCCTGAATCTTGGCTTTCACATTATCAATGGTGTCGGAGCTCTCAACTTCCAAAGTGATGGTCTTTCCTGTAAGGGTCTTGACAAAGATCTGCATGCCACCCCTCAAACGGAGCACCAGATGTAGGGTTGATTCCTTCTGGATGTTGTAATCCGCAAGAGTACGGCCATCCTCAAGCTGTTTCCCAGCAAATATCAATCGCTGCTGATCGGGTGGAATACCTTCCTTGTCCTGAATCTTAGCTTTCACATTGTCAATGGTGTCAGAGCTCTCAACTTCAAGGGTGATTGTCTTGCCTGTTAGTGTTTTGAGAAAGATCTGCATGCCCCCTCTCAGGCGGAGCACAAGGTGAAGGGTGGACTCTTTTTGAATGTTGTAGTCAGCCAACGTGCGCCCATCCTCAAGCTGTTTTCCTGCAAAGATGAGGCGCTGCTGGTCTGGAGGGATGCCTTCCTTGTCTTGGATTTTGGCCTTGACATTATCAATTGTATCGGAGCTCTCAACCTCGAGAGTGATGGTCTTTCCAGTGAGCGTCTTCACGAAGATCTGCATGCCTCCTCTGAGACGCAAGACAAGGTGAAGGGTTGATTCCTTTTGGATGTTGTAGTCAGCCAATGTACGCCCATCTTCAAGTTGCTTTCCAGCAAAGATAAGTCTCTGCTGGTCAGGAGGGATGCCTTCCTTGTCTTGAATCTTTGCTTTGACATTGTCAATTGTGTCAGAACTCTCAACCTCAAGAGTGATGGTCTTTCCAGTGAGTGTCTTTACAAAGATCTGCATCTGTAATCAACAAAGCTGAAGAAATATAAGCATTGGTGTATCATCACTAACTCATGTGCAAAACAATACACTACATTAGGAAGCAAGCGACAATGGCTAATATCCAGAAATGGGAAAAAGAAAAAAGCATCAGAATATAGCTGATGATTAATGGAAATACATCTAGAGGCATAACTGGAGAATTAATTTAATTTGTTTTTTTTTTAAAAAAAAAAAAAACAGAGAGATAAAAAGAACATGGAACTCACTAAGCAAAAATCACAAGTAGCATATCAATGCTGGCATAAGAACAGATGACTAAAAGAAGCATGACCAACTGCTCATAAGATGTGGTAAGAATACCACCAGTCTGATGGTTGTGATTGCTAGGAAGGAAAGTTTTTGTTGTCCACTTCAGAGGGCCAACATATATTCTGGATTCATTGCAAATGGGCCAGAATTGTATGGAATGCAGGATAGTATACTACTAAAGTTTGGATTGATATTATTAGTTTAAAATGAAGTTGAGAGACTAAATTGTAATTGTCTCTCTTAGTATTGATGGGCTACATCCAAAATGTAGTTGTATTACATTCATATTGGAATTGAGATCTCTGCATTTGTGATTCAGGAGTGATGCAGTTGAACCCCTAGTCATGAGTGTGAAGTGACTCAAAGTTGGTCAAACCATGCCCCAAGTGGCCAATCTTCTTACAGTATAATTTTATGATAGAACTAACATGAATATGGTGTGCATATGCAGGACATTATGTAATGTGAATATGGTGTGTATATGGCAGTATATACACTATTGTGTAAATAGCTGTCTACACACCCATATGATTGTGTATACAAACTAGGTATCCCAACTTGGGTTAGGTTCAACCCAAACCCAACCTGAGGTCAGGTCAGGTTGTCGGGGTTCTCGAGTCAGGTTGGGGTTGGGAAAGTCCAAAATGATTTGGAGTGGAGGTTGGCTTTTGGTTGAGCAGATTTAGGTTCAGTAAGTAGGGTTGGGAATAAAAACATGTGTTTAGGTCAATGATGCGCCAAATAGCCTTACAATCTGGCTGATCTAAGATCTAATCAATTCAACCGTTCACATTATCTTAAAAGATACTTAGGACCAAATCAAGAGTCTAATAATCAATTGGATGGGATCATTTATATATTAATTGTCACGCCCCATACTCGATAACCAGACTCACAAGGAACCCGATGGCCGGTTCTGGCCGCAACAGCCTCCGTAGTACCCCATTCTTGGCTCATGAGGCGGGTTCTGATCCTGGAATCCTACAAGAAGGATTTCCATAACAATATAATCATTTTCAATACGAGCATACTCAAGATCACAGCAAGTAAATCTGAGAATAACAAAGGCACACATCACAAAATCCACTATGAATTTGAACTTTTACAAGTTTCCATAAGGTCCAAAAGGACATACATAAGATAACAGAAGAAAGAAGGAAGAGGATCTGCAACACTGGATCCTCGACTCACACACCTATCCAAGCTCCGCTGCAAAGATGCCAACTTATGATCTCCTGCACGCATCAATCGTGCATAAGCTTATAGAAAGCTTAGATGGTGGTGAAAGTGTGTGACAATAGTGCTCGGAAGAAGATACAGAATGTAGAAGGGAGTCACGATCAATACTAATACCCCTAGCCTTACCAAGGCTATCATGAACACAAGAAGCTATACCAAGGCAGTATGATAATGTAGGAAGCCATATTAAGGCTATATAGTGCAATGAGTAATGTAATGCAATGAGTACTGAGTGTCATGCCAAGGCGATGCATTATGAGGCTTACACAGCCGATGCAAATGCAATGCGAAGTAATTGTCAGTGCTCATATCCAATCCACATATCAAGTACATTTCCATCATAAGGAAATCACCGAGATCCATTACACTGTTGGATGACTACCGCTCTACAGACCCCGCACAGTCAAACAAGCGTAAGAGACCTCACTACTCTGCCTGCGGACAACAAATCACCAGCAAAGCCTGAAGGTTGAAGACCCATTCATGAGCTGGTCAGACTCAGCCTAGCAATGCCTCCTTACATCAGGCGAGTAAGGCCACACCCCTATCCAACCGACTACACGACAGTGAGAGTCGCGGCCTAACGGTATAAGGCCCTCGTGCGCTCATATATTCCACTCGGTCACGGCGCTAGAGCAGATCCTTGGTACCATGAAAGTTTTGAAAATTTCACCCATGGGCATCCTATGCACTCGGTATGCTCAAGTAATATTTCCGGTGTCCAAGCATGGCCATCCACGATGTAACTGTAGAGGCTACAGCCCTGATGAAGCAAGGACGATAATGCTCGTATATTATGCAATGCCAGATGCATGAATCACACAATCAACTATGCATCAACTCCAAGCATTCAACGTGTTCAAGAGGGGATATTACGTCTCTCGAAAAAGTATCATGCAATGCCCAATGACATAATATGACCACACACACATAGTGTCAACCAAGCATACAATGATGCACATAGCCATGAGGATGAATTCGGTCACACTATAGGGTGATATGCAATGTATATTATATTCCTCCTATCCAAGAAGGAACCAAGACCAGGTACTTAGACAATATCTTTAAGGAATCTAACTTCTAGTGGAGGCCCATTTGCCTGAGGTAGCCCACGAAACCAAGTATACGAGCTGCGGATCTAAGTAATATAGAAATGAGCCTAGCAAGAGTCAAAGATGAGTATCCAATCACTCTTAAATACAACCGGGCCTAGAGGGGTCCATAATGGGGACATTTAACCACCATTTCCCAAAAAGGCATATCAACCATGAATGATGTGGATAGAAGGCCCAAGGCCTATATTTAAGATAAAAATAAAGATAACCCATATACATATATATTCTTCATAACAGGCCATAAAAGATAAAATACCACTTTTAATAACATGGGCTCCAAGAAGGGAATTAAGGCCTAAGGCTCAATTCCCAACGGCTATAAGATCCATGCATTGAGTTGGACTTAGTGGGCAGCCCGCGTGCACAATATACGACTAAATACGTTTAAGTTTGGATGAAATGGACCCAACTACATCAGCCCAATAACTTAGCAATTTAAGTGGGCAACTGAGGGCCCAATACTATCATTATCTTAGCCCACAAGTCCATCAAAATGGTGGAAGTTGGCCCAATATATGGTTGGGCCAAGCTGGGACATCCCAACCCACTCTGGGCCCATGGGATGCCCCCAAAAATCTGATCTAAGATGGGGTCCCCATCTGATCGCTAAAGGTGACCCAAAAGAATGCACTGATTAAGCCCAAGGATTATAAGAAAATATAAGCGTGTAACACGTACACAAGTTCTCAATATGGTGGGCCCCACATCCTAATAAAGTTTGGACCATAAAATTGTACATTTAAGGCCCTTTGATAAACTTTTGGCCCGTTTGATTTCCTGGATCTGCTAAAATCCAGAAATTAGTTAAATATGTGGAAATAATCTTATGAAGGCCAACTATACTCAGTGGAGGACCCCACCAGATGGAGAGTGTGTATATATCATGAAAAGATCAAGTGGGCCTGTTACTGGATTGTGAGTCCAGCAGTAACCCAAGGCAGAGAGTGCATCCATAATCGGGCGATCCAAGGCTTGGATGGCCTAGACCAAACATGCATTAAGGTATGTCCCGCATACATACACATTGAACCTTAAACAAATGGCCTAGGGTCTATGATGGGCCTTTAACCATCCATAGAGAAACCCATGGGCCTACCATAGGATCACCCAGGAGGACATTCAACCTCAACTGGCTTCTAAGAGGTAGTCTGCCACTACTCATATAATATAAGGTCTAAAGCCCACACAATGCATGGCCTAATGGGCCATGCACCAAGCCCAACTTATAGGTCAGATAGTGGACCTTCAAGTAAGGTTTGGGCCCAACTATAAAGGTCATAATTCCACATATTGTGGTGGGCTTCATGGGCAGCCCAGTAATTCATTTACATGGACAAGTTTTACATTTAACACAAGTGAATTGGACCTCACTTTTGGCCGAAGTACAGGGTCAATTTAGTAGGCAGCCAAGAGCCCAACTTCTTACATATTATTGCCCTTAAGCCCATCACAATAGATGGGAGAGTATAGACCCAAGATCAATGGGCCTATCCAAAAGAACTAACTCCAAAAGGCCTAATCACTACCAAAAAAGGGGCGGCCATGCACAAAAGAACTAACTCCAAAAGGCCTAATCACTACCAAAAAAGGGGCGGCCATGCATATACTATCTTACATAATGGGCCTTGAGAAAATGGCCCAAAACAAAAGTTCTCCAATTCATACATTATGGTGGACTTAAGGTCAGCCCATAAGCCCAAGAATACACGTGTAATGCCCATACTAACAATGTGGGCCTTGCCACATCAGCCCAAAGACTTAGCAAGGCCCTCCACAATATACATTTATGTGAGCCTTGCAAGTCAGTCCACAATTAAGCATTTTACGAGGGTACCAAGGCTAATAAATACACATGATTAGCTTGTACACGGCCCGTTGGGCCGGTAAAACAATAAGGTCAGCCCCTACACGGTCGTGGGCCCAAAGAATAGGTTTTCAGCCCAAATGTCGCATAAAACTACCAAAAATCTAGTTAAGGCTAGCCCATATTATCACCTCAAAGATGGGCCTTAAGAGGCACTAATTACACCCAAAAAATGTCTAAGGAAAGCAAGGAATGTATGCAACACTCTCTCAAATCTGGTGTGCCACAATAGTTCCTAAACAACCAACCATGTAGCAAATTTTGGACAGTTTGAGATGTGATTGTATTCTCAAATTTACTTGTTGTGATCTTGCTATGATTGTGACTTCACATGCAATATAAAATCACTACATGCATGATCTATAATTCCTATGGATGGTTGTAAAAGTTCACGTGTCCTGAGGAGTTGGTATAGTAGAAGTGTTGTAGACCCGACCCCAGTTCACATGTGTGCGTATGTAAGTATACATTTCTTTTATTTTGGTTCCGCGGTCCTACCGGTTGAATTTCGACGACCCGCTACCCTCAGATAGTGTTTGTGGTCATCCTTAAGTTCGGTCACATATACCTGACTTAGATTGACCCGAGACCTATGCCATTACGACCGCATCGCCGCCGCGGTTCCAACACCGCGTCTCGTGCATAAATCCGACATGTCCATCCAAAGTTGTAGGCCGCGCATTATTTGGATCATTGGTTGCATGATTGGTTGACCCCACCATGATTGCATGTTTTTCCATACATGACATCATCTTATGTTTCATAATTACCTTGCTAGCCTAGCTAGCTTAAGCCATAGGCCCATAGTTAAAATCTTATAATGAGTTCTCTTCTCTAGGCTACCACTTTTCCCTCTCTCCCATGGCAATCATGCCTTTTTCTCTATCCTAGGCTAGAAAAATCTGAAATTTTCTCTTTTTAATGAGAGAATAGCCATCATTACTTTTAGTTTCTAGCAATTTCATGATTGCTTTCAGAAAAACCCTCTATCCTAACAATTTTCTTCTCATTTCTTCCCATCTTCTCTCCTTCCTTCCTCTCTTGCAAAAAAAATTCAGCCCCCTTTTCTCTCTTCTCCAGCCCCTTCTCTTCCTTTTTTCCCTCAATCCCTCTATTAAAAACTCATCTCAACCCTTCATCTTGCTTCCTTGGACAATTAGAAGCTTGAAGTGAAATTTTGATAGAGATTTTAAGGTGGGTGACTATTATTTTGCTGAATTCCTTTCTTTCTTTAATCTCATTATTTCTTCATGGATGGATCATATGAGACCCACCAATCCATGGTAGGGATCCCATTTGATCCCATAGATGTGGCCCTTTGGCTCATCCTACATGCATGTCATGATCTATGATGGGGTCATTCTCCATGGACCCCATCATGATGTATTTTAATGATTCACTCCATATCAAGGTCATCTAGACCTTAAGGATCATGTTGGGATGACATCCCAACCATCCATAGCAATTATAGATCACGCATGTAGTGATTTTATATTGCATGTACAATCAATGTAGTTGCATGGGTATGATTCATTCTTGGGAGGGCCCATTAGTGGTGGGGCCCTACCCCATGGCCAAATTGTGTTTCTTCTCCATCTTTTCTTTCCTGTCTTTATAATAAATCTGATGTATGTGTGGCCCACTGGATGTGTCATGCAAGTAGGCCCAAGTGGTTAGACATTCAGGCCCACCTTGTTGCCCCATATTATTGGCATGTTTTGGATAGCCTTTAGGCTTGATTTTATGGATGATCTTAGAAGGGGCTTGGGTCTGCCCTGAGAAAATGGTGATTTATTTCCCTTTTAATTATCTTTTGGGGTGGTTTGGACAGCAACATGCTGTTGTCCAAATATGCTTGGACAGATTTTGAGGCCACCTTAGGGCCTGATTTCTGGATCTTTGGTGGGAATACTAAAACAAATTAATATGTGATTCTTGTAGCCTCATGACCCACCTACAACCATACCAAATTTCAGCCCCATCTGACATTCATTGGGGTCCCAAAGGTGTGGTCCAAGTGAGGTGAACAGTCTAGATTTTCTGCACTGTTCCATCAACATTCCACCCTACACAGGTTGGAATTTCAAAATTTATTAAAATACTTTCGGGTGTCTAAAAATTCTAAAAATTTTCAGGGAGGTGGCCCACCCATGGTAGGACCTACCTACCAAATTTTGGGGCCAATGGACACCTGTACGCACCATGGTGGTGGCTGGACCGGCCCATTATAATGTGGTTTCCAGATCAGTCCAATTTTCAGGACAGATTGATTTCTTTAAATAAATCAAAATATTTCCCCATATCCAAAAATTCTAAAATTTTGTAGGGGTGTGATCCACCCATGATAGGACCCACCTACAAATTTTTGAGGCCAATGGACCCCTGAGCACATCGTGGCCAGGGCCGGACTGGCCCGCCAGATTGGGACATCCAGGCCAGTCCAATTTTCTGGACAAATTATTCTATTCAAATTAATTAAAATACTTATAGATGTCCAAAAATTCTGAAATTTTATAGGGGCGTGGCCCACCCATGGAAGGACCACCCTGCAAATTTTCAAGGGCATCGGGCCTCTGTATCGACCGTGGTGTGGCCTGCAATTTGGATCAGTTTTGGGCTAAATACCCAGGCCCATATGATTAACCACCATGGGACGCCCCTACCTTGGGTTGCTAGGCTTGCATTCTAATGGGTGGGCTGGAATTCCAGCAAAGGGCCGAAAATTTGCTACATGGTTAATTGTTTAAGAACTATTGTGGCACACCAGATCTGAGAGAGTATTGCACACACTCCTTGCTTTCCTTCCTTAGAAATTTTTTTTGGGTGTAATTAGCGCCTCTTAAGGCCCATCTTTGAGGTGATAATATGGGCTAGCCTTAACCAAAATTTCGGTAGTTTTATGGGACATTTGGCCTGAAAACCTATTCCTTGAGCCCAAGACTGTGCAGGGGCTGACCTTATTGTTTTACAGGCCCAATGGGCTATCTACAAGCTGATCATGTGTATTTATTAGCCTTGATGCCCTCATAAAATGCTTAATTGTGGGTTGACTTGCAAGGCCCACATAAATGTATATTGTGGAGGGCCTTGCTAAGTCTTTGGGCTGATGTGGCAAGGCCCACACTATCAGTATAGGCCTTACCTATGTGTATTCTTGGGCTTATGGGCTGACCTCAAGTCCACCATAATGTATGAATTGGATGACTTTTGTTTTAGGCCATTTCCTTAAGGCCCATTATGTAATATAGTATATGCATGGCTGCCCCTTTTCTGGTAGTGATTAAGCCTTTTAGACTCAGTTCTTTTGGATAGACCCATTGTTCTTAGGGCTATACTCTCTCATCTATTGTGATGGGCTTAAGGGTAATAATATACAAGTTGGGCGCTTGGCTGCCCAGTAAATTAACCCTGTACTTGGGCCAAAAGTGAAGCCCAACTCACTTGTGTTAAATGTAAAACTTGCCCATGTAAATGGATTACTGGGCTGCCCATGAAGCCTACCACAATATGTGGAATTATGACCTTTGTAGTTGGACCCAAACCTTACTTGAGGGTCCACTATCTGGCCTATAAGTTGGACTTGGTGTATGGCCCATTAAGTCATGCATTGCATGGGCTTTAGACCTTATATTATATGAGTAATGGCGGGCTACCTCTTAGAAGCCAGTTGAGATTAAATGTCCTCCTGGGTGATCCTAAGGTAGGCCCATGGGTTTCTCTATGGATGGTTAAAGGCCCATCATAGACCCTAGGCCATTTGTTTAAGGTTCAATGTGTATGTATGTGAGACATACCTTAATGCATGTTTAGTCCAGGCCATCCAAGCCTTGGATCGCCCGATTATGGATGCACTCTCTGCCTTGGGTTACTGCTGGACTCACAATCCAGTAACAGGCCCACTTGATCTTTTCATGATATATACACACTCTCCATCTGGTGGGGTCCTCCAGTGAGTATAGTTGGCCTTCATAAGATTATTTCCGCATATTTAACTAATTTCTGAATTTTAGCAGATCCAGGAAATCAAACAAGCCAAAAGTTTATCAAAGGGCCTTAAATGTACAATTTTATGGTCCAAACTTTATTAGGATGTGGGGCCCACCATATTGAGAACTTGTGTACGTGTTACACGCTTATATTTTCTTATAATCCTTGGGCTTAATCAGTGCATTCTTTTGAATCACCTTTAGCGATCAGATGGGGACCCCATCTTAGATCAGATTTTTTAGGGCATCCCATGGGCCCAGAGTGGGTTGGGACGTCCCAGCTTGGCCCAACCATATATTGGGCCGACTTCCACCATTTTGATGGACTTGTGGGCTAAGATAATGATAGTATTGAGCCCTTGGTTGCCCACTTAAATTGCTAAGTTATTGGACTGATGTAGTTGGGCCCATTTCATCCAAACTTAAACTTATTTAGTCGTACATTGTGTATGCGGGCTGCCCACCAAGTCCAACTCAATGCATGGATCTTATGGCCATTGGGAATTGAGTCTTGGGCCTTAATTCCCTTCTTGGAGCCATGTTGTTAAAAGTGATATTTTATCTTTTTATGGCCTATTATAAGAAATATATATATATATATATATATATATATATATATATATATTTTTATGGTTACCTTTATTTTTATCTTAAATATAGGTCTTAGGCCTTCTATCCACATCATTCATGGTTGATATGCCTTTTGGGGAATGGTGGTTAAATGTCCCCATTATGGACTCCTCTAGGCTCGGTTGTATTTAAGAATGATTGGATACTCATCTTAGACTCTTGCTAGGCTCATTTCTATATTACTTAGATCCGCAGCTCGTACACTTAATTTCGTGGGTTACCCCAGGCAAAAGGGCCCCCACTAGAAGTTGGATTCCTCAAAGATATTATCTAAGTACATGGTCTTGGTTCCTTCTTGGATAGGAGGAATATAATATACATTGCATATCACCCTATAGTGTGACTGAATTCATCCTCATGACCATGTACATCATTGTATGCTTGGTTGACACCGTGTGTGTGGTCATATTGTGTCATTGGGCATTGCTTGATACTTTTCCAAGGGAAGTAGTATCCCCTCTTGAGCACGTTGGATGCTTGGAGTTAATGCATAGTTGATTGTGTGATTCATGCATCTGGCATTGCATAACATACAAGCATTATCGCCCTTGCTTCATCAGAGCTGTAGCCTCCACAGATACATCGTGGATGGTTATGTTTGGACACCGAAAATATTACTTGAGCATACCGGGTGCATAGGATGCTCAAGGGTGAAATTCTCAAAACTTCCATGGTATTAAGGATCTGCTTCAGGACCGTGACCGGGTGGAATATATGAGCGCACGAGGGCGTTATACCGTTAGGCTGCGACTCGCACTGTCATGTAGTCAGTTGGATAGGGGTGTGGCCTTACTCGCATGTAAGGAGGCATTGCTAGGCTGAGTCTGACCAGCTCGTGAATAGGTCCGCTACCTTCAAGCCTTGCTGGTGATTAGTTGTCCACAGGCAGGGTAGTGAAGTCTCTTACGCTCGTTTGACTGTACGGGGTCTGTAGAGCGGTAGTCATCCAGCAGTGTAATGGACCCCGGTGATTTCCTTATGACGGAAATGTACTTGATATGTGGATTGGATATGAGCACTAACAATTACTTCACATTGCATTTGCATCAACTGTGTAAGCCTCATAATGCATCGCCTTGGCATGGCACTCAGTACTCGTTGCATTACATTATTCATTGCACTATATAGCCTTGGTATGGCTTCTACATAATCATACTGCCTTGGTATAACTTCTTGTGTTCATGATAGCCTTGGTAAGGCTAGGGGTATTAATACTGATCGTGACTCCCTTCTGCATTCTATCTTATGAGCACCATTGTCGCACACTTTCACCACCCTCTAAGCTTTCCATAAGCTTATGCACGATTGATGCGTGCAGGAGATCGTAAGTTGGCATCTTTGCAGCGGAACTTGGATAGGTGTGTGAGCCGAGGACCCAATGTTGCAGATCCTCTTCCTTCTTTCTTCTGTTATCTTATGTATGTCCTTTTGGACCTTATGGAAACATGTAAAAGTTCAAATTCATAGTGGATTTTGTGATGTGCCTTTATTATTCTCAGATTTACTTGTTGTGATCTTAGGTATGCTCGTATTGAAAATGATTATATTATTATGAAAATCCTCCTTGCACGATCCCAGGATCGGAACCCGCCTCAGGAGCCGAGAATGGAGTACTACAGAGGCTGTTGCGGCCAGAATCGGCCATCGGGTTCCTTGTGAGTCCGGTTACCGAGTCTGGAGCGTGACAGGAGTTGGTATCAGATCATAGCAAGTAATTTTGGAATAACTTAGGATAGTATCACATATCTGCTACGAGCATAGGACAAGTAGTGTCCCAAGTGTGTTTCCTTCTTTTCATTTGAGCCTTCAAGGATTCTAATACCTACGTGTCCATCACCTTTGTTCTTTCTGTAGACCATGTCTAGTCGAGGTGCCTATGATTGTGACGCCCGTGGCCATAGTGCCCATGGACGTGGTTCTCATTCTGCTCCAGTGACCCGAGCGATTTCTGTCCCACCATCTGAGATTCCTTTTTCCCCTCTGAAGCCTGTCGTACCTTTTCCTGAGGCTCCCACCGTACCTGTTCCTCCGTCAGAGGCCAGTGCTACCCCCGCTTATCTGGCGATTCTTGTAGGAGTTGAGCATCTCCAGCAGTCGATGCAGGTCGTCATTGATGTTCTTCAGACTCGTCAGCCCATTCATGAAATGCCCGGACAGGCAGAATAGGAGCGTAAGAGCTCCCTTTTGTGAGATTCGACTCTGCAGTGAGCTTCGTTGCCAGTATTTATACTTCAGGGTGAGGCCGATTGGACCGGTTCGCAGAGGGATCTTGATCAAAGGAGAGGCCGAAAAAGGCAGGCCCCCTCTAGTAGCTCCCGACAGCATTGACAGTGGCAGAGGTACGTAGCCTATCGAGCCACCAGAGCATCAGCATCACATGCAATAGCTTCTTCATCATCATCAGCACCACCAACCACTTCATCTTCCGGCCCCTTTTCCAGTGTTTGCTTCGATTGTGGACAAGCCGGGCATCGGAGGCGCGAGTGCCCTCTTCCCTTGCGGCAGCGACAGTGTCTCCTACCACCGAGACCCCGACAGGAGCCGAGACAGCAGGATAGACCCCTGCAGCGATTGCAATGGCAGCAGAGACCACAAATGCAGAGGGGATAGACACCTCCCCAGCCACCGCAAGCTTGATTTTGCGCGACTCAGCAAGACCCTTAGTTATTAGGGGAGTCGTTATGGGTATTCTTCTTGTCTCCGTATGTAAGCCTTGTATTTTGGCGCCTCACACCCTTTTTGTATCTAAGAGGTTTTATTCAATCAGATTTCTATTAGAGTTTACCATAAGGGATTGTCAGTATCAACAGTTTTTGGGAAGATCGCCGTGTTAGGCCAATGATATTATCGTGTTCCGTTTTGGTTGGTGAAATATTCTTGCCCGCTGAATAGTTTTGTATTGCCATTGTCAAGCTTGTTTTGTTGTTAAGGCAGTATTTCTGATTAGGGATGGTAGGCCAGATTGCTAGTTTTGTGATCGAGTGTGACACTTGCCAGTGTGTCAAGGCCGTTCATCTGAGATTCCCTAGTCCTTTGCAACCGTTGAGTGTTCCAGAGTGGAAGTGGGAGCACATATCGATAGATTTCAACGCGAGGCCGAGATTAAAGAGCGTTATCCCCATTTGTTTGATAATTGATTGCTTGTATTGCTGATGTTGCCTCCTCTTGATTGAGGATTGATACATGTGATGATGTTTATGTATTTTGATGTCTCGATTTTGTCAATTTCGAGGACGAAATTTCTTTGTTGGTGGGGAGGATTGTCAGACCCGACCCAAGTTTACATGTGTGCGTATGTAAGTATGCATTTCATTTATTTTGGTCCCACAATCCTACCGGTCAAATTTCGACAACCCGCGACCTTCGGATAGTGTTCGCAGTCATCCTTGAGTTCGGTCACACACCCGACTCAAATTGACCCGAGACCTATGCCATTACGACCGCATCGCCGCCGCGGTTCCAACGCCGCGTCTCATGCATAAATCTGACATGTCCATCCAAAGTTATAGGCCGCGCATTATTTGGGTCGTTGGTTACATGATTGGTAGACCCCACCATGAGTTGCACGTTTTCTCATACATGACATCATCATATGTTTCATAATTACCTTGCTAGCCTAAGCTATAGGCCCATAGCTAACATCTTATGATGAGTTCTCTTCTCTAGGCTACCACTTTTCCCTCTCTCATGGCAATCATGCCTTTTTCTATCCTAGAGTAGAAAAATCTGAAATTTCCTTTTCTCAATGAGAGAATAGTCATCATTACTTTTAGTTTCTAGCAATTTCATGATTACTTTAATAAAAACCCTATCCTAACAACTTCCTTTTCATTTCTTCTCATCTTCTCTCTTTCATTCTCTTGCAAAAACAATTCAGCCCCTTTTTCTCTCTTCTCCAGCCCCTTCTCCTCCTTTTTTCCCCCAATCCCTCCATTGAAAACCCATCTCAACCCTTCATCTTGCTTCCTTGGACCCTCAGAAGCTTGGAGTGGAGTTTTGATAGAGATCTTAAGGTGGGTGACTATTCTTTTGCTGAATTCCTTTTTCTTTTATCTCATTATTTCTTCATGGATGGATCACATGGGACCCACTAATCCATGGTGGGGATCCCATGGATGTGGCCCTTTGGCCCATCCTACATGTATATCATGATCTATGATGAGGCCATTCTCCATGGACCCTATCATGACGTTTTTTAATGATCCACTCCATATCAAGGTCATCTAGACCTTAAGGATCATGTTGGGATGTCATCCCAACCATCCATAGCAATTATAGATCATGCATGTAGTGATTTTATATTGCATGTACAATCAATGTAGTTGCATGGGTATGATTCGTTCTTGGAAGGGCTCATTAGTGGCGGGGCCCTACCCCGTGGCCGGATTGTGTTTCTTCTTCATCTTTTCTTTCCTGTTTTTATAATGAATCTGATGTATGTGTGGCCCACTTGATGTCCCATGCAACTAGGCCCAAGTGGTTAGACATCCAGGCCTACCTTGTTGCCCCATATTATTGGCATGTTTTGGACAACCTTTGGGCTTAATTTTATGGATGATCTTGGATCTGAGAGTTGTGTGACCCATCTAGGTGGACCCGACCCTGAGGAAATGGTGATTTATTTCCCTTTTAATTATTTTTTGAAATGGTTTGGACAGCAACATGCTGCTATCCAAATCTACTTGGACAAATTTTTGGGCCACCTTGGGGCTTGATTTTTAGATCTTTTGTGGGAATACTAAAACAAACTAATATGTGATTCTTGTAGCCTCATGACCCACCTACAACCATACCAAATTTCAGCCCCATCTGACATTCATTGGGGTCCCAAAGGTGTGGTCCAAGTGAAGTGGACAGTCTGGATTTTTTGCATTGTTCCAGCAACATTCCACCGTGGACAGGTAGGAATTTTAAAATTTATTAAAATACTTTTAGGTGTAAAAATTCTAAAAATTTTCGGGGAGGTGGCCCACCCATGGTAGGACCTACCTACCAAATTTTAAGGCCAATGGACACCTGTACGCACCATGGTGGTGGCTGGACCGGCCCACTATAATGTGGTGTCCAGATCAGTCCGATTTTCAGGTTGATTGATTTTTTTAAATAAATTAAAATATTTCCCCATGTCCAAAAATTCTAAAATTTTGTAGGGGTTTGGTCCACCCATGGTAGGATCCACCTACAAATTTTTGGACACAATGGACCCCTGAGCACACCGTGGCAAGGGCCGAACAGGCCCACCATGTTGGGACGTCCAGGCCAGTCCGATTTTCTGAAAAGATTGTTTTATTCAAATTAATTAAAACATTTATAGATGTCCAAAAATTCTGAAACTTTGTAGGGGTGTGTCCAACCCATTGAAGGACCACCCTGCAAATTTTCAGGGTCATCGGGCCTCTATATCGACCGTGGTGTGGCCTGCAATTTAGATCAGTTTTGGGCCAAATATCCAGGCCCGTAGGACTAACTACCATGGGACGCCCCTACCTTAGGTTGCTAGGCCTACGTTCTAATGGCATGGCCCACTTAAAATAAGTGTTGTATATCTCCCTTTTTATCTGGTGGGGCCCACGATGAAATATGTGGATCACCATGGGTCAATAACCCATCTAAATTGAATAAATTTCTAAACTCCAGAAGGCCCAGGAAATGGGTATGCTAGAATTCCAGCAAAGGGCTCAAAATTTGGTAGGTAGGTCTTACCATGGGTGGGCCACCTTTTATAATTTTTAGACACCCAAAAGTATTTTAATAAATTTCAAAATTCTAACCTGTCCAGGGCGGAATGTTGCTGGAACAGTGCAGAAAATCCAGACTGTCCACCTCACTTGGACCACACCTTTGAGACCCCAATGAATGTCAGATGGGGCTGAAATTTGGTATGGTTGTAGGTGGGTCATGAGGCTACAAGAATCACATATTAGTTTGTTTTAGTATTTCCACCAAAGATCCAAAAATCAGGCCCCAAGGTGACCCAAAAATCTGTCCGAGCAGATTTGGACAACGGCATGTTGTTGTCCAAACCACCCCAAAAAATAATTAAAAGGGAAATAAATCACCATTTCCTCAAGGTGGGGTCCACCTAGATGGGTCACACAACTCTCAAACCCAAGCTCCTTCCAAGATCATCCATAAAATCAAGCTCAAAGGCTGTCCAAAAGATGCTAATAATATGGGGCAACAAGGTAGGCTGGATGTCTAACCACTTGGGCCTAATTGCATGGCACATCAAGTGGGCCACACATACATCAGATTCACTATAAAGACAGGAAAAAAAAGATGGAGAAGAAACACAATCCGGCCACGGGGTAGGGCCCCGCCACTAATGGACCCTCCCAAGAATGAATCATACCCATGCAACTACATTAATTGTACATGCAATATAAAATCACCACATGCATGATCTATAATTGCTATGGATGGTTGGGATGTCATCCCAACATGATCCTTAAGGTCTAGATGACCTTGATATGGAGTGGATCATTAAAATACATCATGATGGGGTCCATGGAGAATTGACCCATCATGGATCATGACATGCATGTAGGATGGGCCAAAGGGCCACATCCATGGGATCAGATGGAATTCCCACCATGGATTAGTGGGTCCCATGTGATCCATCCATGAAGAAATAATGAGATTAAAGAAAGAAAAGAATTCAGCAAAAGAATAGTCACCCACCTTAAAATCTCTATCAAAACTCCACTCCGAGCTTCTAATGGTCCAAGGAAGCAAGATAAATGGTTGATATGGGTTTTTAATGGAGGGATTGAGGGAAAAAAGGAAGAGAAGGGGCTGGAGAAGAGGAAGAAAGGGGCTGAAATTTTTTTGCAAGAGAGAAGGAAAGAGAGAAGATGGGAAGAAATGAGAAGGAAGTTGCTAGGATAGAGTTTTTATGAAAGTAATCATGAAATTGCTAAAAACTAAAAGTAATGATGTCTATTCTCTCACTAAGAAGAGAAATTTTCAAATTTTTCTAACCTAGGATAAAGAAAAAGGTATGATTGTCATGGGAGAGAAGGAAAAGTGGTAGCCTAGAAAAGAGAACTCATCATAAGATGCTAGCTATGGGCCTATGGCTTAGGCTAGCTAGGCTAGCAAGGTAATTATAAAATATAGAATGATGTCATGTATGGGAAAACATGCAACTTATGGTGGGGTCCACCAATCATGCAACCAACGGCCCAAATAATGCACGACCTACAACTTTTGATGGACATGTTGGATTTATGCACGAGACACGACATTGAAACCGCGGCGGCGATGCGGTCGTAATGGCATAAGTCTCAGGTCAATCTGAGTCGGGTTTATGTGACCGAACTCAAGGATGACTGCAAACACTATCCGAGGGTTGCGGGTCGTCAAAATTCGACCGGTAGGACCGCGGGACTAAAATAAACGAAATGCATACTTACATACGCACACATGTGAACTCGGATCAGGTCTCACATTAATCAACTTCACAAATCTTATTTAATTAGTCTTTTGAGTGAAATAAGACTCATGATTTAGTCAATAAATTATTTTTTGTATTTTCATTACATTCAATGTCTGGATGACACAAAATTGGCCATATTTGATAACCCATAGAGTTAGATTTCAACCAAGATCAAAATCATGTAATTCAAATGCCATTTGAGTGAGTTATGGCCATTTACATAGGGCCCATGGTAGTGACAAGATTTAGGGGCATTTTAATCATTTTTTATGAGGGCTTCTCCATCTTTTTTATTGCCTATAAAAGACTGTTATGAAGACGTTTTGAATAGATGTTCTTTGGTTTGCTATTTCTTTTCTCTGGATTCGAAGAGGTTTTTTCTTCTTCTTTTTTTTTTTTGGAGGGATGGACAGTCACCACGATTGTGGACAGTCACCACAATTGGACTAGACTTGGTGTAAGCATGCCTTCGCCCATCATACCAACACTTGCAGTTGTACTAACTCCGTCAAATCCTTAAGACCTTAGGGGTGTGTGTGGAAAGGTCCCAATTGATACTTCCTTAGCTCACCTTACAAGGCTATCTAAAAATCACAGAAAGTGGGTGTAGCTGAGAATAGGGCTGTACACAAACCGTGTTAGCTCAATTAGCTCGCTCGACTCGACTCGAAAAAGCTCGATTAACTCAATTCGAAACTGAGTTTGAGCGAGTCAAGCTGATCTTTTGAGCTGAAAAAAATTTCAAACCGAGTTCAAGCTTGCCTAAGCTCAACTCAACTCGAATCGAACCCAACTCAAATCGAACCAGTACGGTGACTCGATTACTTTGATATTGATGTTGCTCACCAAGTGTTTGATGAAATGACTCAACAAAGTGTGGCTGGTGGCAAGGAAGGTATGTATATGAAACAAATACCCTTTTTTTCTTAATTTTTATGTGGCTTAGAAGGTGTTTGATAAAATACCTGTTAAACCACTGCTGTTGTTTTACATACAGTGAGATTTTGAAGGTACAATTCATGTATTTGTGAAAATGCTGCACAAGCGAACTTGGCTCAATCTTGGCTCGAACTGGCCCAAGCTACTAACCGAACCAAGCCGAGCTAGCCAGTCAGGCTCGAGGACCGACCAAAAGCGAGTTCGAGCTGGGGTCAACAAGTGGTCGAGTCAGCTTGACTCGGTTCAACTTGTGTACACCTCCATCTGAGAGGTTTTATCAGGTCATCAAAGTTCACATGATCCAAGCCATGTAGCTTAGCATCCCCTTTAGGGTTTGCATTAGTCATGTTGGGTCGGTTTAGGGTTGAGTACATAGGATAGGAATTCAGGTTAGATAAGGGTTGGGCACATCAGGCCAGTTGGGTTGGGTCAAGTGGAAAATCGGGTCCTCTTGAGATTGGGGTAGGCTCGGGTAGACCCTCAACCCAACCAGACCTGCCTGAGTTTCAACCCTAACCCTAGGACAGCCTACTACTTTCATCAAGACAACTCTGTAGAAGTAATCAATGTTCCAAATCCATCCATCCTAAAGCATATCAAACATGCATCTACAAAAATAAGCCTCTTCTAAGTAAAATTGAAAGAAGCAAAAAAGAAAAAAGAGAGAGATCTGATCTGCATAACGAGGGAATAAATCAACGGATCAGATCAAATCAATAGATCATAGGGCAAAGATCTACCAACGACTTGAACAAAAACAAGATCAAGACCACAAGGCTACAATTTTCGACCAAAAAAAAAAAGATCAAAACGCAGAACTATTCCGAACCCAACCATAGACCGTATCAATGATGAGAACATCGACAGATCATATCTATCGAAAGTCATTCAGCATGGATCTACGACTAACTCCACAATACAACCGATTAAGAGCAAGAGGCAATGATTCTCAACAAGTAAATAAGATAAAATCACAATGTAATAACAAAACCCTATCGCCTATGAGTATTCAGGTAAAAAACAGATCTATCAAACACTGGAGAGAGAGATCTACAGAGAAATCGGATCAAAACTCCATTGAAACAACATCGTATCAAAGATTAAAAGCCCATCGAAACAAAATCAGATGAATACTCTTCAAAAGCAAAGCAGAAGAAATGGTGAGAGAGAACTTACTTTTAAGAGCAGTTTCTGCGATTTCTACTTCGCCTACGCTAGAAAAGAGAGAATCAGGACCCCTGCAAAACTGGCTGCTATACATATAGGAGTCGGAGGACCCTCTTGAACCTTCTATCCAATAAAATAAGGACACGTTTCGTATGCTCCTTTGGTTGCCGTTTCTTGACGGTCGTAAGATGCTGTCGTGGCATTCCTGCCTTGACTTGTTGGCGACCGGTATTGCGTCGAACGCGTTGTGCCGTGAAGTTACGGGAACGAATTAGGTGAGACTACGGATCCACCGAGGTGATTTGGACCTGACTTTGGGGCTTACAGTGATATATGAGACTTAAATCTACACCGTTCAACTGTTTTGAAAGTTCATTTTAAGGCAGTTAACCAAAACGAAATTGATCGAAATCTCATGTAGACCATGCCACATGAAGCAGTGGTGATTGAACCATCACCGTAAAAAAGAGAATATTTATTTGTCATCCAAACTATTAAAAAAGTTAGGAAGATATGGGTGAAGAGACTATAAATAACAGATTATCTGAAACTTTTGTGGACCATAAGAAGTTTTTAATGGTAATTACCATTGTTTCTTGTATCATGGTATACCTTGGATTTGAATCTGCTTTATTTCTTATATCGTGGGCTTTCAACGCGGATGGGCAGTGGTCGGTGTGGATGTAGTCACATATCACGGTGGATCCCACGATCAACGTCCCACACACCATGGATCCAGGGTCTCACCTAGTCCTTTCAGTTTCAGGTTGCTCCATCCACGCCGATGGCAATGGCATAGCCAATTCGCTATTGAAGTAAAGTCGGTCACCAAGTTCAGTGGACCTATCCCAGTATATTTGTTGTATCCATAGCATCCATCCGTTTAAAGAGATCATTTTATAGAAGAGCAAAAGAATGAGGTAAATCTGAAGCTCAAGTGTAATGCCTCATTCTGAACTCAAGTGTAACTCATTCCAGAAAATAGTGGGCAGTAACACCCACCGTTGAAACATCCGTGAGCCCACCATGATGTATTTTTGAAATTGAGAAACTGTTCATAAGTTAACATAGAAATAAAAGATGGAAAAATAGAAATATAATCTTGACCGAAAACTTCTATGAACCCTACACAGTTTTGAACCATGGGGTGTCTCTGTCCCCACTGTTTTCTACGGTGGGGTCCACTTGAGCTGTGGATCTGGCTTATTCTTTGGATCCTGCCCTAAAATGTTCTCTTAAAATGGATGGACAATGTAAATGTAACACAAGTATTATGATAAGGTTCATAGAACTTGTTGGCGTCACTTCAATAGCGAATTGAATGGTCGGTATGAACCGCATGTCCATCCACTAAAGAAAAGATCGGTACACCCAGTCCAACCGTTACAAGGTAAGGATCCGATAGACCTAACCCAACCGTAGTAAGGTAAGGGACGCAGGAAGTTCCTGGGCTGGAAAATTAGGGGCCTAACTTTATGTTTTTTAGAAATCCACACCGTTCATCAGTTCTGGGAGCTCATTTTAGAACCTGCCACGAGAAATGAGGCAGATCCTAACTCAAGTAGGACATAAGATAGGAAACAGTGGGGAATGATCTACGACCATTGAAGCATTCATATAGCCACAAACGTTTTGTATGAGGCTAAATGTTTTATTTTTTAAGTTCGTCCCAATAAGAATGACCTTATAAACGGTTTGGATGGCATGTAAACATAGAAAGGTTTTAATGGTAGGCATTGCTCTCTTCAGTTTTTTTTCTCCTGTGACCCACTTGGGTCATGGAACTACCTCATTTTTAGTCACATGTATGTATTAAAATGGATTTCTGACCAAAAAAAAAAAGAAAAACCATGACCCCACTTCATTTCCGAGCGCAGGAATTTCCTGCGAACATAGTCCACTGTGGGAGCAGATTAGGTCTTACCCTAATACCTCAATGAGTATTTTCCTTGACACGGGGCCACCTTGATGATGTGTTGTATAAAAATGCGTTGTCCATCCGTATCCCCACCCCATTTTAGGATGATGTCACGAAAATTAAGTAGATCCAAAGGGAAATTTACGACTGTGGACCCCACCTTTTATCCAGTGGTTTTTACGAAGCAATACAAACTTAACAACACACTTGGACCTCCTCGTACGGATACCAAATTTGAGGATGAAAATACCCCTGCCTTCAGCTGGCTAGAGTGCAGAGACGAGTGCTGACGGATGGTCCGGCGATGGGAATTCAAGTGGGGCCCACTGTAATGTTTGTGAGAAATCCTCCCCGTCTAAGTTCATTCATAGGGTCACAAGGACCTGGATGAAGAGGAAAAACAAATTTCATAATGCTCCAAAACTTCTGTAACCCTTAAAAGGGTTTCAATGGTAGACGTTCAATTCCCCACTGCCTTTTACAGTGTGGTCCACTTGATAGATCTATCTTATTTTTCATCTTAAGCCTTAATATAAGCTCACCAAATAGATGGACGGTTTGGATATAACATAGACCTCATGATGGGACCCATAAAAGCAACGGGAAAAAAAAAAAAACGAAGTGCCGCGGCACTACCGCCGGTTCGACAGCAGTGCCGCCGAACCTGCCGCTGAACCAACAGTAGTGTCGTGGCAGTTTGACAAATTTTTTTTCCCACAGGGAGAACTTTTTCTCCCTAACAATTTTCTCTTATACATAATTATGTAAATATGTATATATAAGTATATAAAAATATTTTTCTATCTTTTAATTCATTTCTTTGTCTATTTATTTAACAAGTATATCTCCTAAACTATAATGATATACTTAACGTATCACGTATGATTTTGGGGTAGGAGAAGCTAATTTAGCCAACCAACCTCGTTATTTTCTAAGATCCATAAGTAGTTCCTCAAGCACTATTACACTACCATAAAGAGAAATATAAGTACAGAGTATATAGCTAATGATATACTCAACATACCAAATATTTTTCTATTTTTTACTTCATTTCTTTGTCTATTTATTTAACAAGCATATCTCTTAAACTAAAATGATTTTTTTTTCTTTTTTACACACACAGCCCCATGCACTCAGACTAGTGGAATTTCACCATGTATGGATACTCAAACGCTTGACCGGGTGTTGAAACTCCTAAGAGTCTACCACCCAAGCAAGAGTAAGAATCCTAAACTAGCGGGGCAAGCATAAAAATGAGCGGGGCAAATATGAAAATCAGTGGGGCAAGCATGAAAATGAGCGGGGCAAGCATGAAAATGAGTGAGGGAAACTAGAAAATCAGCGGGGTAAACTGAAATATGAGCGGGGTAAACTAAAAAAATAGCGGGGCAAACTGAAATTGAGTGAGATAAACTAGAAAAACAGCGGGGCAAACTGAAGTATGAGCGAGGCAAACTAGAAAAATAACGGGGCAAACTGAAATATGAGTGGGGCAAACTAGAATAATAGCAGGGTAAACTGAAATATGAGCGAGGTAAACTAAAATATGAGTGGGGTAAACTAGAATAATAGCAGGGTAAACTGAAATATGAGCGGGGCAAACTAGAATAACAGTGAGACAAACTGAAATATGAGTGAGGCAAATTAGAAAAACAGCGGACAAACTGAAGTATGAGCGGGGCAAAGTAGAAAAACAGCGGGGTAAACTGAAAAATAAGCGAGAAAAACTAGAAAATCAGCGGGAGAAACTAGAAAATCAGCGGAAAAAATATGAAAATGAGCGGGGGATCCAAGAAATTCAGCGGGGTAAACTTAAAAAATAATTTCATGGCTTGAGCCGAAAAATTTAAATATATTCAATGTTCAAATGGACCACACCACATGAAATTTTGAATTGAACTTCTAATGTTGATAATTTCTTATGGGCCACAGAAGTTTTAGATTAAGCTTATAATTGTGTTTTCTATTAATCCATGTTTGTATGATCTTATGAATAAGTTTGATAACAAATAAACATCACTGTTGGACCAACTATGGTTTCAACGGTGGAAATTATTATGCTCACTGTTTCCCATAGTATGATCCACTTGAACTTTTGATATGCTTCAATTTAGGGCTAAACCCCTTAAAATAGATGGAAAAATGAATGGACAACGTGGATATACTACATACATTCAATGTGGGCCCAACTGAGTTTACTTAGTACAATGGGAGTGTACTAACTAACTCAGTATGCAATCCGATTACGCTTGCTACACCCCACAATGATGTTTTATTTGTAATATATCATGTTCATTGAGTATCCATAAGGATCTAAACTAGAATGATTTACTTAACGTACCACATATGATTTTGGGGTAGGAGAAGCTAATTTAGCCAACCACCCTAGTTATTTTCCAAGATTTCATCCGGTCAATGGTCAAAAATCCATTTCATTTAGTTCGTAGTCAATTTCAATCACTTTGCGGTCAAATTAGAAATTCATATTTTCTAAGATTTCAGCGGGGCAAACATGAAATTGAGCGAGGCATAATGATTTTCTAGTTTGCCCCGCTGAATTCCTAGTTTGCCCTTCTGAATTTCAAGTTTTTCCCGCTCAATTTTCAGTTTGCCCCACTTAATTCCATATTTATCCCGCTGAATTTCATGTTTCCCCCGCTGAAAATCAAGTTTACCCCGATCAATTTCTTATTTTCCCCCCGTTGAATTTAATGTTTCCCCCGCTGAATTTCATGTTTGCCCCGTTCAATTTCATGTTTGTCCTGCTCAAAGTCTAGGTTCCCTTTTACATATGGAGTTTTGATGTATACATATTTCAATGAAAACGGAGGGATGTTACATAATCCGATGAACATGATGTATTACAAATAAAACATCATTATGGGGTGTAACAAGCGTAATTGAATTGCGTACTGAGTTAGTCAGTACGCTTCCATTGTACTAAGTAAACTCAGTTGGGCCCACATTGAATGTATGTAGTATATCCGCGTTGTCCATCCGCTTTTTCATCTATTTTAAGGGGTTTAGCCCCAAATTGAAGTATATCAAAAGATCAAGTGGATCATACCACGGGAAATAGTGGGCATAATGGTTTCCACCGTTGAAACCATAGTTAGCCCAACAGTGATTTTTATTTGTTATCAAACTTATTCATAAGATTATACAGACATGGATTAATAGAAAACACAATTATAAGCTTGATCCAAAACTTCTGTGGCCCATAAGAAATGATCAACATTAGAAGTTCAATTCAAAATTTCATGGGGTGTGGTCCATTTGAACATTGGATATGTTTAGATTTTTCGGCTCAAGCCATGAAATTATTTATTAAGTTTGCCCCGCTGAATTTCATGTTTGCCCCGCTCATTTTCATGTTTCCCCCGTTGATTTTCTAGTTTCCCCTGCTCATTTTCATGTTTTTCCCGCTGATTTTCTAGTTTCCCCCGCTCATATTTTAGTTTGCCCCGCTCATACTTCAGTTTGTCACGCTGTTTTTCTATTTTGCCCCGCTCATACTTCAGTTTGCCCCGCTCATATTTTAGTTTGCCCTGCTGTTTTTCTAGTTTTTCCCGCTCATATTTCAGTTTACCCCACTGATTTTTTAGTTTCCCCCGCTCATTTTCATACTTGCCCCACTAGTTTAGGATACTTACTCTTGCTCGGGTGGTAGACTCTTAGGAGTTTCAACACCTGATTAAGCATTCAAGTATCCATATGTGGTGAAATTCCACTAGTGTGAATGCATGGGGGTGTGTGTGCATGTGTAAAAAAAAGAAAAAAAAAAAACATTCTAGTTTAAGAGATATGCTTGTTAAATAAATAAACAAAGAAATGAATTAAAAGATAGAAAAATATTTTTATATACTTATATATACATATTTACCTAATTATGTATTAGAGAAAAATGTAAGAGAGAAAAAGTTCTCTTTGAAAAAAAAAAAACTGTCAGACAGCCGCGGCACTGCCGCCGAACCGGTGGTAGTGCCGCGGCTGTCTATGCTTTTTTTTTTTACTAGGTTACTTTCGTGGGTCCCATCATGAGGTCTGTGTTATATCCAAACCGTCCATCTATTTGGTGAGCTCATATTAAGGCTTGAGATAAAAAATAAGATAGATCTAACTATCAAGTGGACCACACTGTAAAAGGTAGTGGGGAATTGAACGTTTACCATTGAAACCCTTTCAAGGGTTACAAAAGTTTTGGATCATTATGAAATTTATTTTTCCTCTTCATCCGGGTCTTTGTAACCCTATGAATGAACTTAGATGGGGAGGATTTGTCACAAACATCACAGTGGGTCCACCTGAGTTCCCATCGCCGGACCGTCTGTCAGCACTCGTCTCTGCACGCCAACATGAGGAAGGGGACTTTTCATCCTCAAATTCGGTGTCTATTTATTTAACAAGCATATCTCTTAAACTAGAATGATTTTTTTTTTTTACACACACACATTTACCCCCATGCACTCACACTAGTGGAATTTCACCATGTATGGATACTCGAACGCTTGACCGGGTGTTGAAACGCCTAAGAGTCTAACACCCAAGCAAGAGTAAGAATCCTAAACTAGTGGGGCAGGCATGAATATGAGCGGGGCAAGCATGAAAATCAGTGGAGAAAACTAGAAAATCAGCGGGGTAAACTGAAATATGAGCGGGACAAACTAGAAAAATAGTGGGGCAAACTGAAATATAAGCGGGGTAAACTAGAAAAGCAGTGGGGTAAACTGAAGTATGAGCGGGGCAAACTAGAAAAACAGCGGGATAAATTGAAGTTTGAGCAGGGCAAACTAGAAAAACAGTGAGGTAAACTGAAATATGAGAGAGAGAAACTAGAAAATCAGCAGGAAAAATATGAAAATGAGCGGGAGAAACTAGAAAATCAGCTGGGAAAACATGAAAATGAATGGAGCAAACTAGAAAAACAGCGGGGGAAAGATGAAAATGAGCGTGGCAAACTAGAAAAACAGTGGGGCAAACTGAAGTGTGAGCGGGGCAAATTAGAAAAATAATGGGGCAAACTGAAATATGAGCGGAAAAAACTAGAAAAATAATGGGGCAAACTAAAATATGAGCGGGTCAAACTAGAAAAGCAGCGGGACAAACTGAAATATGAGCTGGAAAAACTAAAAAAATAGCAGGGCAAACTGAAGTATGAGTAGGGCAAACTAGAAAAATAGCGGGGTAAACTGAAATATGAGCGGGGGAAACTAGAAAATCAGCGGGAAAAACTAGAAAATCAGTAGGGGAAACATGCCCCGCTGAATTTCTTAAATCCCCCGTTCATTTTCATGTTTTCCCCGCTGATTTTTTTATTTTCCCTGCTCATTTTTCAGTTTGCCCCGCTATTTTTTTAGTTTGTCCCGCTCATACTTCAGTTTGCTCCGCTGTTTTTCTAGTTTGCCTCGCTCATATTTTACTTTGCCCCGCTGTTATTCTAGTTTGCCCCACTCATATTTCAGTTTGCCCCCATTATTTTTTTAATTTGCCCTACTGTTTTTCTAGTTTGGCTCGCTCATATTAGAGTTTACCACCCGTTGTTTTTCTAGTTTGCCTCGTTCATATTTCAGCTTACCCCGCTGATTTTCTAATTTCCCCCGCTCATTTTCATGCTTGCCCCGCTCGTTTTCATGCTTGCCTCGCTGATTTTCATATTTGCCTCGCTCATTTTTATACTTGCCCCGCTAATTTTCATGCTTATCCCGATAGTTTGAGATTCTTACTCTTGCTCGGGTGGTAGACTCTTGGGAGTTTCAACACCCGATCATGCGTTCGAGTATCCATACATGGTGGAATTCCACTAATGTGTAAATAGGGGTGTGTGTGCATGCGTAAAAAAAAAAAAAAAAAAAATCATTCTAATTTAAGAGATATGCTTGTTAAATAAATAGACAAAGAAATGAATTAAGAGATAGACAAATATGTTTATATACTTATATATATACATATTTACATAATTATGTATTAGAGAAAAATGTAAGAGAGAAAAAGTTCTCTCTCTCTCTCTCTCTCTCTCTCTCTCTCTCTCTCTCTCTCTCTCTCTCTCTATATATATATATATATATATATATATATATATATATAAACTGCCAGACACCCGCGACACTGCCGCCGAACCGGTGGTAGCGCTGCGGCTGTCTATGCTCTTTTTTTTCCTAGGTTTCTTTCGTGGGTCCCATCATGAGGTTTTTGTTATATCCAAACCGTCCATCTATTTGGTGAGCTTATATTAAGGCTTGAGACAAAAAATAAGATAGATCTAACTATCAAGTGGACCACACTGTAAAAGACAGTGAGGAATTGAACGTCTACCATTGAAACCCTTTCAGGGGTTACAGAAGTTTTGGATCATTATGAAATTTATTTTTCCTCTTCATCTAGGTCTTTGTGACCCTATGAATGAACTTAGATGGGGAGGATTTCTCAAAAAATCACAATGGGCCCCACCTGAGTTTCTAATGGTTGACGCTCATTTAACACTATTTCCTGTAATGTGGTACAGTTGAGATTTGGATATACCTCATTTTTGGTCTCATACAATAAAATGATCTAGAAAAATATATGGACGACATGGATGAAAAGCATACATCATGGTGGGGCCCACAAACCACTGACAATCCGCCATTGGCGGGTGGCAGGGAGAGTACCCAATCCATTTCCGTGAAAAGGAGGGGTGTTTTCGTCCAGGAATTTTTCATCCGTACGGAGAGGTCTAAGTGGGTATGTTAAGTTTGTATTGCTTCAAGAATATCCAATGGATAAAAGGTGGGGTCCACGGTCGTAAATTTCTCATATCCAAATCTCACTTGGACCACATCATTTTAAAAAAAAGTGCTGAGTGTCTCACTATTTAATGTACCAAAGGGTTATTTTAAGGCTTTTGTAATGTTTATTTGTCATATCGAACCTGTTAATAATGTCAAGAAGAAGTGTATGAAGGAAAAATGCAAAGATCAAATTGATCCAAAACTTTGTGACTCATGAAAAGTTTTCAATGATCATTCATTGTTGTTTCTAATGGTATGGTCCACCTGAGATTTAGATCTTTTTAAGGTTGAAGATCACATCCTAAAATGGGATGAAAAATCATATGGATGGCGTGGATATACAACAAACACATCAAAGTGGACCCCACATTGTTAGTGTAAGACCTACGAAGTTGTTACCTGGGTAACCGGGAAGCAGATTGCATACTTGAGTTAGAGTAAACTCTGTGGGCCTAACTCTCATTAATGCATTTTATCCACTCTATCCATATCTTTTAACAATAATTTTAGGGCTTCATCCCAAAAATGGAGTGTATCCAATCCTCAAGTGAAGCATACCATTGGAAACAGAGTGAATTGAACATCTACGGTTGAAAATTTATTGGGGGCCAAAGAAGTTTCAGAACAAGCTGATATTTGTTTTTTCCTCCATCCATGTCTGTTTGATCTTATGGGCGGGTTTGGTGACAAATAAACATCACAAGTTTTCAACGATGAAAATCAATACTTTTACTTTTTCCTGTAATATGATCCACGGCTTTGAATATGTATCAAATTCGGGTTCAACGCCTAAATATGAAACATATCCAAAGCTCAAATGGACCACACCACTAGAAATAGTATGAATTGAACATCTACCATTGAAAATTTCGCAGGGCCACGGAAGTTTTAAATCAACCTAATATTTGTGTTTTCACTTTATCCATGTCTTTGTGATATTATGAACAAGTTGGATGACAAATAAACATCACTGTGGGCCATAGAAAGGTTTCAACGGTGAAAATCATTATTCCCATAGTTTCCTGTGGTATGGTCCACTTGAGATTTATATATACTTCAATTTTGGGCTCAACCACTGGAATGATCCGAAAACCCGATATGCACAGAGTGGATAAGACAAATACATTCACGGTGGGCCCAACTGCAATCCGATTTCCAATATTACAGAGCCAATCGCCAGCGCGCGACACCTGCCATGAGGGATTCCTAGTGGCGCGACTCTTTGGGACTCATCGGGGAGTGGATTAAGTGAGGCCCTGCTCATGTATATGCCTTAAATCCACAGTGTCCAATCGTTTTGAAAGCTCATTTTAAGGCTTAATGCCAAAAATGAAGTAGATCTAAATCTTATGTGGAGCATACCACAAGAAACAATAGTGATTGAATCCCCACCATTAAAAACTTCATGGGTCCACCGGAATTTTTACTTTCCATCCAACCTGTTGATAAAGGTTGACACAAAGATTTGGATGAAGAGGCTACACAAATATCAGCATGATCCAAAACTTTTGTGGCCCATAAGAAGTTTTTAATGGTTGATTACCACAATTTCCTATATTATGGTCCACTTGAGATTTAGATGGGCTTCATTTTTTGGATCATGCCCTAAAATGAGCTTTCAATGTGGATGGACCACATCACAATCAGTTAAGGGTCCCACCCACCTAGGCAAATCCAAGGTCTCACCGAATTTGCTGACTCATCAAGGTGTATATGTTTTATCCATGCCATTCATTTATTTTATCAGCTTAGTTTAGGCATGAACCTAAAGATGGCATAGCTGTATGGGGACATTTGATGCTTGTAACTTCTATAAAATGCAAGAAAATTACAATTAACTTTCTTACCGTCGGCATTTGGGGGAGAAATACTAAAGGTGATAGAAGTTTCAACCTGTATCTTTGTATCGGGTAAAGAAGCAAGGAATGTTAATTGGGAACATGGTGTTTTTCTATAAATAGGTTACTTTCTTGCAGTCAACGACTGCCTGCTTTGAATTTGGAAAATGGAGGTTCTCTCTCTCCATCATTTTTCTTTTATTTTCTTCTCTCTCTTGCATTAGGGTAGCACAAGCATGGTTTTGCTTGGGACGTTGGCAATAACCAAGTGGCCACTGGTCGGTGCCCCGTGAACACCACCATATTGTATGTGTTTTATCCACGTCGTCCATCCATTTTTCTATATCATTTTAGGGCTTGATCCCAAAAAATGAGGCATATCTAAATCTCAAGTGGACCACACCACATGAAAACAATAGTGATTGAATGTCTACCATTAAAAACCTCCTAAAGCCCACGTAATGTTTATTTGACATCCAACTTGTTGATTAGGTCATAAAGACATGGATGAAGAGAAAAAGTATCAATTTGATCCAAAACTATTGTGGCCTCCAAGAAGTTTCAAATGGTGGGCGTTCAATCAACATTGTTTATGAGATGTGGTCCACTTGAGATTTGGATCTACCTCATTTTTAGGCTCATGCCATAAAATGATTTGGAAAATGGATGGACGGTGTAGATGAAACGCATACATCATGGTGGGGCTCACTGCATTCAAAGAATCTATACAGATATGTATCTTCTGCCCGATTGCACATCGGACAAATTTGCCATGTATCCCCATGAGTCTACTTGCGAACTGGCAGGACATAGAGATCAATTGATCAATATGCATCTCGGGAGTGGATGGTTGACCGCCGCGCCGAGAGAGGTTGTATGTGGTATGAAGTTCAACCTAACCATTATATGGTAGCTTTAAGGGTTGTGGCATACATCATGGTGGGGGTCACTGTGGACGTTGGATCCCGAGTGGAGTTGACTTGTGCTTTCATGGGCGCATTTTTTCAAGGGCTTTACACTATGTTTGAAAGAGTATTGTATTTGACTTGAGTCACCACTAGCCAATTAATCAGATTCCATAGTCACCTAAACCCTGTAGAAACGTTAAGATAAGAAATTCGAGAATTTCCTATCCTAATATGACTCTTTGATCCGCGACTTGAGATTCGAAGTAAGGGACCATAATTACATAGTAGGAAGGTGTTGGGCACTCACTCTGTCCGTACAAATGTATGATCTCTACTTCATAAGATCTGATAACTCTCAAGGGTTCGGAATTAGTTTCTAATGCGTGAGTGATGCAATGATATGTATGACGTTGTATTGAATGTAACATTTATGACAGGCTGTAGTGTTAACTGGATAAATCTGCCTAGACTGCCCACTTGTCGTGTGTGAAACCAATCAGTTCAAATTTTTGATGGGTAGAATCTGACTATGTCAGCAAGCTACAAAGCATACGTTTGAGCTGACCAGGTGCCCAAGTGTTATGCAATGTAATACTAGGGTAAGCAGGGGGTTTGAGAAGGGAATGAATTATTCACAGTGCTAAAGTAAGTATTGATGAAGCTGGTTGAAAGTTGGATGATAAGATGGATGGTTGTGTCGTAAGGATTGGATTGATTGGCTTGGATCAAGACTTGGTAGAGGGATGGAATGGCTAGACTAAAGGCTTAATGACGCAGTGATGAACGTGATGAGGTCGAGCACCGTCTTCCTCAAGGATAACTGACTCCTCATAAAGACCACTCGAATCCACAAGGAAAAAAGCAAGAAAAATAGAAATAAATTTTATAAAAATTGTAATTTGATTGATATGTGAAATAAACGAGTCTACAACCATTTAAATAGGGATACTAAGCCTTAGAAGAAATTTCAAAATTAAACTACAACAAAAACTCCCTAAAATTCGTAACTTACTATAAATAGTAAATTAGTCAGTGTCTTATGTGGCTTAACCATATTATTATCCTAATTTTTTAAAACACTTTTCATGTTGGACATGTAACACCCCGACTTTTCAGGACCCAAATATATGACCCGTGTCTCAAAAACCCGAGTATTAACCTTAAAGGATGGTCAAATATAATATTTTTCTTTTATCAGAGTAAGCAGATGAGCGTAGAGTGGACAAATCAGCATAGAGAAAAATTACAATTACATTTAGAGTATATAAGAGAGTGCCCATAATGACTTATACAAACCAATGTCTCCATTCTTACGAATACAAAATGAAATAACATTACATGTGAAATAAAGTAAATTTGTAACAATCTTGAGTTGTGAAATCTTGTAGCGGCCCTTAGCAAATATAATCACACACCCTTGTCAACCATAGCCTACTCCTCCCCAATATGAATGTAAACATCATTAGGGCCACCTATGCTACCTGTACGGTTATATATTTGATGGATGAGTGGCCAACTCATTATGAATTCCCCTCAAGATTATACACCGTCGCATTAGGTTAGCATAGTTATAAAATAAAACATATAAAATAATACATGATGCACGTCTTATTAGATGCATGGATGCGTGAATGCAGTCACGCCCCGGGGATGCTCATTCGTGCGGAATTTGGGCTTGTCACCTATGCAAATACGCAATCAATGCTCCGGAATCAACCGTGCGGAATACAATCATCAACCTGGGAAAAATATCTAATCGAACAGAGACTAGTCATCAGCGAAAGCATACTAAGTGCGGCGTAACGACTACCCATCATATGAGGCTAGTTGTCAGCGAAAGCATACTAAGTGCAGCGTAACGACAACCTAGCGATAGACGCTGATCTGTGCCATGTATGCATGATTAGCCAAACCATTATCAGTCTAGTTATAATAAGTCAATTTTAAATAAGCTTAAGGTCACTATGGGGGCTCGTCACCAGCGTATGTCGACAGCTCAGGCATAGGTTGTAAGACCTGTATCCTAGTCCATACTGTTCCGTCGACTCCCGCGATCATTGCTGACGAATTCTGACGACTTGTAACCTATAATCAATGTTTGTGAATGACCTTAAGCCATATCCAGTAGATCCGAGTCGGCCTAATCCGAGACTTGTACTATTGCGACCACACCATCGCCACGGTTCCAATGCTGCGACTCCCGCACCAACCCAATACCCAGGTCAAAAGATGTGGGCCCGCATTTATTTCTAGAAAATATCATGCGTTTACAATCCCAAGAGAAACTTTACAATATGTTTCATCAATCAATCACTCAAATCAATCAATCAATCACCTCATGTCAAGTACAAGAACAACCCATGCTTTCTTTCTCCACAAGTCAAGCAACCACCAAAAGTCAACAAATCTCTCACCTCATCCATCACTCACCTCACATCTATCACTCTCTCTCTCTTACAATCACCCATTCTCTCTCTTTCTCTTCACATCTTTCAAAGCAACAAAAATCCCAAAGGAGAGTGGTGGACGTCCATGCATTCTAAGGAGAGAAAGTGAGATGTGTGTGGCCCACTTCCCACCCCAAAATCCTTCATCTTAGCCGTTCATCTCTCATCATCCTCCATCAAAATGAAGCACTAGGAGATCGGCATTCCATCGGACCAAGAAGATCAAACGGTGGGTGCTTCTATAGGTTTAGATTTCACTTTTGATGATGGACCAAGTGAGGCCTACCGATTGATGGTATGGATCTCACTTTGGACCCTAGATATGACCGATGGCCCACTTTGATTATCATGATGGGGCCATTCTCCATGGACCCCATCATTATGTTTATTTTTCTTGCATGGATAAGGTCATCTAGACCTTGCATTTCGGTGGAGAGAGGATATCCATCATGAATTTTGATCGGTGGGCCCACATGTAATGAGACTCACTTGATGTGTGTTGTAAATCATGGAAGGAAGGGCCCATAGTGCCGAGGTCTCTCCATCACTCTCTCTCTCTCTCTCTCTCTCTCTCTCTCTCTCTCTCTCTCTCTCTCTCTCTCTCTCTCTCTCTCCCTCTCTCTTTCATTTTTTCTATTTGTGTGTGATGATGTGGCCTCGTGGCCCACTTGGATGGACCCCACATTGATGTATGTCTTATCCACACCATCCATGCATATGGTGGCCCACCTGGACAGCATGTCTGAAGGTGGGGCCCACCTTAACATGTGTTGTGTTTACTGGGATGGGAATAAAGATATTAGTTTGCTTTGAAACTCAGGGTGTGTCACTCATGTAGGCCCCACCTTAATATATGAATTCAATCCAAGCCGTCCATCCTATTTTCCAGATCATTTTAGGCGTTGAGCCAAAAAATGAAGCAAATCTGATTTTTTGGTGGGCCATAGCGTTGAAAACAATGGTTATTATTGTTGAAATCCACCTTGATGTTTCTACCTGCCAAAACACATCGCATATTTGACTTGTTTGGTCCGTCTCGAGTCCTGAAATCCAGTGGTTGGGTTGGATTCACCCGATGCGGGCCCCACATGGGAAAAACCACAGTAAAACCAATTTTAAAATAATAATAATAATAAAAAGGATGAGGCGGTAACTGCTGCTGCTGATATAACGGACGCCAGCAGTGTCCTACTGCGTACATGGGCTGGGACCATGGTCCCAGCTGTGGGCCCCACTATGATGTGTGTAAACATCAACACTATGCATTTGGTGGGCCACCCCCTAGCCGTGGACCACCCCTGATTTCAGTCGTACCTATAACTCAGGTGGCCCACATCACTAAAAATAGTGGGATTGAACCGTCTGCCATTGAAATCCTTCTAGATTTAAGGAAGTTTGGGATTAATATGAAATTTGTTTTTCCTTTTCATCCAGGTCCGTGTGACCTTATCAACCGTTGGATGACAAATAAACGTTACAGTGGGCCCCATGTGGGACCCACTGATGTGTGTATTGTATACCACACCATCCGTGGGACAGCTGGTGTACCTCACTCCATCGCATAGCTGCTGGAGTGGTGTCACCAAGCTCTGTGGGTCCACCTGTATCATCCACGCCTCCCATTTACGGGACCCACCATGATGCATGTGTTGCATCCACTTCATCCAACCATTTTGACATATCATTTCATGATATGAGGCAAGGAATGAGTTAGATCCAAGGTTCAAATGGACCCCACCATTTAAAATAGTGGGCAGTGACCTCCACCGTTCAAACTTCTAAGGGCCACTGTAGTTTTAAATAAAGTTAATATTTGTTTTCACCTCATCTATCACTATGTTAACTTATGAATTGGTTGGATCTCAAACACATCATGGCGGGCCACTCCATGATGTGTTTAGCCTTTGATTAAGTGGACCACACTGCAAAGAAATAGTTGGATTTGAACATCTACCATTGAAACCCTTTAGGGCCGTGGAAGTTTTGGATTAATATTGGATTTGTTTTCCCTCTTAATCCAGGTCTTTATGACTTTATGATTAAATTAGTTAGAAAATAAACTTTATAGTGGGGCCCTGTGAATTATTTAACCGTGAAAATTATTAACTCCATTGTTATTTGTGGTATGGTCCAAATGATCCTGCCAAATGATACTCCAACATGATTTTTTGGGGATGTATGAGGCCCACCATGATATAGATGTTTTATCCTTGCCATCCATCTGTCTTGAGGCCCACCTTAATGTGTGTATCATAAACACACTGTCCATCTATCTTTCTGGATAATAGGGCTGACCTGTGAGGCCCACCTTGATGTATATAATATACATGTTGCCTACCTATTTTGTTGGATTATATGGGCTACCCTGTGAGGCCAACTATGATGTATGAAGCCCATTATGATGTATAGGCCCACTATAATGCCCGCTGTGATGTGCAAGGCCCATTTGATGAGACACCATGTAATGTATTAGGGCTCATGGGTTAAGGCCCATTGTGATGTATTAGGGCCCGTGGGTTGAGGCCCATTGTCATGTATTTCTGACCCATTTGGCAAGGCCCATTGTGATGTGTTTCCGGCTCATATGTTGTGGCCCATTGTGATATATTTTCAGCCCATATGATTTTGACCTATCTTAATGTATTTGTGGCCCGCATGGCTAAGCCCCATGTGGTATATATGTGGCTCAATGTGAGGAATGTGCACCCGATGCAATGTATGATTTCACTATAAAACAGGTAATGATGTTTATGGCGGGTTGTGCCTTGGGAGCAATGTTGGTTTGACGTTCACATTGTAAGAATAATGTTGCTTAAATGTCCGCATTATAACTCTCCATAGGGCCCATTGATAGGCCCATAATTGTTGTGTGTAGGCCATCAAGGCCCATCTTCATGGTGAGGATAGTTCATTAGCATATAAAATGCTTAGTATAACTTCATGATTCATGCTCATACGCATCATATGTATGCCTGATATGAGGAATGTTTGATCATAGCATACGCGATTGGGTAGACTATTTATGGGACTCCTTATGAGATGGAGTGCCCACATTATCACACCGTATGCGCAGGATTGCTACATGACTGGATAGTGTGACTCATGCTTCTCGCACATATGTGACTTGATCATTATATGCCCTAGCAACATCAGGGCCGTGACCTCCATAGGCATATCATAAATGGCTAAATGAGATACCGAAAATACTTGATTTTAGCACTGTGGGCACTTAGGATGTCTTTGGGTGAAAATTCCAGAATCTCCGGGGCCAGGAGGTGTCCCAACGTCTAGACCGAGTGGAACATGAGCACCAGAGTACCAAATACCAGTAAGCCGCGTCTCTCACTATAGCGTGGTCGGTTAGGAGGGGGTGTGGCCTTATCCGCCTGAGTGAGGGGGCTATAAGCTAGGCTGAGTATGTCCAACTCATAAATGGGTCTGCTATCGATGAGCTGAGTAGCTATTGACAGACTGCTGGCTAGGCCGATAGTGAGGTCTCTTCCACTTGCTGGGCTGTGCAGCTAGGGAGGAGGCAGTCGGTGTGGAGTGTAATAGACCTCGGTGATTTTTTCAGAGAGTAAATGTACTGATATGTGGACTTATTGAGTAGAAATTACATATCCATTCATTCATTCGTTCATTATTCACTCGGCCTGGTGGTGTGTAACTATTTATTACATGTACCTTCACATGGCTAAGATCTCGATGGGGCGCGTGACTAACCTGAGATTAGGAGTTTACCACATTGAGTCGGACTATCCAAATTTAGTTATGGGACTGGTTTGGATAGAAGTCCCTTGTGATGGACCCTGTAGCCTGCGATACTGCGTACTATCATCCCGACTTCACATTCCAGCATGGTCATTTCATTTGCACCGCATATTATACTGCATCCGCAGTACTTAGCATTTTAGGTTACTATATTTTTGTACTTATATGCCCCAAATGAGGTTGATGGTATTCGTGGCTCGTCAGGATTTGCATATTGCATTGCATCCTCAGCATTTGTTATTGTCTTATTATTTTTTGCATCGCATAGCCTCGGTATGGCCGATAACACTCATGGACTTGTCAGTATTTCTGCTTATTCCAATGATTTATGATTTATAAGCTTTATGGTATGCTTGACACTTATCTTGTGTACAGACTTTCACCACCCTCTAAGCTTTTGTAAGCTTATGCACGATAGATGTGTGCAGGTAGAGTTAGGTTGCAGCAGTATTGAGCTTGGAGCGTGCAGCTGTCCTCTGGAGCTTTGATTTTGATATATGTATTTTTCTTTCAGCATTGTATTCAAATGATTATATTAGTGGATATGTGATGATGATGTTGCCTTTATGATTTGAGTATACTTATGGTTATGCTTCTTATGAGATAAATGTACGTTAAAAAATCCTCCTTCTGGATCATAGGATCGGAATCTGGCGTATGTACGCTGGGGGCCAAGAATGGGGTACTACGAAGGCTATCGGCACCGGGTTCAGCGATCGGGATTCCTATGAATCTGATTTTCGGATTTAAAGCGTGACATAGGTCTCATACCACCATCCCCAACTCATGAGGCTACCATCTTAGGATGTTTAATGAAAACCGTCAACTAGTGGTCAATCATATTACAGTATATGGGGCTTACCATCGCATGATTGCATAGTATAAAATATCGAACCCATATAGGAAAGATACTAGAACAAAGTCACATAGGGCGATATCAAATAAGCCACATAGGGCAATTATACAAATAGGCTACTTAGGGCGATTATCAAAACCATGTGATAAAAGACCATCCTTGAAAACTATTGGACACAATAACCCTGGATGTAGGCCCACATCAATGGTTAATTTAAATCATCATTCAATATCCACTAAGTCAAAGGTCCATTACTATTACAACCAGTCGGGTTACATCCCAAGTATGGGTGTACACATATAGGTGGAGGTTTCCCACTGGATACCAGTTTAGGTTCCGTAAGCAATCCACAAGTATGAATAAATATACAGGACAAATATTAAGCATGTGATATAACAATTCAATTACTCAAGTGAATATCAGATGGAGATAGTAATTATCAATTTGAAAAACTATAACTTAAGCTAATGAAAAAATGGAAAGCTCAATGGAAAAATCATTACTTGTATAGTAGGGTTCGCGAACTCGGTCTGAGTCTCCTTGTGGTTCGGAGTCACTCAAAGAACCTCATAAAAGTTACATTTTGTGTTTTTCAGGTATGTCCACGGCTTAGATTAATAGATGTATCACAGTGAAGTCCTGTGGGTGGTGCAACGTATCATGAGGTGGGCCTCATGGATGTGTCTGGGTTACACACAAGAGAAGTCATTTTAATAGTTGTAATTGTAACGGGTGTATTACTGTGCATCATTAGCATTTTCCAACACAACTCATATAGATCAGTGTTGTTCAATATAGTCCCTGCAAGTTGGCACCGATCAATTGTAGTTCAGATGATCCAGTATGGTTTAGTTCGGTCCTACACATTGTCCAGCGAAATCGAAACGGCGTGGATCAAGAGCACATGTATCAATGGTAGGGCCTACTGTCATAAGATGGTGCCGAGAAGATCCTATGCCAGGTTGGGACCCACTACACAAACCGCGCAGATGGAACACTTATATTACGGTGGGGGTACTACTACCTAGATGGACGGTATACATATCTATATATCTTGTTGAAAAAGAATCATCCAGGGACTGACGTCCCCCGATGGATGGCCTGAACGTGCAACCCTAGCACGATGGATGGGCCCACTGTACCTTGGACATGTAGGATATAACGTCATCTAGTGGTGGGCCCCACATATCCTGCTGACGTCAGTCAACAATGAAACCCACCGCTCAAGAAAGCCGGTGGATGGCTGGATGAAGTCACGTGTGGGTGGTCCCCACAAATTGTATATGCACCATACTTTCTAATAAAATATTATTTTATTATTATATTCTCCCATGAAGCAACGTCCAGCACTGGACGATCTGGGTACGTCCATTGGTGGATGGGCTAGGTGTAAACATCTAGGTGGACCACTGTGATCATCTAATGGTGCGGCCCACCTAGCCGAAGTTTGAAATGGATGGACGGTCCTGGGTGCAGATATTATACGTACAACATGTGGTCCCATGTGGCGTGGCCCACCCATGATATACATACACGTATGTATTATATTTATATAATATTATTTTATCTTATGTTTGTCTTGGTTCTGCAGGTCAGCAGCGCCCAGTGATGGATGGCTTGGATAAAGTACGTACATCAAGTGGCCCATGGATGCCATGTTGGAAAATTGGTTGAATTAAATAGACTATTAAAATTAAGAACCAAAAAAGAAAAATAAATTTTGAGAAAGAAAAACTTATTGAATTGAGTCGAGGCGTGACTGAGTCACTCGGCTTAAAATCGAATTTGCTCCCCTTAGACAGTGTCCCAAGTGCAACAGGTTTCCAGAGCAATCGACCTCCAGGATACAATGACTATGACCCGGTCCCAGTGGTGCACTCACTGTACACGGGCTCGAACCACTTGCAGTTTAATCCGAAAGTGCTGAGTTGACTCAGCGATGAACTCATTAATAATATTAAAACCGTATCAGAGAGAGTTTTTTTTAAGATAGAGTATTTTCGTATATATTTTGAAATTAGAATTGGAAGTCTTTATATAGACTTCAAGGTGGTGCATAAGCACCCTTTACAAAAGGTTAGGTCCGTTGGGTTTAAACCCAACAGGGGCGACCAATTGGAAGGGAAGCATCTCTTTGGTTTAAAACGAAAAGGCACAAGTGCGAGTACACTCTTGCACATAAAGTCCTGTGAGCACCCATACACACACACACACCCACACGAGTACACTTACACCGCACCCGCACCCGCACCCACACCCAGCCCAGCCCATCCCGTCGCGTCACGCACGCCCACACGGACACAGATACGGACTCGGACTCGGCTCGACACGGCTCGGCTCAGCTCCCGCGCGTGTGTGGTCAATAGCATAGATTAGAGCTATTGGCATAGCCCCCCCACAGGACTAAATTCACATGCCCACTGAAAGGGGATCAAGCCTTAGGCAAAAATACTATCTTATATACAAGATAGTTTACTTTGTCAAATCCGATGTGGGACAAAATTCACAACTCAAAAGTACCTCAACTTTTCAAATGTGGAGGGAAAACACCGAAAATTTGAAAATTCAAATTTTAATAATATTTTAAAATAAAATATAACAATCCCCCACATGTTTTAAAATAAAACTCTTTCGGATTAAAGCGTAATAGTTGTGCAATGGTGCCGGTGTCACCATAGACTTGAACCGACATTAGAGTAAGCAAGACAGGTCTACAGGAATCAGGTGACACCATAGTCTTGAACCTGAATCCTTTTAATGTGGATCGCAAGTACATGTGACTCAAACAACTCTTCCTCTGCAAGTGATTCTGCAGTTCGGTGCGTTTCGGCCATATACCATTACCTGAATTTCATGAGTGCTCTAGAGAATTCGCCTAGATTCTCACAGGAAGCAGCCTCTACCTCCACACCCATATAGGTGAATTCCATCAAGTGTATGCAATAACTATATACACCACTAAATATATGGCTATGGATCCATTAAGAGTTCTAAAAACTCATCCTTCTGCGTTGCTGCTCGCCCTGTACACCATAGAAGGGGCTCAAACAACTCAGTGCAATCATTTACCTCGTGTCTTGTTGTTTACCCATTGAACCTATCTCATGGGATCTCCACTTGTATAGGTTGGGTTGTCGACACTAGCAGCTCATATATTAGGCTCAGCCTCATTCCCTTCGATATATCATTGACTAACTTTTTAGATAGTCCTCTGATCAGAGGATCTGCTAGATTCTTTTCTAACCTCACAAAGTCAATAGATATGACTCCATCACGCAACATGTGTTTCACTATGTTGTGTCTGAGTCTAATATGCCTGTTTTTTTCATTATATATTTTACTTTTTTCTTTCAATATAGCTGCTTGACAGTCGCAATGAATAGATACGGCCGATACAGGCTTTGGCCATAATGGTATATCAGCTAAGGGATTTCTAAGCCACTCGACTTCTGATCCAGCCTTTTCTAAGGCAATAAACTCGGATTCTATAGTTGACTGAGCGATACATGTCTACTTGGTAGACTTCCAAGAGACTGCTCTTTCACCCAAAGTGAAGACATATCCACTAGTGGATTTTGTCTCATCTGAATTACTGATCCAGTTAGCATCACTATATCCTTCTAATACAGCATGATAACCATTATAATATAAACCAAAAGTCATACTACCTTTTAGGTATCGTAAAATCCTAGACAAGGCATTCCAATGCTCTTTTTCAGGGTTATGTGTATATCTACTTAGCCTTCCTACTGCAAAAGCTATGTCAGGTCTAGTGCAGTTTGTTAGATATATGAGGCTTCCAATTATTCTGGAATATTTCAATTGAGACACACTATTTTTTGTATTCTTCATGAGAGTCACACTATAATCATAAGGAGTACTGACAGGTAAACAGTCAAAATGGTTAAACTTTCTCAATATCTTCTTAATGTAATGAGATTATGATAATATAATAACATCATTTTTCCTAGTTACTTCAATACCCAAGATCACACTAGCCTCTCCTAAGTCTTTCATGTCAAACTTAGATAACAAGAATTTCTTAGTTGCATTAACTAATTTAATAATAGTTCCAAAAATAAATATGTCATCAACATAAAGGCATATAATAACATAATCATTTCCAGAAATTTTACTATATACACATCTATCTACATCATTTATATGATAACCATTTGATTTTAAAACACCATTAAATTTTTCATGCCATTATTTATGAGCCTGTTTTAAACCATATATTGATTTAATTAGTCTACATACTTTATTTTCTTTACCTGATATTTTATAACCCTCAAGTTGCTCCATATATATTTCTTCTTCTAAGTCTCAATTTAGGAAAGCCGTCTTAACATCCATCTGATGTACCATTAGTTTATATATGGAGGCTATCGCTATTAAAACTCTAATAGTTGTAATCCTAGTTACAGGAGAATATGTATCAAAGAAATCTATTCCTTCCTTTTGTTTAAAGCCTTTCACTACCAACCTAGCCTTAAACTTATCAATAGTTTTATCTGATTTTAGTTTCTTTCTAAACACCCATTTACAGCCTATTGGTTTGTTACCAGGTGGTAGGTCTACAAGTTCTCAAGTATTATTAGATATAATAGATTCTAACTCATCATTTATTGCTTCCTTCCAAAAGGTTGTGTCTGGAGAGTTAATAGCTTCTATATAAATTGTAGGATCATCTTCTACTAAGAAGGTGAAAAAACTATCTCCTAAGTTAGTTTCTCTTCTAACTCTAATATTTTTTCTTGGTTGTATCTCTTCTACTATTTTCTCATAAGCATTTTTACTAGTAGACGCAATATCTGATTCATTAACTTCTTCTATTCCTATTGATTTAGATTTTATAGGGAATACGTTCTTAAAGAACTCTGCATCCCTAGATTCTATAATTGTATTAGGATCTAGAATATTATCCTTAGTTTTTAAAACTAGAAACCTATAAGCCGCACTGTTTCGTGCATACCCTATAAATATACAGTTGATCGTTTTAGGACGTAACTTTCTTTTCTTAGTTTCAGGTAATCCTACTTTAGCAAGACACCCCTACACTTTAATATTTTTATAACTAGGAACATGATTCTTTCAAAGTTCATAAGGTGTTTGTTCAGAAGATTTAGATAAAATTCTATTTAGGATATAACAAGCAGATATAATTGCTTCTCCTCACATATTTGAGGGTAATCCTGAACTATTTAACATGACATTTATCATCTCTTTTAGAGTTCTATTCTTACGTTCTGCTATTCCATTTTGTTCTGGTGTATAAGGAGTTGTAGTTTTATGAACTATTTCATTCTGTTCACATAATTCTTTAAATTGAGAAGATTCATATTCACCTCCTCTATCTGTTTTAAGTCTTTTAATTTTTATATTTAATTGATTTTCAACTTCAATTTTTTATTTAGAAAAAGTATCTAAAGCTTTATCTTTGTTCCTTAATAGATATACTCTAGTGAACCTAGAGTAGTCATCTACAAAAGTTATATAATATCTTTTTCCACCTCTAGACATGTGATTTCTAAAATCACCTAAGTCACTGTGTATCAACTCTAATAGAATAGATGATCTTTCTATTTGTTTAAAGGATTTTCTAATGAATTTTGATTCTACACATGTTTCACATTTTTTAAACTCTTCATTAGATATATTAGGTAATAAACCTAATCTTTTTATTTTCTTTAAAGATGCCACATTCACATGACCTAATCTACTATGCCATAGATAAAAAGGTTCAACGATATAAACAGAACTAGATGTTTTCTTATTACATTGGATACATTTACAATGAATAAACCATTACTACAGTACCCCTTACCAATAAAGGTTCCATTTTTAGTCATTATAAGCTTATCTGAATCAAATACTAACTTGACACCAGCCTTATTGAGGAGCGAACCAGAGATCAAGTTTCTTCTAATGTTAGGCACATGTAGGACATCATTCAATATTAGAGTCTTTTCAGAAGTGAGTTTCAAAAGTACTTTCCCTTTTCTCTACAACTGGAGACGTTCTAGCATTTTCCATGAACACCTATTCATCATCTCCTGATACTTGGTAGGAGGTAAACATGCTACGATCCTTGCACATGTGTCTAGTTGCACCAGTGTCTAGCACCCACTCCAAGTTGTTTATAAGGAAGACTTCTGACACCACAGCTACTACTATGTCAGACTCATTGCTTGTTTCTGTAAGATTAGCCTGTGGCTTATCTTTATTTTTCTTAAGCCTACAGGTTTTGACATGATGCCCAGGATTTTCACAGTTGCAGCAGTTTTTCTTTTTCTTGAATTGATTGTTTACATTCTTCTTTTTGAGCCTGCATTCATTTGCATAATGTTTAGGTTTGCCACAGTTATGACAATTGCCCTTTTTCTTATTATTTGTCCGACTTTATTGCACAAGATTCACTTTTGAATCTATCTCATTTTTATTTTCTTTTTGGTCTCTGATTTTATTGGCCTCCTCTATTCGTATGTGTACGATAGTGGTTTCCAAAGAAATACTGTTCTTCTTATGTTTCATTCTATTTTTATATTCTTTCCAGGAGAGCGGTAACTTTTCTATTAGTGCTCCTGACAGAAACACTTCATTCAACTTAATTCCTTCTCTCGATAGTTCGTGAACTAGACTTTGAAAATCGTGAATTTGATTTGTGACAGATTTATCGTTTGTCATTTCATAGTGAAGGAAATTATCAATTGCATGTTTCTTAGTGCCTACATCTTCCAATATGTATTTCCTTTCTAAAGCAGTCCATATATCTTTAGCAGACGAGTAAGAAGCATACACATCATATAGTTCGTTGAATAAAGAGTTTAGAATATAATTTTTACAATTATTTTCATCTATTACTTCATTTTGATTTGCTAGATCTATAGTAAATGATTCAGATAAAATGTATGAAACTTTCAGGGTGGTCAGAGCGAACATCAATTTTTGTTTCCACCGTTTAAAGGATTGTCCAGCAAACGGTTCGATTTTGGCTAACTCAGTAGAAGCATTTACTGTTACTATAGCCATAGTCTATGTAATTCAACAAATTTCGATTTCAAGATTGTTGGAAAATTGATTGAATTAAATAGACTATTAAAATCAAGAACTAAAAAAGAAAAATAAATTTTGAGAAAGAAAAACTTATTGAATTGAGTCGAGGCGTGACTGAGTTACACGGCTTGAAATCGAATTTTCTCCCCTTAGACAGCGTCCCAAGTACAACAGGTTTCCAGAGCAATCGACATCCAGGATACAATGACTATGATCCGGTCCCAGCGGTGCACTCACTGTACATGGGTTCGAACCACTTGCAGTTTAATCCGAAAGTGCTGAGTTGACTCAGCGATGAACTCAGTAATAATATTAAAACCATATCAGAGAGAGTTTTTTTTTAAGATAGAGTATTTTTGTATATATTTTAAAATTGGAATCGGAAGTCTTTATATAGACTTCGAGGTGGTGCATAAGCACCCTTTACAAAAGGTTAGGTCCGTTGGGTTTAAACCCAACAGGGGCGACCAACAGGAAGGTAAGCATCTCTCTGGTTTAAAACGAAAAGGCGCAAGTGCGAGTACACTCTCGCACATAAAGTCCTGCGAGCACCCATACACACACACCCACGCGAGTACACTTACACCGCACCTGCACCCAGCCCAGCCCGTCCCGTCGGGCACGTGCACACGGACACGGACTCGGACTCGGCTCGGCTCAGCACGACACGACTCAGCTCGATGTGCGCGCGCGTGTGTGGTCAATGGCATAGATTAGAGCTATTGGCATAGCCCTCCTACAGGACCAAATTCACATGCCCCCTGAAAGAGGCTCAAGCCTTAAGCAAAAATACTATCTTATATATAAGATAGTTTACTTTGTTAAATCCGATGTGGGACAAAACCCACAACTCAAAAGTACCTCAACTTTTCAAATGTGGAGGGAAAACAGTGAAAATTTGAAATTTTAAAATTTAATAATATTTTTAAATAAAATATAACATGCCACACGTGTACAGGGTCTACGTGATGGGTGGCATGGATGGGATGCAATCATCAATGGGGTCCACGTTGTTGCAGTCCACCTGCTGGCTTGGTGTGGCCCACTAATGTGGATTTCGCCAGATTTTTGGTGAGGCCCACCTGCAGTTTGGTGAGGCCCAGTTGAAATTTGGTGAGGCCCATGACCTGCTTACACTTCTGCTGCCAACATTCTCGACCCCTTTTGCATGCCGTTTTTCAGCCGTGTCTCAGGCCAGAGACACCCTTCCATCTGGACCGTTGGTGAGGCTGATCCCAGCCTTAATTTGAAGCTTTTACAGGGACATTTTCTGGCCAGGATTTGGTCTGTTTTCTGGCCCACTTCCAGCCTTAGGGACGACCAAAATAGTTGTTGTTTTCTGGTCTGATTTTCGGACTGATTTTAGATTGATTTTCAGCAGTTGGCTGAGGCCCTTAGAAGGTCTGTTCCTCCTCAAACTGAGGAACGTCCATAGGTCAAGTTCGGCCTATTTAAGAGTAAACGGAGTTCCATTTTTTGACCCCTTGCATGACCCACTGGTGGGGTGTTCTCAACCACAGACAGAGCTTTGTTTAGCGCGCTGTTTGTAGTGTGGGTAGGGTGTGGTAGAGCCTTAGTTTTTGAGCTCAATTAAAGTTTCAACGGGGTGGAGGGAAAGGCCTTTACCTGTTGCAGTCGGATCTGACCTGAGCTCGAGCTATCACACGCACACCCACCTTCTTCTTCTTCTTCTTCATCTCTTTTCTTTCTCTCTCTCACTCAGGCGGTGCTGCTATGGTCCCGCACTGACTCGGCTCGGTCCGGTTTTCTTAGACTGAGTTGGGGCAGTGCGCTCCAAGCTCACCAAAAATGCACACTCTTCCTCTCTGTTTTCTCCCTCTTTTCTCGCCCTGCTTCCTTTCTATCTCACCTCTCTTCTGTGTGGAGTCTGGAAGGGCTGAACCTCCCCATTTATAAGCAGGGAAAAGGACTCGATGGTTGAGATTTGCTCTACAAATCTCTAAGCGATGGTCGCCGGTGGCAGCCTTTGTTTTTCTCAAAACAGATAAATGCGGCCTGTAATTCCTCCTTATCTAGCTATTTTTTGTTTGAGAGAGGAGATCCTCAGGGCTGGCGTGTGCATGCCTGCAACCTTCTAGGTAAAACGTTGCAGTTCACCCCTTTACGCCAATAGTCCGATCATCCCTCACGGATCTAGTTGTCCATGATAAAAAAATGGATGGTTAATAGTGATTTCTTTCATTAGTTTTCCGGGGGGCCCATCCTTATACAGTTTTGTTGGGGTGGACCCCTTGCCAGAATGGACGACCATCGTTCGAAAAGTGGCCAGGGTGGCGCACTTAGGAGTTTGAAACTCATCAGTTGGAATACTGAAAATTGGTGAGAGAGCACTTCCCTTATTTTTGCAAATGGGTCGGTCAACGACCCATTGACGAACTCACCTTGTCCAGTGCACATCGTGCACCATAGCCCAAGGTGCACATGCACCTTGTGTGTGTGTGGGGGGGGGGGGGGTTCTGACGCGATGTTTGTGATAAATCTACATTGACCATCCATTTAGGGGCCCCTGTATAGGGTCCCTGGTCCGGTTTGGGGTGCATCGTGAGGCTCAGGTGGGCCATACCACACCTTTCGAGGTGCCATTCGGCCCATTCCTCCTGATCTAATGGTCCGATGGGTATGAGATTTTGTTTCAAAGGTGGAATAGGGTTTTATGGGGTTCCAAGTTCCTGGTTGGTTGTAACTTATTATTCTAAGGTGGTTTGTGGATGCATGGTGTTAAGGTGGTTTAGTAAATCTTATTCATAACTTGCTTTAATCTATGGTCTTGCTAAGTTCTTCCTTTCCGAGCTGGTGTTGGGTTCGACTTAGCTCATTTGGATCGTGGTGCTTGACTTTATCGTCGAACAGAAGTCCCAACCTACACGTGTAAAATTTAAGTCATCTCGTTTAATCGTCTTTAATTTCAATAACTAGGGTCATCAAGAGTAATACCCGAGTATCAAAGGTACGAGGTGTCATAGGACACAAATCGTAAAGCCCAACGGATGAAAAATTACAATTAAACCAAAACTTACTAAAATAGTAAAAATGGAAATAAACATAGAATTCGACCATCGATCTAATGGAATCTCATAAATTTGGTGTGGGCAACCCGACATAGTTGAGTTTGTTGGCTATAGTAGCTCGTCCTATCCCAAAATCATAAATGGTACATGGAGTAACTCATTCTGGTTTGTAAGATAAGCCTGATTTAAGGTTCTGACGGTCTTGATGACTTGTACCTCCTATGGGGCCTTCTCTAGTCCATCTTAGACATGAAAGTGTCCTCGATCTGCTCTACATCAGTCCCCTCCACTTCAAAAGAACTCATCCTCGAGTTCTTGTGTTGCTTCAGTTCTTGATACTCGCTCAGGTGTGTTGTAACAATACTCGGATCAAAAGTTATGGACAATTTACGGTTCACCTTCTTTTGGTCAAATCATAATAGGAATGTATCGGTGCCACATCCTACATCATACCTCACAACTTGGAAAAAATTCATCCTCGAGTAACTCAAGAGACTTAGCTCATGATTCTCAAATAGCTTCTGTCGTCGATGTTTATTAGCCTTTTTCTTGTACTTTGCATTAGGCTCTTGAGTAAAAGAATACATGTACTCACGCTCTCCTTGACTTGACTAGTATGGATCAGTTCCTTCACTTGTTTTTTCAAGATCTCACATTCTTCCTGATAATGTGGGCAATTAGGTAGACTTGCCCCTAGGACAAGATCAACTTGATTTTGTATATCTCGTATAGGAGGTAATTTATTAAGAAGTTCACTGAACACAATCACCTTGAACTTCTACAACACTAGTTTCAAATCCTTTGAGATGTTCACAGGCTCCACATATTTTTTCTTTTCAACCAATGCATCTATATCTCATGTTTCTTCATATTGTTTAATGAAATCATGTTTATATATGAGGCACTGTTCCTCAACTTTAAAAGTATTTGGTTAGTTCTCCGTTCCTATAAGGGCGAGGCTAATCTTTCTACTATCTTTAATAAATATAAATATGTTATCCTGACTTCTATGAGTAACATCAATATTATTTTGTCATGGTCGACCAAGTAACATATGACAAACTTTAATGTCAACTACGTCATAAAGCACTTGATCCTTATAATTTTTACCAATTGAAAATAAGACAGTATATTGTTCAGTTACCTTGGTCTCAGGCATCTTTTTATCCAGCCAATTGAGTACAGAGAATGATGTTTTGTCATTGGTAGCTCCAACTTGTCCACCATCACTCTTGAGATGATGTTCTCGTTACTGCCACTATCTATGATTACATTATAAACTTTATCGTTGACAGTGCACCACATATGAAATATATTGTGTCGCTGTGGATGTAATTCTTTCCGTGAGGCGTATAGTATTCACCTCACAACTAGAGATTCGCCATAATCCTTGCCCATCCATTCTTCGCCATCTGCTCCTTCCTCAGTGCCTTTCTCATCTTTATTAAATCCATAGTCTTCTTCTGTGGCCTCACCTTTAGTGCTTCCTTTGTTAATGGTCTAGTTGGTTGCATGGCATCGAGGCCTAGATGGGTCGCTCTCACTAGTTGCAGAAGGTTGAGGATGTCCTCCTACTGGTTCTTTTTCTCGTGTCTGTACTGAACCTTGTGTGGGACCTGTCATGGGGGGTTGAGTTGAAGGGTAAGGCTGAATAAGAAATCTTGCAAGCTATGCTTCTGCCCTACCTACCAACTGAATTATTTTATTCACAGTCCCGACTGGGTGCATCTGAACTCGGTCATGAATCGTCGATCGTAACCCACCTATAAATGGTGCTACCTTTTACGATTTAGTTTCTGACAGATCATTTCGTGTTGCCAACCGCTGGAATTCTTCGGTTAATCTGTGACAGTTCGATTCTCTTGTCGGTAATTTTGGTATGGTTGAAATAATACATACTTGTATAATCACTATGAAGGAATCATGATCGCAGAAGGCATCTCATCGTGGCTATGATAAGATGGGCACCTTGTTCTGTCGGGCACATGAGAATTATAATTGCTCTTATCATATAGACCACTAGATTTTAATTTAAACGCTACTAATTTCACCCATTTATGCTCAAGCACATCCATTTAATCAAAATATCTTTCAACTTCGGCTAACCAATCGAGAAAATTTTCTATACATAATAAACCATTAAAATTAAGAAGTTCGGCCTTACCTCGATAGTCCATTTCAGCACGATTTAGATGATTGCCTTCATGGATTGGTCGTTGGGTAAATCCTTCATTAAGGTCCTCGTTGCTAGAGCTCGAATTATCTAGTGTAGCCCTACGATTTACCACCGGTAGTACTCTACGAAAATCGGGGTTGTGTCGTACAATAACCACAGGTGGTGGAGCATCGCTTAGGGCTTAGGATGAAATCAGTGCATCCGTAAGATGGTTGAGGGTTACCTACAGCCCTTGCATGGTCAACTAACTCTCCTAGTGGAAAGCTTCAATTCTTTCTGAAAGATAACGAATCCCTGGATCACCATCCATAGGATTTTGGTTCATACCTTAGTTGTTTGCTATCAGCTCGAGGAGAGTCCTCACTTTGATATCGATTGATGCAGTGATGAACGTGATAAGGTCGAGCACCATCTTCCTCAAGAATAACTACTTCGAATCCATGGAGCTTCTCTAGGCTCCTCATAGAGACTTCTCGAATCCACGAGAAAAAAAGAAAGAACAATAGAAATAAATTCTATAAAATTCGTAATTTGATTGATAGATGAAATAAGCAAGTCTACAACCCTTTAAATAAGGATACCAAGCCTTGGAAGAAATTTTACAATTAAACTACAACTAAAACTTCCTAAAATTCATAACTAACTATAAATAGTAAATTAATTATTTATAGTAAGTTTTCTATGTGGCTTAACCACGTTATTATCCTAATTTTTCTAAACACTTGTCATGTTGGACACAACTCCAAAAACCTAATGGATGAAAAGTTACAATCAAATCAAAACTTACTAAAAATAGTAAAAACAGAAATAAACTTGGAATTCAACAGCTGATTTGATGGAATCTTGTAAATTCAACATTTGTAACATGGAATAGCTGTGTTAGTTGGCTATAAATGCTCGTCCTACCCTAAAATCCTATATGGTACGTCGAGTATTCCGATTTGTAAGATATACTTATTTTAAGGTTCTGACGGTCTTGATGACTTCTACCTCCTATCAGATCTTCTTTGGTGCATCTTGGACATGAAAGTGTCCACAACCCGCTCTACATCACTTAAGGGGAGGCTTAAGGGATTTCTTAATCTCTTGGTTCATATTGTATGTTTGAGGTCAAGGGATTTGCTAGATGATTGGTGTTTCTAGGATGAATGAAATGTAACGGGGATGAGGCTAATTATAGCCTCAATCCTAGTTTCTTGTAATTTTAGGTAAGTGTAGGGTTAAAAATGTCTTAGAGGGTTTGAATTTGAGATTTCCATGTGACAACATCTCATGGCTTGGATGGGTTGATAAAATGGTAAATATGGGCAAAGTGAGTGAGCATCAGAGTCTATTCACAATGCCACACATGGGTGAGGGTTGCAAAAGGAATGTCTTATAACGTCTCAGATTTTTGCCAACTGGAGATTTGGATGTCCTTAAGCATTACCTTTGATTTTTTGATTTGAGTGCACATCTATGCATGTATTCACATATGTTTAGGACTGAAAAGAGTGATTTTAGGTTCATTGAAACCGCCCAACTGAGTGAAAGAGTGGACAAACCTTAGCGGTACCACTATAAAAAAATGAGTTCTTGGACAGACATTGGCCATGCCAATGCCAAAATTGGATAGTAGTCAGCGGTGCCAGTGCCAAAACTCCCTCAGCAATGCCATTAAATTACTCACATATTCGTTAATGTCAGTGGTTCAACTCCATGAACAAACACCTTTCATGCAATGTACCAATGAGGTGACTGAGGTGATGGGAGGATGGTTAAATCTCCTATAACTAATGATTTTAGTTGATTCCTAATAGGGATTCACCTATATTGGTCTTCTAAAGGATTTAAACAAAGATATACCTATAGGCTTAGTGTCTAATCTCTAAAAATTCAAGGAGATCGAATTCATCTTTATCATGGAGGTTAGATTCCTTATTAGAGTAATAAAACTCAATAATATGACTTAGATTTTATTAGTTTAGAGAATTATGATGAGAGATATGAGTGGAGAATCACGTAGCTTCTATTACACTAAAAATTATCTCTGTGCCCAAGAACTGAATGTCCATTTTATAAAACTTATATTGCAATGACTATAAAATGAATAGTTAATAGATTTTTTAATAGGATCGAAAGGCCATTTCATATGATCTAAGGTCCTTCAATAAGATCGATCTATCCTTCGATCTATCGAGAAACTTTAGGATTTTTCTTTTTAGTTACTAGACCGTCTCTTCCATTGCGTTAAGCTGTCCTTCGATTTCATTGAAACCTATCAAGAGCCTATCGAGGGCCACTCAAAAAATTTTATTTTGAATTGTATATTTTATAGCAGATTTGCACCTATTTTAGCCTATCTTATCATGTTTCAATTAGGATCTTATGGCTAAGGGATGATCAAATAGGGTTTGCCTATTTAGGTTATGATCATATAGAGGTAAGGTTATTTTGGGTCTAAAGGTATGGTCCAAGGCACCTCAATTTACATGTTCTTCACTTATTAATGCTTCTTCTCCTCTTGTGTCTTCGGTTATCAGCTTTTAAGGGCTCAACTGACTCACTAACATACGGACTTGCGTGATTGACAAATAGGTGCAAAAATAAGTTCACTAACACTTTTCTTATGTACAATATTTAAATAAGCTTATAGTCATACTCTTAAAAGTTGAAGTGATCGATCTCCATCACATTATAAATGTAAAATCCATTGGTGGCTTATCACCTCTATTTGTCAATCATAACACAATTACTAAGGTTTCTAATGATTTTAATGCCTTTAACGCTTGTGTTTAAAAAGATTACAAAAGAATGGTTTGTTGAAATAGCTTCCCTTCGATCTTCAATGACCAAGGCTCATTATTCCAATCGATCAACATTATAAAGCTTCTAAATTAGACCTTTTTAAAAAAATAAAAATAAAAATAAATAAAGACCATTATGAATTAGCTGACAACTAGACAGAAAGTAATCCAATGTATTTTATCATTTGATGGTGAAAAATGACATGTTTATATATAAAGATTATGATTCTTCTAGCTTTAGTAATCAATTTAATGTACAACATATCTCTATTTTCTAACATAAGATATATACAATGTGGCACACAAGAGGTCCAAAATAAACAATGCGTCTTCTTCATAAAAAGGCAACTGCAATTATATATGAATTATGTTATTCGTGACAACTTTAAAAAATGTATTAATTACTTATTTCTTCAACTACACTATCTAATAATTTGAACAAATAGTTAGCCATATTAAAATGTGTCGATGGGTCTATGAATTTTAAAACATTGTCTTAATTGAACAATTCACTAGAAATTTTATTAGACTTCAACTGAATTTATTGATCCATCCATCCGATATAAAATTACAACCATATATTTTTCGTACTTCTTTATATTTATTTGACTATGAAGCTTTTCATAAAATCAACTTCAGTTTTGAGACATATTTTTCTCACTTCATAATTGAAGGAGGTTTAAGCCCAAGTCCAAATTGACCTATTACTTCTACCATAAGCTTGAAGCTTTAAAATTAATAGTGTTGAAAGAAACACTAGTTTGATATAACCACTTAACAATATATTAAATCATGATTTTTCCATATTGTTAATTATAGTGATTCTCCAAAGTAGTTTGTGTGGGTCCTTTGTCCTTGCCCCTTTACTCAACTACATACTCAAGATGTGGTCTACACCACCCATCCATGGGCTCATCCCCATGAGCTCTTTCGATGGCCTGTAGTCTTGATTGCCTGGTTGACGTAAGAAGGGTATGATTAGATTCATCCACATCAATAATATCTGCATTCTTATATACTTCTTATTCCATATATTATTTTCAAAGTATGACATTATCCTATTTTCTTCTTGAATGTTTGTTTATGTACTTAACAATTTTCTTTCGGATTTCTAAAATAATGTCGAGACATGTTCTTATATTTTCTTCTAACTTGTGTACAAGGTGTTACTTATATTGTACAATGCCACATGTACTTATAAACCTGCATAGCTTACACACTATGTGAGTCTTTTGGTAGCATTATGATAGTGCCTGTACTTCCAACTTAGGTTTTAAAGAAGAAGAAAACATGATCCTGTATACTTGTAGAGACTAGAGAGAGTGACACTTACACTCATAGAAACTTGGGAAAGTTACACACTTACACTTGTAAGGACTTGAGAAAGTTACATACACACATAGAGACTAAAGAGAAAGAAAAAGTATACTCTCACTTAGTCACTTACACTCACCAGAAGATGGGTTTTGGCAATCTTTTTCCATGGTTAGGATGTCTCAACTCATTAATTTTTAGGGATTTGGATGGTTCAACCTGTTTAGATGCCCAAAATTAGTTTTTTCAACATCATTCCACCTGGTGCACTGTAAGGTGGATGATTTGAAGTACAACCCCCCAGTTGGGACACTCTTTAGCCAGTGGATTTTTCAATGACAAAATTTTCATTTCATGTGGCTCTTTGCAATGGGGATGCCCAAAAAGCCTCTCAAATGAAATATTTCGACCCTATGATTGTTCATCTTCAAAGCAAAAGAGCCAGATCATTAAAGGATTGAAATAAAACAACGGGGAGATTTTATTTGATGTATTTCCACTTGATAAATCAAGACTTGTCATATAATGGTTTGGACCCAGATTCAAAGGCTAAAATCATGTCATGCGGTAGCATACTTGCGACTGGGTGGAACTAAGCAGCAGATCGGATAGATCACCCACCATTAGTTTCATGTAGGGCCACAGTGTTTATATCCTATCCAATCCAGTCATCTAAAGTACCTCTTTCAAGATGAAAGAATTTACCAAAAAATTGCAGTAATGGAAAAGTCACCTGGGCCATAGCACTGAATAGGTTTTGGGTAGAAATGTTTTGGGTGGTCCACGTACGTAAGTGTTGAATCAACAGGATTGTTGGGAACAAGGATAGAAGGAGTGTAAGTAATACTTGATGGATAGCGTGTATCTCATGCAAGTCATTTACCCATGTTATATAAAGCAACCTAAGTCATGCCATTGTTTTAAGATGAATTATTGGGTCTTTCTGATGGTTTAGTTTGATAAAAACTCATGATATGCTTAGGTTTCCAAGCTTGTTTTGGTTGGTTTCAATGCTCTCTCTATAAGATGTTTAGGATTTTAGTATTCTTCTTATGAACTCTGTGAAAGGCCCTTGTGTGGCAATCTTGGTAGACTGCTTTCTCTTTTTTTGTCTAAGTTGCAAGTGTCTTCAAGTAGTTTTTTTTTTCCTTAAATTTTTTTTTATTTTTTTAATATTACCTTAATCTCAGCTGCAAATCCAACAGCATATAATGAAGATTTGCTGCTATCTGCAAATTTTCAAGGAATCATGCATATTTTGAATATTGAATATATTCAATATTTTGATCATGCAGATCTTGGTGTAGTTGTTACTTTGCTTTTGCCGTTCCCACATAACCTAACCTTCCAATCATTTATCATATGGTCTCCACAGTCTTCCTCTTTTCCCACTTGACAAGCTTTTTATTGATCTTTTCCAACTATACCGTCACCTTCCAATTTTGATCAAAGACTATCATACTCCACATATATTCATGTGGTTGCCATTCTCTGTTTTTCTTCGTTCCTATCTTGAAGAAATGAACTGATAGTAGTGCTCCCTCATGTCTGTAGCTAATCTACCTTTCCAACTCAGGGAACTCCTTACCATTTTAGTAGAGTCATATGACCCAAGCTTATTATGAGTAACCAGACCCTTTACTTTAATAGGCGGTTGAGAAGTGCATCTTCTGAACCTTTGTGAGAAGATTAAACGACCTTTATCTCCATACAGATTATTGAGTTGCCGTCTGTCGTCCAATGGTGATGATAATGGACTAGCATTATATATATATAAGGATATAAAAGGTAGAGATATCTAGCCAACCAAGCTCTAGATTATGGTTTTACTGTTCTTTTTAGGTAGAGATGCTTGAGGCATGCCTCACCAATGGGTTTTGTGGCCTGGCTCTTTCTTCCATATTACATGGGTTTTGTGGTCTCTTAAGTCACCACTGATTCAGGGTCCTATCAGATCCTCATTGGGCTAAAAGGAGATTGTTCCTGAGTGAAACTAGCATGCATGGATTGATCCTGGATGAAAGTTGGTAGAGATGGTTGAAGGATGGCTCATCAATGGAGTCAGTGACCTAGCTCTTCTTCCAAACTAGGTTGTCATTTGCAAATTGATAGTGTTCTACTAAATATTTCACTACTGATTCAGGATCCTATCAACTGACACGGTGTTGTTCCTAGGCGAGATGTTTGTATTGCTTGATGGGTACATCAAACCATGCTTTTGATGTAGATGAAAGTAGGAAGAAGCGGAAGAAAAACTAGAAAAAACCATCCTATATTGCAAGCATTTTGGTTATCAGAAGATGGGTTTTGGCAATCTTTTTCTAAGGTTGGGATGGTTCAACTCAGGTTTTGGCAATCTTTTGAAGTAAAACCCCTAGCTTTTCTAGGAGGTTAGACAATTTTAACCATGGAATCAGAGCTGAACCCTTCACCTATCCTAGGAATTTGATAGGATGAGTATTGTGTTGAGAGAGAAGCTCAAATTCATGGGATGTATCTGTTATGAGATATGTTGGGACTATGGCCATTGTATTTTTCAATGATGCGAAATGTTTTTTTTTTTTCTTTTCCCATGGCTCCTTTTGCACTAGGAATGCCCAAAAACCCTCTCAAATGAAATATTTCAACCTTGTGATTGTTCATGTTCAAATCAAAAGAGTGTTCACTCCCCAAGTGCAGGGTTGTGATGTAGTAATAAACTCGGTAAGACCGAGGTCGAATCCCAAGGGACTAAAACTTGTACGTATTCTGAACTAAGTAGAACTAGAACTAGGCTAAAATGAAATCTAAACCAAATAGCAATTGTGGAATAATGGTGGAACAATTAATCTAAACTTTAAGAAAATTCAGAGATAGAAAACTAGGGATTCAGAGGATCCACTTGTAGAGATCAGAGAGATCTTATGCTTACTTCAAGAATCATGAAATTTAAATTGAACTGTCATTGATCTAATTTTCAAGAGATGAAAGGTATATGAATTAGAATGGATTTCATCATCAAACCATACCCAAGAGACTATGGCAAACAACAGAATTAAACTAATTACCAACCAATCACATGTATGAAGGTTAGGAAGGGTACTGACATTCGACCATATGCAGGAGACTATGGTGAACAACAGTGCTTCCTGACGTCATAAACATGGAAAGAAAATAGAAATACTCAAAGTCATCGCAGATCCATTGTAATTTCAGTCACAATAGACCATTAAAAATTAAAAATATTTCTATAATAAAATTAAATCAAAATCCATTCAGTTTACACAAAAGGCACAAGCATAAATTCTCTCATCTCACTACAAGCTTCACCTCTTAGCCCTAGCTAAGAGGATTTAGCCCGTCATGGATGGACTAATCATCTTAAAGAGAAAAACAAAACCAAGTAAATAAGAAAAAAAAAAACCAAAAAATCTCTAATCCACCCTCTCTCTCTCTCGTGGCTGCCTCCACATTTCTAGCTTCCAAGCTCACGTGATCCTCCTCAGCCCCAGCCATAGATACCCTTTCTCTCTCTCAAGCTTTCACTTTTATAGCAGCAAAAGACGGTGGATGGGAGTCGGTGAAAATTCGCAGCCACATACGCAGGAATCAGTTGGTTTGCGCAGCAAACTATTTTTGCACCAAAAACAGAGGCAAATACCCCCATCTTCCACCGGTTTCTGTTGAAAAGGAGAGCGCCCACTGGGATTTTTTGGAGCACCCTTCACGATGGACGGATCAGATCTATCATCTAATCATGGTCGTGATCATAGAACAGCCCGCAACTGCCGGCTGTGTTCGGACGCTGAAACAGGGAACGCGTATTCGTTACACAGTGACGATGGTGGGGCCCACTTCGTCGTTATTTTCAGAAATCCAAGCCGTCCATTCGATTACCCATGAAAAACTGGTCGGACATGATCGGTTTTGGGTCAGCTTCGTCGAGACTCATGGCGTTTTTCTTGGCACCCATCCAGCCTGTGTCTACACCTTCATCTGCATGTAGCTTATGAGAAAAGAAGAAAATGGATTATGGTACGGCCGGTTTTTCCTTCTTAGACGAATGGACGGTCTGGATTGCTGATTCGATCACCGCCAAGGTCAGATAATGCCCCACCGACGTCAATTTTCACGGACGCAAAGGCTTTTTACGCATTACCGATTGCAGTGAATGCTGTGGGGTCCATGTTCGGAGTCGAATGAGAAATCCACTCCGTCCATTAGTTCCCTTTTGAAAAACCCATCTGGAATAAGTGGCTTTTGGCTGATTTTGGTGTGGCCCATGATATTATTCGTTGCACCGTCTAGTGTTCGTTTTAACTGCTGAAACCAAATCTCCGTTGTCTTCCGAGATTCCACCACCTAGGTGATCGTAACGCCTACGGTATGGAGTGAATGGACGGACCAGATCGGCCTGAAGACCTCAGATGGTGGCCCACTATAAAAGATTGCAAGTCCATGTTCCGGCCGTAAGCGGGATTTTGAAAATTTGAAAGAGGATAGTCAGGTCAATAGTGAATTTGACCGACTCTAAGTGTTGTGCATGGCTAGTGCACATGTGCACTATGCACGCTCAAGCTAAAGTGGGATCCACTATGATGTTTTTGAGAAAAATCCGTTCCATCCATCCTTTCCATTATATCATTTAAACCATAGGGACCGAAGATGAAGCATATCCAAACATCAGGTGGGCCCAAAATCATGATTCTAAGGGCTGATTTGTCCGTTAAGCGACTTCCACCAAGATCCAATGGCTGAAATTTGACATGTACGGTTAATTTATGTCCCTCAGACCATGTATGAAGTTTCGAACCAAACAGATGGTGGAAACCCCATGATCTTGCATTCTGGCTAACTTTTAGGCCACTTGAGCTTCAGTTCCTCGGTTTTCTCGGATCTCTGGCATGAAATTTCATCGATCTTAGTCCCCTGGAGTCCCATAACTTGCCTTGGTGCATCTTGAGCGCTAAATCCAAGCTTTTAGCATCCTTTTTCAGTTCAACCTCCTAAATTCAACTTACAGCATAAACATGATTAAATCGGCCTGTTAAACAGTACATGTTCACAAATCTAGGTAATAAATGGGGTCTGATATGCAATATTTGACCCTCAACAAAGAGCTATGTCAATGATATTTTCATTCATTTCCACTCTTTTCGGCATTTTTTGTATAACAATAATTAGGAAGAATCTGTATCAAATAAGTATCTTACCATTATATTCCAATGGTATCAATTGTCATTTGATAAGGATATAAAAAACCCATTGTAGAGATTTTATTTGACGTCTTTCCACTTAACAAAGTAAGACTTGTCACATAATCCTGACATGTGGACCACATAGCAGTCAAAATTTGATCAAAGCTTTAGCATGCTTGGAATTATATTTGAAAGGTGAAGTTTCACATGGGAACATACTGGGCAAGGGTGGAGGAACACTCACACCATAAACAGGCCGGGCTTATTTTCCCGAACACTTGAACTTCTACTTTGATACTATGTCAAATAATCACTTTCTCTAAAAGATTGAGTCATTAGAGGATGGTGTTTATCAATGGCCTTTAACATTCGCTCCTTTAGCCCATTGCCTCACCCAAAAAATAAGAAGCAGATTGGATCGAAAGCCCACCATTAGTTTGGTGTAGGGCCCCGATGTTTATATCCCATCCAGTCCCGTCATCTAGAGTACCTCATCAGGATGAAAGAATTACCCAAAAATTGCATAATTTAAAAAGTCACGGGGGCAATGTATGACAAGTCATTAGGTTGATGGAACAATCCTAACCTCTGATTCATAGACATTTGTTCACTAAAATCTGATAATTGGATGATCATTAGGTAGGGCTAATGTGTCAAAAATCAAATGGGAAGCCAATTTTGACAAATCTAAATAGTTAATTGGGTTGACCACCCTGCAGTGTGGTAAGATCCTTCTATCGTCTCTCTCATCCATCATTAGGGTGGGCTGATTTTGTTGAGAAAAATTAGACTATTAAAACCAATCATAGGTAGTTTCATCATTTTAAAAAAGCAGCTATGAGTGAAAGTTAACGAAGGGTGGCAAAAGTTTATTGTTTTAAGTGGTATTGTCTAATTAAGCCAAAATGTGGGTTATATATATATATATATATATATATATATATATATATATATATATATATATATAGAGAGAGAGAGAGAGAGAGAGAGAGAGAGAGAGTTTTAGTCTTCTAAAATCTTAAACTTGTGTTGTACTTGCAGGTTGTAAGTTCCAATTTGTAACTTATAGTTGTAGACTAACTTGCACACTTATACACTTGTAACTTATAAGTTACAACAAATACTTGTAAGTTGTAATTTCATTTGACTCTTATCTTGAGTCTTATTTAAAAAATAGAGTTAAACTTGAAAGAGAAAGTGAGTAAGAAAGAATGAATGAGAGTAATACCATGAGATAAAATAAGAAAAATAGAATGAATAAGAAAATGTAAGAGAAATAGAGGAGAGAGAATGAAAGAGATAGAGAGAGAAAGTAAGAGAGATGATAATAAATCAATGAGTGAATGACAAATAGAATGAAAAGAACAAGAGTAAATGAATATTACTAAAGAATTAAATGAATATGAAATACAACTATAAAAAAATTAAAAAAAATTAAAAAGAAATGAAATGATCTTAAACTATGGTATTCTTGAATTTTGATCTTTAAACACTTCAACTTTCAAATTTAAATTTAAAGTTCGAACTTGATGGTATTCTTGAATCTTGATCTTGGATGGAAAATGAAAAATAAATGTAAAGTCTTGAAACTTGAAAGAGTTGTAGTCTTGTAAATAGATTAATTAAGACTAAGAGATTGTAAATTTTATAGTATTATCACATATGTAATCACATAATACTCACATTTAAGAGTTTGTGATCATATATGATCTCTTCACATATATATGCATATGTAGTCACATTTGACAATAGTGTCTTTACTAATTATTGTTGATAAACCATAGACATGCCTTGTTCGGATATATAATCTCAAAATCATGATTCATTGATGATCCTAACTTTTGAAGATTGGATTTAAATATGAGCTATTAAAAATTTATTTTTCAATATTTTAAATTCATCTTCATACACAATTATTCTTTAAAAATATTTCTTAGGATGTCCCCATAGCATAGTGTTCAAAATATGATGGCTTAGATCATCTAAAATACAATCCTTGTTTTTAAAAACTACCCTGTGTGCAAGTTCTAATATAGTGGGCACACATCCTATCAGAAGCCCCACCATGGATTATGAATTCTATGATAACCTCACAGGTTTATAGATCTGAGCCATCCACCTCCTAACATTATTTATTTATTTAGAATAATTGGAGATTTTCATTAATCATATATTTTTATATATTATATGTCAATGTAGTTTCAAATTAAACTAATCTTAGGAGTTTTATCCATTGATTAGATCGCTTAGTGCATCAACAATTTTTGTTATTGATCCATGTGTTCATTTTTATGTATTGTACTTCCAAAATTGTTAAGAACGTAATGATCAAAATGTTTTTAATATGCAAAGGGATAAATGACATCTCTCATCCAACCATTACAATATGTAATGTTATATATGCACTACGCCAAAATCACTAAATTGGAATGAGTGGGATTTTGGTTTAGGAACGGCTTTAATCCATTCCTGATTTGAAACGGTTATACACCATACTAAAATTCGTTGTTGTTTTAACAGTCTATGTTGTTATTTCCATTATTTTGTTAGTGTGTCCCAATTGAGTTTTGGATCTTCTTAGTTTTTATTATTTTGTTCTATTGTTTTATTTTAAACTAGATGAACAGAATAGATTCGATTAGAACCCTGTTGGTGGACCCCACAAGGCCCAAGCAGCACATTATTCTATATGTGCCGCAACCTACCAAATCATTACCATCCTTTTCTTACGGCAAAATCCCCTAAACCCTCATTATGCATCTAGCTGTCTCCCTCTTCCTCTTCCCCTTTCAATCTCCCTCTCCCGACCTCAACCCTCTCTCTCTCTCTCTCTCTCTCTCTCTCTCTCTCTCTCTCTTTCTCTCTCTCTCGATCTCCCTCTCTCGACCTCCCTCTCCTTACAATTTCCACCAGCTGCTGCAACATCCATTTGATATTGTAGAAGAAGCAGCAGTAGCTCCGTATGGGGTTTGTGAATATTAGTTAGCTTATTGCCTTGAAGCCTTGAAGGTTAATCTCTTATTGCCTTGAAGCTCTACTGCAACATTCAGTTGTCTAATCTCTTATTGCCTTGAAGCTGCCCATTTCTCTGTTTTTGCATCAGACTATTAGTTAGCTTCTATATTTTGAGTTTTTGTTCACCTTACAGGTTCAAAAGTTCAGTAAACACTGCAGAAGCTATTTTTTAAGTTTTCCATTGAGGCGGATTGCATAGTCACCGAACACTATTGAACTTCATGGTAGCAAGCCTATGTGAAGCCATAGAAGTTTCGGGTAAGCCGGTCGATCCAAAAATTCAGAACATTCTATCTGACCCCATCATGAGACAAGTATACTTTTAGGAGTTTTTATGGTGGTCATAGTTGTGGCCTTATCTGTTAATACTGCAAAAAATTCACAGTTTTATGTTGGTTATCATTAGTCATGGCATCATTTGTCATTTTTCTGATGATGCCATCTCTTCTATGTAGGAGTGATTGACCCCTCATGCATCTTGGAACAACTTAGTGGCTCAAATTGCAAAGGTAAAAGAAGAAGCTTTTAGCAGGAAAGAGATTCTATAGAAGGTTGAAAGTTGGTACTCACAAACCATGCTAAGCAACAAATAGCAGCTCCAAAGGTGCCTCATCCCCTTCAGTGTGTTTCGTTTATTCCAACCATTTCTGTAAGATGATGCAGCCAATTTATTGTCTCCATGTTGTACTTACATGCCTAGATTTGTTTTAGTATGGTTTCTGCCCTACAAACCATAATCACAGGACCCTAGTTATCTTATTTGATGTTATTTAACAAAAGAACATTTAATATCATATCCAAAACAGCAACTTCAAAGAATTGCTTTCAACCATACTGGCTATGACCAGTTGGTTTGCAGCAGCCTGGCACAATAAACTAGTAGTAACAAGCCAGAAGGCCAGATTTAGTATCTTAACTGATTCCTTTAGTATTAATAGACCGTTAACTATTTGATTGGTATCGTGCTGATTATTTTGTCTTGATGAATGTTAAATATGTGAAATATGATTACGATATTATTAAACAATCATGTGAATTATTTTTTTAATGACTATCAAGTGTAAGAGTAAAAAAAAATACAAACGAACCTGACAATTTTTTTTTTTAATTCGCAGCTATTCTTGAGACGGACCAAATTCGTCGCTAATTTCTAAACTGTGACAATGGACGCCTCTCCTCATATTAGTGACGGATCTTATCCATCACAGATTAAAAGATGGATTTTATCCGTAGAAAACAAAAAAGGACCCAATAAACAGCGACAGACAAAATCCATCGTTTATTTGGTTTTACGACGGATTCGGTCCGTCGTAAATTCATGATTTTTGGCGTATTGAGTTTTTATATTAACGCTTGTGAGTCCAAAGGTGATTCCTATCTCAATGGAATTCAAACACATGCTTACTTGACCCTTTTCTTCTGACAGCTGTTTGCATGAAGCCCACAAAGTCTTCCACCTGTCGATGAATTTCTCTATAAAGTCCGTCCTCTCTTTGCCTAACAGAAGCCAATTCTACAACACTAACGTCACATTTTGATGAAAAGAAGTTGGATATAAATGCGTCTTACATCTGTTCACAGGTTTGCATCAATCCTATTGCTAGGTCGGAGTACCATTGGAATGCTTTACCAGTCAAAGAAGACCCGAACAGCCGAAGGCAATATTGTGGTACTGTGGAAAAGTTCCCCATGCTTGTGATGAAGTGCATGAGATGTTCCTCTAGCAATTCATCTCCATTAAACTTTTTAAAATCAGGATGTTTGAAATTAACTGGAAGGGGAATATCCTCCACCTCTCTCGAGTATGGAGCTTGGTATCTGAATATTCCAGCATTCTCCCACTCTTTTTCTATTCTAATAGCTTCTGCAACCACCTGTATTATTTCTTCTCGGGTTATTGCTCTTGCTGCAGGAGTAGACCCAAGTGACCCTGCCCTTGGTGGCTGCGAACCTTCTAACTGTTGTTCTTGCTCATTCATGGCAGCCATCACTGGAGGCGTTACAATTTGAGCCACATTATGTGCTAAAGTGGTTAAAGCTTCTCGAAGACTTTTACATTCTTCCATGAGATTTCTTTTTTGTTTCGGCCATTTCGGTAATGCAGTCTTCAGTTGTTGGCTATGACCCTTGATCGGTTCTTACCATGCATACAATGCCTTCAACATTGTCTTAGGAGACAATTGTAAGAGTAGAATCTCCAAACATGATAGGACTCATTGGGAGAGGGGCGTCATTCAGACTTTCTGTACTTTTGCAAAATTTAACCAAGGTGTTCTTTGTTGGGGTGTATTTTGAGATGAAGGAGAAATTGAATCATACATTGGAGATTTAGCCTTTTCTTTCCTTGTCAATAGAGTTTTCGCAACAAGCAATGCTGAGAAGTCTTGGATTGTCAAAGAGGGAAGAGATCTCCCTGGATACAGAACTGGAGGAGCGAGTTCAGGGTTGTTTCTTGCCGTATTTCATGTTACTGGTCCCCTGGCTCTCCTTGACAATCCATTCACTCTGGTAGTTGCTGCGTTCCGGGCTCTTGTTCTTCGAGATGTGACAACGACCTAGTCTTGATCACTTTCTGGCATTGTGGGCGAAGCAAATATAACTTCGACCATCACTGGAGATTTATTATCCTTACTTGCGGGAGATTGGACCTTATTCATTTATTATTCTTTATTTTTCACTTGTATAGGCACTGTTGTGGACAAAGCAATTTGCCATCCGCGAAACCATGACCACGACTTCTACATGTGTTCACATGCAAGAATGATTATAAGATTTGATATGGAGCTAACCTTTGTGTTAAATCGTGGGAAGTCATCATCCATCCTGCCCTTGATTGATTGCATCACCTAGTCTTTTTATTGTGCTTATATCCATAGACAAGCAAAAAGAATTGGTCCACAATCAATCAAGGTGGGTGTGGATTGCTTACTCTTACATCGTCTTTTCCTTTAAATAGGGAACAACATGCCCTACTCACTACCATGTTTTGCTGGATGAGATTGGCTTCTCCCCTAATGATTTTCAGGAGCTTGTGTATTCATTGTCTTATGTGTGAGTAGCCTTTCCCTTTACCTCTTTTGTATGCAGTGACTTTATTTATGTCCTTACAATGTATGAGTAAATGTTGAAATTATTCATGGTATTGCTCTGCATCTGTTTAGATATCAAAGGAGCACAACTGCAATATTAATCGGTAAGTATTGTGTTTCTGTTATGCAATAATTGCTTATTTTATATTATGAGGGGTTTTGACTACTATCTCTCTGTCAAAGGACTCTTTTGAGTTTTAGGACTGTAACTTGGGATCAACCCAAATGTGACAAAGGGTTGAGTTGGGGCTGGGTTGTTGGGTTCTTCGTTTGGGTTAGGGTTGGATAACTCCAAAATGACTTGAAATTTGGTTGGGGATTGGCTTTAGCAAATTCAAGATGGATTAGGTCTGGTGGGGAATAGTATTGTCTCACAGGTTTAAGGGTAGAGGAATTCAGAGTGTGTTTGCATTAGGTAACCTAGGTTGGAATTCAGATCGGGTTGGGTTGGGGGTTGACCCTCAACCTGGCCCAACTATGTTAGTTGGACCTAGCCATGGATGGGAAATTTCCCAAATGTCTGGCAATGTTTTTTCCCTTTTTCTTCATGGTTTATCTGATGTTTGGGTAGGTAAGCTGGTGACATTTGCATCCTATAACCTCTAACAACTAATGAATGTTCGTTGCAACCATGCTTGATAGCTCTTAAGCCGTTGAAACCAGTAACACTCTATTGGTAGTTGCGAGAGATGTATAAATCTTAATATACTCTAAAGCTTTCTAGTTCATTGCAATGAACTTTGTCTTGGTTCATCACACTCGAGCGCAGACATGAGGCTGTGTACTCAGTGAATCCGGACTGCTCATCCAGTGGGTATTGGCGTGGAGGGTGAAATTTAGTGAAAGTATGATTATTGGACTATCTTGTTCATCCAATTGATGTTGATGTTTTGATTGTGACATGTTGATTATTTTATCTTAATTTGAAGGCCTGATAGTTCAATCTCGATGGTTTTTTAGGGGTCTTTTTGGGAGCCTAGATTTCTACTCTGTAATTCAAATGTGGCTATGCATATTATTTACTACTTTCTCATTTTTTTTGTGCCTTATTATTTTCAGGTTAAAACAACCAATCTAAAGAAACATGTACTGCATGCGTCCTAACACAGGCATTGTTTTTCCTAGGATGATATGCAACATTACGGGTGATCCTCTAGTTTTAGTCGTTGAATAGTCACTCTTTTGTGTGTATAGTTTTTCAATATTTTTATTTTTTGGGTAATCAAATTGTTTACAGTCTTTGTTTTGATTATAATAGCTATAATGCAAGCCCAAAAAGAAGTTCTGCTTGATATGCAATGCAAAGACAAGTTTCTCTTTCAGAGTGTCATTACAAGTCATGGAGCAACCACAAAGGACCTTGTGTTTTCTCTAGGAGTGGAGCACATCATGGAGAATTTTTTTATTTATTTTCAATGTATTTGGGCCATTGTAAACTTATTGTTGTAAATATATATAATTTTTATCATAAAGTTGTACCATATTTGTTTAATTTTAATTTTTAATTGTACCTAATATTCTTTGGGTTTTAAACATAAAAGCAAATGTACAACTTTTATTGGTCATTCCCTATAAAAAATACCGTTCCTAAAATAACATTTGGCAACATATTAAGAACTGTTCCTAAAATTTAAAATATGACCGTTGGCAACATTAAAGGGTTTAAAACCGTTCTTAAAATTTTATTCCTAAAATTTAAAATATGATCATTTGCTACCTTAGGAACGGTTTAAAACCATTCATAAAAGTTCGTTCTTAAAATTTGAAATGGTACTTAATACGGTTTTGGACCGTTCTAGTTTTTTTGCGACACCTCTTTTAGGAACGGTTTAAAACCGTTCTTAAATGACGATTTTGGTGTAGTGATGATACGACAGTAATGATGGAGGTAGGGGTGTACATTGAGCCGAACCAAGTCGAGCTGGCCTTAGCTCGGCTCGGCTTGGCTCTATCACCAAGCACACCTAGCTCGAACTCGGCTTGGCTTGATTACCGAGCCAACATCTCCAGCTCGGCTCGGCTTGGCTCCATCAATAATTGAACCAGTTCAAGCCGAGTTCGAGCCAATTTTGAGCTTTGAGCTTTCAAGTCGAGTTGGAGATGTCTCGAGGCCCATAGGGAACAGTAGGGATGGAGAAAGGTAATTTGCTTTATGCACTAATCAAAGAGGCGACCTCAATTTATTTGATAATTTGTTTTCAATATACTTAACTGATTTCAAAATCAGCAACATAAATACAAAAAAGAAAGCTAAGAAAAGCCAAATCACAATAGAACCACGAGATTGAATAACGAGTAGCATCCAATTCTAATATATAATCAATAACAATTGAATAACGCACCAAATGTGCTAAGGATAGAAACCAAAAATCCAAAACTATAGAAACCAAAAATCCAAAACTATAGGAAAATCAATGACGAGAGAGAGAGAGAGAGAGAGAGAGAGAGAGAGTACGGAGATCGAGAGAGAGAGAGAGAGAGAGAGAGAGAGAGAGAGAGAGAGAGAGTACGGAGATCTTGTGGAGGGGAACTTGGGAGCTAAAGTGGATGTAATCGCCAGGTGCCAGAGAGATGCCTATCATCGCTGCTCCTACAATTTCCTCATCGTTGCTCCTGCAATTCTCTATTCATCTCTCGCTCTCTCTCTGCTTTTTTTTTTTATATTTTTTTTTTTTTTTTACACTGGCGGATGTAAAGAGAGAGAGGGATGCACGAGATTGGCCGGTCCAGATGGGAGGAAAGGAACAAAGAGAGAGGGAGGGAGAGACCAGAGAGAGAGAGAGAGAGAGAGAGAGAGAGAGAGGAAAGAAGATGGGTTAGGGTTTATGGGGTAGGTGGCCATGGGGGTAAGGGAAAATGAATAAAGGGTAATAGGGATTTTATTATTATTATTATTATTTATAAGGGTATATATATCCTATACCGAGTCGTGCCGACTTTGATCCAAGTCGAGTCAAGCTGGGGTAAGCTCGAACTCGTTTTCAAGCTCCAAAAATCAGCTTGACTCAGTTTGAACTTAGCTTCGATCCGAGTCGAGTCGAGCGAGCCAACCGAGCTAGCTAGCTTGGTTCGTGTACAACCCTTGATGGAAGACAACCTTTGCATTAAAGGTCTATTTAAACTATTCATCATTTTCATACATGTTTGCCCATCTAATAAACTAGCCTAGCATGATTCTCATGTCATGTTATCTTTGTCATTCGACCAACCTTTACATGACTTGGACGTCCTACAAGTGTGACACTTTATCACATACAATATTAATATGTTAAACTAAACCTACAATAATGATATTTTAATATGTGAATAAAAACCATACTCAACGAATTATCTTACCAATGTGGATATGCTATTGCAAGAAGTCAATAACCTCATTAATATCGTCCCAACAATCTAATTTCCACATTATGCTTGACTCATAATAGGCCCTATGATTTAGTGGGACTAGATCTCCATGCATATATACAAATCTCTAGGAATTATGTAATATATTTTAATTAATAATAATAAAGAAACAATTCCTTAATGGTTTCAATGGAATGAATAATAAACCATAAATTTTTTTTAATCAAATAATAAATTGTTGCAAATGACTATATATGAAAAGTTAAAATCTTATCATACTCATGCATGATTCTAAAAAAATGGTGCCCTCTGAGGGTTTCTTTTCCTTCGGTTGCAAGACACCGATAACTTGAGCTTGTGATCATACTCCATTGCTGCCATCTACAATTAAGTATAACAATCTCATATATGAGAAATCATATTATGTTAAGTATCATTAGTAAAGAACTATAATTTTATGTAATAAAAATACTACTTACTTTGCACTTTATTGAGCAAAATCTATAAAGTGAATCATTCAAAGCCCAACCGCAAATCTCACACTTGTGACGCCTACCACACTTCCAAGATTTCTTGCGCAACCTTTCCTTCAAAAAGATATTGTGGCCATGGTTCCAAGAGAAAGTTTGAATATAAGTAATATCGAGTAGGTTTTTAATTCTCTCTGCACGAATAGATGGTTCATGGCTCGTCCTTTGAATCTATAACAAAATCATTATTAGAAATTATAATTTAAAACTAAAGGCAAGTTTGATATAAATGGTTTGAGTCGACTCGAACTTAGTTGGACCCGACATTAATCAATACCATGTGTCATAAAATTTGTGGGGGAGCCAAGCTCAGGTGAGCTATTAAACTTGCCAAGTAAGGCCCAAGTCAGTCTAAGTTAAGCTGAGTGACTTGATCCATCAAGAATTTCCGTGATTTCCCGTGTTTTTAATTCTAGCAAGTGGGGCCAGTGTTTTGACAATCCAAATCATTTGTATGCTATGGATTTTCATGGATGGACTAAGCTCCAAAAAAAATTAATTTGAAATATCCTAGCTGCTATTGTTGGGGATTTTTTTCAATTTAGTGTAAAACATTACAGAAAAAGTTCTTAATATATGTTGCTAAACCATTCTAAGAAGTTTTTAGGGTATGCTCCATCTAACATGTGGATTAATAAATCAATGGTTTGGATTACTACACCTTGTGGAACATCTTTTAAAACTACAAATAGAGAGTACACTCGGTCCAACTTGGCTTGTCTTGTATTATTGAACTTTTAGGGCTTGTTTGTTTCACCAATTACCACGATAATGTAAAGATAATATGTGATGATTATAAATTACTTTATTTGTCTCTTAATAACATTTAAATTGAATGTCAATTTCTTGTTTGGTTTATCGGTGGTAATATTCTTATAATGATACTTTTACATTACTTTAATATCAAATCATGATTAAAATACACCGATGTTTCTATATAGATTTAGAATTTTCACAATAATGCCATGAAAAGTCCAATTATTATAAATTCCTATACCTATCTCCTGAATGCGCATGCATTTGATTGATGATTCTTGTGTTTGGTTTGGAGATGGTAAAATCATAATGATGATACATTTTTTTCTCAAATCATTGGAGTAATTCGCAAAGCAAACATGCTCTTAAAACTAAATGAGTTAATATAAGGCAGCATATGGCTTGGAATGTCAAAAGATGTATTGTTTAGGTTACCAATTCTATATATGTCAGACCATAGTTCATTTATTTAAATTTGTAAGACTTTTATTAAGTGGGGCTCCACTTGATCATTGGTTTTGATATGATTGTTGATTACTTGAATTGAGCATACTACAGGCCTCACTATAGTTGTGATAAATACAAATAAGTTGGGATGGAATGCTTGGATTGCTACCTGTATACAGTAATCCAAATGGACATGGACTATATTTAGTATGTAGACTTTTGAGAAATAAGTAGTTATGATGTGTTAAACTACTCCAAAGCCTTTTTTCTATAAATAGAGGTCCTATCACATGTATAGAATCAAAGTCTCATTGTAGGGGTTTCTAGTCAATCTACTATTATTCAGGTAAAAATTTAAGTTTATGGTTTTGTGATCTCCATAATTGATGTATAAATGATTCATTGTTTCACAATTAAATTTTATAGATCAATCATAAGAGGCCTACCATTATGATGCATAAAACATCTCTTAGATTGAAGATCCTAACACTTTAGTTTATGGTCTTTTTTAGTGTTTATTCATATGCCATAATTAAGGGATGGTAACTCCCTTAAGAAAATTTTTAGTATGTACCATTCAAAAGTGGGGTCGATTAAATCTACATTCGCTAATACATCAAATTCAAGCTATAGAGAATAATTCACCTGCAGAGATTGATGGTCGTTATGGTTAGGTAGGCATGAGATACAAAAGGCTTCTCCCATGCAAGTTATGCAGTAATAGTTGTTGTATTTGGCATGATGTTGACAATATGCATAAAATTCCGCCTCAAGCAACGGCTCTAACCATGTGGGCATTATGTTACTTCCCATAATCCTAAATAATATATATAAAAAAATGACATTAAAGTACTGAAAGAAATCAAAAGTACTTGTGTAGACAAACAACTACAACAAGGAGCAAATTTCTTCAGGTGGGGGTAACACTTAGTTTAGCCAGGCCACGACCATGGCCCCACTTTGATTTATTTGTTGCATATCCACTCAATCTATTAAGTTTGCCAGCTTGTTTTAGGACATATACCCAAAAATCAAGCAGATCCAAATCTCAGGCAGACCATACCATGAAAAATAGCAATGATTAAATGCCCACCATTAAAACTTTTTGCCAATCATAATGTATATTTGCCATCCAACATAGTGACAAGGTTACATAGGTTAGGATGAAGGAAAAACAAAACAAATATTAGCAAGATGCAAAGTTTTTGTGGCCCATAAGTTCCAATAGTCCATCATCATAATGTTTCCTGTTGCGTCCATCTCAAAGTTGGTTTGCTTAATTTTTGGCCCCATATCCTAAAACGAATTGGAAAAACAAATCGACAACATGGATATACAACACATACATCAAGATGGGCACCATGGTCAGGACCTATCCAAAGTCAGTGTTACGTTGACAATCTATAATAATAGTATGGGTTGTTATAACTATTCACAAGTCCACATATATAGAGGTATTGAAGGGTATGGATTGCCGAGAGACGATGGTGACTTGACTCTATGGGGCTTACTATGATGTATGTGTTTTATCCATGTTATCCACCCACTTTGCTCACTCATTTTATGGCATGATAAAAAAAAATGAAGCGGATTCAAAGCGCAGTGGACCCCAACACCGGAAATAAAGGGGATTGAATGCATATAGTTGAAAATTTCTTTTGAGCTGTAAAACTTTTGGATCCAGATGATATTTGTGTTTGTCATTCATTCATATCTTTGTCCTTACGAACAGGTAGGACGGAAGATAAACATCATGGTGAGCCATAGGAAGGTTTCAACAGTGAGCGTCATTATTTCCACTATTTTCCGTGGTGCAGTCCACTCGAGCACCGGATCTGCCTCATATTTAATGAGATGGAAAAATAGATTCATAGTGTGGATAAACACAAACATCATGGTGGGCCCATAGAGTAGTCGGGTGATCTAGTTTGCGGGCAGTCTGCATCCCGTTTTGAGATACCCCTTTTATTTCCTAATTTAAATATTAGTCACACTTGGAACAACCTGTCATATGTTCCTTTGCAAACTCCTTACAATCAAACTATATCTCATAACAAGAAAGAAAGTAATAAATGGTCCAAATTAGTAAATGTTAATTGATCACTAAAAACATTGGTGTAGCCATGCACATGCATAAAAGGGCCTGCCTACCACTTTTGTGGGGAGAACGAGTGCATGTGAATGAAATCCAGACAGTCCATTAGGTGAACTACCTATGTCTGGCCTTAACCCAAACATCACACCGACCCAATGTTAAGTGGACCTCACAAGAATGAAACTGTAAAATCATGCCTAAAATTAACACGACACACTTGAGTTTTAGAGCATTGTGATTTTCGGAACATCCCTTCATCTCGGGTATTCACATAAGTTGCCATATATGAACCATTTAGGTTCCACAATCAACTAATAGTGGGTGTCCCATCCTGGCTCTTCCCTACAGTGTGGGCTAAACCTACCTAAGTTTTTGCCTGACCCTACTTTTGGGGCTCAGATTTGATAATGACCCAATATTGGTCAGTACTGGAAAAGCTATGTGGGCCTCACTATTATGTATATGTTTTATCCACACCGTCCATCAATTTGCCATCTTATTTTAGGGCATGAACCCAAAATGAAGTTAATCCATAGCGCAAGTGGACCACACCATGAGAAGTGGTGGGATAATGATACCCACCGTTGAAACCTTCTCAAGGCCTACCATAATGTTTACTTGCCATTCAAACTATTAAAATATCGCATCAACCTGAATGAAGTGAAACATGAAAATCAGCTTGATCCAAAACTTTTATCGACCACGGTAACCTTTGGATCCATCTTATTTTTGGTCTCATGTGCTAAAATAATCTGAAAATTAAATGGATGGAATAGATAAAACACATACATCATTGTGGAGCCCACAAAGTTTTCACCAGTACCGCGCTCGATACTGGTGGGGTCACCACTGAGTCCGAGTCCTGATTTTGGGTTATGGGGAGAAAATGAGCCAACATGCTTGATGGACAAGGTGGGTCTCATGCACGTTGTCCCCACATTCATTGCCTTTGTGTGAGCAAAAAGATATATATTAGAAAGCCCTTGCAAGGCTCTGTTGGGCTACTGTAATGACCGTGTGACATTGCTAAGTACATTTATTGCACTGGCAAACTCATTTGCCATAACAGCTCAAATAATACATGGATCCTAAATCGAGTGATCCACAGTGTTGAAAAATGGTGAAATGAGTAACCATTGAACACACTCTTTCATGGTGCTGCACCTTCTCTCTGTTTTCCTGTCTCTTATAACTTGATATATTGTCAGAAAGTTGCCTATGCTCTACCTTGATGACCATGTGGCATGACAACCAGGCCAATCTACTAACCAGGCAGGACACATCATCAAAATCAATGAATAGCTGGTTTGGCCCACCTAATGAGTGGATCAGCCTCATTTACAACATAGTTGATCTTTGTTTGGGTGCTGGATTGCGCCCAACCCTGCGTGAACCCACTCGGTCTAGGCAGGTCTTTGTGGGGCCCACCGTGATGTATGGGATTTATCCACACTGTCCGTCCATTTTTTCCAGATCATTGTGGGGTATGAGCCCAAAAATGAGGCAGATCCAACGCTTGAGTGAACCATGCATAGTGGGACTAAAAAGCCCTAGAAGTATTGAATCAGTAGATATTTGTGTGTTCCCTTCATCTAAGGTCCATGTAACCTTATAAATATGTTGATGAAAAATAAACATGATGGTGAGCCCTAGGATAGTTTCAACTGTGAGTATCATTATTGTTGGTTCTTCCCATGGTGTGGTCCACTTGAGCCTTGGATTAGCCTCATTTTTGGGTTCATATTCTAATATGATCCTGTAAACTGGATGAATGGTATGGATTAAACTCATGCATCAAAGTGGGTCCCACAGAACCCTGCCCGTACAGATCTGAGGCAGGGGACAGGATGCAATCCGCTTCCCTCGGGCTCACTAATCAGGAGGCGGATTGCCTACTGACTCTGTTAGTGGCCAGTCGCTACTGGACGGTGTGATGTGAGCGCCAACATGATGCATGTATTTTATCCACCCTGTCCATCCAACTTTCCAGATCATTTTATGTGGTGAGCCCAAAAATGAGGTAGATCTAAACCTCATCTTGACCACACCAAATGTAACAATGATGATTGAACTCTCATCGTTAAAAACTTCTAGGGCCATAATTTTTTTTGGATGAAACTGATATTTGTATTTTCCCTTCATCCAAGCCTATGTGATATAATCAACAGGTTGGATATATGGCAACTAAATATTACAGTGGGCCCGAGGAAGTTTTTAATGGTGGGCTTTCAATCACCACCGTTTCTAGTGGTGTGGTCCACTTATGATTTATATTGGTCTCATTTTCTGGCTCAGGCTTAAAATTATCTGGAAAATTAGATGGATGGCATGGATAAAACACATACATCATAGTGGGCCTCAACAATCCGCGTCCAGTAAATAGGCCTGGTCAAAGAATGGGCCTATCCACTCATCAGGTAGATCAGGTAGGCAAAATGTGCCGGGAGAGGTTAGCTAAATGTGCAGGATCAGGCCGTTCTACTAATTATTGTCAAAATGTGCCGGGAGAGGTTAGCTAAGCGCAAGCTAAATGTGTAGGATCCAGGCGTTCAATTTATAGATGGTCGTGATGTCTACTAGTGCACAATTACATTTGTATTACATTTGTAATACAAAGTTTAGTATTGGCTATTGATATATCTAAGGGCGTCGTGATACAAATGTAATACAATGTTGAACAAATCAGATGAATCATATCAACTGACGGTGGGCACCACCTCCTATGAAATGGATGAGAATTAAAAAAAAAAGAAAAATCTGTACAAAAGCTATTGTATGTTGTATGATTGTACAATACATAGGCTTAATATATCTTATCCAAACATTGATCTGTACAAGATATTGTATGCTTGCTCGAATAATACCTCTTATCCAAATGTTGATTAATGGAAAGTTGATTTGAATGTATTCTGAAAACCATCCAACATATACATGAACAGTACCCGAATACAATATAATACATCCTAACACGCAAATCCAAACACGCCCTAATAATACTTGATGTGTGTACAAGCTATTTTTGGCTCGAGTGTGACGCTCAGCACTTTAACTGATGAATTGCCTGAGTTTCACACATGTGCAATGATAACACGTGTGACAATAATATCTTAGGTTGACCGCGTGTGACAATAATATCTTAGGTTGACCGAATGAGTTGCATGGAAACTTTCTGCCTTTCATGACTTTTCAGTTCTCAACAAAACAAAACTAGCTGCCTTTCAAAGTGAACTGTATAGCTAATATATTGACGTCAGCAAGTTTTGTAAATCTGATCGCTAGGTATGTGTTATGTCCAAGCCATCCATACATTTTGCGAGACAGTCTTAAGCCTTGAGACGAAATATAAGACAAATATAATTATCAAGTGGGCCTCACTGCAAAAAGCAATGGGGGATTGAAATGTCTACTATTGAAATTCTTTTTGGGGTCACAGAAGTTTTAGATCAACATGAAATTTGTTTTTCCTCTTCATTTAGGTCTTTATAACCTTACGAATAGATTGGATGGAAAATAAATGTTATAATGGGTCTTATAAATTATTTAATGGTGAAAATCATTATCTCTGCTACTATTTGAGGTGTGGTCTGAATATCTTTGCATATGATTCATTTTTTTACATAATGCTCTAAAAATAGATGAACCGTGTAGATATAATAAATACATGACCATGGGGCCATGTAACTTTGATATCCTTTGAACTGTTCGTAAAACTTGGAGCTCGAGGAGCTTTAGTGCTCCTCTTGGCACGACATGTACCTACTGGGACGTAGATTGTGTCCTACCCCTACCCCGTGGGGCCACCGTGATGTGAGTATTTTATCCACACTGTTAATCATTTTTTTTCAAATTATTTTAAAGTATTAACAAAAAGTAATGCAAGTATAAGGCTTAAAGGATCATGAAGTAGGTATTTAAAGTCCACCATTAAAATTTTCTTGGAAGCTGATCTAGCTGGTATTTGTTTTTTCACTTGATCCACGTCTAAATGACCTTATTAATAGGTTGGATGGTAAAAAAAACAAAAACATCAATGTGGCCGTTAGAAAGGTTTCAAGGATGGGTGTCATTATCATTGTAGCTTTCTTTGGTGTGGTCCACCGGAGCTATGGACCTGCTTAATTTCTATAATAAAATCTTAAAATGATATTAAAAAATAATTAATAGCATAGATAAAACATTTAAATCACGGTGAGCCTCACAGATCCCTGCGTGGGCGGGGGTAGGACGCGGAGTGTGATACCCCACGAATCCGCTTCCACTGCTAAGACGCGGATATCCTGCCAAAGCCTTACGCAGGAAGTTCTGCCCGAGCATACTGGGCGGGGTCACCTCAATGTTTGTGGGAAGTCTACCCGTTGCATCCGGCTTTTAAGATTATTTTAAGACATGAGACCAAAAATGCATCCGGCTTTTAAGATTATTTTAAGACATGAGACCAAAAATAAGGTCGATTAAAAGCTCAAGTGAAAAACACGAGAGGAGTATTTGAGGATTTAGTGAGAACCGTTGAAACATTCTTGAGGCTATAAAATTTATTTTCAGTTAATTTTTTATGTTTTCACTTCATCCCAATGTTAATGGGCCTTACAAACGGTTTGGATGGCATATAAACATCAAGGTGGTGGTAGGCATTTCTTTTCCTAACTTTTTTCTTGGTTGGCCCCCTCATTTTTGGTAGCATGTCCTAAAATGAACTCGAAAAACGGATGAACGGAGTAGATTTCCTATAATTATGTAGGTGGGCCCTACCCAACATCGTCGGGCAGGCACTTCCTGCGAAGGGCTTTGGAAGGAAATCCGCCTCATGCACTACTGCGCTGTGTTACGCTTTTTCCGAGAACGGATTCGCTACTCCCACCGCCGCTAGCCAATGGCTAGTAGTCGGTTCTCTGTGGGCCCCACTATGATGTATGTGTTTCATCCATGCCGTCCATATATTTTTTTAGATAGTTTTATGGTATGATCTCAACAATAACATATATTTCAATCTCAATTGAACCACATTACATGAAACAATGTTGATTGAAGGTCGACCATTAAAAACTTTTTGAGGGCCATAAAAGTTTTGGATCATACTGATCTTTTTTTTTCCCCTTCATATGGGTCTTTATGACCTAATCAACAGATTGGATGTCAAATAAACAGTACAGTGAACCTTAAGAGGATTTTAATGGTGGATATCCAATCACAATTGTTTTCCTTTGCTGTGGTCCACCATAGATTTATATCCCACCAATTTTTGGGATTAAGCTAAAAATGATATGTAAAAATCGATGAAAAGAACGAATGAAACACATACTTTATAGTGGGGCTCACAGAGCACCGACCAATGGCTAGTGGCGGGGAGTAGCCAATCCGTTTCCCCTTTTTCCTGGGTATTCTTATTGCTTTAATAATAAAAATTAAATTGCTAAAATACCGCGTCGAGGCAATCGAAGACTCGGTTGAGTCTTCAAGTAGACCCGACTTTGCTATACATTGAGTTGGATCGACTTTTCGAGTTTTTGAACTATGGTTTCTGCCGGACGCGGATTTCCTTTGCAAGGTTGCGGGGTGGGGCCCACCACCATGTTTTTGAGAAATATACTCCGTTCATCCATTTTGCAAGCTCAATTTAGGAAAATCAACCAAAAAGAAGTTGGATCCAAAACTAAAGCAGGCCACACGAGAGGAAAAATTGGGGAAAGAAATACATACCGTTGAAACTTTCCTGGGCTCCACCTTGATGTTTATATGCCATCCAAACCGTTTATAAGGTCATTAACACAGGGATGAAGTGAAAATACAAAAAATTTAACATGAAACAAAGCTTTTATGATCATAGGAATGTTTCAACGGTTCTCACTGAATCCCTACTGTTTCCTCTCTTGTGGCCCACTTGAGTCTTGGATCTACCTCATTTTTTGTTTCTTGTCCTGAAATTAGTTTGCAAAACGGATGAACGGAGTATATTTCGCAAAAACACGGTGGTGGGCCCACCCAGCATCCTTGCGCAGGAAGTTCCTGCGAAAGCCTTTCGCAGGAAATCCGCGTCCGTTTCTGCTCACGATATCAATGTCTCAGATCTCCCACACGTGCAGATCAAGCTGAGAGTAGGACTGAAGTAGCTACTTTTACTAATAAGGTTGCCAATAGCCAGGTTAGCCATCTGCCCAGGTCTGTTCAAAACCGAGCCCACCAAGTAAAACCTAGTCAAACCCAGACCATACCATGATGGGACCAGACGAAACAGACTGGATCACGGCGTGAAATGATTATTTTCAACCTGGGCCTGAGTCTTCAGCCCAAGCCCGGCCATCATCGGAGGATTCTAGCAGTAGCCGGGCCGCAAGCCTGACGGGCCATCCCGGCACATTGACACCAATACAAGCAAGCAACCAATCAATGAGAAAGCGGATAAAATCTACTAAAAATACGTACCTCTTCCTTCCTTCCGCCAGAGAGAAAGCTACAGCAATTATTTTAAAGTCAGTGAAAAAGAGTGGAAGTTTACGAAAATAAAAAATAAAATAATCGTACCTCTTCCTTCTTTTAGGAAGAAAAAGCTACAAGAATGACTCCCCAAGAAAGTGTGTTGTAGCGGGGAATTATACAATGTGGTACATATGTTTGACTATGTCCGTTATAAACCCTTCCAAGCTTGTGGGTTTTGCAGAAATTCTGTTAAAGACCCGTAAAAACGTTACGTGCGCAGTTGGGAATTGCGTCGTACCTCCTCTCTGTCCACGAACCGGTAGATCTGTGGGGGCTTACCTCGATTTATCTTTTTATCCACGCCGTCCATTCATTTTCTCAGATTATTTTAAGGCATTATTTGCAAAATCAGGTAAATCCAACCTCAAGTAGACCACATGAAATAGTAAGCTCGGCTTGCATTAAATGCAAGATTCATGTGGCGTGGTCTACTTTAGATTTTAGGCTCACACCTTAAAACTATCTGAGACAAAGAATGGACCGCGGGATAAACAGATACATCACAGTGCCCCCACAGATATGCCGGATCGTGGCTCAAGATCAGTGGGGGTAGGATGCAATCGACGTCTTATGGGTGCTGCTTTGGTGGATCCATTGACTGTGGGACGCACACTGATGGATGTGTCTTACATCGATGACGTCCATCCTGTTTTGAACTTTATTTTAGAGCAGGGTCCAAAAAATGAGATTCAAAACTCAGGTGGACCACAACACAGGAAACAGTAGTTTTTTAATTTTTTAATTTTTTTTAACACACGTACACATACCACCCCACACTAGCACCACCATGGTGGGATGTCACCACCTATGGGCACTCGAACCGTCAACCAGGTGTTGAAACTCCTAAGAGTTTACCACCAGAGTAAGAGTAAGTACCCTCAACACAGGAAACCGTGGTTATTGACTATTAATTTTTTTTTATAGGACAAAAGGTTTAGATCAAGCTGAAATTTGTGTGGTTCCTTCGTCCATGTTTTTGTAATCTTATCAACGGATTGGATGGAAAATAAACATTCTAGTGGTCCTCAAAAAGTGTTTAATGGTAGATATTCAGTCACCATGGTTTTCTGTGGTGCGGCTCACCTGAGATTCCTATTTACTTCATTTTTGTGATCATGCCCTCAAATGATATGTCAAAATGGATGACTTCGTGGATGTAAGGTGCATACATCAATTAAGGTGGGCCCACAGTTAGTTATCCACCAACCTGGGTGGATCTGGTCATCCACCAAAGCCGCACCGGGAATTGTTAACAACCCCCGTTTTACAAGCATGCGAGAAACCGATTCGGCCTGTGTAGGGTAGCACATCATAGCGCACTATCGGTGCTAGAAAAGCTTTGTGGTCCCATTATGATGTATGTGTTTGATCCATGTCGTCCATCTGTTTTGGTAGCTCATTTCAATGCATGAGCCTAAAAATAAGGCAAAACCAAATCTCAGGTGGGCTACCTTGCAGTGGCAATTGAACGCTCACCGTTAAAACCATGTAACCTGTTGCTTAGGTCACACAGACCTCGACGAAGGAAACCACAGGTATCAGCACCTTTTAGCATATGAGAAGTTTTTAATGGTCGGGATTCAATCACCACTGTCTCGTGTGGCGTTGTCCACCTAAGATTTGAATCGGCCTCCTATTTTGGATCCTGCCGTCAAATGGGCAGTCAAAATGGATGGACGCGTGATAAAACACATACAATATGGTGGCCCACAGATCTTTTCAGTACCGCCCAGTACGGACCCAATCGAAGTCCCATCAGGACGGAAACGGATTAGCTACTCCCCCTGCCATCATCAGCCTATCTGGTGGTCGGTGCTGTGTGCCCCACCATGATGTATGTGTTTCATTTACGCCGTACATATATTTTTCTCGATCATTTTAGGGTATGAGGCCAAAAATGAGATATATGCCAATCACAAGTAAACCACATTATAAGTAACAACATTGAATGAGCATTGACCATTAGGAACTTTTTGAGCCCGTAATCATTGTTTTATTTCCTTCATCTATGTCTGTATGGCCTAATCAACAGCAGTAATCCTAAGAAAGATTTTAATGGTGGATATCCAATCGCTATTGTTTTCGTATTTTGTGGTTCACGTAAGATTTATATCCCTCTCATTTTAAAAATAATTCCTAAAACGATTGTAAAAGTAGATGACTGGCATGGATGAAACACATCCATTATCGTGGTGCCTACATAGCACGAACCACCTGCCATTGGGATAGTGGCAGGGGGAGTAGCCAATACGTTTCCCATCAGGACACGGATTGCTGCGACAGTCTCTTCAACAGAATTTAGGTGGAGCCCACCTTGATATTTCTGAATAAGGACCTGAGTCATGAAGGCAGACACAAAGCTTAATTGAGCCGCACAGCAGGAAACAGTGAGGACTGAATATCTACCGTTGAAAGTGACTTGTTATAACAACTGACAACTCAAAAACTTCCTAATGCACTTGATGGCCCACATGATGGTTAGATGCGCCTGAATTTTGGGGTGTTCAACTTTAAAGTTGGGACCACCATCTAGACGGGTTGGATGTCACACACGAGTTAAAGTGACTCCTGTTAGGCTTGTTGCAAGTGACTTGTTATGACTAAATTGGGAGCGTGAATTTGGAACCCTTGATTCAGAACCCTGGATTTGAAATCCTTCTTTTTTGTTTGGCACTATAGGTTCATAAACTTTAATCCAAAATTAGCTATGCTTAACATATTTATAGGGGTTTGAATTTAATTACTAAATCAACTTTAATATCTTTAATTAGTGAATGAAGTAATATTTGATACAATGGTTGTAATAAGCCTGCTTAAATATATACTTTGCCTGAAAGTGATGAAATTTCAAGTCCCGAATGGGCCACAAGCACAAGAACATGTTCAAGTGGCTAACCAATGATTTTTAATTGTTGATTTCTATGGAAAAAGTTTAGACGTAGTTGATAATTATTTTAAAGTAATTGTAGTGACGCAATTGATAATCTAACTATTTAAAGATATCATTAGTGAGCCATGTGTCCAATAGATTAATAGTGTAGTGACACAAGTGTAACACATGCAACTCTCGGAAGAATTTTAGAGGTAATCCAATCTTTCAGGATGGAATTTGAACTCCTTCATAGAGATTTTGGCCAACGGCTCAAATTTAAGGCCCAGGCCCAGCCATTGGGCTTAGCCATTTTATTGAACGTGCTCAAATCATAGGCCTAGGCCCAGCCATCAGGCCTAGTATCCTAGCCGTAGCCTGGCACAAAGTCTGCTAGCCCCAAAGCTAGATGGGCCATCCAGGCCCATTGACAACAATACAAGCAAGCAACATTATACTGTTAATGAAAATGAGGGGAAATTCTTAAAACAACCATTGCAATATTAATGAAAAAGAGGAAACATTCGGCAAGAAAAACATACCCCTTTTTTTCTTTTCTTTTTGCTTAATGAAAGAATCAGAGAGAGTGCTGTAGTGGGGAACTATACAATATGTTACATCTGTTGGACTGTTTCAGAGATATATTCCACTCCACACGCTCATGGGTTTTGCAGAATTTCTGTTCAGGGCCATGAAACCGCGACGGGAATTGCATACAACGGCCGTTTTACCAACACACGCACACAGCACGTTTGATCAGTGGGCCCCACCGTGATGTATGTGTTTTATCCATGCCGTCTGTCTATATTTCTAAGTCATTTTAGGTTATAATCCCAGAAATGAGGCAAATCGAAATATCAGTTGGACCACAAAATAGGAAACAATGTGATTGAATGACCACTATTTAATACAAAAGTTTTGGATCAAGCAGATATTTGTGTTTTTCCTGCGTCTAGATCTGTGTGACCAGATTAAATGGAAAATGAATATCAGTAGGCCGTAGGAAGTTTTTAATGCTGAGCATTCAATCATCACTGTTTTCTGAAATCTGGTCCATCTGAAATTTGCATTGGCCGCATTTTTGAATTCGTACACTAAAATGATCTAGCAAAATTGATGGACAGCGTGGATAAAACACATACATCACGGTGGGGCCACAGAGCTTTTCCAGCACCGACCAGTACGTCCCTGGTGTGCGCTACACTACGAAATCCGACTCCCGTCCAGACTCGGATCTGTTGTACGCTTCACTTACAACATGCAAGCTGTGGGGCCATCGTGTTGTCTGGCTGACATCTACTCCATCCATCCGGCTTGCTTTTCGTTGTTAGGCCCTTAGGAAAATAATCAGCCTACCGGATAGATCAGTTGGGCCACACCACAGAGACCAATGGTGAGGCGACACCAATCATAGATTTGAATGGGGGCCACAAAGGTGGGTGTATTTTTCATGGTGCGGCCCACCTCAGTCTTGGATCGGGCTGATGAGCCGCATGGTGAGCACGATGGGGGCATACTTGATGGGCAGAGTGAATGCTAGGCACATAACATGGTGGGCCCACCAGGTGTGCGTACGCGGCGTCAACAACAGGTGCTGAGGGATTCCAGTCGAGTTCCTAACAAACGAAATCGGATTGCGTACTGAGTTAATAGGCTATTATCGTACTGAACTCAATTGGACCCACCTTGAATGAATATGGTATATCCACGCCGTTCATACGTTTTTACATCTAACTTTATCCGTTGAGCCCAAAATTGAAGCATAACCAAAGATCAAGTGGATCATATCAAAAATCAAGTGGATCATATCACAGGAAACAGTGGGGCTAATGATTTCCACCGTGGATACCTTTCCAGGCCCCACAGTGATGTTTATTTGTCATCCAACCATCATTTAGACATGGATGAATGGAAAACACAAATATAAGCTTGATCCAAAACTTCCATGGCCCCCAAGAAATTTTTAATTTTAGACGTTCAATTCAACTGTTTCCAATGGTGTGGTCCATTTGAACTTCTTTTATGCTTCATATTAGGTATAAAGCCTTAAAATTATCTAAGAAAATGTATGGACAGTTCGGATAAAACATATAAATCATGATGGACGTAACAGAGTTTACCCAGTATGCTTAGTGAGTAACTCTCTACGCAATCCGCTTCCCGAACGAACTCGCTGCACCCGGGAGCGGATTGGCTGGTGTACCGCACACCAGCTACATGGCTGTATGCTGACGTCATCAAGTTCTATAGGTCCCATGAGGTATGTGTTATATCCCATCCATCCATTCATTTGGCGAGCTTGTCCTAAGGCTTGAACTGAAAAATAAGATAGATACAAAGTTAGATCAAGTGGACCACACTCCAAAAGGTATGAGGGATTGAAGGTCTACCATTGAAACCCTTTTGGGATCACAGAAGTTTTATATCGATATGATATTTTTTTCCTTCTTCATCCAGGTCTGGCTTTGTGACCTTGTGAATAGATTGGATGAAAAATAAATACTATGGTGGGTAGAGCTGGGCATTTCATACCCGAACCGATGGATCCGGCTCGATCAGACTCGATCCGACTTGATTCGAACAGAACTGATGGTCAGGATCGGTCAGGATCGGATAACAGAATCCAGATTCGAATTATTTTCGGGTCGAATTTGGATAAGCCCTGTTCCGAACAGACCCGATCCAAAATCCGATCCGATTTGGACCGACTCGATCCGGACCATGTGTATATATATATATATATATATATATATATATATATATATATATATATATATTCTTTTACTTTTACCGCTTAGGATTTAGTTTCGGCGCCAAAAAAATCCCACCCATTCCCGTCAACTCTATTTCTCTATCTTTATACATGTGATTTTATCTCTTTATCTCTTTATCTCTATAGAAGGAGAAGGTGATCTTAGATTCCTATGCTAGATAGATATGTTGGGAAATGATTTATACAGCTACAGGAAGAAAGAAAGAGGGAAGGAGAGAGTTGCAACTCTCGATCCAAGAATGGTGTATGAAGTGATTTTTTTGGGTCTGATGACGAGGTATGTTTTATATCCAAATCGTCCATCCATTTGGTGAGCTCATTTTAACGCTTATAACAAAAACAAGACAGATCTAACCATCAACTAGACCACACTGCAAGAGATTGAACGTCTACCATTGAAACCCTTTTCAGGGTCACCGAAGTTTTGGATCAATATCAATTTTTTTTTCCTATTCATTCAAGTACATGTGACCTTATGAACGGATTGGATGTAAAATAAACATTATGGTAGGCCCTACAAATTTTTTAACGGTGAAAATCATTATCTTTGCCACTATTTATGGTGTGGTCCAGATGATCGTTGGATATGATTTATTTTTTTAGATAATGCTCTAAAATGATCTCTAAAAATAGATTAACAATGTAGATATAATAAATACATCACTGTGGGGCCCAGGTAACTTTGATCTCCTTTGAACTGTTCTCACAACTCGGAGCTCGAGGAGCGTCCGTGCTATCTTCGCACAACACGTGCTTTAGCAGCTGTAATACAGCTGGACGCAGATTTCCTGCAAAAGCCTTTTGCAGGAAGTTCCTGCGCATGGATGCTGGGTGGGGCCCACCGATATGTTTGTGAGAAATCCACCCCGTTCGTCCGTTTTGAGATATCAATTTAGAATGTGTACCCAAACTGGAGGTGGATAAAAAACTCAAGTGGGTCACACGAATGGGAAAATCGGGGAAAGAAATTCCCACCGTTGAAATCTTCCTGAGCTCCACCTTGATGTTTATATGCTATCTAAACCGTTTATAAGGTTATTCCTAACGGGATGAAGTGAAAATACCAAAACGATAGCCTGATACAAAACTTTTATAGCCATAAGAATGCTTCAACGGTTCTCACTGAATTTCCACTGTTTCCTCCCCAGTGTCCCATTTGAGTTTTGTATCCACCTAATTTTTGGCCATACGTCCTAAAATGAGCTCGAAAAACGGACGAATGGTGTGAATTTCTCACAATATCAGAGGGACCCACCCAGAATCCCTGCACAAGATCTTCCTGCAAGGAAATCTACGTCCATACAGCTGTGCTAGCTACGGGCTAGCTACACCTAGGCTGTACCTTTATTATAAAGGTGACGGATTGCGTGTTGAGTAACTCAGTACACAAGTAAACTCTGTGGGGCCCACCGTCATTTATGCATTTTATCCACTCTGTTCATCCATTTAATTACTTAATTTTAAGTGGTTAGCCCGTAAACGAAGCATATTCAAAGCTCAACTGGACCACACCACTAGAAACAGTGTGAATTTAACGTCTACCTTTGAAAAGTTCTTGATGGCCACAGAAGTTTTAGATCAAGCCGATGTTTTTTTTTTCACTTAATCCATGTCTTTTTTATCTTACTAACAGGTTGGATGACAAATAAACATCACCAGAGTCTTTGGAAAGGTTTCAACGGTGGAAATCAATACTTCCACTGTTTCCTGTGGTATGGGCCATTTGAGCTTTGGATATGATTCTATTTTGGGCTAAACCCCTAAAATGATCTGAAAAAATGGATGGACAGCGTGGATAAACGAAATGAATTCACAGTAAGATTAACAGAGTTTACTCAGTAAGATAAGAGCCTACTGATGCAGTTCAATTTCGTTATAAAGCTTCCTGGAGAAGCTACGTAGCGGGTGTAATGCTTCTTCAGCAAGTTATCCGGCTGTACATTTTTATCTGTGTAGGGCTCATCTTGAACTTTTTAGTTTATCCACACCATCCATTAGTTTTTTCAAATCATTTTAACGGTTGATACTAATTTTTAAGTATATTTAATAATCAAGTAGATCGCATCATTTAAAGAAATGAATTAACCGAGTCTTAGCCAATCCGATCCAACTCGGTTTTCTTGACCGAGTTGGACTCGAATCGATTCAGGCCAACATAAGTTCGAATCTATTCGAGTTAGATGACCTGGACTCGGCCCCGGATCGAATCAGGTTCGGGTTAAGCACTGTAAATCTCGAACAGGGTCGGGTTGGACCGAATCTGATCCGACTCGGTCCGATGCCCAGCTCTAATCGTCGGGCTATATTTCGAATTTATAAAACCGTCCGGGAATGTGTTGCCTCCTGAGATATTGAATAGTACGAGATTTTTCCTTATTTTCAGGTTAATAAGTACATATTTTATATTTTTATAAATTCAATCATAAAGTAAGGAAAAATAAGTTATACTTCTTTTCCTTAGGGTTGTGTTGGAGCCATAGACGGCATACACATTCCGGCCATGGTCGATTTGAAGGAACAAACTAAGTGGCGCAATTGAAAGAGATATATCTCCTAGAATGTCTTGACGAGTTGTTCTTTTGATTTAAAATTCCAATATATACTAGCTGGGTGGGAGGGACCAACCTCGGATTCACGAATGTTAGTAGATACTGTAAGCCAAAATAATAAATTGATTGTCTCAACAGGTATTAATTCATGTTAATCAATAAATACATATTAATTAGTTAATATGTACCTTAAAATTAAGTGACTTTGGGCTTATGTTTCTTGTAGGCAAATATTATTTAGTTAATGATGATTTTGCAAACATGCCTGGTTTCTTAACACCATTCCGTGGAGTTCGATATCACCTTAAGGAATTTAGACAGGGCTGCGAGCCAAGGACGAAAGAAGAGTTGTTTAGTCTTCGTCATTCCTCGTTATGGAATGCTATAGAACGTGCATTTGGAGTATTAAATGTACGATTTCTTATATTGAAGACTGCCCCGGCTTATCCTATGCGCACGCAAGTGAATATAGTTCATGCATGTGTCATCCTGCACAATCACATTGTGAATGAAAATCATGATCAAGATCTTGAGTTGGAGTATAATGATGACAATAACGATGACGATACGGGAGAAGATGTGGACGTAAATGGAGATATTAATAGAGAATTCGAAGCTAGTGATAATGAGGATGAAGATGAATTTGAGAATGAATCTGTCATAGTTAAAAGGGAGAAGAAGCGATGGAAAGATTTTAGACTTGCAGTTGCATCTGATATGTGGGCAAATTATAATCCACGACGCAATGATAATTAAATGCTTCTTTTTAATTTTTTGTAACGAATATTAATGCTCATATCCTAATTTTAGTCTTCTTATACGAATGTAATATTGCACGGATGTAATTTAGAGTAATATTTTTTAAATTCTTTTTTTTTTTCAATTGATATATCTTAAGTAACTTACAAATGTGATATCTTTTTAAGGAATGACGCAACCTTTAAATCCAAGCAATAAAGACTGAAAGACATAGGTCAATTAGACCGACTATATGGACGAATGTATGGCTAATATACTAGTTGAGGAAGCATTATTAGGAAGAAAAGCCGATAATACTTTTAAAGAGGTCACTATCAACAAAGTGTGCAAAATGATAGAAGAAATATTTTATGTGCATGTGAGTAGCGAGAATTGCAGGAATCGATTACGACTGTTGAAGAGCCAATATCTGTTGATTAAGCTTGCACTGAGCAAGAGTGGATTTGGATGAGACGATGAAAGAAAATATGTGACGGTCGAAGCAGCGGTTTGGAATGAGTTAATATAGGCAAAACTTGAGATAAAAAAGATTAGAAATAAACCATTCCCACTGCTCAAGTAGTTCGAGACTTATACGGAGACGATTCTACCACGGGAAGTTATACACGAACTCCAGCTGATCCTGATGAAGAAGATGTCGTGCCAACTCATGCCTTTGATGATATCCAGTTGTATCCAGTTAACTCTGATGCGTATACACCATTTATGCCCGTGAACTCTTCATTTTGGGATGAGACACAATTTGAAACTCAACAATCTGGAGGAAGTAGTAAAAGGACCATATGAACCACAACTCCAGGGCCATCAAAGAAAAAGAAAGCTACTATCAGATCAACTGTCGTAGAAAGATTTAATGGCCTTTATGGGTCAATAGACAAATTTGTTGCCCCCAAGTCTACAACTGATGCTGCATTTATGACAATGAAATTATGGAAAGAGTTGGAGAACATGACAACTATCGATGAAGATATGATGTATAAGGCTTTTATGTTCCTTTTAGATCGGCCAAATCTTATACATAGGTTCCTTCATAGTGTATCCCCTGTCCAAAGGCATGTATGGTTAGAGAACATGGTTTCTAGATAGATTATTTTAGTTTGATGTTATTTATTTTTTACTTTCTTTCCCTTAAAGCATTATAAACATATCTTGTGAAGAAAATGAAAATTTTTGCTTGGATATGTTACTTCAAGTTTTTTGTTCACATTACTAGCATTTTGAAAACATGAGCTCACTTTTATGGTCTACCTGTTGATTAGTTTAACCTAAGAATCAGCCAAACTATTCATTTATATGAGTTTAATAAAATGAAATAATTTTATCCCAGTCTTTTTTATGTGTCAATTTGATTTTTCAACGATTCTCTATTTCAAACTCTATCTAACGTGAATATCCAACTTATTACCTGTAACAAAGTTACGGGTTATCCAAACACAAAAACAAAGTTACCTATAACTAAGTTACAACTTATATCCTAATAGGATTACCTGTAACTTACTTACATGTAACTTACAATTTAAAAAAGTTACAAGCATCCAAACAAGCCCTAAAGGACTCAGGGCCCCAACTATCTTCTACATCTAAAAAAGGATTGGTCTATAATCCAATGTAGATTTGGGAAGATTATATAAAGTAATCATGGAGAAGCAATCCAACCACTCTGAAGAGATAAGAAATATGTCCAATTTTGATAGAGTACAGGGGTTCGACCGTTGAACCAGGTAAACTTGGCTCCTGACATTATACATCCACCATATCATACCTTTGAATCCACCCAGCAAACTCATTTATGCTTCATACCTTTAAATCCACCTAACAAACTCATTTATGCTTCTGGTTAAACGTGTAGCTGGAGGCATTTCATAAGTGAAACAACTAAATGAATAATATCAAAATCTCCCCGTAACACCTCAGAAAATTCCACTTCACTAACCTTAACTCCTCCTAGAACTCATCCATTTTCTCACAATTTATCAGTCATGAGCTGGAAATGTTAGACTCTCAGTAGTTTCAACACTTGGTTGAGGGTTCGAGTACCCATAGGCGGTGAAATTCCACTACAACGTGCATGTGTGGTGGTGTGTGCATGTGTGCAAAATAATAAAAAAAAAGTTGACAATGTTAGACATTTATGTACCAACTTCAAGGGAAATTTTGGAAAATAAAAAGTGAAAGCCTTTATTATACAAGTGTTTAGTTTTGTTGGGCTTGAGCCAATTGTTTGAGTTTTGAGCCTTATTATAATAAATTTAGTAAAATAAAAGACAAAAGAGACCAAAACCCTAAGCCCTCTTCTTTTCCTCGTGACTCAGCTCCACATCTATCTCATCTCCTTCTCCTCTTTAGACATTCACTTATGAACGTCTCACATTTTCCCTACTAACATTGTTGTCACATCCGGAAGTTTCCAATTAAAAAAACATAAAACCCTAAATCCTAATAAAAAATATTATCGAATAGTGGCAAATATCTTTCTTATATATTTTCTTATTTAAAAATGGTATATGAGTGGGCCCACAATGTTGTTCTAAACCAATTTAAGTGGCAGTGTTTGCCCTCCATGATGATTTAGAGAGATAGCAATCTATGTTTGAACTAATCTAATATATCCATTGCCATCCCAAAAAGATGAAAACATATTTGAATCCTAACATCATCAATTCTCTTTTTCAAAAATACAAAATAAATGAAAGAAAATTATAAATCATGATAAAGCAGGCCTTTACGGAATCTATAGTATAAGATGATTTTTCTATGCTAAGGAGTGTTAAGTTTCATGAAGAAAATTAAAATACCTATCAACATATGCAAGTTTTGAATAAATTGAATAAATTATAATCTATTGGTGAAGATAGGTTCTTAAAAATATTAAACTCATCTATATCAATAGGTCACCTAAACAAACCCTATCTGAGACTATGCATAATGATAACGATATATTAAATTATATACATTTTAGTAAAATATGAACGAGTGATAGTCTTTTAACTTCTCGTCATGTTTGGATTCCGGGGAAAAGTGGGAAATGGATTCTCATGAAAATGTAATTTGAAATATTTACTTATTTTATGATTCTCATTTTTTAAATGGGCCATATAATATTAAAAGAATTTTAAAAGTTGGATTTCTTTTAATAATTATACTTTTCTTTTTAAATGATAAAAGATTTTTCTTCTCCTAACAACTCTTTCCTTGTATCCAAACAAGAAAGAGTTGTAAGAAAAGGTTTCCTAGCAACCCAACATCGTATGTAAATCTCACCAAGAATCTATTTGCCGGATATAGATTCATGACTTCTTAATTTTAAGATTCCTTAGCTCAATGACCTTCCAGCAAAGACTCATCCACATCAACGGTTCAAATTGTTTTATTTATTTAAGATGGACATCTATACGAAGACAATCTCATCAATGTACACTTCATATGATCAACAACAACTGCCTGCTATTTTTCATGTAAAGAAATAAATAATATATATTTTTATTATAAAATAAAGGAGGCCGTCCATCACAACAGGCCTGGCTCAACCTTTCACAAGGTATCACCAAGTGATTAGGTTCATGTGCCCAAGGGACATGGATTGGCTAGTGACCCTGCCACTAGCCAATGGCTAGTGGTCGGTGCTCTATGGGCCCCACTGTGATGTATCTGTTTCATCCATGCTGTTTATCTTTTTTTTTTTTTCAAATCTTTTTATGGTATGATCCTAGAGATGAGTCATATCCAAATTTCAAATGGACTACATGATTGGAAATAGTATTGATTGAATGCCCACCATTATATATATATATATATATATATATATATATATATATATATATATATATATATATATATATATATATATATATATAGGCATGCTCACCTATGCACTTATGCACGTGGGCACCTTTCCACACGTGTCATGGGTATTGAATCCGAACGATTCATAAGATGCGGAATCCTATGAAACCTTAGGGGGTAAATTTTCACCTTGATGTAAGATTCTGGTGGGCCATAGCAAAGAGAAATTCAAATCAAGGGAAGAAACTGTTAGCATTTTTCATGGCCCATTGAAGTTTTGGTTCAAAGTAAAAATTGGTACCAGGAGGTTTCATGAGGTTTTGCTTCATGAGGACTGTACAGATTTTCGAGACTCATCAGATACGATGAGTTCTCAAAAAAGTTTGTATGTAGTAGGTAAGAACTGGTTCGCAGGTGAGCGTTCCACTATATATATATATATATATATATATATATATATATATATATATATATATATAGAGAGAGAGAGAGAGAGAGAGAGAGAGAGAGAGAGAGAGAGAGAGAGAGGCATGCTCACCTACGCACCTACGCACATGCGTACCTTTGCACACGTGCCATGGGAGTCGAATCCAAATGGTCCATAAGAATGTGGAATCCCATGAAACCCTATGAGGTGGATTTTTACCCATATCTAAGATTCTGGTAGGCCATAACAAAGATAACTGCAAATCAAGGGAAGAAATTATTTGCATTTTGCATAGTCCACTGAAGTTTTGGTTTAAAGTAAAAATTGGTACCAGAGGTTTCACGAGGCTTTGCTTCATGTGGACCGTTCAGATTTTCGAGAATTATCACGTATGATGAGTTCTCAAAAAAGTTAGTAAATAATCTGCTCGAACGGGTTGGCAGGTGAGCGTTCCACTATATATATATATATTCCTTTATCCAAGTCTTATGACCTAATCAATAGGTTGGATGTCAAATAAACATTACAAATTTTTAATGGTGGACGTCCAATCACCATGATTTTCTTGTAGGACGTTCAATCACTATTATTTTTCTATGGTGTGGTCCACTTGAGATTTAGATCTGCCTCATTTTTTTGGGATCAAGCCCTAAAATGATATGAAAAAAATGGATGGACGGCTTGATAAAACATACGCATCATAGTAGGCCTACAAAGCACCGACCACTAGCCAAACCTTACCAAGTAGTGTCAATGGGCTGGGATCGGGCCTTAAAACCGAGTTTTGAATAGGCCGGCCAGAATCAGTTCAAAATTCGGACCGAGACCTACCCAGGCACGGCCCGTTGACAGCCCTATTCCCAAGTACCCGAATATCACGGCACGACACGTCAGCTTAGAAAACTTACAAGTTCTCTCATTTCTTTTTTTCAATAATTAAATTCCAATTAACAATTTAAAAACCCTTAAACCTGTTTTAGCACGTATGAAAGTATAACACGCATTAGATGGCCCACCCAATGAATGGAGCAGATTGATTGTTATGCTAGGAATCTAAATTCGGTGGATTACAACATTCAACGGCCTAGATTAACTAAAAATTGCCCACTTATCAGAACCGAAAATCCATGCTTACTGTCTAAAGTGCAGGCGACGGGTAGCATAGAGATACACCTGTGCCCAGGGCTGTGTGGGCTCCCAGAGATGTAACTGACAAATCCACTCCGTCCACCTGTTTGGAAAGAGCACCAAACAGTGGGAACATACACATCCACCGTTGAAACCTTTCTGGATCTTAACATGATATTTATACTTATCTAAACCGTTCGTAGGGTTATTTTTACTAAAATAAATTGTAGTCACAAATATCATCCTGATATAAAACTTCTGTCACCCCAGTCGTTCAATCCACACTGTTTCGTGTGGTATGGCCCGCGTGAATTTTGAATCTACCTGATTTTAGAATCCTATCCTATTGTGGTATTGCAAAATAGATGGCTGGAGAGGATTTTCATAGGAATTTCTGTGGGCCCCACACATCCCCGAGCACAGGAATATCTCCATGCCCGGGGTCATAGGCAATCCGCTTCCCTCGTTTTGTTCTAAAATAAATGGAAGAGGTTTGTGCGTGGCCCAAAGAGACTCTCCACACGCAATCCCCATGTGGCCACATGGGCACGTGTAGTACATCCTATCTAGTAACTGTACATTGAGCCGAGTTGAGTCGGTGTAGGCTAAGCTTGGCTCGACTTGTTCATATTATATTTGAGCCGAGCTAGCACTCAAGCTCAACATTGAAGCGCGACTAGTTTGTCAGGTCAAGCTAGTCGTCTGATTTGAGTCCAGACGAGCTTGTTCATATGTTATGGTTTGGGCGTAGGTTGACAAGTGGGTTACGCAGGTTGCTCGAAAAAATCTTGAGAATAACAGAAAGAGAGGGGCAGTCAGTCAGGCAAAGAGTCCCGAGCAATCAAGTTGCCGTGCTGGGAGCAGTCGTATGAGCTGCAGCATCTACTCATGCACGGTTAGATAAGAGAAGAAAGAAGGAGAGAGAACGAGGATAGGTAGAGCCATAGAGCTTTTTAGTAAGAAATAAAATTTTTTAAACTTTTAACTTTTTTAACTTTTTTAACTTTATATATATATATATATATATATATATATAATATTAATAATATTAAAATATATTCTTCAAGTCAAGTCAAGTGAAGTCAAGTTGAAATGCATCATGGTCGAATACGGCTGGAACACAACTCTAGCTTTACAAAACAAGCTTGACTCGCCCCGAATCGACCTTTCAAGCCGAATCAATCCGGGCTAACTTAAGATGAGTCGAGCGAGCTTTTCAAACTACTTCGACTCGTGAATGGCCCTAATCCTATCCATGGAATATGTGGGGACCACCGTGCAGTTGACTTGGGTCCAAAATAAGGCTGCTCAATCTCCAACACTACAAGAAATATGGTTTTTACCTACGAAAAATATTTTTCGTAGGTAAAGATGGCCTTTACCGATGAAAATTACTTTCATTGGTAAAAGAATGCTTTTACCGGCCATCGTTATCTACGAAAGTTTTCGTAGGTAAGGGGTTTTTTCGCTTTTCAACTAACCAAAAATCGAAAGCTTTTAAAATTTCATACGTAAAACCCATATTTACCTATGAAAATATTCATAGCTAAAGGGTCTTTTCAATTTTTCAACCAAATAAAAATCGAAAACTTTACTTTTATCAACGAAAACGAATTATGTAGGTAAAACCCATCTTTACCTACGAAAATATTCGTAGCTAAAGGGTGTTAAAAATCGAAAACTTTCCTTTTAACTACGAAATCTAATTTCATAGGGAAAGCCCATATTTACCTACGAAAATAGTAGTAGCTAAAAGGTCTTTTGAACTTTTCAAAAAACTAAAAATTGAAACCATTCCTATTACCTACGAAATAAATATTCGTAGGTAAAACCCATATTCACCTACGAAAATATTTGTAGCTAAAGGGCTTTTGCCTTTTTCAAAAACTAAAAAGTTGAAAACATTTCTTTTACCCACCTTTACCAACAAAAATATTTGTAGCCAAAGGTTGTTTTGAATTTTTTACCTACGAAATGCAATGTCGTAGGTAAAAACCAATCTTTAACTACGAAACTATTCCTAGCTAATGGGTAATCAAAAAATCCCATCTTTACCTACGAAAATATTCGTAGCTAAATGATGTTTTGAATTCTAAAAAATCGAAAACTTTACTTTTACCAACGAAACTATTCGTAGTCAAAGGGTGTTTTGAATTTTCTAATCCATCTTTACCTATGAAACTATTCATAGCCAAAGGGTGCTGTGTAATCAAAAAATCACATCTTTACCTATGAAAATATTCATAGCTAAATGATGTTTTGAATTCTAAAAAATCAAAAACTTTACTTTTACCTACGAAATATACTTTTGTAGGTAAAACCCATCTTTACCTACGAAACTATTCGTAACCAAAGGGTGTTTTGTATTTTCTGACTCATATTTACCGACGAAACTATTCGTAGCCAAAAGGTGTTTTGAATCCATATTTACCTACGAAACTATTCATAGCCAAAAGGTGTTTTGAATTCCGTAAGCAAAAAAATTCGATATTTACCTATGAAATTATTCGTAGCTAAATGATGTTTTGAATTCTAAAAAATCGAAAACTTTACTTTTACCTACGAAATATAATTTCGTAGGTAAACCCATCTTTACCTACGAAAAAATTCATAGCGGAAGGGTCTTTTAAATTTTTCAAAAACTAAGAAATTCATAATCTTACGTTTACCTGCGAATTCTAATTTCGTAGGTAAACCCATCTTTACCTATGAAAATATTCATAGCGGAAGGGTCTTTTAAATTTTTCAAAAACTAAGAAATTCATAATCTTACGTTTACCTGCGAATTCTAATTTCGTAGGTAAAACCAATATTTACCTACGCAAATATTCGTAGCTGAAGGGGTTTTTGAATTTTTCAAAAAAAAAAATAAAAATTAAAAACCTTACATTTACCTATGAAATGTAATTTCCTAGGTAAAACCTATCTTTACCTACGAAAATATTCGTAGCTAACGGGTCTTTTAAATTTTTCAAAACAACCAATAAATCAAAAATGTTACTTTTACCTATGAAATGTAATTTTGTAGGTAAAACCCATCTTTACCTACTAAAATATTCATAGCTAAAGGCTCTTTTCAATTTTTATAAAAAACCATAAATCGAAAACTTTACGTTTACCTACGAAATTTGATTTCGTAGGTAAAACTGATCTTTACCTACGAAATTATTCGTAGCTAAAGGGTCTTTTGAACCTTTCAAAACAACCAAAAAGATGAAAACGTTACTTTTACCTACGAACTATAATTTCGTAGGTAAAAGTCATCTTTACCTACGAAAGTATTCGTAGCTGAAGGGTCTTTTGAATTTTTCATACTTTTACCTACGAATTGTAATTTCGTAGGTAAAACCCATCTTTCCCTACGAAGGTATTCGTAGCTAAAGGGTCTTTTCAATTTTTTTCTCAAAGAATCGAAAAGGCAAATTTTCACGGGGTGGTGGAAATGGTGGCGGTAAGACTTTTGCAGACGAAAAAGTTCATCGGTAAAAGTGTTTTTCCTAAAAAAAATTTTTGACGGCTAAAAACCACCGGTAATAATGTAAAAATGTTTTAATTTTAAATTTTTTTTCCTATAACCTAAATGTGTGTGTATATATATATATATATATATATATATATATATATATATATATATATATATATAAATATAATTAAAAGGTATTATTTAAATAATTTGTAATATCACATGAAAAGGAATATTGAAAAGTTTAGAAATTTTAAATATGTTTAAGAAAAATTTTGAGAACAAAATAATGCTTTTGAAGAGAAAAATTAGCATTTTGAATTTTTTGAAAAAAAAATAAAATATGAGAAATTTTTTGAGAATTTACAAATTAAGAGTATTGATCAGTAAAATAGAGTGAATGCACCAGACATGTAAAATGGGCTAAATATTTTGGTTAAAATTGTGACTCAACTTACTGATCTCATGAGAACCTAAGAATTGATGTTAGTAAGTTTTATGGGCCCCATCATGATGTCTGTCGAACATCAACACCGTGGATTTGATGTCTCTCCTTTAGGTTATGAGATATCTCAAAAATTATCGGTAAACGAAACTCAAGTGGGCCATACCATTTAAATTATGTGAAGACATCCTAAAAAATATAAAAGCACTTGGTGGGGCCCACATGAGTTTTGGATGCAGTTGAAACTTGGTCTGACCCCTCATCCAAGTGGGACACACATAATGAGTGTGTTGGATATGTGAATCACATTTAGGCAGGCCCAATATATGATTACAAATGTTATAAGGAAACCTTTCTCCACTACATTTGAGTTACTCGTTACCTTTATCAGAGTAAACTCTGTGAGGTCCACCATTATTTATTTATTTTATCTACTCTATTCATCCATGTTAATAGATAATTTGAGGTCTAAAGAACAAAAAGGAAGCATATCCAAAGCTCAAGTGGACCACACCACAGGAAATAATGTGATTGAACCTATACCATTTAAAATTTCTTGGAGGCCATAGAAGTTTTGGATCAAGCTGATGTTTGTGTTTCTATTCATTTATATATTTTTGATATTATGAACAACTTTATCCATTTTTGGACAATCTGACCAATCCAGATAGAAGAGTAAATAACTTAAGATGTTTAAATCAAAATTCACTCAAATTGTTGATCAATCTTGTTTGCCCAATATCTTTCTCATATGCAGTATGATCGAGGCAAGTAACTGATCGAATTGAGGGTAATGATCAGTAGAATATAGTGAATGGACTAGACATGTAAAATGGGCCCATCATGATGTGTGTCAAACATCAACACCGTGCATTTGATGTCTCTCCTTAAGCTCATGAGATATCTAAAAAATCATCCGTTACGAAACTCAGGTGGGCCATACCATCTAAAACTATGTGAAGATATATTTTTTAGATGTCTTCACATAGTTTTAGATGGTATGGCCCACCTAAGTTTCGTAAGGGATGATCGTCAATACTATTATCTAGATCATCGATATTATATGATCCAGATCAACTAAACCACCATGGATATTATGATCTAGACCATTCCGACCATCAATACAATTATCCATACCATCTAGATTGTTGATGCTATGACCAAGATCATCTTGACCATGAATACTATGATCTAGAGCACAACTGATATTATGATTCAGGCCATTGAAACCGTGGGTATTATGATCCAAACCATCTGGACCATCAATAATGTGATCCAAACCATCTAGACCATTGATTGTATGATCTGGACCATTCAAACCACCAACATTTTCGTCTAGACCATTTAAAAAATTGATATTATGATCAAGACAATCCAAACCATCGATTTTATGATCTAAACTGTAATCTGTGGATATTATGATCGAGACCATCCAAACTATTGATATTATGATACAGTCCATCCAAAACATTTATATTATGGCCTGTACCATTCATACAGTCTATTTTATAATATAGGCCATTCGGACTGTTAATATTATGCCCTGTACCATCCAAAACATCTATATTATGGCCTGTACCATTCATCCAAGCTGATTTTTATTTTTTTTCCTTCATCCGGTCCTGTATGACCTAATCAACATATTGGATGTCAAATAAACAATATAGTAAGCCTTAAGAGGATTTTAATGATGGATATCCAATTACTATTGATTTCATGTGGTGTGGTGCACTTAAGATTTCTGTGGTGGGGTCCACTACAGATTTTTATCTGCCTCATTCTTTGGCTCATAACGTAAAATGATATTTCAAAATGGATGGACGGTGTGGATATAACAAATACATCATGTGGGGCCCACAAAACTTGGTGGATGTTGGTCGGTGCTCTATGGGTCCCACCATGATGTATGTGTTTCATCCATGTCATCCATCCATTTTTACAAATCATATTAGGGCTTGATGCCAAAAATGAGAGGGATATAAATCTCAGGTGGACCACACCACATGAAAACCATAGTGATTGGATATCCACCATTAAAACCCTCCCAAGGCCCACTGTACTTTCTATTTGACATCCAATCTATTGATTAGGTCATACAGGCCCAGATGAAGGGGGAAAAAAATATTGGATTGATCCAAAACTTTACATGGCCCCCAAAAGGTTTTTAATGGTCGACGCTCATTCAACACTGTTTCCTATAATGTGGTCCTGTTGAGATTGGGATATACCTCATTTTTTGTCTCATACCATAAAATGAAATGAAAAAAATAGATGGACGGCAGGGATGAAACACATACATCATGGTGGGGCCCACGGAGCACCGACCATGTGACCCCACTCGTGAGAGAGACTTAAAGTCTCTCTCGCTATCTCCTCTCTCTCGCGCCCTCTCTCACTCTCTCGCTCTCTCTCTCTCTCTCTCTCTCTCTCTCTCTCTCTCTCCTCTCTCCACCGCGCCCTGTCTCTCTGTCTCTCTGTCTCGGTCCTCTCTCCACCGCGCCCTGTCTCTCTGTCTCTCTGTCTCTCTCTCTCTTGGTCCTCTCTCCACCGTGCCCTGTCTCTCTGTCTCTCTGTCTCTCTCTCTCTTGGTGCTCTCTTCACCGTGCCCTATCTCTCTCTCTCTCTCTCTCTCTCTCTCTCTCTGTCTCTCTGTCTCTCTCCACCGCGCCCTCTCTCTCTGTCTCTCTGTCTCTCTCTCCACCGCGCCCTCTCTCCATCGCCCTCTCTCCACTGCGCCCTCTCTCCACCGCCCTCTCTAAAGCTCGTTTGACAGTTATCTCTCTCTCTCTCTCTCTCAATCTCAATATCAATTGAAACGATTTAGGGATTTGGGGATTTAGGGATTTGAAAATTTTTGCCCATGAATCACGTGGATCCATCACTTAGGTAGGCCACGCGAGAAGGAACAGTTGGGAGGGGGATGCCCACCGTTGATTTGCGTTGGGCCCCACCCAAGTTTCAAAAATATAGGGTCATTGATTTTTTGATGTAAAGCTGTGATTTTCATTGAATTTCGGTAGTTTGTGGGAAGTATTTGGGGTTTTTGATTAGTTAGTTTGATTTCTATTGTGCTTTTGTTGAATGATGATATTTTTCCTTTATTAATTTTTTTGTTTGAATTTATATATATTCTGCAGATTTTTTTTTCCTAATGTAGAGAAGAATCTTAATAGTTTAATGAAATGCAGTACACGTTGTTGAGTAGTTCGAGAAATACAGGCCCTTTAAATCAGTCTTGCACCTTGAACCCATTTTCTCTCTCAACTTGCCTTCCATGGAAAGTGGTGTTATATGCTACTAAGTATTTGTTTATATAAAAAAGTGTTCTCATACACCATTGCACATGAACTTTCATGTACAACAATTTATTTTATGCACAAATTGTCTATTTAGAAAGTTCTACAGTTAAAAGCTATGTTAGCTTACCATACAGTTTGTGAGAAATTCATTTCATTCATTCATTTTGTCAGTTCATATTAGATATATCTTAAAATGAAGCAAATTCAAAACTGAAATAAGTTACATGATATGAAACTGTAGAATTGAATGCATGTAATTGAAACAAATGTTGTGCCACAAAGTTTTCAGTTCATCCCAATGGAAATAACCTTATAAGTTATTTAGATAGTATCTAATCACACTACAAGAAAAATGGCCATTAGGGGCGTTTTTAGCACAGGCGGCCACAATAAACCGCCACTGTAAATGATGTAAGGGGCGTTTTTACGTAGCCGCCCGAGTACAAAACGGGCCATCGCCGCTGTTTTTTTTTTTTTTTTAAAAAACTCCAAATTATATCTTATCCCGCGTGGCGTTCTATTCCCAATTTTCCAAAACCCATCCGCCCCTATCCCAAATCTCCATCGCGCCTCTTCTTCTCCCACCTCTTTTGTACCAAAACCCATCTCCCCTTTTCTCTCCTCCCTGCAATATCCAATCGAAACTCTCTCTCTCTCTCTCTCCCCTTGTTTTCTTCACGTGTTGTTCCTTCTTCGATCTCTCTCCAACAATCGAAGAAAATTGAAGAAAGAAGAGAAAATCGAAGGTACTCTCTCTCGATCTCTCTCCCTTCATTTCTCTCTCTCTCTCTCTCTCTCTCTCTCTCTCTCTCTCACTTCCCCTTTCGATTATCAAGTAGCGGCAGCCATATCCGCCGTTGTCCATGGCCGCTGACATCTGCAGGTTAGTTGTTTGAAGAAATGGTCTAGAATATCATGTAGGGTCTGATGTGTGTAGGGATGGCTATGCTATGATAATTAGAAAAAAAAAAAGGAATTTCCAAGCAATGCACCAAATTATTGTGTTGGCTCTCTGCAGTTTGATTGGCATATGCTTGGTAAAATGTCTTGGTTCTTATTAATTGAGGCAGAGGTCCTATGTGCATGGTAGTTCAGAGGATTGATTCTCCCCTGGTTGGTCTACTGGGTAGGTTGGTTGTTTTTTTTTTTTTTTAAAAAAATTTTATTTTTGGTTTTGATTAGGGTGGCTGGAAGAACTGTACTTTTCCTACTTTGGTCTGGTTTTGGCTGTGGTCCCACCCTTTGTGTATGACTGTATAAAGGAGAAAGGGTTGTGCCATCCGATGGCTGAGGTCCACTTCTTTTTGTGGTGCCCACCTGAATGGTGGTGCGTTCTCACCTTTCTTAAATAAATAAATAAATCTAACCATTCCGATTTTGGGGGCTATGATCTATCTGCAGTGGATCCTACAATTCACCTTGTTTAACTTGAGTTACATATATGCCTTATCTCCAGCCACTGCATTCATACTTACGCCTGTCATACTTTGCTAGGGTATCAAATAATTCCACTAACGCAAATATTCATTGATGTACTTTTCAATTGAATGGTCTTTCAGTGGGCATTGTCCATTTAAATTCTGAGGATGATCTTTGCATGACAGGCTATCAGCCAGAATGATGTCCAAAACATTCTCCTCAACTTGTGCACAATTTAGAACTTAAGACAGAAGTTCATACAGGTGTCTACTAAATGTATGCATCTAATTCATGATTGAAAACCTTATTGTGAAGGTCCCATTAGAACCCAACTCCCATCTCCACCTATCTCTCTTCCTTGATATAGAAATAGAGTTGTTTTTTTTTTTTTTTAAAAGTTTCTTGTAGTATGACAAACTCCTCAATTTCTGTTTCCATTAGATTCCTGGGAAAACAAGAATTCCATCTAAATGCACCTGCCTTTAACTTAAAACAATATGCTCTCCTTAAACCCCCCGTCCAAGGTAGTATTGTATAAAATATCAGAAGAGGTAATGTATACTACTCAAAGGTAAGTCTTCTTTCATAGCCCCTTTGAAATTATATAATTGGCTTTATAAATTATGAAATTACCATCAATAAGTTGATTTAACCTTCACATATTAAGGGTATTAAAGTATTTTTCTTCTTGTATGGGTGTAATTACAAATATGCCCTTTGAATACAATATTAATGAAATTTATGTTGTTGAAATTTATACACTTTCTATTTTTCCTACGAGTGTTTGCATTTTCTTATTAGAATTGACTCTTACTGAGTCAATGCCTGAGCAGTTAAAGTGGGATGGACAACAAATTCATTGGCAATATGTTTACGCTGCCTCGAATCCAGCTAAGTACCATTGTTGTAAAGAGAAACATTTGATACTCTGGAACAATGTGATGTTTCATACACATGCACAAAGAAATTGTGCTGTGGAAAAGAGGTAACCAGAACTGAACTGTGTAAATCAGGGTCCACTTTACATGGGTCGAGAAAAAAAATTTGATGGAACTAATGTGTTACCTGGCTAGTTGGTTACTTCTAAATAGAAGGTTGAAATCCAAATAGTCAAAGTTTCCAAATTTGGCAAACAAATGTGTATCAATACAAGGATGTCGTCTCTCCATTTAAGTTCATATTCAGCGTTGTCATGGCACTGTATTTTTCTATTTTTTTCAGTTTTTTGTGCTGTATAGCAGTTCTATACGATGATAGGTGTGGCCTGTTCCTTTTTTGTGGAGCCCACCCAAATGATTGTACATCATTTTTTTTTGTTGAATAAAAAAGGAAAAAAAGAAGAAGAAGAAGAAGGTGAGACTCATCTGAAAATCAGGGTGGGAGATGTTCTTCCAGTGGTCAGGTATCATCTGAAGGTTAGGCTGCAAGTTTCAATTGTGTTCCTACAAAGTGTCAGGCAACTAGTCGTTGCCACTTTCAGATCCTGTCTTTCAGCAAACTGGCACGCCCATAGCCATGATGTGAATGCTTTTTTTGTTCAGAATGTTGTTCTTTTTTGTTCCCTTGTGTAGCAGTATAGATGGCTGCAGATAGGGGTGGACTGTTGTGGAGTGATGTGCTACTCTGATTTTTGTCTGTCCTGTGAATGGCCTGATGTTTATAGGGATGGCTAATCTGATCATCTGTGGTATGTGGAAGGATTTCTTGAATGGGGTCTGCTGTACGTAGGGAGGGCTATGCTATAGTAATTGAATAATAAAATAAAAATTCCAGGCAAGGTACACTTTACCAAGGAATTAACCAAATTATTTTATTGCATTGGCTCGCTGCAGTTTGAATGGAGAATAGATGGTAAAATGTCTTCTTTCCTATTAATTAAGGGCAGAGCTCCTATATGCATGCTAGTTCCAGATGATTGATTCTCCCCTGTTGTTGGTCTACTTGGTAGGCTTTTTAAAAAAAAAAAAATTAAAAAAAAAATTGTCTTTCCTGCTTAGGGAGGCTGGAAGAATTGTACTTTTCCTATTTTGGTCTGGTTTGGCTGCATGGTTCAGCCCTGTGAGACCTTGTGCATCACTGTATAAAGGAAAGAGTTGTGTCATGCGATAGGTGATGTCCTTTTTGTTGTATCCACCTGAGTGCCTTGTATAGATCTTTTAATATTACAAGTGGTATGCTATCAATTTTCTTAACCAAAAATCAAAAAAAAAAAAAAAAAAAAAAAAAAAAACTCATCTGATTTGGGTTCTATGACCTATCTGCAGCAGGTTCTACAATTCACATGGTTTAATTTGAGAGTTACATATATGTTGTATCTCCAACTGCTTAGTTCATGCTTAGTTACATATATGTTGTATCTCCAACTGCCTTAGTTCATGCTTATGACTGTCATACTCTGCCAGGATATTAAACAACTCTACATGCAAATATTTATTGATGTACTTTTTGATTTAATTATCTTTGGAAATCATTGTCCTGTTAAAATCGGAGGATTGCCTTTACATGACAGGCTATCAGCCAGAATGGTGTCCTTAACCTCATCCAAGGTGGTCCAGTATAAGTTACAGAAATGTGCAGCAAACAGACTGTCCTAATGCCGTTATCTTTCCAAAACCTTTTCTTGTCATCTAAAAGACAAAGGAAATGCCCTCCCACCTTGATACAACACAAAACTATATTTACAATGCAGCAAAATAAAACCTTATAAAAATAAAATAAAAAAATAAATCTGCAACACAAAACAAGCAACCACACCATCACCGGTATCACAAACTTCTCAAAACTAAAAGCAAAACCACCCAAACATGGCATCTAACGGAAACACTCATGCCATAACTCGCCATCAGCCAACCAGAGACAACAATATAAGTTCAACCAGACAATATTCTATACTTTATATTAATTTGGTAATAGTGCCCATTAATATTTATGCACATGCGTACTTAGTATGTATATATTTTATATATGGAAATTGGAAGTTGGAAGTTTCTATGGGCCAAATGAAACCGGGGTACGTTGAAGTGGACATAAGAAAACCAGCAACAACCAATACCACCAATCTAACCAGTTATTACATGCTTATGCTTGTGTCATTGTCCTCACCTTCTTAGCTGAATATGGTCCCTCCCACTTTTTATTTGGTTTCTTTTGCATTTCAAATTGAGTACTTATTTATAAATATCACATGTATCATCACCAAAATAACAAAACAACACTTCCCATTCTCCAACCATCCAGCTAAGATATTGTAGCATGGCAACAGTTATTGGACTGTGTCTGCGAGTTAAGCTGATGCGCTGTTTCCCTCTAATTGTTGCCTTGGTCCCTTGTTGGCACTGACAGTCCAATCCCCATAAATAAATAAATGCGGCTGTTGTCTCAGCTGCTCTCTCAAAACATTTAATTGCCCTAAATAATGTGGCTACTGTAAATGAGACTTGAACATTCAAAGAGTGAAACAGGGCCTTGTAGCCAGTAGTATTGAAACCAATAAGATTTCCACTGCATGTCATGCTATTTGCCACAAGCATCAGATGTTCATTTAACATGCCTTTTGCAACCATTTTCATAGATGTTGACAGTCGCTGAACTGACTGACCAAAAGCACATGAAATTCCGAGCAGTTTTTGAATTTATTGAACACCATATGGTGTAGATCTCCTCGTGTCAATTAAGTGCACCACAGGTAGGCATGAATCCATGGCTACCCTCCAAGCATCACCACTTTTTTTGTAAGTAGGGGTAGTAAACAGCTCCAAAACTGTTGCAAAAGAAGGCTGCAAAACAGAGGTTTATTTTTGCTTCTTCGTGTTCTTTTTTGTTTTTGGATTGTTGCAAAAGAAGGCTGCAAAACAGAGGTTTATTTTATTTTTAAATTTTTATTTTCAAGTGGTTTGATTTGGGTTTTCTCTAAAACAGCGGCCCTTTGTCTATTTTATCAGTTAAAGGATTGTTAGGCCATGCTATATCCATGATAGGTCTGCAATTTAACCACTATGCGTACGACTATGCAGTTCATGATTCTCCACCATAGAAACAGTCAAAACGGACCTGCTATCTGGTGGAACACATGTATACATCAAATGTGTTATGAATCAAGTTTTCTTAACTATCTATTCTTGTCTACATGTGAGGAGCACATGATTAGCCCATAGACCCAAGTTTTGGGCCAACACATCTAAGTCGTGGCTCCACCCAATCAACAGTCAGGATCTCAATACATGATTTTTTATTTTTTATTTTAATATAATATTTATTTAGGTTGTGCACCCCATTCATGACCAGACTTTCTATCTAACTTTGGAACATAAAAGGAAGCTCAAGGAGGAATTTGGTATTTCTTTACTTTGCTTCTTTCTAATGTGTGTGGGTGCCTGTACTAATGATTATTATTACAATTCTTAGTTCCTTTGCTGTTTGTGTAGGAATCGAACCATGGACTTTTGTTCAGGAACTTGGAGAGGCGGTCTTTATTCCTGCTGGGTGTCTTCATCAAGTCAGAAATCTAAAGGTATGCTGTAAACTATGTGCTAGGTAATGCATGCATGCTTTTGGACTATTCGGTCCCAAAGATTGTGCAGTCCGACACAATATTAATCATTCATCTGTAAGTAGAATAAGAAAACATATGCAAAATCCCATATCGCATAACGATAGTGAGTCAACTTGTCTCATCGAATGGCCAATGCACCTTAGTTGCATGATTGTTCTAACTAGGTGCCACTCTAACTTTAAATCACTCTCTTAACATGCTCCCACAGCTGTTTATACTTGCTACCATTTTGAAACAAACTCTTCCCCCAAATGCTCCCACTTCCTAGCTGTTTATACTTGCTACCATTTTGAAACAAACTCTTCCCTCCATATCTATTGCTGCTTCCCTTCACAGTTTAGTTCGTGTAGTCTTTTGTTGTGCAACTGTTGATTAACAAAAATTGCCTATTGCGAAGGTATTCTGCAATTCAGAATATTTACAATGAACCCTGAAACCACACAGGTATTCTGCATTTCCTCCATTCATTTTCCCCTGTTTCAATGGTGCTTATTGGCATGTGTCATGTATCTGTTACTTCTCTTGGGCTGTAGTGTGCTTTATTTTTTTTCCCCATGCCAGAACTGTTATTTCTTTCCTAACAGATGGAGATGCTCTTTTGATCCACTGTGATTGCGCTTCCTTTCTTGATTCCACCCATGCTTTTAACAGGAGAGCTGTTCATGGCCTGGAATTCCTGCTCTCAGGTGAGATCCCCCTGCCTATTATTTCATGAGTAAATACACGATAATGAGCTTCTCGTTGTTAGCAATGCATTTGGTATTTTGTAGATTGACACGAAGGATATTCTCTTCATATGCGGTGGTGCTTTGATTGACTTAGAAAAGACAATCTCATAAAGGTATACGGTTAAAATGAGAAAACCAACTAATGTGCTTGTGCTAATTGCCTTGTGTTGGTGGTTCATTTATGGAAATTTAACATGTTTTTGTCCATGCCCAGGCGTCAAGATTCTTCTATAGGGTTTGGAGCCCCGGTACATGCAAACATGAGGGCTGGTGGTCTAACAAATGCTGCTGTGACATCATCTCTACTAGAATCAGTGAGTTTAAAGCAGTTGCTACTAGACTACTTGTTGAGGAGACATTTGTCTGGTGCACCAGTCCATACAGATGGGTCCCATGGTTTGGTGATTCAGATGGGTTGATTTCGTGGGAATCACTGTGGATGGTAGATGTCTCAAAAAATCCTAAATTTGGTGATCCTAATTCTTAACCCTCAAACCATTGGCCTTCAAAGGCGGTTAAGAAAATTTAAATGGCTGATATCAAGATAAACAACCAAATAAAAAGATTTCATTCTTTTTGTTGTAGATTTTATGATTTCATAGCTTGTTTATGGAAGCATTTTGATTTTGTTTATTTACTTATAATAGGCACTTAGACATTGGTGAAGCCGAATTTTCTAGATTCCATTCTAGTACGAAACGTGGCGATATTGTTGGTGTCACTGGATTTCCAGGTTGGTTGGTTTTCATTTATGTTCTTCAATTCTAGCTAGCAAAACTTTTCCTGTATCTTATCCTTTGGGTATTGGCTGTACTTGCATGTCAAAATATTGATTTCTTCCTTTATAAACAATGACACTTGAGTTTTGTAGGAGAAAGTGGATCACTGATTATGTTAGACTTTTGGTATTTGCAAAAGAGCGGAAAGCAGCAGCAATGTGTTCAAAGTCTTATGAATAAAAGTTCATCTATATTGTGGTAAGCTAAATAGTTTGTTTCCACAAGTGCGTAGCATGGCTAATGATATGTTGGACGCATGAGCCACCCAAAGTATGGATTTGGGAGTCTACTATGGGGCATCTAAGAATGGTGATTAATGAAGTTCCTCTCCCGGAATGTGTGTGGTTTGGAGCATAAAGATAGGATGCTAATCCTTATGACTGTTGGTCAGGGAAAGGAAAATTGATGTGATGATGAATTAGGAAACGTAATGGGTAAAAGATCTGATGATATGCTAAAATTTCCAACATTTATGGTAGGAAAATGATTATTATTATTATTATTATTATTATTATTTGTAATACTTGTATGCTTTGATGAAGTACCCAACCAAATCTCAATCTTTTATGTTGATGCAAATCAGGGTGGAATTGGTCTGGCTGGCTTGTCTGCTGAGGATCTAATTGTCTGGCTGTCTTGGAAAATGATAGGATTTAATTGATGCAAATCTTTTCTGTTATGATCATATTAGAAAATGATCCTGCAAATATTTGGAAGGATCCAATATGCAAATCTTTTCTGTTATGATCATATCCAAGGGAGTTGCTTGCATGTCTGGTTGTTTGCTTGTTTCTTTTTGCCAATTGTCTTTATTTGATGGAAGTGGTGTTCATGTATGTAGGGTAGTTGTGCTACACCAAAAATCAGGCCTTTCAAACTCTCAAGTGGGCTCCACCTGTTAGATGGGCTAAAAGTTGTCACTGCTCCTCATCAAACGACTTCCGCCAAAGGTTGCTACTCTCATTTGTTAGCAGTTACAGAGGCATAAACTGTGTGCATAGATTTTTTATGTGGGTTAGGGATGGATTGGTTTGTTGCATGGAAGGGAAAAAAAGTTTGGATTTGAGATGGGTTTGGATTGGTTCAGCTTCCTTGAATACAGGTGGATGCAACCTGGTGCCTTAAGCTATGTTTCTAATACACAATTTCTTTTTAACTAAATTATTGGACTTATTACATTTCCCTTGCTTATAGGATTATGTTGTAACAAGATGGTATAAAGCTCCTGAATTGTGTGGATCCTTTTTTCTCTAAGGTGCATGAATTTTAGTTGGCCAGATATGTGGAATCAGTTTGATAATGTACTAACCTTTGCTCTATCCTTTGGTAGTTCTTATTTCCTTTGCTTCTATTATAAATTCTGTTTATTCTTTCTGTCATTACACTGATTGTTTCAAAGATTTTATTTCAAATGAAGCTTGGATAGTAGCAACAACGTGTGATCTAGGTTGTATGAATGAAACTATAATAGTTATCAGCTACATCTGGTTTATCTACTTCAGTGCTTCAATATAACAAAGAGTTCCCATAATGTTTGACTTGAGCAACTATTTAGATGGTAGGCTCGAGTGTTCGCAATGCTTACATGGATGCATGATCAAAGCTGTTCATCAAAGTGCAACCACAATATGGCTTTTGTTGTGTGGAATTCAGGTCTGTCCACTCATCTAATGGCCACACATTTACTTTAAATGCTGACCACACTTGTATGGAGCCTTACCAATCACATGCACCAAAATAGCATTAGCGTGTGTGGTAAGAGCTTTTTCATCAGATGGACTAGTGTGTACAAAACAAATGGATGTCTAGAAGAAAACTATATCAGCGAATCCATTTCTTTTGTATATTCTCCAACCTGAGAAGCAAATCTGCCTGATTTTTGCACAAGAACATCTAATCAATTTAGTTCATGTAATGGAATTATGTATAGCTGAGATCTCATATACATCTTCCATATTTGCATGTGCAGCTATATGTGGATGTGCACAGCTCCACACACCTGTGGCTTAGCAAACAACTGTTTCAGATTTACTTAATTTGATATTGATTTGGTTGGTCCTTGTATATGATATTTGCCTTTACTGCATGCGTAACTCTTCAACTACAGTAGTGTAATTTTTGTTGTCGGCAGGGAACTCAACAAGGAGCAAGTACATTTGGATTTGGAGGAGAAACAAAGGAGGCTGGAGGAGCTAACGAGGTAGAGGGAGGAGCAGGAGAGGAGGATGGAGGAGCAGGCGAGGCTGAAGGAGCAGGAGAGGAGGATGGAGGAGATGCGGGTGGAGCATGAGTGACGGATAGTGGATATGTTTCAGGCTCTCGCCACACGCTTACCCATCGATGCCCCATCACCTTCGTCTCCATCTTTGTGATTTTTTGTATTTTATTTGTAATGTTAAACTTATATGTATTTATGCATGATGTAGTTTATGTTTTGATGAATTTATTTATGTACTTTGGAGTTAAATGGATGTGAATGTGAATATGATGAAATATATTACATAATAGGTGTATATCAGGAAATATATTGTAACAGGTGTATATCGAGAATTTTGGGTAAAAAACCAAAAAACTTTTACCTACGAGAACTTTCGTAGGTAAAAGTCTCAACAAAGGTTTTACCTACGAAAGGTTTCGTAGGTAAAAGTCTCATCCATGTTTTTACCTACGAAAGTTTTCGTAGTTAAAATTCTCATCCATGTTCTTATCTATGCAAATATTCATAGCTAAACATTTTTAAAGTATTTTCACATGATATTATTCGTAGTTAAAAGTTTTTGTAAATATTTTAACTACAAGATTATTCGTAGGAAAATGTTTGGTAAATATTTTTACCTGCGAAAAATGTGTAGGTATAAGAATTTTTAGCTACGAAATTAGTGGTAGGTAAACGTTTTGTAAGTATTTTTACCTGCGAATATATTTGCGGGTAAAAGCCTTGTAAATACCTTTTAGCTATGAAACTAATGGTAGGCAAAAAGTGCTTTTAATATTTATAGTTATGAAAATATTTGTAGGTAAAAGGTCTTGTAAATATTTTTAGCTACGAAATTGTTGGTAGGTAAAAAGTGTTTTAATTATTTTTAACTACGGATTTGTTGGTAGGTAAAAAGTCTTGTAAATATTTTTAGCTACGAAATTGTTGGTAGGTAAAAAGTCTTGTAAATATTTTTCCTACAAAAGTATTCGTAGTTTGAGAGTGTTGTCATTATTTTTACCGACGAAAAATAGCGTTGGTAAAATGTTTTGCCTACGAAAACTTTCATCGGCAAAAGTCTTACCTTTGCCAACAAAATTTTGTTTTCGTGGGTAAAAAGTTCCCTTGTAGCTTTTAGCAGGAATTTGCCAACGAAAAGTTTCGCAGGTAAAATGTTTTGCCAACGAAATTAAGACTTTTGCCTACGAAAAGTTTCGTTGGTAAAAGTGGCTTTTCTTCTAGATATGTATTAAAACAAAGGACCCATGAGTCCACTATCTGGTCTTCGAGTCAACTTGCCCGAGTCAGGTGACTCTTGGTGTAGAACTGGGTTGGGATTGATTGAGTCAGAGTCCATTGACTATTCATATCTGACTCACCCGAGCCGTCAATCCATGGTTATGGTTATGGTCTTGCCATCTGGTGGGACTTATTGGCTTGATTCGATGGGTACCATTCAACGGACGAGTTGGATGGCTTACACTGTGCTATCTTAACACGTGTGGCTGCGAGCAGTGCATATGTAGTGTGGACAGGGGTGCGTGTGGCACATGGAGTGTCAATTGGTTGCGTGTGATATTGGTGGGCCATACAAATGTTTTAACGGTGAGAATAATTGTCCCTGCTGCTATTTATTTCTGGATGTGGTCCACTTAAGTTTTGGATATGAATCATTTTTGGTATCATGCTCTAAAATGATCTCAAAAAATGGATGAGCAGTGTAGACATAATAAATACATCATTTTGGGGCCATCTAACTTTTATCTCCTTTGAACCGTTCGTACATCCTGGAGATCGAGGAACTACAAAGCTCGTCACATACCCACACCAGCCATATCGCTGGTGTACGGTAGACCAGCCAATTCACTTCCCTGCACCTTCTCAGTAGGTGGGCCACACCATAGGTAAAAACTGGCAATCTCCTAAAAACCTCCTAATGCACTAGATGGCCCAACATAATGGGTTGATCGGCCTGAATTTCAGAGTGTTCAAACTTTCAAGGTGGGACCACCATTGGGATGGGTTGGTTATCGTACACAAGTCACGGTGACCATGTGCAACCCTTGTTAAGCTCTGTTTTACACTGACTTGTAGTAACTAAGCTTGTTTTACAGTGACTTTCGATAAGTAACCAGGGATCTTTAAGCTGACAGGAAAGGGCCCTCTCTCTTTCTCTCTCTCTCTCTTCTCTAGATTTTTCTATTTTTTAATTTTCTCTTTTAGGCCAATTTTATCTTCACATTAACCCTATTAGATTGTAAATCTCCAGCTATGTAATATTTTCTCTAGCTATATAATATCCTATATTTAGCACCTGGGATCTTTCTTTCAACTATGTAATATTTTCTCTAGCTATGTAATATCCTATATTTAGCACTTAGGATCTTTCTTACAACTATGCATATTGCATATCAATAGGTTGTAATCATATTATAAAGAGGATGTTTTTCGTCTAATACAATATACACAGAAATTCCAAACATATTATGGTATATATCAGAGCCAAGTTTGATCAGGGCCGTTGATCCAAATTTTGAACGGTCATGATCTCTTGAGTGATCAAAGTATACACCGATCTTCAGTGTGTAGTCTTCCTCAATCCATCTGATCTTTCTTACAACTATGCATATTGCATATCAATAGGTTGTAATCATACTATAAAGAGGATGTTTTTCGTCTAATACAATATACACAGAAATTCCAAACATATTATGGTATATATCAGAGCCAAGTTTGATCAGGGCCGTTGATCCAAATTTTGAACGGTCATGATCTCTTGAGTGATCAAAGTATACACCGATCTTCAGTGTATAGTCTTCCTCAATCCATCTCTCCTCCCACTAACCCCATTAGCACGACGGTTCTCATCCTCTGCTGCGACCCATCTCTCCATTGCTGCGATTTCATCATAAGTTATCCGACATATGCCATCACTAGAATCCAAGACAACAACAACATGACCACTTCAAAGTCTTCTGAGTCTACTATAAACCGTACTCTTGCATCACACGATTCTTCCAATCCACTCTACCTTTATCATTCGAATCAGCTAGGTATTGTGCTTGTTTCTCAACAACTTAATGGAGATAACTATACCACTTGGAGTCGTGCTATGATTGTCGCTCTTAGCGCGAAAAATAAATTGTGCTTCATTGATGGTTCCTACCCACCACCACTCACTACTTCACTTGATTTTGCCGCTTGGATTCGATGCAATCATATGGTTCTCTCTTGGGTTTTCAATGCCCTCACAAAGGAGTTATCTAATAGTGTTGTTTACAATGACAACGCTCATGATGTTTGGATTAATCTACGTGACCGCTTTGCTCAAAGCAATGGTCCACGTATATTCTAGCTCCAACGTTCCATCTGCTCTCATACATAAAATTAGTCCACCATTACTTCATATTTTTCTTAGTTGAAATCATACTGGGATGAATTATCTTCTTTCTCTACACTTCTCACATGTACTTGTGATGCATCCAAAGATCTCGCTTCTTATTAACAGAAAGAATGTCTCATGCAATTCCTTATGGGACTTAATGAAAGTTATTCCGTTATACGAGGACAACTGCTTCTTATGAATCCTCTCCCGATGATTAATAAAGCATATTCCTTATTGCTCTAAGAAGAAAAATAATGTGAAGTTGCTTCGTCTCCCCAACCTTCTGATGCTACCATGGCACTGGTTGTTGCCAATCCTTCATCTCCTGTGGTTCCCAGTCGCAATCCTAGACATAACTCCTACAAAGACAACCACGGCAAGCGTCGACCCAACCTCACATGTGATGATTGTGGCTGGATTGGTCACACAAAAGATAGATGTCATGCCCTTCATGGATATCCACCCGGCCATCGTTTACATGGCTCCACTCTATCAAGACCAATCAGAGCACCATCTCATGACAATACAAGTGCTACCACTTCTGCCCCATCCACTCCATCTCTTACTCCAGAGCAGTATCAATAGCTTTTATCTCTACTCAATAAAGGTACAACACAGCCTAAGGCACATCTTGCAGGTAATTCATCTTGTCTCTCCGCTTCTTCCTCTCCTTCCACATGGATTATCGACATTGGTGCCACAACCCGTATGTCTCATTCTCTAATCCACCACCTTTCCCCCCATCACATTACCTAATGGTCATCTTGCCCCTGTTACTCATATGGGGACTGTTCCTCTCACCCCAACTATTTCCCTTACTAATGCACCGTGTGTTCCATCTTTTCGTTTTAATATTCTATCCATTAGTTAATTGACTCATTCATTAAACTGTTCCATTACCTTTTTTGTTGACTTTGAAAAAAAAAAAAGGATGTCCGTGGCCTTCAACCAGAATTTTCTCTCATTTCAATTCTTTCACTCAAGTAGCCCATTGTTACATCTCCTTTGTATTTTAAGGGTAGCTTGCACTTATATTAATTTCAAGAAGCCCCGTAGGAGGAATTTATGACATTCATTCCACATATCGTTGCGCGACCTATGTTATGGGAAATCCAAAGTACTCCGAGACTTGAAGAATCCTCCGAATAGCGAGGTATTGAGAGACATCTGAGTAGCATGATCGGGAGATGCCTCTGAGTGGTGAGGCATGAGGTAGACATCTGAGGAACAAGACTTAATGAGGTCTTGCTCAGCTTAATATCAAATCCGAGGTACGACGCCATAATCATCTCGGACTTGATCGAAAGAGTGGAGCGACAGATACCGTGTCTCATTATCGCACGATCAATGGGATAACTACATAACCGCCAATATCTACATATTCGTCGGTGGTGGTTAGTGGCTAAGATCGCACCGCGTATTGCGGACACATCTATCCCAGTTGAAAGGTATAAATAGTTGTCAAATGCAAGGAACAGGTACACAAAATCTCTCAACCAAAACCCTACTACACCACTTAGACCCAGATTCCTCGCCTGACTTTGGCATCGGAGGGTCCCCTACTCTAGCCAGGGTCTCCTTTGTCCTTCCTTTGTGCAGGTATCAAGAGGTTAGAGTCTGAGCTCGGAGCTCAATGCGAGTGACCCAGATTTCTGGGTCAACAACCTACATTGAAAGTGGGAGATAAATTGTTGTGGCAGGGTTATCGAATGCCCAAAAGAACGTGTGAGATAATTTCTATTATGAAAGGTCCTCTCCGCTCTTGTATATTGTTTCGTAACAAAACATGCGTTTGTTTAGTTTAGTCCATAATATCATAATATCTCTTTAGCCATTGGGCATCAGGTGTTTTCTATAGTTATTAAGCTGTAATCATTTTATACAGTCGGATTTGGCATTATAAGTTTGTCCATGATTGATAGTGGGATCAGATAGGGTGTAGTCAATAAGATGCCGGATAGTCATTAGCCTGGAAGGCATTAAAAAACCGATGTCCTCATAGCCTTTGAGTTCTAGAGCTATGGTGTTGGAGTGTAACTCCATCCACGAAGGTAAGTATATATAATGTATGCATGCACATCCTTTTGGGTACGTGCTTAAGTGGTGCCTTTCAGAGGGTCTTCTCAACCATAGTATCAAAGAAAAATCTAATGCGGGCCCAAATAGGTTCTTATGCTATAGGATGGTTCTACGGTTATGAAATCTATACTATAAGGCTTCCCAATGAAGAAAATTAAAAACAAATACGAGAATAATAAAATTACTAAAATGTAAATTACCAAATTATAAAGTGCTGAGAAGTGAATTGGCTAGAGCTAAAAATCCTAAAAAATAGAAAATCTCGTGTTTCAATTCATATATAGCTAGCTAGTAGCTAACAAGAATATTCACTAGTAGAGTTGCAAAATCTATCAACGCGCACATGGGGCTGGCCGGCTGCAATGGAGATTTATGTCAATAGATGTGGTGGTGAATTATTTCATGAATGTTTCTTCCTTATTTTGGAGTTGCCACTAGTTGATAGAACTCCAAATCTATGGTCTATTAGGCTGTTGTAATTTTAAAGTTATTTTAAATTTTGGTGTTTTCAAAAATCTCATCATATCCTTTCCTCCAAAATTTTATTTGAAATTCCTTGTCCCGTATATATTTTTCATTTGAAATAGTCCCGCATAAAAATTGTAAAAGAAATGTGAAGATATTATGTGGGATGTAGTTGTAATATTTCAAAAAATTTCGACCACAAGTATGCATATGAGTGCTTTTCCACGTGTGAAAACTTGTAGACTCCCGTAGACCCACATACACTCTGTAATGAACCTTAGACCCTCGTATATCTTCGTATACATGATTTTTGTCATATCAACTGTTGAAAATAAGTCAACATCACTAGGTTAAGATATCTGATCATCCACCTTGATTTTAGATCACTCGATCATAGTGAATCAATTGTGAGATTATCATATCCACCCATATACATTTATCCTAGAATTTGATCCATTCATCCTACTCGTTACTAGGATTAATAAAAGATCAAAATCATGATCTAAGGATCCTAACCTTGTGTACATTGACATATACATGTAATTACACATCCTCAGCTTCATATATCGTAGTATACTCAACTGATCAATAATTCAAACCATAAAAAACTCTTTATGGATAGATTTATCTATCCAACCGTTTGAATTCCATATGGATCCTTACATCATCAAGAAATTAACAAAAAAAGCCCATCTAAGCAGTTACTGTAATACTCCGAACTTTTCACTACTCAAGTATTAAAAGTTCTCGAGTATTACCATGGAATTTAACTTAATATATACCCATTTACGATACCAATTTAGCCAATCCTAACCTTACATATGAATCACCATTGGGAATAATATTTATCTATAGACTAATTCATCCGACCATCTATTTGTAAGACATTCCGTCATATATCTTAGTATTTTCACTTGTCCATCTTAACTAACCGATCAGTAAACTATGTATCCACCACTAGAAAAAGATATTTGATTGTCCACTTTGAGTTTGGACCACCCGATCGTAGTAAACTAATAACCTGATCTCTACATCTGCTCATACACATATTGAATCGAGATTTTGGTTCGTTCATCTTACTCACCACCTATGTATATGTTTAACCTACCATCAGAACTACAATTTGAGGAACTTATATATATGAACAAGTCGCTTGAATCTAACCGTATACATGTTCTTCCTCTCGATTACTCTAAAAAACCACTTGTATTCATCCATTTATGAAATTAACTGTACATCTACCTTCATACATGGTCAGAGTACTAACCATCATGTTCTACTATTTGAACATGTCATTTGACCATCCATTATGTGATTTGATATATGTATCTTTTCTTAATTAATTTGGTAAATAACTCTTTATTCATAATGATTTACATGTAAGTTTTTTTGTAAGAATTTCTTAGAAATGTTTGTATAACCATGTAAAATCATTAGATTTTTCAAAACTCTTAGATCATCAATAATTACGAAAATGTCATTGACCTAGACCCTTGAATTCCATATCATATAGTTCTTATGATCCGTTTGATGTGAAATTTCATATCATGCCTATATATTAAAAATTAACCACACGTGTCAAATTTCAACTATTAGATCATTATAAAAGTGGCCCGGTTGACAAATTATCCCCTAAGTCGTTGATTTTAGTGTCCATTGACCGAGAAAAGCTTGTAGGTATTCGTAGTAGGATATTTCCATTTATATGAATGACTTGGATTGCTCATCATATGGACTAAGTGTGAAATATGAAGAACACACTTTAGTAAACTTTTCCTTATGGCAAAGTTATCCTTTTCAGGCTTACCAACTCTTTATAAATTTGGATCTTCCGATTTACCCACTTTATGCCGTCCATCGCAATTTAAACTTAGACTACACTTTGGCCTCATATGATTACGAGATCATACAAAATTTAGACTTCGATTTGTAATCTTACACCGTTGAATATTGAAGCCAGTTCCTTCTTTTTGGCGTAGTAGGTGAAATTTCAAATCTAGGCCTTTTTCACCATCGATCAACCTCCAAATTTTGTCCGATCATTTGCCTATCCTAATTACACATTTTCTCCAAAATTGATCCTTGATTATTAAGCATGGACTGTTAATTAAGATCAAGTCCTTTTTAGCACCTGTTATGAGAATTGATAAGCTTATATAAGATTCCTATTTACTTTATATTTACGCTCTTGGGCCAACACAACCTGACTAAAGTGATGAGTGGAATGGATTTCTCAAAAATGCATCATAGTGGACCCCACCTATTCTGTACAACCAAACCCCAAGCTAAAACTTCCACTCGGGGTAACTACACACGTGAAAATTGTGTGCACTAAGAATACTCTATGCCAAGACTTCTAGTTTTGAATCTTCAGTAGATGTAAACCATTCAATATTCATTGGAGTGAATTTTAACTCCAACAAAGAGATCAAGGAAAGCTCGAAGGATCTCACCACGTTGGAAAAATCGAGATTCGAGGACTCGATTGTGAAAACACATAATAATAATAATAATAAAAAACCACCTGTCACATAATTTCGTGGAACCCACCAAAAGAACCATTCTGGAACCTTGATCCTAGGCCATCCCAAGTTTCCCTTAACAAATCCAGATCATCCGAAAGAACCAGTTCAAGTAGAAATGGGCCGGGATGGAATCTACCATTGGAGCATGAGTTGTCTTCCTCAAGAAAACGATGGGTGTTAATCACGGTGATTAACCCCATTCAAAGATCAAAAACCTGTTCCGGATGGCCCACCTACATATATTATACTCTCCGAAATACTAGACAAGAAAGAACTAGAGATCCGGACTGTAGTTGCCAGATCAAAACGATGCTTAAACTTACCTGCGCAAACCCAATTCTGCTCAATGTAACCTAGTGTCTTAAGGTCACGCAAGGATGATTTAGAAACTCTGCAGCTATATAAATCCCTCCTCTGATGTTGTGGAACGTCCATAACAACTGAGAGAGAGAGAGAGAGAGAGAGAGAGGGAGAGAGAGAGAGAGAGAGAGAGAGAGAGAGAGAGAGAGAGAGAGAGAGAGAGAGAGAGAGAGAGAGACGTTTATAGCATCGTCGGGCTGCCCTAATAGCCTTCAAATTCAAAAGGCTAATCAAGCCCAGATCCCTGGTTAAACAGAGGTTAGTTAATGGTTCAACTCATTGTTGGTAAATTCCAAATAAATATCAATGCTCATCTAACTTTGTTTTTTTTTTTTTCAAAATTCAAATTACATAGAAAACCAAGTCGAGCCAAATTAAGACAACAAGCGTAGTCACTGGAATTTAAATTTTAATTGGGCTGATTCTATACGTCGAACAAGGTAAGTTGCTATCCAGGCTCCATCTAAATTTAAGTTTTCTTATATGGATATAATAGTAGGTTAAAAACCAAATTCAAATTGTAGACTAACTCTAGCATAAGTTTTGATCATAATCATATGACCTATTTAGTGCTGTGGTCTAACTGTACAATCTGTGTAATCATGTTTAGAATCTAACCCTAAAATCTACATTCATATTGAATATAATGTAAAAATTGGTCCTAACAGTGTAACATGCCTAATACGATAACCTTACTAGAAGAATCATGTTAATTATGTTAGCGTTGGAGTGCACGACGCAAATCTAATAAGGTTAGAGTAAGATCGAGTTTAAGAGGTGAGGGTTTTTTCTTTAAATTTTGTGATAATTTGATTTGATTATTTTATTCTTATATGCTTCGAGTTTTATTGTTGTGAATCATCACCTTATGAATGACTATTGCAAAATTTAAATTATCACATTATTATCTTCTCACGTAAGTATAATGTTGGAAATCTCACTTCTAGTGATCGATATAATACGTGGACGTAAAGCATTTCGGGTAGTGGCCCTTTTGGTTAGCATGTAATCCCGTTGGTTGGGTAGTAGTGTACAATCGATGTAAGAAAACCACCATGCGTGTTATATCACTTTTTAGGATTGAATGTCATAAATAGTTGCTCCATGAACAAATCGTGTTACGTAAATCTTCCAATCCTGTTGTTGTGTTGCCTTGAGATGTTCGCATAAATCCACGTTAATGTTGGACACGCCAACGAATTTCCATAGTATGGGATGCGGGGTGAGCCAGGTATTCTTGAATTATTTTCCACATTATGATAAATTGCTGAGTGTGATGGACCACACATACTTTACTAGGCATGTATTTCATGTAGAATATTTATACATACCAATACCACTTATATTTGTGGAGTATGAGATGTATCAGAACCCTCTTATTCTTATGAATCACTTGAATCATTGTAAACTTTAGAGGATAAACACCACTATGAGTAGGGCATTGACCCTTTTCAACCATACATATGTTGCAAGTAAATTACAGATTGATAATACAGTCAATGATCATTCTGTGGAAAATATATTCGAATAGAGAAGAAGAATAATGCACGACTTGCTTTTATTTATTTTTTTGCTGCAAACTCTGATAATGTAATAATCTCCCATTAAGATGGCATTAAAGAATTATTTGTACACTTTTTTACTCTAATGGAATAATAAATACAATCGATTTTATTCTCATGAATGGTTGATTACTTTCGTGAATATAACTGGATATGATCTAATTGAGGAAAAAAACAAAGTATGATTTTGAAGCATCCATTTTTTATATTATTAACACATAGAATTCTCGGTCACAAGTATGTACTCGAGTCGCGAAAATTCATAGCGTTACAGTTACATTTGATCATCTTGAAATCTAAACCTACCATCTAGACCTTAGTATACTAAGTAGTATTTACCATTATTAAAATGTAGATGTAATAGATATATGTATGCTAATGAATATCTTTAATTTTCTATGGTGTACACGTTCACACCTAACACTGAAACCTCATAAAACTTATTTTCAACCCAATCATGATGGAATTTCAGATAATGTCTAAACAACCCAAATGAACCGTTCATCTATAATTTTAGCCCTTAATTCACAAGATCCAATGTTCATCAGATTTTACATCATATCCACTGAATGACCCGCTTGGAAATCATAAAAAAACCATCTTTGTTATCCACATATAATACTTGACAAATCTAACAGTTTATATCTTACATCATTGTACGTTTAAAATAAGTTACGGAGCCTTGGACTATTCAGGGAGAATCCTATGCTTTCTGAAATTCAAGGAATTTGTTAATTGTGTACATACATTCTAAACGGTGTGCCCTTGCCCAAGAAACTTCGATCCGACCGTTAATATGAGAAACCACCCATACATTTACACCTCATCACCTCAAAGGACTGCATATACTACTTATGATTTTGATGAAATTATATCATTAAATGTAGTCCTAATCTCATATAGTCACTTGAGAATAGTTGATATCTAACAATCCAAAACCTCATGATGGGAGGCCACTGAATGCTGAGACTGTTCTATGATCAATCAACCTTTGAATTATTCACGTGTGAACTAATTTTAAAACAAGAGCATGTGTTGTAACGCCCCAAATTTCAGAGGTCAAGTATGTCCTCGATCTCCAAATTCTCAGGTGTTAACTTTTAATGAAGACGCATAGTTTAATAGAGATTTAGATGTCACCAAACCAATGGTACAAAACTAAATCAAACAGTGTATATATAGTCTGAAAATAAAGTGGTGCCACAACAAGCACAATAGTATTTGTGCAGTCATCCAACCAAAATAATAGGGTCCATTCAGTTGGGGACTCAATATATAGGTTCAAAATGTACAAAAAGAATCGGATGACTTAGTATAACAATTCCAAAAAGAATTACGAAGCAGAGACATGCAAGCCTATGCCTAACCATCTGCAAAGTGAAAGTATGACACCTCCTTAGCAAGTTCGTCGTTAGCCTCATTTAGGATCGTTGCCTCTATGGTACCTGCATCAATGATACTTGGTTAGTGTTTTAAAACACTCTCCCAGGTGAGAGTGAGTCACTAACTTAGTGTTACCATTATCATAGGTTATGCACAGTATTAAAATGATCTAAGTACAGGTCATGAAAGCACAATACAACAATTGATTTTCTAAATCTGGTTGATTATTTTACATATATGTTATGATATACGAATGCATATCCTAGGTACCAATGGGGATGTGGCTCATCACCAAAATCACCCAATGGCTTGTTAATCGATAGTACTGTGGCTAGTCACCAACATTACCCATAATACGACCTTTAACCGACAATAATATGGCTCATCACAAATATAGTTGAAAAATGCCATGATGTGCATGCTTTAGCTAAGTGTTTATTAATCCACTTCAAATAGCCAATTTGAGAAGCTAGAATACCATAATTGAACTAGGAGTCCAATAGACAGGATCGCATGATTTGTCACCAGAGTCTTGTAATACAAATTAGGGTTCATCACCCCATATCACTTACAAATAATGCAACCAATGGTAAGGGTCTCAATGCCGAAAATCAACAAGTGAATGGAAGGCTCATCACCTTCATCATGATATCAATGTAGTAAGGGTTTGTCACTCAAAATCAATAAGTGCAGGATGGGCTCATCACCTCCTTCACTACTCAATGGTCACTATGGGCAGCTTATTACCTAGCATAGGCTGACAGTTCAGACATAGTGTCCCACATCACCATGCCCGGTTCATGAGATTTGGCAAGTACGATTTGTATTAATCACAAACATTTATAAATGTGATTGTGTAACAATGGAGATCATAGTACCCTAGATTCAGTAAGATGTTCGGTAACAATCAAATATAATAGATGATTAACTCCCAAAAGGAACTAATCCGGTGGATCAACGGAACTTCGACGAGACTAACCTTGGGTGTAAAACATCCTAAGTGGCCCTAGCTAGTGTCGGCCAGCTATGTTTCGCCTTAGTTGATCGAGGTAGTGTGTGATGATCAACCCCAGGTAGGCAGTCCACTATTCAACGATTCTTAGAGATTAATCCAATGCAATATACATATATAATATCATGAACATGATTATCAGCACGACATACTGGTTTAATATCAAAATCATTCCTTGGCATATAACTAAACACTTGGTATGCAAAACCAATAATTTCATGAATTCACAACATATCAAGACTAGATGAATCCTACGACCATAAATTTATACAAATAATCAAGCATGTCATTATCTTAACAACAATTAGCACATGATTCATAATTGTAGAGTAATCCTCACATTTAAACATAGATAATTCTAAGAAAAACCCAATAATTCACTAACTGGAATCGACAAGGGCTGATAAAGGTTAACTTAAGGTAATAGTCATCACCTTGAATATAATTTCACGTACTAAAGGCACCTAGGGTTCAAGATTCAAGATTATCCTAATTTCCCTACACGATTTTCAAAGAAGACCTAATTAAGATCAGTAAATCCTAATTCGGCTCCTAATTTATGGAGTAAGATGATGATCTACCTCTAATTTACAATAAACATCGATCATACAGAGGAAACCATAACTAATTTGGAGAATCCCAACAAAAATCCCTTCTAATCACAAATAAAACCCTAAAATTTAGGTTTTTCCCTAACCTAGCACAAGAAATCCTTTATATAGAGATTCCTGAAAAGTGAGGGAGCTTCACCCCAACTCATGTGCCCACCTACGGGTCTAAGTTGAACAATTAGATGGATGGTCCCAAACATCCAATCCATATAGGATTCCAAGCCCGTCAAGGAGAACGTGTTTCCATAATACCGCGATCATTGGCCCACTAACAAACAATTTAGAGTTTGTTTGAACATTTCGATAGCATTTAGGGCAATTTAGAAAAACAAAATTTCATAGACCTCGATGCTTGGTTTATAGATCACATGCTTAGACACAATATTAAGTCTCTACGGTGTATTTATTCACATCATGAGTGTATTTTAATCCAATTAGTACAGTCCTTTAGTGGTAGCAGCCGCATATTCACTCAAGTTGGTATGATCAAGTATGCATGTCGTTACACATGTGCATGCTTGTACACGAACCAAAATAGCACCATTTTCCCTTACACACGAAAACCACATTTGAATGAGGTTTCCTTGATTCCCTTCGGATTGAAAAGAATCCAAACTTCATGCAAATTCAAGAGAGATGTCCTAGCTATTCAACCATGCCTACTAAAAGTTATGAATCTTAGCCGTCCATGACTATTGTGTTAGATCCGGATGAACGACCAACATACTGTTGTCAAGAGTCGATCGGGTTACAACTAAAACACTACTTGGATTCACATCTAACAACTTTAGATTTTCAAAATCACAAACCTTCACACTACAACAAAAAGGGGTATAAACGGCATTTCCGCTATACGTTTATCGGCGCTATGTAAGACCTAACAATGAATATCGTAACATATTAAAAAAAAAAAAACTGACTGGCCAGCGCGACTCTGATCTCCTATTTCTTACCCGTCTCTCTCTCTCTCTCTCTCTCTCTCTCTCTCTCTCTGCACCTCCACAACTCTCTCCTATTTCCTACCCGTCTCTCTCTCTCTCTCTCTCTCTCTCTCTCTCTCTGCAACTCCACGACTCTCTCCTTCTCTTTCTCCTCTTTCCCTCTCACGGATGCTTTGGGATCTCTCTAGCTGCAGTAATCTGCTTTGGGATCTCACCGTAGTATCTAGATCTGCCACTCTCTTGTTTCCTAGAGTTTTGGATCTATTTTCTGCACTCTGCTGCAGTTCGGTCTTCTGCTGCTGGTGAATCTCAGATTCTCAGCTATGATGTAATGCTTTTCTCTTCTTGTTGTTGCTTTTTGAAATTTAGAATACTTGATTAGGAATATTGTTTGTTGAATACAAATCCCTAATTAGGGATTTGTGTTGTCGAATCCATTTTTAGGGATTTGCATTGTCGAATCCATTTTTAGGAATTTTCATGGTCGAATCCCTAATTTAGAAGTGCTTATTACATCTGCAGATTCTCGAATTAGGGTTGTTGATGGTGTTGATCTGATTCACAAGTTCAAAGGTATTAGCTAAAACCTTCATAGATTGTTCCTGTCTGTATCTTGTCCATTGTTTTTGATGAAACTGTTTTAGGATTTTGCTATTCTGAATTATTTTTTTACTGGAAATAGTATAAAATAGGGACGTTTCTCTTCCGAATCAGTCTCATTGCTTGTCCAAAGCGTAATTAGTTTGGATAAGAAAGCAGTAGTCATTCTTGTTTTGTTTCTCCCCTGATAGAATGTTTTAGCAAGGAGCAATTCTAAGATCCTTAGCTGAGTGTATGCACCATATATTTGGGTTTTCATTTTGTACTGAGGCCTATGGTCCTGTGTCAATGGACTACCCCAAAATGTCTCCTTGAGTGGAAGATCCTATCCATCAATCCTTAGCCGTTCATCGGTTGAATGTGGATTTTTACTGTATTTCATTCTCGACTGTTGATTTGTAGGCTTCAAAATGGAAAGTCGTGATTGTCCTATTGAGGAGATTTTTAGGGGACCACCCATACATATCGTGGCCCAAACAAACTGATGACTGGACCATAGAACCATAGGCCCCACTTTGACAAAGCAACAACCAATATATACTGTGCATGCCATTGATCAAAGATTTTATATATATTTGAGAGATAGATCAAAGATTATATAATTTTGTTCCAGCAAGAAGGGACATGGGATTTTTGTTTCAAACCCATGGAATATCAACCATGAATTGTTTTGGTAAGTTCTTGAAATTAAAGAAACTTGGGAGCTTGGGTCATTGGCTTCAAAAAAAAAAGTCTCGTTGCTTGAGAGCACTGTAGCACTCTTCTCTCTCCAAACACACATTCCTGTTATTCTCTTCAGAAGCTCTGGATACAACTACCCTGTAACTGAAAAACATTTTATCCTTTCACAGGTGAATCAATTGGTGCAGGTTGCACAGAAATACCAAAGTGTTGTTTCTGAAAGTGGATCCGCTGGAGTTTCTCCTTAGGATTTACAAACAAATTGCAACATGTGAGTATACCCAGAGTATACCCAATGTCATATATATATATATATATATATATATATATATATATATATATATATATATATATATATATATCACTTAGACCAATATGGATTCCTAAATTTATTTGGTTGAAGATAATGGAATTTCTGAGTTTAGCATCTTAATTATGTTTTCTATACTTGCTTTGGATTCCTAACGTCGTAAGAAGTTATCTCACAATTTAGAATAATGTGATTTCACCAATTATGGCGACTTAGCAAAGTCAACATCTTTGAAGAGTGTAGACAGCAAATGTTGTTCTTTTCATCTGATCCAATTTGAATTTCCAGAGTGCTGGTTAGAGGTGCCAGTAAATCCAAAATTATTTCATCACTGTAGTGTTGTGTGTTACTGATTTAGAATTAATGGGCATTCTCACAAGTAGGTTTCGCCTTGCTTTCCTTATTGCAATATGTCGGGTTGTCTTTAAGCAAACCTCATCTGGGACTAGATTCTGCCAATTTATTCAGTAAATGGAGGTCTGGAGCTTTTGATGCTTCTCAAAACATATGGAGGTATTGATGATTTGCCTTTTATTTTTCATATTTATCTCGTTAAGATTTAGATCTCATTCATTAATCAATCTTTGATTTTTTATTTTATTTATTTTGTTTTTTTTCTTTAATCAGAGATTGTATGGTCTCGTGACATGCTTGGTTTCTGGCTTAGCTTGTACTCTCTTGGTAAGTAGTGATTCACAATTCTCATCATACACAGGTTTGGTAAGCCCACCACGTGTGTGAAGCCCTGCCATCTACATGCAAGCACAACACGTGAAGACGCGAGACACATTTGAGAGGTCCGAGCTTTATATCAGGTTTGACAGACTGATTAGGTGTTGTGGAATGCAAATTAGGACAATGTGTGGATAGGTAGGGCTCCACAGCATGTGGGCTTAGCAAAATTCTGTTTATACGTTTATTTTTACGTAACTAATCTTGATTTCAAAATTCTAATATGAAAATTTGGGAGAACCTTATCTTCTGATAGAGTTTCCTCTTGATAAACTTTATAGGCGAAATTCAGCCTCAACGTAGCTCACCAGTTTCTTTATCTGGGCACAAAAATCAAATTGGACATGCAGATCAACAGTCTGTGATATGAATTGTTTATTGTCAGGCTCCCACTGTCGATGGGCCACCATCCGCAAATCATGTTGTTCGATCAAGCTTATCTGTGCAGATGGTGGACCGTTTGATGCTCATTCCTAACCCTTACCAATATTATCTAGTGTCCATTTGCAAGTCAGTGAGCCTTTGCATATGGTGGACCTTTTGATGCTCAATGCTTACCCTTGCCAATATTATCTAGTGTCCATTTGCAAGTCAGTGAACCTCTGCCATGGTTTCTAGATGTGAGACCCAACCCGAGTTCGCATGTGTGCATGTGTGTGTAAGTATGCATTCCGTCCACCTTGGTTTCAAGGTCCTACCGGTCGAATCTCGGCGACTTGTGACTCTTGGATAGTGTTGCGGTTATCTATAAGTTCATTCATGAAGACCCAATTTGGATCAAGTTAAAACCTATGCCATTGCGAGCGCATCATCACCGCGGTTCCAACACCGCATCTTGTGCGTCCATCCGATATGTAGATCAAAAGTTGTGTACATTTCATTATATGATCATTGATCATGTGGCCCACTTAGGTGGAGTGCATGTGTGGACTACCGCCTTCCTTAGCACAAGTTCCAAGGTACACTACCCACACACTACACAAATATCTATAACTAACACCACTAACCAAAAACACCACCAAGAGACCTACTAAGCATAACACTTTGTTATTGTCACCATAGGCCATTATGGTTTCTCTAACCAAGGAGAGAGAGGCCATGATTGCTTCCCTACAACTCTCTCTCTCTCTCTCTCTCCCTTCTCTCTCTCTCATTTTCTCTCTTTCTTTCTTCCTTGCAAAAATCCAGCACCTCTCCCCTCCATTCCAGCCCCTTCTCCTCCTTTTTCTTCTCAATCCCTCCATTGAAAACTCATTCCAACCATTGATCCATGTTGCTTGGAGCCTCTAGATGATGGTGATGTAAATTTCAAGGTTAATCTAGTGGATGCTTCTTCTTCTTTCCTTTCTCCCTTTCCTTTTTCTACATGCATAGAAGCATGTAGGACCCACCAATCCATGGTGGAGGTCGTACATGGCTCATAGGATGAAGGCCATGGGCCTAGATCCTACTCATTCCCTTCCATGGTGGGCCATTCTCCATGGACCCACCATGATGCATTCTCCTTTATTCTTACATCTCATAGGCCATCTAGGCCTTTGCATGCATGTGGAGAGGGTGTCCCTACTCTCCAGCAAATTATCTTGATACATAATAGCTTGCATGTAAGTATATATATGGTGGATGGTGTAGATTGTGGAGTGGAAGGTCCATTAGTGGTGGGACCTTCCACCAATGGCCGATTGCTTCTTCCTTCTCCCTTTCTCTTTTTTTTTCCTGTGTATTTTTGTGATGTGTGCCTTTGTTATTCTCAGATTTACTTGTTGTGATCTTGGGTATGCTCGTATTGGAGATGATTACATTATTATAAAAATCCTCCTTGTAGGATCCCAGGATCGGAACCTGTCTCAGGAGCCAAGAATGAGGTACTACGGAGGCTGTTGCGGCCAGAACCGGTCATCGGGTTCCTTGTGAGGTCCGGTTACCGAGTCTGGGGCGTGACAGGAGTTGGTATCAGAGCATAACAAGTAATTTTAGAATAACTTTAGATAGTATCACATATCTGCTGCGGGCTTAGGACAAGTAGTGTCCCGAGTGTGTTTCCCTCATTTCGTTTGAGCCTTCAAGGATTCTAATTCCTAGGTGTCCATCACTTTTGTTCTTTCTGTAGACCATGTTGTCTAGTCGAGGCACCCATGATGGTGACGCCGGTGGCCGTGATGCCCATGGACATGGCTCTCATTCCGCTCCAGTGATCCGAGTGACTTTTGCTCCACCATCTGAGATTCTTGTTTTCCCTCTGGAGCCTGCCGTATCTATTCCTGAGGCTCTCGCCCTACCTGTGCCTCCGTTAGTGGCCAGTGCTACCCCCGCTTATTTAACGATTCCTATAGGAGTTGAGCATCTCCAGCAGTTGATGTAGGTCGTCATTGATGTTCTTTAGACCTGTCAGCCCGTTCCTGAGACGCTCGGACAGGCAGAACAGAAGCGTGCGAGCCCTCTTTTGTATTCAAGGGCTTTTGTTTGATCAAATTTCTATTAGAGTATGTCGTAAGAGATTGTCAGTATCGACATTTTTGGGAAGATCGCTGTGTTAGGTCGATGATATTATCGTGTTCCATTTTGGATGATGAGATGTTCTTACCCGCTGAATAGTTTTTTATTGCCAATGTCGGGCTTGTTTTGTTGTCAAGGCAGTATTCCTGGTTAGGGATGATAGGCCAGATTGCTAGTTCTGTGGCCGAGTGTGACGCTTGTCAGTGTGTCAAGGCCGATCATCTGAGACCCCCTAGTCCCTTGTAGCCGTTGAGTGTTGTAGAGTGAAAGTGGGAGCACGCATCGATGGATCTCATCGTAGGTTTGCCATGATTAGGGGGCGTTATCCCCATTTGTTCGATTATTGATTGCTTGTATTCTTGCGTTGCCTTCCCTTGTGTTGACGAATAAGGTATATATATGATGATGTTTATACATTTTGATGTTCTGATTTTTTTTCAATTTCGAGGATGAAATTTCTTTGTTGGTGGGGAGGATTGTGAGACCCAACTTGAGTTCGCATGTGTGCATGTGTGTGTAAGTATGCATTCCGTCCACCTTGGTTTCACGGTCCTACCGGTCGAATCCCGGCGACCTGTGACCCTTGGATAGTGTTGCGGTCATCTATAAGTTCATTCATGAAGACCCGATTTGGATCAAGTTAAAACCTATGCCATTGCGACCGCATCGTCACCGCGGTTCCAACGCCGCGTCTTGTGCGTCCATCCGATATATAGATCAAAAGTTGTGTACATTTCATTATATGACCATTGATCATGTGGCCCACTTAGGTGGAGTGCATGTGTGGACCACCACCTTCCTTAGCACAAGTTCCAAGGTACACTACCCACACACTACACAAATATCTATAACTAACACCATTAACCAAAAACACCACCAAGAGACCTACTAAGCATAACACTTTGTTATTGGCACCATAGGCCATTATGGTTTCTCTAACCAAGGAGAGAGAGGCCATGATTGCTTCCCTACAACTCTCTCTCTCTCTCTCTCTCTCCCTTCTCTCTCTCTCATTTTCTCTCCTTCTTTCTCCCTTGCAAAAATCCAGCACCTCTCCCCTCCATTCCAGCCCCTTCTCCTCCTTTTTCTTCTCAATCCCTCCATTGAAAACTCATCCCAACCATTGATCCATGTTGCTTGGAGCCTCTAGATGATGGTGATGTAAATTTCAAGGTTAATCTAGGTGGGTGCTTCTTTTTCTTTCCTTTCTCCCTTTCCTTTTGCTACATGCATAGAAGCATGTAGGACCCACCAATCCATGGTGGTGGTCGTACATGGCTCATAGGATGAAGGCCATGGGCCTAGATCCTACTCATTCCCTTCCATGGTGGGCCATTCTCCATGTACCCACCATGATGCATTTTCCTTTATTCTTGCATCTCATAGGCCATCTAGGCCTTTGCATGCATGTGGAGAGGGTGTCCCTACCCTCCAGCAAATTATCTTGATACATAATAGCTTGCATGTAAGTATATACATGGTGGATGGTGTAGATTATGGAGTGGAAGGTCCATTAGTGGTGAGACCTTCCACCAATGGCCAATTGCTTCTTCCTTCTCCCTTTCTTTTTTTTCTGTGTATTATGATGATGTGTGGCCCACCAAGGAGAGGTCAGCAACATTTCAGACCCTTAGCTAGATGGGAAGTCCAAGCCCACTTTGACTAGATGTCCAAGCCCACCATGCATGCATGGTTTGGGTGACCTCTAAAATGACATTTTCATGGAGGTCTGAGTGAGCTCATGGGTCTGAAATTTTGTTAACCCATGAAGGTGGACCCCACATGTTGAATCAGGGCCATAAACCCTTTGATTAAATTATATGGGCTGAAATATGGACAACATATGTTGCTGTCCAGATTCCAGGCCTAGTTGGAACATGACTTTTGAGCTAATGTTTGGATTTGTTTACGTGCCCTTTTCTCCAAAATTTTCTTGAGAATTTTGCAGTGCATGGACCCTACTTTGATGTGGAATGGGGCCCACACCATTTCCCTCATGATTGAGACCCATGGGATGGGCCAAAGTGGGCTAACTGTCCAGAAATTTCTGCACAGTTCAACAACACTATAAGTTGGAAATGAGCATTTTTACCTAAGTTTCTGGAATAAGTGGACCACCCCAGTGGACCCCACTTGTTGTCCAGATGTAAGAACACCTTTTTTTCAATTTTCCAAGGGTTTGGGTGGGTCCAGGCCAACTCCATGTGGTCCCAAACATAGGGATAGTCACATTTCTAGCAATATTTTTTTAGCTGTACATTTCTTCAGGAATACTTATCTGTACATTAATTGCAGGGGTAAAATAAAATATTTTTACTTTCCTAAAAATTCTAAATTTTTGTAGGGAGGTGTTTCACTCATGGTAGAACCTACCTACATAATTTCAGGGCAAGGGATCCTATTTGGGCATCCAAAAGGGTGGGCCAACATACTGGACTGCCAGAAATTTCTGTTGTTCAGTCCAGCAGCATAGTCCCAAAAGAATAAAATTCTAAAAATACTTTCTAAGAAGTTGGGCCATATTTCTAGATCCAAACTTGTTGTAGGCTTGATGAGGGACCTTGGGACCAAATTTTAGGAATTTTGGAGGCTCAGAACCCACCCATTGGATGGCCCAAATTCAGGACAGTTACATTCCAGCAATAGTTCACCATGGACAGATTATATCCTTAAAATTTATTAAAATATTTTTGAGTGTCTAAAAATTATAAAACTTTACAAGGATGTTTTAAACTCATGTTAGGACATACATACATAATTTTGGAGCCATTGGACGCCTGTACATACTATGGTGGTGGCTGGACCGGCCCACTATTATATGGTGTCCAGATCAGTCCGAGTTTTAGGACAGATTGTATTATTTGAATTAATTAAAATACTTTTAGATGTCTAAAAATTATAAAATTTTATAGGAGTGTGGTATACCCATGGAAGGAACACCCTATAAATTTTTAGGGCCATCGGGCCTCTGTACCGACCGTGGTGTGGCCTGCAATTTGGACCAGTTTTGGGTCAAATACCCAGGCACACCCTTACCTTGGGTTGCTGGGCCTGCATTCTAATGGCATGGCCCACTTGAAGTAAGTGTTGTATATCTCCCTTCTTATCTGGTGGGGCCCACTATGATATACGTGAATCACCATGGGTCAATAACCCATGTAAATTAAATAAATTTCTGGACTCCACCAGGCCTAGGAAATGGGTGGACTGGAATTCCAGTAAGGGGCCCAAAATTTGTTACGTGGTTGATTGTTTAGGAACTATTGTGGCACACCAGATTTGAGAGAGTGTTGCACACACTCCTTTCTTTCCTTCCTTAGACATTTTAGGCTTAATGAGTACCCCCTTGAGGCCCACCCTTGTGGTGATTTTGTGGGCTAGCCTTAACCAGAATTTTTAATAGTTTTATAGGCTCAATGGGCTAAAAACTTCTTCCTTGAGCTCAAGATTATGCAAGGGCTGACCTTATTGATTTACGGGCCCAATGGGCTGTCTACAAGCTGATCATGTGTATTTATTAGCCTTGATGCCCTCATAAAATGCTTAATTGTGGGCTGACTTGCAAGGCCCACATAAATGTATATTGTGGAGGGCCTTACTAAGTCTTTGAGCTGATGTGGCAAGGCCCACACTATCAGTATAGACCTTGTCCTTGTGTATTCTTAGACTTATGGGCTGACCTCTAGTCCACCATAATGTATGAATTGGATGGCTTTTGTTTTGGGCCATTTCTTTAGGGCCCATTATGTGATATAGTATACGCATGTTTGTATTAGCAAGTAGGCCTTGTGGACTCAATTCTTTTGGATAGGTCGATTGATCTTAGGCCTGTACTCTCCTATCTATTGTGATGGGCTTAGGGGCAATTATAAACAAGAAGTTGGACCATTGGCTGCCCTCTAAAATAACCCTGTACTTGGGCCAAAAGTGAGGCCCAACTTACTTGTGTTAAATGTGAAACTTGCCATGTAAATGAATTACTGGGCTGTCCATGAAGCCCACCACAATATGTGGAATTATGGCCTTTGTGGTTGGGCCCAAACCTTACTTGAGGGCCCACTATATGGCCTATGAGTTAGGCTTGGTGTATGGACCATTAGGTCATGCATTGCTTGGGCTTTAGACCTTACATTATACGAGTAGTGGCGGGCTATCTCTTGGAAATCAGTTAAGGTTGGATGTCCTCCTGGGTGATCCTAGGGTAGGCCCATGGGTTCCTCTATGGATGGTTAAAGGCCCACCATAGACACTTGACTATTTATTTGAGGCTAAATATGGATGCATGTGGAGCCTACCTCAACACATGTTTGGTCCAGGCTGTCCAAGCATTGGATTGCCCAAACATGGAGACACTCTTTGCCTTGGGTTGCTGCGGGACTCTCAGTCCATTAGCAGGCCCACTTGACCTTTTCATGATGTATGCACACCCTCCATCTGGTGGGGCCCCCTGTGAGTATTGTTGGCCTTCATGAGATTATTTGACTAATTTCTGGACCTTACCAGGCCCAAGAAGTCAAACGGGCTAAAAGTTTATCAAAGGGCCTTAAATTAAAATTGTATGGTTAAAACTTTGTTTGGCTGTGGGGCCCACCATATTGAGAACTTGTGTACGTGTTACATGCTTATATTTTCTTATAATCTTTGAGCTTAATCAATGTATTCTTTTGGGTCACCTTTAGTGATCACATGAGGACCCCATCTTAGATTAGATTTTTGGGGCATCCCATGGGCCCAGAGTGGGTTGGAACGTCATAGCTTGGCCCAACCATATATTGGACCGACTTTCACCATTTTGATGGACTTGTGGGCTAAGATAAGGATATTATTGGGCCCTTGGTTGCCCACTTAATTTGCTAGTTATTGGGCTGATGTAGTTGGGCCCATTTCCTCCAAACTTAAACTTATTTTCGGGCCATATATTGTGTACGCGGGCTGCCCACCAAGTCCAACTTAATGCATGGATTATATGGCTATTGAAAATTGAGCCTTGGGCCTTGATTTCCCTCTTGGGGCCCATGTTGTTAAAGGTGGTATTATATCCTTTTCTCATGGCCTATTATGAGAAATATATATGTATGTGGTTACTTGTGTTTTTATCTAAATGTAGGCCTTAGGCTTCTATCCATATAGTTCATGGTTGATATGCCTTTTTAGGGAATGATGGTTAAATGTCCCCATTATGGACCCCTCTAGGCCTGGTTATATCTAAATGTGATTAGATGCTCATCTTAAACTCTTGCTAGACTCAGTTCTGTATTACTTAGATACATAGTTTGTATGCTTAGTCTCGTGGACTACCCCAGGTAAATGGGCCCCCACTAGAGGTTGGATTCCTTAAAGATATTGTCTAAGTACCTAGTCTTGATCCCTTCTTGGATAGGAGGAGTATACTACTTTGTATATCGCTGCATAATGTGTCTAAACCCATCTTCATGGCCCATGTACATGATTATATGCTTGGTTGACACTATGTGTGTGTGGTCATATTGTGTCATTTGGGCATTGCATGATACTTTCCCTGAGGGACGTAGTATCCCCTCTTGAGCACGTTGGTTGCTTGGGATTGATGCATGGTTGATTGTGTGATTCATACATCTGGCATTGCATAACATATGAGCATTATCGCCCTTGCTTCATTAGGGTTGGGGCCTCCACATATACATCGTGGATGACCATGTTTGGACACCGAAAATGTTACTTGAGCATACCGGGTGCATAGGATGCTCATGGGTGAAATTTCCAAAACTTTCATGGTACCAAGGATCTGCTCTAGCGCCGTGACCGAGTGGTATATATGAGCACACGAGGGCCTTATACCGTTAGGCCGCGACTCCCACTGTCGTGTAGTCAGTTGGATAGGGGTGTGGCCTTACTCGCCTGATGTAAGAGGGCATTGCTAGGCTGAGTCTGACCAGCTCGTGAATGGGTCCGCTAACTTCAGGCCTTGCTGGTGATTGGTTGTCCACAGGCGGGTAGTGAGGTCTCTTACGCTCGCTTGACTGTGCGGGGTCTGTAGAGCGGCAGTCATCCAGCAGTGTAATGGACTCCGGTGATTTCCATATGATGAAAATGTAATTGATATGTGGATTGGATATGAGCACTGGCATTACTTCGCATTATTGCATTTGCATCGGCTGTGTAAGCCTCATGTTGCATCACCTTGGCATGGCGCCCAGTACTCATTGTATTACATTATGCATTGCACTATATAGCCTTGGTATGGCTTCCTGCATTATCATACTACCTTAGTATATCTTTTTGTGTTCATGATAGCCTTGGTAAGGCTCGTGGTATTAGTATTGATAGTGACCCCCTTCTGCATTCTCTATCTTCTTCTGAGCACCATTGTCACACACTTTCACCACCCTCTAAGCTTTCTGTAAGCTTATGCACGATTGATGCATGCAGGAGATCGTAAGTTGGTGTTTTAGCAGTGGAGCTTGGATAGGTGTGCAATATGAGGATCCAGTGTTGCAGATTCTCTTCCTTCTTTCTTCTGTTATCTTATGTATGTCCATTTAGACCTGACGTAAGCTTGTAAAAGTTTAAATTTATAGTGGATTTTTATGATGTGTGTCTTTGTTATTCTCAAATTTACTTGTTGTGATCTTGGGTATGCTCGTATTGGAGATGATTACATTGTTATAAAAATTCTCCTTGTAGGATCCCAGGATTGGAACCTGTCTCAGGAGCCGAGAATGGGGTACTACGGAGGCTGTTGCGGCCAGAACCGGTCATCGAGTTCCTTATGAGGTCCGGTTACCGAGTCTGGGGCATGACACCAGAGGACAAGGAGTCAGGTTGATGTTTGATGTTCAGATTATCTCGATAACTTCTCCCAATCTAGCAACTAAAGTCGACCCCAAAATGCTGGGAGAAAGACAATGATGACGACGACTATGGTGCCCTTTTTTTTTTTTTTTCCTTTTTTTGAGAACTGTATGACAAGGTGTACCTGACCCCAATTAGTTGGTCTGAGGCTTAGATGATGATGATGGTACTGTGACGATGGTGATGTCCATTCATAAGTTATTGATTGGATGGTTAAGATCGTCCAAGTGCTTTTATATTTCTACCATGGGTGTAGGATAATGCAACATCCCAGTAAATGTCTCAACCATGTACTGTTGTGCCATGTTCAAATTTGAATGTAGTATGCCAAACAAGCAATTGCTGCACAACACTCATGTTAGATTTCCACAAACTTTTTGAGATTGTTATAGTTTTTTCAGATATCAGTCTTGGCAAGATGGATCAATTAAATTTATATTTTTTTTTCATGTGTATTTTTCACAGTGATGGCATCGTTAAGATCATTCAGACTAGTCTTTTGACATGTTTATAACTTGATCAAATTTTCCAAAAACAAAAGGCTAAGTTAAATTGATCAAGGCTTGGGGTCACATTTTACACATGAACATGTGTGTTTATGTTTCTGCTCCTTTTTGCATGCGCACTCCCATGTGTATTTCATAAAAAAGAAAAGATCCTCCCCATCTTTAGAGTTTCGACAACTTTAATTATGACAGAATTAAGGGAACCCTGGCTATTTTGTATTGTATTATACCATAGAATTTCTTGTACAAGAATGCGAGTACTAATTAATTTCTTTTTATTGTTTTGTTTTGTAGGTTTAAGGAGAGATGGATTGAGCTAAATGTGCTGAAATGGACATGTTTTTTCTGTCATATTTTTGCATATGCTGCATTTGGCGAAAATTTCCCTTCCAATTTCATAATACCTATACCATGTAACAATTTTATTACGTACTATATCTAGCACTTACTAAATTTTCTTGTTGGATTTGTCTCAAAAATGCTATGAATAACTTGCAGTTAAATTACAGGATCTCATCAACATATTTAAAGGATACTGATCCATCAGCTTTAGTTAATGGCCATTTTGACAGTCCACTTGGTTCTCCTAGTGCTGGGGATTGTGCTTCATGTGTTGGTGAGTTTAATGATATTATTTTTAGGCTCATGCCCTAAAATGATTGGGAAAATGAACAGAGAGCGTGTGTCCAAAAAAAAAAAAAGCTCAGTTCTCAAGAGGTCACCATCAAAGATGAATCCACCAATTAAATCTCACTGCATCATTTCACCACCTACTCGAGATGTCATCACCAAATCTAAGTCCACCAATTAAATCTTACTATATCATTTCACCACTGAGATGGGTCACCACCCAATCCGTGACTACATAAATTCATTTATTTTGGTTAATTGTTATAAAATTTTAGCATAATTAACTGTCCAGATCATTTTTTCTCTATATTGGCAACTAGGGTTATCAAAGATGTAAGAAATCTGTAAATGGCCCCAATTGACAACACATGCATAGATTGTGTGATGGTGTTGGACATGAAAACGCAACATGTTATTATTCAACAAAAGGGTGAAGGTATCAAGTTTGTGTTATAAACTTGTCTATAACCCGGTTCGCTGATTGCATTGATAGACCACTTGATTCCATCATTTCTGATTTTAGTCATTTGTTTGCTGGATAGTTATTAGGTCCAAATCGATAGGATCCAAGGTGTCTTCAATCCTACGATGGAAGTCGATGATACTCAATATGATTGAAGCTCCCATCTACGAACTTATATAGTTTTACAGAGTTATGAATTTTGTTTGCTTTTTCAGTTTTTAATCTATTCTTTTGTAATCAGGGAATATTATGGAAAGAATAACGCACTTAGGATTTTTGGGGAGCAAAGGGAGTTCAAAGGTAAAATTTTTTTGTGGCATTGGAGATATATTCTTGATAAGTAAGCTCTCCCATTTCACTTGATTTGAAACACTAATCTACAACACTCATACAACACAAATTTTATTTATTTATTATTATTATTTTTATGATTAATAATATTTCAGCTTCAAATATGGATGCGAAATCAAAAGAATTTACTGATGTCCTGAAAGATCAGTACTATCCTTTAGTTTCATTAGCTGTTTTTTTTTTTTTTTTTTATATATAATTTTTATGATTAATAATATTTACTGATGTCCTGAAAGATAAAAAATGTACTGATGTCTCCTGACATTGCTTGTGTGTTCTACAACCATTGAGCATGATGAGCTGTTTGTTTAGCTGTTCCTGAATTGCATCTCTTTAGATTTGCTTGTGGGCACCCCATTTTTGATGGTGTAACAGAGTGTAATAGATGATATGTAGGCACTTACAAATTACATAAATTGCATGTAAGCCATACAAGTCAAATTAAACCGTTCAAATAATGGTTCTTAGTTTAGATATATCAGAGAAGGGGCATGAGCATGAACCATCTGTCCCCAGCCAATATGGGTTTTGTTAAGCTTTCTTCTATTTCTCTTCTTCTTCTCCCCTTCTTGCTTACCATGCAACTCCATCAAACTCTTTCAGTTCGAGCTGAAACCAACAACAAGGTGAGATTATTTCCATTGGGTGATATTTGATGCACCCAAACGCACCCTCAAAGATTTTATATATATATATATATATATATATATATATATATATATATATATATATATATATATATATATATATATATATATATATATATATATATATTTGTTTTATTTATCTAGCATTATCTGAACCGTCCATTTAGATAGAACATGTTTCCCTCCTCGTGGAAATACGTGGGTCTAGCTAAAGAAGCACTACATGTTCATACTCATAACTATGAACATGTCCTGGCCTTGGACAGTTGGTTGAGAAGACCACCAACAGCCTATCTATATTCGATCTTTGGGATAAGTAATTTTTGTGTTGAGGAACTCCATATCTCACATGTGTGGCCTCTTTAGTCTTCAAATGCTACTTGGTAATAGAAAATAAAGTTAGATGCATGCAATCTTGGTGTGTGTATATTATACAGGTGTATGTAGTGTAAATGGGAGCAAGGCAACATGAAAATCCCAACCTGGTTACAGATTCACACCATGACATGCTTGCTTCGGTGCTAGGAAGGTATGTTCTCTATGATATGCTTGCTTCGGTGCTAGGAAGGTGTGTTCTCTAAATGGATTAGGATCCTCCACCCGAGACTTTGCACAGGGCACTCTGGTTTTTAAATCTAACAAGTATGACCCATGGTTAGATAATATGTAAAAATTGGCTTGTTGGGTCCCACTATATATGTTGGATGATCATGTTCCAGAAAATCACCTTGATGGGTTGAAGTTACATTTTCATCTATAGTCCTCAAATAGATGGTTAGAAAGAGAAATTGGGCAAAAAAGGGCCCCTGAATTGGTCTCTTGATCTTAGGACATGAGTCATCCATTTTGGGACCCAATAGACCAATGATCTGGATTACCATACCATATGCTCCACTTGTGAGAATTGACAACCATAGCATGGGAGGCCTCGGTTACGAAGGTAGTTAAGCTGAAATTTCATTACGCCATTGAGAGGAATTAGAATAATGGCTCATAATGCTGGTTTGGAAATGTATCTGATTGATTTGTTAGGTCCCACATATGGTATTGTGTTTGTCAAAGGCACTCTCCATGAAGAACCTTTACCTATATATCTTTGTTCGACCCACTGAGAATTTTTCAATGTGGGAGCATGGACTATCTAGTGTGGTACTTAAGAGAACAATAATCTGGACTATCCATCCATGGGCCCCAGTTATCATAACTGAAAACCAGTGATCCTCTGAATGATTTAAGCTACATGCTTTACTGTTGGGATGACTATGGATAATGCAGCAAGGAGGCAGTTGTAGAGTCGATGCTGTATAGTTACAAGTATGGCTTTTCGGGATTTTCTGCCACACTCACAGAATTGCAGGCAAAGCAAATCTCAAGTAAGTAACTTGACCTTTTCTTTCTTCTCTTTTCTTATTCCATATATACTCACCCTGATTTTGTCCATGTCAGTTACTTCTCATGTGCTCATGGATATGTTCATTTAGCTAATGTTGTGTACATGATGTTTGAAACACTCTTGATTTGTGCATTTTCTTTAACTTACCTGCCTGATCTTTACTCCTACATCGGCTCTGATTTTGCAGCATTGATTCTGATTGGAAGTTTGTTACTGGATTTTGGGAAGGAATTGGAATTTTGTAGAGATTATTGTAAGTTTTGTTTATGTATATCTTGTTTTGGGTGTTCTTGTTCCATTTTTTTCAGGATTATTTGGGTAATTTTTGCTGTATGATTTTGTTATCTTGAGAAATATAATATTTGAAGTAGGACCGAGTCTGAATTTTAGAGATATTATTATTATTATTATTATTATTTTGGATTCTTTGATGGGTTTGAAAAATTTGAGAATGTCAACTAATTTCTGAACACAACCTGTTTGTTAGATGACTCCTTTCTTTCTACTTCTGGTATTATGGTAGTATAACTTTTTGTTGTTGTATTACTGAAACTTGGAGGAAAGGGTGCATCTATCTGTAAGGTGGTGTAAATAGTGTAATTGCATGTTTTGCATTAGTGTAAAGGGTGTCTATAGTTTTTAGGCCATTTTTCTGTTTCTGTTTTTATTTTTTGTGTATGATTTGTAATAGAGGATTTCCAAGACTGGTTTCTCAAGTATAGATGGAAAGGCAATTTGTGGCATATGTGCCACCGCCTGGATCAATAAAGAGGAATGACCCATGCGGGGCTAGCCACTAAACATGGAACATCTTTAATAGCTTTGACCATCATTGGTTTAAAATGGGGCCACACCCACATTGGTACTTTTCTTCATTGTAGGTGAGTTTGTGTGGTTAGTTGCACTCTTTTTAGGTGATTACGCTATAGTACCAGCCACTAGAAATCCTCCTTGGATCCCGACATTACTCTACTCCTGTTGATGTGTGGTAAGTGGCACTACACCAAAATCATTTATTAGGAACAACTACTATTTTTTTTCCTGCGGAACTGTGATTTATGTGGGTCCACTTCCTGCTTACAGAGTTTTCTATCTTTTCGTTGGTCTTTTCTTTCTTCCTTGAAGATATTGATCATGGCCTTTGTGTTTGGGCAGTTAGAAAAGTGGGAAGCTACAAGGAGACTGCAGGATTTGTGGAATGGGATTGAAATACAGCCATAGTTGTATGTATTGTCATCTAGAAAAAGAAAAAGATCAACAAAATGAGACTAGACCAAAATGAAACAACAACAACTGGCCAAACACTTTACTGCACTTTTGTGTGGCCACTCTAAATCAATGGGTCACCTAGTAAAGGCATCTATACAATTATTCATGAAAGATCATTGTGGTTGGCTTGAAAGAGGCACTTCTCCATTAATTCTACTTCGAAGTTCTCCTGGTTCATTTTGAATTTGGAAACTTTGAGGCTCTTATGATTTTCCTTTAGGAGCTTCAAGAAGAGGCACAGTGACCACCAGATCTTCCAAAATCTTCAGCGCAGAATAAAAGAGTGTGGTATCTCTCCGTCAATCTTCTGTATTTTCTCCTCTCTCTCTCTAATTATAATTTTTGGATTGATACCCTTTACTAATTATATCATTTTCAGCATTGCTATGATATAATTTTATTTTATTTTTTCTTAAATTTAGATGTTTCCAGTTGTAGAGCTTGCAGAACTTATTAAAGTGTTCTAAAATCCATGACCCACTTGCTTGGACAAACGCTCTAAAGGTGAAAAAGGACTGGCAGTCCAGTATTCTCAAGTCACATTGAAAAGATTGCACCGTTTGATCACTACAGTTCGATCTTGGTTAAGATTGTTTTCTTGAGAACCATAAGAAATTCCAGGTGATGCCCACCGAAAATGATGGCTATGATTGATGATTGAACTCATTTTGTTGCCCTTATGGTTAAGATTATCCAATCAGTGAGATATTTCATCATGGCCCGTATGGAATGGACTATCTAGATCAATAATGCTAGGATGGTCCACATGCATAAATGTAAATTGCATTTTCATTTCCAATTCTATAGGAATAATTCTATTCTTAGGAATAATTAATGGTCCACTAGTGCCATCCTTTCACATCTTCATTGTGGCAGAATCATAGTTTAGAATAATATTTAAAAGGAAAATACGTTAGCGATCGACTCCTTAGATAACTGTACTTTGTTTAAAAGAAAAACACGAGAGGTATATGTTGAACTTATTTATGTTTAGATCAAGTCCTTAGATAACTGTACTTAGTTATCTCAATTTACTTCCCTGAGATTTTAACTGCTTGTGCTTGTTTCTGCATATCCATTTCATTATGTGGTTATGCTTTTTTTATTTTTATACTGATTACCTGCTTGGTATTGATTATTTCTAAAAGTTCGTGCTAGTATATTTGTTCCTTTTCCCAATGTAAGGAGTTGTTAAGTTCGGAGAGTGAGGACATGTTAAGCTGGTGACTTTTTTGTGACATGCAATACGCCACACGATCTGTTGATGCTGCTATATTTCTGCTCTCAAAATGCAAATCCCATCCAGTTTTTAGTTTTGTTGGGTTGGTTGTTTAGTGTCAAGCAGTTGCAGTTCCACTCATATTTGGCAATTGGAGACTTCATCCTTTTGAGCCCCTTAATATGTAATCAAAACAGGTGTGGTCTATAGAATTTAGAATTCTCAGTTTGTGTCTCATGCAATGTCCATAAATCCATATTATATTCCATGTCCTGCCAATGCCAAGTATTTAAAGTTCCTATTATCTATTGATTCTGTAATAATTTGTCATGTAGTCAAGTCAATTTCCTTAATGAGAATTTCGTTATCTACCATCTCACAGAATTTGGTTATTGGATTCTTGCAGCTTTCCAATCATGGCTCTTCAGAACACTCAGACAGTGAAGGTGGATCATTTTTATGTTTCAAAATGGATGGACAGATCAGATTTGGAGAAACATTATGGTGGCCCCATCAAGCATCCCCCACCAAGCATCCCACGAAACACTACAACAAATGGGACTTTCGTTATCTACTATCTTACAGAATTTGGTTAGTTGGACGATGAATGATACTTGTGATTGGGAATAACAATAAACAACTTATTATATATATATATATATGTATGTATGTATGTATGTATGTATGTTATCCTTGGAGGATTTATTTTTTAAGGGGACATGATATTCTTGCAGCCTATGGTATGGTGCCCCAATATGGCTCGTATGTTACTAGTATGTAGTAGATATTACTAGGTTAATTTATCAAAACAAAATTCGTTTCTTTAGTTTAAAATTTATTCTGTTATTATTTAGCTACATGAATATAGAACGGATCCTTATCCATTTGTCTTAACAATAGTGAGATTGAGGAAAGTGAACTCTCTGATGCAAGCTCAACAATTTGAAAGAAGATGGATCTTCACCGTCCCTAACTCTGATCAGAAAGATATGCTATAACAACTCATAAATTCACTAGTTAAATGGTTAGTCTTGTAAAATATAAGGAATGGCTTTTTGAAGATCTGTTTTCCCTTCCACTTCTTTATTTCTTTCATCGGTATGGCATTTTAGAGTTAATCTATGTGCATATGGAAAATCAGGGATGGTATTCAGATAAACTTTCATATCTAAAAGGAAAAGTGCCTTCCTCGAAAGGAATTCCAACATCAGTTGCCCTGCCCTTTGGAGTTTTTAAGAAGGTTTTGTTAGATGATTCAAACCAGGTTTGTCTCATCTCATCTCATGTCACTTAAGTGTATCCAACATCAATAGAATGCCAATTCTAACATATCGACCTTTGAAACCTTTCCAAAATTATCAGAAATGATATAGATGATTATCAAGCAAATGCTAGATGTGTATGCCTAGATGAGGGCTTCACTTGGTGAGGCATGCATTTTGTTCTCATGTTTTTATTTTTGAAGCTTTTTTTCTTTTTATTGTTTGAATTGTGTAAAAGAGAGCTGATTGATGTGGTATGTTTTTGTTGTATTTTTTTAATGAGATTTTATGGTTTTTTTTTAATTGTTTCTTTGAGTGTGGCTTTTCAGGTGAAGAGAAGGATAGATTTAGTTTATGGGGGAGGGAGTGTGGGATTGATGGGTTTGATCTCCAAAGTTGTTTATGATGGAGGCTGCCATGTTCTTGGGTAAGAAATCAGGCCCTCAAAAATAGAATTTATTTATTATTATTATTATTATTATTTTTTTAAAAGTTCTGTTCATGAAAGCTATGACAGAAAATTTTCGCACAATGGAATGCTCTGTTAAGCCCCATCCTTTATTTATTTGTTTGTTTTTTCTTTTTAGTTTTTTGAGAAATGGTTAAACCTGTAATTGTGCTGTGTGACATTTTCCTTCTCTTCATAATTGTAATAAAATTTTTTTATTGTGTATTAATATAAATTTTGTTTAATAATTGTTTTATTTGTATTGCATCATTTTTATGTTTCAAACATTTAAAAAATACTATATAATAATAAAAATTACTGGCATGCTAGGGCCTCCCAAATCCATACAAAGGCTTTTAGCGGCGCTTGGGTAGAAATCTTACGGCGCTTTTTCACGAGAAAAAGTGTTCACAAACCACTTTTAGCAGCGCTCTGAGTGATTTTTGGCGGCACTTATTCGGATCGCAAAAACCTGTAATGGGCGGTGCTCAGAAAAGCGCCAAGAAAATTTACCTAGCGCCACTAATACTTTTAGTGACATACCTATTTATCGGCCCTTGACTAGCGCTGCTAATAGAATCAGCGGTGCTTTTAGGGGTTTTTAGCGACGCTTGTGGGTGCCGGTAAAAGTCCCATTTGTTGTAGTGTCAACATCAAAATTATCTCCACCATCCATTCCTATACTTTTTCACGCAAAGAAATAAAAGAAGGCACTCAAGTGCAACCGACACCGGAATTTTTGGCTATAGGAAGTCGTTTCCTTCAAACTCAAAACCTACCAAGTGAACGACCCAAAATCTTAAAAAATGTGCATTTATAAGCTTTGTAGGATGGATATAAACCATTCAATGTGATCTGAACGAAGAAAAATAGGCCAAATTCGAATTTTCCATTAACGATGACTCTACTTAGTCAAAAATTTGTTTAAAGGATTTGATCTAACCATCAATAGTAGATCTCATTCGATCATTAGGTGGGCCATATGATCCTCATCATATTTAAATCCTATTTCCAAGAATCAGATCGGGTGTCTAAAGGAATCAAAATAGTGAATCCATGTCGAATCTTCCCTGCTGATTATCTATAGACTAAAAATTAGAAACTATAGTTCTAAATCAATCTAGACCTTCTAAAGCTCACTAGAGGGATTCTCAGATCTCAGTGGAATCTAAGAGATCCAATCTATCCAAATTTCTCAACTATTTGCGAAAGTTCGTAGAAAATGACCAAAACCATATACACCTATGTACCCACTAGTTTAAGATATGTGATCCTTCAATTTTTTTATTTTCGAAAGCTTTATAGAATGAATCTAGACCATTCATAAGTGTCTGAAAGGGCCTAGCTATATGTCCTAGAGGGGGGGGGGGGGGGGGGGGGGTGAATAGGACAATGCCAAATAAAACTAATAACAGCGGAATAATAAAAGAAATAAAGCACAATGCAGAATTCAATAGCCTAAAATAAAGAGAATGATACTTTATCAGTTCTAAGGACAACCTTACACCAAAAACTAAAGGTTTAAGGTAGGACAACCTTATTTCTAGAACGTCTTTTGTATCACAAACCAATGAGGAATAAAAAGCAAGGAAATCAAAATAACTCGCAGAAAATAAATCCTAAGTTATTACAACATTCATCCACACTTGCTTGAAGTGATTATAACATTCATCCACAAACACTCTCCACAAAACAGAATGAATAAAAGAATGAAAGAGTAAAACACATCCACAACACAACGATATATAGTGATTCGCCTGTGTGTACACCAGCTGTTATCCAACAGCCACACAAATTGCTACTCCACTCCTAATATCCTCACACAGGGGATATTAGCATGCACTATCAAAATAGGTTTCACAGGTTCACCTAAAACCTTCACAATTGTGTCTTTGATCTTGGGCTTACACAATCTAAAAACCCCACAATCTGAGTTTTCTGGCTCTCCTCAGATAACCAATATAATGAGATTTTTTTGGCAAATCTCAATCAAAACTAAAGAAAGTAAATTACAAAAATGTAAAATACCTGAATCACCTTTTGAAGAACCCGGTAGAACCAATCGGAGTAGAAGTTCGATTCAACGTTCAAAGTCCAATACTCACTTTAAGAATGGTTCTAAGTCTAATTGATTTTAAATCAAAAGGGCTAGTTCTATTTGATTTTGAATCCAAGAAGAAGGAATATCAGAAATCTCCTTTTCTAATAAGATTGGAATGTAGATCAAAATCAAATAAAAATAAGCTAGTAAAAAGAATATTAAATAAGCACAAAGTAGCTTAAAATAAACACAAACTTATCTCAGAGAATAGCCTAAAGATTGCTTGAATAGAATTGAATTGAATTGCTAAAACTCTGAAGTTCGTGCACTATTTATAGCCTGAAAAATCCCGTCTATGACTGGTCTTAGGATCCTAGGACTGGTCGTAGCTTCAAAGATTTTCAAAGATTTCCGCGGGATAAGATTTTCTATTCTACGACCGCTCCTAGGTGGTCTACGATCGGTCGTGGGCCACCTACGACCGGTCGTGGGACCCCTAAATTGGTTGCTGGAGTTTTAGTAGTAGGGCTACGACCGGTCGAAGGATGAGTCGTAAAACTCACAGGACTGGTCATAGGATGTCCAGGACTGGTCGTAAGATAGACAGAAAGATCCGAAAATCTTCAACTACCTAGGACTGGTCCTAAAAAACTTAAGACTGGTCGTAGCAGAGCTAGGACTGGTCTTGATGTCCCTAGGACTGGTCTTAGAACAGCCCAAACATGCATATTAAAATATATGAGTTATGTATCCAGAATGACCTACAGTAAAGCCCATCCTAAGGTCAATCTAAGGTCAAACAAACCTTAAAAGTGAGATGGACATTGAAAGTCTGTACACTCAGATGACCCTTAAGAGAAGCTTGAGAATATACAAATCTTGTAGTAGGCCTTCTTGAGCTTGATCTTGACTTGACAAAATCTTCTACTAAACTTGAACTTGATCGAATCTTGAACAAGCAAACTTGAAAACTTCTATTCTTGAATTCTTCATCCATGACTTAAAAATTTTCTTCATTTAAGTTCTTGACTTGAAATGCGATGTCTTGATTGCAATGAATAGTCTTCAAACATAAAACACAAGATATACAAGACACAAATATAGGTTTTGGCACCACAAAATTTGACAACTAAAGGGATATGAAATCATAGCACTTACAATCTCCCCCTTTGTCAAATTTGTGACAAAACACATAGTATAGAAGATAATAAGGAATGATGAACCATAAAATCACAAATTACTCTACTCCCCCTGAGTAATACGAGTATTGTTCATATAAACAGTAAACAACATGAAAAAAAACTCAAGACTTCATATTCTCAATCCACATATCCACATATCCTTCTCAATCAATCAATTCAAACAAATTACTCCCCCTTTCTATATTACTTCCCCTTTTAGCTTTAGCTCTTACTACTCCCCCTTTTTGTCACAAAATGACAAGGGAAAGTCACAATAGGAAGGAGAACATAGAGAGAGAAAAAAAAGATAATGAGAAAGAGATATGAAAAGACATAATATAAACCTGAAGCATCAAGCCATAATCCATAATACAATATTCTAAAGACAATGTTATCAAACCATAATCCATAATACATATCCAAAATAAAAGAAAATTTTATACTATCCAGAAGATAATTCACCTAATCTGATCCAGAGGAGGGAGCAGGGATAGTCTGATCAATCTGGTGTAAGCCCCTATTTATGCGACGAAGATATTTTCACATGTACTTAAATTGCATATCATGGGCTATACTCATGTTATTAACCTTTTCTTCTAATGCACGAAGGCGTGCATCATGACCAGATAGATCATAATCTGGATCATTAGGTGAATCAGTTCTATATCATCAAATATGTCATCCATATTAACATCTTGTTGAGGAAGATCACCAGCTTCCCCTTCATTTCCTACTTCACCACCATCACCACCAACACCACCAACACCTCCTTCATCAACTTGGCCAGGAAGCAGATCCAATTTCATCTTATTAAGATTGAAATTGTTAAAAATAAGATGATGAATTGGTGCCTCATTAACAGATTTATTGACAAGCATGTGAGTGGCTAAAACAGTCATAAGATAACTGAACAGAATATCACTATGACCCGGATGGAGACGAAACTGAATAATGAAATAACAGATCAAAGAAAGAAGACAGACTATGGTACTAGAAGTAATACAATGCAACACACGAACCATGAAAAAAGTCAACTCGATTTTATTACCGGACCGAGGATACACATTGGAAATGAAGAAACGATGTAACACTCTGTATCTAGGTAACAGATACTTTGAAGGGAACGCATTCCCTTTGTGAGTCCATTGTGCATCAATTTTGTATAAATCTCTTGTTAACATGCATTTTTTTGATTCATATGGTTTGTCGTATAAAGTATGAATCGGTATTCCTTCATCATTAACAGGTATATCCATAATACCTGATATCAAATGACGGTCTACTTCAAATTTTTCTTCTCTAGTATCAATTAAAAATGTTAAATTATCAAGAGAAAATTTTGAGATGCATGCTACCATTGATTGGGCAATGGACTGGTATGTAGGCCCACCCCAAAGTAAAATATTAGTCCAGCCAACAGATTCAAGGAGGGGGACAATACCATATGGAGAAATGTGATTGAGATTAGCGGTACGCTCAATGATAATGTTACGGACACGTAAATCTCTTACATCTTGAGAATCATTTTCGGGTGACCGAAGGTGCCGTTTAGTTATTGATGTAGATCTAGATGAAGATGGATCATGGGATGTTTTCTTTTTTTCTCTAGCATCCATATTCAAAAAGATATACAAAGAGCAAGAGAAATACACAAAAAGAAAGATGGGTTTTCTCTAGATCAACAAATTGAGAAGAAACCCTTGAAAAACCCAACAAGAGATGAAATCTAACTACACAATGATCAAATCAAAGCATAGAGAGCATGAATCTTCAAGAAAAATGAAGAAATATGACTCACCTTGAAGAAAAATAAGAAATCCTATGACTGGTCGAGCCACGACTTGTTGAAGGTCGGAATGGAAATGAAGAAGAAGGGGATTTTTCTCAAATTATATCATGCTCACGAGTTCCATGACCGGTCGAGTGCGGTTCACTACTGGTCGTACCATGACTGGTCGTGTACATCCACGACCGGTCGAGTATCGACCAAAAATACATTTTTTATGTAAAACATTAAAATTTAAACAGATATAATATGAAATATAATACACTATGATACATGCAAGCAAGAATATTCAATGTAAAATGCACATACCAAGATCAAATTTCAGTTTATTAAACCTGCTTTTGTCGAGCGGTTTAGTAAATATATCAGCAAGTTAATTTTCGGTTGATATATATTCCAAAGAAATAACTTTTTCTTCAACCAACTCATGTATGTAATGATACCTAATGTCAATGTGCTTAGTACGTGAATGCTGGATTGAATTTTTAGAAATATTTATAGCACTAGAATTATCACAATGTAAGATCATTGAATCTTGATTAATTCCATAATCGTTTAGCATGCGTTTCATCCAAACTAGTTGAGTACATGCATATCCAGCTGCAATATACTCAGCCTTAGCAGTGGAGAGTGATATTGAGCTTTGCTTCTTGCTGAACCAAGAAACTAAATAATTTTCAATGTAAAAACAACCACCACTGGTTGAATTTCTATCATCGATATTTCCGGCCCAATCGGCATCTGAGTACCCGGCTAATTGAACACTAGTATCAAAAGGATACTAAAGACCCAAATTTATAGTACTTGCAACATATTTAATAATCCGTTTAATAAAAGTAAAATGTGATTCCTTAGGATTAGATTGATATCTCGCACAAATATCAACACTAAATGTGATATCAGGTCTACTAGCAGTTAGATACAACAAACTACCAATCATACTACGATATAGTTTAGGATCTGTATCTTTACCTGTAGAGTCTTTTGAGAGTCTTAATGTTGTACTCATAGGAGTATCAAAGTTCTTACCATTCTCAATTCCAAACCTTTTAACCAAGTTTGAAGCATATTTGGTCTGAGAAATGAAAATTCCATCAGGTTGTTGTTTTAGTTGCAACCCTAGGAAATAGTTAAGTTTGCCAACCATGCTCATTTCGAATCTTGATTTCATTAACTTTGCAAACTCAATAGACATGTTAGAATAAGTAGATCCATAAATAATATCATCAACATAAATTTGAACCATTAAAATATCATTGTTATATTTTTTAACAAAGAGTGTTTTATCAACACTTCCAACTTGAAAGCTATGACTAAGTAAGAATTTAGTCAATTTCTCATACCATGCCCTGGGTGCTTGTTTTAGACCATAGAGAGCCTTTTTGAGACAAAATACATGGTCAGATAAATTAGGGTCTTCAAACCCTGAAGGTTGTTCAACATGCACTTCTTCATGTGAATCGCCATTTAAGAAAGCACTCTTTACATCCATCTGATAAATCTTAAATTTTCTAAAGCATGCAATGAAAATAAAAAGTCTGATTGATTCAAGGCGAGCGACTGGAGCAAAGGTTTCATCGTAATCGATGCCTTCAATTTGAGTGTACCCTTGTACAACCAGTCTAGTCTTGTTTCGTATAATATTTCTAAGCTCATCAGACTTATTTTTAAAGATCTATTTTGTTCCAATAATGTATTTATCTTTAGGTCTAGGAACAAGATACCAGACATCATTACGAATAAATTGATTAAGTTCATCCTGCATAGCAACTATCTAATTTTCATCAGAAAGTGCTTCTTTCACATTGACCGATTTTATTTGGGATGTAAAACAAACATAATTACATATGTTCTCAAGTTGTTTGCAAGTACGAACTCCATTAAGAGGGTTTCTAAGTATTTGATTGGTTGGATGATCTTTGACAGTCCTTGGTTCAGATTCTTTTTAACTTGATGAGATATTTTGATTGTCAATAATAAGAGCTTCATCATCATCTGAATTCAGAGTTGGTGTATTTAGATGATCATCAATGACCACATTGATGGACTCTTGAATCACACCAGTTCTTTTATTTAAAACTCTATAAGCTCGATTGTTCAAAGAATAATCAAGAAAAATTCCTTCATCACTCTTCGTATCAAGCTTTCCCAAATTTTCACGATCACGTAAAATATAACACTTGCTGCCAAAAATTTGAAAGTATTTGACAGTAGATTTCTTTTCAAACCATAATTCATAAGCAGTCTTATTATCAGATTTACTTGTATAAGCCCGATTAATAATATAACATGCGGTATTAACTGCTTCAGCCCAAAGATTTCTAGAGAGTTTCATGCTATTCAACATAACATTAGCCATATCTTGAAGCACTCTATTTTTTCTTTCAACTATATACCATTTTGTTGCGGTGTTTTGGGCACAGAGAATTCATGTGATATTCCCTGATCGCTACAGAATTTCTCAAAACTACTGTTTTCGAATTCGGATCCATGATCACTACAGATCTTACTAACATGAGAACCTTTCTCATTTTGGATTCGTTTGATGACCTTTTTCACTTCATCCATGGTTTCAGTTTTGTCTTTTAAGAACGATACCCAAGTGAATCTGGTATAGTCATCTATGATAACCAAGATATATTTTTTGCCTCCTCGACTCTCCAATCTGGTTGGTCCAATAAGATCCATGTGGAGAAGCTCGAGTGGTCTAGATGTGGTATTAGAGTTCACTTTCTTGTGAGAGCTCCTAATCTGTTTGCCTAGCTGGCATTCACCACATATTTTGTATACTCTTTACAAGTTGGGTATACCTCTAATTAGTTCGCTTTTGCTTAATCTAAATAAGTTCCGATAGGGTACATGTCCAAGGCGTTTATGCCATAATTCAGTCTCATCTGTATGGACCATGTAACATGATTAAGTAGATGAGTTTACATCACTAACGATGTAGCAATTTTCAGAAGTTCTGTGACCAGTTAATATAACAGAACCCTTTTTATTAACTATCTCACAACCTTGATTAGAAAACTTTACACTATGGTTGTTATCACATATCTGAGAAATGCTTAAAAGGTTGTGTTTTAAGCCCTCAACATATAAAAAATTCTTAAATAAGGGAAGGTTATAGAGCTGAACCGTACCTTGGCCAATAATTTTACAATTGCTTCCATCACCAAATGTGACTGACCCTTTAGTCATATCTTTAAGGTCGGTGAATAAAGCTTTGTCACCTGTCATATGCCTGGAGCAACCACTATCTAGGTACCACTTTGAATGGCTTATAGCTTTGAAAACAGTGTGGGCAACCAAGCTGGCAACTTTAGGAACCCATTTCAGGACTGTTTTGGGTTTAGGAGTTTAGTTGGTCTTTTTCTGTCTGTTGTTATAGGAGTGACCTATAGAGTTAGACTTTAATAGCTCCTTGAGTAGATCAATTATTTTTTCCGCCAAAGGATTTCAGTTTTAAAAATTAAAGTTGACATTGCTACCTTTAGGTTTTTGAAAAGTCCTTGAATTTTTAGAAAAGCTTTGATAAGTATTCTTTTCTTTAGAGATTGAAGACTCTCCTTTTACAAATTTAGGAGCAATGTTCTTTTGTTTAGGAGATATATTCTTGTCATAGCCCAATCCGGATCGATCGCCACATTTTCTTGATCCAGATAATAATTTTTCCAATTTAGGATCACCATGGGCATATCTCCATGTGTCTTTCAAACTCTGAAGAAAAATTACCTCATTTTTGAGTTTCTCATTTTCAGATCTCAAATCTTCAATTTGGGATGTTTTGAAATCTAAATCACATTTGATTTTTTCAAAAGAATCGGAAATATGAGACTTTTCTAACACAAGAGACTCATAATCTTCCTTAAGCTTAGAAAATTTTTCTTTTTGTAATTTAAGATTGACAGCAATTTTACAACTCTCCTTATAAAGGGCATTATAAGCATCCTGAAGATCATCTTCATTATCGCAATCAGTATTCGGATTTTCTTCACTAGATATATCATCATTATTTGAAAGGGTGATCTTGGCTAGAGTCATAAGGGCTTTAACATCTTCGCCCGACTCGGTTTTAGAATCTTCTGATTTAGAAGAGGATTCAGAATCAGATGATTCATCCCAAGTAGCTATCATGCTTTTCTTTTTTGATTTGTCCTTTTTAGGACATTTGTTAGCTAAGTGCCCATACTCTTGACATTTATAACATTGACTATCTTTCAAGGATTTTCGAGTTCTAGGTTTAGATCGTCTCTTATCATTTGACTTTTGAAAATTAACTTTTTTCTTATTTTTAAAAATTTTATAAAACTTTTTTGCTAAAAGCGCCATATCATCTTCGGAATTTTCTAAATCCGAAGTGCTCTCTTGTGAAACATTTTTAGATGATTTGAGAGCAATTGATTTTCCTTTAGGAGCTTTAAAGGATAACTCATAGGTTTGAAGTGAACCAACTAGTTCCTCAACCCTCATAGTATCCATATCACGAAGTTCCTGAATCGCAGTCACTTTAGAATTGAACCGTTCAGGAAGTGAACGTAATATCTTTACGCACACTTTACTTTCTGGGATTCTATCACCAAGACCCCACATAGAGTTTACAATGTCATTCAATTTAGTGTAGAAGTCCATAAACATCTCATTCTCCTCCATATGAATTTCTTCAAATTTATTTATGAGGAGTTGGACTTTAGATTTCTTGACAATAGATGTACCCTTGTGTGTCTTTTCTAATACATCCCATGCTTGTTTTACATTTTCACAAGAGATGATTCTTTTGAATTCATCTGGTGATAATGCACAAGTAATTGCATTTAGTGCTTTTGCATTAGCACTACTTTCACTTTTCTGAAGTGTGGTCAAAAGAGAATAAGCCGTTACTTTCATTATTTTTGAATCATCGTCATTAGTTACTTCAGTGATAGGAGGGTTCCATTCATTCACTGTGGCCAGCCACATACTTTCATCCAAGGATTTAAGGAAGATCCTCATCCTGGCTTTTCAATAAGCATAGTTTGTGCCATTAAAAGGTGGTGGCCTAGTGACTGATAAGCTATCAAAATTTGACATCTTAATATAGCTTAGATCGTTAGCTCAGGAAATAAATCCAATAAATAAATAATAAGCACGAGCTATTTGGCTCTGATACCACTTGAAAGGGCCTAGCTATATGCCCTAGGGGGGGGGGGGGGGTGAATAGGGCAATGCCAAATAAAACTAATAACAGCGGAATAATAAAAGAAACAAAGCACAATGCAGAATTCAATAGCCTAAAATAAAGAGAATGATACTTTATCAGTTCTAATGACAACCTTACATCAAAAACCAAAGGTTTAAGGTAGGACAACCTTATTTCTAGAACGTCCTTTGTATCACAAACCAATGAGGAATAAAAAGTAAGGAAATCAAAATAACTCACAGAAAATAAATCCTAAGTTATTACAACATTCATCTACACTTGCTTGAAGTGATTACAACATTCATCCACAAACACTCTCCACAAAACAGAATAAATAAAAGAATGAAAGAGTAAAAAACATCCACAACACAATGATATATAGTGGTTCGCCTGTGTGTACACCAGCTGTTATCCAACAGCCACACAAATTGCTACTCCACTCCTAATATCCTCACACAGGGGATATTAACATGCACTATCAAAATAACCTTCACAATTGTGTCTTTGATCTCGGGCTTACACAATCCAAAAACCCCATAATCTGAGTTTTCTGGCTCTCCTCAGATAACCAATACAATGAGATTTTTCTGGCAAATCTCAATCAAAACCAAAGAAAGTAAATTACAAAAATATAAAATACCTGAATCACCTTTTGAAGAAGCCCGGTAGAACTAATCGGAGTAGAAGTTCGATTCAACGTTCAAAGTCCAATACTCACTTTAAGAATGGTTCTAAGTCTAATTGATTTTAAATCAAAAGGGCTAGTTCTATTTGATTTTGAATCCAAGAAGAAGGAATATCAGAAATTTTCTTTTTCTAATAAGATTGAAATGTAGATCAAAATCAAATAAAAATAAGCTAGCAAAAAGAATATTAAATAAGCACAAAGTAGCTTAAAATAAACACAAACTTATCTCAGAGAATAGACTAAAGATTGCTTGAATAGCATGGAATTGAATTGTTAAAACTCTGAAGTTCGTGCACTATTTATAGCCTGAAAAATTCCGTCTACGACTGGTCTTAGGATCCTAGGACTGGTCGTAGCTTCAAAGATTTTCAAAGATTTTTGCGGGATAAGATTTTCTGTTCCACGACCAGTCCTGGATGGTATACGACCGGTCGTGGGCCACCTACGACTAGTCGTGGGTCACCTACGACCGGTCGCAGGACCCCTAAATTGGTTGCTGGAGTTTGAGTCGTAGGGCTACGACCGGTCGAAGGATGAGTCGTAAAACTCACAAGACTGGTCGTAGGATGTCCAGGACTAGTCGTAGGACAGCCAGAAAGATCTAAAAATCTTCAACTACCTAGGACTGGTCTTGAAAAACTTAAGACTGGTCGTAACAGAGCTAAGACTGATCTTGAAGTCCCTAGGACTGGTCTTAGAATAACCCAAACATGCATATTAAAATATATGAGTTATGTATCAAGAATGACCTACAGTAAAGCCCATCCTAAGGTCAATCTAAGGTCAAACAAACCTTAAAAGTGAGATGGACATTGAAAGTCTGTACACTTAGATGACCCTTAAGAGAAACTTAAGAATATACAAATCTTGTAGTAGGCCTTCTTGAGCTTGATCTTGACTTGACAAAATCTTCTACTAAACTTGAACTTGATCGAATCTTGAACAAACAAACTTGAAAACTTCTATTCTTGAATTCTTCATCCATGACTTGAAAATTTTCTTCATTTAAGTTCTTGACTTGAAATGCGATGTCTTGATTGCAATGAATAGTCTTCAAACATAAAACACAAGATATACAAGACATAAATATAGGTTTTGGCACCACAAAATTTGACAACTAAAGGGATATGAAATCATAGCACTTATAGTGTCAATTCGAAGAAATATAGTGCGGTTCAAAATTTACAATTAAAACACCATTTCTTCCATGAATTGAAATCACACTACAAAAAAGAAGGATTTTACCGATGAAACTTTTAGCAATGAACTTTTTTTTCATCGCTAGAAGTCACTTTTAGCGAAGAAACTTTTTGTTGCTAAAGAGTGTTTTGGATTTTTGAAAAAAACAAAAAGTCGAGAAGTTTCCTTTTAGCGACAAAATTAATTTTGTAGCTAAAGGTGGCTTTTAGCTATGAAAATATTTGTCACTAAAGGGTGTTTTGAATATTTGAAAACGTAAAAAAGTCGAGAAGTTTCCTTTTAGCGACGAAATTAATTTTGTAGCTAAAGGTGGCTTTTAGCGACGAAAAGTTTCGTCGCTAAAGGGTGTTTTGAATTTTTGGAAAAAATAAAAAAGTCAAAAAGTTTCCTTTTAACAACGAAATAAATTTCATAGCTAAATGCCACCTTTAGCGATGAAAATTTTCATCGCTAAAGGGTGTTTCAAATTTTTGAAAAAAATAAAAAGTCAACAAGTTTCCTTTTAGCGACGAAAATAATTTCGTAGCTAAAGGTGGCTTTTAGTGATGAAAATATTCATCACTAAAGGGTGTTTTGAATTTTTGAAAAGACAAAAAAGTCGAGAAGTTGTCTTTTAGTGATGAAATTAATTTCGTAGCTAAAGGTGGTTTTTAGCGATGAAAATTTTCGTCAATAAAGGGTGTTTTGAATTTTTGAAAAAAATAAAAAAGTCGAGAAGTTTCCTTTTAATGACAAAATAAATTTTGCAGCTAAAGGTGACCTTTAACGACGAAACTTTTCGTCGCTGAAGGGCGTTTTGAAGTTTTGAAAAGACAAAAAAGTCGAGAAGTTTCCTTTTAGTGACGAAATTAATTTCATAGCTAAAGGTGGCTTTTAGCGACGAAAATTTTCGTTGCTAAAGGGTGTTTTGAATTTTTGAAAAGATAAAAAAGTCGAGAAGTTTCCTTTTAGCGACAAAATTAATTTTGTAGCTAAATGTGGCTTTTAGCAATGATAATTTTCATTGCTAAAGGGTGTTTTGAATTTTTGAAAAAATTAAAATAGTCGAGAAGTTTCCTTTTAGCAACGAAATAAATTTCGTAGCTAAAATCCAACTTTAGCTATGAAACTTTTCATCACTAAAGGGTGTTTTGAATTTTTGAAAAGATAAAAAAGTTGAGAAGTTTCCTTTTCGCGATGAAATTAATTTCGTAGCTAAAGGTGGCTTTTAGCAATGAAAATTTTCATCACTAAAGGGTGTTTTGAATTTTTAAAAAGATAAAAAAGTCGAGAAGTTTCATTTCAGTGACGAAATTAATTTCGTAGCTAAAGGTGGCTTTTAGCGGTGAAAATATTCATTGTTAAAGGGTGTTTTGAATTTTTGAAAAGACAAAAAAGTCGAGAAGTTTCCTTTTAGAGACAAAATTAATTTCGTAGCTAAAGGTGACTTTTAGCGGCGAAAATATTCGTCGCTAAAGGGTGTTTTGAATTTTTGAAAAGGCAAAAAAGTTGAGAAGTTTCCTTTTAGCGACGAAATTAATTTCATAGCTAAAGGTGGCTTTAAGAGACGAAAATTTTCATCGTTAAAGGGTGTTTTGAATTTTTTTTTAAAAAAGAAGTCGAGAAGTTTTCTTTTAGCAACGAAATAAATTTCGTAGCTAAATGCTGATTTTTCTTTTCAACTGTTAGTCATAGAGTGATAGTACTTGTTTCAATTTTCTTGAATGGATGATGAATGAATTTGCGAATGTAAATGAAAATAAAGAACTTATAATATATATATATATATATATATATATATATATATATATATATATATATATGTTATCAATGGAGGATACCTTATTTAGGAAGACATGAAATTCTTGTAGCTTATGGTATGGTGCCCCAATATTGGTTGTATGTTACTAGTATGTAGTAGATAATACTAGAGAATACCTAAACCCAATCCGAACCCGAAACCGAACCTGATTCCCTAAACCTAAACTTAAACCTATAACCTAAACCTAAACCTAAACCTATAACCTAAACCTAAACCTATGACCTAAACCAAAACCTGTAACCTAAACCTATGACCTAAACTTATAACCTAAACCTATAACCTATAACATGAACCTGAACCTAAACCTATAACTTAGACCTAATCCTATAGCCTAAACCTAAACCTATGACCTAAACCTAAACTTAAACCTATGACCTATAACCTAAACCTAAACCTATAACCTTAACCTAAACCTAAAACCTAAACCTAAACCTAAAACCTAAATGTATTCTCAAATCCCTAAACCTATAACTTATAACCTAAACCCAAACCTAAACCTATAACCTTATCCTAAACCTATAACTTAAACCTAAACCTAAACCTAAACCTAAACCTATAACCTTAACCTAAACGTAAACCTAAAACCTAAATGTATTCTCAAATCCCTAAACCTATAACTTATAACCTAAACCCAAACATAAACTTATAACCTAAATGTATTCTCAAATCCCTAAACCTAAACCTACACCTAATCCTAACCTCAACTCCTTAACCTAAACCTAAACTTGAAAACACAAACCTAAACCCGAACCCGAACCTGATTTCCTAAACCTAAACCTTAATCTATTCTCAATTCCTTAAACCTTAACCTAAACCTATAACCTACACTTATAACTTAAACCTAAACCTAAAACCTAAATGTATTCTCAAATCCTTAAATCTAAACCTACACCTAATCCTAATCTCAACTCCTTAACCTAAGCCTAAACTTGAAAACTCAAACTTAAACCCGATCTCGAACTCGAACCCGATTTCTTAAACCTAAACTTTAACCTATTCTCAATTTCCTAAAGCTATAACCTATAACCTATAACCTAAACTTAAACCTAAACCTATAACCTTAACCTAAACCTAAAATCTAAACCTAAACCTAAAACCTAAATGTATTCTCAAATCCCTAAACCTAAACCTACACCTAATCCTAATCTTAACTCCTTAACCTAAACCTAAACTTGAAAACCCAAACCTAAACTCGAACCCGAACCCGATTTCCTAAACCTAAACCGTAACCTATTCTTAATTCCCTAAACCTTAACCTATAACCTAACCTATAACATAAGCCTATAACCTAAACCTAAACCTAAAACCTAAATGTATTCTCAAATCCCTAAACCTAAACCTACACCTAATCCTAATCTTAACTCCTTAACCTAAACCTAAACTTGAAAACCCAAACCTAAACTCGAACCCGAACCCGATTTCCTAAACCTAAACCTTAACCTATTCTTAATTCCCTAAACCTTAACCTATAACCTAACCTATAACATAAGCCTATAACCTAAACCTAAACCTAAAACCTAAATGTATTCTCAAATCCTTAAGCCTAAACCTACACCTAATCCTAATCTTAACTCTTTAACCTAAACTTGAAAAACCAAACCTAAACTTGATCCCGAACCCGATTTCCTAAACCTAAACTTTAACCTCTTCTCAATTCCCTAAAGCCATAACCTATAACCTATAACCTATAACCTAAACCTAAACCTATAACCTACACTTTTAACCTAAACCTAAACCTAAACCTAAACCTATAACCTTAACCTAAACGTAAAACCTAAACATAAACCTAAAATGTAAATGTATTCTCAAATTCCTAAACCTAAACCTAAACCTAAACCTATAACTTAAAACTACAACTTACAACATTAACATAAACTTATAACCTAAACCTATAACCTACAACATTAACCTAAATCTATTCTCAAATCCCAAAACCTATAACCTAAACCTTAACCTATAACGTATAACCTATAACCTAAACCTATAACCTATAACCTAAACTCAATTCCCTAAACTTATAACCTAAACCTAAACATAAACCTAAAACTTAAATGTATTCTCAAATCCCTAAACCTAAACCTACACCTAATCCTAATCTCAACTCCCTAACCTAAACCTAAACCTAAACTTGAAAACCCAAACCTAAACCCTGTAAGTGCTATAGTTACTAGCCCCTTTTTGTTGTTAAATTTGTGGTGCCAAAGAAACTGTTTGTATCTTGTTATGAAGCTTGCATATGTGAAGATCAAAAGCTCTACTCAAGATAGTCACAACAAAAGTCTCACAACATCAACTTCGATAGACATGTACTGTTCACACGTCAAGTCTCGAGAATACAAGTATGCACGACTTAATTCAAGTCAAGTATAATTCAAAGATCAAGATGAAGCTTTCCAGTTTAAGATCTCAAGAACCTTTCAAGTTCAAGATCTCAAGAACCTTTCAAATTCAAGCTACACTAAGATCTCAGGCTTCATTACTCTCAAAGGTCACACGTCTTCAAGTTTCAATGTCCTTACTTCACGATTGAGGTATGACTGACTGTAGGTTGACCCTTAGAGTAGGTCATTTTGGATACATAACTCATATATTTTATATAAGTGAGTTTGGTCTGTTCTAAGACTAGTCCTGGACTTTGTTTGACTAGTCCTAGCACTGCTTCGACCTGTCTAAGAATTTTCTGGATCAGTCGTAAGTTTGTTGCAAAATTTAAAAATTTTCTATTAGGCTTCGACTAGTCCTGAAGACTCTTCGACTAGTCATATGAACAATGTCGACTGCTTCTTCGACCAGTCATAGACCTTCGACTCAAAGTACAATGTTGAAATTCAGCTACCTTCGACCAGTCATGGGAGTCCTTCGACCAGTTGTAGCTAACTTACGACCAGTCGTAGCTGACCTACGACTAGTTGTGAAATTGCATTATCTTATCGCGCCTGAAATTTCAAATATCAGTTGGTTCTACGACCAATTGTAAAGCTGTCTAGACCAGTTGAAGATGCGATTTTGTTCACCTATAAATAGAGCACAAATCTCAGAATAAAAAACACAATTCGTGCTAATTTAATTTGGCCTTTTGAGAGATATGACTGTTCTCCATTTAAGCTAAGTGTGCATATTTAATATTCTCTTTCTTTAGCTTTGTTGATTGATTTTGTTTCTTGTATTCCAATCTAATCTAAAAAGAGGAACTTTGATTTTCATTTTTCTGAAATCAAAATCAATTAGAGCTAGCCCATCTGGTTTAATTTAAAATCAATTAGAACTTAGAATCATTGTAAAGTGAGTATTGAACATTGAACTTGGACATTCAAATCTTTGACATGGTGGGGCATATGATGGAAGTAGCCGGCCAACTCCCCAAGGTCGGGGCCCACCATATCATCTCCATAGGGCTTACTGACATAAACATCGAACCTGGACGGACCATTCACTGGAACCTGAATGCTGGAGACGACCAACACATCTACGACTTCCTCCTTCTCAGACTTGGTTCGAGACTTCTTGGGCCTAGAGACAAGGACTCGAATGGTGGTGGTGAGGGACTTTAACGTGGATCCGAATTTGGTGACTGAGACCAAAGCCAAATCTGCACTCTTCTTTTTGGCCTTATAAGATTGTTTGTGTTTGGATGAATGTAGTTTATGTTTGGATGGATTTATGTAGTTTGGGTTTAGATGGATGTGAATATGAATATGATGAAATATATTATATAAGAGGTGTATATCAGGATGAATATGATGAAATATATTGTAACAGGTGTATATTAGGAATTTTGTGTAGAATTTTTGTGTTGGAATTTTTCTTTGCATTTAAATAACTTTTACCTACAAAAATTTTCGTAGGTAAAAGTTTTGTAAATATTTTTACCTACGAAATTTTTTTTCGATAAAAGTTTTGTAATTATTTTTAGCGATGAAAACTATCATCGCTTAAAGTTTAACATTTATTTTTTAGTGACGAAAATGTTCATCGCTAAAACTTTTGTAATTATTTTTAGTGACGAAAACTATTGTCGCTAAAAGTTTAACATTTATTTTTTAGCGACGAAATGTTTGTCGCTAAAACTTTTGTAATTATTTTTAGCGACGAAAACTATTGTTGCTAAAATTTTAACATTTATTTTTTAGCGACGAAAATGTTCGTCTCTAAAAGTTTTGTAATTATTTTTAGCGATGAAAACTATTGTCGCTAAAAGTTTAATATTTATTTTTTAGCGACAAAAATATTCGTCGCTAAAAGTTTTGTAATTATTTTTAGCGATGAAAACTATTGTTGCTAAAAGTGTAACATGTATTTTTTAGCGACGAAAATATTCGTCGCTAAATGTTTTGTAAAATTTTTTTAACGACGAAACAATTCGTCGGTAAAAGTTGTTTTAGTGATGAAAAAATTAATCGCCAAAAAACTTGCCTTTGCCGACGATTAAAATTTTTTGTCAATAAAAACCTTTTACCTTAGTGTTTTGGCGACGAATTTAGCAACGAAAATTTTCATCGCTAAAACATTTTAGCTACGATAATTTGGCTTTTAGTGATAAAAATTTTCGTCAGTAAAGGTTGGATTTCTTGTAGTGTCAGAATCTCATGTTCTTGCAATAACTTCGATATGAGATCTTAGTCATCCATTAGATGGGCCATAGGATCGGCCTTTAATCATGAAAATTAGATTAGTAAACCTCAATTGTGCGGTGAATATCCAAATGAAACTCAAGAAATCAAAACCAATTTTGAATTGATGCTAATGTGTAGGAACCTTTGAGATAGAAAGGAATTTTTATTTTTTTAATTTTTTAAATCCTAATACCATAAGTAATATCCACTGTAAAATAGTTAGTGTAATGAAAGAAAGAACCAAAGGGATTGAGCAAGAGAGAGAATCAGTTCAACTCAGAGTCGATTCACTAAGTTGAGTTGACTAGGTTGAGTTCATTGTTGGGTATGGTTTAGGAAGAAGAAAAGAGAGAGAGAGAGAGAGAGAGAGAGAGAGAGAGAGAGAGAGAGAGAGAGAGAGAGAGAGAGAGAGAGAGAAAAGAAAGCAAGAAGAAGAAGATAAAGTGAGAGAAAAGAAAGCCGAATCGACTCAGCCAAGTTAACTAGTTGGCTAGATGAGTTAGATCGGTGTGGGCCTTATTCGAGTCTAATAGAAGATGAAAATAGCCTGGCGAGAGTAGTGGATCTATTGGAGAAGCTGTGCCCAATTCCACATTGAGTTTAACTCTGAGTTGCAATTGAGTCAAGTCGAGTCGAGCTCAATTCCAGTAGTGTTCGGGCCAAGTTTGGGTTAGCCAATCATGTTGTTAAAAAAATTTAGTGATCTCCTACTTGTTTGATCTTTCTTTAGATTTTGATTTAAGGTCTTCCTCATTTCATAAATTTTCCTAATTCTTCCTTTTTGTTGTAATTTTTTTATCCTTGGCATGGGATCCTCCTTATTCCCTAAATTAAGCATTGTGTGTATTCCTAATAGCTCTCAACTTAGTAGAAATTGCTAGAGGTGTACATGAGTCGAGCTTGGCATAACTCTACTCAGCTAGGCCACTTGTCGACCCCAGCTCAAACTCAGCTCGGCTCAGTCCTCGAGCGTGATTGGCTAGCCCAGCTCAGTTCAGTCAGTAGCTCGGCTAGTTTGAGCCAAGATTGAGCTGAGTTCGCCTCTACAGCATTTTCATAAACACATGGACTGCATCTCAAATTCTCACTATTTGTAAAACTATAACAGTAGTTTTACAGGTATTTCATCAAACACCTTGTAGGCAACATCAAAATCAAGAAAAAGGAGTATTTGTTTCACATACATATCTTCCTTACCACCAGCCGACACTTGGTTGGATCATTTCATCAAACAGTTAGTGAGCAACATCAATATCAAAGTAACCGAGTCATCGAACTAGTTCGATTCGAGCTGGGTTTGATCCGAGTTGAGTCAAGTTCGGCTAAGATCGAACTCGTTCAAAATTTTGTCGAGCTCAAAAAATCATCATGACTTGACTCGAACTCAGTTTCGAATGTAGTCGAATTAAGATTTTTTAAGTCGAGTCGAGTGAGCTAATCGAGCTAACTGTACTCGTGTACGACCCTAGAAATTGCACTCTTGTATCAGGGGTTTAACATCTTATCTTGATTTTACCACTTGTCGTGTTTAAACATATACCTATATTAATGGGAATAACCATTGTCTTCTTTCTCATCAATTACAAATCCTTCAAGTTCTAAGAATTGAGGTATTCTTTTATGTTTATGACTCATTAATTATAACTCTTTAATGTATTCCTCTAAATCTCAAATTATGACATTGAATGTTCCTAAATCCTTTGCATTCATACCCTGTGTAGTTATTGTATTATGAATATATTCTCTTTTGTAAATTTATATTGCATTGTTAAATCTTGTGTCTACATGAATTATGAATATGAATGCATAAATCTGTTTGCTTGGGAATGCTTGATACTTGTGTTGCTTACCTATTCATGGAACACATTGAATTTAAATTAATGATGATATGGGGGGATTATCGAGTAGGGAATCCCTTGGCCTTTATGATAAGGATGATAATTTGAGAGGGGGTTCTTTTGGTCTTCATGGAAAGGATGATTATTTGAAGGGATTATTGAGAGAAGGCTTCCTATGAGATTTTACCCATGATGACTTGCATTACATGCATTAAATATCTCATGCATCATGACATTATACACTTCTTGTTATTATTGTATCATGGAATTACATTTTGTTATATGATTACCCAATCTCTACTCTATCTATTTTAAATTGATGACATCTTTAATCCTTGTCTTGAGCTATGATTTCATTATGTATATTTTGTCTTGACAATTTATCTCATTAACTCATGTTTTTCTTTCTATTCTCTATTCTATATAAAACTTATGATGGAAATGATCTCACCGGGCCTCTAGCTCACCAAATTAACAACCCTGTTAGTTTTCAGGATGAAGAAGGTCTAGAGGAGGAGGAATACTTGGATGTCAATTTTCTTTAGAAGTTTATCTATAGATATTCATTTTATTTTAAATGCATTGTAATATACTCTTCGTAGAAGATTAAAATGAGAAGTAGAAGTAGTGAACATTAGGATTTAGTTTTATGCACTTAAAATTTAAAGTTTAAATTTAAATTATCATGATTTAGATGTTTTAATTATGATTTGGTTTGGGTGAATGTGATTTGAATGCTAATGTGGATGTAAGAATGTATACAAATTATTTCACACCCTAGAACTCAGGATTTGAGTTACTGTACTTGGGTTTCAAAATTTGGGGTGTGAAAGTTGTGTAGAAGGCTTGGGCATTTGGAAAGACTTGGGGTTTGTGTTGGATTGTTTCTTTGTAGCATGTGCATATCAAGCCAAGCCGCGCTAAGCCCTGGCTATGTCACACGCACGTGCATATGCATATGCACCTCGTTAGGCTAAGCAAGGCATGGGCATGGTCTTGTGCTTAGGGTTGGGCTTGGTGCGGGTGTGAGTGCAAGTGCGAGTGTGTCATGCCCCAGACTCGGTAACTGGACTCACAAGGAACCTAATAGCTAGTTTTGGCAGCAACAGCCTCCATAGTACTCCATTCTCAGATCCTGAGGTAGGTTCCGATCCTGGGATCCTATAAGGAAGATTTCAATAATAGTATAACCATTTTCAATACGAGCATACCCAAGATCACAACAAGTATATCCGAGAATAACAAAGGCTCACATCATAAAATACACTATGAATATGAACTTTTACAAGTTTTTATAAGGTCCAAAAGGACATACATAAGATAATAGAAGAAGGAAAGAAAAGTCTGCAACATCGGGGTTCTCAAGCTCAACTCTAATCCAAACTCTGCCACTACGACGTCTGCCTAGGATCACCTGCATGCATCAATCGTGCATAAGCTTATAGAAGCTTAGAGGGTGGTGAAAGTGTGTGATAATAGTGTGCAGAAGAATAATAGGAGGTACACGAAGAGAAACATGCTCAATAACAATATCACTAGCCTTACCAAGGCTTATCATGAATATGATGCAATGAGTACTAAACGCCATATCAAGATAATGCATAAAGGGGCTTATACAGTCGATGTGAATGCGATGCAGAGTAATGCAAGTGCTCATAATCAATCCACATATCAAGTACATTTTCAATTATAAGGAAATAAACGGAGTCCATTACATTGCTGGATGACTGTCACTTTACAGACCCCACATAGTGAAATGAGTGTAAGAGACCTCACTACTTACTTGTGGATAGCCAATCACTAGGAAGGCCTGATGGTAGTGGATCCATTTATGAGCTGGTCAGACTCAGCCTAGCAATGCCTCCTTACATCAGGCGAGTAAGGTCACACCCCTACCCAACCGACTATACGAAAATAGGAGTCATGACATAATGGTATAAGGCCCTCGTGTGCTCATAGTTTTCACTCGGTTACGCCGTTGGGACAGATCCTTGATACCATGGAAGTTTTGAGAATTTCAACCATGGATATCCTATGCACCCGGTATGCTCAAGTAATATTTTCAGTGTCCACACATACAGCCATCCACGAACGTCCCTGTGGAAGTAAGGCCCTAGTGAAGCAAGGGTAGTATCATCATGAAATGTGATGTCAATGCATGAATCACACATACAGATCATGCAAAAGCTTCAAGTACTCAATGTGCACAAGGGGAGAAACTTCATCCCTCTATGACCACCACACAATGTAATCAATTCACATAGATAATGCATATGGGTCATAATGAGGTAAGTGCGCTACCTGTAAAGTATGTTCCTCCTTCCCAAGGAGGGAAAAGGTCTAGATAAATAGATAGGTACTCTAAGGAGAAGTGAAGTCCTCTAGTGGGGGCCCAATACTTTGGGATGACCCACAAGCTAAGAGAGTTATAAAGCCTCAAGGAGAAAATGGTCCTAACGAGGTCCAAGGTGGACTTTCAACCATGTATGAGGACCCTGTAGGCCTACCTTAGGGCCACCAAGGAGGACATCCGACCTCAACTGGGTCCCAAAAGGTAGCCCGCTACGCATATAAAGTAAAGTCCAAGGCCCAAGCAATCCACGGCCTAATGGGCCATATACTAAGCCCAATACATAGGTCACATGGCGGACCCTCAAGCAAGGTTTGGGCTTAACCATAAGGGTCATGAGTCCACTCATTGTGGTGGGCCTAATGGGCAGCCCATTATTCCAACATATGGGTGATCCTTATACTTAAAACAAGTAAGTTGGGCCTCACATCTTGGCCCAAGTATGAGTTTATTTTAATGGACAAGCAAGGGCCCAACTACTTGAGTATTTGGCCCATAAAACCCATCACAATAGTGTTCTATTTATAAGCCCAAGGGCCAAGGATCCATCAAGAAAATTCTAGGTTAATGGGCCTAGGAAACCCAACATGCAAATATGAATATTATTCCAATAAAATCCCAATTAAAGTGGGCCTTAAGTATGCACTAATTAATCCCAAAATCTAATTAAAAATAAGGCAAGATATGTGTAACAATATCTCCAAATTTGTTGGAACACGCTGCCCCAAAACATCCATTTATGGCAACAACCATGGGCCTATTGCTGAAATTCCAGCCCACCCACAATCTGGCATTGCTGAAAATTTAAAAATTAATTAAATTATATGTTTATTTTAATTCCTGATGACCCATACATGTCACAGGGGAGTCCACCAGATGAAGGGAGTGGATTTAACACATAAATCAGATGGGCCATGCTGCTAGACTAGACATCCAGCGGTAGCCTAATGGGCTGGGCGTCCCATGGTGGGCAGCCTTATAAGCCTGGGTAATTGGCCTAAAACTCACCCAAATGGACCCTAAAAATGGAACCTACAGAGGGAGGTGGCTGTCCCACATGGATCAAGATTGGATGGAAGGTGGGACAACAAAACTCATCAAGGTGGGCTCACAAGGTGGCCTAGATGGCCAACCAAGGCTGGATGCCCTAGCCTGGTGGGCCACTCCAGGCCACACCACGATCATCATAGGGGCTTGATGGCCCTGAAAATTTGCAGGGTGGTCCTTCCATGGGTGGGCCACACCTCCAATCACAATTTTTGGATAACTAGTTGTATGTTAATTAATTTAAAGAAAATAGTCTATCCAGAAAATTTGTCTGACCTAGACGTCCCAACGTGGTGGGTCGGTCCAGCCCTTGCCACGGTGTGCACAGGGGTCCATTAGCCTAAAAAATTGGTAGGTGGATCCTACCATGAGTGGAACACACTTTCACAAAGTTTGGTGATTTTTAGAATAGTAAAAGTATTTTATTCAATTTTAAGAACACTAGCTGTCCAAAAAATCTGTTTAGTGCAGATTTTTGACAGGCTCTGATCTGAGCTTCTAATGGGGTGGATTAAAAGCCTCTAAAAATTAGGAAAAAATAGTTTTTATGTTCCCTCATATGTGTACCAAGGGGTGGGGTCTACACAAGTGGCCCATCAGTGCAAAAAGTATTTTATAATCTATGATTTTCAAACTATCATGTTGCAGGAACAATGTAGAAAATCCAGACTATGTACCTCACTTGGGCCACAACTTTGGGACCTCAATCAAGGTCAAATGAGGCTGAAATTTGGGGGACATCAAGATGAGATCCCCAACTTTCAGAAAAGTATATTTAATGGATATGAATAGTCCCCCAAATAGTCCTAAAATCTGATCCAAAATTAACTAGAAACTATCTAGAAATTTTTGGACAACAACATGTACTTGGATAAAATTTATTATATACGTTAAATAAAAAGAAAAATACATTATTAGAGGATGGCGTGGCCTTTCTTAGTGGGCCCCACAAATGTTCAGGTCATAATCTGAAGCCAACACACCTTGCATGCAAAATTAAGGTAGCAAGTAGGACACCCAAAATCAAACAATGGGCAGTTTGGGCGTCCCACCTTGCTGAAATTTCTGGACATCTCAAGCCCACCTAATGGGACACACACAACAAGAAATAAAATGAGAGAAAAGAGAGATAGAAGGTCAATCTGGCTATAGGGAAAGGTCTCCACCACTATTAAGCCCTCCCAAGATCAATCACACCCACACATCATACATAGATTTATATTTACAATATGGATCTTGCACATGCATGGCCTATAATTAAAATGTATGGTGGGGATGCCATCCCCACCATGGTTATAAGGTCTAGATGACCAATACATGATATGATATGAAAGGAAACTACTATGATGGAGCCCATTGATCATGTATGCATAAGGTGGATCATTAGGGCACAACCATGGGATTGTGTGGGATCTCCACCATTGATTGGTGGGTCCCACACTTCCCTCATGAAAGAAAGAAAATATCTAAGCTATAGAAATCAAATTTTTACATCTAGAGGAGCACCCACCTTAAAGATCTCTATCAAAACTCCAACTCTAGGCTTCTATGGCTTCAAGTAAGCATGATTGATGGTTGAGATGGGATTGGGATGGATGGATTGAGGAGAAATGGAGGAGAAGGGGGCTGGAGTGTTGGAAGCTTGCAAGAGGGAGAGGAGAGGGAGAGATAGAGAGAATAAGAAGAAAGAGAGAGGGAGAGAGAGTTGTAGGAGAGTTATCATTGCTCTCTCCACCTAGGTTAGAGAAAACCATCATACCTTATGGTGATACAAACAATGTTGTTAGGGTAGGGTAGGTTTGGGTGGTGTTGGTAGTGTGAGTGGTGTAAGAGATGTAGGTTTAGGTGGTGTTGGTTGGAAAATGTGTAGATGGAGTGGGCCACCTTGGAAAACATGTACATCACTCTAGGTGGGCCACACAATCGTGATCAAAGGGCTAAAATGATGAAATGCCTACAACTTATGATCTACACATCGGTTGGACGCACGAGACACAACATCGGAACCGCGGTGATAATGGGAACAAGATGACATAGGTCTCGGGTCGATCCAAGTCAGGTCTACGTGACCGGACTCAAGGATGACCGCAAACACAATCCGAGGGTCGCAGGTCATAGGAATTCAACCGGTAGGACTGTAGGACTACAAGAAATGAAATGCATATCTACACACATACATGCACACACAAGAAATCTCGAGTCAAGTTTTAAAGATTGTCATTTTGAGTGTACATCCACTATGGTGTATTACAAGTGTACTCGCACTCACATCGTGCACTGCTGGAATTGGGTTATAATCATTGCATTTTAGAGGTCAATTGCCTAGATAATCTTGCTTTACATGGGACGTGGTCCAAGAAGGGAAAATTTGATTTTAAGCTGAGTGATTCATATCATGCCTTGATCCAACAACTTAATAAGTTTTCTTTTAATTCTCTTTTAATTTAATTAATATTTTTTTTTTTACATAGTCTGAAGTATTTTCAATAAATTCCAACCATCTTGAAATTGAAAATTGTGTTGGTAACGAATTAGACTATAGCCACCATTACCATAAATGCTACTATTGAGTTGTCTAAAATCAAATAATTTTCTAGAAAACACCTTAAATGGTGGAAATAAAAGCTAAGTTTTGTATTGGATATATACCTTAAAGGTATTTTACATATTGTCTAAATCATTTATGGTTGATCTAATAAATATATATGAAATTGGAGATGCTAATAATTGCAAGAATTATATTCTAAATACCCTATTCAATGAATTGTATGATATCCACATTTCTTATGAATCTTCAAGAGATATTTAAACTGCTTTATAAAAGAAGTATGTTTTGGAAGATATAAGGGCTAATAAACATGTCATTGCTTATTTCCTTTATTATATGATGATAGATGATATACCTGTCACTAACCAAATTTATGATATCAAATTGTAGTACATGAATTATCGACTGAGAGAATGAAATTAGATGAGATCTTTCTAGCAAGAGCTCTAAAAGAAAAGTTATTGCCCTCATGGAAAGAATATAAGAACTATATGAAATATAAGAAAAATAATGTCTCTATAGAAATTATAATCATATACATTATAATTGAGGAGGCTAACAGAAACAAAGATTAAAATGAAAATGCAAATGAGATAGCCTTAAAGGTAGATATAGTGAAATACAATAAGGAAAATAAGAGGAATTGTTACAGTTGTAATAGGCCTATACACCATGCTAATGAGTGTAGTTGTTGCTAATACCTACTTCTCGGTTCCTTTTTCCATAACTCAAGCTCGGATGGTTTATATTCCTTCTCCTAAGTGAGTGAGACAGAAAATGATAATGAATGAATCAGATTAATTCTAGATATTAAAGACGAAGCCTTTTGCCCCGCAACCAACGTAGCAGCAACAATTCTATCGGCACCCCTATCCTTAAATTCAACAATAAGTTGTTTTGCCCCAACAATATCAACCAGTTCCCCCTACTATTCTGCAAAGTCGATGGTTGTTGAGGGTCAAATATTACATATTAGACCCCAGATATTGTCTGGATTTACGAATATAATATTGTTTAACGGCCGATTTAATGATGTTTATGCTGCAGGTTGAATTTAGGAGCTTGAGCTGAAAAGGGATGCTAAAAGCTTGGATTTAACGCTCTGATGATCACCAAGGCAAGGGACGGACTCCAGGGACTAAGATCGACAGATATGCACAACAGGGACCCAAGAAATTCCAGCCGTTCACCTTCAAATGGCCCGAAATTGGTGTAGAATGTAAGATCACAAGGTTTTCGCCATCAGATTGAAACGAAACTTCATACATGGCCTGGGGACCATAAATGAACCGTACACGTCAAATTTCAGCTCCCGGATCCCTGTGAAAGTGCCTAAAATGACAGATCAGCCTGTGAAATCTTGATTTGGGGCCCGCCTAGTATCCGGATATGCTCCAATTTTGGTCCCAAGTGTTTAAATGTTATGAGAAAGGAGATGAGCAGAGCGGATTTCTCAAAAAGATCAGAGTGGATCCCACATGTACAGATACATGTACATAGTGCATGTTTACCGGCTGTGCACCGAACCTGAGGAAGTCGGTCAGCATACGCTGACTGACTCCCATTGAAAAAAAATAATAGAAAGTCCGTTTCGAACTCTGCTGCGAACCAAACAGAGATGCCATTTGTCTACAGTGGACCCCACCCTTCGTAGAAAACGTTGATCCGGACCTTCCGTGAGTCTCACCTGACCCTGCTCACTTAGGCCTAGGTGTCGGAATCACACTAGGTGGAGAAGAGTGGTTTCCAATCGTTCAAACACAAACGGATGGTGGAGCAGGTAATCAAGTGGGCCGCGTCAACGAACAACGAAAATCGTTCAAGTCCGACCGATTTCTCGTGAATAAGCCAATGGACGGTGTGGATTGTCCCACAAAACTTTGAAGCGGGCCCCAAAACAGTACAGTCGCAGGACTTTTCTTTTCCTGCGCGTGCATTGCTTTGCGTAACAGCTATGCACCGTTTCTAGAAAGATGCGTAAACTGACTCCATACAAGACACCGACCTCCCTTGCTAATATAAAGGGAAGAGAAAGAGAGAGGAGGAAATCAATCAGATCTAGGGAAAGTTGTGGGTGGACGTGGACAGAGGAACAGAGAGAAAGGAAGAGTTCCTTTTCTTTTAAGATTTTATTTTATTTTATTTTTTTTATTTTTATGTGAGATGTAGCCTACTCATGTGCGGCTAAACCTCTTAGCTAGGGCTAAGAGGTGAAGCTTGTAGCGTGATGGGAGAGACTTTGCTTGTTCCTTTTGTTTAAGACTGAACTGATGGTTAATTTTAGTTTTATTAATGGATAATTTTTAGTCTTTAATGGTCTATTGTGACTGAAATTATAGTGGGTCTGTGATGACTTTGAGTATTTCTTTCTCTTTTTTTATGTTTATGATGTTAGGAAGCCCTATTGTTCACCATCGTCTCCTGGGCATGGTCGGATGACAGTACCCTTCTTAACTTTCATAGCATGTTAATTGGTTGGTAATTAGTTTAATTCTGTTGTTTGCTATAGTCTCCAGGGCATGGTTTGGTGACGGAATCCATTCTAATTCATATACCTTTCATCTCTTGAAAACTAGATCAATGACAGTTCAGTAAATTTCATGATTCATGAAACAGGCATAAGATCTCCCTGATCTCTACAAGTGGATCCTCTGAATCCCTAGTTACTCTTCTCTGATATCTTCTAAGTTTTAGATTAATTAACCTACAATTATTTTACAATTGCTAGTTAATTTAGATTTCATCTCATTCTAGTTTTAATTTTATTTAGTTTTAGATAACGTACAAGTTTCAGTCCCTTGGGATTCGACCTCAGTCTTACCGAGTTATTACTAGATCACAACCCTGCACTTGGGGAGTGAACAAGTTTTTGGCGCTGTTGCCGGGGATTGACGACTACGATTTTCTGAAATTAATTAGTTTTAGAATTAGATTAAGATTAGGATTTTACTAACTTTATTTTATTTTTATTTTTATTTTTTTTCCTATAACTAACTTGTTTTCCTGTTTTGTAGGAGCCTGACATAAACTTCTAATTCGGTAATCCCTTCCCAATTCTTCTTCTTTTTCCCCTTTTTAGGAACTAGTTTAATTTTGGAAACTTTCTAATTCTAGGGTTTCCTATTTTAAAAATTTTCTAGGGTTAGGAAACTTCCCTTTTCTTTTTAGAAACTCTTTCTAATTTTAGAAATTAACTCATCCTTCCTTTATTAGAAACTTTCTATTTTAGGATTAGGTTTTTCATTTTAGAAACTAACTTAGCTTCTAAATTTCTTTTAGAAATTTCTAACTTTTCTATTTCTACTTTAGAAAACTAATCTCTTTTGTTTTCCTTCGCAGGTTCTTAACATAGTACTCCAATCTGGTAACTTCTCTCTAACTTCTCCTCTACCTACTTTCCATATTCCTGTAGGATCTTTTCTTCTATTCTTTAGGATTAGATTCAGATTAAGGGTTTCATCATGTATATGAATGAGTGGGCACGTCTGTATGTTGAGATAGCTTATGGAAAACAACATATGCCTCAAAATTTTTCTGAAAATATCTTCAAGAACCAATCGGAATATGATGCTCTACCGATTAAGAAGACTTTCGGTGATTATCTGCGGGAGAATAATTGCATTCCACGAGTTAAGAGAACATTACGTGATTATTGGAATGATGACACTTATCAACTCCCGACAGATGACCCGTATGATTCTGATCAGTGGAAATAGAAATATTTCGAAGATGAGCCAGTAAAACATCACGGTAATAACTCCCGTGGATCAACCACTTATGAATATCCACCAGAAACGATCTAGGAGGAGTTATCTCCGAGCTATACAGACTATATTACTGGCATGAGAAAATTACTAGAAGCGCTTGAATCACGCATCGATAGGCTAATGGAGGATAGGTCGTCTCAGCCTCAACCCAATCCAGAAATACAATGCAAGGAAAGTGATCCTCACTCTCTTTTGAAAAACTCTGGAATTTGGAATGAGGAGTGGGATTCCTTTAATGAGCATGTGGTTCAATTTCCTGAGGAGTCGATCTCGATGACTGTTCGAAAGAATGGTGAAGATACATGGGTGTCTTTTAAATACATTGATGATGACACACATTCCTTACATAACACACAAGATTTCAATGATGAGGAAGAAGTTAGTATATGCGAAGCTCAACCCATGCTAGGTGTAGAATGTGAGGAAAGTGATTCCATCCCAAATGTGCACTTCACTGGACTAGAACATGATTGTGATCCTGAATGTGCAGCCACAGTCCCTCTAGAATCCCTCTCAAGTTTGGTCCAGATAAATGATCAAGATGTACATGAAGTGGTCGGTCATAATGAGCCACTCCCATCACTTGACATGTCTGATTTAAAGGTGGAGGATGAGCCCCTCATGACCGACCCTTCTAACTCTTGTGAAACATGTTTGGACCACTCCCCTGAATTAAATGATGATATGATTCGAGAGAAGGAGGAGTTGCCCGCTACAACTCTGAAATTTGAAACTACTCAGTTGAGGCCACCATCTGAGCTGCACATATTTGACAATTCAACGCTTCAATTGAGTAATTTCAATGAACAGAGTGATCACATCAATGCTTCACTTACTGATCTTCAATCTGTTTGTGCAGGACTGGAGCAAGAGAGCATACCTCCATCCACTTTCAAGGACGATGGATTCTTTGCGTAGATCATCACGAGTCACAATAAGTCACACTCAACTGAACATCCCAACTCTTGGGATTGCTTGGCATACTTTGTAGTTTCAATTGATCCCATGTTAAGAAACAAAGCAGATGCCTTAAATCTTTCTTATAAACAACACGGGGTGGTTGCTAGACTGTTCACTCCCCAAGTGCAGGGTTGTGATGTAGTAATAACTCGGTAAGACCGAGGTCGAATCCCAAGGGACTGAAACTTGTACGTTATCTAAAACTAACCAGAACTAGAACTAGATTAAGATGAAATCTAAACTGAATGTAATTTAAGAAATAATGGTGAAATAATTATCTAAACTTGAGAGAGATCAGGAGAAGGGAACTAGGGATTCAGAGGATCCACTTGTAGAGATCAGGGAGAATTTATGCTTGCATCAAAAATCATGGAAATTACTGAACTGGCGTTGATCTAGTTTTCAAAGAGATGAAAGGTGTATGAATTAGAATGGATTCCATCACCAAACCATGCCCATAGACTATGGTAAACAACAGAATTAAACTAATTACCAACCAATCATATGTATGAAGGTTAAGAAGGGTATCGTCATCCAACCATGCCCAGGAGACTATGGTGAACAACAGGGCTTCCTAACGTCATAAACATTAAAGAGAATGGGAATATTAAAAGTCATTGCAGACCCATTGTAATTTCAGTCACAATAGACCATTAAAAACCTAAAATATTTCCATTAAAATCAAACTAAAACCAACTTCAATTCAAAAATTAAAATTAAATTAAAAGCATATAATCTCTCATCTCACTACAAGCTTCACCTCCTAGCCCTAGCTAGGAGGATTTAGCCTGCCATGGATGGGCTCAATCCAAATAAATAAAGAGAAAAAGAAAAGGAAAAGAAAAGAGAAAGAAAAAAAACCAAGCTCCTCTCTCTCTCCTCTGCCCACGTTGAAACCCAAGCTCGAGCCCTCTGTTCTTCCTCCCAAGACCTTGAATGCCTCCTCCCCACGTCCAAAAACCTCTTTTTATAGCTGCTGGAAGGCTGGAGTCAGTGACAGAGTTGTAGCAGGACACGGAGTGCAATTTTCGCAGCCAAGTTCGGTGCCTCGAAACATGCCACTTTCCTTGCTCAAATTCTAAAAAAACACCGTCCCTTAGTACTTTCTTGGGTCCTCTACATGATAGACGGTTCAGATCTGCCATATGATCAAAGATGGTGGGCCAAAACCGTCCGGAAAAGTCATTTTTCGCGTATGTACGAAACCTTTCGCACCATTTCGCTGTTGTGGTCGGTGGGCCCCACAGAAGCATTTTCTGGAAAATCCACCCCGTCCATTGGATTCAGAACGAAATTTCAGTAAAGAATGGGTGGTTTTGAACGTCCATTGACGTGTCCCAGAGAAGAAATCACAAAAGAATCAGTTTTGAATGCTACCGAGCAGCCCTTTTGTGGCCTCTGTATCTCACACGTGTGCACGCATGGGTACAAAAATTCAGCATGTTTTTGTAGTATTCGAAGCCCTCTACACGGTGGACGGATCAGATCGGCCATATGAGCAATGGATGGGGCCCACTATCGTCCGCAAAACGGACGCCGGCCGTCCGTTACGCAGTGGGATTTTTTTTTTTTTTTCTTTCTTTCGGTCAGAGACGGTCAAGCCGTCTCTGACACTTGCCACGCACTGCTAGACTACCCTCGCTGTACACGTGCAATGCACAGGTAGGTCCAGCAGTGATGTATATGTGAAATCTGCTCCGTCCATCTCTTTTCTCATCTCATTTAAGTCGTTCAGACCGATTTTAAAGAATATCCGAATAGCAGGTGGGCCCAGAATCAACGGTTTATGGGCTGATCCGTCAGTTGGAGCACTTCCCGAGATCTTCAATGGCTGAAATTTTATATGTACGGTTAATTTATGGTCCTCAGGCGACGTATGAAGTTTCGAGCCGAACGGATGGTGGGAACCTCGTGATCTTGCATTCTGGACGTCCTTCAGGCCACTTGAGCTTCAATTTCTTACTTTTCTCGGATTTCTGACCGTGTATATTTGTCAATCTTGGTCCCCTGGAGTGTGTCCCTTGCCTGTGGCGTCAACTGAGTGTTAAATTCATACTTTTAGCAACTTTTTGCAGTTCATGCTTTCAACTACACCTTGTATCACAAACACGAAAAAACGGACCATTAAACGGCATTATGTACGTAAATTCAGGTAATAAATGGGGTCTAATATGCAGTATTTGACCCTCAACACAATCCCCAACCAGCATTTTGCTAGTCCCGAGCAAAGTATGCGAAAAATAAGTTGAGAATTATAGGAGAACTTTCTATGAAATCGAGTGAGATTTTGAACAAAATACGAGAAATTTAATATTCATGAATGTTAGAAATTGTATTCTCTTGAGCTCAAGCGCACCGTAGACTTCATAATCAAGTGTAAAGCATTAATCCTTCAATTAGAAAAATTTTAAACATTGAGATCCATGGATGTATAGTGTAATCTCAGCTAATCATATTAAGATTGAATTTGTTATTTCAGGATCTCATTGGTAACTAGCAAGAGAATTCATGATAACCAAACTTGCCTCATAAATTTCATCTTTTGATCTTTTCAACTTTTTATTTTTTCATTAATAGTCATGCCGAAAAAGAGGAATCAAATCCTTACCAATAGGGAGCAAACCTATGGCAAAAGACCAATTACCTAAAAATTTTTTTTTTTTTTTTTTTTGAATGTTTAACCTTGGGGAATCAAACCTTCACCTGTAGGGAGCAAACCCATGGTGAAGATTAATTGCCCAACCTGTTCAATTTTTATACCCTGATGGCAAGATATTTCAGACTGGTTCCCTTCGTGCTTAGTGATTACCAAGTTAATCCTTCGATATGGAACTGAAATCTTAATGTGACAGCAAGACGTGTCCTGAAATCATGATTCAATCAATGTTTACAACTTCTAATCATGGATTAATAATTCACTTAACTATGAAATCTAACAGATCCGGAATCCAAGAGTCATAAATCCACCATTATGTACCTTGAAAATCTAAATTAGGGGTATCTGTCAAAATCACTGCGAATTCATAAAAATTTTCAGAAAAATTCAAAATTTTTTTCACAATTGTTGCTCAAGACCAAGAAAATACTGATTAGGAAACCTAATCTCCCACCCCCAACCTAAAATCTACATTGTCCTCAATGTAAAAGATATGAGCATGCAATGCACATGGGACAACGAAAGTAAATGAGAAGTGATGGGAAGATAGTACCTGAATAACGAATCAAGAGAGTTTCCAATAGATCACGGCATGGAAGCTTGTCAGCATGAGAGAGAAAGCAGAACAAAAATAACAAAAATAAAATCCTACCTATACCACTTTCGCAGGTGCTCTCGATTGCATTTAGCGTATGCAACAAGCCTTTAAACCCCTAGGTTACCCCTAGTGGACGAGTTGTAGTCTCGTGAGGGTTTGCAGTAATGTTACCCACAAACATTAAATCGATCATGCCGCAAGGTTCTCCTTTCGGCCAATATCTTGATAAGTCTCTCAGTAAGCTCCTCAACAGGATCATCCAAAAGCCCTTTTTACAATAGGCTTGGCCGCCCTGGAGCATGACTTTCCAGAGAGACTTATGTACCTCATAAGAAATCTTCCATTGAATTGCTGGAGGTATCCGTAATATATACGATTCACCTAAGACAGAAGAAGTTTCAACGTTAGTATTATATGGTGAATCAAAGACTACAAGTAAATAAAGTTTAGAAAACTTCTTAAAAAGTAATGTAGTCTCAACATATTCCGAAGTTCCAAACTTCAGTTTTAGATTCAGCTCCTCTTCCTTTACTAGTAGACGTTTAGGATCAGGGGAAGAGAGGGTTTCAGAATAAGGGTTCGTTTGGTCAGTGATGACTACCGAGATGTTGTCTCGCAAGGTATCCACTTTGTCTTTTAATATAAAATCGTTTGAAACCGCAAAGTGTGCCAAGCAATCCCACAAGTTGGGAAATTCAGATGAGTGTGACTCATTTTTGTGGCTTGTGATGATCTGCGCAAAGAATCCATCATCTTTGAAAGTGGATGGAGGTACGCTCTCTTGCTCCAGTCCTGCACAGATAGATTGAAAATCAGTAAGTGAAGCATTGATGTGATCACTCTGTTCATTGAAATTACTCAATTGAGGCGCTGAATTCTCAATTGTTTGCAGCTCAGATGGTGGCCTCAACTGAGTGGTTTCAAATTCCAGAGTCGTAGCGGGCAACTCCTCCTCCCGAATCATATCATCATTCAATTCAAGGGAGTGGTCTAAACATGTCTCACAAGAGTTAGAAGAGTCGGTTGTAAGAGGTTCATTCTCCACATTTAAATCAGGCATGTCAGATGAGTGGAGTAGATCTTCCTGACCGATCACTTCGTGCACGTCTTGATCGTTGACCTGGACCAGATTTGAGATTGATTCAGGGAGAATTTGGGCTGCACATTCATGACCATCATCCCAATACGCATCATTGTCTAGTCCAGTGCAGTGCACATTCGGGATGAGATCACTTTCCTCACATTCTACACCTAACATGGGTTGAGGTTTGCATAAACTAACTTCTTCCTCATCATTGAAATCTTGTGTGTCATGTAAGGAAACTGTGTCATCATCAATGTATTTAAAAGACACCCATGTATCTTCACCATTCTTTCGGACAGTCATCGAGATTGACTCATCGGAAAATTGAACCACATGCTCATTAACGGCATCCAACTCCTCATTCCAAATTCCAGATTCTTTTAAAAGTGAGTGCGGATCACTTTCTTCGCATTGTATTTTTAGATTAGGTCATGGCTGGGATGACCGAGCCTCCTCTATCCTATCAAGACGCGCATCGAGTCCTTTCATTGTTTCCATTACTTTTCTCATTTCCACAAGACAGGCTGAAAGATTACGCTGATATGAATCCTCTTGGATCGTTTCTGGATGGATTTCAAAGGTAGGGGATCCAAGAGAATAATCATCATAACATGTAGTTGGTTCATTTTCCCAATTTTGATGTTTCCACTGGTTATAGTCATACTGATCATAAGTGGGAGAATCTGCTGGTTGGTAATACTTATTATCACTCATGATACAATCACGCATTGTTTTATCGGATGAGTGATAATAATTCTCACAACCATAGTTATGATAACCCCAACACTCACGTACTGTTTTGTTAATCCGTGGGGTGTAATTGTTCTCCTGCATATAATCACGTAAGGACTTCTTAACCGGTGGATTTTCATATTTTGATCGGTTCTCGATGATTGTTTCAGAAAAGTTTTGAGACATAGGTTGATTTATATCATCATCATCCAAAAATAAGTTATTCTTCTCAGCATACTGACGTTGCCACTCGTGCATATGCATGATGAAACCCTTAATCTGAATTTAATCCTATGAAAAATAGAAGAGAAGATCCTATAGCAAAGTGGAAAGTAAGAGAGGAGAAGTTTAGAAAGAATGTACCAGACTAGATATTCCTATATTAAGATCCTGCAAAAAAAAAAAAAAAAAAAAAAAAAAAAAATAAATAAATAAAAATAAAACAAGTTAGTTTCTAAAACAGTTAGTCTAAGATTAGAAAATTTTTAAAAACCCTAATAGAGAAAAAATAAAGAAATTAGAAAAAATATCACCAAATTAGAAGTTTTTATTTCAGAATCCTACAAAACAGGAAGAATAGGTTAGTTTCTAGAAATTAAGAAAATAAAAATAAAAATCTACGGTTAAAATAATCCTAATCTTAACTAATCCCAAAACTAATTAATTTCAGAAAAACGTAACCGACAGTCCCCGGCAACGGCGCCAAAAACTTGTTCACTCCCCAAGTGCAGGGTTGTGATGTAGTAATAACTCGGTAAGACCGAGGTCGAATCCCAAGGGACTGAAACTTGTACGTTATCTAAAACTAACCAGAACTAGAACTAGATTAAGATGAAATCTAAACTGAATGTAATTTAAGAAATAATGGTGAAATAATTATCTAAACTTGAGAGAGATCAGGAGAAGGGAACTAGGGATTCAGAGGATCCACTTGTAGAGATCAGGGAGAATTTATGCTTGCATCAAAAATCATGGAAATTACTGAACTGGCGTTGATCTAGTTTTCAAAGAGATGAAAGGTGTATGAATTAGAATGGATTCCATCACCAAACCATGCCCATAGACTATGGTAAACAACAGAATTAAACTAATTACCAACCAATCATATGTATGAAGGTTAAGAAGGGTATCGTCATCCAACCATGCCCAGGAGACTATGGTGAACAACAGGGCTTCCTAACGTCATAAACATTAAAGAGAATGAGAATATTAAAAGTCATTGCAGACCCATTGTAATTTCAGTCACAATAGACCATTAAAAACCTAAAATATTTCCATTAAAATCAAACTAAAACCAACTTCAATTCAAAAATTAAAATTAAATTAAAAGCATATAATCTCTCATCTCACTACAAGCTTCACCTCCTAGCCCTAGCTAGGAGGATTTAGCCTGCCATGGATGGGCTCAATCCAAATAAATAAAGAGAAAAAGAAAAGGAAAAGAAAAGAGAAAGAAAAAAAACCAAGCTCCTCTCTCTCTCCTCTGCCCACGTTGAAACCCAAGCTCGAGCCCTCTGTTCTTCCTCCCAAGACCTTGAATGCCTCCTCCCCACGTCCAAAAACCTCTTTTTATAGCTGCTGGAAGGCTGGAGTCAGTGACAGAGTTGTAGCAGGACACGGAGTGCAATTTTCGCAGCCAAGTTCGGTGCCTCGAAACATGCCACTTTCCTTGCTCAAATTCTAAAAAAACACCGTCCCTTAGTACTTTCTTGGGTCCTCTACATGATAGACGGTTCAGATCTGCCATATGATCAAAGATGGTGGGCCAAAACCGTCCGGAAAAGTCATTTTTTGCGTATGTGCGAAACCTTTCGCACCATTTCGCTGTTGTGGTCGGTGGGCCCCACAGAAGCATTTTCTGGAAAATCCACCCCGTCCATTGGATTCAGAATGAAATTTCAGTAAAGAATGGGTGGTTTTGAACGTCCATTGACGTGTCCCAGAGAAGAAATCACAAAAGAATCAGTTTTGAATGCTACCGAGCAGCCCTTTTGTGGCCTCTGTATCTCACACGTGTGCACGCATGGGTACAAAAATTCAGCATGTTTTTGTAGTATTCGAAGCCCTCTACACGGTGGACGGATCAGATCGGCCATATGAGCAATGGATGGGGCCCACTATCGTCCGCAAAACGGACGCCGGCCGTCCGTTACGCAGTGGGATTTTTTTTTTTTTTTTTCTTTCTTTCGGTCAGAGACGGTCAAGCCGTCTCTGACACTTGCCACGCACTGCTAGACTACCCTCGCTGTACACGTGCAATGCACAGGTAGGTCCAGCAGTGATGTATATGTGAAATCTGCTCCGTCCATCTCTTTTCTCATCTCATTTAAGTCGTTCAGACCGATTTTAAAGAATATCCGAATAGCAGGTGGGCCCAGAATCAACGGTTTATGGGCTGATCTGTCAGTTGGAGCACTTCCCGAGATCTTCAATGGCTGAAATTTTATATGTACGGTTAATTTATGGTCCTCAGGCGACGTATGAAGTTTCGAGCCGAACGGATGGTGGGAACCTCGTGATCTTGCATTCTGGACGTCCTTCAGGCCACTTGAGCTTCAATTTCTTACTTTTCTCGGATTTCTGACCGTGTATATTTGTCAATCTTGGTCCCCTGGAGTGTGTCCCTTGCCTGTGGCGTCAACTGAGTGTTAAATTCATACTTTTAGCAACTTTTTGCAGTTCATGCTTTCAACTACACCTTGTATCACAAACACGGAAAAACGGACCATTAAACGGCATTATGTACGTAAATTCAGGTAATAAATGGGGTCTAATATGCAGTATTTGACCCTCAACATAGACATCGGGGTAACTCAACATGTATGCAAGGATTGAAGCATGTTTACCCTCTATTATTAAGTGATAGGGGATGATGAATAAGTTTTCATAAAAAACCCTCAAACCTCTTCAGTTGTCAGAAAAAAAAAAAAAAACTCTTGAAGCTCACATTGGAAAAGACTTTAATGCTTAATGATGTCTTGCATGTAACTAACATAAGAAGAAATTTGGTATCTATTTTTCTCAACAATAAATCTGGGATTAAATTAGTATTTGATTTAGACAAGCTTGTAATGACAAAGAATGAGACTTTTGTTGGGAATGGATACTATATTGATGGGTTATTCATTGTATATGTATCCTATGATAATAATAAGAAGTCGTCCAGTTCTATTTATATTGTCGAGCCACTTTATCTATGATATAATAGATTAGGTCATGTTAAATAGCTTTATTGAAAATACTAGATTTATTACTCAACTTTTCAAGTGAAGAATTCAATGAATATAAAACATGCATAAAATCTAAGTTTACTAGAAAAAATTTTCAACTAGTAAATAAGATTTCTAAATTATTAGAATTAATACATAGTGAATTAGGTGATTTTAAAAATCACATGTCTAAAGGTGTAAAAGGTATTATGTAATGTATGTATATGATTATTTTAGATATATTAGAGTATACCTACTAAGAAATAAAAATGAAGCCTTCACTAAGTAGAGAACCGAAGTTAAAAACTAACTTAGTAAGAAAATTAGAAGACTTACAATAGATAGATGATGTATGAATCTTCCTAATTTTAAAAGTTTTGTTAAAAGAATGAGATAGTTCACAAAATTAATGCTCCCTCCGCATCAGAACAAAATGGAATAGTTGAATGTAAAAATTAAAAACTGAAAGAAATGATGAATGTTGTTGATGCAGAAATCTGGTTCACCCACACCGAGGTCGGACTCCGAGCTCTGGATACCTGCATAAAGGAAGTACAAAGGAGACCCTGGTTAGAGTAGGAGACCCTCCAATACCAAAGTCAGGCTAGGAATCTGGGTCTAAGTAGTGTAGTAAGGTTTTGGGTGAGAGATTTTACATACCTATTCCTTTGCATTTGACAACTATTTATACCTTTCAACGGGGATAGACGTGTTTGCAATACTCGGCGTGATTTTAGCCACTAACCACAATCGGCGAATATGTAGATATTGACGGTTATGCAGTTATCCCGTTGATCATGCGATACTGTGGCTTGTATCTGTCGCTCCACTCTTCTGATCAAGTCTGTGATGATTATGGCATCGTACCTCAGAGTAAATATTAAGCTAAGAAAGACCTCATTAAATCTCATTTCTGAGACGTCTACCTCATGCCTCAATGCTTGGAAGACACTCCAAGCCTCACCACTCAGAGGCATCTCTCGATTACGCTACTCGAATGTCTCTCAACACCTCACTACTCAGAGGACTCTTCAGGTCTCGGAGCACTTCGGATTTTCCCATAATAGAAGCTCCCTACTCTCCGAGTTCAGGCACGGACTCAAAGAGTAAATACATGGGGAAAATCTTACACAACCCCTCGAGCTATGAACCATTGGGTCATTTAATGGTTACTGCTATAATTATGATTCTATTGTCGAGAAGGCGTATCATCGAGGCTCTTCGTCTGTAGACCTATACGGGGTGAACGCGTGGCAATGGTTACGATTTTGAATCATCAGATTGATTATGAGTCCTCTACGTGGACTAAGGAGGACTGAACGACATCGCTCCAACTGCCCAATGATTACAACACGTGGCTTGACAGTGCTCGGCTAATGATCCACCACCACATGTCTTGCAGGGTCAGCTCATGACAATTCTGCTGCAGTCGTATTGATTCTTCATAAATGTAGAGGGTATCTCCAGGCTATATAAGCCTTCGTACCCTTCTCTAGGGGAATCCTCATTTCATATTTTCTCCTAAGGAATTTACTATTGAGGTTTACTTGAGTAGGCAATTTTCGATGACCTAAGTAGGTGATTTCTGGCAAGCTGAGAGGGTGATTTCCGGTGACCTGATAGGCAATTTTTGGTGACCTAATCAAATGATTTCTAGTGAGTCTTTCCTACTCTTGGCCTTCTTTTGATCTTCTTTTCATTTCCAACTCTTCATAATGTCAAACGGATCGAAAGAAATCCGAGAAGGATATGCCTATAAGGATGAGTCTGAACAGGAGAGCTCAGACTCTAAGTAAGAGGCCTTCGAGGGCCCCTTAGAGGCGGTACCTCTCTATTGTCCACCCACCAGATGCAAAGGGTCTAAGCCCTGTGCTTCTCTAAGGGGCACAAAAAGGATACCCCGAGATCTGAAAGGGAGGGCTATCGCAAGTCCTTCAGGTGGGCGAGTTATAGAGCTCGCCATCGGGGGCCTAGTGCTCGTCGAATCCCAGATGAACCGGGTTCAAGAAGAATTTCAAATCCTGGACTTTGCCCAAATTTACTCGCCCGCCCCCCATTACACCTCGTCGATGGTGACATCGCCATTTTCATTTGTGCTCTACAATGCGGACTACAACTTTCACTACATCCCTTCATCTGTACCTTGACTACACGTCTGATACTGGCCCTAGGCCAACTTGTTCCCAATTCCTGAAGAATATTGATGGCGTCATACATGATATGGTGCCAAGCTTGAAACTAGGAGTTGATGCTTGATGAGGTCTTGACACTCTACCAAGCCAAGCATGATCGCAACGAGCCATATTGGTTCTACTTTACTACCTGAGCCAACTTGGGTTCAGGCCTTGTCCTCAAACTTCCTTCTTCCAACAAAGATTGGAAGAACAAGTGGTTTTAGCCTCTGGTGAATGGGAAGCACCTGCGGCTGAACTCAGAAATCAATGGGTTCGAGTATCGTCTCGATTTGCTCGCCCAGGTCAGACCTTGAGTTGTGTTAATCTCTTCCATGATTTTTTGACCTGACCCTTGATGACCAAACTTTACCCCTTTTTATTTTGTAGAATACCAAAAGGGAGCCTCACAACTATCTTCTCTTCAAAAGAATTGCATGGAAGAGCAGCATGTTTGGTATTACGTGATCACTTCTGACAATCTGCATTAGTCCGGACTCTGCAGACTTAAGTCACTCCCCTCTGCTCTAAGTGAGTACCTCTTCATCGTACTACAGTCCCATGAATTTAAAAAATTTCTAACCTTCCATTGCTTGTATAGGTTATACCCGAAGTTTCCAGATCTAGGAAAGCTTCTGAATCAAAGAAGAGGAAGCCCCCGCCCCTCAAAGACATGTTGCTTCCTGAACCCCGAGTGAAGATAACTTCTCGAAAGAGACAGAAGGCCTGAGGTGAGGTTTCAATTTCCGTTACTGCAGCTCTAATTTCTGTTATTACAGCTTCAACCAATGTTGTGGCAACCGATGTCGCAGGAGTCGGAACGACAACTGCATCTAGGTCCAGGATTGCTCAGGCTCAGACCCTCCAACCTGCTACCATCCCTCAAGCCCCCAAAATCCCCCCAACAGACTCCTAGCAGCCCTGCATCGTAATCCCATCATCTTGCGAGCACAAGGAAGCCATTCGAGCTACTGATGCGATGCTCTCCCCTCTTGGGGATGGGGGCGCCATAATGGTCAAGCCTCGACCGCCAGTGGTACTGGGGAGGCAGTTGGGTCTGGTCCTCTTCCGAAGGCTCCTGAGGCTAGAAGATCAAGATTTTCTCTGGGCTATCATATGTCCGGTTTGGCCATATGGGCAGCGAAACATGCCTCTAAAGAAGAAATTACTGACCTTCTCATCAAGAGGCATGAGTCCTTCATCAACGACATTACTTCTGTTTGCTACAAGGTAATTCTCATACGAAGATTCTCCCCTCTTCTTCTTTTAAATTGATCCTGACTCATACTCTCGCGTCAAATAAGGCCATGTCAATGTTCCTATCAACTCAAGAGACATTAAGGGAAATAACCAAAAGGACACAGAGATAAAGGCCCTCTGAAGCAAAGTTGGATCACTTCTGTTTGCCGTTATCAGGATTACTAAAAAATAACTCTGCTGGCCTCCAAGCCTGGTAGAAGATCCAATCATAAACTATTCAAGGAATAACAATATGTAACCTAGTTTATGATGGATATGACTTTGTATGTGTGTTAGGTGTAATCTCAGATATATAGATATGAAAGTATTGAAGTAAATCACACATCCAAAAGAATAGAAATTGTAAACACAATCATTTTTATAGTGGTTCGACTACTTGTCTACTCCTCTTCCGATAACCTCACTCAACCCTTGAGTATACTGGATTTCACTAAGGAGGTTTCATAGCGGTTCACCTCAAACCTAAGGTTTTAAATTAGGTTCACCTTCAACCTTTACAGCCTACACTGAGGTCGACTGTTTATGCTCTCAAGAGCAAGGGTCAACACATCGCACCTACTTTTAGGCACACTGGCCAAGGATCTTCCATAAGACCTTAACGGAGGTTTTACGCAGTTTACCTCTAACCTGTGGTTTCACACGGTTCACCTCAAACATAAGGTTTTGACTGGTTCACCTTCAACCAGAGGTTTCACACGCTTCACCTCAAACCTAAGGTTTTGATTAGTTCACCTTCAACCAGATGATTATGCTCTCCACCGAGCAAGGGTCCACACAACGCACCCACCACGTACACTCCCACCGGAGGCCTCCTTGAGGACTTGCAAGGATGAGAAACACCTTAGACCAAATCCTATAAAGGAATGATTAAAGGATCCTCTAGACTCTAGATACTTACAGATAAGTTGATGAGTCCCATTCAGCACGTTGACGAAGATCTCCTCCTTGTTGATGAAGAATCTTCTGCTTCCTTGATCCGTAACTCAAATGATGTACCAATATATGGTGAAGGGTTAGGTCAAGGTTATGATGGAATCCTACTCTCTAATAGGAAGATAGAGCAATTCAAATTTTTTATGCATTCAAGGCATCTCAGCTTAATGATTTTTCATTAAGATAGTAGCTGGAGGATCCTTGAATGCAGAAGTTCATTCCCCAATCTACTCTATTGAATGTCAATGATGAGGGTGGATTGGAGGATGAACTCCCTTGAGAGAAAGGGCTTTGGGTAAATGATCTAAGGTTAAACACTCAAAAGCACTCTCTTCTTTCTCTCAAAGTAACTAAAACCAAGCTATCTTTAATAAGCAAAAGGTTCCAATGAAAAACCATTACATTTATGACAAAGTTTGATATCATCAAGCAGGGTCGATATCATCAAGCGTAGACTCTCAATTGTATCAATGGTTCGCTCGATGACACAAACTCAATGTCATACGCTTTTGAAAATCTCTTGCCAGCTGGTCGAGGGAATCGAGACTCGTATCGATGTCATCGAATTTTGAACTCTAATATTATCGATACGAGGATCGATTCCTCGACATTTAAAAATAAGAGAGACTTGCTTGATATTTTTCAGGTCATCCAATATGATCGAGGGATACTCGATATCATCGGAATTTGAATGTCGATGATATCGAAGGTCGTATTGATGCATTAATAAATCCAAGGATTTTATTAGTGAGCTTGCTAGACAGTTTGGGTCCATTCTCGATGCAATCGATCTGACCTCGATGTCATCGATATTTGAATATTGATTCTATCGAGTTACCCCGATCAAAATTGAAAACTACCTGAAAATTGTTGTTGGACAACTTCGCGCCCATGACCGATATCATCGAGATTTGAACTCCGATGGTATCGAGGATGGCTTCAATGTATCGAAGCATATATGAATTTCTTAAGTAAAAAAAGGGACACCGAAGATCTGTCTGTCGATATTATCAAGTCACCTTCGATTGACTCGAGATTCAAATATTGATGATATCGATAGGTATGTCGATACATTGATAATTATGTCCAGATATGTATGTGGTTACTGGACACTTTTGTCCTCATTTCGTTAGAATCGATTCGTTATCGAGGACATCAACAACATAGGTCGATCATATCGAGACATGAATCGATACAATCGACAAAGCAAGAAAAACTTGAAAATTTTTTATTTTTGAAAAAGTTTTCTCACATATAAACCCTATAGAGTTCTAACTTGTTTTAAGGGTTTTATTCACCTAATATTTTGGGACATAGGATGTGAGGTTTAGATTTTACCTATGATGAGTTTCCACATATCCAGTTGAGGTAGATTCTTGAATTGATCTTCCTATGAGGCTCTGCAGTCTGACTGACTCAACACTCACGCTAATTGACAAACCAGGGCACTTGTAAGGGTACTTTCAATCTCCCCCTTTGTCAATTACATGACAAAATACTAAAACACCCTAGGACAGTATCTAGATAGACACATCCTAAATTGTGTGTACATGCATTTTACATAATTTTATAAATTCTAGTGAACCATGTACACAACTTAGTATTTACTCCCCCTAACTGCAAACTCCCCTTATCTTGTGCAGCTACTCCCCCTAACACCTGCAACACCATTCGAGCAGATATATAAATTTTCTTTCGGGGTGTTTGAACTATTCTCCCCCTTTTTGTCAGTCATTGACAAAGATATAGCAGTTGATATTGACCGAAGTTTAAAGACATGTGAGAGAACTAACAGATATAGATGTAAAAGGATTAGATCAGTTTACAACATACATCATTTTCTGAGGGTGTAGATGCATATTAGATCAAATAAAGTAGTTATAAAAGTAGATAAAATAATCATTAAAATCACATGCACACCATATCTGAAACAAGAGAAACCAGGGGATCACATATAGTAGTATCGTAGGAAAATTGAGAATTACATTTAGCCATATTTAACAAAATATCCAACACATATACTGCCCCAGACAACAGTAGAATTTCAGTCATCCAGACAAAATCACTAAACCCAACCATGGGCATAAACAAAACTATGGAAAACCACAGTATGCAGTATGGGAATGTGAGGATATTTCAAAAAGTGACTATAATATCCACACATTATTTGCTAATGCCGCCACCTTTGAAAGCATACTAGAGCCCACCAGTCGTTAGGAATTCAAGATTCTGTTGCACAGAGGGTTGGACAGATTCTAGCTTGTGCTTTATCCTTGACAATCATCGTTCACAGTTAATGAGCCACTCGTCAATTCCAGCTAGGTTGTTCAGCAGGTGACATTCAAGTACATGATGCCGACAATTTGTGACTGATGTAGGACTACAGAGGGGTGTCCGATTAGATCCCCAAGGTGTTTCCTCATTTGGTTGCTGGCTGCTCACACTTACAGGTTGAGGACTTGTTGCATGAGAAGAGACAGAGACATACACCTGTTGAACTGCATCATGGTCGAACCACACTTCAAGATATACTTTGTCTGATGTTACCGGTAGTCCTACATAGTGTGCAAGTTTACAGATGAGGGACGAAAATGGAAGGATTTCAAGATGGTCCCCCTTAATTACCTTAATCAATTGTTCTAGGATAAGAGTTGGCAGAAACATAGGAACCTCTTGAAAGACATCATACAAGATATTAAGTGCAAAGGGACTCAGGTCGATGTCATTGACGTCACATGGGTAGACATTCGTACTAAAGATACTGTGGAGGATTCTGAACAAGGTTCCCAGATATTTTTTAGGAAGTATATAGTTATTATATCTAGGAATTGTTGCACCTTAACACAGTGCTCGAGTGATCTCCCCCCACCTTCCTAATTCTTTAAACTTCTTCTAGTGACTGGGATCCGAGTCACGTCAATGTCCAGAAGATGACCAAGAACCATTGGGGTAATCATTTTGGAGTGTTGCATAAATTCTAGATGAATACATGGTGGATAATCCCGAACCATGTTGCAACAATTGAAAAACTGTTAAATCATGTCAAACTGGTAAGGGCCACCCAATTTAAGCACATTCTACCATCCAATAGTCTCTAAAAGGAGATTTACCCCATAGGGCTCAATAACATTGTTTAGAACAATATGATCAATGATCGTAACTCGTTCCCAATCAGATTGGTTTTAAGGTGATCTAACATTTTTCTCTTTCTTAGATTTTAAGAACAAGGGGTCCTTACCTTTCTCTTTAACCATCTTCCTTACTCTTTTGATGTTTCGGAGTTAGCAGGGTAATGAGGAAGATCAGAGGGAAGGAAGCTGAGTGAATCTCTTCCTTGTAGTCAGTCAGTTTTTATAACAAGTTTATCGATGTCATCGATATGGTGCCAATGTTATAAAAAAAACCACTCATAAATGCATTGAAGACCATGTCGATGACTGTTGGGAAGAATCAGCAGTAACTTAAGAATTCCAACAGACACGAGCTTACTTTTTCGAGAGCCGTTGATCACATCGATAGTGCATATCAATATTATCAAATTTTGAATATCGATGATAACGATAGGGTATAGATTTTATCGAGTATGTCATTGATATCATTCTCGATCATACAACTTTTCACATTCCAAAGAGTCATCGATTATATCGACCCTTGATCGATTAATCAAGAATGTCATATCGATAGTCGTATCAAAGGTGAATAATTTTACATTTTCAGCATTCAGACGACCCTTCAAGTATACTTTTATAATTTTTATGAATCAATAGTATACTTAACAAAATTATGTACAATCATTGTACACAACAAAATTATAAACATTTGAATGTTTATATATAAAAGATTGAGGTAAGGAACCTCAGATATATCATTTGAAGCTCAGCAAAATTTACATCATTTCAACAAATATCCAGATCTAGATGCATGACCTGGACTTGTCCTTTTATGCTTGATATTTCAGGGTATATGAAAATTAGTCATCAGACAATTCAGTTTTTCTTTTACTACCCATTTAGAGAAAGATTTCTTTACTGTGGTAGATTTAGTTTTCATGTCTATCTTACCCACTTAATCTAATGATTCCCTTGTCCTGTCTTTCATTTTAGGTAGTGATGGATGAGTGTTTCTCTCAAGTGGACTTTTGACATTTTGTGTTTCTCTGATCGGTTTGAATTTACTAATGTGATTTTAACTAGAGTTATGTGAAGTTTGTCTAGGTGTCAAGCATTTAAACTTATAATGACCCAAATCACCACATAAATGACAAACTGGTGAAGTTCTCATATTGCTACCTAAAGCAGCAAATTTTTCTGTTGTTGGAGCTTTATTTCCAGTTTTCTTTTTAATTTTCTCATATCCTAGGCTACTCTTGTCTTTTCCTTGTCTTCCTATCCCTAACAACTTTTCTAGCTTTTCACCACTCTAGGAAAATTTGTAATTTATTTCTGTAAATTTTTTAGATTTCTCTAAGTCATAATGGAGTGTGTGATTCTCATTCTTGAGCTGCTCATTTTCATCTTTTAATATTTCAACTTGTTCCACAAGCTTTGATGATTCCGTTTTTAGGGATAGATTGGCTCTTTCTAACTTATCATTGTTTGAGTGATATTGCTACAAATCATTGATTAAATGTGTATTAATTTCTAAAGTTTTGTCCAAATCTTTTTGCAACAATTTCTTCTTATTTTTAGACATTTTAAGTCTTTTAAGTATGTGGATGCTATGAATATAGAGTTGATTATAAGCATCTTGCAGTTTATCTTTTTCTATTTCTTCTTCTTTTTCTTCAGTTTCTTCATTATCAGACGAAAATAATTCAGTGACTTGTTGTTCTTTCTTGCTTTCATATTTCGTACGAATGATTGGAGCTGTGGAGACCATAAGAATTTTTAATGATTTCTGATCTCCATCACTCTCTGAGTCACTAGATTTTGAATTTGACTCTTCTGTATCATCCCATGTGGCGACCATTGCCTTGCCCTTACTTTTTCTATTTAGGCATTCTATAGATAGGACTCCATACTTCTGACAGGCATAACATTGTGGTTCTTTGGTCCTTTACAAAATTTGCCTGCAGAAGGTTTTTCATCCACCTTTCTACCTCTAGAGGGACGACGGCGATTCTTCTGAAGGAATCTTCTGAATCTTTGTGCCAGAAAAGCCACTTCCTCATCTTCATCTTCCTTTTCGCTTCCATTATCCTCATGAATTGTCTTCTTTGAAGTTTTCAGGATAGTTATTTTAGATTTTTGGATTTGTTTGAAGTGTAGTTCGAAAGTTTGTAGGGAACCTACCAGTTCTTTTACTTTCATCTCGTCTATGTTCCTACACTTCTCAATTGTTGTAACTTTGAGATTAAATCATTCCGGTAGGGATCTTAGAATTTTCCTACAAATTTTCGGTACTGAAACTTTCTCTCCCAATCCACCGATGGAGTTACAGATTATTTTTAACTTTGTGAAAAAATTCATAAATGTCTCATGCTCTTCCATTCTAAGACTTTCGAACTGTGAAGTTAGAAGTTATAGTTTGGACCTCTTCACAGTGTTTGTGCCTTCATGGGTTGTTTCCAATAGATCCTATGCTTCCTTGGATGTCCCACATATACTTATTTGATTGAATATATCTTAGGACATGGCATAGTAGATGGTGTTCATAGATTTTACTTCAGCAGTCTGTTTTTCTTTGTCAAATGTCGTCCACTTTTCTTTAGATTTGGGTTTTGTGATGGTTGTGCCACTATCAAGTATAATTTTTTCAGATGGTGGCATATATCCACTTTTAACTATATCCCAGACATCATGATCCAAAGATCTCAGAAAGTAGTGCATCCTAGCCTTTAGTATGCATAATTTGAACCATCAAATACTGGAGGTCTAGTGACTGATGAACCCTCTCCTTTGGCCATATTTCAAACTTCAGTCAAGATCACTCTCTAGGTGGTGAAGCCCTTAAAGAAAGACCCTCTCTGATACCAATTGAAATAGCAGTGAAGACCGCTTGAGTTGAAGTAGGAATATGCCAATATATCCTAGAGGGGGGGGAATAGGACTTTTTAAAGTTTTTACAGTTTATTTAAAAATTCTATTTCACTAATCATATCAATATGCAGTTATTAGGATTATTAAAAAATAACTCTACTGGCCTCCAAGCCCGGCAGAGTGTCCAATCACAAACTATTCAAGGGATAATAATATGTAACCTAGTTTATGATGGATATGACTATATATGTGTGTAAGGTGTGATCTTAGATATATAGATATGAAAGTATGAAGTAAATCATACATCCAAAAGAATAGCAATCGTAAACAGAGTCATTTTTATAGTGGTTCGACTACTTGTCTACTCCACTCCCGGTAACCTCACTCAACCCTTAAGTGTACCGAATTTTACTAAGGAGGTTTCACAGTGGTTCACCTCAAACCTAAGGTTTTAAATCAGGTTCACCTTCAACCTTTACAGCCTACATTGAGGCTGACTGTTTATGCTCTTACGAGCAAGGGTCAACACATCGCACCTACTTTTAGGCACACTGGCCAATAATCTTCCATAAGACCCTAATGAAGGTTTTACACGGTTTACCTCTAACCCTTAGTTTCACACGGTTCACCTCAAACATAAGGTTTTGACTGGTTCACCTTCAACCAGAGGTTTCACACACTTCACCTCAAACCTAAGATTTTGATTAGTTCACCTTCAACTAGATGTTTATGCTTTCCACTGAGCAAGGGTCCACACAACGCACCCACCACGTACACTCCCACCGGAGGCCTCCTTGAGGACTTGCAAGGGTGAGAAACACCTTATACTTAATCCTACAAAGGAATGATCAAAGGGTTCTCTGGACTTTAGATACTTACAGATAAGTTGATGAGTCCCATTTAGCATGTTGACGAAGATCCCCTCCTTGTTGATGAAGAATTTTTTGCTCCCTTGATCCGCAACTTAAATGATGTACCAATATATGGTGAAGGGTTATGACACAGGGAAGGATGTGAGGTCGAGCATCGTCTTCCTCAAGATGATAAATATTTCGAATCCACGGAACTTCTCTGGACTCCTTACAGAGACTTCTCGAGTCCACGAGGAAAGAAAGCAGAAAATAAAAATAATCTCTAATAAATTCAAAATTGATTCATGAATCCATAAAATTGAGTTCATAACCCTTTAAATAAGGGAACTAAGCAATAAGAAAGAAATCAGACTCGAACTACAACTAAAACTCCTAAAATTCGCAACTTACTATAAATCGTAAACTTACTATTTATAAACGGTCGTGATGTCTACTAGTGCGCAAGGTTTTCGGCCAAAAATAGTAAGTGTCCTATTTGGCTTCACCAAACCGTTCTCCTAATTATCCTAAGCACTTTTCATGTTGGACACAACTCCTAAAGCTCAACGGATGAAGAGTTATACTCAAACTAAAACTTACTATTTATAGTAAAAATAAAAATAAAATGGGAAAATGACCGTTGATCAGGGAATTTCTCACAAATCCAGGTTGCGCAACCTGGCACAGTAGGGTTAGTTGGCTAAAGTAGCTCGTTCTACCCTAAATTCATATATTTTACGTCGGATAACTCATTTCGGATTGCGAGATACGTCCGATCTAAGGTCTGATGGTCCGGATCACTTCTGTCACCGACCGTGCCTTTTCTGATCCATCTTGGCCATGAAATTGTCTGTGACCCGCTCTACATCAGGTTAGGTCAAGGTTATGATGGAATCCTACTCTCGAAAAGTTTTTCTATTAGGAAGATAGAGCGATTCTAATCATCTATGCATTTAAGGCATCCCAGCTTAATGATTTTCCATTAAGATAGTAACTGGAGGATCCTTGAATGCGGAAGTTCATTCTCCAATCTACTCTATTGAATATCAATGATGAGGGTGGATTGGAGGATGAACTCCCTTGAGAGAAAGGGCTTTGGGTAAATGATCTAAGGTTAAACATTAAAAAATACTCTCTTCTTTCTCTCAAAGCAACTAAAGCCAAGATATCTTTTAATAGGCAAAAGGTTACAATGAAAAACCGTCACATTTATGACAGAGTTTGATATCATCGAGCAGGGTCGATATCTTTGAGCGTATACTCTCGATTGCATTAATGGTCCGCTCGATGACACAAACTCAATGTCATACGCTTTTGAAAACCTCTTGCCAGCTGGTCGAGGGAATCGAGACTTGTATCGATGTCATCGAATTTTGAACTCCGATATTATCGATACGAGGATCGATTCCTCGGCATTTAAAAATGAGAGAGACTTGCTTGTTATTTTTCAGGTCATCAGATATGATCGAGGGATACTCAATATCATTGAAATTTGAATGTCGATAATATCGAAGAATCCAAGGATTTTATCAATGAGCTTGCTGGATAGTTTGTGTCCATTCTCGATGCAATCGATCCGACCTCGATGTCATCGATATTTGAATATCGATTCTATCGAGTGACCACCCCCGATCAGAATTGAAAACCACCTGAAAAATGTTGCTGGACAACATCGTGCCCATGACCGATATCATTGAGAGCCTTTCGATATCATCGAGATTTGAACTCCGATGGTATTGAGGATGACTTCGATATATTGAAGAATATATGAATTTCTTAAGTAAAAAAAGGGGCGCCGAAGATCTACCTGTCAATATTATCAAGTCACCTTCGATTGACTCGAGATTCAAATATCGATGATATCGATAGGTATGTTGATACATCGATAATTATGTCCAGATATGTATGTGGTTACTGGACACTTTTGTCCTCATTCCGATAGAATCAATTTGTTATCGAGGACATCGACAGCACAGGTCGATCATATTGAGACATGAATCGATACAATCGACAAAGCAAGAAAAATTTAGAAATTTTTTATTTTCGAAAAAGTTTTCTCACATATAAATCCTATATAGTTATAACTTGTTTTAAGGATTTTATTCACCTAGTGTTTTGGGACATGGGATGTGAGGCTTAAATTTTACCTATGACAAGCTTCCACACATCCGGTTGAGGTAGATGCTTGAATTGATCTTCCTATAAGGCTCTGCAGTCTGACTGACTCAACACTCACGCTAATTGACAAACCAGGGCACTTATAAGGGTATTTTCAAGCTTGTGGCAGTCAAAGCTCGCCTCGGCTTGGTTGAGGGGGTTAATGCTCATCTGATGGCTGAGTTAGAATGGGTAAAAGTCGATGCAGAAGAATTGAAGGTCGCGGTCGAGGAGGCAAAAATGGCCCAGCATACTGAATCCGAGGCTTCAGTTGCCTCAATGATTGTTACTGCCATTAAGAAACTTAAATCCTCAATGGAAAGGACCACCAAAGCTAACAGGTTCTACTTCTATGGATACAATGCTTGCGTTGATGACGTCTGGGAGCTATACCTAGACATCGCACTTGATGCTCTTGCCACTGTGGATGCCGAGGGGCCTGCGATGAAGGTCAGCCATGCCGGGCTCCTGACACCAGGGTTCCTCCTCCTGACTCCGAGGTACCCCCTTCTCCTGAGCCTATCGACCCTAATCCTCCTGCTGAGTAGTTTTGAACCTTTTTCTTTTTGGATGATGATTTTTGAATATTTCTAGATGATGATTTTTGAATGTTTTTGGATGATGATTTTATGGATAATTAGTCCTTGGTTGATGACGTGCCCTTTTATACGTTGATAATTGAATGATTGTAACATCCCAAAAATCGGGGGGTCGAGCAAAAACCCAACTCCCGAGTTCCAAAATGTTATTTATGCAACATGGATATGTATGATTGAATGTTGTCTGTGATAATGTATTAAACATGAGTGAGATTAAGCCAGAACAGTATATCATACTCCAGAGACAGTTAAATTTGCAAGCGGAAGACTGTAATAGTATGTATAACGTATATAAACTGTTGTATGTCTCCAGAGTGTGAATATATTACCAGGTTATACACATACATGTATACTTCAAAAGTAAACAAAATGAATATACATGAGGGCGCTAAAAATACAAAATGACAATGTCAAAGTATCTAATCAACCTCCCTGCAATCCCGTCAATCAGAACACGCATAAAGGAGGAATCCTCCTCCTCATCATCAAGTCCAGCTCCGCCTCACAGGCCGCGCCATCATCTGCAATCACAAAAGGGACTGGTGGGTGTCCGGAAACACCATCCCGTAACGTGGGAGTGAGTGATCAACTCAGTGGGATAAGAGAGCAGAGATTAGCATGTTATCAAATCAATCATGCGATAATAGTAAAGTAGTAAATCAAACAATCCTAATACTGTTGTTAATGCAATATGACGTGACATGATGGATGCCCTCACCGACGATCTCCCTCATGCGGCACCATCTTATGACCGCGGCATGCCGCACTCCCTCAAGTGCTCCACATCTTCCAGGCACATGCAATGTCATGGTGATATGATTACCTAGTTATTATTAGTCCTTTTCATACAGCAATATTGGGAAACTAAGGTACTTTCCTTATATCAATCCCAACACAGATCCTGTCTAGGGTCGTCACTCCTAGTAATCTCATACGATGTATATTTTGTAGGTCGCTGCAAGGGCTGCCAGGGCTGTTGCACGCACTCGTTACTCCGCTCCCCCATCACCTTATCAATACAGGCCTACTGTACTCTACTGCTACGGAAGGGTCGTCGCCTCCCGTAGACTCAGAATACGCTCGCGGTCACTACAAAGGGCTGCCAGGGCTGTTGCTCGCACTCGTTGCACCGCTCCCCCATCACCTTATCAATGTAGGCCGACAGCAAGAATATAGTGTCCCATACTACCATAATCTGCTCACGAGTCATAGGTGCTCACTGGTCACTACGGGGAGGTTTGTGGCCCCAGCGTAGGCCGACAGCTCGACCACGGTGTCCCATACCACCATGCCCGGCTCATGAGTCTTCGTGGATCAAGGTACCATGGTTGACAGGGTTTACAATGGTTAGTTCAGTACCCTAGGTTCAAGCAGTGGTGACTCATACAGGGTGAACATACAATGGCCAGTCGGGTTACTTGACGGGCTCGACTAGCACGAGCGCATCTCGAGATGAACGACATGAAGTGCATAAAACACTTCGTGTGGCCTAACCACTGCCGCCAACTCAAAACACGACTCGCGTTCATCGACGCGTCGCTCGTAGTAAAGGTGAGCCATTCACGGATTTACTCGGTTACCGACTGCCTGGACTAGGCATAGTCCCAAACAATCATAGAATCACATCAGCATTCATGTAAGAGTAATGGAAATGAAATACAACCATGTGAGCATGTTAACACATGTTATAACGTACAACTTAAGTAAATCATCCTACACATGTCTTTCACACATATAATGAAATTATGCATATCGCCAATATATAGGAAATCCTCTCCATTAGCCTATTAATTGAGAATTCAATCTCAGCTAAATCATAATGAAATCATCAAGTACATGTTATAGCATACCACTTAAGTGCAACATCAAACATATGCATTTCATACATATAATGAAATCGTACATACGGCTAACATGTAGGAAATCATTTACATCAGCATATTAATTGAGAAATCAATCTCAAATTAATTCATAACACCATTTAATTCAATACATACTAATACAAGCATTTATACAAACACTTACACCACACACTTGAGTCTACATATAGTATGTCGACCCGAAATGCGCATTTAGGCGAATCTCTTCGCCAAACTAATTATGCACGCATTCCTAATATTCTAATGCGACAACAATTCATGTCAATCACATCAGCAAACTATGAATGAAAACAGTACTTCCTACAAATGACTAAAATGCCCTAAATCTCATATTCTTTGTTGATTTACGAAACAGGAAACGGACAGCATGTTGTACATGTCAAACGGCGTTGCCGTCAAGAATCTACTATTAAACGACATTGAAAGCTTTGGAAACAGTCAATCAAAGCGTCTAAAATCCGCACCTTGTCTCTTATGGATGTTGAAATTCGAACGGAGCGTATACGCTTCGTCTACGGCGAATAGAGAACCTAATACACGAGTTATATCAGTTTACATGTTATGGAACGGAACGAATGCCAAATCAGCAACTTCTAGGGCTATTTCTTACCTGAAAACGTGGAGGAATCGCCGGGAAAGTGCTTGGATCGCGTGGCTTAAACACGTGTAGCAGGTAGCACCATCAGCAGGAAATTCTCTCCCACCTCTCTCACAATCTCTCACCTTTTCTCTCCCTCAATCTAGGGCTTTTCCCAAATTCGGATGGGAGAGATATGAGAGGGTTTCAACCCCTTTTATAAGCTTAAAAATGCCCGGAATAGGCTCGGGAACAAAGTTCACTTGATGCTTAACCAAAGCGGGGCTGTTTCGGTCCAAAAGATGATTTCTGGTGGTCCCCTGGTCGAATGTGATCGGACTTAAGCTCATGTGTACCAGATCTAGCACACATTAAGTTTTCAGTCCGGCAGGGTTCGCAGATCGCACGTGGCGGACCAGTTTCAGTTCAGCGGTCATCGCACGTAGATCAGGACTGGAAGTCTCATAATAATAAATAGAAATTTTTCCTGATCCGAGGGTGTAATCTGGATGAATTCTGATGGTCAGAATGCTTAATACTGACGTGTCAAGTCGTGTGCCAGATTTGAATTTGAAATTCCAATTCTGTCCCTATTCGCGGTCTCTTCAGTCCGGGCTCAATGAAATAGTCTGTGATTATCGGTTTGACTTGATTTTCGAAATGATTGTCAAGTCCAGCTGGGCGGTTCTAACGGTCTAAGATAGGAAGTAACGGACTTTCGACGCGCGGTCTAAATCCAATACAAGAATTCAAAGTGGTCCAAAGAACAAACCTGCTTAGAGTTTGATCCGAGGTTATAGAGTATTATGGAGTCATACGTTCTACCCGATTTGGGTCTTGTAGAACGTATTTAAAGTGATCAGGGACTGTTTCCCAGCTACTCCAGCGTTGCGCTAACTAACTTACGCTGAATTTCCATAGGAATTAATCCTAAGTGGTTTCTTTGGCTATGAAATTGGGTTCTGAGCAATTTTCCAGGTGTTTAAGTTGACCCATTGCCTAAGGACGTTTAATCCCAGGTTGGCCAAAATCCGGGGTGTTACAATGATAATGATTATTAATCCATCGAATGTTTGTTGAGAGACGAATTGACCTCTTCTATAAGAGTCTGCTCACCTAAGAGCTCCATCTTTGCACATGAGAGACGGTTCCTCATAACTTATTCAGGAAAAGGGTTGGCCATCCAATTCGACGGCCGACCTTCCCGTAGGATCTTTTTCTTCGTGTGGGTCCCTGTAGATTGTGTAGAGCCGAACAACTTTTTTGTAAAACATTACTTTTATTAAAATAGTAAACTTTCGATGAAACATGCTAACCCTTACATTGCTCCCTTTAGGAGTAGTAGATTTTTAGATGCTTAGCATTCCACGGATGTGGTAGAGGGTGTCCTTTCAGAGTCTCAAGCTGATAAGAACCGAGCTTTGCTAAGTTGACAACTCAATAAGGACCCTCCCAGTTAGGCCCTAAGGATCCTACTCCATGCTCTGATGTCTTTTGAAACACACGACATAAGACGAGATCTCCTGGTCGAAAACGTCTTTCCTTGGTCCTGGAGTTGTAGAAACAAACGACTTGCTAATGTCGAGCTACGATCCATAGTGTGGCGACTTCTCTCAGTTCTTCAACCAAGTTGAGGCTCGTTGTTATTTGATCTATATTCTATCCCTCGTGATATGATTACACTTGGGCAGTGGGAAGCCCTATCTCAACCGGGACGACTGCCTCTGCTCCATATGAGAGAGAGAATGGCGTCTCCCTTGTAGCAGTCCGAACTGTCGTTCTGTATGCCCATAACACAAATGGTAGCTCATCGGCCCATGCGCTCTTAGACAAAGTCTGTCACCTTTTGCTCAGTGATCTTGGCCACTGGATCGGCCTCGGCCCACTTTGTAAAATAATCCACCACCACGATTGCATATTTTGTTTGTCCCTTGCCCTAGGGTAGAGGACCGATGATGTCGATCCCCCACTAGGCAAATGGCCAGGGCTGACTTATAGGGGTCAATTCTTCTGTTGACTACCTAGGGATGGCTACGAAACTTTGACATCTATCACACCTCTGAGTGAAGTCTCTGGAGTCAGCTTGGATAGTCGGTCAGAAGTATCCTTGATGGATAATTTTTTAGCTAGAGTTCGGCTTCCAGAATGATTCCCACATATACCTTTGTGGATCTCTCTGATCACATACTCATCTTCATCCGGTTGCAGACACCTTAGATAGGGCCGAGAAAACCCCTTCTTGTATAAGGTATCTCCAATGATAGTGTACCGAGCCGATCTAACTCTCAAGCATCGGGCCTTAACCCTATCCTCGGGGATCTTTCCATCTTTGAGAAACCCAACTATCGAAACCATTCAACTCAGAATCATCTGTATGGGTTGGATGACCTCGTTACCATAGATACTCGATTTATCTAGGAATTCCACAGGGACAAACCTCGAGATCCTCCCTTCTATTGTCAAGGCAAGCTTTGTAAGTCCATCAGTCCAAGAGTTCTCTGCTCTCAAAATTTGGTTGATGTTGCACTCCTGGAATTTTTCTATTAACTTCCAAGCTTCATTCAGGTAAGCTATTATCCTAGCTTCCTTTTCCTCATATTCTGAAGAGATATGATTCACAACAAGCTGCGAGTCACATTTAACACTCAGAAGTTGAACTCCCAGGGTAGCCACTAACCTGAGCCTAACTAACAAGGCCTCGTACTCTACTTCATTGGTAGAGGCTCGGAATCCAAGTAGTATGGCATACTAGAATGTCATCGCGTCGGGTGCAATTGGAATGATCCTGGCTCCTCCTTATTTCGAATTTGCTGAACCATCCACGAACAACACACATCTATCTTCAACCTCAGCCTTCTTCACACACTGGGAAGTAGGAGCCGTGATAGGATTTTCTAGTGATCTTACAAGTGTACCTGAGCTTGGAAAATCTGTTTCACTATTCTGAGTGGTGAACTCCACTATGAAGTCAGCCACGGCTTGACCCTTGATAGCTGTTCTTGGTCAATATTCGATATCGAATTCACCGAGCTTAATTGACTATTTGATCAACTGTCCTGACACATCTGGTTTTTGCAGTACTTGCTGGAGAGGTTGGTCTGTGAGGATAGTCATGGAGTGAGACTAGAAGTATGGACGCAATTGTCGAGCTGAGACCATCAAATCTAGGGTGAGCTTTTCCATGTTTGGATACCTTGTTTCGGCTGAAATCAGGGCTTTGCTGACATAATATACCGGGTACTACTTTCCTCCAGACTCTCTGATGAGTGCCAAGCTGATAGCTGAGGGAGATACGGTTAGATAAAAAAATAGTCGTTCTCCTTTCTTTGGCTTGGACAGTAATGGGGATGATCCCAGATACTGCTTCAATTGTTGGAAAGCTCGTTTGCACTTCGAAGTCCATTCTGCCTTCTTACTACCCTTTAACTTCTGAAAGAAGGGGAGGCATCTGTCCGTGGCTCGGGAGATAAAGTGATTAAGCGTGGCTACTCTTTCTCTGAGACACTGTATCTCCTTCAGATTTAGGGGTGAGCTCATGTCCAGGAGAGCCCTATCTTCTCTGGATTAGCTTCGATTCCCCTCTAACTAATTTGGAAACTAAGAAACTTACCTGAACCTACACTGAACATGCACTTGGTCGGGTTCAGCCTCATCTGATACTTTTGAAGGATAGAAAAGGCCTCAGCTAGGTCCGAGGTGTGGTCAGCTGACTTGACGCTCTTCACCAACATATCATCGACGTAGACCTCCATGGTCTTATTGATCTGCTAAGTGAACATATTGTTAATCAGTCATTGGTAGGTTACCCCTGCATTCTTCAACCTGAACGACATCACCTGGTAACAATAGAGCCCTTTGTCGATGACGAACATCGTCTTTTGCTTGTCCGAGGGATGCACTGCAATCTGATTATAACCAGAGTATGCATCCACGAATGTTAGATGTTCGTGCCTGACTGTACTATTAACTAGGTGGTCGATCCTTAGGAGGGGAAAACTGTCCTTAGGACAAGCCTTATTGAGGTTGGAGTAATTTATACAGACTCGCCACTTCCCATTAGCTTTTTTTATGGGCACAACGTTAGCAATCCAGTCGGGCTAGTTGACCTTTTCTATGAAACTGACATCGAGGAGCTTAGTAACCTCCTCGGCAATCACTGCATATCTTTCTAGCTTGAAAGCTCTTCTCTTCTTTTTGATTGGCTTGTACTCTGTATCCACATTCAATTTGTGGACCATAACTTCAGGGTCGATGCCTGGCATGTCCTGATGGGATCATGTGAAAACATCCTTATGTTACCATAGAAAGCTCATCATTTGATCTCGTTGCTTGGGATTTAACGACAATCCGAGCTGAACTGTCTTGGTTGGACCGGTGTCATTGAGCGAGAGAGTTAAGAGGTCCTCCATAAGAGAACTCTCCGTTGAGGTGTCTTCCCTAGGGTCGAGCGCACCTATGGTCACGAGATCCTCTACAAAGGGATTCTCGATTAAGACATCATCCATGAATTTGAATGCACCAATTCTGAGGGTCTGCTTTGTCAGGCCCTTTCTCACTGCCACTAAGTAGCACCCACACGCCTCGCGCTAGTCTCCTCAAACATATCCGACCCCTCTGTTTGTAGGGAACTTCATCATCAGATGATATGTAGACACAACCGCCCTCATTGCATTAAGGGATGGCCGCCCCAAGATGACAATATGCACTGATGGTACATTCACCACCAGGAAGTCCACTAGCAGAGTCACTTAATTTTGCGTTTCTCCCACTGTAACTGGGAGGGAAATAGAGCCCTCGGAGATAACCTTATCTCTGAAAAATCTTTGTAGTGGAGTCTTCATGGGTCAGAGTTGTGACTTATTTATCCCCATCTTATCGAACACCTCGGAGCAGAGTATATCAGACAAGCTTCTAGTGTCAACCAAGATATGTTAGACCTTGCGATTGGCTATCATCATCGCAACCACTAAGGCATCATTATGTGGATGTTGGATGCCTCGTGTGTCATCTTCTATAAATATGAGGATGTAAGGGCTTACTCGGAGTTCTTTCCTCATCCTTTCAGCCAAATGGATGTAATGCTCAGGGTTAGTGCTCCTGGAGTGGGCTTTACGAGCCTGATTTGAATCTTCACCACCGGATGGGCCACCATATATTGTTCGGATCTCCGTGGCCTCGTCCTCGGCTTTGCGTGGTTAGTCATCCTTTTGGGTTTACCTCTCTTCTTTCGTATATTAACATAAATGACCATTGCAGATGAGGGTCTCGATTTCATCTTTCAGGTTGACGCAGTCACTGGTATTGTAGTCGTGGTCGTGATGAAAACAGCAGTACTTGCATTTGTCTCACTGGCTAGCATCTATTTTCATGCAACTTGGCCAATATAGTAGCCTCTAATCTCGGATGTCTAGAAGGATCTACTCCAGAGATGTGTTGAGAGGACTGTACGAGATAAACTTCCTCTTAGGCTTCCGGCTTGACCTCCTATCTCGAGAGGCACTGTCATCCAACTTCTTCTTGTCTGCATGCTGATGTGCTTCGTCCCTCCGCCTCTTTCCCTTAGATGAGAAATTGGAGGTCAGGTTGCTCTTGCGCGAGCTAAAGAACTCCTCAACATTAGTGTACTTTTATGTGCGGTTGATAAGCTCGCCAAGAGTTGAAGGTGGGTTCTTCCCAATCGAGAATAGGAATCTGCCCTTCTTGAGCCCGCTGATCATTATGAATAATGTCATCTTGTTCAAGTAGTCATCCACCTACAAGGCCTCCTCGTTGAAGTGAGAGATATAGTCTTTCAATGACTCTCCACTCTTCTGCTTGAGGGTTAGCAAGTGGGTTGACGACTTTCGACAGTTCTTGCTGACGATAAACTGAGTTAAGAATGACCTGCTGAGCTCGGCGAAGGTACTGATTGACCTCGGCATGAGCTGTCGATACCAATTCCTCGTGGCCCAAGTAAGGGTTATTAAGAAGGCTTGACACATCATTGTGTCCGAGGTGGATTGAATCTGCATCCATAAATGGTAAGACTCCACTGGCTCTATTGCGTCGCCTGACCCAGAATACTGGGTGATAGGAGGCATCCTGAACCTCAGAGCCATTTCTGCGCTCATGACCTCACTGGTGAAGGGGGATTCATTTTCTTCCATCATTGCTTCCACTGCAGTCAAAGCTAGAGTCTACTAGTTCCGTTGCAAAGTCTTGATCTGATTTCGGAGCTCATCAAGCTGAGCTTCCCACGGGTTCTGATTCTCTGTCACGGTTTCTCGAGGAACTTCAGCCTTGGGCATTTTTCCCCTTCTCCTCTTCAGCTCGTGTCGAAGGTCAGTTGGGGTTAGTGACGAGGTTGCAGATATATAAGTCAGCTCTACATGTCGCGAAGGATCCAGAGTTTAAGTAGATACGTTCTGGGATGCTCTGGAATGAGAGCTCACAAGCAGTGCTACTCCTCAGCTCTGGGACCACCTCTTCTAGGTTGAGAGGTACCTATCATTCCTTCATTCGAATAATCTCGTCCTTCAGCATCTGCACTTCGTTCCACAAGGCCCAGTATTTACCTCCTCAACTATGGGTCCATTGAGACGGTTCGATTGGAGCTAACTCGGTATGTAATAGCAAGGACGAGTGATGTTGCCCACTCGGTTCAGGCTTCGCATTCGCTATTAGCAGTGTTTTCTTCTTTTCTCTTGCTATTTCTGGTAAAGCTTTAGTCTTTTTGTATCTATTCCCACAAACAACACCAACATGTTGATGCAGAAATCTAGTTCACCGACATCGATCTCCGAGCTCGAACTCCGATCTCTGGATACCTGCATAAAGGAAGGACAAAGGAGACCCTGACTAGAGCAAGGGACACTCCAATGCTAAAGTCAGGCTAGGAATTTGGGTCTAAGTAGTGTAGTAGGGTTTTGGGTGAGATATTTTGCGTACCTGTTCCCTTGCATTTAGTAACTATTTATACCTTTCAACTGAGATAGATGTGTTCGCAACACTCGGTGTACTCTTAGCCACTAACTGCGACCGACGAATATGTAGATATTGGCAGTTATTCAGTTATCCCATTGATCATGAGATACTAGAACACCGTATCTGTTGCTCCACTCTTCTGATCAAGTCTGAGATGATTATGGTGTCGTACCTCGGAGTTGATATTAAGCTGAGCAAGACCTCATTAAGTCTCGTTTCTGAGACATTTACCTCATGCGTCAATGCTCAGAAGACACTCCAAGCCTCACCACTTAGAGGCATCTCTATATCACACTACTCGCCTCGCTACTCGGAGGACTCTTCAGGTCTCGGAGCACTTTGAATTTTCCCATAACAAATGCTATGTTAAATAGTTCTGGCTTACTCTATAATATGTTGGGAAAAGCAATTCTATTTGCCTATTATATTAAAAATACGAGACCTCATAAGGTAATTAGCAAGACACCGTATGAACTCTAGAAAAACCACAATATTAGTTATAAATATTTTAAAGTGTGAGGATGTCTTACTAAAGTAGAGTTACTTGAAACTAAGAAAAGAAAATTAGATTATAAAGTGACTAACTGTGTTTATAATATATGGAAAAAAAAATAGTGCCAAAAAAAAAGGTTCCTAGTCTTAAGAATTAAAGATAATATTCTAGATCCAAACATTATAATAAAAGTTAGAGATGCAAAGTTTTTTTTTTAAAGTTTTCCTTATGAAATCTAGGTCCATAGAAATAAAAGAAGTTAATGGAATAAAACTTGCATTAACTAGTATAGGCATAAAAAAGAGAAATGAAGAAGAATTAAGTCCAAGGATACGTAAAAGAGTTAGAAAAGAAACTAACCTAGGAGATGGTGTCTACACTTTTTATTTGAATATTACCATCTTTCTTATTTAGGGGCGCTTAACTCTCTTGATGTAATCTTTTGGAAAGAAGCCATAAATGATGATCCAAAGTCCGTTATATCAAGCAACATCTGAAAATTCATAGACCTTCCACCTAAAAATAAATCGGTAGGATGCAAATGGATATTTAAATAAAAGCTATAAAACCAGGTGGAACCATCGACAAGTTTCTGGCCAGGTTAGCTGCTAAAAGGTTTTTTTTTTTTTAAAAAAAAAAAAACCAACCGAGGAATACTCTTTTGTTACTTAGGAAAAAATACTAAAAGATACAACAAGCGGGGCAAACCCCTAAGAAAAAAGAAGCATAAGAGAAGCAACTTAGACCCTGTGTGCAAAGGAGAAAGAGGGAAAAAGAAAATTATAAACACTGAACACTAACCTTCGTTGACTTCAATCAGGTCATGAACAAGGAACCCGTACAACATAAGGTGCACTCCATACACACCCATCGACTCAGATCAACAGTTGCAAGGGAACACGGAGGGCTAACCCTAAGCAATGCATGACGCCAGTACCACTTGTGGTGTAGTGTGGAATTTCCCAATTCCGCTCTTCACAGCACTTGGATTAGTAAAGCAGCACCTGAATTGGTAAAACCATTATTGCAAGGCTGGTTATGGGAGTTGAGCCAACAAGAATTGACTCAGCACAGAACCAATCATGGGCTGACTGGTTTCACTTAGAACTGGCCAGTGCATGCCTGACTCCGGGTCTTTGATGTACTGGGCTAATCACAATGCCCGGTAGACCATATCTCTGGCGTTGATTCGCCAAATATGTAGCCGATTCAATCCCATCGCCTATTTAAGGGGGCCCTTTGCAAATGGAAGGAGGGGGTGGGGTAATCATATAGGGCGATCATATGGGGTGATAGAGAAGGAATTGAGTAAGCCCCAAGATGGTGGAGCAATCAAAAGAAGGAAACGTGGCAGTGCAGTGATTCATCCGATCTGCGGTTCACTTTCCTTTTCCTGTTCTAATCAACCATTCTGAGCCAAAACACTCTTCGTCATCTTTAATAATCTTTACCATCTCTAAGAAAGTGATTCTTGCTACCATTATTTCAATTGAGAAGTCAAAAGCTAAAGTAATGCCGAAGTTAACAAGTAGGGTTGGGATATGTGACATCCGACCTTCCATTTTGTCAAAAAAGGGCTACTGATTTTCTCTTTTCTCTCTCACTTCTTAAGTCGAGCCGTATTCCGCTATGCACATACCTTACACACCACCAAAAATACCATTTATCTTGCTTTCATTTCCTTAGTATTTCACTTTCCTGGCCTGAAAAAAGCCTGCACAAATGGCTTAACATTATGCACATTCCTTATTTTGTTAATGCTTGGCTCTTTTATTTATTTCACCTACCTGAGCCTCGCTGCCTAGTGTAGTACAGTTTAATCACATTGTATTGAAAGTTTTCCTAAATTTCCCTAAAAATTGTACAATCCTGTAGAGTCCACACATTGCATTGGTAGAAAAGGGTGCCTAATCCCTTCCTTTTTCACAATCGAGGCCCATACCTATAATCCATGGTGCAAAACAAAACATGAGTTATTCAAGTAGGAAATTCTTTGAAATTATTGACCTTTAGGAAATTTTATGGACTTTAGCTAACGGAGGATTTTGAGGCCTCATTTTGACTAGTGACGGCCTTAAAACACTTTAAACATACTAATAGTCTCAATCTGCTTATCTTGAAAAAATATTTCATAACCAAGTAAACAAAAGTAAGCCAAATAAACCATTCAAATCTTGGGCATTGCACCAAAAAGTGTGTGCATAAGGCAGTGTTCATATAATGATGACTTCATTGGAAATTACAAGCCACTAGCCAAGGGCCAACTCGAAACACGAGCTTTACCGTTTTTTATAGAGATTCCTTGACTTCTATTATTCCAGTCTTTATTAGTCCCATGCTAACCTACTAATCTACTATACAACTAACTATAGTAGTTTATTTTTTTGCTTCAATCCTGTATTCTTATGTAGACTAACCCCTTTACATTCTCACAAGCATCTTGCATTATAGTGATTATTGATCTTTTTACTTTCCTACAATCCAATTTATAATGGTCCATTTACCTTTCTATCTAGAAACATAGACATGATATACAGACACAATAGTTTTGGATCAAGCTGATCTTTGTATTTTCCCTTTATCTTATAGTTAACCTTATAAAAAGGTTGGATGGTAAATAAACATTATGAATATGCTTATGGTGGGCCTTCAGAAGTTTTTAATGATAGGTGTTTAATCATCACTATTTCTTGCAGCGTGGTCTACCTGAGATTTAGATGTGCTTAATTCCCCAGACTTAGTCCTAAAATGGGCTGAAAAAATATATGGATTGCCTGGATATAAAACACATTATTAATGTCAAATTATGGACCACCCTCCATTCAATGCTGTAAAACTGTGACGAACCCTGGTCCTACATAAAGGGGTAAGCAAAGGAGATCCTGACTTAGCCAGGAAACCCTCCGATGCCTAAGTTAGGCTAGGGAATCTGGGTCTAAGTCGAATGTAGAGAGAGGGTGTGAGATCTTTCATACCTATAGCAATGGGTCCCCTGGTATTTACACCTGTGGGTCGGATAATCCATGTCTGTTAATCTCGGCATGATTCGTTCAATTAACGAAATATTGTGATCGTGGGGATATTTTCCGTAATCTTTGGACCACGTGGTGTTTCGTGTCTTAATGGTGCTTATCTTTGGGCGAGATCATCGGTCGCGTCTGTATCTAGGTTTATCTCCAGATTCGACATGCGAAGTATCCTCACATGGGCTTGACCTCAGCCTTGGCATGCGACACATCCATGCCCGAGCTCAGCCTCGGCCTTGGCATATAGAATATTGATATTCTAACTCGGCCTCGGATCGTACAGACACGATGTACTAGTAGTTGGAGTCCGTCGATAGATCACTGAGGCCGAAGTTCGCTGATTAAAGCTGAAGATGAAGATCAGGACTCGGCTCAGTCATTCTCCTTCGGACGAGGAAGAGGGTTTGGGTCGGCCAATCAAGATTGCAATTCCAAATCGCGACTTAGAGTCGGCCCCCAATGTTGCATCCTCCTTCTAAGGCCTTGCCATCTAATTCGGGTAGCTCAGGCTGACCCTAACTGTCCTTGTACAGATTTTCCCATAACAGAAGCCCCCTGCTCTCTTGGTCCGAGTACAGAATTGGAGAGTAAATACTTAGGGAAATAAATTTCATTTCCCCTCCCTAGCTCATGATGGCGATTGAGATGATCGGCGGCATATTTAATGCAATTCGTACACTTCAGATCCCGCGTGCTGGGCAATGGCTGCAACCCTTCGGTTTCTATCCTCTTAACAAAAGACATGTGGCGACAGTTACGATTCACAGACGACGAGGTGAAGGAAACAGTTCCACGTGTGTAAGAGGAGCGAGGAGGCGCTTGCGTATTTAATGTCATTAAATGCTAAGAAGATCCTGACCTTGAAGCATGGGTTCAGAAGTATCATACTCTTCCACATGTCCCTTGGCACCAGTGTCAAGTCGCATCGGCTTTTGGAATGGTTGTTTGTAATGATGGCGTCAAGCAATGAGGCGACTATATAAACCCCTCCCATCCTCACTCTCACACTTCTCCCATTCTCCTTTTCTCTACTTCTTTTTTCAGAATCACCTTCTGCTGAAAATTGCCTTCTGCCAGAGAAAGCGTTTTCATTGCTCGATAAAGGATTCCCTACCATCGGAGGGGAGATTTAGCCCAGCGGAAGACGTCGAGGTTAGAAAAACTTCTGCTGGAGAAAATCACCTGCAACGCTGTGAGTCCCCCAATACTTAACACATTTTTCCTTCATGTCAAGCAACTCTAATGAGATGGATGTGATCTGAGGAGCTAGTTCGGAGTTTGAACTAGAGGCTACAGCCTCAGGACCCAGATAATATGAAGGCTCTCTCGAGGCTGTATGTTGAGACTTAAATATTGCATAATGTTTTCATTAATCTCTAGATTTTATAAACATAAATCATCTTAATATTCTATTTTACTCATACATGTGTTGCAAGGTGAATTCAAGTGCTTAGATGGAAAAAGGGTACTAAAAAGCATGGATTTGATGCTCAAGATTTACCAAGGAAAGGGTTGGATCTTAAGAGACCAAGATTGAAGCATTCATATGCCAAATATCCAAGAAAATCAAGTGACGGATGAAGAGAATCGACGATTTGAAGTGAAGAATCCTGAAATCATCCTGAAAAAGTATATTTTGAAGCTGTGAAGTTTATTCTGAAAAACTGCACTGCAGGAAGTCTATTTTAAACGAACTAAGCAGCGAGGAGTCTATTTTAAGAAAATACGTATATTTGATGCAGTTTCTAGGGTTTTCAACTTTTTATGAAAATTGAAGTTCCTTACTTATAAATAGGGCTTCATAGGGCATTCCAAAACATCATTCAAGGCATTCCAAAGTAAAGTTTAGGATTTTTAAAGAGTTTTTAGTTTTATTAAAGCTTTTAAGTTGTTCTTTTTATTTTAGATATTTTCTATTTGTATTTTTTTTCTTATTGCTTTTTATTTCTGCAATTTAATTATGTTTTTCTAAGTTCCTTCTAACCCAAGCTAGAAGGGAAGCATATGAGTTTAATATTTCTTTAAGATTATGATGATTGATTGTTTTAATGCTGAGAAGAATGGTGTATGCATGTTGTTTATTATTTAGGTTTTATTTTTTTATCCTCATGTGAGATCCATATGTTTCCATCATATGAGATCTACATTGATGGATAGGCTTAGCCTAGATCAATCAGATTTCCTAGATAGGAGAGGTTCTCAACCTGTTATATTTCTTTGATATTCATTATCTTATAGATATTGAATACTAAAAATCACTGACGCTTGAGAACATATGTCAATGATGCAAATTCATGATTTTTTAATATTTTATATCACTTTTTAAAATATTTAAACCGTCTTATTTTCCGACTAGGCTGACCATAGTGCTCAGATCCTAGTTTTGTTATCCAAGTCATCATGATTTTGGAACATTAAACTATGTGTGGAACTTTGAAGCTTGGGTGTTATTTTATTTAGTTAAATTACATCCATTTAAAAATTCCAAAATCAAATCATCAGTTTAGTTTTATTACTTAGTTTGTTTTGCATTTGATTTTTTTTTTCCTTCTCACAATTCATCTCCCTGTGGGATCGATCCCGTATTCACGGGATACTACTTACGAACCTCTGCACTTGGAGGCAAGCAATCACCGTACCCCTTTACACTCCAGACCCAGCCTAAGGAACTATAAGTCAGAGGGCCAAGAGTTGAGGCAAGGGATCGAAGAGGGCCCTCAGAGATCTCGTGGGGCGATTAAAGGCGGGCCCCAAGGGAGGCAGGTCGAAATTGTTAGTCCCTAAGGGATCGATTATGGCTAAGTCTCAGATGGCCTAACTTCATAAAGACTATCAGATCCCTGACTCAGTTCACATCTTAGCCCCTAACCCCATAGACCAAGCGGGATCTCCAACTAAGGGGGAGATTGCTATCTTCGTCTGTGCTCTCCAATGCGGGCTATAATTCTCCATCCATCATTTCTTCTGCAAATTGACAGCACAGTTGAAAATTATGCTAGGGCAGTTGGTCCTGAACTCCTGGAGGATTCTAGTTTCCACTTTTATCCTCTAGCATCGAGCAAGGAATCAAAGGATAATTTCAGAAGAGTTTTTATTTTTGCACATAACCAAATACGATAACACAGATAAGGCCTGGTGGTATTTCTCGGCTAGGCCTCCATGCTCCCTGGTCTGGCAACGCAACTTCCTTCTTCCAACAAAGACTGGAAGTGGAAGTGGTTCTGGGCCTCGGGAGAATGAGAGGCCCTTGCCTCCGAATTGGACCGACTGTGGGTCCGAATTCCTACCAGAGTCGCTAATCCATCCCTACCAGATTTGCTAATCCAAGTCAGATATTTCTTTTAGTCGCATTGCATGCTCAATTCATCCTTTCATGGTTAAACTTAATTCTTTACTCTTGCTTGCAGTCCAACCGAAGGGGGCCGCCAACCTCTCCATCCTCCAAAAGTAGCAGGTTAACCGAGTCCGAGTGCTCCTTACGGATCAACATGCCTGGTTCAACCTCATTAGTCAGGAGAATTTAGTATCTTCTGGCTTTTACAAGATTCAGCCCATCCTCTTTATTCTAGGTAAGTGAGGTACGAATCCTCGGGAAGTCGATTCATTAACATTTAGATATCTACTAATTCTCTCGAACTAATCCCTTATCTTGAGTAGGAATGGAGATCTGTTGTTCAAAGAGGAAAAAGCCCCTGCGCACTCCGATGGACGTGGTCCTTTCTTTTGAGCCGAGGGTGAAAGTAACGCCGAAGCAGAGGAAGACTTCTGAGGCCGAGGCTTCTCCGGCTGTTGCCAGGTCCTCTGCCAAAGCCACCGCCGCCACAGCCCCGGCCAAAGCTGTGCCCACCACAGTTCCCTCTGAGGCTGCACCTACCATTGCTCCGACTCCCGCCCCTAAAGCATTAGCTCTCGAGGCCCCCGCCAAAGTCAAGGCCATTAAGATCTTATCACATTCTATAGAGGAGCAGGCTCTCAAGGCTCTGCCTTTTGTGATTGTAGGTCCTTCTAGGGCAAGGAGAGAAGTTGTAGGGGAGACTCCTGGCACGGTCACTACTATACGATCTGTGGCCCCCATATTGCCGTTGAGGCCAAGCTCTTAGTTGGCTGAACTGATGCTCTTGCTCTGGTCAGGTATCTTATGACACCCAAAGCTACTACCCAAGCTTCTGCTACCAATGAGATAGAAGAAACCTTTGAGCCTGCTCAAGAAATTCTGCCTCTCGGTTATCATATGGCTTTGTTGAATCCATGGGTATCTAAGCACATTCCAGAGGCACAGATAGCCGACACACTCTTCCGCCGCCATGTCAACTTCATGAACGATTATGCGGCTATCTGCTATCAGTCGCTGCCAATGATGGTAGAGGTGAAGTAGTGATTGAAGGAAATAGAACAGCTCGAAGCGGAGCAAGCCAAATTTTTAGTCGAGAAGGCAGAATAAGAAGCAAAGTGGGCTAAGTTTGTAGTAAAGAAGGCAGAGCAAGAAGTAAAGCGAACCAAGTTCGTGGTGGAGAAGGCAGTAAGAGGCATGGCGGGTCAAGCTCGAGAAGAAGTTGGAAGCTTTAACTATGGAGCAAGAGGAGTTGAGGAAGGTTGTTGCGGAGGGTCGGGCAAGGGAACTTGCGCACCAGAGCAAGGTCAACCAACTCCAAGCTCACTTGGATGTGGTGGAGCCCGAATTCAGGCGTTTGTGTCAGACTAATAAAGACCTGGAGTTCAGGACCACAAAAGCCGAGTTGGGGCTCAAGGTAGTGAAGGAGAACCTCGAGACGGAGCAGTGGATGACAGCAGACCGGTTGGCTAAGTAACAGATTGTCCTTCAGTCTGCGATGTCTGCAAATAAGGCATCTTTATGGGCCGAGCTTGAGGCTCGAGCGGCCTCGCAGGCGGTCGCAGCTATGGCTGAATACAAGGGTTTGGCTAAAAGGGCCAAGGAGTTGGAAAAACTATATGACTTCGGTTATGACACAAGCTTTGATGCTTGCCTGACTGAGGTCCGAAGTCTTTATCCGACTCTCGATCTTAACACCCTTGCGGCAGTTAATGCCGGGGATGCCGAACCAATTGCGGCAGGTGAGCCTGAGAATGCCTCTCCCATTGTCGAAACTGCCTCATAAGCTCAGCCCCCCAACTCGGTAGCTGGTCCCTCTATTCGGAGGGAATGAGACTTGCATTATTTTTTATTTTTTCTTTTAATATGGATAGATAATCTTTGAAGTCAATCTTTTTTATCAATGACAATTACTTGGCCAATATCTTGTTCGTTTGTGTTGATTGCTATGGTGATTCTTTGATGAAAATTAAGGACCGGCCCCTTGAGGGGCCAACCCCCCCACGAATGGCGCTCTGTCATTTCCATAGATCTGTTGACCTGTGACGAGCTGACCCCTTTCTTAGGGAATCGGGGCGTCTCCGAGATTCTTCCCTGCATACGAGGGGATCCCTTTGTAGATTTTCGTGGGTATAATATTCTAACCCCTTCTTTATGGGATCGGTCTATTAAGTTAACCTCTGCCTTAAGAGATAACCTTTTACATTTGTAGATCGCATAAGTAGATAATATAGGAAAGGAGAAACTTTTATTAGAGTCCTTAAAAGGCTAGTAACTCCGAGTAGTACATTTATTGAGGACCTTCAATGGCTAGTAGATTCTTATTGATAGTAGATCTTCAAGTGCTCAGTGTTCTAGGGATGAGGGAGTGGACATCTCTCGAGATCTTCCAAGTGATAGGAGTCTGGCTGGGTTGACCTGATCACACGATAGGGCCCTTCCCAGTTGGGCCCGAGTGTCCTAGCCTCCGGTTCTGCCGTATTTTGAAAGACGCAATGGAGGATCAAGTCTCTAGGCTGAAACTGTCTTATCTTAACCCTCGAGTTGTAGAATCATGCCACTTGATGATGCCTAGCAGCAACTTGGAGTCGGGCAATATCTCTAACTTCTTCGAGCAAGTCGAGGCTTTCTGCGATCCGCTCTACATTCTGATCTTCCTAATAGTTTCTGACCCAAGCTATTAGGAGGCCAATCTTTACTGGGACGACCGCCTTCGAGCCGTAGGATAGTGAAAAGGGGGTCACCCCAGTAGACGATTGGGCCGTGGTCCGATATGTCCACAGGACAAATGGAAGCTCCTCATCCCAATTGCCCTTTGCTCTCTGTAACTTTATTTTCAGGTGGTGTTTGATGACCTTGTTTATGGCTTCCACCTACCCATTGGATTGTGGATGCTGAGGGGAGGAATAATAATTCAAGATGTGGAGCCCCCTGCATATGCTTCAGAACTTGTCATTGTCAAACTACTTGCCATTATCGAAAATAATAGTGTGTGGGATTCCGAACCAATAGATGACATTCTTCTAAATGAAGTCGATCACCTTCTGTTTGGTGATCTTAGCCACAGGCTCGGCCTCGACCCATTTGGTGAAGTAATCGACTGCGACCATAAAAAACTTCACATGTCTTTTCCCTGTGGATAGAGGTCTGATGATGTTGATCCCCCACTGGACGAACGGCCATGGTCCAGTCATAGGGGTCATTTCTTTCGCGGTCTGTCTTGGTATTACAGTGAACCTCTGACATTTGTCACACCTTCGAATATAATCCTTCAAGTCCTCTCAGATGGTCGGCTAGAAGTACCCCTGACAGATATCTTTAGTGCTAAGCCTCGGCCACCAGAGTGATTACCGCAGATGCACTCATGGATTTCTCGTATCACATAATTCGCTTCTTCGGATCGAATGCATCCGAGGTAGGGCTATGAATACCCCTTCTTATATAAGACCCCATCCAGGATAATATATGGGGCTGCTTTGATCTTTAGGCATCGAGCCTCCAGTTTGTCCTGGGGGACCTCACTAGATACAAGGTAGTCGTAAATTGGGTCCATCCAACTTGGTGCAGTCTCGACCGAGTTGACCACTTCTCGATCCATTTGGTCAATGCTAGGGCTTTTCATGAATTCTACAAGAATGATCCAAGGAATCTTTCCTTCTGTGGCTGAGGCTAACCTTATGAGGGTGTCGGCCCAAGAGTTCTTTGTCCTCAGATTCTGGTTAATAGTGCAACTCCAAAATCTTTCAATTAATTTTTTAGCTTCGGCCAGGTAAGCCATCATCCTGGTTTCCTTGGCTTCGTACTCGATGGAGATATGGTTCACCACAAGTTTCAAATCACATCGTACTTCAAGAGACTGTACCCCCAGACTAGCTGCCAGTCTAAGTCCAGCCAACAAAGCCTCATATTCTGCTTGATTATTAGAGGCTCTGAAATTGAGCCTGATGGCATATTGGATAGTCGTAGAGTCAGGTGCGACCAGGATGATTCCTACCTCGGCTTGATTGGCGTTGGAAGACCCATCGACATATAAAGGACCCACCTCTTGAAGGTTGCTTCTAGATCCTTGGCAGGCGACGAACCTAGTGGGGTCTCCAAGGTTGCTTCTGCTTTAGTATCATCACTCGGGATGGTGAATTCGGCTATGAAGTCATCCATAGCCTGGCCCTTGATTGCAGTCCTCAGACGATATTGGATGTCGAGCTCCCTGAGTTTTGTCGTCCATTTCATCAGTCCTCCTGAGACATCTGGTTTCTGAAGGACTTGCCTAAGAGGAGAGTTGGTCAGGATGATGATGGTGTGTGCTTGATACTATGGACGTAGCCTTCATGCCAAGAAAACTAATCTGAGCGCCAATTTTTCAATGCTTGGGTACCTGGTCTCGGCGGATACCATCACTTTACTCATGTCGTAAACAGGATACTATTTATTTCCCACCTCCTTGATGAGTGCGGAGCTGACGGCCAAGGCCGAGACTGCAAAGTACAAGAGTAGGGGCTCGTCCTCTTTTGGTTTCGACAGCAAGGGAGGCAAACCTAGGTATTGCTTCAGCTCCTGGAATGCCTGCTCACATTCAAAGGTCCATTCTGCTTTCTTATGACCTTTCAGCTGCTGGAAAAAGTGAAGACACCTATCGATAGCTCTGGAGATAAACCGCCTGAGCACAGCTACGCGGCCAGTCAGACATTGGATTTCCTTCGTAGTTTGAGAAGAGCTCATGTCGAGCAGTGCTCTTATCTTCTTTAGATTCGCCTCGATACCTCTCTAGTTAACTTGAAACCCAAGGAACTTGTCCAATCTAACTCCAAAGACACATTTGACTGAGTTCAGCTTCATGCGAAACTCCCAGAGGATCGAAATGTCACTCCGAGGTTTGCGAGGTGATTGGATGCTTTGATGCTCTTGACGAGCATGTCGTTGACATAAACTTCCATTGTTTGATCGATCTGCCTGCCAAACATTTGGTTCACCAATCTCTGGTATGTCACCCCAGTGTTCTTTCAGCCAAAAGGCATGACCCAGTAACATTAGAGCCTTTTGTCAGTGATGAAGGTAGTCTTCTGCTGTTTGGGGGATGCATCAGGATCTGATTTACCCAGAATAGGCATCCAGGAAGGAGAGTCGTTCGTGACCAGTGGTACTATCCACCAGTTGATCGATCCGAGGTAAAGGAAAACTATCCTTAGGGCAGACCTTATTCAAATCCGAGTAATAGACACAGACCCGCCACTTCTCGCTTACTTTCTTCACCAGGACCACGTTGGCGATCCAGTCTGGATAATGTACTTCTTCAATGAAGCCGACATTGAGGAGATTGAAAACTTCATCAGCTATGGCTGTATACCTCGCGAGATCGAATGCTCTTCTCTTCTGTTTCACTGATTGGTGATCTGAATCGACATTCAGTCTGTGGACCATAACATCAGGGGAGATTTCCCGCATATCATCGTGTGACCATGCAGAGGTGTCTTTGTACTGTTGTAAGAAAGTCAGCATCTGAGATCTCTACTCAGAATTCAACGATGTCCCAAGTTGAACAATTTTGCTCGGGTCGACTTCCTCAAGTGGGACAATCTCTAAGTCCTCAGGGGGATCTTTCGTGGTATCGAGGACGTTAATGGCAAGGGCTTGTTTCACGGATCCTTTTCTGACAGTTATCGCATAACACCGTTGAACTTCACGATGGTCCCCTCAGAGATATTCGACCCCACCTTCGACTGAGAACTTCATCATTAAGTGATATGTGGACACAACCATCCTCATTGCATTAAGGGTAGGTTAGCCCATAATAACATTATGCACCAATGGCACATTAACAACAAGAAAGTCTGCTAGAAGCGTGACTTGGTGTTGTCCTTCTATCGCTGTTACAGGGAGGGAAATGGCTCCCTCGGAGATCACCTTATCCCCAGTAAAGTCGTGTAGAGGGGTGTTCATGGGTCGAAATTGTGACCTATCGATACCCATTCTTTCAAACGCCTTATAGTAAATAACGTCGGCTGAACTCCCCGTGTTGATCATAATGTGGAAGACCTTGTGGTTAGCTATGGTCATAACCACCACAAGGGCATCGTCGTGCAGATGCTGGATTCTGCACACGTCAGCCTCTATGAAAGTCAAGTTGTAGGGGTTGACACAAAGCTCTTTCCTCGGCCTTTCGGCCAAGTCGATGTAGTGCTCGGGGTTTGAACTCCGATAGTGGGCTTTGTAGGCCCTGTTCGAGTTACCTCCACCAGAAAAACCACCATAGATGGTTCAAATTTTGGCAGGTTCATCCGCAGGTTTGTTAGGCTGTTCTTCTTTATGAGTTGACCTCTCCTCCTTAGTGCATCGGTGCAAATGGCCCTTACGGATGAGGGTCTCGATTTCATCCTTGAGATCCACATAGTCGTTCATGATGTGGTCGTGGTCACAGTGGTACCGCAATACTTACGTTTATCACGCTTTTCAGTGTCAGTCTTCATACAGACAAGCCAGTTCAAGAGTCTCTGACCCCCCTAATATCCAACAAGATCTGCTCTGTGGAGGTGTTGGAATAAGAACAGAATTTTCCCTCGGGTCTTCAGCTTGGCTGACAATCACGAGGGACTCGGTCGTTAGTTTTTTTGTTGGATGACTGAGATTCTTCATTCATTTACCTTTTTTCTTTTGATGACATTTTGGCTACTTGCATATTCCGGCGGGAGTTAGAGAATTCTTCGGCATTCATGTATTTTTGTGCCCTGCTGATGAGCTCGGCCAAGGTAGTCGGTGGATTTTTCCCGATTGAGAAGATAAACTTTCCTTCTTTAAGTCTACTAAACATGGCTGAGAGTGTCATTTTGTCGTCGTAGTCTTCCACTAATAACGCCACCTCATTGAAGTGGGAAATGTAATCCTTTAGGGCCTATTTGGATTTGCGTATAGTATTGTATTGTATTGTATTTGGGAACTGTTCATGTATACATTGAACACTTTTCACAATACATCCAAATGACCATGCCATTTGTCAATGTTTGGATAGGACGTATTGTTCAAGAAAGTATACAATTTCTTGTACTATGTAATGTTTGGATACAACGTATTGAACTTGCCGTATTGTACCGGCGTTCAACATTTGTACGAACTGATTTTTTCAAATTTCAACATCCATTTGGAAGAGTTGGTGCCCTTCATCAGTTAATATCATTAATCACAGTCGTCCAACACGATTACATACATTGCGTAATCCTATCCAACCATCCATATGGTTCACGTTAATGAGGCCCACCTGTCGATATAGAATGTGACAAAATCAACCAATCGATGGAGGGCTATAATCTATAAAGTAACATGATAGTGAGGCCCACTCTGTCTAAAAAATAGGGGGCCATTCAGTCATGGTAGTAAATTCTTGAGAAGGAGAATACAATGCAGTGCAGTCATTTGGCTGTAATGACGGCAGGCCTGAACTCTGACAACACAATACTGCGTTTTTAATTTTTGAAAATGGACTGAAATCATGCACATATGATACGACACTTATACGCTCCAATCCAAATGCTGTTTAATTGGAATATTTGAGAATATTCACTTATAATACGATACAATGCACTCTTATATGCGAATCCAAACAGGCCCTTCACGGCTCTTTGTTCCCCTCCTTGAGAGTGAACAAATGGGTAGTCGGTTTCCAACTCTTCTTATTAGAGATGAACTGGGTAAGGAACATTCTGCTGAGCTCTATGAAGAAGCTGATTGATTTTGGTTTTAGTTGTTGGCACCAACTTCGAGCAGACCCAGAGAGAGTTATTGAGAAGGCTCAGCACATCATGGCATCCGTGGCTGACTGGATCTGCATCCATGATCGGTATGACTCCACATGTTCCGAGGGGTCTGGATCCAGAGATTTGGATAATAGGAGGCATCCTGAACCTTGATGGCATCACCTCATTCATAATTTCTAATGTAAAGCGAGGCTTGGTCTCTTCCATCATTGTTTGGACTGTAGTCGGGACGGATGTAGATTGCTATTGCTTCTGGAACGCCTTAAACTGGTCTCGAAGTTCCTTGAACTGTACTTCCAAGGGGTTCTGATTCTCAACTACTGTCTCTTGGGGGGCATTCGCCACCTCGAATGTTCCACCCCGTCTACTTCTCTTCAGCCGATAGCGGAGGTCAATGGGGGCTAGAGCGAAAGTTGTAGATTTGTAAGACTGTTCAGCATCTCGAGCGGGTTCTAGAATCCGGGCAGATCGCTCTTAAGGCATTGCATTGTGAACAGGGTGGGGAGCACGTGCGGACTGCGCTTGGGAACCTCCGGCCTGAGAATCGATTGACTGAGGTCTCTCTTCGGGTGCTGGAGTGGATTCCACCAAGTTTAGTGATGGCTATTGATTCTATGGTACCTTCATTTGGCTGATTTCATCCTTCAGCATTTGGACTTCGTTCTGCAGCACCTTATACTTCCCTCCATGGCTCCGAGTCTGTTGGGACGATCCTATCAAAGATGACTCGGTGTGCAATAGTGAAGAAGATTGGTGTTGTCTGCTAGGTTCAGGCTTCACCGCTATCGCCTTTTTCTTTCCCCTCGCCATTTTTTGGTAAAACCTAGCTTCTCATTTGCATTTCCCATAGACGATGCCAAAAAATATTGATGTCAAAATCTAGACCACCCTCCACTCAATGCTGTAAACCTATGACGAACCCTGGTCCTGCACAAAGGGATAAGGAAAGGAGACCCTGGCTTAGCTGGGGGACCCTCCAATGCCTAAGTCAGGCTAGGGAATCTGGGTCAATGTCGAATGTAGAGAGAGGGTGTGAGATCTTTCGTACCTGTAGTAATGGGTCCCCTAACATTTATACCCGTGGATCAGATAATCCACGTTAGTTAATCTCGGCATGATTCGCTCAATCAACAAGATATTGCGGCGTATTGTGTCTTAATGGCACGTATCTTTGAGTAAGATCGTCGGTCACGTCCGTATCTAGGTCGATCTCCAGATTCGATGTGCGAAGTATCCTCACACGGGCTCGGCCTCAGCCTCGGCATGCGGCACATCCATGCCCGAGCTCGGCCTCAGCCTCGGCATATAGAATATTGGTATTCTGACTCGACCTCGGATCGTACAGATACAAGGCCAAGTACTAGTAGTCAGAGTCTGTCGATAGATCACTAAGGCCAGAGTTCACTGATTAAAGCTGAGGACGAAGATCAGGACTCAGCTCAACCATTCTCCTTCGGATGAGGACGAGGGTTTGGGTCAGCCAATCAAGATTGTAATTCTGAGTCATGACTTAGAGTCGGATCCCAACGTTGCATCCTCCTTCCAAGGCCTCGTCATCTAATTCATGTAGCCTAAGTTAGTCCTAACTGTCCTTGTACAGATTTTTCCATAACAAACATCATCAAAGTGCACCCCATAGTAATGGGAGCCAATTAACTATTACCTGGGTTACCCTTAGTGGATGTTACCATTACCGTTTTGGGCCCACCTCGGTGAATTTGTTTCATATCCACCCCATCCATCTATTTTTCCCTTCATTTCAGGTCGTTATCCCAGAACTTAAGTAGATCCAAGTGGTCGTTATCCTAAAACTCAAGTAGATCCAAGTCTCTGGTGGACCACACCATTGAAAAAGTGGTAAATGACAATTAAAACCATTTTATAAGACACAAAAGTTTTAAATCAAGCTACTCTTTGTATTTTCCCTTCATCCATTTCTAGTTAACCTTATCAAGGGTTGGATGGCAAATAAACATGGTGTATCTACTTACTATGGACTTTGGAAAGTTTTTAATGCTAAGCATTCAATTACCTAGTGTGGTCCACCTAAGATTTGGACATGTTTCCTAAAATGGTCTAGGAAAATGAATGGACGGAGTAGATATGCAACATATCATCAAGATGGACGGGGTAACATCCTCTACCCTGTTACTCGAGTAACACCTAATCCGCCCCCCATGGTCAGGGTGTTAGGTAGGAAAATTTACCAGTGCACAACCCATTTATGGCCCATTTACCTTCTTAAGCCCACTTCTTTTTACCTCATCTGAATAAGCCTCAGCTGTACTGAGGCAAGCCAAAGGCCGAAAATGCCCCTACTTTTTCCTCCAAGAGGATCGGCTAGTGCTCAAGGACGTGCGCTGACGCTCCTCGCACTCCGAATTGTACCAACTACTCAAAAGAGATCAAAGTTACATAGCCTCACAGTTATGTATTTTTTATATCCACAACGTTAATCCATATCTTGAGATTATTTCAGAGCATTATAAAAAAAATCATATCCAAAGATCAACTGGACCACATCACATAGCAGAAGGAAAATTAGTTTTCACCATTAAAATTTTAGTAGGGACTATTGATGTCAAAATCTAGTTAGCTCTCCCCTCAACTCCTCGAATTGCTTCTATGTCTTGAACCTACACAATGGGATCAGGCAAAGGTGACCCTGGCTAAGCCGGAGGACCCTCCAATGCCTAAGTCAGGTTAAGTGAATCTGGGTCTAAGTAAAGAGTAGAGAAGAGTACAAGATGTTGTGTACCTGTAGCAGTGAGGTCTCAATATATTTATACATGACTGTTGGACGGTCTGTGTTCATTATTATCGGCACGAATTACTCAATCAATGGGATTCTAAGATCGTGGAGATATTGTATGCAATCCATGGATTGTGCGTCACATTGGGTGGATAATGCGTATCTGGTAGCGAAGTAATCGGCCACGTTTGGTTATGGTAGTTTCCGTATCTTGAAGATGAAGCACCCGCCTACATATATTGCCTCGGCTCAGCTCGGTAGTTGTAGCAACATTAGTCAGCCTTTGTTATTAACTTGTCAAACTGGAACACTTTCTCAGCTCCGAGCCGAGCTTACAGATTCGTCCCAAAGGGCTCTGAAAACCATCACTTTTGAGGCTCAGGGCTGGGAGTTGGATCCGTCTTGTTGAGTCAGATTCCTTATAATTGATGTCAGTGGGTGGCAAGTAGCATATGGTTTCTGATCAGAGTGTGAAAGTTACTTCGACTCGCAACCCTAAAGTAAGAATACCTTCGTAGCATGCAGCCCTTTTAGGGGTGCTTATGTCAGGTCGGATGGGCATCGCCCCAGTGGTTCATGCACTTGGTTGAATTACTCTTGGCTTTATTAGGGGCTCGAATCATCCCATAACAGAAGTCCCATACTCTTTGAGTTCACTTGTGGACTAGGAGAGTAAGCACGTAGAAGATCTCCCGTCCATGTTGGAGTAATCATGATTTTCAAATTCGAAGTGTCATATCTCAGGATTTCACTCCTGCAAACTGCTCTCTGGAAGATGTGTGGCGACGATTACGATTCTGAATAATCGTTTAGCCTATGATGGGTCACCATGTAAGCTCAAGTAAGAGTCTGTGAAACGGTTCTGCTTGCATGGGTGTCATATCATATATCAAATCACATTATTTAATGTCAGAGTCCTACTTCGTGGTAGAGGCTTGGCCAATGATGGACAGCCATGTGTGCTCAGGAATCATCTTACAACGATTTGGCTACGACCATTACTCTCTGCCATCAATGCAGAGATTTCCTGTAGCTTATATAAGTCCCTTTTAGACTTACTCCTTCCATGGATATTTTAAGTTCGAGTGTGTACCGGAGAAGGCGATTTCGGTCGACTAGACATTTTCGGTAGGCGATTCCGACTGATCGAGCATTTTTAGTGGAGATGATTTTCGGTGATCATCCGGTGAGCCTCCCTCATCATTCTTTTTACTTCTTTTCACAATTTCATCTGATCTCGAGACAGTGCGGGAGTATGGTGAGGACTCTGAACCGTGGAGCTCTGATGATGAGAGAGGGGCCTTGGAAGGTCCCTTCGAGGTTGTACCTTTATACCCACTGCCTCGAAGATAAAAGGAGGCGGGGGCTCGGACCCATCGGGCTGACAAGAAAAAAGTTGCCTGAGCCCCCAGACCACTACCGTCGAGGCAGCTGAAATGCCCACAAGTAGGCGGGCCTCGAAGGTAATCCTTGGAGGCTCTGTTCTTTCAGAGTCTCAAATGAGATGGATCCGCTCGGAGTTTCATATCCCGGACTCCATTCAGATAAGGGCCCTTGAGCCTTTGGACACCGCTGGCGCGCCTTCTGAGGGAGAAGTTATGATCTTCCTCTGTGCAATGCAATGTGGGCTTCGGCTCCCTCTGCATCCTTTCATTTGGATGGTAACTGCTTGCCTTGGACTTACTTCGGGATAATTTACCCCTAACGCCTAGAGGATGTTAATCTCTACCTTCATCATCTGGCACCAAGTCGGGAATCCGGAACTAACCCCGGAGGAGTTGATGAGCCTGTACCTGGTTAAGTACGACAACCAAGAACCATGGTACTACTTTATGACCCGAGGCAGCAAAGGGTCAAGGCTGGTGATGAACCTTCTGTGCTCCAATAAAGATTGGAAGAATAAGTGGTTCTAGGTGGCAGGCGAGTAGGAGGCGCCAGCGTAGGAGCTTGGGACTCTGTCGACTCAGGTTCTGACTCGATTTACAAAACCAGGTCAGATTTTAACTCGTTTTCCTTCTTTTATTTTTAAATTTCCTTTTAATCCATTCAGGATAAAGCTCCCTTTACTCTTGTAGATTTTTCGAGGGGTACGCCTCTCATTGACTCGGACCAGAGGAACTGGATCGCCAAGGCAAGAGCGTGATCGAGGGAGCTTCGCTCCTGAACGGACCTGATTACTGTGGTCAATCTTTACTGGTCCGTACTTTGTAAGTCTCAGCCCCTGCCTACATCCTTTAGTAAGCGATCACCTTATCCGCTTTGGTAAGACCAACTTCATTCGCTTGGTCGTTGATTTGTTATTTCTCATGCAGGCATGGGTGAGGTGTTTGACGTTCGGAAGAGGAAGGCTGCTCTAATGATAGAGGAGATGATGAGCGCTGAGTCGAGGACTAAAACTTTCGTTCGAAGGAAGCAGGCCACTCCTCTTATGGAGGGCCCCTCTGTTGCGGTTTCGGCCGATGCGACCCCAGTTGTGATGCTTTCCTATATGCGGGCTCCCGCCACGGCTCCACTTGCAGTGCTTGCTGATACGCGGGCTCCCGCCGCAGCTCTGCTTGCGGTGCTTGCCGATACGCGGGCTCCAGTAATCGGGGTTTCTGCTCCGGCTACTGTGAGTCCTCCTCCTCCCACCACCGTTCCTCCCATCGTGAAGGCCCTACCTGCGACTCCCGAGACCTGCATTGTTGTCCTGTCTTCTTCCGAATGGGAGGAGGCCATCAGGATGGCAGACGACATGCTCTCTCTCCCTGAAGCTAGGAATGAGTTTGGGGCCGAGGCTCAAGCCTCAACGGGCAATCAGGTTAAGGCTGGGGAAGTAGTGGGCTCGGCTGGGGACGAGCGATTGTAGATTCATGTCAGGCTATCATTTATCCTGTTTGACACCTTGGGCTACCAAGCATGCCCCTGAGGAGGACATAACTCACCTTCTTGGCAAGTCGGACAACTCCTTCTTGAATGACATGGCTTTCGTATTTTACACGGTATACCTGTCAATCTATTCTTTCCTTTTTTTCTTTTTTTTTGAGTGATCATTCTTTTCTTTGTTCAGTCTGTCCCAAAGCTCCTGTCGGCCCGAGAGAGAGCGTGAGAGTCAGAGAAAAGAGGGGGTGCTCCGGAATGAGGTGGAGGTCCGCAGAGATGCGATCACCAGCTTGAGTTGGGCGAGCTACAACGATAGCTTGAAGATGGGAAGGCCAGAGAGCTCCAATTGTAGAAAGTTGCTGGTGACCTTGAGGCCTAGTGTGGGGTGGCGGAGGCCAAGCTGGCGCCTAAGGCTCATGCAGATTCGTTGGCCAGGGAGATTACTCGGCTGAGAGAAGTCATGGAATAAACTAAGGACGAGGCGACAGAAGAGCAGGGTCAAGCTGTTTCTCAGGCGATAGTGGCCCAACGGGCTAAAGATGAGGCTTCCCTGACGGCTGCAGTGGCTGCTGCGATTGATGCCTTTAAGACTTCTAAGGAGAGGGATGTCGAGGCTACTAAGTTTTATGACTATGGCTTTGATGCCTCCCTCAAGGCAGTTTAGGGTTTGTATCCAAACCTTAACCTTGATCCTTTGTTGCCTGACGATGCTGGAGAGGAACCTATCAAAGATGTCCGTCTGGACCAAGCCCTTAATTCTCAAGCACCTCCACCTACATAGTTTTTTTTTATCCTTTAAGGAGGGTGTATGGATGATGATTTTCCTTTCATTAATCAATTAATTTTTAGACGTTTGGTGTTGATTGTCGATTGTCGAGCTGATTTGTCGTCATATTGATTTATTCTAAGGCACGGTCGAACTTACCCTTTGCCGGGTCAGCTCTTTCCAATGCCTTTTGGAAGACCTTTTAAGCCTCACTAGCTCAGGTTATAATCGAGTCCGAATCCCTGGAGGAGTCGACTCATCCCACGATTGACGAGAAACTTCCGTTCCGTCCATTAGTCGGTTGATGAGTTGATTACCCTATTATAGGGTCAGGCCATCTTTCAGCTTTTTTCCTAACTTAGAAGGGATGCTATGTCAAGTTTTTGTGGGATTACGCTCTGACCTCTTCTTTAAGGGATCAACTCGTTTAGTTCCCCTCTATATTAAATGGGCAACTTTCACTTAGTAGATGACTCGCTTGTGTAGAAGTTGAATTGTGAACTTTATTGAAAGCTTTAAAGGCGGGTCGCTCAGAGGCGTACAATTTATTGGGGGCCTTAAAGGCTATTTCATCAAGGATAGTATATCTTCAGGTGCTCAGCATTTCAAGTGTGAGGGAGTTGGCCGCCTTCGAGGTCTTGTAAGTGGTAAGATCCTGGTTTAGCTGATTGGACCACGCGGTATGATCCTTCCCAGTTAGGCCAGAGTGCGCTAGCCCCCGGCTCGGCGGTGTTCTGGAAGACCCGACGAAGAACTAAGTCCCCCGAGCGAAACCTCCTGACCCTGACTTTAGAGTTGTTGTAGCGCACCACCTATTGATGCCGACCGGTGACACGAAGCCTTGAGATATCTCAGACTTCCTAAAGAAGATCCAGATTAGATACGATCTGCTCGGAGTTCTAGTCCTCTTGGTAGTTCTTCACCCACGCAGTAGGGAGGCCGATTTCCACTGGCACCATTGCTTCCAAGCCGTAGGAGAGCGAGAATGGAGTTTCCCTGGTTGAGGACTGGGCTATGGTCCTGTAGGCCTAAAGAACGAAGGGAAGCTCTTCGGCCCAGCTCCCTTTCGCTTTTTCCAATTTCATTTTGAGATGGTGTTTGATGACCTTGTTAACCATTTTCACTTGTCCATTGGACTGTGGGTGCCGAGGTGATGAATATGCGTTTGTGATGCCGAGCCCTTAGCACATACCACAAAATTTATCGTTATAAAACTGTCGACCATTGTCAGATACGATGGTGCGTGGAATTCTGAATCGGCAGATGATGTTTTCCCAGACGAAGTCAATCACTTTCTGTTCAGTGATTTTCGCGACAGGTTCAGCTTCTGCCCACTTTGTGAAGTAGTCTACAGCAATGATGGCGAACTTGACTTGCCCCTTCCCTGTAGGCAGGGGGCCAATGATGTCAATCTCCCATTAGGCAAATGACCAAGGACCGCTCATAGGGTTCATCTCTTCCACACGTTGGCATTTGTCACATTTTTTAATGTAATCCCTCGAGTCCTGCTTGAGGGTCGTCCAGAAGTATCCTTGACGGAGTATCTTTAGGGCAAGGGCTCAGCCACCAGAATGGTTTCCGCAAATTCCTTCGTGAATCTCCCGAACTACATAGTCCGCTTCATCCGGTCGAAGGCATCTGAGGTAAGACTGAGAATGCCCCTTTTTATACAGCACTCTATCTAGGATGACATATCGAGCTGCTCTGACTCTCAACTGTCTTGCCTCCAGTTTATCCGAGGGGGTTTTTCCAGATGAAAGATAGTTGAAGATTGGGTCCATCCAGCTCAGAGTAGTGTGCATCGAATTGACTCTCTCTACCTGGTCGATGCTCGGATGTTTAACGAACTCAACTGGGACGAATTGTGGGATCTTTCCTTCTGAGGCTGAGGCGAACTTTCCTAAGGCGTCAGCCCATGAGTTTTTCATTCTTAAAATTTGCTGGATAGTGCAACTCCAAAACTTTTTGATCAGTTTCATCGCCTCGTCGAGATAAGAGATCATTTTGGTCTCTTTGGCTTCACACTCCGTGGAGATGTGATTTACCACAAACTACGAGTCACACCAGACCTGAAGAGTTTGAATGCCTAGACTCGCAGCCAATCTAAGTTCGACTAGTAATGCTTCATATCCCGCCTCGTTGTTTGAAACCTTGAACCCGAGTTTAATCATATATTAGATAAACATAGAATCGAGTGCGACCAGGATGATTCCTGCTCCTGCTCCTTTGGCATTGGATGATCCGTCAACATAGAGAACCCAACCCGGGTCCGACATCGCTTGCTGGTCACTCAGGGAGACAGGCGGAGTCATCTCGACTTCAGTACTGATTTCTTCCGCACTCGGAGTGGTGAATTCGACAATGAAGTCGGCCACAACTTGTCCCTTGATCGTCGTCCTTAGGTGAAATTGGATGTCGAACTCTCCGAGTTCAATAGCCCACTTGGTCATCCGACCTAAAACCTCAAGTCTTTGGAGAACTTGTCTCAGAGGAGAGTCGGTCAATACCACGATGGAATGAGCATGGAAGTACGGACGCAATCTCCGGGCTGAAACAATAAGGCAGAGTGCTAGCTTCTTCAGGGACAAATACCTTGTTTCCACAGGTATCGTTGCTTTTCTTACGTAATAAACGGGGTATTGTTTGCTCCCAACTTCTTTGATCAAGGCCGAGCTGACAGCTGAGACTGAGATCGTGAGGTACAGGAATAAGGGCTCACCTTTTTCAGGCTTGGATAGGAGGGGGGCTGAGCCCAGATACTGCTTTAACTGTTGGAAAGCTTGTTCGCACTCCAACATCCACTCTTCCTTCTTATGACCCTTCAATTGTTGAAAGAAGGGGAAGCATTTGTCTGTCACTCTGGATATGAAACGTCCGAGAGTGGTGACTCTTCCCATGAGGTATTGTATCTCTTTAACAGTTCGAGGTGAGGTCATGTTGAGGAGCGCCTTGATCTTGTTGGGGTCGGCCTCGATGCCTAGCTGACTGACTTGGAAACCAAGAAACTTTCCTGATTCAACTCTGAAAATGCACTTTGCTGGGTTCAACTTCATCTGGTACTCCCGAAGGACACCGAATGTCTCCCCGAGATCTATAAGGTGATCGGATGCCCTGGTACTTTTCACCAGCATGTCGTTGACATATACTTCCATGGTGCATCTGATATGTTTAACAAACATCTGGTTAACCAACCTTTGATACGTCGCCCCAGCATTCTTCAGGCCAAATGGCATGACCCGGTAATAGTAGAGTCCCTTGTCCGTGACGAAGGTAGTCTTCTGCCTGTCTGGGGGATGCATCATGATCTGGTTGTATCCGAAATAGGCGTCCAGGAAGGGGAGCAACTCATGACCAGCCGTGTTGTCCACCAGTCAATCAATCTGAGGCAATGGAAAGCTATCTTTAGGGCATGCTTTATTTAGGTCTGAGTAGTCTACACAAACCCACCACTTTCCATTGATTTCCTGACAAGCATTACATTTGCAATCCAGGCGGGGTAATATACTTCTTCTATGAAATCTGCATTGAATAGGATGGAGACCTCCTTGATAATGGCTTCAAGCACTCAGCATCGAACGGTCTTCTATTTTGTTTTACTGACTTGTGGTCTGGGTCCACATTCAGCCTATAGACCAGAACATCAGGGGAGATCCCTGACATATCTGCGTATGACCATGCGAAGATGTCTCGGTGTTACCTTAGAAAGGCCAGCATTGCAGACCGCTGCTCGGAATTTAACGACGATCCGAGTTGAACAGTTTTGCTCGGGTCAGCTTCATCGAGGGGCACCTTTTCTAGGTCTTCTACAGATGAGTTCCTCGTGGGCCCACGGGGATCTAGGACATTGACGGTGAGTGCTTGCTTGACGGTTCCTTTTTTTACTGTTATTGGATAACATCTCCGGGCCTCACGCTGATCACCTCAGAGGTAACTTATCCCGCCCTCGGCTGGAAACTTCATCATCAGGTGGTAAGTAGAGACAACCGCCCTCATTGCATTGAGGGAAAGTTTGTCCGGGATAACATTATGAACTGATGGTACGTTGACAATAAGGAAATCCACCATGAGGGTAACTTGATGTTGTCCTTCTCCTGCAGTTATTAGGAGGGAGATGGCTCCTTTGGAGATTACTCTTGCTCCGGTAAAGCCGTGGAGGGAAGTTTTCACGGGTCGGAGTCGCAACCGTGGAACCCCCATTCGGCCTCAGAATAGATCATATTGGCTGAACTTCCGGTGTCGACCAGGATACGATACACCTTGTGGTTCGTTATGGTCATTTTGACCACCAGGGCATCGTCGTGCAAATGCTGGATTCCGCGCGCATCATCTTCTGTAAAGGTTAGACTGCACGGATTGATTTGAAGCTCTTTGCTTGGCCGCTCAATTAAATGAACGTAGTGTTCTGGTTCAGACCTCCGAGAGAAGATTTTTCGAGCCCTGTTCGAATCTCCTCTACCGGCTGAGCCCCCGAAAATGGTACGGATTTCAGCGGGCTCCTCTGTGTGGTTATTCGGTCGCTCTTGGTCCCGATCATTCTTCCAAGCGACTTTCTCTCTTAGTGTACCGACGTTATTTTCGTTTACTGATAAGAGACTCGATTTCATCTTTGAGATCCACACAATCGTCTGTATTGTGGTCGTGGTTTCGGTGAAAGCGACAGAACTTTTGCTTGTCTTGATACTCCGGGTCGGCCTTCATGCAGACAGGCCAATTCAAGAGCTTCTCTCCTCGGATGTCTAGGAGGATCTACTCGGCAGACGTGTTAAGGGGGGTATAGGAATGAAATTTTCTTTTCCGTCTCCAGCTTGGCCGATGATCGCAGGGGGCACGGTCATCCGACTCTTTGTAGGTTGGCTGAGATTCTTCATTTCTAGACCTCTTCCCTTTGTTAGCCGGGTCATGTACATGTACGCCTTTGTGGGTGTTAGTGAACTCCTCGGCGTTAGTATACTTCTGGGATCTTGCCGCAAAGTCCTCTAGTGTCTTTGGAGGGTTCTTTCCAATGGAGAAAGTAAACCTCCCCTCTTTCAGACCACTGATCACTCAGCAAGTGCCATCTTGTCATCGTAGTCTTCTACCTACAACGCTTCCTCGTTGAAGCAAGCAATGCAGTCTTTCAACAACTCTTTTGGTCCCTGCTTGATGGTGAGTAAGTAGGTATTGGGCTTTTGACTTCTCTTACCGCTTATAAACTGAGTAAGGAATAGTCGGCTCAGCTCCGCAAAAGATCCGATGGAATTGGGCTTGAGTTGGCGGTACCAACTCCAAGCGGATCCTGTAAGGGTGATAGAAAATCCTCTACACATCATTGCGTCCGTTGCCATCTGGATCTCCATCCATGACCGATAGGCTTCTAAATGCTCAGATGGGTGCCCGGACCCAGAATATTGGATAACGGGAGGAATCCAAAACCTTTGTGGCATCACCTCATTCATAATGGTGGAGGTGAAGGGAGGTTTGGTCTCTTCTATCATCGCCTGAACCGTGGCAGGAACTGTCGATAGTTGCTACTGCTTTTTCAAAGTTAAGAATTTTTTATTGAGTTCCGCAAACTGCGCTTCCTAGGGATCTTTATCCTCAGCGAAAATCTCTAGTGCATTTTCCATCTCTAGAGTCCTCCATTACCTCCTCCGCTTTAGCTGATAGCGGAGATCCGTAGGTGCCAGAGCCGAGGTGATAGAGTTGTTCGTGTGAGGCCGAGTAGCGGTGTTTCGTGCCGAGACTCTAACTTGCGCCGAAGGAAGATTCTGACCCGAGAGTGTTGGGGTGCCTCGGGCCTCAAACTCCTCGACACAGAGTGAGCCTCTACAAATAACCTGACCGGATCAGAAATGGGATCCTCCTGAATCGGGCGCAGCTGTGGTTCCCTTTGCTGCTTCATTCTGTTTATTTCATCATGTAGGGTTTGAATCTCGTTCTGCATGGCTCGATAATTGCTCGCCCGGTTATGAGAATGTTGTGAAGGCCCTGGTGCAGATTCAACATGAAGTGGTGATGAAGAGCGAGTTTGCTTGTTTGGTTATGATTCTACAGCTACTGCTTTCTTCTTTCTCACTATTGGATTTGAAAAACGGGAACCTGACCTTTAGTATCAGATTCTCACAGACGGCACCAAAAAATGTTGATGTCAAAATCTGGTCAGCTCTCTCCTCAGCTCCTCGAATCGCTTCTACGTCTTGAACCTGCACAATGGGATCAGGCAAAGGTGACCTTGGCTAAGCCGGGGGACCCTCCGATGCCTAAGTCAGGTCAAAGGAATCTGGGTCTGAGTAAAGAGTAGAGGAGAATACAAGATGTTGCGTACTTGTAGTAGTGAGGTCTTAATGTATTTATACCTGACTGTTGGACGGTCTGTGTCCGTTATTGTTAGCACGAATTACTCAATCAGCGGGATTCTAAGATCATGGAGATATTGTGTGAAATCCATGGATCGTGCGCCGCATTGGGCGGATAATGCATATCTGAGAGCGAAGTAATCAACCACGTTTGGTTATGGTAGTTTTCGTATCTGGCAGACGGAGCACCCGCCTACATATATTACCTCAGTTTAGCTCGCTTGGTTGTAGCAACATTAGCCAGCCTTTGCTATTAACTTGTCGAACAAGAACACTTTCTCAGCTCCGAGCCAAGCTTAGAGAACCATTCCGAAGGGCTTTGAAAACCATCGCTTTTGAGGCTTGGGGCTAGGAGTCGGATTCGTCTTGTCGAGTCAGATTCCTTACAATTGATGACAGTGGGTGCAAGTAGCATATGATTTTCGATCAGAGTGTGAAAGTTACTAGGACTCGCAACCCCACAGTAAGAATACCTTCGTAGCGTGTAGCCCTTTTAGGGGCGCCTACGTCAGGTCGAATGGGCATCGCCTCTGTGATTCATGCACTTGGTCAAATTACTCTTGGCTTTGTTAGGGGCTCGGATCATCCCATAATAGGGACCATCATAACATTTATTTTCCATCCAATCTATTCATAAGGTCATAAATACCTTGATGAAGAGGAAAAACAAATTTCATAATAATCCAAAACTTCCTAACCCCTAAAAGGATTTCAGCGGTAGACGTTCAATGCTTCGCTACCTTTTACATTATGGTCCACTTGATAAGTGAATTTGTCTTATTTTTTGTCTCAAGCCTTAGTACGAGCCAAATAGATGAATGGTTTGAATATAACACATACCTCATAATATAACCCACAAAAGCGGTGGCGATTGCAATAGGAACAAAAATAAATCTAACGGACTATGGCGGCACTGCTGCCGTACTGGCAGTCTAGCTTCTTTTTTTTTTCTTTTTTTTTTTTCATGTAGAGTCGTAGAGTCCTCGTTGCTTTTGTGGGTCTCATCATGAGGCCTGTGTTATATCCAAACCGTCCATTTATTTGGCAAGCTCATAATAAAGCTTTAGACGAAAAATAAGACTAATCTAAATATTAAGTGAGATAAACTATAAAAGGTACTGAGAAATTGAACACCTACCATTGAATTTCTTTAATAAGTTACGGAAGTGAAATTTATTTTTCTTTTTCATCCATGTCTTCGTGACCTTATGAATAAATTAAATGGAAAGTAAATGTTACGGTGGCGCCTATAAAATTGTTAATGGAGAAAATCAATTCTCCCAATTCTTTGCGGTGCTTTTTTCCTATTCTTTATTTTTCAAATAATGCTCCAAAATGATCTCGAAGTATGGACGAACGTTGTGGATAAAATAAGTAACGTAACTTTCGTCTCTTTTGAGCCATTCGTACGACTCAGAGTCCGAGGAGCGTCAGCGCTCGTCTTCGAGCAAGCAAGGGCATTTTCGACCTTCGGTAAGTTGTCCGTACATCTGGGGCTTACTCTAACAGGCTAAAAAGAAATCGGCTTAAGCAGTTAAATGAATCTTAAATGGATCGTACGGTCGTTATTTTATCTGTCAGGTAACACCTCATCAACTCCCCAGTTTCATATATGAACATGTGAGGCTTCGGCTTAAGCAGTTAAATGAATCTTAAATGGATCGTACGGTCGTAATTTTATCTGTCCGGTAACACCTCATCAACTCCCCAGTTTCATATATGAACATGTGAGGCTTATCTTCTGGATATCCGGGATAGATACCCCATCCAATGAGAGCCCCGTGACATCTTATCCATTCGCTGCTCTTTTATTTTTTTTTGTTAGCTTGTTAGTACACACTTATGTATTTTTATTTATTTATTTTTATTTTATTTTTAACACACGCACATACACCCCCCACACACTCACGCCACGCGCACACACGGTGGGATTTCACCACCATGGGTACTCGAACTCCAGGGAGCCTACCACCCGGATAAGAGCAAGGACCCGTACACACCCATTTATGCACAAACACTACACACTACTCTTATGTCATCGTCAGGTGTACTTATGCTTGGGTCTGTGTGAGGCTCACATATGTGACAGTAACAAATCGACTCCGTACATCTGTTTTGAAAAAAAAAAAAAACAGTGGAAATAGAAATTTCTACCGTTAAAGCATTTCTAGAGCTGACCATGATATTTCTAGGCGATCCAAACCGTTCACAGGCTTTTAATCACTTAGATAAACTTAAAAGCCAGATATCATCTCGATTCAAAACTTCTGTCACATCTATGGTCCACATGAGTTTTGTATCTGGCTGATTTTCAGAATCCTAGTCTATTATAGTATTGTTAAACAGATGTAATGAGTGGATTTGTCATGGACAGTTATCTGGACCCCAGACAGCCCGCGGCACAGGAATAACTCTGTGAAACGCGGATTGCGTACTAACCACGCCCGTCTCTAACCACGAACGGGCAGTTACGTGAGCGGGCCCACCGTGATATATCTGTTTATCCATGCCGTCTATTTATTTTATCAGGTCATTTTAATATATGAGTATCAAGATAAGGCAGATCCAGCATTCAAGTAGGCCAAACCATAGATGACTTGTGTTGGATATAGTTTATTTTTGTGCAAATACCTTAAAAAATGATACGAAAGTAGGGATGGACGGTGTAAATAAACGGATAGAACTGACCATTTCGAGGTTAGAGACGGGGCGGCCCCACGGCAATCCGCTTTCTTCCGACGCTAGCAAATGACTCGGTAGAGTCGATAGAACCTTAATACGGTAGACTCGTCTCTTAAAATCACACGTGACAGGAAAAGAATACAAATCCGTACCCTTCATCCTCACGTTAGCAATATTAAAAAGCGTAGATAATTCAATCCAATTATTTTTTTACAGGCCCACTAAACAGACGTTCCAGACTGCTAGATCAACCTCCACATGTCCTGTGAAGGCATGTTGAACCATGTCTAAGTGAAATATTCTATCCTTATCCCTCCAATGCTGACCACATCCTTCCCCTGACGTGGCACAATAGTAACCTCCACATCATCATCCGCATCAGCATCCAAATCATCCAGAACGTCCGTTATCCCCACCCTAAAGCACGTCTTCAACTTCACTGGATTCTTCCCACGCTTGTGGGGCACATTCACAAAACTTCCAACGAACTCAGTCGACCCGGGACCCGTTGTGTTTTCATCCTCCACGTTGATAAACACGTCGAACTTCACAAACGTGTCTCGTTCCAGCTCGATCTGATCGATAACCAGAACCTCTTCTTCATCGTCCTTTTCCTTCTTGCTACGAGACTTCTTCGACCTATCAATTCGGATTTTGATAACCGAGTCAAGAGCTCGAGGAAACTCGCTTTTCTTCCCAGCTGTCGCCAGAGCCGCTGACCTAGCTTTCGCCGAAGTAGGTCGGGACTTCACCCAAGGGTTATCGACTGGTTGGTATGTGTATCTGAGATTTCTTGAATCAAGACAGTCTCGAACCTTCACCCTCACGAGCTGGGCATTCTCGTCGTAGAAAAGGAAGGCCGAGTCTAACCAGTCCGAGTCAGTGAAGTCCCGCCGCTTTCCTCCCAACCCTTTCCATACAGTCCACAACCGGTCGATGTTCGAGTGATGCGCGTAGAAGATTGGGTCACGAGCCGCTGAGTAGAAATTCCCCATATCCTCAGTATTAGGCTGGTTGCGGTCCCCGCACCAGACGTGGAGTGGCGCGTGGGGGCCGCTCTCCATGGACCCGGCGCCAGGGTCAGGATCACCTCCGGCTCGGAATGGAGAACCCATGAAGAGCTGAGCTGTCTTGGCGGAGACTACACTTCGGTACATGATCGCTAGGTTACTGGCAATCTGTTGGTTATTGGTGTCGGTGGGATCGGTTCCGTTGTAATCGAGATCTACCATCGTCGGTGGCAGGTGTTTGGCGTCTCGGAGCACGTTGTAGAGTGGCGAGTCCGGGTCGGTGTATATGGCAGGCATTCTCATCCCGTCGGGAGTGTCCCAGTTCCAGAATGGAAGAGTGAATGTACTGTCCCCTATCAGCTTTCCAAGAATCCTCTCGAAGAAGTAGAGGTAGTAGCGGTGGAAGGGGAAGAAAAGCCAGCAGTTGTGTACCTGAAAAACAAATAAACCAGTGTTATTACTGAGAAATAAAGGCTGTTGGAATGATCCTTCCTGACGCAGGGAAGGACGTAAGGTCGAGCACCGTCTGTTCCGAATCCACGGAACTTCTCTCGACTCCTCGGCCAAAAATGGTAAGTGTCGGTGAAACCACGGTATTGTACTAATTATCCTTACACTCAAACTAAAACTTACTATAAATAGTAAAAAGGACAATAAAACAGGGGATCTGATGGTATTTGGCAAATTCTGCATTGGCAACCCGGCGTAGCGGGGTTGGGTAGCTAAAGTAGCTCGCAATACCCAAAATCATATATGGTAGGTTGAATAACTCATTCCAAATTGGGAGATACGCTCGATTTACGGTCCCGACGGTCCGGATCACAAACGGTTGTGATCCGGCCTTCCATCTTGGCCATGAAATTATCCACCGCCTGCTCTACATCAATTCCTTTACAACGGGGTTTAAAATGTTTTCTAGGACATGACCTGAAGTTCCAAGTCGGGAAAGCCGATCTGATCGTAGGCACCATTGCAGTAGGCGCAGTGCACATTAGCTTGCTGTGTAAAATTTCGGGGGTCGTCGGAAGGAAGAGCTTTCATGAGTGCAATGGCCTTCTTGTACTTGTCTACATACTCGCCATCAAGCAAATGAGCGGCGCGTCGCGTGCGCATGGGTGTTGAAGGAGATGGAAGCTTGAAGTCCATGATCTTCTGATCTAAGGGCGGGCAGCAATTCGTTGGTTTTGCACCGGCGGGAAGATCTGCGGCCTCACATTTGGTTAAGTCGGGTGGGGCTACTGGAGCTCCGATTGCTGTTGGTGTGGGGCTGAGGGTGGTGGTGGTGTATAGGCCACCAATGCCGATGAGCATGTTTCTCCTGTCGATCTTTCCCTGTGCTATTTCACCGTTGTTTTCATCTCTGATACTACCGTTGCATGATGTAATATATGGAAGGCAGTGGCGAGGGTGTCTATCAATGCTGATGGAAGCCGGATATACTGGGCACCTCCATCGCTGCCGGTGGAAAGAGCAGGGAGAGGATGAGATTTGGGTGGTGCAGAGGAGAGATGCCATTGTCGGGTTGCTGTGAATGCTTGTTAGGGAGTATTTATAGGGTGCGGATTAGATACTGGGAAGCTCAGTATCCAAATCGCGACTGAAGTGACGTCACCAAGCTTTGTGAACCCCCGCCATGATGCATGTGTTGTATCCATACCGTCCATCTATTTGGAGTGGTAGTTTTATTAAAGTGGACCCACAATAGAAAACAGTGGGGATAGTGACATCCACCGTTCAAAACTTGTCAGGGGCCACGGAAGTTTCCGGTCAATCTTATATTTTTGTTTTCACTTCATCTGTTCCTACATTAACTTATTAATACATTGGATCCAAAAACAAGCATCATGGTGGGCCCTATAAATGTTTCAACAAGCATCATGGTGGGCCCTATAAATGTTTCAACAGTATTCCACGGTTTTCTGAGGTGAGTCCACTTGAACTTTAGATCCATGTTATTCTTCTGTTTTCTCGTGCCATGAAGTCATCTTTACAAATGAGTGGACAGCATGGATACAACACACATCCCGGTGGAGTCCACAAAGCTAGGTGACGTCACTTCAATAGCTATTTGTAAGCGTCTAATCCACGCCCGTTTTTATGGCGCCTGGGTGTGGCACGTCCAAGGAAAAACATTCTCTAAAGGGATCGTTTTGATCGTAAGTTACTTATACCTGCGGGTTAAAATCAAGTAATTAAGTAATTTGGAGTAAAAAAGTTACTTATAATTAACCGTTAACCAAACTAATATATATATATATATATATATATATATGAAAAAAGTTTTATGCAGTCGTGCTCATGATAGCTTTCCATGAAGTTGAGTTGTGTGGGGCCTAGCATGATGCGTGTCAAACATCTACTCCATTAGTTTGATGCATCATTCCATGGTGGGCTCCGGGCTTAAAAATCAAGTCAATCTGTGACTTGTGTGGGCCACACCACATACAAAAGTTGAGAGGGGTTTTCCTCCATTAAAACATTCATAATCATTTGTTGGGCCCACTGAGATGTGGTTCACAAATCCAGCCCATCCATTATGTGTGTCCCACTTGGATGAGGGGTTGGACCAAGTTTCAAATGCATCCAAATTTTATGTGAGCCCCACTAAGTGCCTTTATATGTTTTAGGCATGTCTTCACATGATTTTAGATGGTATGACCTACCTGAGTTTCGTATACAGTTGATTTTTGAAATATTCTATAATCTAAAAGGGACTCATCAAACGTAAGGTGTTGATATTCAACATATATTATGGTGGGGCCCACACAGCTTGACCTCATAGAAAGTTCTCATGAGCTTGGCGGCATAGAACCTTTTCCCATATACGCATTCATCGCTCCAGTGAGATTAGGCAGGAGCTTTGAGTAGCCACCATGATGTATGCATCTTATCTATGCTATCCATCCATTTTTTTCGTATCATTTTATGATATAAACCTAAAATTAAGGTAGATCTACGACAAATGTGAACCACGTGATGAGGATTAATATCTTACCATCCAAAACTTCTCGAGGGCCACAAAAGTTTTGGATGAAGCTAATATTTGTATTTTTTATCCGGGTCCATGTAACTTTATAAATAAGTTGGATGGCATCTTGGTGGGCGCTAGAAAAGTTTCAATGGTGAGAATTATTATCATTGTTACTTCTTGTAGTGTGGTCACTTGAGCCTTAGATCTGCCTTAGTTTTGGGCTTAAATACTAAAATGATATGAAAAAAATAGATGGGCAGTGTAAATGAGACCCTGCATCACGGTAGCCACTCAAAGCTGCTCGTTCCCAGATTGCCTCTTACCCCACGGGTCTCCAATTGTAACAGTAAGATCTTTGAGTGGCCAAAATGATGTACTGGTTTTATCTACACCGTCCTTCCATTTTTTCATATCATATTAGGATGTAAGCTTAAAAATTAAGGCATACCCAGGACAGAGATGGGGTACAAAATGGAAATTACATTCTTATAGTTGAAAACTCCCGGGAATACATAAGCTTTAGATGAAGTTAATGTTTATGTCTTCTCTTCATTTAGTTCTATAAAAATTTATGAATAGGTCGAATGCCAAATAAATATAACGGTGGGCCAAAGAAAAGTTTCAACGGTGAGAATTATTACAACCACTGCTTCCTGTGATGTGTTAAACTTGAGGCTTGGATCTTCCTAAATTTTAGTCGTATGTCACAAAATTCTATGGGAAAATGGATGGACGGTGTGGATAAAATAAATACACTCATGCCCGTTCCGGGCTTGAGACGGACGGGGGTACGACGCAATCCACATCATCGGTAGTTGAACCGAGACTTTTGTGAGTCTACCCGGGATTTCCTGGCAAAAGCCTCTGCAGGAAGTTCCTGCGCAATGATGCTGGGTAGGCCCACCGTCATGTTTGTAAGAAATTTACCCGTTTATTCTTTTTGTGAGCTCATTTTAAGATATTTTACAAAAACTCATGGCGTGGATCCAAAACCCGCCACATGAGAGGTAAAGGTGGGTATTCAGTGAGGGCCGTTGAAACATTCTTTTGGCCATAAAGGATTTATGTCTGGCTTACTTTTCTGAATCTTCACTTCACGCCACTGGTAATGACTTTATAAACGGTTTGGATGACATATAAACATCAATGTGGAGCCCAGGAATCTTTCAACGGTAGGAATTTATTTCCACAAATTTTCTTCTCATGTGACACGCTTGAGATTTGATTGGAATTTATTTCCGCAAATTTTCTTCTCATGTGACCCGCTTGAGATTTGAATCCACCTTATTTTTGTTCGATTGTTATAAAATGATCTCAGAAAACAGATGAACGGGGTAGATTTCACACAGACATGGAGGCCCCCCCCCCCAGCATCCTTGCAAAGTTACTTCCTGTAGGAGTCATTCCTAGGAAATCCGCGTCCGTCTACCACCAGGCAGGTAGAAAAAGACTCATCATGTAGTGGTATTCAAACGGCCCTAAATAACAAATTGAACCCATTTTATAAAATTGGTTGACTGTCCACAAAATAACAAATATACCCTTCTCAGAATTGCATTACTATAATTAAGGCATCTCAAGTACCATACATGGTGCGAGGAGAGGATAGAAAAGGTAGAGATTAAGAAAAAAAAAGAAAAGAAAAAAAAAAGGGCAAAGTAACGTAAGCACACTACAACACGTTTTAAGAACTGTATAAAACCAACGAGTCCTTTGAGACCACCATGTTTCAATGTAAAATCCAATCCATTCATTAGTTTCTATACTTAATATTAGGTCGTAAGATAAAAAATCAACCAGATCTACAACTAAATAGAACATATTGCATGGAACTGTGGCAATGGAAAGCTAACCATAAGTTTGTTTGAGCCACGTGAAATATATTTCATCAAATCCATTAATCAGGTCCAACTCATTAAAATGAACAGAAAAGAGAAAAATCAGCTTGATAAAAAACTCAAGTGCACCACACTGAATTTAGTGGTTTTGGAAGCAAATTTTCATTGTCCTCGATGGTGTGGCCCATGTGAGTTTTCAAGCGGGCTTATCTTTTCCATGGTTCAAATAATGGTTCTCACCACCTGCGTGGAATGGATGTTACATACAACATGTTGGACCCTATAGAGTCGCACAATCTTTTTTCATGGGGCTACAGCCTGTCCCCTATGTGATAAATTATTAAGTGTTCCTCACCAACCAATTACATTTTTATGAGAGTATACCATCTCTTAACTAGTATTGTGAAGACTTAATTGCAAGGGCAAAATTATCAAAAGCTATTAGCTTCCATATACATTAATTACTAGAAATAAAGATATAATCCACCAACGAAATCGAAAGTAAACATGCCAAATGTGCCAACTTAGCACATGTCTGAATGATCTGACACTTTCGTAAGCGTGCCACCTTTAGTGCATGTTTCATCATCCTAAAGAATCAGGCTATTTGTATGGATGCGGCGCCATTGAAAATATTTGGTTGTAGTTTCCGCAAGCGTCCCTTTCTTTGCATCTGCTCTGTTCACCTGATATGAACGGGGTAGAATATTAAGCCAAGGAACTGATATTTTATACAATATCCTGGATGATCTCGAGGAACGGGGCGGCCTACGCTTAGACTAGGTCATAAAGAGAAATTTATGATTGTGGACTCCACCTTTTATCCAGCGATTTTTTTGAAGCAATACAGACTTACAATACGCACTTAGACCTCCTTGTACGGACACCGAATACCGGGACGAAAATACCCCTCCTGTACAAGGAAACGGATTGGGTACTGCCCCTGCCACCAGCCAATGGCGGATGGTCAGTGTTCTATGGACCCCACCATGATGTATGCTTTCATCCATGACGTTCATATATTTTTTCAGATCATTTTATGATATGAAACCAAAAATGAGGTATATCCTAATCTCAAGTATACCACTTTATAGGAAACAATGTTGAATGAGCGTCAACCATTGGAAACCATTAGGGAGCCATAAAAGTTTTGGATGAAGCTGATTTTTAGTTTTTCCCATTATCTAGGCCTGTATGACCTAATCAACAAATTATATGTCAAATAAACAGTTCATTGGGCCTTGGGAGAATTTTAATTGTCAATATCCAATCAATATTATCTTCCTGCGGTGTGATCCTCTTGAGATTTATATTCCTCTCATTTTTTCAAACAAGCCCTAAAATGAACTCTAAAAATGGATGAACAGAATGGATGAAACACATACATCATGGTGAGGCTCACTGACCACCGACCACTAGCCATTGGCCGGTGGCGGGGGGAGTAGCCAATCCGTTTTCTCTCACTGGCTTATTTTTTAAGCCTTCCTTTTCACTCCATTGCTTTCACTCCCTTAATGAAAAAACTTCCTTCTCAAAATAACCACATTTCACTTCCTTTCAACGATAAACCAACGTACAGAGGTTCTTCTTATCATTTTCCTAATCAGAATCTCCGTGAATCATCTAGATATCATCATTTTACATTTGCCATTTTCTGTCTTTACTAGGACTACATGAAATCCCACGAAGTGGCTACATTTGCAATCCTTGAAAAGGTTCAAAAGATTCCCTCACTGCAAAGCACCTCTCTTCAACATACATTTAACCGGTACTACAGTATTCGGTGGTACAAATATTTTTTTTTAAAATACTCGGATCGTACAATTGCATTGCATGTGAAGTTCAGTCAATTCCATATGCTACATTCTCAATTTCATATGTTAGGCTTAGTTAATTTTATGTGTTGATTGATCAAATCCATTTGAAACTTGCTCAAATCCATTTGAAGTTCACTCAATTCCATGCTAGGGCTCACTCGATCTCATACTATGCTCGCTGAATTTCATGTTTACCCTGCTCAATTTCATGCTAGGATCGCTCAATTTAATGTTTGCCCAGCTTAATTTCATGGTAGATAAGATCAATTTAATATTTGCCTTAATAAATTTCATGCTAGAATCACTCAATGTAATGTTTGCCCATCTTACTTTCAAGGTAGATAAGGCCAATTTAATGTTTGCCTTGATATGTTTCACGTAAGATCGCTCAATTTAATGTTTTCCCAGCTTAATTTCCTGGTAGATAAGGTCAATTTAATATTTGCCTTAATAAATTTCATGTTAGGATCGCTCAATTTAATGTTTGTCTAGCTCAATATCATGTTATGCTCGCTCGATTTAATGTTTGCCCCACTCAATTTAATGTTTCTCCCACTCATTTTCTAGTTTGCCCCACTCAAATTTTCAATTTTCCTCGCTCGATTTGTAGTTTGCCCCACCAATTTATCAGTTTGCCCCGCTCAATTTTCTAGTTTGCCCCGTTCAATTTTAATGCTTGCCTCGCTCAATGTCATCATAGATAGTGTCACAAAGTTAACTGAGCACCATATGAAATCATTCGTATCTTTGAAGGCCTAAACTGTTTGAGCTCTGGTTATTTATTTGATGCTAGTTCAGTGAATTTATTGATGGACTTATTTGATGCTAGCTAAGGTCAATTTAATGCAAGTTGTTGTACATGTGTTAAGTGTAGTCAATTTCATGCGTTAGGCTTAGTTAATTTTATACGTTGATAGGGATTACATATACTTGATTTAATGTTTGCTTGCATAGCTTAACTTATAGTTTGCCCCACTCAATTTCATGTTATGCTCGCTGAATTTCATGTTTGCCTCACTTAATTTCATGTTTGTCCCGCTCAATTTCATGCTTACCCTACTGAATTTCATATTTTCCCTACTCAATTTTTACGTTATCTCGTCCATTTTTCCAGTTTGCCCCACTCAATGTCATGGTAGATTGCCTTACTTAATTTAATAAAATACGATACGAAATTATTCGTAGAAGGCCTAATCCATATAAGCTCTGGTTGTTTACTTGAAAATTTAATGCGTTGCTTACTCTTTATTTCATTAAGCTTTGTATCATTCTCATCTATAATGGAAAGCGAGTTTTTGGTCTTCTATTATTTAATTGAGTTTTGTCTTAAGGCAAGCTTTCATTGTTTAACGATTTATTAATAATTTGTCATTGTATTGATTTCCAGATAATGGCTACGAGAATCATCTGTCGCTGTGGCGGGGAGTTAGAATGTGAAAACAAGAAATGGACATACATGAGTGGAAGTACGAAAACTATTTCGCTAGATGTTGATAATATGTACGAGGAACTTCTATCTAGAATGTACAGGATTATTAAGAGTACACCAATAGATTGTGATATTAGGATGAACGTTTTGTATCCCTGCTCCAATAAATCAATCCCTTCAACCATACTCGAGGACGACGATGGCGTCAGAGAGTTCCTGGCAACACAGTTGGAGCATTCGAAAAAATTCATCCCTTTAGTCATCGAGACAATCCAATGCATTAATATGACAACACATGTGGACAGTGTGGTAGAGGAGCATGGCGTGAAATTTGAATATAAGTCAAATCCAATACAAGTAGGAGGAACAAATGATCAACTGCCCGAGCCGCCCCAAACATCAAAATTTTTGAGTAGCCAAGTCAGTGATGCACGTGACCATGACCTCATCTATGATTACATGCCACCGCCTCTAGCAACAACAGCAGATCTGCCCTCATTATCCATAGCCCGAAGATATATCAAACCTGAAAGTGACATCTCGCATCCAAACCTTCTCGAAACATCGAACTTCCTCACTTGTCAAGTTCCCGTGTCGTTTGATGATGCTACATTCACCAATGCAGCAATGCTAGAATATACGGATTCGTTGTGGGAATCGATCGATATAGTCGCTGGAAAAATGTTTAAGGACTGCCAGTATGTGTTGAGCCAATTTGTAATTTAAAATAAATTCCAATACAGGGTACTGTACTCAAATTCTAGGAGATTTACAGTTGTGTGCTTCGAAGATAGATGCGAATGGCGTGTTCATGCATCTCACGTGAGTGATTCTGGGATATTCAAGATACAGACTTACATGTCAAAACACATGTGTGACATGTCATGGATGAGGAGCGATCACCGGAAAGCAAGCAGTAAGTTAGCTTGTGATCTGGATGTTAGCTGCATTGACTAACGACTGGGGTTGAGGCCATGTGATATTATCTTCGCCATGTAAGAGAAGTATAATATTGTTATCAGTTATAGGAAGGCATGGGCAACCAAGGAGCTTACAATTATTCAGGTGATGAGGTCTTATGAAGACTCCTACAATCAATTCCCCTTGTATTTGCATGAGTTGAGGACAGTTAACCTAGGGACAATGACTACCCTGATTGTTAACAAAGAGACTTTCAGGTTCGAGAGATGTTTTGTTGTGCTCGGACAATGCATTAGAAGTTTTTAAAAATCATTGCGAAGGGTATTAGCCATTGACTGGACATACTTAAAGGGTAAATACAAGGGTGTTCTATTCATCGCCACGGCCTTAGATGGAGATAATTATATATTTCCAATTACATTTGGCATTGAGGAATCGGAGAACAGTAGCAGTTGAAATTGGTTCCTTACCTACCTTAATGATGCGATAGGATTTCTAGACGATCTTGTGATTATATCTGATCGACATAAAGGTCTACTGAAAGAGGTTCCCCAAGTCTTCTCACGTGCAATTCATGGTTACTACACGTATCATATCTACAGAAACTTAGTGGACACCTTTAAAGATAAGTCATTGGAGATGTACTTCTGGTGGGCAATGAAGACATGTAGGAGGGCTGAATTCGAGAAATTAATGCATGATATCAAAATGGCCAACCCCGCAGTACTGCATGGCTGACAAAAATCTGATATGAGAGATGGGCATCTTCACACTTTCTAGGAAAAAGATTCAACTTGGTTACTACAAACATTTTCGAGTGTGTTAATGCCCTCCTCAAAGAAGCATGCGAATTCCCTATTACGAAATTGATAGAAGGGGTTAGATTTAAGATACATGAATTGTTTTATAAGAGAAGAGAATCCGTGACATCATTTATAGGGTTGTTGACACCATGGGTAGAGAAACAGTTAAAGGATCTTGTGCAAAAGACGTGAGATGTTTGCTGTCATCCTATTTCTCGAGATGAGTACTATGTCGTGGAAGATTATAATGATACAGTCAAGGTCAGTGAGTTTTTGTGTACATGTCGCAAGTTTGGCGTGAAGGGGTACCCTTATATGTATGTCCTGTCAGCATATATAAACTACAATCTCTCTCATTACTCATACTGCTCCCCATTCTATATGGTGGAAAATTACATGGCCACATATAACAAATCGGTGTACCCAGTACGTGAAAAGAATGAGTGGGAAGAAATTTCAGTGGGCTTCAAGGAGTATTGTGCGCAAATTAAACCTTCAGGACAAAGGAAGTCAGCTGGAAGACCTAAAAAGCTTAGAATTCCATCGCATGGAGAGGAATCGAAAACAACAAAGTGTGGTCGATGCAAACAAACAAGGCATAATCGCTGGAAGTGCAAGTTTTCTATACCTAAAAAATATCATACTTTGTAATTTATTTACTGTTTTGATGTAAAACATACTTTGTAATCTTGGTGGATGATAAAATGAACTTTCTACTTTTCATATAACATATTTTCTAATTTCTAGTTTGCCCTGCTGCATTTCTAGCTTGGCCCGCTCATTTGCATGTTTCCTCTACTAAATTCCTAGTTTGCCCCGCTCATATTTCGGTTTACCCCGCTGATTTTCTAGTTTTCCTCGCTCATTTTCATATTTTCCCTACTCAATTTCTAGCTTGCCCCGCTCAATTTCATGGTTCCCCCATTGATTTTCTAGTTTGCCCCGCTCATTTTCATGGTTGCCCCACTCAATTTCATGTTTCCCCCACTAAATTTCTAGCTTGCCCCGCTCAATTTCATGTTTCCCCGCTGATTTTCTAGTTTGCCCCGCTCATTTTCATGTTTCCCCCACTGAATTCCTAGTTTGCCCCGCTCATTTTCATGGTGCCCCACTCAATTTCATGCTTAGGATGAGGAATGACAGAATCAATCATTTGAGTCCGGGTGACAGTGCCGCCGCAGTCTGGAGGTCCGGGCTGCAGTATCGCTCGTCCCCCCCCCCCCCCCTTTTTTTAAATTTCATTGGGCCTCACACTCTGAAATTTTGGTGGGCCCCACAATCAATGTACATGGTTTTGGATAATGCATGTTTTTAGGTGTAGGTTTAGAAGATGAGTAAGGTTTGCAATAATACCCAGACTATCATGCTTAATACCCAGACTATCATTGGGCCACACACTCTGAAATACAGTTTTGGTGGGCCCCACAATCAATGTACATGGTTTTGGGTAATATGTGTCTTTGGGTATAGGTTTAGAAGATGAGTAAGGTTTGCAATAATACCCAGACTATCATGCTTAAACTAACCATTTTATCATCAGCCTCCAAATGAATATGCACTCTTATGACTTCTTTTAACATAAACATTCTGAGGAACATTGTCACGCCCGAACCCGGAGATCGGACTCACAAGAACCCCGATCGCTGAATTCGGTGCTGACAGCATCCGTAGTACACCATTCTCGGCTCCCAGTGCCTATACACCAGATTCCGATCTTAGGATCATACAAGGAAGATTTTCTAGTGTACATTTATCTCATAATAAACATAATCACAAGTATACCCAAATCACAAAGGCAACATCATCATCACATATCCACTAATATAATCATTTGAATACAATACTGAAAAGGAAATACATGCATATAATAAAATCTCCAGAAGCTTTGCCGTACGCTCCTGTCCTAGCTCGACTGCGTCCTATCATCACCTGCACACATCTATCGTGCATAAGCTTATAGAAGCTTAGAGGGTTGTGTAAGCGTGTGCACAAGATAAGTGCCAAGTATTTAATACAATACCTTAATCATACAATATTAGAATTACTGACATGAATCGTACGATATCAAAGTAAATGAAAATACTGCAAGTCCATAAAAATATCATCAACCTCATTCAGGATATGCGATGAAAAGACATAGCAAGTCAATGTCATATACTGAGAAAGTAATGTAAATCAGCTATGTAATGCGGAAACATAATGAACCAGATATCAGATATCGAGGATGTAATACAATATGCAATTCAGAAGAGCTACGAATACCATCAGCCTTATATAGGTCATATAAATGCAGAAAAATAGTAACCCAAAATGCCATATGCCGTGGATGTAATGCGATATGCGGTGCGAATGGAATGACTATGTTAGAGTGTGAAGTTGAGATGATAGTATGTAGTATCGCAGGCCATGGGGTCCATCACAAGGGACTTCTATCCAAACTAGTCTCATACCTAATTTGGATAGTTAGACTCAATGTGGTAAAATCCTGATCTCAGGTTAGTCGCGCGCCCCAACTGAAATCCTGGCCATTATGAATGTACACGTAACAAATAGTTGTGCACCACCAGCCCGAGTGGATAATGAATGAATGAATGAATGAGTATGTAACTCCTGCTCAATAAGTTTACATATCAGTACTGTACTGTAACATCCTGAATTTTCACTATTTTGGATTTTCAAAAATCCTTATTATTATTTTTTTAATTAGCTCATATTATCATTTATTGACTATTAGCACTCGATGTTAGCTCATACACAGGTGGACCAGTCTGGTCGTGATTGGACCGAGTGCGGGCCGTCAAGCCGATAGCTCATTTACACTTAGCAACAACCCGTGCGGGCCATACCGCGACGCGGGAAGGTCAGAAAAGTATAAAACTCTAGGGAACCATAGATCTCACTAGGCTTGTGGTCCTTCGCAAACCACAGACTCATTGGACCTCCCGAAGTTAATTATTAGGGCCGTTTCATCAGCACTTGTCAACCCACCCAAGGCCAGAGTTGAAATCTGGCAATGGCTATAGAAACTGAGACTCCGAGCTTTTCAGCCATCGGATTTCTTCTAAATTTTCAATGAAGGTCAAATATATTATCCTTCACCCGTCCACAAAATCTGGGACCTGATCGTGGCACGGTAACCGTTGATCGCAAATCGGACCCGTACGACCAAACCCCATATCCGATCGTTTCTAAATTTTTCATGGCCCTTCATCGGGCCATAGACCACCTATCACATAAGTTTCATAGCCAGGGGACCACCAGAAATATCTTAAATTTCTAAACAAGCTCTAGACCGCTCGTTGGCGGGCCACTAGTTCCAAAACTATAGAGAAATGTCCGTCTTACTCGGCTTAATGTCCGTCGTGGGAGTCAGAACTAGGTACTACCTAGAACCACTCAATTTGAGTCAAAGAATGAGTGTATGAGAAGTGCAAATACCTTAAAGCAAGGAGTTGGAACTTAAGTGAATTGAGACGTCCACTCTTATGCAAAGTTAAGGATTTCGGACCATCGGTTTACTACCAAACTTTTCACGTGGAGTAAGAATATTTTTCTGCTCATATCCGTATAGTCGCGGCCCTGATCTACTATCAGTGACCGTTAAACAGACTTCTAATCATATCTGTCGATTGGTGCATCCAAATGGCGGGCCGATCGTATCCATACGTAGATCATCATTAGGGCTAACTATCCTATAGTGTATATCGACTTGTACACCCCATAGTGGGCCCTAGAGCTTAGAAAGACCCTCCCATAGGTCTAGTATAGTGAAAACCTAGCCCTTGGGGACATTTACACCAAATCTGGCATTATAATAGGACCTCATTTGGGCACCCTCTCTCCTCATACGATTTTACTCTTGAGAAAAGAAAGAGGGAAAGAGAGAAAGAGAGAAGAGAGAAAAGGAGAGAAGAAAGAGAGAAGGAGAGGAAGGAAGAGAGTGAAGGTGGGCCCAAGAGAAGTCGATCCTTGCATCTTCTTCCCTCTTCCTCAAAAGATCCCACACCCACCACTCCAAGCTCGAATTCCAACCAATTAAAGAGGTAAGCACCCATCCCTTTTGTAATATTTTATGTTGAGATAGGATTTGTATGAAATCCTAACATGTAAATACTTTGCCTTAGGGATTCCGGCCAATCGAACCCAAATTCGAGCTTTCTTAGGTTGTTTCTCAAGAACTCAACAATCCATAGGTGCAGATTATTATCCTTAGGTGGTCTAGCACCAATTATAGTAGGGGTTTAATGATTTTATATGATGAGTTGTTGTATTAAAGAAATTAGAGAAAACCTAGGAATGTGTGTGTTGTTGAAATTGCATGGTTTTACATGTTTGGTTTATACTTGAAGATGATCTTGTCTCTCACATGAATTAACATAGGGATAATTATATGCTCATGTTGTTTGATTGATTTGTTCTTATGTGTTGCTTCATAGTGTTTATGAATCTTGACTCTTGTGTGTTTGATTCCTTGAGGTGTTGGAAGTGCTCAACTTCCTCACTAATTCACACACTCACATGTACCTCATTCATGATAAAGTAGTATGCTTGCTAGGGATATGTGAATTGTAGGTTATAATGTATGTGAACATGACATGCTTATGCCAGTTGATAATATTGATGGTTATCATACTATGAATCAACATTGAACCCTCGGGTTGGTAGGGAAAACGAGGAGAGATGCTAGTCCCGTTGGTAGGATTATGCTAGGGCTAGACCCATGGGCTTGGGCGGGTGTGCTCGGGTGGCTGTAGTTTTATGATATGGGTCCTCTGCGCCCAATGTCACTCGCCTCATGCTCGTTTGACTCGTGCGGTTTAGCTGTCTGACCAACCCTGTTTGTTAACCTTGGTTGCTCACACATGTATGAAACCTAAACCACCCTACAACCATTGTAGCCTATCAATAACCCACTTGTAAACTGGTCCACAGCCTCATGAGAAGGGCATGCTGGAATGGGACACTGTGTCTGAGCTATCGGCCTACGCTGAGGTCCCGTGCTTCCCGGTAGTGACCGCGAGCGATCCCCTTTCTCTCGACACTCCTCATGTGCTTAAAGTCGGGGATGAGGAACCCGACGGGATCACGGACCGCAAGGACTCGGCCTCATGCATTGGGGGGTCCTGGCCTCGCAACCAGCTTAGGGCATTAATACGTAGGGTGTATCAGATTCCCAAATCTTCTGGATGAATGGACTTAATTAATAACTCGACTAACACGATCACATTGCATCGCATTAGTTAGGGTGGCAACTCGAAAGTCGAGGTCTCTCTGAGGGAGTGTAGTCATATGCGATCGTTAGACGGAGTCGCTCAAGGGAGTGTTGTGGTGAGGGCATGCATCATATCATCCTACATGCATGCATTTTAAATAAGAGCTGCTAGGTGTTGATCATTATCTATTTTTTATTAAATTCATGGTATAACTGCTGCCTGTTAAAACTTAAGATTAATAGCACCCACAGAGTTGATCACTCACTCCCACTTTGGGATGGTGTTTTAAAACACCAATCGGACTCCTTACTAGATGCAGGTGAGCGGACCTCGACGAGCTGAGCAAGGTGAGCAAGGATAGGGAAGAGGAGCTTTCCTGCTTTCAGATTTTCGACGGATCTTTTTAGTTGAGTTCGGGCTACCACGGGATATAAATCAGGGCCCTAGTCGCCTTGGGTCATGTATGGGTGGGACTAGTTCCCTATTTAGATGATTTTAAATTCATCGTTTAGAAATTTTTAATTTAGTAACAATTGATACTACTTTATGATATATTTATACTTCATGCCTTGTTAAATTCTTCATTATTTATGAGGTCATCCAAATGTAATTAAAATATGAAGCCCATTAGGGCACCCATGACACCTGGAAATTTGGGAGTTGAGTTCTTACACAGCCCCTGAAAACTCGGGGTATTACATGTACATCTCTAAGATCATCACCGGGGTCTAGTACACTCCACACCAGCTTACCGTCCTATCAAGCGCACAATTAGGTAAGTGGAAGAGACCTCACTATCCGCCCACCAATACCGGCCCGGTTCGTCGATAGCAGACTCATTCATGAGCTGGTTAGACTCAGCCTAGTTATGCCTACTCCCTCAAGCGGGTAAGGCCACACCCCCTCCCAACTGACCACGACATAGTGGGAGACGCGATCTCTTAGTATTCTGCACTCGGGCACTTATGTATCCACTCGGTCTCGACATTGGGCCATCCTTTGGTACTAAGAGGGTTTAGAGATTTTCACTCAGGGCCATCTATGATAGCCCGATGCTAGTAATAGATTTTTGATGTCCCATCTGGCCATCCACAACATGTCTATGGATGCTACAACCCTAATGTCGCTAAGGCGTACAGTAATCACAACATATAATACAAGATGCATGAGTCATACAATCCAGTCATGCATCAATCTCGCGCATACCATGTGTTCATGTAAGATAACCTTCGCCTATCAGGGAGTCTTATAATAACCTACCCAATGACATATATAATGGTCAACCACACCTCATTACAAACATGAAGATGATGCGTATTGTACATGTATCATGATGTTATGATGTCACATACTCATAATTGGTATCAATAACTGGCATCAACAATCGACCTTGACAATGTGGACATTTAACCAACATTGCCCCCAAAGAATGGCCCACATAGAGCCTAACATATAGTGGACCCATGGCCTCACACAAGGGCCTAATATACAACACCATGAGCCTCGCTCAAGAGCTTAATACATATCACGATGGGCCTCTCACACGGGCTTAATATACATCGCAATAGGCCTTCAACACGGGCTGAATACACATCACAATGGGCCTCAAATATGGGCCATATATATATCACGTTAGGTCTCGTTAATTGGCCTTGGTAATCAGAATCGGTCTCAGCGATCAGAATCGGCCTAAACAATCAGCCTAAACAATCGGCCTTAATAATTAGCCTTGATAAAATTATCAGCTTCGACAATCGGAATCAGCCTTGATACTTGGCCTCGACAATCGGAATCGGCGTATACAATTGGCCTCAACAAATCAGAATCGGCCTCGATATGCGGCCTCGATAATCAAAATCGGCTTCGACAACTGGAATCGGTATCGACAATCGGCCCTGATAATCAGCATATAAAAAAGGTGGGGTCCATAGATGAATAGCCGATCAACCATAATATAAAGATTGACCCCTCGTCCGTGGTTATATCAAATCCGATAGCACAGAGCCATCCGTCTATGGTGAATGGGGCCCACTGGTTAGGGTTAACCCACTAAGAGAATGATGAGAATAGGCTTAACAAGGCCTAAGGGAAGGTCATAATGTGGACATCCAACTATCATTGTCCATCAATATAGACTTCTAACCAACATTGCTCCCAAAGAGTAGTCCACATAGGGGCAAACATATAGTGGGTTATGGCCTCACACAAGTGCCTAATACACATCATATTGGGCCTCATACCCAGGCCATAAATACATCACAATGGGCCTCACCAAATAGGCCATGAATACACAACAATGGGCCGAATATATATATTACAATGGGCCACAACCACGGGCCTCTCATACATCACATCAGGATGGAAATATAGCACAATGGGCCTTATCACATGGGCTGGGTATACGTCACTTTAGACCTCAAACATGGGCCTCATGTACATCATAGTGGGTTGCATCGATGGGCTGCATCAACTGGCCTTATATCCATAACGGGTGGGCCCCATCTCATGCCAGCTGGTGGGCATCATGGATACATAACACATACAAAACTGTGGGCTGCTTGCTGGACGTTGAGTCCACTAACGTGGGGGCCACGTGAATGAATGGTGGATACAATGCATATTTCATGTGGGCTCCACCAGCTGGAGATGGACGGCATAGAGAAAACACAATTATCAAGGTTAACCCCACCCATTTTTAGCTGTTTAATCTCCACCGATTAATGATAGTGGGGCCCACAAGAGTTAGGGATCAAGTTGACATTTGTATTTCCCTACATGCAAGTCCGCGTGACCCTGTGAACAGATTAGATGGAAAATAAACATCAAGATGGGCCCTGAAAAAGTTTCAACAGTGGACATTAATGTCTCCACTGCTTCATGTGGTGTGGCTCAGCGGAGATCTGGATCGACCTCCTTTTTGGCCTCATGCCCTAAAATTATCTAGAGAAATGGAGGGACGGTGTGGATCTGATACATACATCATGGGGTGGCCCATGCAGCAATTGGAGATGGATGTCATAGACACAAAAAAATCAAGGTGGGTCCCACGGAAACTGTTGACGTCTCTCCACGTGGCTGGAGGTGGACGACCACGATACAATACTCCATCACGGTAAGCCCCACATCCACCATCCAGATGGTGGGCAGCTAGGACAAAACACTTACATCATGGTAGTATCCCACCGTCCAGATGATGGACGGCTGGGATAAAATATTACATTAGGGAGGGGGATTTTTCGGTGTGGATGAAATACATACATGCAAGGTGGTCCACCATCTAGCACATTTGGATGGTGCAGACCAAAAATAATTATCAAGGTGGGTCCTGTATACACGTGGTAGGTGAATGCCACAGGTGCATAACAGCAGCCCCACATGAATGGACGGTTTAGGTTTAAAACTGATGGACGATGTGTATATAACACACCCTTATGATCAGGCCCGGCTTGCTGACGTCCTCAAATGGATGGTTTGGATCATCTGCCATGGGATGGTGGGCCACGTTGATGGGATTCACGGATGGGTGAAACATATATAGTAAAGGTGGGTCCCACGCGGGGCCACCACAATATTATATATAATATATTATTATAATTAGTATTATATTATATACTACCCTACCTATACTTACCGTGAAGATGGATCTAGATGGTGCAAATATCATATTAAAGTTGGGTCCCATGTAGGAGTGGCCCACCATAGAATTTATTAATATAAAATATTATATTTATATATAGCATTATATATATATATGTGTGTGTGTGTGTGTGTGCGCGTGCATGAAAACGTACAAGTGGCAGCGTCCAGCGTCTAAGGATGCTGGATGGCCTGGATGAAAGGGGCACACCCAATCTAGTAGGCCCCACATGTATGGATGGTTTGGATGCCCCTACACAACATGGTGGCACCACGTTAGGTGGGCCACACTCTTGGATTAAGCTGATATTTGTGTTTTCCTTCATTTGGGCCCGCCAAAATGGACTGCCATGTGGGCCACTCAGTGGATGACATGGATAAAATACATACTACATGGTGGGCCACACACACACACCGACATCCATAAGAGAGAGAGAGGAGAGAGAGAGAGAGAGAGAGAGAGAGAGAGAGAGAGAGAGAGAGAGAGAGAGAGAGAGAAGGGGAGGGACCCCGCCACTATTGGGCCCTCCCTAATACAATGCATACATCAAGTGGGTCCTACAACAAGTGGGCTCTAAATCTAAAAAAATAAGATGATGAACACCCACCTTTGATCTCCTCTTCCTTCTTCCGTTAATGCATGCTAGAGCTCCAAGGGAACAATTTTAACGGTTGAGATGATGATCTAAGGGTTGAATTAGGTGGTAGGAAGGTGGGCCACACTAGCTTCTCTCCTCTCCTTTGGAAGGCTATGGACAATTGCTCTCTTGGAAGCTTGAGAGTGAAGAGAGATAATGAGAGAGAGAGAGAGAGAGAGAGAGAGAGAGAGAGAGAGAGAAGTGATGGATGAAAGAGATGGGATGGGTGTAAGGAAGGGATGGGTTGGGTTGAATTTTGGGTGAGAGAGGGATGAGTGGAGAGAGAGTTGACTTTATGTAAGGGTGATGTAAGAGAGGGATGGTTGCTTATACTTGACTTGATGGGATGGAGTACTTGACTTTTGGTATGATTGATAGGACATTCTCTTGGGTTTGCAACGCGCTGCGTTTTTTCTTTGAACTGAATGCGTGCCCACATCTCCTGGCCTGGGTATCGCCTTAGAGTGCGAGACGCGGCGATAGCGCGGTCGCACTGGTACAAGTATCGGGTCGAGCCAACTCTGATATACGGAACACGACTCGAAATCACGCGCAAACACCCGTTACAGATCGTGGGTTGCCGAAATTCGACAGGGAGAATCGTGAAAGTCTACGGAACAGTATGGACTAGGATACGGGCCTTACAAACATCAAGCTGTTTCTGTGTTTCAATAGAAGAGAGTTGCCTACCAGAGGCTTATTTCTCCATTTCCAATGAATGATGTAATTCATCAAAAATCTCATTTTAAACTCTATGGACTTCCATTAACTAGAGCAGATTCTTTCTCAAGGTCCTTCCAAACACCCAATGAATTTGGAAAGTGACTACAACTACATATTCAACCAAATGCTAAGATTTGCACATAACTAGCCTTTCCAAGTTAGGTTTGTGTAGTTTAAACGCCAGCTAATGACATGAATAATTTGTGGCATTCGAGCTGCAACGAAGGAATCCATACATGAAAATGAGCGGGGCAAGCATGAAAATCCTGATTCAATTTTTTTTCTTTTTCTATTAATGTTTTCCCGATTTGCCCCGGAGCAGTAACAAATGTGAAGACCACTGGATCAGAGATAAGTGAGTTCCCAATCACTAGTTTGCACTGGGGCGCGCCATTAATTATGTGTCTATGTAACTTGATAATCGCTGCGATCATAAGGTAATGCTATTATCATGCCCACACAAGCATTTCGTCGAACACAATACACATCAATGGGTTTGCACATTTATATAATCATCAAACATAACACATGTATAACATTTATACAGAACTTTGGAAAGAGGAAACCACTACAAGAAATATGGTTTTTAATGACGAAACTAATTTTTGTAGGTAAAGATGACTTTTACCGACGAAATTTATTTTCGTAGGTAAAAGTCATCTTTACCTACGAAAATTTTCGTAGGTAAAGGGTGTTTTCAATTTTTTCCAAGTACAAAAAATTGAAATGGTTACTTTTTCCTACGAAATCTGATTTCGTAGGTAAAGGGTGTTTTGAATACTTTTACCGATGAAAGTAGATTTCGTAGGTGAAAGTCATCTTTACCTACGAAACTTTTCGTAGGTAAAGGGTGTTTTCAATTGTTCTGACTACAAAAAATCGAAACGTTTACTTTTACCTACGAAATATAATTTCGTTGGTAGAAGCCATATGTACTTATGAAAATTTTCGTAGGGAAAGTGTTTTGAATATTTTTACTGACAAAATAAAATTTCGTAGGTGAAAGTCATATTTACCTATGAAACTTTTCATAGGTAAAGGGTGTTTTCAATTTTTCAAAATACAAAAAATTGAAATGGTTACTTTTGCCTATGAAATCTAATTTCGTAGCTAAAAGCCATATTTACCTACCAAAATTTCGTAGGTAAAGTGTGTTTTGAATACTTTTGCCGACGAAAGTAAATTCCATAGGAAAAACTCATATTTTCCTACGAAACGTTGCGTAGGTAAAGGGTGTTTTCAATTTTTTCAAAATACAAAAAATTGAAATGGTTACTTTTGCCTACGAAATATAATTTCGTAGGTAAAAGCCATATTTACCTACGAAAATTTTCGTAGGCAAAGGGCATTTTGATTACTTTTACCAACGAAAGCAAATTTCATAGGTGAAAGTCATCTTTACCTACAAAACTTGTCGTAGGTAAAGGGTGTTTTCAATTTTTCCAATCAACCAATCTTTGCCTACGAAACTTTTTGTAGGTAAAGGGTGTTTTGAATACTTTTACCAACGAAAGTAAATTTTATAGGTCAAAGTCATATTTACCTACGAAACTTTTCACAGGTAAAGGGTGTTTTCAATTTTTCAAACTACAAAAAATCGAAAAGTTTATTTTTATAGGTAAAAGCCATATTTACTTACGAAAATGTTCGTAGGTAGTAAAGGGTGTTTTGAATACTTTTACCGATGAAATTAAATTTCGTAGGTGAAAGTCATCTTTTCGTACAAAACTTTTCATAGGTAAAGGGTGTTTTCAATTTTTTAAACTACAAAAAATCAAAAAGTTTACTTTTAGCTACGCAATATAATTTTGTAGGTAAAAGCCATATTTACCTATAACATTTCTCGTAGGTAAAGGGTGTTTTGAATACTTTTACCGGTGAAATTAAATTTCGTAGGCAAAAGTCATCTTTACCTACGAACATTTTCGTAGGTAAAGGGTGTTTTCAATATTTCAAAATACAAAAATTCGAAAAGTTTACTTTTACCTATGAAATATAATTTTGTAGGTAAAAGCCATATTTACCTACGAAAATGTTCGTAGGTAAAAGGTCTTTTGAATTTTCGAAAAGTTTACTTTTACTGACGAAATCAAATTTAGTAGGTAAAGGGTGTTTTGAATTTTTCAAAATACAAAAAATCGAAATGGTTACTTTTACTAAAAGCCATATTTACCTACGAAAATTTTCGTAGGTAAATGGTGTTTTGAATTTTTCAAAAAAACAAAGTTGTGTGGGCCCCACTATGATGTATGTGTTGTATCCACACCGTCCATCCAGTTTGAGATATTATTTTAGGGCATAAGGTAAATAATGAGCCAGATAAAAAGATGTAGTGGACCCCACCACAGAAAACAGTGGGGAGAGTGATTCCCACTGTTGAAACTATCCTAATGCCCATCGTAATGTTTATTTGAAATCTCCACAGTGGGGAGAGTAGTGTGGGCCTAGGGATTAAAAATCAAGTCAATCTGTGATGCTTGTCAAACCTCTACCCCATCAGTCAGATGCACCATTCCATGGTGGGCCCAGGGATTAAAAATCAAGTCAATCTGTGACTTGTGTGGGCCACACCACATACAGAAGTTGAGAGGGGTTACCCTCCATTAAAACATTCATAATTATTTGGTAATATATAGGTATTGTAAGTTTGAGGTAAATTGTGTAAGAAGTGCACTTTTGTAGATGTCTTATGATTATATATTTTTTTTCCTTTTTCTTTTTTCCTTTGGGATGTAGAATTGCTACTGCTGAATGAAGAAGTTACAAAGGAAATGGAGTCCATGTCAAGTGCATGCTCGGATCAGTTGAAAATAATGCAAGAAAACCTCACAGAAAGAACATAACAAAGATGAGAAACTAGGCCGACCGATGCCTTGAGTACTTGGTATATGCCTTGAAGAAACTCCTCTTAACAAATATAGAAAATTCACATGATTGTAGTTTTTCAGAGTACAGAAAATCCGCATGATTGAGTTTCTCACAAAGGGTGATTGGAAATGCACTAGTTAGTCACTTGGATGAGTATGACTTGGTATATGGACTAGTTAGTCACTTACAACGGAGTTCATATTTTTTTTTTTTTATCCTTATATTTGTAAGTGCTATGATTTCATATCCCTTTGGTTGTCAAATTTTGTGGTGTCAAAACCTATGTCTATGTCTTGTATATCTTGTGTTTCATGTTTGAGACTATTCATTGCTTCAAGACATCGTATTACAAGACAAGAGCCTAAATGAAGAAAGTTTCAATTCTAGTCATGGATGAAGAATCCAAGAATAGAAGACTTCAAGTATGCATGTTCAAGATTCTATCAAGTACAAGAATAGAAGAAGACTTTGTCAAGTCAAGAAAGGTTCAAGCTCGAGAAGGCATACAACAAGATTCGTAAATTCTCAAGCTTCTCTTAAGGGTCATCTGAGAGTACAGACTTTTAATGTTCATCTCACTTTCAAGGTTTGTTTGACCTTATATTGACCTTAGGTTGGGCTTTAAAGTAGGTCATTTAGGATACATAATTCGTATGTTTTAAATATGCTTGTACGGGCTGTTCTAAGACCAGTCCTAGCTCTGCTATAACCAGTCTTAAGTTTTTCAGGACCAGTCCTAGGTTGTTGAAGATTTTCAGATCTTTCTGGTTGTTTTACGACCAGTCCTGGACATCCTACGACCAGTCCTGTGAGCTGTACGACTCATCCTTCGACCAGTCTTAGCCCTACGACTCAAACTCCAGCAACTAATCTGGGGGTTCTACGACCAGTCGTAAGTGGCCCACGACCAGTCGTAGGTGGCCCACGACCGGTCTTAGGTTACCCAGGACTAGTCGTGGAACAGCTAATCCTTATCACACAAAAATCTTTGAAAATCTGTAAAGCTATGACCAGTCTTAGGGATCCTAAGACCAGTCGTAGATGGGATTTTTCAGGCCATAAATAGAGCACGAACTTCAAATTTTTTCAATTCAAGAAATTTTAAGGCTATAATCTGAGATAAGTTCGTGTTTATTTTTAAGCTACTGTGTGCTTATTTAATATTCCTTTTGCTAGCTTGTTTCGTATTTGATTTTGATCTACATTCCAATCTTATTAGAAAAGAGGAATTTTTGATATTCCTTCTTCTTGGATTCAAAATCAAATAGAACTAGCCCTTTTGATTTAAAATCAATTAGACTTAGAACCATTCATAAAGTGAGTATTGGACTTTGAACGTTGAATCGAACTTCTACTCCGATTGGTTTTACCGGGCTACTTCAAAAGGAGATTCAGGTATTTTACATTTGTGTAATTTACATTCTTTAGTTTTGTTTGAGATTTGCCAGAAAAATCTCATTGTTGTGGTTATCTGAGGAGGGCCAGAAAACTCAGATTGTGTGGGTTTTTGGAATGTGTAGGCCCGTGATAAAAAGACACAATTGTGAAGGTTTTAGGTGAACCTGTGAAACCTATTTTGATAGTGCATGCTAATATCCCCTGTGTGAGGATATTAGGAGTGGAGTAACATTCTGTGTGGCTGTTGGATAACAGTTGGTGTACACACAGGCGAACCACTATATATCTTTGTGTTGTGGATGTGCTTTATTCTTTTATTTCTTTATTCATTCAGTTTTGTGGAATGTATCTGTGGTTGAATGTTATAATCATTTTATTTCAAGCAAGTGTGGGGAATGTTGTAATAACTTAGGATTTATTTCTACAAGTTATTTTGGTTTCCTTGCTTTTTATTCCTCATTAGTTTGAGATATAAAAGACGTTCTAGAAATAAGGTTGTCCTACCTTAAACCTCTGGTTTTTGGTGTAAGGTTGTCCTTAGAACTGATATAGTATCATTCTCTTAATTCTAGTTTATTGAGATTGCTTTTAATTCAGCATTGTACTTTATTTCTTTTATTATTCCGCTGTTATAAGTTTTATTTGGCATAGCCCTATTCACCCCCCCTCTAGGGCATATAGCTAGGTCCTTACAATATTGTGTATGGGAAATGATTTTGCCCTGTAATTCCAACCATTTATTTTGGTGGGTCTCATTGTGGAATAGCTACAGTAGTTACTCTAATCAAACAATCTTGACCATATCAGAGTTGATTTTCTTCTTATTTTTTTATATATGTGTTGGTGATTTTTGTTTTTAAATATCCATTTTCAGCCCATAATATGGATAATTAGGACCATCCAATTGGTGTTTGTTTTTGGGTAATGGTGCATTTGGTTGTATCATGAAATTTCTTCATTAATCAGCATAATTTTGTGTAAACACCCACTAAACTAATTCAGTAGCAGTCCACTCAATAAGCAGTAAGGGTCATGTCTTGGCCCAAGGACTGGTGGCACTGCTAGGGTCATTTAATTTTAACAAGTGCGGGGAACGCCTACGATTCTATATCATGGGTGAAAATTGATATTCTTGACTCCTGTGTCTTGGGGAAGTTCCCTGGATGCTGTACCACGTAAATCAAATACACAATCCCACTTTGAGAAAAGAAAAAAAATAAGGGGATTCTATGTTTTAGTTTTTTTTAAATCAAATACACTATCCCCTCTTCAATTAAGAGTCTGACTGCCAAATTTGCAATGAACTGTTCTGCAGGGTGCAATCATGGCCATTGGAGCATCCCAACCAACTATAGTTGCTACCAAGGATGGTCAGATTAGTGTGAAAAGTCTGATGTGCAAGTGAGAAACATTCTGCCTGATCAGTAAAATAGAGTGAATGGACCAGACATGTAAAATGGGTCAAATATTCTGGTCAAAATTGTGACCCAACTTATTGACCTCGTGAGAACCTAAGAATTGATGTTAGTAAGTTTTGTGGGCCCCATCATGATGTGTGTAGAACATCAACACCATGGATTTGATGTGTCCCCTTCAAGTTATGAGATATCTCAAAAATCATCGGTAAATGAAACTCAAGTGGGCCATACCATCTAAAACTAAGTAAAGACATCCTAAAAAATATAAAAGCACTTGGTGGGGCCCACATGAGTTTTGGATGCGGTTGAAACTTGGTCTGACCCCTCATCTAAGTGGGACACATATAATGAGTGTGTTGGATATGTGAATCACATTTAGGCAGGCCCAATATATGATTACAAATGTTTTAAGGAAACCCCTCTCCACTACATTTAGGTGAGTTACTCGTTACCCTTAGCATACTGAGTAAACTCTGTAGGGTCCATCATTATTTATTTATTTTATCGACTCCGTTTATCCATGTTATGAGATAATTTGAAGTCTAATCAACAAAAAGGAAGCATATCCAAAGCTAAAGTGGACCACACCACAGGAAACAGTGTGATTGAACCTCTACCATTGAAAAATTCTTGGAGGCCATAGAAGTTTTTCATCAAGCTGATGTTTGCGTTTTCTCTTCATTCATATCTTTTTCAAACAAGAACTCCAAAAATGGAATAATGCCATAGAAACAGTGAGAATAATGATTTCCACCGTTGAAATCTTCCTATGACCTACAGTGATTTTTATTTGTCATCCAACCTGTTCAATAGATCACAAATACATGGGTGAAGGGAAAACTAAAATATTAACTTGGTCCAAAACTTCAGTGGCCTCTCAAAATTTTTCAATGGTAGACGTTTAGTTTATACTATTTCCTATGATGTGGTCTAATTCAGATTTTTATATGCTTCATTTTTTAGCTTATGTAATAAAATTATATGTTAAAATGGATGGATGGAGTGGATAAAATGAATAAATCATGGTGGTGTCACGCCCCAAACTCGGAAACCGGCTCATAAAATTCTTGATCGCCGAATCCGGCGCCGACAGCCTCCATAGAACCCCATTCTCGGCTCCTAGCTCTCATTCACCAGGTTCCGATCCTGGGATGCTACGAGGAGGATTTTTAATGTCAGTTTGATTCGTAATAAGCATAACCAAAGGCATAACCCACAAACAACAACCAAGAAATCCATTACATTTCCACTATGATAAAAAACTTTACAAATACAATGAGCATAAAGGGAAATACAATGGTAAAGAACAAAAACTCCAAAACGATCAGCAACGTGCTCCTGCCTCAGCGCTGCTGCGATCCAACGTCACCTGCACGCAACGGTCGTGCATAAGCTTATAGAAAGCTTAGAGGGTGGTGAAAGTGTGTGCGTAAGGTAGTAATATGAACATGCAATGTCAGAGTAATGCGGAATATGCAGATGGATCCATAATATCATGAGCCGTACCAAGGCTATGCGATGCAAGACATGAATGGTATCGGCCATCCCAAGGCCATGCGATGTGTAATGCAACTCAAGCATGCAGATCCTCATCTATGTCCACACATCAATACCGCTCAAATATGGGATATCACCGGGGTCTAGTACACTCTACACCAGATTACCGCCACATCGTGCACAATAAGGTAAGTGGAAGAGACCACACTATCCGTCTGCCAATATCAGGCGCGACTCGTCGATAGCGGACCCATTCCTCGAGCTGGTCAAACTCAGCCTAGGATTGCCCCCTACTATCGGGCGGGTAAGGCCGCACCCCCTTCCAACCGACCACGGCACAGTGGAGAGCTTAACCGTCTGGTAATCGGCACCCAACGCTTATCTACCCACTCGGTCTAGACGTTGGAGCAACCTCTTGGTACCATAAGGGTTTAAGGACTTTCACCCAGGGATATCTATAGTACCCCATGTAGAACAATATTTTTGGTATCCAATCTTGCCAACCACGATACATCTGTGGAAGTTACGACCCCGTTGTCGCTAGGGCGTACAATATCCATGTCATAAAAATGCGATATGCATGATTCACGCTATCTAGTCATGCATCAAATCCTGCGCATATCATGCGCTCATGTAAGGCAACACAGCCTAATCGGGAGCTCATAAATAACCTACCCGAAGGCAAATGCTATGATCAGACAATTCTCACGTCAAGCATACATATGATGCGTATGATTATGAGTCATGGCGCTATACTAAACATGTTATAATAAAATGAACTATCTTACAATGCAGATGGACCTGTACGGCCTATACACAATAAGTACGGGCCTAACAATGGGCCCTAAGGAGAGTCGTAATGTGGACATCCAACCAGCATTACACTCGCAATGTGGACGTCAAACCAACATTGCTCTTAAGGCACGATCTTTGTAAACATCGTTAGTTAGTCTGTATGGGAATTACACATTGCAATGGACCGTAGGTTCCTCCCATTGGGCCTTACATGTATATCAAATGGGCCATAACTTATGGGCCTTTTATTTATCAGATGGGCCACATAAATGGGTCACACCAATGGGTCTTATGTGCATTGTAATGGGTCAAAACCCATGGGCCTTGGATTGCATCAAATGAGCTTAACTCATGGGTCTTAAAGGTAACGAATGGGCCACACCAATTGAACCCTATATGTATGCCAAATGGGCCCTAACCTCTTAGGCCTTGCATGCATATCAAAGTGGGCCTCAACCCCTAGGCCTTTCATATATCAAATGAGCCTACTTCCATGGGCTTTAAAATTTCATCAAATGGGTCCAATTTCATGGGCCTTGGAATACATCATAAGGGCCTAGTCCTATGGACTTGGAACATAACAAGTGGGCCTAAACCCATAGGCCTTATGTGTTTCAAGTGGGCCTAACCCATAGGCCTTTTACAATCCAAATGGGCATAGCCCATAGGCCTTTCATAAATCAAATGGGCCTAACCCATATGCTTTAAACAAATCAAATGAATGGACGGTCTGGATGCATCACATGCATCAAGGGTGGGGCCCACATGAGGGCCTGCCATCATATATATTACAACTAGTATAATATGTACATATATTACATATAGTATATATAAGTATGTATGTATATATATACATGCACACACCCACACATGCATGCACACCCACACAGCACGCACACACTCTGCATGCCCGCTGGAGGTGGCGTGCATAAAACACATGCATCAAGTGGACTCCACCATCCAGCGGACGGTGGAGTAATACATACACCATTGTGGGTCCCTTGTGGGGCCCACCCGAAATGTTCATTCGAAATCCAACCCGTTCACAAGGTCACTTGGACCTGGATGAAGGGAAAACATAAATTTCAGCTTGATCCAACACTTCTGCGGGCCCCAAATAGATTTCAATTCCACCGTTTCATGTGGTGAGGGCCACCTGAGTCTTGGATCATTCTCATTTTTGGAGGGGGGCCCACCACTGGGGTGGCCCACCTCATGAGCAAGTTGGATACCAAATAAACATTATGGTGGGGCCCACACGCAGGGCCGCGGGCCCCTGCGTCCATCCGCTACAAGGGCTGCACACAGGCGCGTGCAGGCGCTGCTCGCTGACAGTGCATTATATTTTTCAAAAAAAAAAAAAGAAAATTCACTTTTTTTTGGGGTTTTTTGCACGTAGGGCCCGCTTCACCAAAATCCGTCCTGGCCATTGCGTTCAGCGGCTCGTGGCCGTCCAAATGAGTCCAGAGTTCAAATTTTAAAATGCTTAGGAAGTGAAATAAAATAGAAAAATGACATTTGAATGGTGAAGATGCAATTTTTGACGCTATGGCCCACCAGGTCTTCCAATCAGCCCCAGACTTCTACCCAACGGCTAAAATGCTGTAGGTAAGAGGATAGACGGCTTGGATTGTCTAAATGTATCACAGTGGGGCCTAAGCAAGTGGACCACCCAAAAGTTTCTTTTCTTCTTTCCCTTTTCTCTTTTTCTTTTGAAACGTCCAGCGTCCCAGACGCTGGACGGTTTTGGTCCCTTAAAAGAAATACAATGTGGTGGGCCCTGATGGAGTGGACCACCACAGATGGGTGATGTGGGTACAACGTATATGGTGGGCCCCACTTAAATAAAAACTTGCACAAAATAAATCTCAAGGTGGGATCCATTCAAGTGGGCCACACAATCCTATTGCATAAAAAAATAAAATAAAATAAAATAAAATAAAATAAAAGAAATAAAAGAGAGAGAGAGAGACATGGAGAGTGGGACATGCCTTGTGATGGAGGGCTCCGCCACTATGAGCCCTCCCTTGCAAGAAACTATACAACAAACGGATCCCTTTGTACATGAGATCATTGAAAATGTAAATCAACGGTGGAGATCCATTCCCCACCGATATGGACGGTCTAGACGACCTCTCAAATGCAATGGAGTAAACATCATGATGATCCAAGTGGGCCATCGGCCTTATCTTAGGGTCCCAAGCGAGATCCACACCATTGATCGGTGGGTCTCACTTGGCCCATCATAAGAACAAGAAAGAAACTACCCTATAGAGGCACCCACCGTCCGATCTTCTTGCTCCTAGGGGTTCCTTGGCACTATAGCTTCAACTTCAATGGATGAGATGAAGAATGAAGGGTTAAGATGAGAGATCTTGGGAAGAAGAGGTGGGCCACTTGGAGCTTAGGAGAGTTTGGAAAACTCCATACGTATGGAGCTCTTTGTTGCTTGGGATTGAGATGAGAAAATGAGAAAGAGAGAGAGTGATGTAGAGAGAGATGGATAGATGGATGAATGATGGTTGTGTAAGAAAGTATTGACTTTTGAGGCTTTTGTGTAAGAGAGGTATGGGAAGTGTAAGAAAAGCTTGACTTTTGTGGCTTTTTATGTAAGAGAGTTACGGTTTTGGGAGACTTTTGTGGTTGCTTGGGAAAAGGGAATAAAGTGATGTGTACTTGACATGTGATGGATTGATGGGTTGATTGATTGATGGGATTGATATGATTAATGTGACACATCGTAGAGATCCCTTGGGTTTCGCAACGCGTGGTGTTTTCTCGCACCGAACGTTGGCCCACATCTCTTGACCAGGGTATCGCCTCAGCGCGCGAGTCGCGGTATCGGAACCGCAACGACGGCACGGTCGCTATGGTATTGGTCTCAGGTTGAGTCGACTCGGGTTGTCGGCATATGAATCAGGGTCGCGCGTCGATATCGGTTAAGGGTCGAAGGTTGCCAGAATTCGACCGGTAAGACCGCGGAAGTCTACGGAAAGGTACGAACTAAGATACGGGTCTTACAGGTGGGCCCCATAGGATTTAGTCAGTACTCTTGGGAATGGATTGGCTACTCCCCGACACTAGCCAATGGCTGGTGGTCGGTGCTCTGTGGCCCTCACCATGATGTATGTGTTTCATCCATGCCGTCCATATATTTTTACAAATAATTTTACAAAATGAGACCAAAAATGAGATATATCCAAATCTCAAGTGGACCACATTACAGGAAACAGTGTTGAATGAGCGTCGACCATTAAAAACATTTTGGAAGCCATAAAAGTTTTGGATCAAGATGATTTTTTGTTCTTTCCCTTCATCTGGTCCTGTATGACCAAATCAACAGATTGGATGTCAAATAAACAGTACAGTGGGCCTTAGGAGGATTTTAATGGTGGATATCCAACATTGTTCTCATGTGGTGTGGACCACCCGAGATTTGTATCCCTCTAATTTTTGACTTAAAGCTCTAAAATGATCTTTGAAAAAGGATGAACGGAATGGATGAAACACATACATCATGGTAGGGCCCACGGAGCACCCTAAAAAAACTGCTCAAAATTTGGGAGCACGCTCAAAACAGAGCCGCGCCTAACCCTCTGCCATTTCTCTCTCTCTCACCCCTGCCCTCTGCCCTCTCTCGCCGCGCCTAATCCCTCTGCCCTCTCTCACCACCCTCCCTCTGCCCTCTCTCTCTCTCTCTCTCTCTCTCTCTCTCTCTCTCTCTCACTCACCGTCCCGGTCCCAGACACCCCTAGCCCGGAGGCCGTGCGTCGCCATCCTTCCGACGTCTGACCTCTCTCTCTCTCTCTCAGATTTTCCGCGCCATCGGATTTCTCTTCTTCAGAGGTCGATTTTCTCTTTGATTTTTAACGATAAGTCTACGATCTTTGATAGTTTCTATTTTCTCCGTTGGATGTTGAGATCTCTATTTCAAGTTTGAGTTTTCTGGATATTTTCTTCTTGAATCCGTCTCTCTTCTTGAAATATTTTGGACATGTGACAAACAATTCGCTCCATTCGATCGCTTCTCTGCCAAAGCTGGAGGCTTTATCGATGGTTGGATGCTCGTTCTTCGACGATGATAGGTTGGATTATCTTGGCAATGGGAGCCCTTCTCTCCAGATGATGATTTGGTGCTGTTATTTTTACCAAATTGTTATTGAACAAAATCATTGGAAATGCTAACTAAGCGACCATGCACGAGATCCGAGCCATTCATCTGGTGGGCCCCACTGTGAACATGTCCTGGTCCAAAGGTCAGGGTGGGCCAATCGTTATTTAGAGTATAGACCCTTGGCTATGTGTTTCATCCTTACCTTTCATATTTTGTGAAGGCCTGGGGTAGACTTGATGGGTGGGGCCGGCCTGATTTTGTTCTGAGAGGACCCCACCTTGATGAATGGACTAGGTCTTTCTCATGAACTATCTCTTTTAATCTTGGTGAGAAATGCATTGTTGGGTGAGAAAAAATGGCATGTTGAATGTTTGGAGGAAAGGGTGTTTGTAAAATCAATCTGAGGAATTGGGGTGTTATGATTTTTTGATTGCTAGAAATAACAACTAGAATTCATGGGTTTGTTGAGAAAATCATAGCTGGACCTTCAATTTAATTAGTATCAGGAGAATTACATGGCTTTCTGAAACGACGGTCTAATCTCATCTCATTACTATTTATGGCATGCATAGCTTCGTGTTTTCTTTTGCTTTGTGGAAAGGAAGGAAACCTGTTACTAAAATAAAAAAAAGTGGCTTCTGAAGCATCTAACAAGGCAATGCCCATGAGGAAAACATGAAAAAGGATGCTTTTCTTATGCATAAACTGCACATTCTTTAGAGTTATTATAGTCATTAGAGTTATGAATCCGTCTCTCTTCTTGAAATATTTGAGTTTTGAGTCTATGAATCAGTTGACAAATTAGATTAGGATCTGCTGCAATCACATGATGCAATCCAGTTCACATGAGTGCATGAATCAGTTTACAAATGAGTGTAAGAAAGAAAAGTAACCATTGATTTGGAAAAAGTTGGAGTTAAATATCTGTGATATAGAGTTGAGTCGGGGGACGATTTTGATGCTGATGTTCTACTGAAATAGGGGCTGAGTGAATATAAATGGCTTTGGATAGTGATGCGGGGGTTGTTTTGATATAGCAGGACTATACAGTAACTAATTGCTGAAATTAGAAAAAGTGTATGTCACTTCAATGCAGATTTCCAGTTGCAGGAAGTCACAAAGGAATCTTTTCCGATCACAAAAAAGAGAATAAACTTGACTCAATCAAATAAAGGCATAATTGTTGATCTTTTGTCTCATACACATGAGTTTATATACCTGTCTATGCAACCAAATAAAGAAATCCTATCCACCTAGAACTCTTACAAACAAAGGAAAACTATTTAATAAAAGGTCAAGGCAACATAAAATTCTAATACTCGCTGCATGACTTCTAGAGGCCTATGGTTAGAACTTTTCTTGCTGCCACACATATGGGACCACATGTGGAGCCACTAAAATATACACACCATTTTAGACCATCTGATTATCTATATGGGTCCAAAACTGGTCCATGCATAGAATTTTTGGATCTGTTTTTTAAAATTCGTCTAAGATGGTCTACTACTCATAGTTTGATTATCTAAATCGTTGATGCAATCGGCGTAGGTGTTGATGGCCCATGCACCAAAATCTCCAAATTGGAAGATTCTATTCAGTTGAGTGTGAGTCGTTGTTGCATTTTCTTTTTTTAAATATCAACTTTTTATTGGGACACATATTGTAGGGTTAGCATTTTTACATCTAGGAGATATTTTGTTCATGGGCCATTCATACAAGTGGGGCCCATTTTATCAGTGGCTTGTGTGAGATCCGACCCAAGTTTGCATGTGTGCATGTGTGTGTGTAAGTGTGCATTTCATTTCTTGTGGTCTCGCGGTCCTATCGGTTGAATTTCGGTGACCCGCGACCCTCAGATAGTGTTGCGGTCATCCTTGAGTCCGGTCATGTATACCCGACTCGGATCGAGCTGAGATCTATGCCATTGCGACCGCATTGTTACCGTGGTTCCAACGCCGCGTCTTGTGCGTCCATCCGATATGTGGATCATAAGTTGTGTACGTTTTATTCTATGACCCTTGATTTCGATCATGTGGCCCACCTTGGAGTGGTGCATGCAGCCCACACTCCCTCTTTTGCACAAGTTCTAACACACACTACACACACCACCTAAATCTCCATAACTCACACTACTAAGACCTCACACACCACCCACACCTAACCTACCCTAGCAATATTGTTTGTATCACCATAGGTTAATAATTACTTTCCTTAAAAAAGATTTTTCCTCTCTTTCCCTCTCATTTCTCTCTCTCTTCTCTTCTTCTCTAGCAATTTTTCTCCATTTCTCCAGCCCATTTTTCTCCATTTTTCCAGCCACCTTCCTCCTTAATCCCCCACCATATAACCCTTGAAACCTCATCTCCACCATTGATCCATCTCCCTTGGTGCTAAAGGACCTTAGTGTGAAAGTTTGGTGGTCATCTTTGAGGTGGGTGCTTTCTTCATCAAGTAAATCTTTTCTCTCATCATGTAATCTCTTTCCTCTCTCTCATTTGGATGTGTAGGACCCACCAATTAATGGTGGAGATCTTACACAACCATCTAGATGTGGCCATGAGGCCCATATTGTACATGCATGTCCATGCATGGGATTCTTCCCTTGATGGACCCCTTGCATGTGGATTTCTCTTATTTTTCTAAGTATGATGGGTCATCTAGGCCCTTGCATGTGGCTGGAATGGCATCCCAACCACTCATTTCAAAGATCTAAGCCATGCATCATAAGATCTTGTTGTACAATGTGTTTATATTATTATTTGTGGTTGTGATTGTGTGAGGACGACTTAATAGTGGTGGAGCCCTCCCCTGATGGCCGGATGCTCTTCCTTCTCTTTCCTTAGTTAGAAATTTGATGATATTATGTGTGGTCCACTTAGTGGGCCTGGATTGCCCAAAAGAAAAAGCCTAGGAAGAAAGGGACATCTATACTCAACCTACACCATGGTTTAGATGCCTCTTTTTGCCACCTTAAATGTTCTTGTAAGGGTGAAAATTTGAGGGTTTGTTCTGAAAAATTGTGGGACCTACTAGGGTGGGCCATGACACCCAATTTATGGGCCAATCCTTTCCTTAATAGGCCCATAAATTTGTTTTATTCCATGCATGCATTGCTGTTCAGAAATTTCTGGACAGATTTTTTTTATTGGACTTGGGCTTGAAATTGGGACTGATTAGGAAACCTTTTGTACCCATCAAATATACTTTTCTGAAAGGTGGGGATCTCATCTTAATGATCCCAAAATTTCAGCTCCATCTGACCTTGATTGAGATCCCAAAGGTATGGTCCAAGTGACGTAGACAGTCTGAATTTTCTACACTATTCCAGCAACATTCCACTATGGACAGTTGGATTTCTGAAATTTATTAAAATATCTATGGGTATTAAAAAATTATAAAAATTTATTCAAGGGTGGCATACTCAAGGTAGGACCCACCTACAAAATTTGGGGACCAATGGATACCTGTACGCACCATAGTGGTGGCTGGACTGGCCCACTATAATATAGTGTCCAGATCAGTCTGATTTTTAGGATAGATTGATTTATCTAAATGAATTAAAATATTTATATGTGTCTAAAAATTCTGAAATTTTGTAGGGATGTGATATACTCATGGTAGGACTCACCTACCAAATTTCAGGGCCAATGGACCCCTGTACACACCGTGGAAAGGGCCGGACTGGCCCACCACGTTGGGACGTTCAGGTCTGTCCAATTTCATGGATAGTCTATTTTGTTTAAACTAATTAAAATACTTATAAATATCTAAAAATTCTCAAATTTTGTAGGGGTGTGGCCCACATATGGAAGTATCACTCTGTAAAATTTTAGCCTCAAATGACCCCTTTAAGGCATCCAAAAAAAATGGTCCAAGATGGCTGGACTCCTAATTTTTCTGTTATGCAGTCCAGCAATATGCTTGATAAAAACCAAAATTCAAAAATATTTGTCTTGATGGTGGGCCATATTTTTGGGTTTCCTCTCATTATATGCATGATGAGGGGCCATGACCCTCAATTTTCAGAGTTTTAGAGGCCTTGGGCCCACTCCAATGGAGTGCCCAAATTTAGGACAACAACATGTTATAATTATGCTTGGACTTGGGCTGAAATTTTGAGGAGTGAGGCCCACCACATTTATGAAGGTATTAGAGGAGATAACTTATACCTTTAGTTTTCTTAAATTTTGGGCTTAATAAATGAACTTTTGAGGCCCACCACAGTTAAATTTAATTGGGTCCATGAATGCAGCTAGTTGTTGAACTCTTTAGGCCCAATTGGGTTGGAACTTTCCAAATAGACCCATTGAACTATTGGGCCATTTTACTATACTATTATATTGGGTTAGTGGGCCAGATTACACAAGCAGATGGGCCCTTGATTGCCCATCAAATCAACTTTATACTTGGGCCGAGTTGTAGGCCCAACTTACTTGACTAAGAGCATGACATTGCCCATGTGGTTTGAGCAATGGGCCGCCCACTAGGCCACCATAATATATGGGATTAGTGGCCTTTATGTTGGGCCCTAACCTTTCCCTTATGAGCCCATAGTGGTATATATGGGTTGGGTTATATGTGTTCCCCTTGAACCCATATTTTGGGTAGGCCTTGGGCCGCCCTTTCTGAAGCCCAACATGAGTGTTGTGGTATAATTATTGCTGCTCATTTCTTATTTTTGATGTTGCATGGGCTTTGGTCCTTGATTCATGATCAATTAGAGATGGGCTACCTCTTAGGGACCAATTGTGGTTGGATGTCCACGTTGGTGGCCTTAAGGTAGGCCCATGGGCTTCTATGGGTGGTTAAAGGCCCACCATAGAGCCTTGCTAAGCCATCTCACTATTTAGGCCCATACCATTGTTCTCCTTAGTCTTGTGGGCTACCCCAGGTATATGGGTCCCCACTAGAGGTTGTATTCTTTATGAGGAATTAGTTAAGTACCTAGACCCTTCATGGTTAGGTAGAGAGTTCATCTCCACCGTATTGGCACCCGTATTCATCTTCATGGCCCACTCCCATACACATCATATGCATGCTTGGTTGATGAATGATTGTCCATGGTTGTGGCATTGTGTAGGACATGTTGGTATCTCCCTGAGAGATGAATGCTTGGGATTGATGCATGGGTGATTGTGTGATTCATGCATCTGACATTGCATAGCATGTGGATATCTGCCCTTACTTCATCAGGGCCTTACCTCCACAGAGATATTCGTGGATGGTCGTATGTGTGGACACCAGAAATATTAGTTGAGCATACCGGGTGCATACGATGCCCATGGGTGAAATTCTCAAAACTTCCATGGTACCAAGGATGTGCTCCAATGCCGTGACCGGGTGGAATACATGAGCGTACAAGGGCCTTATACCATTAGGCTGCGACTCCCACTGTCGTATAGTCGGTTGGATAGGGGTGTGGGCTTACCTGCCTTGTGTGTTGTGGGCATTGCTAGGCTGAGTCTGACTAGCTCGTAAATGGGTCCGCTACCGTCAGGCCTTGTTGGTGATTGGCTGTCCACAGGCGGGTAGTGAGGTCTCTTATGCTCGTTTGATGTGCGGGGTCTGTAGAGCGACAGTTATTTACCAGTGTAATGAACCCCGGTGATTTTCTTATGATTGAAAATGTACTTGACTTATGATTTGGATATGAGCACTGGCATTACTTGCATCGCATTAGCATTGGTTGTACAAGCCCCCTTCATGCATTGCCTTGGTTTAACATCCAGTACTCATTACATCATATTCATGGTAAGCCTTGGTAAGGTTAGTGATTTTTTTATTGAGCACATTTTCCTTCTTGTATCTCCTACTATTCTTCTGTGCACCATTGTCACACACTTTCACTACCCTCTAAGCTTCTATAAGCTTATGCACGATTGATGCGTGCAGGAGATTCTAGACAGGCATCGTAGCAGCAGCGCGTGGAGTAGAGCGAAGGTTTTGAGGACTCCAGTGTTGCCGACCTTTCCCTCTTCTCCTTTTATCTCATGTATGTCCTTTTGGACCTTATGGATGATTGTAAAAGTTTAAATTCTTAGTGAATTTTGTGATGTGTTCCTTTGTTATTCTCAAATGTATTTGTTGTGATCTTAGGTATGCTCATATTGGTAATGATTATACTGTAATGAAAATCCTCCTTATAGGATCCCAGGATCGGAACCTGCCTCAGGAGCCAAGAATGGGGTACTATGGAGGCTGTTACGGCCAGAACCGGCCATCGGGTCCCTTGTGATTCCGGTTACTGAGTCTGGGGCGTGACAGCTTGACCCTTGTTTACTAAAAGAAAATAGAAAAAAAGAAACTATAAACTGCAAGTTTTTTAAGTTCAAGTTCCCTGTTTGTAACTTGTTTGTTGATGTGAGGCCTATGGTTGCTCTATCCAAGCCATTAATCTAATGGCCCCATCATGGATGGACCATTTCTCCAAAATCTCCCAAATTGGAAGATGCTAGCCATTAAATCTTTGTTCTTTCCTCCGTTGAATATGGTTTGTTCTCGCTTTTTTTTCTTTTCTTTTCTTTTAACCATGTATTTGCAAGCCAACAAGGGGAAGGCTAGAGTTGGCCAATTGAAAAGATATTTTGGAAGTGATCAATTAATGAACAAAAAAAAAAAAAAAAAACAATATAATGTAATTTTCAAGAGAAACCTATTCATATGTATCTAAAACTTATTCACATGGCTATAAAACTTATTCACTTCTTGTAGATGAACATTCCAGCCAAGGGTTTGTAGATTATCTTCTTGCTTTTAATTCATTTGTTTGGACCCATGATTAGGTGATCTAGACCATTGATTACGAGGTTTTTTCTTTGTTTGAATTTGGTTTTGGATTGTTATGAATGGAAAGGAGGAAACAGATATGGTTGTTCTTTTTTGGGAAAAATGAAATGGTTAGGATCATCAGATGCTAATTTTAGTTCAGTGGCCATCAAATGGACAATCTGAAACGAGAAATGTTCAACAGTCCTGGTTCACCAGGAAAAATCAAACAATTAGGATTATCGGATAACTTTGATTTTTGGGCCAAGTCCATCCACCATGGAGCCCATATTGGATGGTCTAGATTGACAGGCATGTATTATACATTTACAGTGATGTGAACATGTGTATCATTGACGATGCTGTATGTGTATATGGTATATACTTCGCCGAACACACTGAATTCGAGGCAGATATGTCTGCTAAGCTTGCTAATGTAAGTTTATTCTACTAATTCTTTCAAAATACCAAGGTTAGTGGCAATTCAATCAATTTTTTCATGTTTGGTCTTTCAGGTTGAGAAAAAATTTAAAGATTGTTCAGTCTAAAGTTGCATAAAGAAACAGTTAGGGAACTTGAAAGGAAATTGACATCTTTGCAGGAGGTTTAACTTGTTTCTATTTGGACTCATTAAATTTGCATGCTATTCCATTTCTTGTCCTGTTAACATGCTCGATGGATCCATAATTGCCCTAATGAAGGAGTTATGCTCCACAAAAGATGCTGTTGCTGCTAATGAAGAGCGCTACTCTGCTGAAAAATCAACTGTAAGTTCCATGTGAAGTATTTATTTTTAGATAAGTAGAATTCATTTTTTGTTCCAGTTATTTGAAGTTATGGATACAAATCTGTTTTGTAATTATTTGATGATTTTTTTGGTAGTTACAGTTGCATGATCAGTGTGATTATCAGGATGCACTCCATCCACAGTGGGCCCATGTTATGTATGGTCTAGATTGATGTAAATGTGTGCCATATGTTCTTGGATGAGTTGCAACAACCAAGTAAATTGTGGCAGGCACAAACTGTAATTTAGCCATTTTCTTTTCTTCCGAATTCGAATTCGCAGATTGCACATTCTTCAGGATTTGAATTGCCATTGTCTCTCTTTCAGGTGTTTATCCATCTATTGAAATGGGCATTGCCTCTTTTTCGAGTGTTTTCTATCTATCTATCTATATGGGTGTTTCTGGTTTTTCAAAATGCCCATGGCCATTATAATGGGTATTTTGGAAAACTAAAAAATGGAAAAAGAAAAATCCTGTTGTATTTTTAACTGAGAGCCATTTAAAGAAAAAATAAATAAATCAAAGTTACTTGTGTACCATTATAAGTACTGCTCAAAGTTTATAAGCATAACACTGTGGATGTTACTACTACAAGTTATAACAGCCATTACACATATTTACTTTGTTATCTAGTTTTCTTTCAGTGCCACTTGAGACGTCAGATGGCCAATTTGGTGCAGGAATAAGCACAGAAACAGCTGAATGGGCAATGCAAGGTATGTTACTTTGAAACTCTGAGTTGTTTTTTCTGACCAATGTAGAAGTTAAAATACAATTGCATATTCAAATTTCTTTTTTCTTCATTCCGGTTCAAATAGAGACCTGAAAAGAGTGACAACATCTATAAAATAATCTTATGAAATGGAAGGATTTGAATATTTGCTTTATCAGGAATCCAAACAACATGAGTGGAATGGCAGAACAAGATTCGTGTATCTGACCCCCAATTAATTGTATAAATCTTAGATGGTTTAGGATGTTTCTGCAAGTCTTGTGCATTCTAATTCTCTACATATTATCCAGAAGCTTATTTGAAGTCTTTTGATTTTGTATCGCACATCCAGACACATTTGAGTCAAGTCAACAATGATTATAAAGAGAAACTTGAGAAGGAAGCATCTGCCAGAAAAGATTTTGAAAATGTCTGGTATTTTCTTGTTTTGTTCATGTACATAAATATTTAATGGTGCATTTGGAAGCATGCTTAAACTATGTTCCTGAACATTTTGGGGTCACCACCTTTGGGTAAGTATGGCATTTGGAAAGCTTAGAAAGAGTAATGCAAGGTATGTTACCAGTACCCAAACACAGAAAACCGTTTACTAATAGAATGAAGCAGTTCACCTTAGAAACTCAAATAGTTTATACGTGGGATTCAAGAAACATCCAAACAACTCCAAAGCTTTTCATTCTGCCACTAATGTTTAGTAACCTGGATTTTCAATCTATGAAATCTAGAAACTATATATCTTGGCAAACTGGATTTGGAGGTGTGGATAAGGCATGCACTGCTCTCCATGAGTAACCATTTTGAAAAATACAACTGTATTAAAGAAGATTTCAAATCCTCACAAGCTAAGCTTTTAGAGAAGATTTGAGAAGTGGGCAAACAAAATATCTTGGCCTGCATCTGGATTTCAATTCCAAATGCTGCAAAATCCAAGCTGCCAAATGACCCCCAAATTTATACTAGGGCAATCAAAGCGACTTACCACAAGATAGACAATTAGACAAAGATTTCATTTCTTTCAACAAGTCAACATATGGCCTAATCACCACAATAGAAAACTGAGACTCAAAATCTAGAGGCTAGGGGTAGATTGGTGTTCAATAGGCAATTTCAACTAAGATATGGACCGAGTTTTCAAACTGATGTTTTCGAATTTCACAGGAAATTTTTTTTTCCAGCAATATTAAAAGAAATGGCCATAATAAAGTGCAATAAAAATTGTTGAAAAGTTGGAAAAAATCGATAGATCCAACAAAAAGAAAATCAAGTATGATTTTAGGGATAAAAATGCACTCAATGGAAATTTTGGTTTACTTTATGGTAATCATCCATTTTTCTTTTCTGAAAATTCCTCCAATGGAATGGTTAGGCTGTGAAAGAAGCAGCAAACCTAATTCCTATCATACAGGAGGTCCCAGTCATTGATAGTGTGCTGTTGGATAAACTGAATTTTGAAAATGAACAACTAAAGGTGGGATTGCCATCTCAAGGAGTTTTGTGATGAATAACATAACATTTCAAATTAAAGGATTCTCTGACTCTTCACTGAAGGTTTTTTTTTTTTGAACATTTTCATTGGAGTTTTTTTTTTTCCTGTTGTTAATCATGATAATTGTCTCCCTTTCTTACAGACTTATTCTTTAATTTTCTTGCTTTCTTTTCCATAGGTTTGGGACATGTCAAAGATTGGTCGACAAGCTGACACTAGTAGGTTCTCACCTTTGAGCCTTCCATATATACATATTAATCAGTGTCATTATATTGATGGTTTTTGAAATACTTGGAACCACTCCACTTTGAAAGTACATGTGGCCCGCCTTATTAGTGGAGTGGCCTGATTTTTTGTACAAGGTCATCACTGGGCATCCCACATTATGCATGCTCTAATGTCCCACACCTGCGGGGTTGGCATGCTTTCTGCATTTATGGGGCTAGCAAGCCTCTTTACATGTGTCTGTCTGTCTGTATGTGTGCATTAATCTTGTCAAGATGGTTCTGCTAAGGAGGTTGTGTAATGTGTGTTAAATGGTGTTGGTTTCAGTTAATGTGCAGGCGAGAAATTGCTAGGTTCAGAGGATGGGAAAAGATCTTATAAATTGTTTCAGGGTCATGCTGGGCCTGTTTATTCAACTACATTTAGTCCTCTTGGGGACTTTATTCTTTCTTCTTCAGACACAACAAGTATGTTTCTTCTCCTATCATCTTACTTTCTTTTCATTAATCGGGTCCCTAATCTAATGCTTGCCTGCTGCAGTTGAATGCAAATCTTGTGTGCTATAAGGGTCACAATTACCCAGTTTGGGATGTGCAGGTAAACATTCTGACATTCTGTAATGAGCTTTTCTGAATGCAATTGATATGTGATGCCCTTTGATAGTAATGAGTATTGTCTTGACATTCAAGGATGTTAGACTTGTTTAATGCCTTCATCCATGATCTGCATTTCATTTATATATATATATATATATATATATATATATATATATATATATATATATATATATATATATATATATATATATTACTTTCAGATCCTGTGGGCCTATTCATTTGTGAATTCAAATTTATTGAGCCACAGACATTGTTGGCAAAGTAATGCCGAAAAAAAAAATACTCACTGTCACGACAAAGGGTGGGTTTTTTTGAGCTATAGTTGATTGTAGTGATCAATAGTGCACATTATCAATGTCTAGTTTGTGTGATTTGGATGCATTGATTTGATACAGGAACAGCAGCAGTCTCCCAGGAGATCCAAAACATGGAACCCAATGTGGAACCACAGGTTAGATTGGGTTTTACTGCTTCAAATTATGCTTGTATTAATCACTTGTTGTGCTCTTTTCCATTTGTTTTTATTCCTGAACTTAATCTTGCAGTTTTTGGAATGGGTTGATGAAGTAGCAAACTGTCCTTACTCTGAAGGCATGGGCTATACCATCTGCGATGTATGTGAAGGTAAAACGACAATCCAGACATAACTGTAAACCATACAAAACTGTGGATCCACATCTCTCTCATTATACATGACATATGCATATGAGATGCTGATATTACAGCATTTTTCCTTTGTGGTTCCTCCAAAAGTGTTTTCTCTTCGGCACTTGCCAATGTAGTTCTTTGGGTTGGGCTGCAGCCCTTGTAATTTTTCTGCTTGCCAACATTTGTTGCCTTAGTAGTTTTTGACTTTTTAAGGATAGGATCAAAGGATTGATTATTTTCCATGCATCAATTAGTTGAATGCTACTTTTTGACTTTTTTTTTTCTTGTGTGCAGGATTTTAATCAATTGTGCCTGAATTTAGGCCTACAAGCACTTCAGGCTTTTGAGGCCACTTGTTCTAGATTAGACCATATAGAGGATTTTTTAAAAATTTATTTATTTGAGACCATTTTTAATTTGTTGTAATAAATATTATATATATTTTTTATTGTGAAGTAATATAAATTTTGTTTAATATTCAATTTTAATTGTATTATATCATTTTTTATGTTTTAAATATTAAAAAAATGCAGGTTTCAATTGAATTATATATAATTAAAAAAAAATTATTGGCCTGCTGGGATCTTTCAAAATATACAAAGACTTTTACTTTTACCTACGAAACTTTTCGTAGGTAAAAGTCTCATTCACGTTTTTATAGCTACGAACATATTCGTAGGTAAAAGTTTTGTAAACATTTCATAGGTTATGTTTTGTAAAATGTTTTTCCCTACGAAAAAATTCCTAAGTAAAAGTTTTTAGCTATGAAAATATTCGTAGGTAATATTCGTACGAAAGTTTTATAAATATTTTCAGCTACGAAAGTATTTGTAGGTAAAAGTTTTGTAACAATTTTCGTAGGTAAAAGTTTTGTAAATATTTTTAGCTACAAAAACGTTCGTAGGAAAAAGTTTTGTCTTAATTTTCACCTATGAAAATATTTGTAGGTAAAGTTTTATAAATCTTTTTAGCTCCGAAAATAATCCTAAGTAAAAAGATTTGTCAATATTTTTTCCTACGAAAAGAAATGTTGGTAAATGCTTTTACCTACAAAAAACATTCGTCGGCAAAAGTCTTATCTTTGCCAACAAAAATTTTCTGTCGTTGGTAAAAGTTTTTCCCCTCGGTCTTTTGGTGACGAAATTGCTGACGAAAATTTTCGTCGGTAAAAGCTTTTACCTATGAAAAAAGGCTTTTAACTATGGAAATTTTCGTAGGTAAAAGTGTCTTTTCTTGTAGTGAACCTAATTAAACCGATTAACCTAGGGTTTGGGTCAAGGGTCGTCAGAACCTATCCAACATATGGAGTTTATAAGGATAGTTGGAAAGAGAAAACCCGATTAACCCTGTCAGGACACATGCATGCAGCTATAGCTACGAAAATTGGAAGAGAGCTCAAATTTGTTACCTTTTAATAACCACACTTTGCATCTACATTGGCAAAACATCAGGTCTTTGGCGAATGACGAATGTGGGGTCGAGATTTCTAACAATGCACCAACACACACTCCGTCCATCACTTTCTCTCTATTCTCCCTCCTCTATCTCTCTCTCATGTTGCTGGAATTGTTGTAGGAGTGAGTGAGAGAGAGGGTTTAAAGGGTTTTATACCTTGGTTTTTGGTTAGTTGGCCCTGGCTTTTGCTAATTCATCCAAATGGCCGTGTGAGACCCATTTTCAGTCACCGATTCTCGATCAAGGGTTAGATTTGTCCGCCCCGCTGCAGGGACATATCTTCAATCTTCAATCTGTAAATTTAGATGAAATTCAAAGGTCGAAATGCCCGAATTCACTGTCCCAATTGGCAGGGCCATTTGTTTAAAAAACACAAGATTTTGTCATCATCCTCCAATTGGTGAGGCAAACATGAAATTGAGCGGGGCAAGCATGAAATTGAGCGGGCAAGCATGAAATTGAGCGGGCAAACATGAAAATGAGCGGGCAAGCATGAAAATGAGTGGGGCAAATATGAAATGAGCGGGGCAAGCATGAAAATGAGTGGGGCAAACATAAAGGCAAGCATGAAATTCAGCGGGGCAAACATGAAACTGAGCAGGGCAAGCATGAAAATGAGCGGGGCAAACATGAAAAAGAGTAGGGTAAGCATGAAATTCAGCGGGGCAAACACGAAAATGAGCAGGGCAAGCATGAAAATGAGTGGGGCAAACATGCAAATGAGCGGGGCAAACATGCAAATTAGTGGGGCAAGCATGAAAAAGAGCAAGGCAAACATTGAAAAAGAGCGAGGCAAGCATGAAATTTAGAGAGGCAAACATGAAAATGAGCGGGGCAAGCATGAAATTAAGCGGGGCAAACATGAAAATGAGCGGGCAAGCATGAAATTGAGCGGGGCAGACATAAAATTCAATGTAAGACCCGTATCCTAATCCGTACTATTCCGTCGACTCTCGCGATCCTTCTCGTCAAATTTTGACAATCTGTGACCTGTAGTTGACGTTGCGCATGACCGTAAGTCGTATCCTATACATTTGAGTCGGCTTAATCCAAGACTTGTATCATTACCACTGCACAGTCGCCGCGGTTCTAACGCTGCGACTCACGCACTGATCCGATATCCTGACTAAGAGATGTGGGTTGGCATTTATTTCGAAAAAACGTCGCGCGTTTACATTCCCAAGAGAATCTCTACAAAGTGTCAAATTAATCACATTAATCAATTCCATCAATTATCTCTCATGTCAAGTACAAATCACCCATACTTCCTTCCTCCATAAGTCAAGCAACCACCAAAGTCAACTAATATATCACCTCACTCATCACTCACATCCATCTCCCATCTCCCATCACTTCTCCTTACATCCCATCTTCCTCTCTCTTTTCTCACACCAAACCCAAGCAAGAGAGCACTCCCACGTCCAAGGATTTTCCATGAGAAAAGAAGTGATTTTGGTGGCCCACTTCCCACTCCAAAACCCATCATCCTAGCCATCCATTTCTCATCTCCACCATCAAAGTGAAGCTCTAGGAGAGTACCTTTCCAACGGACCAAGAAGATCAAGTGGTGGGTGTTTCTTTAGACTACTTTTTATATTTTTAAGATAGGCCAAGTGAGGCCAACCGATCAATGGTTTGGATCTCACTTGAGACCCTAAGATGTGGCCGATGGCCCATCTTGATCATCAAAATCATTCCGTGATGGGGCCATTCTCCATGGACCCCATCATGATGTTTACTTTTCTTGCATTAAGAGGTCATATAGACCGTTCATTTTGGATGGAGAGGGATCTCCACCGTTGATCTTTTATTTGGATGGCCCATATGCAATGAGACCCATTGATGTATGATTGGATGGTTGAAACGGAGGGCCCATAGTGCCAGGGTCCCTCCATCTCGCGTGTCCCACTCTCTCTCTCTCTCTCTCTCTCTCTCTCCCTCTCATTTTTTATTTATTTTCTTGTATGTTGATGAGGCCATGTGGCCCACTTGAATGAGCCCCACCATGAAATATGTATTTTATCCAAGCCCTCCATGAGTGGGGCCCATCTTAGATATATCATCCATCTTGTGGTGGCCCACCTAAACAAAAAAAAAGAAAAGAAAAGAAAAGAAACGTCCAGACGTTGGACGCTGGAAGGAAAATACAAAAAAAAGAGCTTGTTTCAAGCTATTAGGATGGGCCACTTGTATAGGACCCACCTCGATGTATGTTTCTAATCCATGCCGTCCATCCAATTTTCTGACTCATTTTAGGCGTTGAGCCGAAAAATGAGGTTGATCGGAGTATCCGGTGGGCCATAGCATCGAAAACTATATCATTACCATTGAAGCCCACCCAGATTTTTCTTATACGCTGAAAACGACCCAATATTAGTCTTGATAGACTTGTCTAGGGCCATGGAAGCCAGTGGATGGAGTGGATCTACCAGATGTGGGTCCCACACCCGAAAAATCTTAGAAAATCGGGTTTTCAAAAAAAAAAAAAAAAAACAGCAGCATCAAGCTGCTGCTGCGTTAGAGACGCTGGCCGCGCCAGCGGCTGGCGGGCGGACCGTGGACAGGGACCCACGGCCCTGCACGTGGGCCCCACCTTGATGCTTATTTGACATCTAAGCCGTCCAAATGGTGGGTCCCTACCTTAAGCAGGTCCCACCCAAAAATTAGATCGATCTAGATCTCAGGTGGCCTACACCATAAGAAACAACTGTGATTATGCTCCACCATTGAAACCCTTTTTGAGGTCCACAGAGGTTCTGGATCATGCTGAAATTTATTTTTACCCTTCATTCAGGTCTGCGTGACCTAATGGATGGACTGGACGGCATGTGAACATTATGGTGGGCCCCACATGGGACCCACAGTGATGTACGTGCTTTATTCAAGCCGTCTAGGTGGGCAGGCAGTGGGACCCCCCCCTGTGACGTATGTGTTTTACCTATGGGACCTACCCCTCCACGTGTGGGGCCCTCTGTGTGTGTATATATAAAAAATATTATATATATAATACAGTATTTTATATATATTTTATATATATTATACTATATATAATATATCAATAATAGGCCTTCATGTGGGCCCCCACTATGATGCATGTGCTGCATCCAAACTGTCCACCTATTTTGAGAGCTCATTTCATGACATGAGCTAAAAATGAGTCAGATCTATGGTTCAATTGGGCCTACCTTGGTATGTGAGTAGGGCCTATGTTGATCTATTTGTAACCATTCATTGAGGCCCACCTTTGTGTACATATAAGGCCCATGGGATCAAGCCCATTTGACATATATAATGCCCATGGTATTAGGCCCATTTAACACATATAAGACCCATGGGATCAGGCCCAATTGACACATATAAGACCCATGGGATTAGGCCCACTTTGATGTATTCCAAGGCCGTGGGTTAAGGCCCATCGTGATGTACTCTAAGGCCCACAAGTTATGGACCATTGCAATGTATAAAAGGCTCGTTGGTGAGGCCCACTAATGTAGCCCATTTGATGAATGTAATGCCCATGTGATACGACCCATTCAATGTATCCAAGGCCCATGGGTCGAGGCCCAACGGGGTGTCCTTAGAGTCCATTGCAATGTGTGATTTTCCATGGTTCATGTAATGATATATATGGCGGGCCGTGCCTAGGGAACAATGTTGGTTTGACATCCACATTACATGTACAATGTTGGTTAAATGTCCGCATTGTAACTCTCCTTAGGGCCCATTGATAGGCCCATACTCGTTGCTATTCATCACTTTATAACATGCTTAGTATAATTCCATGACTCATGCCCATATGCATTATATGTATGCTTGATATGAGTAGTGACTGATCATAGCATACACCGTTGGGCAGACCATTTACGGGACTCGTTATGGATAGAGTGCCCTATATGATCGCGTAGTACGCGCTGGATTTCTGCATGATTTTACATGTGATTCATGCATCTTGCATATGTGTGACTTGATCACTGCACGCCCTAGCGACATCAGGGCTGTGGCTCCACAGATACATCGTGGATGTCTGTATCGGATACCGAAAATACTTGATTCTAGCACTGTGGGGACTTAGGATGTCCTTGGGTGAAAGTCCTAAAACCTTTTTGGTACCAGGAGATGCTCTAACATCTAGACCGAGTGGATACATGAGCGCCCGAGTGCCAAATACCAGTAGGCTGCGTCTCCCACTGTGTCGTGGTCGGTTGGAAGGGGGTGTGGCCTTATCCGCCTGAGTGAGGGGGCTATAAGCTAGGATGAGTTTGACCAGCTCAGAAATGAGTTCGCTATCGACGAGCCGGACAGGTATTCGCAGACTACTGGTCAGGTGGATAGTGAGGTCTATTCTGATTTCTTGACTGTACAGCTAGGGAGGTGGCAGTCACTGTGAAGTGTATTAGACCCTGGTGATATCTAGAGAGGAACTGTACTGATATGTGTACATGATGAGTACCGACTTGCTTGGATTGCATTTCGCATATGACATTCGGCTATGTACGCCTTGCATTGCATCGGTGTGGCCGACGACATTCATATCTCGCATCGCATGGCCATGATATGGCCGATAGCATTCATGCCTTGCATTACATAGCCTTAGTATGATTGATTTTATTCATGGACTTACCACATACTTTCGCATTACTTGATATTGTACACTCGGCGTTTGCCTTGCGCACACACTTACACCACCCTCTAAGCTTTTGTAAGCTTATGTACGATAGTTGCGTGCAGGTAGCGTTGGATAGCAGCAGCGCTGAGGTAGGATCACGTATCAGGACCTTTTGTAGCTTTTTGATCACTTTGTATTTTTCTTTCCGTATTGTATGTAAAGTTTTTGATATAGTGGATATGTGGTGATGTTGTTTTGTGACTTGGTTATGCTTGTGGTTATGCTCCATTACAAAAAAAAATTCATTCTGAAAATCCTCTTTGTAGGATCCCAGGATCGGAATCTGGTATTTGATTATTAGGAGCCGAGAATGGGGCACTACGAAGGCTGTCAGCACCGGATTCGGCAATCGCGATTCATGTGAATCTGATTTTCGGGTTTGGGGCGTGACATTCAAGATTTGGAGCAATTGTCAAGCATTAAGTTCCATGTGCATTGAACTTGATCGACGAGCATAGTGAGACAAATTGAAAATATAGTGGGACAAAGTATAAAGTTCATTTCATCATCCACCAAAATTATAAAGTATGCTATACATCAAAACTAACAATTCCGACGATTATGTAGAAAAATTCTAAAGTATGCTTTCTACCAAAACTACAAAGTATGCTATACATCAAAACTTACAAAGTATGTTATACATCAAAACTTACAATGTATATTCAACGATGTATATAATACAATGTATACAACGTCTTTTCAAAATTCCTCTCATGCCTTGGACAAATATCATCTACAAACTAAAGATAAGTAATCACATGCTATTCACTTCCTCCAATCGGCGGTGAATTTTTGCATGTCTGTTCCCGCCAAGGTGAGACCACTATATAAAATGTCGATGTATTTCATTATGAATATAGCGCAGCCATAACCATTGTCCTACTTTGGCACAAATTCATTGACCCTGATGGTACACTTCTTCTGTTCAAGCGCAATGTTATCTCAAGTGGCATGGAAGAGAATAGGGAGTGCATTAGTCATCTTCCTCATCTTTTGCTTGTACTTCGGCATTATATTTGTGCATAAGCTATCTACAACAATGATTTCTCTTACTCTAGGATAGATGACCAACAAAATCAAAGTGAATTTTCATGATTTATGGGCACATAGACCTGTTCATGATTTATAAAATAATGTATTAGTCAAAACATGATAGAACACATAACAGTACGAGATGATGTTCTATGACGAGTGCATTACCTGTTCATAATACCAAATCGCTTTGGCGAATGGTTTATCTCGCTACTTGACAATTGCGTAGGCCGTATTCAGCTGACCTATTAGCGAGGCCCATTCTAAAATCGATTTGGAGGCCTGGTATATAATCAAAACTGGCAAACACCCCTCAAGGCTTGCTGTTACAAACATGATCAAAGTTCAATACATGTAAGAAAATAAAATTTTCAAACAGATTAAGGATTAGCGAAATAAACAGTTACCGTAAAATACATAGGACAAAACTTACAATCCTGAGGATATGCTAATGAAAGGTCATTATACCTTTTCTCAAGAAACTCGATGTATGTGTCGATAGCCTAATCAATAGGATAGTACGATTTAGTCATAGATTAATATAACAATTAATTATATGTCAATCAATGCATATAGAGAATAAATTAGTAATGCTTACCTCGCTATTAACCCACGCATCCTTCATCTATATCATATTGAATCATTTTCCCACTATCATGGCCTTGTTTACTTTATATTAGTCCTCTGCCTCTTTCACCTCCTGCGCAGATAGTATCCTGAAAGGATCCATCTGTAGAGGAAATGGTATAGAAGAAGTAGCAAAAGTTGTTACTTGCTCGGGTTCAGGAGCCACTCCAGGGGTTGTATCGAATGTAGATAGGGAAAGTACAGAGAAATCTTGTAATATAATGGCTTTGGTTTCCTTTTGGTTCTCCTTTTATAAACAGGACGAAAAGTGGATGCATTCAATACATTACCTTTGGCATTACTATACAATTGCACATCCAGATCCCCATGTCTAAATTTTTTATCTTCAATATCGTTTACTTCCCCTCTCTTCTTCAACTCATCACCCTCCTCTATCACAAAATGTCCTTTTTGTGTATGACTACATTCCGTCTCCTTGTTAAACTCCTCCCTCTCATTCGCTAACTTTTCATTGTCCTCAAAAAATAAATCCTTCTCCCTCTTCAATTGTTCTTTCTCTTTCAGTAACGTCTTGTGAGACCTGACCCAAGTTTGCATGTGTGCATGTGTGTGTGTAAGTGTGCATTTCATTTCTTATGGTCTCGCGGTCCTATCGGTTAAATTTCGGTGACCCGCGACTCTCAGATAGTGTTGCGATCATCCTTGAGTCCGGTCATGTAGACCCGACTCGGATCGAGCTGAGATCTATGCCATTGCGACCGCATTGTTGCCGCGGTTCCAACGCCGCGTCTTGTGCGTCCATCCGATATGTGGATCATAAGTTGTGTACGTTTCATTCTATGACCCTTGATTTCGATCATGTGGCCCACTTGGAGTGGTGCATGTGGCCCACACTCCCTCTTTTGCACAACTTCCAACACACACTACACACACCACCTAAATCTCCATAACTCACACTACCAAGACCTCACACACCACCCACACCTAACCTACCCCAGCAACATTGTTTGTATCACCATAGGTTAATGATTACTTTCTTTAAAAAAGAGTTTCCCTCTCTTTCCCTCTCATTTCTCTCTCTCTTCTCTTCTTCTCTAGCAATTTTTCTCCATTTCTCCAGCCCATTTTCCGCCATTTTTTCAGCCACCTTCCTCCTTAATCCCTCAGTATGAGCAAGCACTGGGGGTCACTTTGCATCTCAGCACCGCTTATCATCCGCAGACGGATGGGCAGACTAAAAGGGTCAACCAGATCCTTGAGGATATGCTCAGGGCTTATGTGATCGACTTTGCAGGCAGTTGGGATGGAGCATATGCGCCTCGCCGAGTTTGCATACAACAACAGTTATTAGTCGACTATCGGCATGGCTCCTTTCGAGGCACTTTATGGTAGGCCATGCAGATCTCCTAGTTGTTGGACCGAGGTTGGAGAGCGCCGTCTCTTAGGTCCCGAGCTTGTGCAACAGACGTCAGAGGCTATTGATGTTATTAGGCAGAGGATGCACACATCTCAGAGCCGGCAGAAGAGTTATGCTGATCGTCGGCGTCGACCCCTCGAGTTCGTAGTCGGGGACATAGTGTATCTCAAGGTCTTACCTATGAAAGGCGTGGTTCGCTTTGGTGTGAAGGGCAAGCTATCCCCGAGATTTATTGGACCTTTTGAGATTATCGAGTGCGTAGGCGCTGTGGCCTATAGGCTTGCCTTACCTCCTGAGTTGTCTACGATCCCTCTTTTGCACAACTTCCAACACACACTACACACACTACCTAAATCTCCATAACTCACACTACCAAGACCTCACACACCACCCACACCTAACCTACCCTAGCAACATTGTTTGTATCACCATAGGTTAATGATTACCTTCCTTAAAAAAGATTTTCCCTCTTTCCCTCTCATTTCTCTCTCTCTTCTCTTCTTCTCTAGCAATTTTTCTCCATTTCTCCAGCCCATTTTTCTCCATTTTTCCAGCCACCTTCCTCCTTAATCCCCCACCATATAACCCTTGAAACCTCATCTCCACCATTGATCCATCTCCCTTGGTGCTAAAGGACCTTAGTGTGAAAGTTTGGTGGTCATCTTTGAGGTGGGTGCTTTCTTTATCAAGTAAATCTTTTCTCTCCTCATGCAATCTCTTTTCTCTCTCTCATTTGGATGTGTAGGACCCACCAATTAATGGTGGAGATCTTACACAACCATCTAGATGTGGCTATGAGGCCCACATTGTACATGCATGTCCATGCATGGGATTCTTCCCTTGATGGACCCCTTGCATGTGGATTTCTCTTATTTTTCTAAGTATGATGGGTCATCTAGGACCTTGCATGTGGCTGGAATGACATCCCAACCACTCATTTCAAATATCTAAGCCATGTATCATAAGATCTAGTTGTACAATGCGTTTATATTATTATTTGTGGTTGTGATTGTGTGGGGATGACTTAATAGTGGCGGAGCCCTCCCCTGATGGCCGGATGCTCTTCCTTTTCTTTCCTTAGTAAGAAATCTGATGATATTATGTGTGGTCAACTTAGTGGGCCTGGATTGCCCAAAAGAAAAAGCCTAGGAAGAAAGGGACATCTATACTCAACCTACACCATGGTTTAGATGCCTCTTTTTGCCACCTTAAATGTTCTTGTAAGGGTGAAAATTTGAGGGTTTGTTCTGAAAAATTATGGGACCCACTAGGGTGGGCTATGACACTGAATTTATGGGACAATCCCTTCCTTAATAGGCCCATAAATTTGTTTTATTCTATGCATGCATTGCTGTCCAGAAATTTCTGGACAGATTTTTTTTTATTGGACTTGGGCTTAAAATTGGGACTGATTAGGAAACCTTTTATACCCATCAAATATATTTTTCTGAAAGGTGGGGATATCATCTTCATGTTCTCCAAATTTCAGCTCCATCTGACCTTGATTGAGGTCCCAAAGGTATGGTCCAAGTGAAGTGGACAGTCTGGATTTTCTACATTATTCCAGCAACATTCCACCATGGACAGTTGGATTTCTGAAATTTATTAAAATATCTATGGGTGTTTAAAAATTATAAAAATTTATTCAGGGGTGGCCTACTCAAGTTAGGACCCACCTAAAAAATTTGGAGACCAATGAACACCTGTACGTACCATAGTGGTGGCTGGACTGGCCCACTATAATATAGTGTCCTGATCAGTCTGATTTTTAGGATAGATTGATTTATCTAAATAAATTAAAATATTTATAGGTGTCTAAAAATTTTAAAATTTTTCAGGGATGTGATCTACTCATGGTAGGACCCATCTACCAAATTTCAGGGCTAATGGACCCATGTACACACCGTGACAAGGGCCGGACTGGCCCACCACGTTGGGACGTTCAGGTCGGTCCGATTTCATGGACAGTCTATTTTGTTTAAACTAATTAAAATACTTATAAATATCTAAAAATTTTGAAATTTTGTGGGGGTGTGGCCCACATATGAAAGTATAACTCTGTAAAATTTCAGCCTCAAATGACCTCTTTAGGGCATCCAAAAAAAATAGTCCAAGATGGATGGACTCCTAATTTTTCTATTGTGCAGTCCAGCAATGTGCTTGATAAAAATTAAAATTTAAAAATATTTCTCTTGATGGTGGGCCATATTTTTGAGTTTTCTCTCATTGTATGCATGATGAGGGGCCATGGCCCTCAATTTTCAGAGTTTTAGAGGCCTTGGGCCCACTCCAATGGAGTGCCCAAACTTAGGACAACAACATGTTATAATTATGCTTGGACTTGGGCTGAAATTTTGAGGAGTGAGGCCCACCACATTTATAAAGGTATTAGAGGAGATAACTTATACCTTTAGTTTTCTTAAATTTTGGGCTTAATAAATGACTTTTGAGGCCCACCACAGTTAAATTTAATTAGGTCCATGAATGTAGCTAGCTGTTGAACTCTTTAGGCCCAATTGGGTTGGAACTTTTCAGATAGACCCATTGAACTATTGGGCCATTTTACTATAATATTATGTTGGGTTAGTGGGCGAGATTACATAAGTAGATGGGTCCTTAATTTCCCATCAAATCAACTTTATACTTGGGCCGAGTTGTAGGTCCAACTTACTTGACTAAGAGCATGACATTGCCCATATGGTTTGAGCAATAGGCCGCCCACTAGGCCACCATAATATATGGGATTAGTGGCCTTTATGTTGGGCCCTAATCTTTCCCTTCTGAGCCCATAGTGGTATATATGAGTTGGATTATGTGTGTACCCCTTGAACCCATATTTTGGGTAGGCCTTGGGCCGCCCTTTCTGAAGCCCAACATGAGTGTTGTGGTATAATTATGGCTGTTCATTTCTTATTTTTGATGTTGCATGGGCCTTGGTCCTTGATTCATGATCAATTAAAGATGGGCTACCTCTTAGGGACCAATTGTGGTTGGATGTCCACGTTAGTGGCCTTAAGGTAGGCTCATGGGCTTCTATGGGTGGTTAAAGGCCCACCATAGAACCTTGCTAAGTCATTTCACTATTTAGGCCCATACTATTGTTCTCCTTAGTCTTGTGGGCTATCCCAGGAAAATGGGCCCCCACTAGAGGTTGTATTCCTTATGAGGAATTAGTTAAGTACCTATATCCTTCATGGTTAGGTAGAGAGTTCATCTCCACCGTATTGGCACCCCTATTCATCTTCATGGCCCACTCCCATACACATCATATGCATGCTTAGTTGAGGAATGATTGGCCATGGTTGTGGCATTGTGTAGGACATGTTGGTATCTCCCTGAGAGATGAATGCTTGGGATTGATGCATGGGTGATTGTGTGATTCATGCATCTGGCATTGCATAGTATGTGGATATCTGTCCTTACTTCATCAGGGCCTTACCTCCAAAGGGATATTCGTGGATGGTCGTATGTGTGGACACCAGAAATATTAGTTGAGCATACCGGGTGCATACGATGCCCATGGGTGAAATTCTCAAAACTTCCATGGTACCAAGGATCTGCTCCAACGCCGTGACCGGGTGGAATACATGAGCGTACGAGAGCCTTATACCATTAGGCTGCGACTCCCACTGTCGTGTAGTCGGTTGGATAGGGGTGTGGCCTTACCTGCCTGGTGTGTAGTGGGCATTGCTAGGCTGAGTCTGACTAGCTCGTAAATGGATCCGCTACCGTCAGGCCTTGTTGGTGATTGGCTGTCCACAGGCGGATAGTGAGGTCTCTTATGCTCGTTTGACTGTGCGGGGTCTGTAGAGCGACAGTCATTCAGCAGTGTAATGGATCCCGGTGATTTCCTTATGATTGGAAATGTACTTGACTTATGATTTGGATATGAGCACTGGCATTACTTGCATCGCATTAGCATTAGTTGTACAAGCCCCCTTCATGCATTGCCTTGGTTTAACATCTAGTACTCATTGAATCATATTCATGATAAGCCTTGGTAAGGTTAGTGATTTTTCCATTGAGCACATTTTCCTTCTTGCATCTCCTACTATTCTTCTGTGCACCATTGTCACACACTTTCACCACCCGCTAAGCTTCTAAAAGCTTATGCACGATTGATGCGTGCAGGAGATTCTAGGCAGGCATCGTAGCAGCAGCGCGTGGAGTAGAGCGGAGCTTTTGAGTACTCCAGTGTTGCCGACCTTTCCCTCTTCTTCTTTTATCTCATGTATGTCCTTTTGGACCTTATGGATGATTGTAAAAGTTCAAATTCTTAGTGGATTTTGTGATGTATTCCTTTGTTATTCTCATATGTATTTACTGTGATCTTGGGTATGCTCATATTGGTAATGATTATACTGTAATGAAAATCCTCCTTATAGGATCACAGGATCGGAACCTGCCTCAGGAGCCAAGAATGGGGTACTATGGAGGCTGTTACGGCCAGAACCGGCCATCGGGTCCCTTGTGATTCCGGTTACCGAGTCTGGGGCGTGACACGTCTCCTTCTGAACAGACATTGCTTCTTTCCTTATCTTCTCTTCCCTCTCTTTTCTCAATTCGTCCATCTCCTTCTTCAATTCCGCTCTTCCATCTTCAACTCTTGCCTCTTAATTCAAAATTCTTCCATAAAAACAACATTCTTCATAATACCCCCCTCGGTCCCTCTCCCTCCATGCCTTTCTCATCGTTATCATCTGACTCTTCATCCTCCTCATGATCAATCTTATTACCCTCCTCATCATCTTCCTGAGTCTCAGTGAGCTACAAAATGTATAGATGGATATGTAAGAGTAAGGTTAACTTTACAATGGTGGAAACATTATAGTTCATTTTTCTTAAAATCTTACTTGGAAACTGTCATGCACCAAGCAAACGGGCATCCCTTTCCCATTCTTGTAGCGTTGGTTCTAATTTCATTACTACTGATGCCTGTAAAAGAACAAAGAGTAATGTTAAATAAAAAAGTGTATACGTCAACTTAAGCAAAGTAAATGCTAGAGATATATATAAACTTACAGCTTTACTCTCGAAAATAGCATGTATTCTCTTATACCTCTAACATTTTCAGCCTTGATATTGAATGAAGTGTGGAATTTGATGGAGAACATACAAAACAACACACACTTATAGGGCCGGTAATATCTCTACTGCCCATCCCTTTTAGAATGAAATTGCACCAGGTTAAAAATTTAAAATTGACTATAGAGGGAAAACATATAGAAAATAAAAGGTGCTCTTACTTGTAGAGGAAGAACGCAACCGTATATAGTATACTGAGGGAAACTTGATGCGACAAAAGCATATTCGATTTCTTACGACATTATATAGTATCCCAAACTACCCCAGAGATACATATAGAAATCATCTAACGAGTCTATCAGGTGAATATAATCCAAGTTGCACATGATTTTTGGTTCGGTTCCCCTAAGAAAGCACTCCACAACTAGAAGTAGAGCAACCTTCACGATGTCCTCATGCTTATTGGTGTCAACTAATCTCTCAAACACATCCATTAGGTGCTTCTTTAAGACTGAATACTCTTAAAGTATTTGTCTCTTAGTGTACTCGTAGTGCAATGATTCTTCAGTACAATAAGATCTCCAGTCTTAAGACCGGTAATGAGGATGAAGTCTATCTCAAAAAACTGCAATTGCCTCCCCCTGATCTCAAATACTGAATCACCTTTGTATCTTAATAAAAAAAAAAGGTGAAATAAAGCCCCTATAAATCTAAAGGATGTAACATGCAATAAAAATGAGAAAGGGGATTGCTTAAACAGATTTAGGCGACTATTGGGCTTCTCCACTCCACCCTTCACCTTGTCAAACTACCATGTCAGTGTACACCTAGATGTCGGGTTGGAGATTACAGCAGAATATTCGTCGCCTGCAGAGATGAATTGAAAAATATATCAAACATAAAATTCACAAGATAAACATAGTGTACAAAATCAGACATAATTGAAAATAATGTAGCATTTCATTAATTTGAACAAGCTTTATATGAAATAGAAATAGAAATTAAGCAGGGAAATGTCAAAAATTGTGCGAGACAAACTATCAACATAAGCTATAATTTGATCGGGGCAAACTGCAAATTGAGCGGGGTAAACTGGATATTGAATAGGGAAAGCTAGACATTTTATCAAGTTCAATGTTAGCCAGATTAGTGAACATTTATATTGGTAGGATCAATAAGAAGATGTTATTTGCAACTAGTTTTGTTGGTTGGTTAATTGGTAACATTTTCTTCATGAAAATTGGTTGGTCACATTTTCTTCATGAAATGGTCACAATTTCTTCATTAAGCTGTTTCTGTGTTTCAATAGAAGAGTGTTTCCCTCTTCAAAGAAGCACGTGAATACCCCATTACGAAAACATGAAATTGAGCAGGGCAAACTTGAATTTCAGTAGGGAAACATGAAATTGAGAAGGGCAAACTAGAAAATCGGTGGGGTAAACTAAAAATTCAACAGGGCAAACTAGAATATCGGCGGGGTAAACTACAAATTCAGTAGGACAAACTAGAAAATCAGCAGGGCAAACTAGAATATCAGCGGAGAAAACTGCAAAATCAGTGGGGTAAATATGAAATTCAGCGGGGCAAACTTAACAAATAATTTCATGGCTTGAGTCAAAAAATCTAAACATATCCAATGTTCAAATAGACCACACCACATAAAATTTTGAATTGAGCTTCTAATGTTTATCATTTCTTAGGAGCCACAGAAGTTCTGGATTAAGCTTATAATTTTATTTTCTATTAATCCATGTCCGTATGATCTTATGAATAGTTTAATAACAAACAAACATCACTATTGAGCCGACTATGGTTTTAACGGTGGAAATCATTATGCCCACTGCTTCCCGTGGTATGATCCACTTGATCTTTTGATATGTTAACCCCTTAAAATAGATGGAAAAATGGATGGACAACGTGGATATACTACATACATTCAATGTGGGCCCAACTGAGTTTTCTTAGTACAATGGGAGAGTATTGACTAACTCAGTATGCAATCCGATTACGCTTGTTATGCCCCACTATGATGTTTTATTTGTAATACATCATGTTCATCGAATTATGTAATACCCCTCCATTTTCATCGGAATATGTATACACTAAAACCCCATGTGGAAGGGAACCTAGACATTGAGCGGGGCAAACATTAAAATTGAATGGGGCAAACATGAAATTCAATGGGGAAACATTAAATTCAGCAGGGAAAACATGAAATTCAGCGGGGAAGACAAGAAATTGATTGGGGCAAACTTGATTTGCAGTGAGGGAAACATGAAATTCAGCAGGGTAAATCATGAAATTCAGCAGGGTAAACATGGAATTGAGCGGGGCAAACTAAAAATTGAGCGGGGCAAACTTGAAATTTAGTGGGGGAAACATGAAATTTAGCGGGACAAACTAGGAATTCAGTGGGGCAAACTAGAAAATCAGTGGGGCAAACATGAAATTAAGACAAATTAGAAAATCATTATACTCACTGTTTCTCATGGTATGATCCACTTGATCTTTTGATATACTTCAATTGGGGCTCAACCTCTTAAATTAGATGGAAAAACTAATGGACGGCATGGATATACTATATACATTCAATGTGGGCCCAACTGAGTTTAAAATATACCTGTGCTGGGGTCCTTACTCTTGCTTGGGTGGTAAACTCTCAGGAGTTTCATCTCTCGGTCAAGTGTTCGAGTACCATAGGTGGTGAAATTCCACCAACGAGTGTGTGGGGTGTGTGTGCATGTGTAATAATACACACACACACACACACACACACACACACACACACACACCTGTGTTGCGTGCTTTCTTCACGGGACCGACCATTTTCTATAGAAAACAAAATGCTTATAAGGGGGGCCCACAAAAAGGGTTTTTTTGGTCTTTCTACCAGAAACACAGTGAGGAAAGGGGGTGAAAGCAATAGCAGTGAAAGCAACAATGGAAAGGGAGAGGAAAAGCAAACAAAGAAAATTGAGAGGAAAAGTCATTTCCGTGAAAAGGAGGGGTATTTTTCTCCTGGAATTTGATATCCGTACGAGGAGGTCTAAATGCATATTGTAAGTTTGTATTGCTTCAAAAAAAAAAACTACTAGATAAAAGGTGGGGTCCACGGTCATAAATTTCTTAGTCATAAATGGCTGTGGCAGTGTGGTCCATAAATTTTCATGGGGATAATGTTCTAAAGGGGGTGAGTTGCTTGTGCCACCCACCCACTTGAAGTTCTACGGTGGAAGTAATGTGAGGCCCATCGAGATGTCTGTGAAAAATCTACCCCATCCATCAAATTTTCTAGCTCATGCTAGAATATGATTGGAAAAATAGGCAGATCCAAAACTCAAGTGGACAACACTATTAAATAATAAGGATGGAATGAGCTCATGCTAGGACGTGATTGACAAAACAAGAAGATCCAAAACTCAAGTGAATGACACTATAAAATAATAACGATGGAATGCCGAAGTTTGAAACCTTATTTAATGTCTTTAATCAAGTTTAATATTTCCTTTTCTGTTTAGGATTCTTCCTAGTTTCGTTTTTCGTTTGGGATGCAATTTTTCACAGTTTTCTTTTCTGTTTGGGATTCTTCCCAAGGCTATACATATGGGTGTAAATAGGATTAGAATATATTCCTTTGGGTTTTTGAGATTCGAGGTTGTTCGAATTGGGTAAGCTCTTTCTCTTTCTAATTTTTCTTTCATAGTATTCATTCGCCTCTTTGTGCTCTGGTTTTTTTTCCCTATAAGGGTTTTTCCATGATAAAAATCTTTTTGTACTTCTCTCTTTTGCTTAGTCCTATTATTTTTTCCCTTTTACTTAGATCTGCCTATGTGTGCTTCTGCGGTCCCCCAACAAGTGGTATCAAAGCTAACGCTGGGGTACAAGCTTGAATATGAAGGATTAATATCAGTGGGAAATACTAAGTATGATATTGAGAAGTACTCAGGGAAAAAATAATTTTGATCTATGAAAGGTTAAGATGATTAGCCTATTAACTAAGCAAGGTGAATATGGGGCTCTTGAGGAGCGTCGACCATCTATGAGTGATGATGATTGGAATACTCTTAATAAGAATATCCTATCCTTTATCTGATTGTCTCATGGATAAGATTCTCTATAATGTTTTGAGGGATAAAATTGTAGCAAGTTTGTGAGCAAAGTTAGAGGACTTTTATGCTAAAAAGTCCCTTAAGAATTGCCTACACTTGAAGCTGCAGTTGTTCAACTTTAAGATGACAGAAGGTGGAGATGTGGAAGCCCACATTAGTAGTTTTAATAAGTTGATTTACAAGTTAGTAGACATGGAGGAAGTGGTTAAAGATAAAGATCAGGCATGTATTTCGTTGAATTCTCTTTTGGCCTCATATGAGCAATTCAGGAACTCATTGTGCACCAGGAATTCATCCCTAAGTGCAGCCACCATTATCTCATCCCTTCAAAGTAAGGCCATGAGAGCGATAAATGGTACCATAGGGGGCTCTTCAAATGTACCGATTATGAAAGGCAGAAATTTTAAGGGAGGTACATGATCTTTAATGTCAAGATCTAAGTCCATGGACAAGGGTAAAGGTAAATTAAAGTGTTGAAATTATAGTATGAGATGACACATAAAGACAGATTGTGCAAATTCTAAATGTAAGAGAGAAGACTCTGAGGCTTCGTACAGGGAGGCCAACGCTGCCACATCCGAAGAATATTTGAGTGGATGTGAAGGTGATGTCTTGTCTACCTCTACGATCAGACACTTATAAGATGATCGTAGGGACGAGTGGATTCTAGACACAGAGACATCTTATCACATGACTCATCATTGATGTTGGTTCACCAGCTACAGAGAGTGTGATGATAGACAGGTGTTTATGGGTAATGACATTACCTGTAATGTTGTGGCTATTGGTCTGATGTGCATTAAGATGTTTGATAGGTATTGGAGCATAAAAAATAATAAGAAGTGAGAAGAGAAGAAAATATGAAGAAGATTATCATTTTAATTTCATTTAATTTTTTATATTATTATTTATTTTTTTCAAGTTTATTAGATGAGATTTATGTTATTGCATAAGACCTCGAATGGAATGGTCCTTAGTGTTGCGCAGCACGCCAACAACACAGTGAACTGAGATCCAATCTCTGGTCTCACCTACAAATGATAAACAAGAATAAATATAAACTAGAAAAAGAATCAAAGTATTTCAAATAAACCACAAGACAAGATATATGTGAAAAAACCCCAACAAGGGTGAAAAACTACGGATGCAAACTTCTACTATGAAGAAAAATGAAGATTATAAGGTAATATACTAACCTCTCCCTTAGAAGTATAGAGAAAATCCTTTGCCCACACCTTAGAATAACTCTCATAATACCTAGAAAAGCCCTAGGGACCCCTATTTATAATTTAGGTAACTCCCCTTTCTCACCTCTGCAAAAACTGACTCAAAAATTCACAGTCTGCATCAAATCTGAAAAAGAATCTGCATAACTTAAACTGGTCGAGTGGATCCTCGACTAGTCGAGCATGGGCCACGACCGGTCGAGTACCGCGGAACTAAAAAACTGATGCTCGTTGGACTTTGAGTCGAGCCAGTCCGCGACTGGTCGAGTAGGGTACTCGACTAGTTGAGCGGCCGTCCAAATGTGACTCCACATCTCAACAATCTTCCATTTAGAGATACATCGTCATAAACCTTCGTCTTCTTCATCTGGAGTGCACCACCTCTCTGTCTTCAAGCCTGAAGACCAATCAAATCTGAACAGAGCTTCAACTTCCTCGTGTGACCATCATAGTCAGTATATCCGTAGGATTCTCACTTGTATGAATCTTCTCCAGAACAATCAATCCATCTTCCAATAACGAACGTATGAAGTTATATTTGATTGTTATATGCTTGGTCTTTGAATGAAAGGCTGAGTTCTTAGCCAAGTATATTACACTCTGACTATGACTGTATAGCTTGTAATCTGCTTGCATCTTACCCAAATATGCCATAAAACCTTGCATCCACATAATCTCCTTGCATGTTTCTGTAGCCGTAATATATTTTACTTCCGTCGTACTGATAGATACTATCTTCTATAACTGAGAGACCCAACTGACTACAACACTACTTAGAATAAAGACATAATCTGTAGTAATTCTTCTGCTGTCAATATCTCCTACCAAATCTGAATCTATGTAGCCTTGTAGCTTAATTTCTAATACACCATAGTATAGCCCTATATCCATAGTACCTGTCAGGTATTTGAGGATCCACTTCACAGCTTCCCAATATTTCTTTCTAGGGTTGTTCATGAACCTGCTAATAACTCCCACTGCTTGAGCAATGTCTGGCCTCATGCTCACCATAGCATATTGAGACTGCTAAGAGCTGACGCGTATGAGACTTTAGCCATGTAGTCCCGTTCCTCCTGTGTCTTTGCACCTTGGTCCTTAGGTAGCTTGAAGTGGTTGGCTAATGGAGTGCTAACCATCTTAGCACCTTTTATATTGAATCAATTAAGTACCTTGGCTATATACTCTGCCTGTGACAAAACTAATTTCTTATTTTTCCTATCACGTTTTATCCTCATGTTAAAGATTTATTTTGCAGCTCCTAAATTCTTCATGAAAAATTCTCTAGACAGTTGTCTGTTAAGATCTGAGATGTTTTTCATACTTGAACCGACCACAAGCATATCATTAATGTACAAAAGAAGGATGATATACGACATATCAAACTTCTTCAAATAACAATAGTGGTTTGCATGACATCTCCTAAAACTGTTTCTTGACATGAAATTATCGAACTTCTTGTACCACTGCTGTAGGGCCTGCTTCATGCCTATAGACTCTTCTTTAGTCTACATACCTTGTTCTCCTTTCCTAGTGCCACATATCCTATACATTGATGCATATATATCTCTTCTTTAAGGTCTCCATGAAGAAAAGTTGTCTTAACATCTAGCTGCTCTAGATGTAAGTCCTCTGTAACCACTATACTTAAAATCATGCAAATTGTAGACATTTTCATCACTGGTGAAAATATTTCAGTGAAGTCGATACCTGTTTTTTGTTGAAACCCTTTCACAACCAATCTAGCCTTTACCGTTTCAAACCATCATGCTCCTCCTTCAGTCTGTAAACACACTTGTTATGAAGAGCTTTCTTACCCTTAGGTAGAGTGATTAGCTCCCATGTACGATTAGACTCAAGAAAGTCCATCTCATCATTCATAACTTGCTCCCACTTAACTCGTGTATCTGACTGTAATGTCTCTTTAAAATACTCTGGTTCACCATTATCTGTCAGTAGTAGATAATGTAAGGAGGGTGAGTATCGGACCATGGGTCTTATCTCCCGAGTAGCCCTCCTCACAACCGGTATCTATGGCTCTGTCTCATAATGCTCATGTGTATGATCATCCTGTAGTGCTGTAACACTTGTATTTAGTAACTCTTTAAACTCTACAAATTCTTTCTCCTCAGCCTTATTTTTCTACACACCGGCCTTATTTTTCTGCACACTGTCCTTATACATCACTTTTTCATCGAAGACTACATCTTTGCTTCTGATGATTTTCTTATTTTCTATATTCAAAAACCTATAGCCAAAATCATGCTGCCTGTAGCCTATAAACGTGCACCTCCTGGACTTTGCATCCAACTTATTTTTGTGCTCTGCATCAATATGAACGTATGAAGTACAACTGAATAGTCTAAGATGTGTAAGGTTCACTTCTTTTCCAATTCACGTTTCTTCTGGTAACCTACCATCCAATGGTGCTGAGGGACTTCTATTAATGGGATATGCAACAATATTCACAGCTTCTGCCCAAAACGTCATAGGCAACCCTGCATATAACCTCATGCTCCTGGCGCGCTCAAGGATGGTCCTGTTAATGTGCTCAGCCACACCATTTTCCTTATAGATTCTTCGTTGAGAATTAGACCAACCACATCATCAAATTTCAATTTTCTCGACCCTGAAGAATTGCTCACAACAATCACCAAACCATCCTAACTGTTTGAAAAACTGGACAAGATTAATAACGTCCTGACCTCATCTTAAAAAATAATCCCAATGAATTTCAACTGGCTCATGACTGTATTGAACTCGTTTAAATGTTCAGTCACGCTCCCACCATCTGACATCTTCATGTTAAATAGTTGTTTCATAAGATAAACCTTATTGGATGCTGAGGGTTTTTCATACATGGTGGCTAGGACTTCTATTTATTCTTTTGTGGTTTTCACCTTAGATATATTGAAGGCGACGCTCTTAGATAAAGAGAGTCAGATTGTTTCTAAAGCCTTCCAATCCAATAAAAATCATTCATCATTTATTATCTTTTCTAGTTTCTTCTCTTTTCTTCCTAGAGGAATATAGAGGTCTTTCTGATACAGATAATCCTCATTTGCATCTTTCAGAAGGTAAATTTTGAACTATCAAATTTCTCAATTCTAATCTTCCCTTCTTCCATCATTGATTCTAATAGAACTAAACCAACAGTGATACCAGTTGTTGCGTAGCACACTAACAACGCAGTGAACCGAGATCCAATCTTCGGTCTCACCCATAAACGATAAAAAAGAAGAAATATAAACTAGAAAAAGAATCAAAGCATTTCAAACAAACCACAAGACAAGATATATATAGAAAAACCCCAATAAGGGTAAAATAATAATCACGGATGCAAACTTCTACTATGAAGAAAAATGAAGATTACAAGGCAATATACTAACATCTCCCTTAGAAGTACAGAGAAAACCCTTTGTCCATACCTTAGAATAACTCTCATAATACCTAAAAAAGTCATGGGGACCCCTATTTATAGTTTAGACAATTCCCCTTTTGCACCTCTGCGAAAATCGACTCAAAAATCTGCAGTCTGCATCAAATTCAAAAATGAATTTGCGTAATGTCGACTGGTCGATCAGGGTGCTCGATTGGTCGAGCATGGATCTCGACCGGTCGAGTACCGCAGAACTAAAAAATGATGCTCGCTGGACTTTAAGTCGAGCCAATCCACGACTGGTTGAGTGGGCCACTCGACCAATCGAGTAGCCGTCCAGGTGTGGCTCCACATCTCAACACTTAGCTATGTTAATAATTGATGATTGGAATTGATAGTCGATTTTTGATTCATGAGATTTGACTGAGTATAAATGGAACTTAAATCTATGATAATAATACTAACTAGGCAAATTTTGTGAAGCATATCAAATAATTTAAGTATACTTAATGTATAAGTTATGACGTAGATTTCAAATCTGAAGTATATGCAAAGTGCCCGAAATCTGGGTCGTAATAATCAAAATTACAATGTAAAGTTAAAAATTGTTGATGAAAATGTATAAATAGCTTAGAAATTGTCATAATAAGAACAATTATGCAAAATTGCCAATTTTTTGATATTTGTGATTTGCGTTTACCAAACAAGTTTGTGTAAGTGCTTATTTTTATATAGAAAATTTTATAAAATAATATGTTACTACAAGAAATCCTACTTTTAGCGACGAAAATTTTCGTCGCTAAAAGACAGATTTTCGTAGCTAAAGGTTTTTAGCGACGAAATTTTTCGTCACTAAATTTGTCGTTAATACACCGTCCCTATAAACTTTCAGCAGCAAAAAAATTCAAATCGTTGCTAAATAGAAGCTTTTTAGCGATGAAACTTTCGTCGCTAAAAAAACTGTATAGGACTTTTAGCAGCAAAAATTTTCGCTGTAAAAAATAATCGTTCCACTTTCGTTGCTATAAAAATCTGTGGAAGACTTTTAACAGCAAAAACTTTCGTCGCTACAAAACTGTACAAGACTTTTAGCAGCGAAAATTTTCGCTGCAAAAAATAATTGTTCCACTTTTAGCAATGAAAGGTTTCGTTACTAAAAAATCTATGGAAGACTTTTAGCAACGAAAATTTTCGCTGCTAAAAATGTTCATTAAACTTTTCGCGATGACACTTTTCATAGCTAAAAAAATATTACACGACTATTAGTAGTGAAAAGTTTTGTTGCTAAAAATACATTTTCTAGTTTTAGTGACAAACAGTTTCACAGCAAAAAATGCTCTACAAGACTTTTAGCAACGAAAATTTCTTCCCTATAATATTTAGAAAACTGTTAGTAACGAAAATTTTCGTCGCTAAAAATAGGTGCAAAACTTTTAGCAGCGAAAAGTTTCGTCGCTAAAAGTATCTTTTTTTAAAAAAATATCCAATAAAAAATTTCGTACAAAATACCTGATAAACACCTGTTGCAATATATTTCATCATATTCATCTTGATATACTTGTTATATCATCATATTCATATTCACATCCTGATATACACCTGTTATGTATCATATTTTTCCTGATATACTCCTATTATATCATAATACACCTATCAAATTTCATCATATTCACATTCAGATCCATCTAACCCAAACTAGTAAATCCATCCAAACATAAACTACATACATCCAAACACAAACAATCTTAAACGCATCACATTCATTCACGCATAAATACATATAAGTTTAAAATTATAAATAAAAAAGAAAAAATCATAAGGATGAAAGAGAAGGTGGTGAGGCATTGGTGGATAAGCGTGCTGCGAAAGCCTAAAACATCTCCGTCATTCGTCGCTCATGCTCCACTTACATCTCCTCCATCTTCCTCTCCTGCTCCTCCTTCTGCCTCGCTAGCTGATCCTCCATCTTCCTCTCTTGCTCGTCCCTCTGCCTCGCCAACTCCTCCATCATCTTCCTCTCCTGCTCCTCCCCGTACTTCTCCACCTGATCTCTGATGTCATCGATGACAACCCGTTGCTGCTGAACCTCTCTCTCTGCGTATCAGCTCGGCGTATGGCGCTGTCGTCAATGACGACGGATCGGCTGGAGGCAGCTCTAGTGGGTGCCATGAGATTGGAACCATGGCCAAGCCCACGCACATATCTAGAATGGGTGTTAAGCACATAACTCAGGATCTCTGACTCACTGCGCTGAGTACCATCGGGAGTGGGCTGACTGCGTAAGGTGTCCATCTCTGGTTCGGGATCACGTTTAGGTTTGAATATTCAAGTTTAGGTTTAGGTTTAGGCTACAGAGTTGAGCTTAGGATTTGGTGTAGGTTTAGGTTTAAGGATTTGAGAATAGGTTAAGGTTTTAATTTAGGAAATTGGATTCGGGTTCAGGATCAGGTTTAGGCTTAGATTTTCAAATTTAGGTTTAGGTTTAGGTTTAGGTTAGGGAGTTGAGATTAGGTGTGGGTTTTGGTTTAGGGATTTGAGAATAAATTTAGGTTTTAGGTTTAGGTTTAGTGTAGGTTATAGGTTTTGGTTTTGGTTTAGGTTATAGGTTTTGGTTAAGGTTACAAGTTATAGGTTTAGGTTTAGGTTAAGGTTAGGTTTAGGTTATAGGTTTAGGTTTAGGTTAAGGTTAGGTTTAGGTTATAGATTTTGGGATTTGGAAATAGTTTTAGGTTATAAGTATAGGTTTAGGTTTGGTTATAGGTTTTGGAATTTGAGAATGGGTTCAGGTTTAGGTTATAGGTTTTGGTTTTGGTTTAGGTTATAGGTTTTGGTTAAGGTTATAGGTTATAGGTTTAGGTTTAGGTTAAGGTTAGGTTTAAGTTATAGGTTTTGGGATTTGGGAATAGTTTTAGGTTATTAGTATAGGTTTAGGTTAGGTTATAGGTTTTGGGAATTGATAATGGGTTCGGGTTTAGGTTATAGGTTATAGGTTTAGGATAAGGTTTAGGTTTAGGTTTAGGTTAAGGTTATAGGTTTTAGGATTTGAGAATGGGTTCGGGTTTAGGTTATAAGTTTTGGTTTTGGTTTAGGTTATAAGTTTTGGGATTTGAGAATGGGTTCGGGTTTAGGTTATAGGTTTTGGTTTTGGTTTAGGTTATAGGTTTTGGTTTAGGTTATAGGTTATAGGTTTAGGATAAGGTTTAGATTTAGGTTTAGGTTATAGGTTTTGGGATTTGAGAATGGGTTCGGGTTTAGGTTATAGGTTTTGGTTTTGGTTTAGGTTATAGGTTTTGGGATTTGAGAATGGGTTCGGGTTTAGGTTATAGGTTTAGATTATAGGTTTTGGTTAAGGTTATAGGTTATAGGTTTAGGTTTAGGTTTAGGTTAAGGTTAGGTTTAGTTATAGGTTTTGGGATTTGGGAATAGTTTTAGGTTATAAGTATAGGTTTAGGTTAGGTTATAGGTTTTGGGATTTGATAACGGGTTGGGGTTTAGGTTATAGGTTGTCGTTTTGGTTTAGGTTATAGGTTTTGATTCAGGTTATAGGTTTAGGATAAGGTTTAGGATTAGGTTTAGGTTATATATTTTGGGATTTGAGAATGGGTCCGGGTTTAGGTTATAGGTTTTGATTTTGGCTTAGGTTATAAGTTTTGGGATTTGAGAATGGGTTCGGGTTTAGGTTATAGCTTTTGGTTTTGGTTTAGGTTATCGGTTTTGGTTTCGGTTATAGGTTATATGTTTAGGATAAGGTTTAGGTTTAGGTTTAGGTTATAGGTTTTGGGATTTGAGAATGGGTTCGGGTTTAAGTTATAGGTTTTAGTTTTGGTTTTGGTTTAGGTTATAGGTTTTGGGATTTGAGAATGGGTTCAGGTTTAGGTTATAGGTTTTGGTTTTAGTTTAGGTGATAGGTTTTGGTTAAGGTTATAGGTTATAGGTTTAGGTTATAGGTTTTGGGATTTGGGAATAGTTTTAGGTTATAAGTATATGTTTAGGTTAGGTTATAGGTTAAGGTTTAGGGATATGTTATAGGTTTTGAGATTTGAGAATGGGTTCGGATTTAGGTTATAGGTTTGGGTTTTGGTTTAGGTTATAAGTTTTGGTTAAGGTTAGGTTTAGGTTATAGGTATTCGGATTTGAGAATGGGTTCGGGTTTAGGTTATAGGTTTTGGTTTTGGTTTGGGTTATAGGTTTTGGTTAAGGTTACAGGTTATAGGTTTAGGTTTAGGTTAAGGTTAGGTTTAGGAAATAGGTTTTGGGATTTGGGAATAGTTTTGGGTTATAAATATATGTTTAGGTTAGGTTATAGGTTTTGGGATTTGAGAATGGGTTCGGGTTTAGGTTATAAGTTTTGGTTTTGGTTTAGGTTATTGGTTTTGGTTAAGGTTATGGGTTATAGGTTTAGGTTTCAGTTAAGGTTAGGTTTAGGTTATAGGTTTTGGAATTTGAGAATGGGTTTAGGTTTAGGTTATGGGTTTTGGTTAAGATTATAGGTTTTGGGATATGGGAATAGTTTTAGGTTATAAGTATAGGTTTAGGTTTGGTTATAGGTTTTGGGATTTGATAATGGGTTCGGGTTTAGGTTATAGGTTTTAGTTTTGGTTTAGGTTATAGGTTATAGGTTTAGGATAATGTTTTGGTTTAGGTTAAGGTTATAGGTTTTGGGATTTGAGAATGGGTTCGGGTTTAGGTAATAGGTTTCGATTATGGTTTAGGTTATAGGTTTTGGGATTTGAGAATGGGTTGGGGTTTAGGTTATAGGTTTTGGTTTTGGTTTAGGTTATAGGTTTTGGTTTTGGTTATAGGTTATAGGTTTAGGATAAGGTTTAGGTTTAGGGTTAGGTTATAGGTTTTGGGATTTGAGAATGGGTTCGGGTTTAGGTTATAGGTTTTAGTTATGGTTTAGGTTATAAGTTTTGGGATTTGAAATTGGGTTCGGGTTTAGGTTATAGGTTTTGGTTTTGGTTTAGGTTATAGGTTTTTGGATTTGGGAATGGGTTCGGGTTTAAGTTATATGTTTTGGTTTTTATATAGGTTTTGGTTATGGTTTAGTTTATAGGTTTTGGTTATGGTTATAGGTTATAAGTTTAGGTTTAGGTTAAGGTTAGGTTTAGGTTATAGGTTTTGGGATTTGGAAATTGTTTTTGGTTATAAGTATAGGTTTAGGTTAGGTTATAGGTTTTATGATTTGATAATGGGTTCGGGTTTAGGTTATAGGTTTTGGTTTTGGTTTAGGTTATAGGTTTTGGTTTAGGTTATAGGTTATAGGTTTAGGATAAGGTTTAGGTTTAAGTTTAGGTTATAGGTTTTGGGATTTGAGAATGGGTTCGGGTTTAGGTTATAGGTTTTGGTTGTGGTTTTGGTTATAGGTTTTGGGATTTGAGAATCGGTTCGAGTTTAAGTTATAGGTTTTGGTTTTGGTTTATGTTATAGGTTTTGGTTAAGGTTATAGGTTATAGGTTTAGGTTTAGGTTAAGGTTAGGTTTAGGTTATAGGTTTTGGGATTTGATAATGGGTACGGTTTTAGGTTATAGGTTTTGGTTTTGGTTTAGGTTATAGGTTATAGGTTTAGGATAAGGTTTAGGTTTAGGTTTAGGTTATAGGTTTTGGGATTTGAGAATGGGTTCGTGTTTAGGTTATAAGTTTTGGTTTTGGTTTAGGTTATAAATTTTGGGATTTGAGAATGGGTTTGAGTTTAGGTTATATGTTTTGGCTTTGGTTTAGGTTAAAGGTTTTGGTTTAGGTTATGGGTTATAGGTTTAGGATAAGGTTTAGATTTAAGTTTAGGTTATAGGTTTTGGGATTTGAGAATGGGTTCGGGTTTAGGTTATAGGTTTTGGGATTTGAGAATGGGTTCGGGTTTAGGTTATAGGTTTTGGTTTTGGTTTAGGTTATAGGTTTTGGGATTTGAGAATGGGTTCGGGTTTAGGTTATAGGTTTTGGTTTTGGTTTAGGTTATTGGTTTTGGTTAAGGTTATAGGTTATAGGTTTAGGTTTATGTTTAGGTTAAGGTTAGGTTTAGTTATAGGTTTTGGGATTTGGGAATAGTTTTAGGTTATAAGTATAGGTTTAGGTTAGGTTATAGGTTTTGGGATTTGAAAACGGGTTGGGGTTTAGGTTATAGGTTTTGGTTTTGGTTTAGGTTATAGGTTTTGATTCAGGTTATAGGTTTAGGATAAGGTTTAGGATTAGGTTTAGTTTATATGTTTTGGGATTTGAGAATGGGTTCGGGTTTAGGTTATAGGTTTTGGTTTTGGTTTAAGTTATAAGTTTTGGGATTTGAGAATGGGTTCGGGTTTAGGTTATAGCTTTTAGTTTTGGTTTAGGTTATCGGTTTTGGTTTCGGTTATAGGTTATAGGTTTAGGATAAGGTTTAGGTTTAGGTTTAGGTTATAGGTTTTGGGATTTGAGAATGGGTTCGAGTTTAAGTTATAGGTTTTAGTTTTGGTTTTGGTTTAGGTAATAGGTTTTGAGATTTGAGAATGGGTTCAGGTTTAGGTTATAGGTTTTGGGATTTGGGAATAGTTTTAGGTTTTAAGTATAGGTTTAGGTTAGGTTATAGGTTAAGGTTTCGGGATATGTTATAGGTTTTGAGATTTGAGAATGGGTTCGGATTTAGGCTATAGGTTTGGGTTTTGGTTTTGGTTATAAGTTTTGGTTAAGGTTAGGTTTAGGTTATAGGTATTCGGATTTGAGAATGGGTTCGGGTTTAGGTTATAGGTTTTGGTTTCGGTTTAGGTTATAGGTTTTGGTTAAGGTTACAGGTTATAGGTTTAGGTTTAGGTCAAGGTTAGGTTTAGGCAATAGGTTTTGAGATTTGGGAATAGTTTTGGGTTATAAGTATATGTTTAGGTTAGGTTATAGGTTTTGGGATTTGAGAATGGGTTCGGGTTTAGGTTATAAGTTTTGGTTTTGGTTTAGGTTATAGGTTTTGGTTAAGGTTATGGGTTATAGGTTTAGGTTTCAGTTAAGGTTAGGTTTAGGTTATAGGTTTTGGAATTTGAGAATGGGTTTAGGTTTGGGTTATTGGTTTTGGTTAAGATTATAGGTTTAAGTTATAGGTTTTGGGATATGGGAATAGTTTTAGGTTACAAGTATAGTTTTAGGTTGGGTTATAGGTTTTGGGATTTGATAATGGGTTCGGTTTTAGGTTATAGGTTTTGGTTTTGATTTAAGTTATAGGTTTTGGTTTAGGTTATAGGTTTTGGTTTTGGTTTAAGTTATAGGTTTTGGTTTAGGTTATAGGTTATGGGTTTAGGATAATGTTTTCGTTTAGGTTTAGGTTATAGGTTTTGGGATTTGAGAATGGGTTCGGGTTTAGGTAATAGGTTTCGGTTATGGTTCAGGTTATAGGTTTTGGGATTTGAGAATGGGTTGGGGTTTAGGTTATAGGTTTTGGTTTTGGTTTAGGTTATAGGTTTTGGTTTAGGTTATAGGTTATAGGTTTAGGTTTAGGGTTAGGTTATAGGTTTTGGGATTTGAGAATGGGTTCGGGTTTAGGTTATAGGTTTTAGTTATGGTTTAGGTTATAAGTTTTGGGATTTGAGATTGGGTTCGGGTTTAGGTTATAGGTTTTGGTTTTGGTTTAGGTTATAGGTTTTGGGAGTTGGGAATGGGTTCGGGTTTAGGTTATATGTTTTGGTTTTTTTTTAGGTTTTGGTTATGGTTTAGTTTATAGGTTTTGGTTATGGTTATAGGTTATAAGTTTAGGTTCAGGTTAAGGTTAGATTTAGGTTATAGGTTTTGGGATTTGGAAATAGTTTTAGGTTAGAAGTATAGGTTTAGGTTAGGTTATCGGTTTTATGATTTGATAATGGGTTCAGGATTAGGTTATAAGTTTTGGTTTTGGTTTAGGTTACAGGTTTTGGTTTCGGTTATAGGTTATAGGTTTAAGATAAGGTTTAGGTTTAGGTTAGGTTATAGGTTTTGGGATTTGAGAATGGGTTCGGGTTTAGGTTATAGGTTTTGGTTTTGGTTTTGGTTATAGGTTTTGGGATTTGAGAATCGGTTCGGGTTTAAGTTATAGGTTTTGGTTTTGGTTTATGTTATAGGTTTTGGTTAAGGTTATAGGTTATAGGTTTAGGTTTAGGTTAAGGTTAGGTTTATGTTATATGTTTTGGGATTTGATAATGGGTACGGGTTTAGGTTATAGTTTTTAGTTCTGGTTTAGGTTATAGGTTATAGGTTTAGGATAAGGTTTAGGTTTAGGTTTAGGTTATAGGTTTTGGGATTTGAGAATGGGTTCGGGTTTAGGTTATAAGTTTTGGTTTTGGTTTAGGTTATAAGTTTTGAGATTTGAGAATGGGTTCGGGTTTAGGTTATAGGTTTTGGTTTTGGTTTAGGTTATAGGTTTTAGTTTAGGTTATAGGTTATAGGTTTAGGATAAGGTTTAGATTTAGGTTTAGGTTATAGGTTTTGGGATTTGAGATTGGGTTCGGGTTTAGGTTATAGGTTTTGGTTTTGGTTTATGTTATAGGTTTTGGGATTTGAGAATGGGTTCGGGTTTAGGTTATAGGTTTTGGTTTTGGTTTAGGTTATAGGTTTTGGTTAAGGTTATAGGTTATAGGTTTAGGTTTAGGTTTAGGTTAAGGTTAGGTTTAGTTATAGGTTTTGGGATTTGGGAATAGTTTTAGGTTATAAGTATAGGTTTAGGTTAGCTTATAGGTTTTGGGATTTGATAACGGGTTGGGGTTTAGGTTATAGGTTTTCGTTTTGGTTTAGGTTATAGGTTTTGATTCAGGTTATAGGTTTAGGATTAGGTTTAGGTTATATGTTTTGGGATTTGAGAATGGGTCTGGGTTTAGGTTATAGGTTTTGATTTTGGTTTAGGTTATAAGTTTTGGGATTTGAGAATGGGTTCGGGTTTAGGTTATAGGTTTTGGTTTTGGTTTAGGTTATAAGTTTTTGGATTTGGGAATGGGTTCGGGTTTAAGTTATATGTTTTGGTTTTTATTTAGGTTTTGGTTATGGTTTAGTTTATAGGTTTTGGTTATGGTTATAGGTTATAAGTTTAGGTTCAGGTTAAGGTTAGGTTTAGGTTATAGGTTTTGGGATTTGGAAATAGTTTTAGGTTATAAGTATAGGTTTAGGTTAGGTTATAGGTTTTATGATTTGATAATGTGTTCGGGTTTAGGTTATAGGTTTTGGTGTTGGTTTAGGTTATAGGTTATAGGTTATAAGTCTAGTAGAAGGTTTAGGTTTAAGTTTAGCTTATATATTTTGGGATTTGAGAATGGGTTCGGGTTTAGGTTATAGGTTTTGTTTTTGGTTTTGGTTATAGGTTTTGGGATTTGAGAATCGGTTTGGGTTTAAGTTATAGGTTTTGGTTTTGGTTTATGTTATAGGTTTTGGTTAAGGTTATAGGTTATAGGTTTAGGTTTAGGTTTAGGTTAAGGTTAGGTTTAGGATATAGGTTTTGGGATTTGATAATGGGTACGGGTTTAGGTTATAGTTTTTAGTTTTGGTTTAGGTTATAGGTTATAGGTTTAGGATAAGGTTTAGGTTTAGGTTTAGGTTATAGGTTTTGGGATTTGAGAATGGGTTCGGGTTTAGGTTATAAGTTTTGGTTTTGGCTTAGGTTATAAGTTTTGGGATTTGAGAATGGGTTCGGGTTTAGGTTATAGGTTTTGGGATTTGAGAATGGGTTCGGGTTTAGGTTATAGGTTTTGGTTTAGGTTCTAGGTTATAGGTTTAGGATAAGGTTTAGATTTAGGTTTAGGTTATAGGTTTTGGGATTTGAGAATGGGTTCAGGTTTAGGTTATAGGTTTTGGTTTTGGTTTAGGTTATAGGTATTAGGATTTGAGAATGGGTTCGGTTTCAGGTTATAGGTTTTAGTTTTGGTTTAGGTTATAGGTTTTGGTTTAGGTTATATGTTTAGGTTTATGTTAAGGTTAGGTTTAGGTTATAGGTTTTTGGAATTTGGGAATAGTTTTAGGTTATAAGTATAGGTTTAGGTTAGGTTATAGGTTTTGGGATTTGATAACGGGTTGGGGTTTAGGTTATAGGTTTTCATTTTGGTTTAGGTGATAGGTTATAGGTTTAGGATAAGGTTTAGGTTTAGGTTTAGGTTATAGGTTTTGGGATTTGAGAATGGGTTCGGGTTTAGGTTATAAGTTTTGGTTTTGGTTTAGGTTATAAGTTTTGGGATTTGAGAATGGGTTTGGGTTTAGGTTTTAGGTTTTGGTTTTGGTTTAGGTTATAGGTTTTGGTTTAGGTTATAGGTTTTGGTTTCGGTTATAGGTTATAGGTTTAAGATAAGGTTTAGGTTTAGGTTAGGTTATAGGTTTTGGGATTTGAGAATGGGTTCGGGTTTAGGTTATAGGTTTTGGTTTTGGTTTTGGTTATAGGTTTTGGGATTTGAGAATCGGTTCGGGTTTAAGTTATAGGTTTTGGTTTTGGTTTATGTTATAGGTTTTGGTTAAGGTTATAGGTTATAGGTTTAGGTTTAGGTTAAGGTTAGGTTTAGGTTATATGTTTTGGGATTTGATAATGGGTACGGGTTTAGGTTATAGTTTTTAGTTCTGGTTTAGGTTATAGGTTATAGGTTTAGGATAAGGTTTAGGTTTAGGTTTAGGTTATAGGTTTTGGGATTTGATAATGGGTTCGGGTTTAGGTTATAAGTTTTGGTTTTGGTTTAGGTTATAAGTTTTGAGATTTGAGAATGGGTTCGGGTTTAGGTTATAGGTTTTGGTTTTGGTTTAGGTTATAGGTTTTAGTTTAGGTTATAGGTTATAGGTTTAGGATAAGGTTTAGATTTAGGTTTAGGTTATAGGTTTTGGAATTTGAGAATGGGTTCGGGTTTAGGTTATAGGTTTTGGTTTTGGTTTATGTTATAGGTTTTTGGATTTGAGAATGGGTTCGGGTTTAGGTTATAGGTTTTGGTTTTGGTTTAGGTTATAGGTTTTGGTTAAGGTTATAGGTTATAGGTTTAGGTTTAGGTTTAGGTTAAGGTTAGGTTTAGTTATAGGTTTTGGGATTTGGGAATAGTTTTAGGTTATAAGTATAGGTTTAGGTTAGCTTATAGGTTTTGGGATTTGATAACGGGTTGGGGTTTAGGTTATAGGTTTTTGTTTTGGTTTAGGTTATAGGTTTTGATTCAGGTTATAGGTTTAGGATAAGGTTTAGGATTAGGTTTAGGTTATATGTTTTGGGATTTGAGAATGGGTCCGGGTTTAGGTTATAGGTTTTGATTTTGGTTTAGGTTATAAGTTTTGGGATTTGAGAATGGGTTCAGGTTTAGGTTATAGGTTTTGGTTTTGGTTTAGGTTATAAGTTTTTGGATTTGGGAATGGGTTCGGGTTTAAGTTATATGTTTTAGTTTTTATTTAGGTTTTGGTTATGGTTTAGTTTATAGGTTTTGGTTATGGTTATAGGTTATAAGTTTAGGTTCAGGTTAAGGTTAGGTTTAGGTTCTAGGTTTTGGGATTTGGAAATAGTTTTAGGTTATAAGTATAGGTTTAGGTTAGGTTATAGGTTTTATGATTTGATAATGTGTTCGGGTTTAGGTTATAGGTTTTGGTGTTGGTTTAGGTTATAGGTTATAGGTTATAAGTCTAGTAGAAGGTTTAGGTTTAAGTTTAGCTTATATATTTTGGAATTTGAGAATGGGTTCGGGTTTAGGTTATAGGTTTTGTTTTTGGTTTTGGTTATAGGTTTTGGGATTTGAGAATCGGTTTGGGTTTAAGTTATAGGTTTTGGTTTTGGTTTATGTTATAGGTTTTGGTTAAGGTTATAGGTTATAGGTTTAGGTTTAGGTTTAGGTTAAGGTTAGGTTTAGGATATAGGTTTTGGGATTTGATAATGGGTACGGGTTTAGGTTATAGTTTTTAGTTTTGGTTTAGGTTATAGGTTATAGGTTTAGGATAAGGTTTAGGTTTAGGTTTAGGTTATAGGTTTTGGGATTTGAGAATGGGTTCGGGTTTAGGTTATAAGTTTTGGTTTTGGCTTAGGTTATAAGTTTTGGGATTTGAGAATGGGTTCGGGTTTAGGTTATAGGTTTTGGGATTTGAGAATGGGTTCGGGTTTAGGTTATAGGTTTTGGTTTTGGTTTAGGTTATAGGTATTAGGATTTGAGAATGGGTTCGGTTTCAGGTTATAGGTTTTAGTTTTGGTTTAGGTTATAGGTTTTGGTTTAGGTTATATGTTTAGGTTTATGTTAAGGTTAGGTTTAGGTTATAGGTTTTTGGAATTTGGGAATAGTTTTAGGTTATAAGTATAGGTTTAGGTTAGGTTATAGGTTTTGGGATTTGATAACGGGTTGGGGTTTAGGTTATAGGTTTTCATTTTGGTTTAGGTGATAGGTTATAGGTTTAGGATAAGGTTTAGGTTTAGGTTTAGGTTATAGGTTTTGGGATTTGAGAATGGGTTCGGGTTTAGGTTATAAGTTTTGGTTTTGGTTTAGGTTATAAGTTTTGGGATTTGAGAATGGGTTCGGGTTTAGGTTTTAGGTTTTGGTTTTGGTTTAGGTTATAGGTTTTGTTTTAGGTTATAGGTTATTGGTTTAGGATAAGGTTTAGATTTAGGTTTAGGTTCTAGGTTTTGGGATTTGAGAATGGTTTTGGGCTTAGGTTATAGGTTTTGGTTTTGGTTTAGGTTATAGGTTTTAAGATTTGAGAATGGGTTCGGGTTTAGGTTATAGGTTTTGGTTTTGGTTTAGGTTATAGGTTTTGGTTAAGGTTATAGGTTATAGGTTTAGGTTTATGTTTAGGTTAAGGTTAGGTTTAGTTATAAGTTTTACGATTTGGGAATAGTTTTAGGTTATAAGTATAGGTTTAGGTTAGGTTAAAGGTTTTGGGATTTGATAACGGGTTCGGGTTTAGGTTATAGGTTTTCATTTTGGTTTAGGTTATAGGTTATAGGTTTAGGATAAGGTTTAGGTTTAGGTTTGGGTTATAGGTTTTGGGATTTGAGAATGAGTTCGGGTTTAGGTTATAAGTTTTGGTTTTGGTTTTGGTTATAAGTTTTGGGATTTGAGAATGGGTTCGGGTTTAGGTTATAGGTTTTGGTTTTGGTTTAGGTTATAGGTTTTGGTTAAGGTTATAGGTTATAGGTTTACGTTTAGGTTATGGTTAGGTTTAAGTTATAGGTTTTTGGGATTTGGGAATAGTTTTAGGTTATAAGTATAGGTTTAGGTTAGGTTATAGGTTTTGGGATTTGATAATGGGTTCGGGTTTAGGTTATAGGTTATAGGTTTAGGATAAGGTTTAGGTTTAGGTTAAGGTTATAGGTTTTGGGATTTAGGAATGGGTTCGGGTTTAGGTTATAAGTATTGGTTTTGGTTTAGGTTATAAGTTTTGGGATTTGATAATGGGTTCGGGTTTAGGTTATAGGTTTTGGTTTTGGTTTAGGTTATAGGTTTTGGTTTAGGTTATAGGTTATAGGTTTAGGATAAGGTTTAGATTTAAGTTTAGTTTATAGGTTTTGGGATTTGAGAATGGGTTCGGGTTTAGGTTATAGGTTTTGGTTTTGGTTTAGGTTATAGGTTTTGGGATTTAAGAATGGGTTCGGGTTTAGGTTATAGGTTTTGGTTTTAGTTTATGTTATAGGTTTTGGTTAAGGTTATAGGTTATAGGTTTAGGTTAAGGTTAGGTTTAATTATAGGTTTTGGGATTTGGGAATAGTTTTAGGTTATAAGTATAGGTTTAGGTTAGGTTATAGGTTTTGGGATTTGATAACGGGTTGGGGTTTAGGTTATAGGTTTTCGTTTTGGTTTAGGTTATAGGTTTTGATTCGGGTTATAGGTTTAGGATAAGGTTTAGGATTAGGTTTAGGTTATATGTTTTGGGATTTGAGAATGGGTCCGGGTTTAGGTTATAGGTTTTGATTTTGGTTTAGGTTATAAGTTTTGAGATTTGAGAATGGGTTCGGGTTTAGGTTATAGGTTTTGGTTTTGGTTTAGGTTATAGGTTTTTGAATTTGGGAATGGGTTCGGGTTTAAGTTATATGTTTTGGTTTTTATTTAGGTTTTGGTTATGGTTTAGTTTATAGGTTTTGGTTATGGTTATAGGTTATTAGTTTAGGTTCAGGTTAAGGTTCGGTTTAGGTTATAGGGTTTAGGATTTGGAAATAGTTTTAGGTTATAAGTATAGGTTTAGGTTAGGTTATAGGTTTTATGATTTGATAATCTGTTCGGGTTTAGGTTATAGGTTTTGGTTTTGGTTTAGGTTATAGGTTTTGGTTTAGGTTATAGGTTATAGGTTTAGGATAAGTTTTAGGTTTAAGTTTTGGTTATATGTTTTGGGATTTGAGAATGGGTTCGGATTTAGGTTATAGGTTTTGGTTTTTGTTTTGGTTATAGGTTTTGGGATTTGAGAATCGGTTCGGGTTTAAGTTATAGGTTTTGGTTTTGATTTATGTTATAGGTTTTGGTTAAGGTTATAGGTTATAGGTTTAGGTTTAGGTTAAGGTTAGGTTCAGGTTATAGGTTTTGGGATTTGAGAATGGGTTCGGGTTTAGGTTATTGGTTTTGATTTTGGTTTAGGTTATTGGTTTTAGAATTTGGGAATGGGTTCAGGTTTAGGTTATAGGTTTTGGTTTTGGTTTAGGTTATAAGTTTTGGTTTAGGTTATAGGTTATAGGTTTAGGTTTAGGTTTAATTTTTAGGTTTTGGGATTTGGGAATAGTTTTTGGTTATAAGTATAGGTTTAGGTTAGGTTATAGGTTTTGGGATTTGAGAATGGGTTCGGGTTTTGGTTATAGGTTTTGGTTTTTATTTAGGTTATTGGTTTTGGTTAAGGTTATAGGTTATAGGTTCAAGTTTAGGTTATAGGTTTTGGGATTTGGGCGTAGTTTTAGGTTATAAGTATAGGTTTAGGTTGGGTTATAGGTTTTATGATTTGAGAATGGGTTCGGGCTTAGGTTATAGGTTTTGATTTAGGTTTAGGTTATAGGTTATAGGTTTAAGTTTAGGTTAAGGTTAGGTTTAGGTTATAGATTTTGGGATTTGGGAATAGTTTTAGGTTATATGTATAGTTTTAGGTTAGGTTAAAGGTTTTGGGATTTGATAATGGGTTTGGGTTTAGGTTATAGGTTTTTATTTTTGGTTTAGGTTATAAGTTTTGGTTTTGCTTTTGGTTATAGGCTTTGGGATTTGGGAATGGGTTTGGGTTTAGGTTATAGGTTTTGGTTTTGGTTTAGGTTATAGGTTTTGGTTAAGGTTACATGTTATAGGTTTAGGTTTAGATTTAGGTTTTACATTTTGGGATTTGGGAATAGTTTTAGGCTATATGTATAGGTTTAGGTTAGGTTATAGGTTTTGGGATTTGAGAATGGGTTCGGGTTTAGGTTATAGGTTTTGGTTTTGGTTTAGGTTATAGGTATTAGGATTTGAGAATGGGTTCGGGTTTAGGTTATAGGTTTTAGTTTTTGTTTAGGTTATAGGTTTTGGTTTAGGTTTATGTTAAGGTTAGGTTTAGGTTATAGGTTTTGTGATTTGTTAATAGTTTTAGGTTATAAGTATACGTTTAGGTTAGGTTATAGGTTTTGGGATTTGAAAATGGGTTTGGGTTTAGGTTGTAGGTTTTTATTTTGGTTTAGGTTATAGGTTTTGGTTTAGGTTATAGGTTATAGGTTTAGGATAAGGTTTAGGTTTAGGTTTAGGTTATAGGTTTTGGGATTTGAGAATGGGTTCGGGTTTAGGTTATAAGTTTTGGTTTTGATTTAGGTTATAAGTTTTGGGATTTGAGAATGGGTTCGGGTTTAGGTTATAGGTTTTGGTTTTGGTTTAGGTTATAGGTTTTGATTTAGGTTATAGGTTAGTGGTTTAGGATAAGGTTTAGATTTCGGTTTAGGTTATAGGTTTTGGGATTTGAGAATGGGTTCGGGTTTAGGTTATAGGTTTTAGTTTTGGTTTAGGTTATAGGTTTTAGGATTTGAGAATGGGTTCGGGTTTAGGTTATAGGTTTTGGTTTTGGTTTAGGTTATATGTTTTGGTTAAGGTTATAGGTTATATGTTTAGGTTTAGGTTTAGGTTAAGGTTAGGTTTAGTTATAGGTTTTGGGATTTGGGAATAGTTTTAGGTTATAAGTATAGGTTTAGGTTAGGTTATAGGTTTCGGGATTTGATAACGAGTTCGGGTTTAGGTTATAGGTTTTCGTTTTGGTTTAGGTTATAGGTTATAGGTTTAGGATAAGGTTTAGGTTTAGGTTTAGGTTATAGGTTTTGGGATTTGAGAATGGGTTCGGGTTTAGGTTATAAGTTTTGGTTTTGGTTTAGGTTATAAGTTTTGGGATTTGAGAATGGGTTCGGGTTTAGGTTATAGGTTTTGGTTTTGGTTTAGGTTATAGGTTTTGGTTAAGGTTATAGGTTATAGGTTTAGGTTTAGGTTAAGGTTAGGTTTAAGTTATAAGTTTTGGGATTTGGGAATAGTTTTAGGTTATAAGTATAGGTTTAGGTTAGGTTATAGGTTTTGGGATTTGTTAATGGGTTCGGGTTTAGGTTATTGGTTATAGGTTTAGGATAAGGTTTAGGTTTAGGTTAAGGTTATAGGTTTTGGGATTTGAGAATGGGTTCGGGTTTTGGTTATAAGTTTTGGTGTCGGTTTAGGTTATAAGTTTTAGGATTTGAGAATGGGTTCGGGTTTAGGTTATAGGTTTTGGTTTTAGTTTAGGTTATAGGTTTTGGTTTATGTTATAGGTTATAGGTTTAGGATAAGGTTTAGATTTAGGTTTAGGTTATAGGTTTTGGGATTTGAGAATGGGTTAGGGTTTAGGTTATAGGTTTTGGTTTTGGTTTAGGTTATAGGTTTTGCATTTTGAGAATGGGTTCGGGTTTAGGTTATAGGTTTTGGTTTTGGTTTAGGTTATAGGTTTTGGTTAAGGTTATAGGTTATAGGTTTAGGTTTAGGTTTAGGTTAAGGTTAGGTTTAGTTATAGGTTTTGGGATTTGGGATTAGTTTTAGGTTATAAGTATAGGTTTAGGTTAGGTTATAGGTTTTGGGATTTGATAACGGGTTGGGGTTTAGGTTATAGGTTTTCATTTTGGTTTAGGTTATAGGTTTTGATTCACGTTATAGGTTTAGGATAAGGTTTAGGATTAGGTTTAGGTTATATGTTTTGGGATTTGAGAATGGGTCCGGGTTTAGGTTATAGGTTTTGATTTTGGTTTAGGTTATAAGTTTTGGGATTTGAGAATGGGTTCGGGTTTAGATTATAGGTTTTGGTTTCGGTTTACGTTATAGGTTTTTGGATTTGGGAATGGGTTCAGGTTTAAGTTATATGTTTTGGTTTTTATTTAGGCTTTGGTTATGGTTTAGTTTATAGGTTTTGGTTATGGTTATAGGTTGTAAGTTTAGGTTCAAGTTAAGGTTAGGTTTAGGTTATAGGTTTTAGGATTTGGAAATAGTTTTAGGTTATAAGTATAGGTTTAGGTTAGGTTATAGGTTTTATGATTTGATAATGTGTTCTGGTTTAGGTTATAGGTTTTGGTTTTGGTTTAGGTTATAGGTTTTGGTTTAGGTTATAGGTTATAGGTTTAGGATAAGTTTTAGGTTTAAGTTTAGGTTATAAGTTTTGGGATTTGAGAATGGGTTTGGGTTTAGGTTATAGGTTTTGGTTTTGGTTTTGGTTTTGGTTATAGGTTTTGGGATTTGAGAATCGGTTCGGGTTTAAGTTATAGGTTTTGGTTTTGGTTTATGTTATAGGTTTTGGTTAAGGTTATAGGTATAGGTTTAGGTTTAGGTTAAGGTTAGGTTTAGGTTATAGGTTTTGGGATTTGATAATTGGTACAGGTTTAGGTTATAGTTTTTGGTTTTGGTTTAGGTTATAGGTTATAGGTTTAGGATAAGGTTTAGGTTTAGGTTTAGGTTATAGGTTTTGGGATTTGAGAATGGGTTCGGGTTTAGGTTATAAGTTTTGGTTTTGTTTTAGGTTATAAGTTTTGGGATTTGAAAATGGGTTCGGGTTTAGGTTATAGGTTCTGGTTTTGGTTTAGGTTATAAGTTTAGGTTCAGGTTAAGATTAGGTTTAGGTTATAGGTTTTGGGATTTGGAAATAGTTTTAGGTTATAAGTATAGGTTTAGGTTAGGTTATAGGTTTTATGATTTGATAATGTGTTCGGGTTTAGGTTATAGGTTTTGGTTTTGGTTTAGGTTATAGGTTTTGGTTTAGGTTATAGGTTATAGGTTTAGGATAAGTTTTAGGTTTAAGTTTAGGTTATATGTTTTGGGATTTGAGAATGGGTTCGGGTTTAGGTTATAGGTTTTGGTTCTGGTTTTGGTTATAAGTTTTGGGATTTGAGAATCGGTTCGGGTTTAAGTTATAGGTTTTGGTTTTGGTTTATATTTTAGGTTTTGGTTAAGGTTATAGGTTATAGGTTTAGGTTTACGTTAAGGTTAGGTTTAGGTTTTAGGTTTTGGGATTTGATAATTGGTACGGGTTTAGGTTATAGTTTTTGGTTTTGGTTTAGGTTATAGGTTTTGGTTTAGGTTATAGGTTATAGGTTTAGGATAAGGTTTAGGTTTAGATTAAGGTTATAGGTTTTGGGATTTGAGAATGGGTTCGGGTTTAGGTTATAAGTTTTGGTTTTGGTTTAGGTTATAAGTTTTGGCATTTGAGAATGGGTTCGGGTTTAGGTTATAGGTTTTGGTTTAGGTTATAGGTTATAGGTTTAGGATAAGGTTTAGATTTAGGTTTAGGTTATAGGTTTTGGGATTTGAGAATGGGTTCGGGTTTAGGTTATAGGTTTTGATTTTGGTTTAGGTTATAGGTTTTGGGATTTGAGAATGGGTTCGGGTTTAGGTTATAGGTTTTGGTTTTGGTTTAGGTTATAGGTTTTGGTTAAGGTTATAGGTTATAGGTTTAGGTTTAGGTTTAGGTTAAGGTTAGGTTTAGTTATAGGTTTTGGGATTTGGGAATAGTTTTAGGTTATAAGTATAGGTTTTGGTTAGGTTATAGGTTTTGGGATTTGATAACTGGTTGGGGTTTAGGTTATAGGTTTTCGTTTTGGTTTAGGTTATAGGTTTTGATTCTAGTTATAGGTTTAGGATAAGGTTTAGGATTAGGTTTAGGTTATATGTTTTGAGATTTGAGAATGGGTCCGGGTTTAGGTTATAGGTTTTGATTTTGGTTTAGGTTATAAGTTTTGGGATTTGAGAATGGGTTCGGGTTTAGGTTATAGCTTTTGATTTTGGTTTAGGTTATCGATTTTGGTTTCGGTTATAGGTTATAGGTTTAGGATAACGTTTAGGTTTAGGTTTAGGTTATAGGTTTTGGGATTTGAGAATGGGTTCGGGTTTAAGTTATAGGTTTTAGTTTTGGTTTTGGTTTAGGTTATAGGTTTTGGGATTTGAGAATGGGTTCAGGTTTAGGTTATAGGTTTTGGTTTTAGTTTAGGTGATAGGTTTTGGTTAAGGTTATAGGTTATAGGTTTTGGGATTTGGGAGTAGTTTTAGGTTATACGTATAGGTTTAGGTTAGGTTATAGGTTAAGGTTTAGGGATAGGTTATAGGTTTTGAGATTTGAGAATGGGTTCGGATTTAGGTTATAGGTTTGGGTTTTGGTTTAGGTTATAAGTTTTGGTTAAGGTTAGGTTTAGGTTATAGGTATTCGGATTTGAGAATGGGTTCGGATTTAGGTTATAGGTTTTGGTTTCGGTTTAGGTTTTAGGTTTTGGTTAAGGTTACAGGTTATAGGTTTAGGTTTAGGTTAAGGTTAGGTTTAGGCAATAGGTTTTGGGATTTGGGAATAGTTTTGGGTTATAAGTATATGTTTAGGTTAGGTTATAGGTTTTAGGATTTGAGAATGGGTTCGGGTTTAGGTTATAAGTTTTGGTTTTAGTTTTGGTTATAGGTTTTGGTTAAGGTTATGGGTTATAGGTTTAGGTTTCAGTTAAGGTTAGGTTTAGGTGATAGGTTTTGGAATTTGAGAATGGGTTTAGGTCTAGGTTATAGGTTTTGGTTAAGATTGTAGGTTTAGGTTGTAAGTTTTGGGATATTGGAATAGTTTTAGGTTATAAGTATAGGTTTACGTTGGGTTAAAGGTTTTGGGATTTGATAATGGGTTCGGGTTTAAGTTATAGGTTTTGATTTTGGTTTAAGTTATAGGTTTTGGTTTAGCTTATAGGTTTTGGTTTTGGTTTAAGTTATAGGTTTTGGTTTAGGTTATAGGTTATTGGTTTAGGATAATGTTTTGGTTTAGGTTTAGGTTATAGGTTTTGGGATTTGAGAATGGGTTCGGGTTTAGGTTATAGGTTTTGGTTTTGGTTTAGGTTATAGGTTTTGGTTAAGGTTATAGGTTATAGGTTTAGGTTTAGGTTTAGGTTAAGGTTAGGTTTAGTTATAGGTTTTGGGATTTGGGAATAGTTTAGGTTATAAGTATAGGTTTAGGTTAGGTTATAGGTTTTGGGATTTGATAACGGGTTCGGGTTTAGGTTAGAGGTTTTCATTTTGGTTTAGGTTATAGGTTTTGATTCTTGTTATAGGTTTAGGATAAGGTTTAGGATTAGGTTTAGGTTATATGTTTTGGGATTTGAGAATGGGTCCGGGTTTAGGTTATAGGCTTTGGTTTTGGTTTAGGTTATAAGTTTTGGGATTTGAGAATGGGTTTGGGTTTAGGTTATAGCTTTTGGTTATAGGTTTTGGTTTTGGTTATAGGTTATTGGTTTAGAATATGGTTTAGGTTTAGGTTTAGGTTATAGGTTTTGGGATTTGAGAATGGTTTCGGGTTTAGGTTATAGGTTTTGGTTTTAGTTTAGGTTATAGGTTTTGGGATTTGAGAATGGGTTCGGATTTAGGTTATAGGTTTTGGTTTGGGTTTAGGTTATAGGTTTTGGTTAGGGTTATAGGTTATAGGTTTAGGTTAGGTTTAGGTTATAGGTTTTGGGATTTGGGAATAGTTTTAGGTTATAAGTATAGGTTTAGGTTAGGTTATACGTTAAGGTTTAGGGATAGGTTATAGGTTTTGAGATTTGAGAATGGGTTCTAGTTTAGGTTATAGGTTTCGGTTTTGGTTTAAGTTATAAGTTTTGGTTAAGGTTAGGTTTAGGTTATAGGTATTCGCATTTGAATATGGGTTCGGGTTTAGGTTATAGGTTTTGATTTTGGTTTAGGTTATAGGTTTTGGTTAAGGTTACAGGTTATAGGTTTAGGTTTGAGTTAAGGTTAGGTTTAAGTAATAGGTTTTGGGATTTGGGAATAATTTTGGGTTATAAGTATAGGTTTAGGTTAGGTTATAGGTTTTGGGATTTGAGAATGGGTTCGGGTTTAGGTTATAAGTTTTGGTTTTGGTTTAGGTTATAAATTTTGATTAAGGTTATGGGTTATATGTTTAGGTTTCGGTTAAGGTTAGGTTTAGGAAATTGGTTTTGGGATTTGAGAATGGGTTTAGGTTTAGGTTATAGGTTTTGGTTAAGATTATAGGTTTAGGTTATAGGTTTTGGGATATGAGAATAGTTTTTGGTTATAAGTATAGGTTTAGGTTAGGTTATAGGTTTTGGGAATTGATAATGGGTTCGGGTTTATGTTATAGGTTTTGGTTTTGGTTTAGGTTATAGGTTTTGGTTTAGGTTATAGGTTATAGGTTTAGGATAAAGTTTAGGTTTAGGTTTAGGTTATAGGTTTTGGGATTTGAGAATGGGTTCGGGTTTAGGTTATAGGTTTCGGTTATAGTTTAGGTTATAGGTTTTGGGATTTAAGAATGGGTTGGGGTTTAGGTTATAGTTTTTGATTTTGGTTTATGTTATAGGTTTTGGTTTAGGTTATAGGTTATAGGTTTAGGATAAGGTTTAGGTTTAGGTTTAGGTTATAGGTTTTAGAATTTGAGAATGGGTTCGGGTTTAGGTTTTGGGTTTTAGTTATGGTTTAAGTTATAAGTTTTGGGATTTGAGATTGGGTTCGGGTTTAGGTTATAGGTTTTGGTTTTGGTTTAATTTATCGATTTTAGTTTAGGTTATAGGTTATAGGTTTAGGATAAGGTTTAGGTTTAGGTTTAGGTTATAGGTTTTGGGATTTGAGAATGGGTTCGGTTTAGGTTATAGGTTTTGGTTTTGGTTTTGGTTATAGGGTTTGGGATTTGAGAATGGGTTCAGGTTTAAGTTATAGTGTTTGGTTTTGGTTTAGGTTATAGGTTTTGGTTATGGTTATCGGTTATAGGTTTTGGTTTAGGTTATGGTTAGGTTTAGGTTATAGGTTTTAGGATTTGGGAATAGTTTTAGGTTATAAGTATAGTTTTAGGTTATGTTATAGGTTAAGGTTTAGGGATAGGTTATAGGTTTTGGGTTTTGAGAATGGGTTCGGGTTTAGGTTATAAGTTTTGGTTTTGGTTTAGGTTATAAGTTTTGGTTTAGGTTTTGGTTAAGGTTAGGTTTCGGTTATAGGTTTTCAGATTTCAGTACGGGTTCGGGTTTAGGTTATAGCTTTTGGTTTTGTGAATGGGTTCGGGTTTAGGTTATAGGTTTTAGTTTTGATTTTGGTTATAGGTTTTGGTTAAGGTTACAGGTTATAGGTTTAGGTTTAGGTTAAGGTTAGGTTTAGGTAATAGGTTTTGGGATTTGGGAATAGTTTTGGATTATAAGTATAGGTTTATGTTAGGTTATAGGTTTTGGGGTTTGAGAATGGGTTCGGGTTTAGGTTATAAGTTTTGGTTTTAGTTTAGGTTATAAGTTTTGGTTAAGGTAATGGGTTATAGGTTTAGGTTTAGGTTAAGGTTAGGTTTAGGTTATAGGTTTTGGGATTTTAGAATGAGTTCAGGTTTTGGTTAAGGTTATAGGTTATAGGTTTAGGTTTAGGTTATAGGTTTTGGGATTTGGGAATTATTTTAGGTTATAAGTATAGGTTTAGGTTAGGTTATAGGTTTTGGGATTTGATAATGGGTTCGGGTTTAGGTTATATGTTTTTGTTTTGGTTTAGGTTTTAGGTTTTGATTTAGGTTATAGGTTATAGGTTATAGGTTTAGGATTACGTTTAAGTTATTGGTTTTGGAATTTTAAAATGGGTTTGGGTTTAGGTTATAGGTTTTAGTTTTGGTTTAGGTTATAAGTTATGAGATTTGAGAATGGGTTCGAGTTTAGGATATAGGTTTTGGTTTAGGTTATTGGTTATAGGTTTAGGTTTAGGTTTAGGTTATAGGTTTTGGGATTTGAGAATGGGTTTGGGTTTAGGTTATAGGTCTTAGTTTTGGTTTAGGTTATAGGTTTTGGGATTTGAGAATGTGTTCAAGTTTAGGTTATAGGTTTTGGTTTTCGTTTAGGTTAATGGTTTTGGTTAAGGTTATAAGTTATAGGTTAAGGTTAGATTTAGGTTATAGGTTTTCGAATTTGAGAATAGTTTTAGGTTATAAGTATAGGTTTAGGTTAAGTTATAGGTTAAGGTTTAGGGATAGGTTATAGGTTTTAGTATTTGAGAATGGGTTCGGGTTTAGGTCATAGGTTTTGGTATTGGTTTAGGTTATAAGTTTTTAGATTTGGGAATGTGTTCGGGTTTAGGTTATAGGTTTTGGTTTTGGTTTAGGTTATAAGTTTTGGTTTTGGTTTTGGTTAAGGGTAGGTTTAGTTTATAGGTTTTCAGATTTAAGAATGGGTTCGGGTTTAGGTTATTGGTTTTGATTTTAGTTTAGGTTATAGGTTTTGGGATTTGGGAATGGGTTCGGGTTAGGGTTATAGGTTTTGGTTTTGGTTTAGGTTATAGGTTTTAGTTAAGGTTACAGGTTATAGGTTTATGTTTAGGTTAAGGTTAAGTTTAGGAAATAGGTTTTGGGATTTGGGAATAGTTTTGGGTTTTAAGTATAGGTTTAGGTTAGGTTATAGGTTTTGAGAATTAAGAATGGGTACGGGTTTAGGTTATAGGTTTTTGTTTTGGTTTAGGTTATAGGTTTTGGTTAAGGTTATATGTTATAGGTTTAGGTTATAGGTTTTGGTTAAGGTTATATGTTATAGGTTTAGGTTTAGGTTAAGGTTAGATTAAGGTTATAGGTTTTGGGATTTGAGAATGGGTTCGGGTTTAGGTTATAGGTTTTGGTTTTGGTTAAGGTTATAGGTTTAAGTTAAGGTTATAGGTTATAAGTTTAGGTTTAGGTTATAGGTTTTGGGATTTGGGTATAGTTTCAGGTTATAAGTATAGGTATAGGTTAGGTTATAGGTTTTAGGATTTGATAATGGGTTCGAGTGTAGGTTATAGGTTTTGGTTTTGGTTTAGGTTACAGGTTTTAGTTTTGGTTATAGGTTATAGGTTTAGGATAAGGTTTATGTTTAGGTTTAGGCTTAGGTTATAGGTTTTCGAATTTTAGAGTGGGTTCGGGTTTAGGTTATAGGTTTTGGTTTAAGTTATTGGTTTTGGGATTTGAGAATGGGTTCGGGTTTAGGTTATAGGTTTTAGTTTTCGTTTAGGTTATAGGTTATAGGTTTCGGATAAGGTTTAGGTTTAGGTTTTGGTTATAGGTTTTGTAATTTGTGTATGGGTTCTGGTATAGGTTATATGTTTTGGTTTTATTTTAGGTTATAGGTTTTGGGATTTGAGAATGGGTTCGGGTATATGTTATAGGTTTTGGTTTTGGTTTAGGTTATAGGTATTAGGATTTGAGAATGGGTTCGGGTTTAGGTTATAGGTTTTAGTTTTGGTTTAGGTTATTGGTTTTGGTTTAGGTTATATGTTTAGGTTTATGTTAAGGTTAGGTTTAGGTTATAGGTTTTGGGATTTGGGAATAGTTTTAGGTTATAAGTATAGATTTAGGTTAGGTTATAGGTTAAGGTTTAGGGATAGGTTATAGGTGTTGGGATTTGAGAATGGGTTCGGGTTTAGGTTATGGGTTTTGGTCTTGGTATAAGTTATAGGTTTTGGTTTAGGTTATAGGTTTAGGATAAGGTTTAGGTTTAGGTTTAGGTTATAGGTTTTGAGATTTGAGTATGGGTTTGGGTTTAGGTTATGTCACGCCCCAGACTTGGTAACCGGAATCATAAGGGACCCGATGGCCGGTTCTGGCCGTAACAGCCTCCATAGTACCCCATTCTTGGCTCCTGAGGCAGGTTCCGTTCCTGGGATCCTATAAGGAGGATTTTTATTACAGTATAATCAAATATGAGCATACCCAAGATCACAGCAAATACATCTGAGAATAACAAAGGAACATATCACAAAATTCACTAAGAATTTAAACTTTTACAATCACCCATAAGGTCTAAAAGGACATACATGAGATAAAAGGAGAAGAGGGAAAGGTCGGCAACACTGGAGTCCTCAAAAGCTCCGCTCTACTCCACGCGCTGCTGCTACGATGCCTGCCTAGAATCTCCTGCACGCATCAATCGTGCATAAGCTTATAGAAGCTTAGAGGGTAGTGAAAGTGTGTAACAATGGTGCACAGAAGAATAGTAGGAGATGCAAGAAGGGAAATGTGCTCAATGGGAAAATCACTAACCTTACCAAGGCTTATCATGAATATGATGCAATGAGTACTGGATGTTAAACCATGGCAATGCATGAAGGGGGCTTGTACAACCAATGCTAATGCGATGAAAGTAATGCCAGTGCTCATATCCAAATCATAAGTCAAGTACATTTTCAATCATAAGGAAATCACCGGGGTAAATTACACTGCTGAATGACTGTCGCTCTACAGACCCCGCACAGTCAAACGAGCATAAGAGACCTCACTAGCCGCCTGTGGACAGCCAATCACCAACAAGGCCTGACGGTAGCGGACCCATTTACTAGCTGGTCAGACTCAGCCTAGCAATGCCCACTACACACCAGGCAGATAAGGCCACACCCCTATCTAACCGACTACACGACAGTGGGAGTCGTAGCCTAACGGTATAAGGCCCTCATACGCTCATGTATTCCACCCGGTCAAGGCGTTGGAGTAGATCCTTGGTACCATGGAAGTTTTGGAAATTTCATCCATGGGCATCCTATGCACCCGGTATGCTCAACTAATATTTTCGGTGTCCACACATACGACCATCCAAGAATATCCCTGTGGAGGTAAGGCCCTAATGAAGTAAGGGCAGATATCCACATGCTATGCAATGCCAGATGCATGAATCACACAATCACCCATGCATCAATCCCAAGCATTCATCTCTCAGGGAGATACCAACATGTCCTACACAATGCCACAACCATGACTAATCATTCCTCAACCAAGCATGCATATGATGTGTATGGGAGTGGGCCATGAAAATGAATAGGGGTGCCAATACAGTGGAGATGAACTCTCTACCTAACCATGAAGGGTCTAGGTGCTTAACTAATTCCTCATAAGGAATACAACCTCTAGTGGGGGCCCATATACCTGGGGTAGCCCACAAGACTAAGGAGAACAATGGTATGGGCCTAAATAGTGAGATGGCTTAGCAAGGTTCTATGGTGGGCCTTTAACCACCCATAGAAACCCATGGGCCTACCTTAAAGCCACCAACATGGACATCCAACCACAATTGGTCCCTAAGAGGTAGCCCATCTCTAATTGATCATGAATCAAGGACCAAGGCCCATGCAACATCAAAAAGAAGAAATGAGTAGCTATAATTATACCACAACACTCATGAGGTAAGATTTACTTGAGGAGAGAAAAGACTTACTTGATGAAGAAAGCACCCACCTCAAAGATGACCACCAAACTTTCACACTAAGGTCCTTTAGCACCAAGGGAGATGGATCAATGGTGGAGATGAGGTTTCAAGGGTTAGATGGTGGGAGATTAAGGAGGAAGGTGGCTGGAAAAAATGGAGGAAAATAGGCTGGAGAAATGGAGGAAAATTGCTAGAGAAGAAGAGATGAGAGAGAGAAATGAGAGGAAAAGAGAGGAAAAATCTTTTTAAGGAAAGTAATCATTAACCTATGGTGATACAAACAATGTTGCTAGGGTAGGTTAGGTGTGGGTGGTGTGTGAGGTCTTGGTAGTGTGAGTTATGGAGATTTAGGTGGTGTGTGTAGTGTGTGTTGGAACTTATGCAAAAGAATGAGTGTGGGCCACATGCACCACTCCAAGGTGGGCCACATGATCGAAATCAAGGGTCATAGAATGAAACGTACACAACTTATGATCCACATATCGGATGGACGCACAAGACGCGGCGTTGGAACTACGGCAACAATGCGTCGCAATGGCATAGATCTCAGCTCGATCCGAGTCGGGTCTACATGACTGAACTTAAGGATGAACGCAACACTATCTGAGGGTCGTGGGTCACCAAAATTTAACCGATAGGACCGCGAGACCACAAGAAATGAAATACACACTTACACACACACATGCACACATGCAAACTTGGGTCGGGTCTCACAAGGTTATAGGTTTTTTGATTTGAGAATGGGTTCGGGTTTAGGTTATAGGTTTTAGTTTTGGTTTAGGTTATAGGTTATAGGTTTAACATAAGGTTTAGGTTTAGGTTAAGGTTATAGGTTTTAGGATTTTAAAATGGGTTCGGGTTTAGGTTATAGGTTTTGGTTTAGGTTATAGGTTTTGAGCAGCCGATTCGTATTCTTGATTGGAAGGAGCAGGTCCTCAGGACTAAGGTCATTCCCTTGGTGAAAGTGCAATGGGGTCATCATTCGGAGGCTGAAGCGTCTTGAAAATGCAAGGTCGAGATTAGGGAGTGTTATCCCCATTTGTTTGAGGATTGATAGATATATAATTGTTTGTATTACTTTTCTTGTATGATGATTACTATGTGATGGTGGTGTTCACTTTTATTCTGTCTTGGATTAGTCAATTTTGAGGATGAAATTATTTTTATTGGTGGGGAGGGTTGTGAGACCCGACCCAAGTTTGCATGTCTGCATGTGTGTATGTAAGTGTGTATTTCATTTCTTGTGGTCTCGCGGTCCTATCGGTTGAATTTCGGTGACCCGCGACCCTCAGATAGTATTGCGGTCATCATTGAGTCTGGTCATATAGACCCGACTCGGATCGAGCTGAGATCTATGCCATTGCGACAGCACTGTTGTCGGGGTTCCAACGCCGCATCTTGTGCGTCCATCCGATATGTGGATCATAAGTTGTGTACGTTTCATTCTATGACCCTTGATTATGATGACCCCATTGCATTTTCAACATTGTTTGTATCACCATAGGTTAATGATTACTTTCCTTAAAAATATTTTTTCTCTCTTTCCCTCTCATTTCTCTCTCTCTTCTCTTCTTCTCTAGTAATTTTCCTCCATTTCTCCAGCCCATTTTTCTCCATTTTTTCAGCCACCTTCCTCCTTAATCTCCCACCATCTAACCCTTGAAATCTCATCTTCACTATTGATCCATCTCCCTTGGTGCTAAAGGACCTTAGTGTGAAAGTTTGGTGGTCATCTTTGAGGTGGGTGCTCCTTTAGATGTAAAAATCTATTTTTTATAGCCTAGATGGTTTCTTTTTTTTTATGAGGGAAGTGTAGGACCCACCAATCAATGGTGGAGATCCCACACAATCCCATGGTTGTGGCCTAATGGCCTGTCATGCATGATCCATGCATGGGGCCTTTCTCTATGGGCCCCATCATGACTGTTTTCTTTCATATCATATTATGTTTGGGTCATCTAGACCTTATAACCATGGTGGGGATTACATTCTCACCATGCATTTTAATTATAGGCCATGCATGTGCAAGATTTATGTTATAAATGTAAATCTATGTATGATGTGTGGGCGTGATTGATCTAGGGAGGGCTCAATAGTGGAGGAGCCCTTTCCCTATGGCCGGATTGTCCTTCTATCTCTCTTTTTTTCTCATTTTATTTTCTGATGTGTGTGGCTCATTTGGTGGGCCTAGGACATCCATAAATTTCAGCAAGGTGGGATGCCCAAACTGCCCATTGTTTGATTTTGGGTGTCCTACTTGCTGCCTTAATGATGCATGCAAGGTGTGTTGGCTTTAGATTATGACATAGACATTTGTGGGGCCCACTAAGGAAGGTCACACCATCCTCCATTAATGTTTTTTCCTTTTTATTTAACCTATATAATAAATTCTATTTAAGTACATGTTGCTGTCGAGAATTTTCTGGACAATTTCTGGTTGTTTTTGGACCAGATTTTGGGACTGTTTGGGGAACTATTCATACCCATCAAATATACTTTTCTGAAAGGTGGGGATCTCATCTTGATGTTTCCCAAATTTTAGCTCCATCTGACCTTGATTGAGGTCCCAAAGGTATGGTCCAAGTGATGTGGACAGTCTGAATTTTCTACACTATTCCAGCAACATTCCACCATGGACAGTTGGATTTCTGAAATTTATTAAAATATCTATAGGTGTTTAAAAATTATAAAAATTTAATCAGGGGTGTCCTACTCAAGGTAGGACCCACCTACAAAATTTGGGGGCCAATGGACACCTGTACGTACCATAGTGGTGGCTGGACTGGCCCACTATAATATAGTGTCCAGATCAGTCCGATTTTTAGGACAGATTGATTTATCTAAATGAATTAAAATATTTATAGGTGTCTAAAAATTCTAAAATTTTGTTTGAATGTGACCTACTAATGGTAAGACCCACCTACCAAATTTCAGGGCCAATGGACCCCTGTACACACCGTGGCAAGGGTCGGACTGGCCCACCACGTTGGGACGTTCAGGTCTGTCCGATTTCATGGACAGTCTATTTTGTTTAAACTAATTAAAATACTTATAAATATCTAAAAATTTTGAAATTTTGTGAGGGTGTGGCCCACATATGGAAGTATCACTCTATAAAATTTTAGCCTCAAATGACTCCTTTAGGGCATCCAAAAAAATGGTCCAAGATGGCTGGACTCCCAATTTTTCTGTTGTGCAGTCCAGTAATATGCTTGATAAAAACGAAAATTCAAAAATATTTCTCTTGATGGTGGGCCATATTTTTGGGTTTCCTCTCATTGTATTCATGATGAGGAGCCATGGTCCTCAATTTCCAGAGTTTTAGAGGCCTTGGGCCCACTCCAATGGAGTGCCCAAATTTACGACAACAACATGTTATAATTATGCTTGGACTTGGGCTGAAATTTTGAGGAGTGAGGCCCCCCACATTTATGAAGGTATTAGAGGAGATAACTTATACCTTTAGTTTTCTTAAATTTTAGGCTTAATAAATGTACTTTTGAGGCCCACCACAGTTAAATTTAATTGGGTCCATGAATGTAGCTAGTTGTTGAACTCTTTAGGCCTAATTGGGTTGGAACTTTTCAGATAAACCCATTGAACTATTGGGCCATTTTACTATACTATTATGTTGGGTTAGTGGGCCAGAGTACACAAGTAGATGGGCTCTTGATTGCCCATCAAATCAACTTTATACTTGGGTCGAGTTGTAGGCACAACTTACTTGACTAAGAGCATGACATTGCCCATGTGGTTTGAGCAATGGGCTGCCCACTAGGCCACCATAATATATGGGATTAGTGGCCTTTATGTTGGGCCCTAACCTTTCCCTTATGGGCCCATAGTGGTATATATGAGTTGGGTTATGTGTGTTCCCCTTGAACCCAAATTTTGGGTAGGCCTTGGGCCTCCCTTTCTGAAGCCCAACATTAGTGTTGTGGTATAATTATGGCTGCTTATTTCTTATTTTTGATGTTAAATGGGCCTTAGTCTTTGATTCATGATCAATTAGAGATGGGATACCTCTTAGGGACCAATTGTGGTTGGATGTCCATGTTGGTGGCCTTAAGGTAGGCCCATGGATTTCTATAGGTGGTTAAAGGCCCACCATAGAACCTTGCTAAGCCATCTCACTATTTAGGCCCATACCATTGTTCTCCTTAGTCTTGTGGGCTACCACAGGTATATGGGCCCCCACTTGAGGTTGTATTCCTTATGAGGAATTAGTTAAGTACCTAAACCCTTCATGGTTAGGTAGAGAGTTCATCTCCACCGTATTGGCACCCCTATTCATCTTCATGGCCCACTCCCATAAACATCATATGCATGCTTGGTTGAGGAATGATTGGCCATGGTTGTTGCATTATGTAGGACATGTTGGTATCTCCCTGAGAGATGAATGTTTGAGATTGATGCATGGGTGATTGTGTGATTCATGCATCTGGCATTGCATAGCATGTGGATATCTGCCCTTACTTCATCAGGGCCTTACCTCCACAGGGATATTCGTGGATGGTCGTATGTGTGGACACTGGAAATATTAGTTGAGCATACCGGGTGCATAGGATGCCCATGGGTGAAGTTTCCAAAACTTCCATGGTACCAAGGATCTGCTCCAACGCCGTGACCGGGTGGAATACATGAGCGTACGAGGGCCTTATACCGTTAGGCTGCGACTCCCACTGTCGTGTAGTCGGTTGGATAGGGGTGTGGCCTTACCTGCATGGTGTGTAGTGGGAATTGCTAGGATGAGTCTGACCAGCTCGTAAATGGGTCCACTACCGTCAGGCCTTGTTGGTGATTGGCTGTCCACAGGCGGGTAGTGAGGTCTCTTATGCTCGTTTGACTGTACGGGGTCTGTAGAGCGATAGTCATTCAGCAGTGTAATGGACCCCGGTGATTTCCTTATAATTGGAAATGTACTTGACTTATGATTTGGATATGAGCACCGGCATTACTTGCATTGCATTAGCATTGGTTGTACAAGCCCCCTTCATGCTTTGCCTTGGTTTAACATCCAGTACTCATTGCATCATATTCATGATAAGCCTTGGTAAGGTTAGTGATTTTCCTATTAAGCACATTTCCCTTCTTGCATCTCCTACTATTCTTCTGTGCACCATTGTCACACACTTTCACCACCCTCTAAGCTTCTAGAAGCTTTTGCACGATTGATGCGTGCAGGAGATTCTAGGCAAGCATCGTAGCAGCAGCGCGTGGAGTAGAGCGGCGCTTTTGAGGACTCCAGTGTTGCCGACCTTTCCCTCTTCTCCTTTTATCACATGTATGTCCTTTTGGACCTTATGGATGATTGTAAAAGTTCAAATTCTTAGTGAATTTTGTGATGTGTTCCTTTGTTATTATCATATGTATTTGATGTGATCTTGGGTATGCTCATATTGGTAATGATTATACTATAATGAAAATCCTCCTCATAGGATCCCAGGATCGGAACCTACCTCAGGAGCCAAGAATGGGGTATTATGGAGGCTGTTACGGCCAGAACCGGCCATCGGGTCCCTTGTGATTCCGGTTACCGAGTCTGGGGTGTGACACCTATCCAACCGACTACACGACAGTGGGAGTCGCAGCCTGACGGTATAAGGCCCGCGTACGCTCATGTATTCCACCCGGTCACGGCGTTCGAGCAGATCCTTGGTACCATGGAAGTTTTAAAAATTTCACCCATGGGCATCGTATGCACCCGGTATGCTCAACTAATATTTCTGGTGTCCACACATACGACCATCCACGAATATCCCTGTGGAGGTAAGGCTCTGATGAAGTAAGGGCAGATATCCACATGCTATGCAATGCCAGATGCATGAATCACACAATCACCCATGCATCAATCCCAAGCATTCATCTCTCAGGGAGATACCAACATGTCCTACACAATGCCACAACCATGGCCAATCATTCCTCAATCAAGCATGCATATGATGTGTATGGGAGTGGGCCATGAAGATGAATAGGGGTGCCAATACGGTGGAGATGAACTCTCTTCCTAACCATGAAGGGTCTAGGTACTTAACTAATTCCTCATAAGGAATACAACCTCTAGTGGGGGCCCATTTACCTGGGGTAGCCCACAAGACTAAGGAGAACAATGGTATGGGCCTAAATAGTGAGATGGCTTAGTGAGGTTCTATGGTGGGCCTTTAACCACCCATAGAAGCCCATGGGCCTACCTTAAGGCCACCAACGTCGACATCCAACCACAATTGGTCCCTAAGAGGTAGCCCATCTCTAATTGATCATGAATCAAGGACCAAGGCCCATGCAACATCAAAAATAAGAAATGAGCAGCCATAATTATGCCACAACACTCATGTTGGGCTTCAGAAAGGGCGGCCTAAGGCCTACCCAAAATTTGGGTTCAAGGGGAGCACACATAACCCAACTCATATATACCACTATGGGCTCATAACTTATGATCCACATATCGGATGGACGCACAAGACGCGGCGTTGGAACCGCGATAACAATGCCGTCGCAATGGCATAGATCTCAGCTCGATCCGAGTCGGGTCTACATGACTGGACTCAAAGATGACCGCAACACTATCTGAGGGTCGCGCGTCACCGAAATTCAACCGATAGGACTGCAAGACCACAAGAAATGAAATGCACACTTACACACACATGCACACATGCAAACTTGGGTCGGGTCTCACAACCCTCCCCGTAGTGGCCTTTATGTTGGGCCCATAAGGGAAAGGTTAGGGCCCAACATAAAGGCCACTAATCCCATATATTATGGTGGCCTAGTGGGCGGCCCATTGCTCAAACCACATGGGCAATGTCATGCTCTTAGTCAAGTAAGTTGGGCCTACAAATCGGCCCAAGTATAAAGTTGATTTGATAGGCAATCAAGGTCCCATCTACTTGTGTAATCTGGCCCACTAACCCAACATAATAGTATAGTAAAATGGCCCAATAGTTCAATGGGTCTATTTGGAAAGTTTCAACCCAATTGGGCCTAAAGAGTTCAACAACTAGCTACATTCATGGACCCAATTAAATTTAACTGTGGTGGGCCTCAAAAGTGCATTTATTAAGCCTAAAATTTAAGAAAACTAAAGATATAAGTTATCTCCTCTAATATCTTCATAAATGTGGTGGGCCTCACTCCTCAAAATTTCAGCCCAAGTCCAAGCATAATTATAACATGTTGTTGTCCTAAATTTGGGCACTCCATTGGAGTGGGCCCAAGGCCTCTAAAATTCTGAAAATTGAGGGTCATGGCCCCTCATCATGCATACAATGAGAGGAAACCCAAAAATATGGCCCACCATCAAGAGAAATATTTTTGAATTTTGGTTTTTATCAAGCATATTGCTGGACTGCACAATAAAAAAATTGGGAGTCCATCCATCTTGGACCATTTTTTTAGATGCCCTAAAGGGGTCATTTGAGGATAAAATTTTACAGAGTGATACTTCCATATGTGGGCTACACCTCCATAAAATTTCAGAATTTTTAGATATTTATAAGTATTTTAATTAGTTTAAATAAAATAGACTATCCATGAAATCGGACAGACCTGAACCTCCCAACGTGGTGGGCCAGTCCGGCCCTTGACACGGTGTGTACAAGGGTCCATTGTAATACCTGTATCTTGGTCCGTACCTTTCCGTATACTTCCGTGGTCTTACCGGTCGAATTCCGGTTACCTTCGACCCTTAATCGATATCGACCCGCGACCCTGATCATGTGCCGACAACCCGAGTCGACTCAGCCCGAGACCAATACCATAGCGACCGCGCCGTCGTTGCGGTTCCGATACCGCGACCCGTGCGCTGAGGCGATACCCTGGTCAAGAGATATGGGCCAACGTTCGGTGCTAGAAAATACCACGCGTTGTGAAAACTAAGGGAATCTCTACGATGTGTCACATCAATCACATCAATCCCATCAATTAATCACCCATCAATCTATCACATGTCAAGTACACATCACTTTATTCCATTTTTCCAAGCAACCACAAAAGTCTTCATCACCCATACCTCTCTTACACAAAAAGCCACAAATGTCTTCATCTCCCATACCTCTCTTACACAAAAGCCTCAAAAGTCAAGCTTTTCTTACACAACCATCACTCACCCATCCATCCATCACTCTCTCTCTCTCCCTTTACATCACTCTCTCTCTTTCTCTCTTTCTCATTTCAAAAATCCCAAGCAACAAGAGCACCCACGTATAGAATTTCTCCAAATTCCTAAGCTCCAAGTGGCCCACCTTCCTACCCCAAAATCTCCCATCTCAACCCTCCATTCTTCATCTTAACCATTGAAGTTGAAGCTAAGGTGCCAAGGAACCTCTAGAAGCGAGAAGATCGGACGGTGGGTGTCTCTATAGGGTAGTTTTCCTAGTTTTTATGGTGGACCAAGTGAGGCCCACCGATCAATGGTGTGGATCTCACTTGGGACCCTTATTTGTGGCCAATGGACCACTTGGATCATCATGATCATTCCATGATGGGGCCATTCTCCATGGACCCCATCATGATGTTTATTTCACTTAGAAAGGTCATCTAGACTGTCCATATCGGTGGGGAATGGATCTCCACCGTTGATTTACATTTTTGATGGTCCCTTGTTCAAAGGGTCCGTTGATGTATGATTTCATGTAAGGGAGGGCCCAAAATGACGGGGTCCCTCCATCACAAGCCGTGTCCCACTCTCCATGTCTCTCTCTCTCTCTCTCTCTCTCTCTCTCTCTCTCTCTCTCTCTCTCTCTCTCTTTTATTTTATTTTATTTTATTTTATTTTATTGTAATAGGATGGTGTGGCCCACTTGAATGGATCCCACCTTGATGTAATTTTTATTCAAGTGGGGCCCACCTTGGACATTGAGCCCATGGCACCCATCAGTGGTGGCCCACTCTATCAGGGCCCACACTTAAAAATAAATAAATAACAAAAGACCGTCCAGCGTCTGGGACGCTGGACGTTTCAACAGAAAGGGGATAAAGGAAGAAAGAAAAAGGAAAGGGAAATGGTGGGCTGCTCCAACATGGCCCCACCTTGATGTATATTTTTAATCCAAGCCATCCATTTTATTCTCGGGATCATTTTAGGCGTTGACCCAAAAAATGAGATCGATCCAATTATCTGGCGGGCCGTGGCATTAAGAATACTAGTATCTTCCTTTAAAACTTGGAAAAATGATTTCTGGGGTCCACCAGAAGCTTGGACCTACCTGAAACTTGTTTTGGACCCCTATTTTTGTGGGAAACATGCAATGGATGGGGTAGATCTGGTTAATGTGGGTCCCACCTAGGATAAATATATATATATATATATATATATATATATATATATATATATATATATATATATATATATATATAATTTTTTTTGGCATGACTTTGTGCCATGACGTCCAGAGACGTCCACGTTAAAAAGGGTGGCCGCATTGGCCCACTTGTAGACTCCACCATGATGTATGTTTTACATCTATACCATTCATTTAATAGGTCCCCTTGAATGGTGCGTTGACTCCAAAAAAAATCATCCACAAACTGAACTCAGGTGGGCCATACCATCCAAATCATGTGAAGACATGCCTAAATCATATAAAAACACTTGGTGGGGCCTACCTGAATTTTTAATGTGGCTGAAATTTGGTGTGAACCCTCAAACAGGTGGGACACACGTAATGGACGGGTTGGATTGCAAATAAACACTTTGGTGGGTCCTGCATGGGACCCACTGTGGTATGTGTGGCTTACCACACCGTCAAAACAGTGGGTGGTGACACCCACTGTGATGCAAGTGTTTCACTCACGCCGTCCGTCCACGGCAGTGGACGGTGGCCCCCACTTAGATGTATGTATTGTGTCCACGCCGTCTATCACGTGGGCCCCTAGCCACGTGACGTTATGAACAGGTTTGGATGGCAATAAACATTACAGTGGGCCCTAAGCCATGTGATTCAATGAACAGTTTGGATGCAAATAAATAGTATAGTGGACCCAGGTTGGGTAGAAAATATACATTTCGGTGGGCCCTGGGTCTATATGACCTTATCAACAGGTTTGAATGGAAAATAAACATTTTGGTGGGCCCCTTGCCACACGGCCTTAACAACAGGTTGGGTGACAAATAAGCATTTTAGTGGGCCCAGGATTGGTTGGAAAATAAATGTTATAGTGGGCCCACATAGGAGTCTACCATGATGCATGAGTTTCATCCAAACCGTCCAACCATTTTGAGATCATTTTAAGGCCATTGTTGAGGCCCATCTTAATGTATTTGTGGCCCGCCCAATAAGGCCGACTTTGTTATTTATGGGCCCATGTGTGTAGGCCCAATTGATGTATTTGTAGCCCATTGTTGAGGCCCACTTTGGTATATATAAGGCCTATGTGATTAGGCCCATTTGATGCACATAAAGCTCATGTGATTGGGCTCATTTTTTAATGAATTCTAAGGCCCATGGGTTATGACCCATTGCAAAGGACCTCAGGCCCATTGGTGAGGCTCATTGAGGTGATCCGCTTGATGAATGTAAGGCCCATATGATACGGCCTAATTGATGTACTTAAGACCCAATTGAGTGCAACTAGGTCCATTGCAATGCATGATCCCTCCATGGCATATAACGATATTTATAGTAAGTAATGCCTTAGGAACAATGATGGTTAGATGCCCACATTGTAAGGATGACGTCGGTTAAATGTTCGCATTGTCACTCTCCCTAAGGCCCACTAATAGACCCATACTTGTAGTAAGTAGGCTATCTCGGCCCATCTCAGTTATACGCAGAGCCCATCTTTATTATAACATGTTAGTACAGTTCCATGACTCATGATCATACGCATCATATGTGTGCTTGACGTGAGAGTTGTCTGATCATAGCATTTACCTTTGGGCAGGTTGTTTATGGGCTCCCGGTTAGGCAGTGTTGCCCTACATGAGCGCACGATATGCGCAGGATTGGTTGCATGACTGGATAGCGTGATTCATGCATTCCGCATTTGCGTGACATGGTTATTGTACGCCCTAGCGACATCGGCGCCGTAGCCTCCACAGACAGATCGTGGTTGGTAGGATTGGATACCGAAAATCTTATTCTACACGGGTTACTATAGATATCCCTGGGTGAAAGTCCCTAAACCCTTATGATACCAAGAGGTTGCTCCAACGTCTATACTGAGTGGATAGATGAGCGTTGAGTGCCGATTACCAGACGGATACGTTCTTCACTGTGTCGTGGTCGGTTGGAAGGGGGTGCGGCCTTACCCGCCCGAGAGTAGGGGGCAATGCTAGGCTGAGTTTGACCAGCTCGAGGAATGGGTCCGCTATTGACGAGTCGCGCCCGATATTGGCAGACGGATAGTGTGGTCTCTTCCACTTACCTTATTGTGCGCGATGTGGCGACAATCTGGTTTAGAGTGTACTAGACCCCGGTGATATTCCATATTTTGAGCTGTATTAATATGTGGACATAGATGAGGATCTGTATGCTTGAGCTGCATTGCACATCGCATGGCCTTGGGATGACCGATACCATTCATGTCTTGCATCGCATAAGCCTTGGTACGACTCATGATATTATAGATCCATCTGCATATTCCGCTTTACTCTTACATTGCATGTTCATATTACTACTTTGCGCACATACTTTCACCACCCTCTAAGCTTTCTGTAAGCTTATGCACGATCGTTGCATGCAGGTGACGTTGGATCGCAGCAGCGCTGAGGCAGGAGCACGTTGCAGAGTGTTTTGGAGTTTATGTTCTACACCATTGTATTTCCCTTTATGCTCATTGTACTTGTAAAGTTTTTGATCATAGTGGAAATGTAATGGAGTTCTTGGTTGTTGTTTGTGGGTTATGCCTTTGGTTATGCTTATTACGAATCAAACTGATGTTAAAAATCCTCCTCGTAGCATCCCAGGATCGGAACCTGGCGAATGGGAGCTAGGAGCCGAGAATGGGGTTCTACGGATGCTGTCGGCGCCGGATTCGGCGATCGGGAATTTTGTGAGCCCGATTTTCGAGTTTTGGGCGTGACATCCATTGGCCCTGAAATTTGGTAGGTGGGTCCTACCATGAGTAGATCACATCCCTACAAAATTTCAAAATTTTTAGACACCTATAAATATTTTAATTCATTTAGATAAATCAATCTGTCCTAAAAATTAGACTGATCTGGAAACTATATTATAGTGGGCCAGTCCAGCCACCACTATGGTACGTACAGGTGTCCATTGGTCCCCAAATTTTGTAGGTGGGTCCTACCTTGAGTAGGCCACCCCTGAATAAATTTTTATAATTTTTAAAGACCCATAGATATTTTAATAAATTTCAGAAATCTAACTGTCCATGGTGGAATGTTGCTGGAATAGTGTAGAAAATTCAGACTGTCCACCTCACTTGGACCATACCTTTGGGACCTCAATCAAGGTCAGATGGAGCTAAAATTTGAGAAACATTAAGATGAGATCCCCACCTTTCAGAAAAGTATATTTGATGGGTACAAAAGGTTTCCTAATCAGTCCCAATTTCAAGCCCAAGTCCAAAAAAAAAAAAAATCTGTCCAGAAATTTCTGGACAGCAATGCATGCATGGAATAAAACAAATTTATGGGCCTATTAAGGAAGGGATTGGCCCATAAATTGGGTGTCATGGCCCAACCTAGTGGGTCCCACAATTTTTCAGAACAAACCCTCAAATTTTCACCCTTACAAGAACATTTAAGGTGGCAAAAAGAGGCATCTAAACCATGGTGTAGGTTGAGTATAGATGTCCCTTTCTTCCTAGGCTTTTTCTTTTGGGCAATCCAGGCCCACTAAGTGGACCACACATAATATCATCAGATTTCTAACTAAGGAAAGAGAAGGAAGGACATCCGGCCATCAGGGGAGGGCTCCGCCACTATTAAGCCGTCCCCACATAATTACAACCACAAATAATAATATAAACACATTGTACAACTAGATCTTATGATGCATGGCTTATATCTTTGAAATGAGTAGTTGGGATGCCATCTCAGCCACATGCAAGGGCCTAGATGACCCATCATACTTAGAAAAAAAAGAGAAATCCACATGCAAGGGGTCCATCAAGGGAAGAATCCCATGCATGGACATGCATGTACAATGTGGGCCTCATGGCAACATCTAGATGGTTGTGTAAGATCTCCACCATTAATTGGTGGGTCCTACACATCCAAATGAGAGAGAGAAAAGAGATTACATGAGGAGAGAAAAGATGTACTTGATGAAGAAAGCACCCACCTCAAAGATGACCACCAAACTTTCACACTAAGGTCCTTTAGCACCAAGGGAGATGGATCAATGGTGGAGATGAGATTTCAAGGGTTAGATGGTGGGGGATTAAGGAGGAAGGTGGCTAGAAAAATGGAGAAAAATGGGCTGGAAAAATGGAGAAAAATTACTAGAGAAGAAGAGAAGAGAGAGAGAAATGAGAGGAAAAGAGAGGAAAAATCTTTTTAAGGAAAGTAATCATTAACCTATGGTGATACAAACAATGTTACTAGGGTAGGTTAGGTGTGGGTGGTGTGTGAGGTCTTGGTAGTGTGAGTTATGGAGATTTAGGTGGTGTGTGTAGTGTGTGTTAGAAGTTGTGCAAAAGAGGGAGTGTGGGCCACATGCACCACTCCAAGGTGGGCCACATGATCGAAATCAAGGGTCATAGAATGAAACGTACACAACTTATGATCCACATATCGGATGGACGCACAAGACGCGGCGTTGGAACCGCTGCAACAATGCGGTCGCAATGGTATAGATCTCATCTCGATCCGAGTCGGGTCTACATGACCAGACTCAAGGATGACCGCAACACTATCTGAGGGTCACGGGTCACCGAAATTCAACCGATAGGACTGCGAGACCACAAGAAATGAAATGCACACTTACACACACACATGCACACATGTAAACTTGGGTCGGGTCTCACAGGTTATAGGTTTTTGTTTTGGTTTAGGTTATAGGTTTTGGGATTTGAGAATGGGTTCGGGTTTAGGTTATAGGTTTTGGTTTTGGTATAGGTTATATGTTTTGGTTAAGGTTACAGGTTATAGGTTTAAGTTTACTTTAATGTTAGGTTTAGGTTATAGGTTTTGGGATTTGGGATTAGTTTTAGGCTATAAGTATAGGTTTAGGTTAGTTACAGGTTAAGGTTTAGGGATAGGTTATAGGTTTTTGGATTTGAGAATGGGTTCGGGTTTAGGTCATTGGTTTTGGTATTGGTTTAGGTTATAGGTTTTGGGATTTGAAAATTGGTTCAGGTTTAGGTTATAGGTTTTGGTTTTGGTTTAAGTTATAGGTTATAGCTTTTGGTTTTGGTTAAGGTTAGGTTTAGGTTATAGGTTTTTGGATTGGAGAATGGGTTCGGGTTTAGGTTATACGTTTTGGTTTTGGTTTAGGTTATAGGTTTTGGGATTTGGGAATGGGTTTGGGTTAAGGTTATAGGTTTTGGTTTTGGTTTAGGTTATAGGTTTTGGTTAAGGTTATAGGTTATAGGTTTAGGTTTAGGTTAAGGTTAGGTTTAGGTTATAGGTTTTAGGATTTGGTAATAGTTTTAGGTTATAAGTATAGGTTTATGTTAGGTTATTGGTTTTAGAATTTGAGAATGGGTTCGGGTTTAGGTTTTAGTTTAAGTTATAGGATTTGGTTAAGGTTATTAAGGTTAGGTTTAAGTTATAGGTTTTGGGATTTGAGAATGGGTTCCGGTTTTGGTTTTAGGTTTTGATTTTGGTTTAGGTTATAGGTTTTGGTTAATGTTATAAGTTATAGGTTTAGGTTTTGGTTATAGATTTTGTGATTTAGGAATAGTTTTAGGTTATAGCTATCTTATGCATGTGTGATCCATGTATGGGGCCTTTCTCTATGGGCCCCATCATAGCGGTTTTCTTTCATATGATATCATGTTTGGGTCATCTAGACCTTATAACCATGGTGGGGATGGCACCCTCACCATGCATTTTAATTATAGGTCATGCATGTGCAAGATCCATGTTGTAAATGTAAATTTATGTATGATGTGCAGGTGTGATTGATCTTGGGAGGGCTCAATAGTGGCGGAGCCCTTTCCTATGGCCGGATTATCTTTCTATCTCTCTTTTTTCCCATTTTATTTCCTGATGTGTGTGGCCCATTTGGGGGCTTAGGACATCCAGAAATTTCAGCAAGGTGGGAAGCCGAAACTACCCATTGTTTAATTTTGGGTGTTCTACTTGCTGCCTTAATGATGCATGCAAGGTTTGTCGGCTTTAGATTATGAGATGGACATTTGTGGGGCCCACTAAGGAAGGCCACACCATCCTCCATTAATGAATTTTCCTTTTTATTTAACTTATATAATAAATTTTACCTAAGTACATGTTGCTGTCCAGAATTTTCTGGACAGTTTCTGGTTGTTTTTGGACCAGATTTTGGGACTATTTGGGGGACTATTCATACCTATTAAATAGACCTTTCTGAAAGGTGGGGATCTCATCTTGATATCCCCTAAATTTCAGCCTCATTTGACCTTAAGTGAGGTCTCAAAGGTGTGGTCCAAATGAGGTGGATAGTCTGGATTTTCTACACTGTTCCAGCAACATTTCACCATGGACAGTTGGATTTTTAAAATTTATTAAAATATCTGTGGGTGTTTAAAAATTATAAAAATTTACAGTGGGGTGTCCCACTCATGATAGGGTCGACCAGATCTTTGAGGATATGCTCAGGGCTTATGTGATTGACTTTGCGGGCAGTTGGGATGAGCATATGCGCCTCACCGAGTTTGCATACAACAACAGTTATCAGTCGACTATCGGTATGGCTCCTTTCGAGGCACTTTATAGTAGACCGTGCAGATCTCCTAGTTATTGAACCGAGGTTGGAGAGCGCCATCTCTTAGGTCCCGAGCTTGTGCAACAGACGTCGGAGGCTATTCATGTTATTAGGCAGAGGATGCGCACAGCTCAGAGTCGGCAGAAGAGTTATGCTGATCGTCGGCGTCGACAGCTCGAGTTCGCAGTCGGGGACATGGTGTATCTCAAGGTCTCGCCTATGAAAGGTGTGGTTCGCTTTGGTGTGAAGGGCAATCTCGCCCCAAGATTTATTGGACCTTTTGAGATTACCGAGCGCATAGGCGCTGTGGCATATAAGCTTGCCTTACCTCCTGAGTTGTCCATGATCCATGATGTGTTTCATGTTTCTATATTGTGAAAATGTGGGTCGGACACTATTCTTGTGATTGATTGGCAGCTAGTTGAGGTCTGTGAGGATGCTTCTTACATTGAGCAGCCGATTCGTATTCTTGATCGGAAGGAGTAGGTCCTCAGGACCAAGGTCATTCCCTTGGTGAAAGTGAAATGGGGTCATCATTCAGAGGCTGAGGCATCTTGGGAACGTGAGACCGAGATTAGAGAGCGTTATCCCCATTTGTTTGATGATTGATAGATATATGATTGTTTGAATTACCTTTCTTGCATGATAATTACTATGTGATGGTGTTCTCTTTTATTCTGTCTTGGATTAGTCAATTTCGAGGACAAAATTTCTTTATTGGTGGGGAGGGTTGTGAGACCCGACCCAAGTTCGCATGTGTGCATATGTGTGTGTGAGTGTGTATTTCATTTCTTGTGGTCTCGCGGTCCTACCGGTCGAATTCTGGCGACCCGCGACCCTCAGATAGTGCTGCGGTCATCCTAGAGTCCGGTCACGTAGACCCGACTCGGATTGAGCTAAGACCTATGCCATTGCTATAGCATTGTTATCGCGGTTCCAACGCCGTGTCTTGTGCGTCCATCCGATTTGTGGATCATAAGTTGTATACGTTTCATTCTATGGCCCTTGATTTTGATCATGTGGCCTACCTTAGAGTGGTGCATATGGCCCACATTCCCTCTTTTGCCCAAGTTCTAACACACACTACATACACCACCTAAATCTTCATAACTCACACTACCAAGACCACACACACCACCCACACCTAACCTACCCTAACAACATTGTTTGTATCACCATAGGTTAATGATTACTTTCCTTAAAAAGATTTTTTCCTCTCTTTCCCTCTCATTTCTCTCTCTCTTCTCTTCTTCTCTAGCATTTTTCTCCATTTCTGCAGCCCATTTTCCTCCATTTTTCAGCCACCTTCCTCCTTAATCCTCCACCATCTAACCCTTGAAACCCCATCTCCACCATTGATCCATCTCCCTTAGTGCTAAAGGACCTTAGTGTGAAAGTTTGGTGGTCATTTTTGAGGTGGGTGCTCCTCTAGATGTAAAAATCTAATTTCTATAGCCTAGATGTTTTCTTTTTTTTCATGAGGGAAGTGTAGGACCCACCAATCAATGGTGGAGATCCCACACAATCCCATGGTTGTGGCCTAATGGCCTATCTTATGCATGCATGATCCATGCATGGGGCCTTTCTCTATGGGCCCCATCATGGCAGTTTATTTTCATATGATATCATGTTTGGTTCATCTAGACCTTATAACCATGGTGGGAATGACATCCTCACCATTCATTTTAATTATAAGTCATGCATGTGCAAGATCCATATTGTAAATGTAAATTTATGTATGATGTGCGGGTGTGATTGATCTTGGGAGGGCTCAATAGTGGCGGAGCCCTTTTCCTATGGCCGGATTGTCTTTCTATCTCTCTTTTCCCTCATTTTATTTCCTGATGTGTGTGGCCCATTTGGTGGGCCTAGGACATCCAGAAATTTTAACAAGGTGGGATGCCCAAACTGCCCATTGTTTGATTTTGGGTGTCCTACTTGCTGCCTTAATGATGCATGCAAGGTATGTCGGCTTTAGATTATGACATGGACATTTGTGGGGCCCACTAAGGAAGGCCACACTATCCTTCATTAATGAATTTTCCTTTTTATTTAACTTATATAATAAATTTTACCTAAGTACATGTTGCTGTCCAGAATTTTCTGGACAGTTTCTGGTTGTTTTTGGACCAGATTTTGGGACTGTTTGGGGGACTATTCATACCCATTAAATAGACCTTTCTGAAAGGTGGGGAACTCATCTTGATATCTCCCAAATTTCAGCCCCATCTGACCTTGATTGAGGTCCCAAAGGTGTGGTCCAAATGAGGTGGACAGTCTGGATTTTCTACACTGTTCCAACAACATTTCACCATGGACAGTTGGATTTCTGGAATTTATTAAAATATCTGTGGGTGTTTAAAAATTATAAAAATTTACAGTAGGGTGTCCCACTCATGGTAGGACCCACCTACAAAATTTTGGGGCCAATGGACGCCTGTACACACCATGGTGGTGGCTGGACCGGCCCATTGTAATATGGTATCCAGATCAATCCGATTTTCAGGACAGATTGATTTCTTTAAATGAATTAAAATATTTATAAATGTCTAAAAATTTTGAAATTTTGTAGAGGTGTGATCCACTTATGTTAGAACTCACCTACCAAATTTCAGGGCCAATGGACCCCTATACACACCGTGGAGATGACATCCAGGTCTATCCGATTTTCTGGACAGTCTATTTTGTTTAAATTAATTGAAATACTTATAAATATCTAAAAATTATAAAATTTTATGACGGTGTGGCCCACATATGGAAGTATCACTCTGTAAAATTTCACCCTCAAATGACCCATTTTGGGCATCCAAAAGAATGGGACAAGATGGTTAGACTCACAGATTTTTTTGCTGTGCAGTCCAGTAATATGCCTTGATAAAAACCATAATTCAAAAATATTTCTTCTGATGGTGCACCGCCTTTATGGGTTTCCTCTCATTGTATGCATGATGAGGGACCTTGGCCCTCAATTTTTAGAGTTTTAGAGGCCTTGGACCCACTCTAATGGAGTACCCAAATTTAGGACAACAACATATTATAATTATGCTTGGCCTTGGGCTGAAGTTTTGAGGAGTGAGGCCCACCACATTTATAAAGGTCTTAGAAGAAATAATTTATACCTTTAGATTCTTAAATTTTAGGCTTAATAAATGTACTTTTGAGGCCCACTACAGTTGAATTTAGTTGGGTCCATGAATGTAGATAGTTGTTAAACTCTTTAAGCCCAATTGGGTTGGAACTTTACAGATAGGCCTATTGAACTATTGGGCAATTTTTGTCATATTATTGTGTTGGGTTAGTGGGCTAGATTACACAAGTAAATGGGCCCTTGATTGCCCACCAAATCAACTTTATACTTGGGCCAGGTTGTAGGCCCAACTTACTTGACTAAGAGCATGACATTTTGCCCATGTGGTTTGAGCAATGTTCTGCCCACTAGGCCACCATAATATATGGGATTAGTGGCCTTTATGTTGGGCCCTAACCTTCCTCCTTTGGGTCCATAGTGGTATATATGGGTTAGGTTATGTGTGTTCCCCTTGGATCCATATTTTGGGTAGGCCTTGGGCCGCCTTTTCTGAAGCCCAACATGAGTGTTTATGGTCAGATTATGGCTGCTCATTTCTTATTTCTGATGTTTCATGGGCCTTGGGCCTTAATCTATGATCAATTAGAGATGGGCTACCTCTTAGAGACCAATTGTGGTTGTATGTCCACATTGGTGGCTCTAAGGTATGCCTATGGGCTTCTATGGGTGGTTAAAGGCCCACCATAGACCCTTGTTAGGTCGTTTCATCTATTTAGGCTTATACCATTATTCTCCTCAGTTTCGTGGGCTACCCCAAGTATATGGGCCCCCACTAGAGGTTGTAATCCTTATGAGGAATTAGTTAAGTACCTAGACCCTTCATGGTTAGGTAGAGAGTTCATCTCCACCGTATTGGCACCCCTATTCATCTTCATGGCCCACTCCCATACTAATCATATGCATGCTTAGTTGAGGTATGATTGGCTATAATCGTGCTATTGTGTAGGACATGTTGGTATCTCCCTGAGAGATGGATGATTGGAATTGATGCATGGGTGATTGTGTGATTTATGCATCTGGCATTGCATAGCATGTGGATATTTACCCTTGCTTCATCAGGGCCTTACCTTCACAGGGATATTCGTCGATGGTCGTATGTGTGGACATCAAAAATATTAGTTGAGCATACCAGGTGCATAAGATGCCCATGGGTGAAATTCTCAAAACTTTCATAGTACCAAGGATCTGCTCTAACGTCGTGACCGGGTGGAATACATGAGCACACGAGGGCCTTATATTGTTAGGTTGTGACTCCCACTATCGTGTAGTCGGTTGGATAGGGGTGTGGCCTTACCTGCCTGGTGTGTAGTGGACATTGCTAGGCTGAGTCTGACCAACTCGTAAATGGGTCTACTACCGTCAGGCCTTGTTGGTGATTGGCTGTCCACAGGCGGGTAGTGAGGTCTCTTACGCTCGTTTGACTGTGCGGGGTCTGTAAGGCGGCAGTCATTCAGTACTGTAATGGACCCCGGTGATTTTCTTATGATTAAAATTGTACTTGACTTATGGTTTGGATATAAGCACTAACATTACTTGCATCGCATTAGCATTGACTGTGTAAGCCCCTTCATGCATTGCCTTGGTATGGCGTCCAGTACTCATCGCATTATATTCATGATAAGCCTTGGTAAGGCTAGTGATATTCTCATTGAGCATGTTTCTCTTCTTGCATCTCTTACTATTCTTCTGTGCACCATCGTCACACACTTACACCACCCTCTAAGCTTCTATAAGCTTATGCACGATTGATGCGTGCAGGAGATTCTAGGTAGGCGTCGTAGCAGCAGAGCGTGGAGTAATCTGAGTATTTGAGGACTCCAGAATTGTTGACGTTTCTTTCTTTTCTTTTTATATCATGTATGTCCTTTTGGACCTTATGGATATTTGTAAAAGTTTAAATTTATAGTGGATTTTATGATGTGTGCCATTATTATTCTCAGATGTACTTGCTGTGATCTTGGGTATGCTCGTATTGGTAATGATTATACTATTATGAAAATCCTCCTTATAGGATCTCAGGATCGGAACCTGCCTTAGGAGCCGAGAATGTGGTGCTATGGAGGCTGTTACGGCCAGAACCGGCCAACGGATCCCTTGTGATTCCGGTTACCGAGTTAGGGCGTGACATAGGTTTTGGGATTTGAGAATGGGTTCGGGTTTAGGTTATAGGTTTTGGTTTTGGTGTAGGTTATAGGTTATAGGTTAAGGTTAGGTTTAGGTTATAGGTTTTGGGATTTGAGAATGGGTTCGAGCTTAGGTTATAGGTTTAGGTTTTGGTTTAGGTTATAGGTTTTGAAATTTGGGAATGGGTTCGAGTTTAGGTTATAAGCTTTTGTTTTGGTTTAGGTTATAGGTTTTGGTTAGGGTTATAGGTTATAGGTTTAGGTTTAGGTTAAGGTTAGGTTTAGGTTATAGGTTTTGGAATTTGAGAATAGTTTTTGGTTATAAGTATAGGTTTAGGTTAGGTTATAGGTTTTGAAATTTGAGAACGGGTTCGGGTTTAGGTTATAGGTTTTGGTTTAGGTTTAGGTTATAGGTTTTGGATAACGTTATAGGTTATTGGTTTGGGTTTAGGTTATAGATTTTAGGATTTGGAAATAGTTTTAAGTTATAAGTATAGGTTTACATTAGGTTAAAGGTTTTGGGATTTGATAATGGGTTCGGGTTAAGGTTATAGGTTTTAGTTTTGGTTTAGGTTATAAGTATTGGTTTAGGTTATATGTTATAAGTTTAGGATAAGGTTTAGGTTTAGGTTATTGGTTTTGGGATTTGAGAATTGGTTCGGGTTTAGGTTATAAGTTTTGGTTTTAGGTTTTGGGATTTGAGAATGGGTTCGGGTTTAGGTTATAGGTTTTGGTTATAACTTTTAATTTTGGTTTAGGTTATAGCTTTTGATTTTGGTTTAGGTTATAGATTTTAGGATTTGAAAATGGGTTCGGGTTTAGGTTATAGATTTTAGTTTTGGTTTAGGTTATAGGTTTTGGGATTTGAGAATGGGTTCGGGTTTAGGTTATAGGTTTTGGTTTTGGTTTAGGTTATAGGTTTTGGTTTAGGTTATAGGTTATAGGTTTAGGTTATAGGTTTTGGGATTTGGGAATAGTTTCAGGTTATAAGTATAGGTTTAGGTTAGGTTATAGGTTAAGGTTTATGATAATGGGTTCAGGTTTAGGATATAGGTTTTGGTTTTGATTTAGGTTATAAGTTTTAGTTTAGGTTATAAGTTTTAGTTTAGGTTATATGTTATAGGTTTAGGATAAGGTTTAGGCTTAGGTTATAGGTTTTGGGATTTGAGAATTGGTTCGTGTTTAGGTTATAAGTTTTGGTTTTGGTTTTGGTTATAGGTTTTGGGATTTGAGAATGGGGTCGGGTTTAGGTTATAGCTTTTGATTTTGGTTTAGGTTATTAGTTTTGGTTTTGGTTTAGGTTATAGGTTTTGGGATTTGAAAATGGGTTCGTGCTTAGGTTATAGTTTTTGGTTTTGGTTTAGTTTATAAGTTTTGGTTAAGGTTATAGGTTATAAGTTTAGGTTTAGGTTAAGGTTTGGTTTTGGGATTTGGGAATAGCTTTAGGTTAGAAGTATAGGTTTGGGTTAGGTTATAGGTTTTAGGATTTGATAATGTGTTCGGGTTTAGGTTATAGGGTTTGGTTTTGGTTTAGGTTATAGGTTTTGGTTTAGGTTATAGGTTATAGGTTTAGGTTTAGGTTTAGGTTATAGGTTTTGGGATTTGAGAATGGGTTCGGGTTTAGGTTATAAGTTTTGATTTTTGTTTAGGTTATAAGTTTTGAGATTTGAGAATGTGTTCGGGTTTAGGTTATTGATTTTGGTTTTGGTTTAGGTTATAGGTTTTGGGATTTGAGAATGGGTACGGGTTTAGGTTATAAGTTTTGATTTTTGTTTAGGTTATAAGTTTTGAGATTTGAGAATGTGTTCGGGTTTAGGTTATAGGTTTTGGTTTTGGTTTAGGTTATAGGTTTTGGGATTTGAGAATGGGTTCGGGCTTAGGTTATAAGTTTTGGTTTTGGTTTAGGTAATAGGATTTGGTTAAGGTTATAGGTTATAGGTTTGGGTTAAGGTTTAGGTTAAGGTTAGGATTAGGTTATAGATTTTGTGATTTGGGAATAGTTTTAGGTTACAAGTATAGGTTTAGGTTAGGTTATAGGTTTTGGGATTTGATAATGGGTTCGGGTTTAGGTTATAGCTCTTCGTTTTGGTTTAGGTTATAAGTTTTGGTTTAGGTTATAGGTTTAAGATAAGGTTTAGGATTAGGTTTGGGTTATAGTTTTTGGGATTTAAGAATCGGTTCGGGGTTAGGTTATAGGTTTTGGTTTTGGTTTAGGTTATATGTTTTGGGATTTGAGAATGGGTTCTGGTTTAGGTTATAGGTTTTGGTTTTGGTTTAGGTTATCGGTTTTGGTTTAGGTTATAGGTTATAGGTTTAGGTTTAGCTTTAGGTTATAGGCTTTGGGATTTGAGAAGGGGTTCGGGTTTAGGTTATAGGTTTTGGTTTTGGTTTAGGTTATAGGTTTTGGGATTTGAGAATGGGTTCGAGTTTAGGTTATAGGTTTTGGTTTAAGTTATAGGTTATGGTTAAGGTTATAGGTTATAGGTTTAGGTTTTGGTAAAGGTTAGGTTTATGTTTTAGGTTTTGGGATTTGGGAATAGTTTTATGTTATAAGTATAGGTTTAGGTTAGGTTATAAGTTAAGATTTAGGGATAGGTTAGAGGTTTTGGGATTTCAGAATGGGTTCGGGTTTAGGTCATAGGTTTTGGTATTGGATTAGGTTATAGGTTTTTAGATTTGAGAATTTTTGGTTATAGGTTTTGGTTTTGGTTTAGGTTATAAGTTTTGATTTAAGTTATAGGTTGTAGGGTTTGGTTTTGGTTAAGTTTACGTTTAGGTTATAGGTTTTCGGATTTGAGAATGGGTTCGGGTTTAGGTTTTAGGTTTTCATTTTGGTTTAGGTTATAGGGTTTGGGATTGGGGAATGGCTTTGGGTTTGGGTTATAGGTTTTGGTTTTGATTTTGGTTATAGGTTTTGGTTAAGGTTACAGGTTATAGGTTTAGGTTATACGTTTTAGGATTTGGGAATAGTTTTAGGTTATAAGTATAGGTTTAAGTTAGGTTATAGGTTTTGGGATTTGAGAATGGGTTCGGGTTTAGGTTATAGGTTTTGGTTTTGGTTTTGGTTATATCTTTTGGTTAAGGTTATAGGTTATAGGTTTAGGTTTACGTTAAGGTTAGGTTTAGGTTCTAGGTTTTGGAATTTGAGAATGGGTTCGGGTTTAGGTTACAGGTTTTATTTTTAGTTTATGTTATAGGTTTTGGTTAAGGTTATAGGTCAAATTTTTAGGTTTAGGTTATAGGTTTTGGGATTTGTGAATAGTTTCAAGTTATAAGTATATGTATGGGTTTGGGTCTAGGTTATAGGTTTTGGTTTTGGTTTAGGTTATAGGTTTTGGTTTAGGTTATAGGTTATAGGTTTAGGATAAGGTTTAGGTTTTGGTTTAGGTTTAGGTTATAGGTTTTGGGATTTGAGAATGGGTTCGGATTTAGGTTATAGGTTTTGATTTTATTTTAGGTTATAAGTTTTGGGATTTGAGAACGGGTTCGGGTTTAGGTTATAGGTTTTGGTTTTGGTTTAGGTTATCAATTTTGGTTTAGGTTATAGGTTAAGGTTAGGTTTAGGTTATAGGTTTTGGGATTTAAGAATGGGTTCGTGTTTAGGTCAAAGGTTTTGGAATTGCTTTAGGCTATAGGTTTTGGGATTTGAAAATTGGTTCGGGTTTTGGTTCTAGGTTTTGGTTTTGGTTTAGGTTATAGGTTTTGGTTTAGGTTATAGGTTACTGGTTTTCGTTTTAGTTATGGTTAGGTTTAGGTTTGTCACGCCCCAGACTCGGTAACCGGAATCACAAGGGACCCGATGGCCGGTTCTGTCCGTAACAGCCTCTATAGTACCCCATTCTTGGCTGCTGAGGCAGGTTCCGATCCTAGGATCCTATAAGGAGGATTTTTATTATAGTATAATCATTACCAATATGAGCATACCCAAGATCACAACAAATACATCTGAGAATAACAAAGGAACACATCACAAAATCCACTAAGGATTTGAACTTTTACAATCATCCATAAGGTTCAAAAAGACATACATGAGATAAAAGGAGAAGAGGGAAAGGTCGGCAACACTGGAGTCCTCAAAAGCTCAGCTCTACTCCACGCGCTGCTGGTACGATGCCTGCCTAGAATCTCCTGCACGCATCAATCGTGCATAAGCTTATAGAAGCTTAGAGGGTGGTGAAAGTGTGTGACAATGGTGCACAGAAGAATAGTAGGAGATGCAAGAAGGAAAATGTGCTCAATGGAAAAATCACTAACCTTACCAAGGCTTATCATGAATATGATGCAATGAGTACTGGATGTTAAACCAAGGCAATGCATGAAGGGGGCTTGTACAACCAATGCTAATGCGATGCAAGTAATGCCAGTGCTCATATCCAAATCATAAGTCAAGTACATTTCCAATCATAAGGAAATCACCGGGGTCCATTACACTGCTGAATGATTGTCGCTCTACAGACCCCGCACAGTCAAACGAGCATAAGAGACCTCACTACCTGCCTGTGGACAGCCAATCACCAACAAGGCCTGACGGTAGCGGACCCATTTACGAGCTGGTCAGACTCAGCCTAGCAATGCCCACTACACACTACGCAGGTAAGGCCACACCCCTATCCAACCGACTACACGATAGTGAGAGTCACAACCTAATGGTATAAGGCCCTCGTATGCTCATGTATTCCACCCGGTCACGGCGTTGGAGCAGATCCTTGGTACCATGGAAGTTTTGAGAATTTCACCCATGGGCATCCTATGCACCTGGTATGCTCAACTAATATTTTCTGTGTCCACACATACGACCATCCACGAATATCCCTGTGGAGGTAAGGCCCTGGTGAAGTAAGGGTAGATATCCACATGCTATGCAATGCCAGATGTATGAATCACACAATCACCCATGCATCAATCCCAAGCATTCATCTCTCAGAGAGATACCAAAATGTCCTACACAATGCCACAACTATGACCAATCATTCCTCAACCAAACATGCATATGATGTGTATGGGAGTGGGCCATGAAGATGAATAGGGTTGCCAATACGGTGAAGATGAACTCTCTACCTAACCATGAAGGCTCTAGGTACTTAACTAATTCTTCATAAGGAATACAACCTCTAGTGGGGGCCCATATACCTGGGGTAGCCCACAAGACTAAGGAGAATAATGGTATGGGCCTAAATAGTGAGATGGCTTAGCAAGGTTCTATGGTGGCCTTTAACCACCCATAGAAGCCCATGGGCCTACCTTAAGGCCACGAACATGGACATCCAACCACAATTGGTCCCTAAGAGGTAGCCCATCTCTAATTGATCATGAATCAAGGACCAAGGCCCATGCAACATCAAAAATAAGAAATGAGCGGCCATAATTATACCACAACACTCATGTTGGGCTTCAGAAAGGGCGGACCAAGGCCTACCCAAAATATGGGTTCAAGGGGAACACACATAACCTAACTCATATATACCACTATAGACCCATAAGGGAAAGGTTATGGCCCAACATAAAGGCCACTAATCCCATATATTATGGTGGCCTAGTGGGCGGCCCATTGCTCAAACCACATGGGCAATGTCATGCTCTTAGTCAAGTAAGTTGGGCCTACAACTCGGCCCAAGTATAAAGTTGATTTGATGAAAAATCAAGGGCCCATCTACTTGTGTAATCTGGCCCACTAACCCAACATAATAGTATAGTAAAATGGCCCAATAGTTCAATGGGTCTATCTGGAAAGTTCCAACCCAATTGGGCCTAAAGAGTTCAACAACTAGCTACATTCATGGACCCAATTAAATTCAACTGTGGTGGGCCTCAAAAGTTCATTTATTAAGCCTAAAATTTAAGAAACTAAAGGTATAAATTATCTCCTCTAATACCTTCATAAATTTTGTGGGCCTCACTCCTCAAAATTTCAGCCTAAGTCCAAGCATAATTATAACATGTTGTTATCCTAAATTTGGGCACTCCATTGGAGTGGGCCCAAGGCCTCTAAAACTCTGAAAATTGAGGGCCATGGCCCCTCATCATGCATACAATGAGAGGAAACTCAAAAATATGGCCCACCATCAAAATAAATATTTTTGAATTTTGGTTTTTATCAAGCATATTGCTGGACTGCACAACAGAAAAATTGAGGGTCCATCAATCTTGGACCAATTTTTTTGGATGCCCTAAAGGGGTCATTTGAGGCTGAAATTTTATAAAGTGATACTTCCATATGTGGGCCACGCCCCCATAAAAATTTATAATTTTTAGATATTTATAAGTATTTTAATTAGTTTAAACAAAATAGACTGTCCATGAAATCGGACAGACCTGAACGTCCCAACGTGGTGGGCCAGTCCGGCCCTTGCCACGGTGTGTAAAGGAGTCCATTGGCCCTGAAATTTGGTAAGTGGGTCTTACCATGAGTAGATCATATCCCTACAAAATTTTAAAACCTATAAATATTTTAATTTATTTAGATAAATCAATCTGTCCTAAAAATCGGACTGATCTGGACACTATATTATAGTGGGCCAGTCCAGCCACCACTATGGTACGTACAGGTGTCCATTGGCCCCCAAATTTTGTAGGTGGGTCCTACCTTGAGTAGGACACCCCTGAATAAACTTTTATAATTTTTTTAAACACCCATAGATATTTTAATAAATTTCAGAAATCCAACTGTCCATGGTGGAATGTTGCTGGAATAGTGTAGAAAATTCAGACTGTCCACCTCACTTGGACCATACCTTTGGGACCTCAATCAAGGTCAGATGGAGCTAAAATTTGGAGAACATCAAGATGAGATCCCCACCTTTCAGAAAAGTATATTTGATGGGTATAAATAGTCCCTCAAACAGTCCCAAAATCTGGTCCAAAAACAACCAGAAATTGTCCAGAAAATTCTGGACAGCAACATGTACTTAGATAAAATTTATTATATAGGTTAAATAAAAAGGAAAACACATTAATGGAGGATGGTGTGGCCTTCCTTAGTGGGCCCCACAAATGTCTATGTCATAATATAAAGCCAACACACCTTGCATGCATCATTAAGGCAGCAAGTAGGACACCCAAAATCAAACAATGGGCAGTTTGGGCATCCCACCTTGCTGAAATTTATGGATGTCCTAGGCCCACCAAATGAGCCACACACATCAGAAAATAAAATGAGAAAAAAAGAGAGATAGAAGGACAATCCGGCCATAGGGAAAGGGCTCCGCCACTATTGAGCCCTCCCTAGATCAATCACACCCACACATCATACATAGATTTACATTTATAACATGAATCTTGCACATGCATGGCCTATAATTAAAATGCATGGTGAGGATGTCATCCCCACCATAGTTATAAGGTCTAGATGACCCAAACATAATATGATATGAAAGAAAACGGTCATGATGGGGCCCATAGAGAAAGGCCCCATGCATGGATCATGCATGCATAAGATAGGCCATTAGGCCACAACCATGGGATTGTGTGGGATCTCCACCATTGATTGGTGGGTCCTACACTTCCCTCATAAAAAAAAAGAAACCATTTACGCTATAAAAAATAGATTTTTACATCTAAAGGAGCACCCACCTCAAAGATGACCACCAAACTTTCACACTAAGGTCCTTTAGCACCAAGGGAGATGGATCAATGGTGGAGATGAGATTTCAAGGGTTAGATGGTGGGAGATTAAGGAGGAAGGTGGCTGAAAAAATAGAGAAAAATGGGCTGGAGAAATGGAGAAAAATTACTAGAGAAGAAGAGAAGAGAGAGAGAAATGAGAGGGAAAGAGAGGAAAAATCTTTTTAAGGAAAGTAATCATTAACCTATGGTGATACAAACAATGTTGCTAGGGTAGGTTAGGTGTGGGTGGTGTGTGAGGTCTTGGTAGTGTGAGTTATGGAGATTTAGGTGGTGTGTATAGTGTGTGTTGGAACTTGTGCAAAAGAATGAGTGTGGGCCACATGCACCACTCCAAGGTGGGCCACATGATCGAAATCAAGGGTCATAGAATGAAACGTACACAACTTATGATCCACATATCGGATGGACGCACAAGACGCGGCGTTGGAACTACGGCAACAATGCGTCGCAATGGCATAGATCTCAGCTCGATCCGAGTCGGGTCTACATGACTGAACTTAAGGATGAACGCAACACTATCTGAGGGTCGTGGGTCACCAAAATTTAACCGATAGGACCGCGAGACCACAAGAAATGAAATACACACTTACACACACACATGCACACATGCAAACTTGGGTCGGGTCTCACAAGGTTATAGGTTTTTTGATTTGAGAATGGGTTCGGGTTTAGGTTATAGGTTTTAGTTTTGGTTTAGGTTATAGGTTATAGGTTTAACATAAGGTTTAGGTTTAGGTTAAGGTTATAGGTTTTGGAATTTTAAAATGGGTTCGAGTTTAGGTTATAGGTTTTGGTTTAGGTTATAGGTTTTGAGATTTGAGAATGGGTTCGGGTTTAGGTTATAGGTTTTAGTTTTCGTTTAGGTTATAGGTTATAGGTTTAGGATAATGTTTAGGTTTACGTTTAGGTTGTAGGTTTTAGGATTTGTGAATGGATTCAGGTATAGGGTATAGGTTTTGGTTTCGGTTTAGGTTATGGGTTTTGGAATTTAAGAATGGTTTCGGGTATAGGTTATAGGTTTTGGTTTTGGTTTAGGTTATAGGTTTTGGGATTTGAGAATGGGTTCGGGTTTAGGTTATAGGTTTGGATTTTGGTTTAGGTTATAGGTTATAGGCTTAGGTTTATGTTAAGGTTAGGTTTAAGTTATAGGTTTTGGGATTTGGGAATAGTTTTAGGTTAGAAGTATTGGTTTAGGTTAGGTTATAGGTTAAGGTTTAGGGATAGGTTATAGGTGTTGGGATTTGAGAATGGGTTCGGGTTTATGTTATAGGTTTTAGTTTTGGTTAAGGTTATAAGTTATAGGTCTAGGATTAGGTTTAGGTTTAGGTTTAGGTTATAGGTTTTGGGATTTGAGAATGGAGTCGGGTTTAGGTTATAATTTTTGGTTTTGGTTTAGGTAATAGGTTTTGGGATTTGAGAATGGGTTCGGGTTAAGGTTATAGGTTTTGGTTTTGGTTAAGGTTATAGGTTTTGGTTTAGGTTATAGGTTATAGGTCTAGGATTAGGTTTAGATTATAGGTTTTGGGATTTGAGAATGTGTTCGGGTTTAGGTTATAGGTTTTGGTTTTGGTTTAGGTTATAGGTTTAGGGATTTGAGAATGGGTTCGAGTTTAGGTTTTAGGTTTTTGTTTTAGTTTAGGTTATAGGTTTTGGTTAAGGTTATAGGTTATAGGTTTAGGTTTAGGTTAAGGTTAGGTTTAGGTTTTAGGTTTTGGGTTTTGGGAATAGTTTTTTGTTAGTAGTATAGTTTTAGGTTAGGTTATAGGTTAAGGTTTAGGGATAGGTTATCGGTTTTGGGATTTGAGAATGGGTTCGGGTTTAGGTCATAGGCTTTGGTATTAGTTTAGGTTATAGGTTTTGGGATTTGAGAATGGGTTCGGGTTTAGGTTATAGGTTTTAGTTTTGGTTTAGGTTATAAGTTATAGCTTTTGGTTTTGGTTAAGGTTAGGTTTAGGTTATAGGTTTTCGGATCTGAGAATGGGTTCGGGTTTAGGTTATTGGTTTTGATTTTGGTTTAGGTTATAGGTTTTGGGATTTGGGAATGGGTTCGGGTTTAGGTTATATGTTTTGGTTTTTATTTAGGTTATATGTTTTGGTTAAGGTTATAGGTTTAGGTTTAGGTTAAGGTTAGGTTTTGGTTATAGGTTTTGAAATTTGGTAATAGTTTTAGGTTATAATTATAGGTTTAGGTTAGGTTATTGATTTTTGAATTTGAGAATGGGTTCGGGTTTAGGTTATAGGTTTTGGTTTTGGTTTAGGTTATAGGATTTGGTTATGGTTAAAGGTTATAGGTTTAGGTTTAGGTTAAGGTTAGGTTTAGGTTATTGGTTTTCGGATTTGAGAATGGGTTCCGGTTTAGGTTATAAGTTTTGGTTTTGGTTTAGGTTATAGGTTTTGTTTAAGGTTATAAGTTATAGGTTTAGGTTTAGGTTATAGGTTTTGTGATTTGGGAATAGTTTTAGGTTATAAGTTTAGGTTTAAGTTAGGTTATAGGTTTTGGGATTTGATAATGGGTTCGGGTTTAGGTTATAGGTTTTACTTTTGGTTTTGGTTATAGGTTTTGGTTTAGGTTATAGGTTATAGGTTTAGGATAAGGTTTAGGTTTAGGTTATAGGTTTTGGGATTTGAGAATGGGTTCGGGTTTAGGTTATAGGTTTTGATTTTGGTTTAGGTTATAGGTTTTAGGATTTGAGAATGAGTTCAGGTTTAGGTTATGGGTTTTGGTTTTGGTTTTGGTTTAGGTTATAGGTTATAGGTTTAGGATATGGTTTAGTTTTAGGTTTAGGTTATAGGTTTTGGGATTTGAGAATGGGTTCGGGTTTAGGTTATAGGTTTTGGTTTTGGTGTAGGTTATAGGTTTTGGTTTAGGTTATAGGTTAAGGTTAGGTTTAGGTTATAGGTTTTGGGATTTGAGAATGGGTTCGGGCTTAGGTTATAGGTTTTGGTTTTGGTTTAGGTTATAGGTTTTGGAATTTGGGAATGGGTTCGGGTTTAGGTTATTGGTTTTAGTTTTGGTTTAGGTTATAGGTTTTGGTTAGGGTTATAGGTTATTGGTTTAGGTTTATATTAAGGTTAGGTTTAGGTTATTGGGTTTAGGATTTGGATATAGTTTTAGGTTATAAGTATAGGTTTAGGTTAGGTTATAGGTTTTGGGATTTGAGAATGGGTTCAAGTTTAGGTTATAGGTTTTGGTTTTGGTTTAGGTTATAAGTTTTGGTTAAGGTTATAGGTTATCGTTTTAGGTTTAAGTAATAGATTTTGAGATTTGGGAATAGTGTTAGGTTATATGTATATGTTTAGGTTAGGTTAAAGGTTTTGGGATTTGATAATGGGTTTGGGTATAAGTTATAGGTTTTGGTTTTGGTTTAGATTATAAGTTTTGGTTTGGGTTATAGGTTATAGGTTTAGAATAAGGTTTAGGTTTAAGTTATAGGTTTTGGGATTTGAGAATTGGTTCGGGTTTAGGTTATAAGTTTTTGTTTTGGTTTAGGTTATAGGTTTTGGGATTTGAGAATGAGTTCTGGTTTAGATTATAGGTTTTGATTTTAGTTTAGGTTATAGGTTTTAGTTTTGGTTTAGGTTATTGGTATTGGGATTTGAAAATGAGTTCGGGTTTAGGTTATAGGTTTTGTTTTTGGTTTAGTTTATAGGTTTTGGTTATGGTTATAGGTTATAAGTTTAGGTTTAGGTTAAGGTTAGGTTTAGGTTATAGGGTTTGGGATTTAGGAATACTTTTAGGTTATAAGTATAGGTTTAGGTTTGGTTATAGGTTTTGGGATTTGATAATGGGTTCGGGTTTAGGTTATAGGTTTTGGTTTTGGTTTAGGTTATAGGTTTTGGTTTAGGTTATAGGTTTAGGTTAAGGTTTAGGTTTTGGTTTAGGTTATAGGTTTTGGGATTTGAGAATGGGTTCGGGTTTAGGTTATAAGTTTTGTTTTTGGTTTATGTTATAAGTTTTGGGATTTGAGAATATGTTTGGGTTTAGGTTATAGGTTTTGATTTTAGTTTAGGTTATAGGTTTTAGTTTTGGTTATAGGTTATAGGTTTAGGATAAGGTTTAGGTTTGGGTTTAGGTTATAGGTTTTGGGATTTGTGAATGGGTTCGAATTTAGGTTATACGTTTTGGTTTTGGTTTAGGTTATAGGTTTTGGGATTTGAGAATGGGTTTGGGTGTAGGTTATAGTTTTTGGTTTTGGTTTAGGTTATCGGTTTTGGTTAAGGTTATAGGTTATAGGTTATAGGTTTAGGTTTAGGTTTAGGTTATGGTTAGGTTTAGGTTATAGATTTTAGGATTTGGGAATAGGTTTAGGTTATAAGTGTAGGTTTAGGTTAGGTTATAGGTTTTAGGATTGGATAATGGGTTCGGGTTTAGGTTATAGGTTTTCATTTTGGTTTAGGTTATAGGTTTTGGTTTTGGTTAGAGGTTATAGGTTATAAGTTTAGGATAAGGTTTAGGATTAGGTTTGGGTTATAGGTTTTGGGATTTGAGAATGGGTTCGGGTTTAGGTTATCGGTTTTGGTTTTGGTTTAGGTTATAAGTTTTGGGATTTGAGAATGGGTTCGGGTTTTGGTTATAGTGTCACGCCCCAGACTTGGTAACCAGATTCACAAGGGACCCGATGGCCGGTTATGGCCGTAACAGCCTCCATATTACACCATTCTCGGCTCCTAAGGCAGGTTCCGATCCTGGGATCCTACAAGGACGATTTTCATAACAATATAATCATAACCAATATGAGCATACCCAAGATCACAATAAGTACATCTGAGAATAACAAAGGCACACATCGTAAAATTCACTTTAAATTTGAACTTTTACAATCATCCATAAGGTCCAAAAGGATATACATTAGATAAAAGGAAAAGAGAAAAAGGTCAGCAACACTGGAGTCCTCAAATGCTCAGCTCTACTCCACGCGCTGCTACTACGATGTCTGCCTAGAATCTTCTGCATGCATCAATCATGCATAAGCTTATAGAAGCTTAGAGGGTGGTGAAAGTGTGTGACAATGGTGCACATAAGAATAATAGGGGATACAAGAAGGAAAATATGCTTAATGAGAAAATCACTAGCCTTACCAAGGCTTATCATGAATATGATGCGATGAGTACTGGATGCCATACCAAGGCAATGCATGAAGGGGGCTTATACAACCAATGCTAATGCGATGCAACTAATGTCAGTGCTCATCCAAACCATAAGTCAAGCACATTTCCAATAATAAGAAAATCACCGGGGTCCATTACACTGTTAAATGACTGCCGCTCTACAGATCCCGCACAGTCAAATGAGCATAAGAGACCTCACTACTCGCCTATGGACAACCAATCACCAGCAAGGCCTAATGGTAGCAGACCCATTTATGAGCTGGTCAGACTCAGCCTAGCAATGCCCACTACACACCAGGCAGGTAAGGCCACACCCCTATCCAACCGACTACACGATAGTGGGAGTCGCAGCCTAACGGTATAAGGCCCTCGTGCGCTCATGTATTCCACTTGGTCACGACGTTGGAGCAGATCCTTGGTACCATGAAAGTTTTGAGAATTTCACCCATGGGCATCCTATGCACCCGGTATGCTCAACTGATATTTTTGGTGTCCACACATACGACCATCCCCGAATACCCCTATGGAGGCAAGGCCCTGATGAAGTAAGGGTGAATATCCATAAGATATGTAATGTCAGGTGCATGAATCACATAATCACCCGTGCATCAATCCCAAGCATCCATCTCTCAGAGAGATTCCAACATGTCCTGCACAATGGCACAACCATGCCTAATCATACCTCAACCAAGCATGCATATGATATGTATGGGAGTGGGCTATGAAGATGAATAGGGGTGCCAATACAGTGAAGATAAACTCTCTACCTAACCATAAAGGGTCTAGGTACTTAACTAATTTCTCATAAGGAATACAACCTCTAGTGGGGGCCCATATACCTGGGGTAACCCATGAGACTGAGGAGAATAATGGTATGGGCCTAAATAAATGAAACGGCCTAACAAGGGTCTATGGTGGACCTTTAACCACCCATAGAAGCCCATGGGCCTACCTTAGGGCCACCAATGTGGACATCCAACCACAATTGGTCCCCAAGAGGTAGCCCATCTCTAATTGATCATGGAACAAGGCCCAAGACCCATGCAACATCAGAAATAAGAAATGAGCAGCCACAATCATACCACAAACACTCATGTTGGGCTTCAGAAAGGGCGGCCCAAGGCCTACCCAAAATATGGATCCAAGGGGAACACACATAACCCAACCCATATATACCACTATGGGCCCATAGGAGAAAGGTTAGGACCCAACATAAAGGCCACTAATCTCATATATTATGGTGGCCTAGTGGGTAGCCCATTGCTCAAACCACATGGGCAAATGTCATGCTCTTAGTCAAGTAAATTGGGCCTACAATCCGGCCCAAGTATAAAGTTGATTTGGTGAGCAATCAAGGGCCCATCTACTTGTATAATCCGGCCCACTAGCCCAACATAATAGTATGGTAAAAATTTTTCAAGAGTTTAATGGGCCTATCTGGAAAGCTCCAGCCCAATTGGGCATAAAGAGTTCAACAACTAGCTACATTCAAGGACCCAATTAAATTCAACTGTGGTGGGCCTCAAAAGTGCATTTATTAAGCCAAACATTCAAGGAACTAAAGGTATAAATTATTTTCTCTAAGATCTTCATAATGTGGTGGGCCCCACTCCTCAAAATTTTAGCCTTAGGCCCAACATATTTATAACATGTTGCTGTCCTAAATTTGGGCACTACATTAGAGTGGGCCCAAGGCCTCTAAAACTCTAAAAATTAAGGGACAAGGCCCCTCATCATGCATACAATGAGAGGAAACCCAGAAAGGTGGCCCACCATCAAAAGAAATATTTTTGAATTATGGTTTTTATCAAGGCATATTGCTGGACTGCACAGCAGAAAAATCTGGGAGTCCAGCCATCTTGGCCCATTCTTTTGGATGCCCAAACGGGATCATTTGAGGCTAAAATTTTATAGAGTGATACTTCCATATGTGGACCATATCCTTACAAAATTTTAAAATTTTTAGATATTTTTAAGTATTTTAATTAGTTTAAACAAAATAGACTATCCATAAAATCGAACAGACCTAGACGTCCCAACATGGTGGGCCAGTCTGGCCCTTGCCGTGGTGTGTACAGGGGTCCATTGGCCCTAAAATTTAGTAAGTGGGTCCTAACATGAGTAGAACACTTCCCTACAAAATTTCATAATTTTTAGACAGCTATAAATAGTTTAATTCATTTAGATAAATCAATCTATATTAAAAATCAGACTGATTTGGACACTATATTATAGTGGGCCAGTCCAACCATCACTATGGTACGTATAGGTGTCCATTGGCCCCTAAATTTTGTAGGTGGGTCATAACATGAGTAATCCACCTCCCTGTAAATTTTTATAATTTTTAAACACTCATAGGTATTTTAATAAATTTCAAAAATCCAACTGTCCATGGTGGAATGTTGCTGGAGCAGTGCAGAAAATCCTGACTGTTCACCTCACTTGGACCACACCTTTGGGACCTCAATCAAGGTCAGATGGGGCTGAAATTTTGGAGACATCAAGATGAGATCCCCACCTTTCAGAAAGGTCTATTTAATAGGTATGAATAGTCCCCATGAAAGAAAAAAATATCTAGGCTATAAAAATCAGATTTTTACATCTAGAGGAGCACCCACCTTAAAGTTCTCCACCAAAACTCCAACTCTAGGCTTCTAAGGCTCCAAAAAAGCAATATTGATGGTTGAGATGAGATTAGGATGGATGGATTAAGGGAAAATGGAGGAGAAGGGGGCTGGAAAAAGGGAGAAAAAGGGCAAAAAAATTTTTTGCAAGAAAGAAAGAAGGAGAGAAGAGAGTAGAGAGAAATGAGAGGAAAAAAAGAGAGAAGGAGATTTTATTTAAAGTAATCATTATATTTTCTAGAAAAGAGGGTATGGTGGTCTCTCTCTCTCCCTAGAGAAGAAAATTTTTAAAAATTTCAGATTTGGGAATAGAAATTGCATGGGAAAGAAAAAAAAATTCCATAATGACTTCTAGAAAAGAGAAAAAGAAAGAGACATGATGGGTTTGGAAAAGGGAGTCCATCATTGCTAGATTATGGCATCATGATATCATGGAAATGGTGATGTCATCACCATTGGCAAGTGTGTACATGGGAAAATGTGCAAATCATATGGGTCCCACCAAAAATGTGATCAATGGTCCAAATGATGCCCGGCCCATAACTTATGATCAGCACATCACATTTTTGCATGAGACGTGTCGTTGGAACCGCGATGATGATGCGGTTGCAACGGTGTAGATCTCGGGTCAATCCGAGTTGGGTATATATGACCGAACTCAAGGGTGACCGCAAACACTATCTAAAGGACGTCGGTCACCAAAATTTGACCGAAAGGACCGCGAGACCAAAATAAATGAAATGCATACTTACACACACATATGCAGACATGTGAACTTAGGTCGGGTCCCACATATAGGTTTTGGTTTAGGTAATAGGTTATAGATTTAGGATAAGATTTAGGTTTAGCTTTAGGTTATAGGCTTTGGGATTTGAGAATGGGTTCAGGTTTAGGTTATAGGTTTTGGTTTTGGTTTAGGTTATAGATTTTGGGATTTGAGAATGGGTTCGGGTTTAGGTTATAGGTTTTGGTTAAGGTTATAAGTTATAGGTTTAGGTTTAGGTTAAGGTTAGGTTTAGGTTATAGGTTTTAGGATTTGAGAATAGTTTTAGGTTATAAGTATAGATTTAGGTTAGGTTATAGGTTAAGGTTTAGGGATAGGTTATACGTTTTGGGATTTGAGAATGGGTTCAGGTTTAGGTCATAGGTTTTGGTATTGGTTTACGTTATAGGTTTTGGGATTTGAGAATGGGTTTAGGTTTTGGTTATAGGTTTTGCTTTTGCTTTAGGTTATAAGTTTTGATTTAGGTTATAGGTTATAAGTTTTGGTTTTGGTTAAGGTTAGGTTTAGGTTATAGGTTTTTGAATTTGAGAATGGGTTCGGGTTTAGGTTTTAAGTTTTTATTTTTCTTTAGGTTATAGGTTTTGGGATTTGGGAATGGATTTTTGTTAAGGTTATAGGTTTTGGTTTTGGTTTAGGTTATAGGTTTTGGTTAAGGTTACAGGTTATAGGTTTAGGTTTAGATTTAGGTTTTAGGTTTTGGGATTTGGGAATAGTTTTAGGTTATAAGTATAGGTTTAGGTTAGGTTATAGGTTTTGGGATTTGAGAATGGGTTCGGGTTTAGGTTATAGGTTTTGGATTTGGTTTAGGTTATGGGTTTTGGTTAAGGTTATAGGTAATATGTTTAGGTTTAGGTTAAGGTTAGGTTTAAGTTATAGGTTTTGGGATTTGAGAATGGGTTCGGGTTTAGGTTATAGGTTTTGGTTTTAGTTTAGGTTATAGGTTTTGGTTAAGGTTATAGGTTATAGGTTTAGGTTATAGGTTTTGGGATTTGAGAATGGGTTCGGGTTTAGGTTATAGGTTTTGGTTTTGGTTTAGGTTATAGGTTTTGGTTAAGGTTATTGGTTATAGGTTTAGGTTTAAGTTATAAGTTTTGGGATTTGTGAATAGTTTCAGGTTGTAAGTATAGGTATGGGTTCGGGTCTAGGTTATAGGTTTTGGTTTTCGTTTAGGTTATAAGTTTTGGTTTAGGTTATAGGTTATAGGTTTAGGATAGGGTTTAGGTTTAGGTTTACGTTATAGGTTTTGGGATTTGAGAATGGGTTTGGATTTAGATTATAGGTTTTGATTTTGTTTTAGGTTATAGGTTTTGGGATTTGAGAATGGATTCGGGTTTACGTTATAGGTTTTGGTTTTGGTTTTGGTTATCATTTTTTGTTTAGGTTATAGGTTTAGGTTATAGGTTTTTGGATTTGAGAATGGGTTCGGGTTTAGGTCAAAGGTTTTGGTATTAGTTTAGGTTATAGGTTTTGGGATTTGAGCATGGGTTCGGGTTTTGGTTATAGGTTTTGGTTTTGGTTTAGGTTATAGGTTTTACTTTAGGTTAAAGATTATAGGTATTAGTTTTGGTTAAGGTTAGGTTTAGGTTATAGGTTTTGGGATTTGAGAATGGGTTCGGGTTTAGGTTATAAGTTTTGGTTTTGGCTTTGGTTTAGGTTATAAGTTATAGGTTTAGGATAAGGTTTAGGTAATGCGCTTTAGGATTTTAGAATGGGTTCGGGTTTAGGTTATAGGTTTTGGTTTAGGTTATAGGTTTTGAGAATTGAGAATGGGTTCAGGTTCAGGTTATAGGTTTTGGTTTTGGTTTAGGTTATAGGTTTTGGGATTTGAGAATGGGTTTGGGTTTAGGTTATAGGTATTGGTTTTGGTTTAGGTTTAGGTTTAGGTTTTGGTATAGGTTATAGGTTGTAGGTTTAGGTTTAGGTTAAGGCTAGGTTTAGGTTATAGGTTTTGGGATTTGGGAATAGTTTTAGGTTATAAGTATAGGTTTAGTTAGGTTATAGGTTAAGGTTTAGGGATAGGTTATAGGTTTTGGGATTTGAGAATGGGTTCGGGTTTAGGTCATAGGTTTTGGTAGTGGTTTAGGTTATAGGTTTTGGGATTTGAGAATGGGTTCAAGTTTTGGTTATAGGTTTTGTTTTTGGTTTAGGTTATAAGTTTTGATTTAGGTTATAGGTTATAGGTTTTGCTTTTGGATAAGGTTGGGTTTAGGGTATAGGTTTTTGGATTTGAGAATGGGTTCGGGTTTAGATTATAGGTTTTGGTTTTATTTTAGTTTATAGGTTTGGAATTTGGGAATGGGTTCGGGTTTAGGTAATAGGTTTTGGTTTTGGTTTTGGTTATAGGTTTTGGTTAAGGTTACAGGTTATAGGTTAAGGTTTAGGTTTAGGTTATAGGTTTTGAGATTTGGGAATAGTTTTAGGTTATAAGTATAGGTTTAGGTTAGATTATTGGTTTTGGGATTTGAGAATGGGTTCAGGTTTAGGTTATATGTTTTGTTTTTGGTTTAGGTTATAGGTTTTGGCTAAGGTTATAGGTTATAGGTTTTGGGATTTGAGAATGGGTTCGGGTTTACGTTTCAGGTTTTAGTTTTGGTTTTGGTTATAGGTTTTGGTCAGGGTTATAGGTTATAGGTTTAGGTTTAGGTTATAGGTTTTGGAATTTGTGAATAGTTTCAGGTTATAAGTATAGGTATGGGTTTGGATCTAGGTTATAGGTTTTGGTTTTGGTTTAGTTTAGAGGTTTTGGTTTAGGTTATAGGTTTAGGATAAGGTTTAGGTTTAGGTTATAGGTTTTGGGATTTGAGAATGGGTTCAGATTTAGGTTATAAGTTTTGATTTTATTTTTGGTTATATGTTTTGGGATTTTAGAATGGGTTCGTGCTTTGGTTATAGGTTTTGGTTTTAGTTTAGGTTATCAGTTTTGGTTTAGGTTATAGGTTAAGGTTAGGTTTAGGTTATAGGTTATGGGATTTGAGAATGGGCCCGGGTTTTGGTCAAAGGTTTTGGTATTGGTTTAGGTTATAGGTATTGGAATTTGAGAATGGTTTCGGGTTTTGGTTCTAAGTTTTGGTTTTGGTTTAGGCTACAGGTTTTGGTTTAGGTTATAGGTTATAGGTTTTCATTTTGGTTAAGGTTAGGTTTAGGTTATTAGTTTTGGGATTTGAGAATGGGTTTGGGTTTAGGTTATAGGTTTTGGTTTCGGTTTAGGTTATATTTTATAGGTTTAGGATGAGGTTTAGGTTTTGGTTATAGGTTTTGGGATTTGAGAATGGGTTCGGGCTTAGTTTATAGGTTTTAGTTTTCGTTTAGGTTATAGGTTATTAGTTTAGTATAAGGTTTAGGTTTAGGTTTAGGTTATAGGTTTTGGGGTTTATGAATGGGTTCAGGTATAGGTTATAGGTTTTGGTTTTGATTTAGGTTATAGGTTTTGGGATTTGAGAATGGGTTCGGGTTTAGGTTATAGGTTTTGGTTTTGGTTTAGGTTATAGGTTTTGGGATTTGAGAATGGGTTCATGTTTAGGTTATAGGTTTGGGTTTTGGTTTAGGTTATAGGTTATAGGTTTAGGTTTATGTTAAGGTTAGGTTTAGGTTATATGTTTTAGGATTTGGGAATAGTTTTAGGTTATAAGTATTTGTTTAGGTCAGGTTATAGGTTAAGGTTTTGGGATAGGTCATAGGTGTTGGGATTTGAGAAGGGGTTCGGGTTTAGGTTATAGGTTTTGGTTTTGGTTTAGGTTATAGGTTATAGGTTTAGGATATGGTTTAGGTTATAGGTTTTGGGATTTGAGAATGGGTTCAGGTTTTGGTTATAGGTTTTGGTTTTGGTTTAGGTTATAGGTTTTGGGATTTGAGAATGGGTTCGGGTTTAGGTTATAGGTTTTGGTTTTGGTTGAGGTTAATGGTTTTGGTTAAGGTTATAGGTTACAGGTTTAGGTTTAGGTTTAGGTTAAGGTTAGGTTTAGGTTATAGGTTTTTGGATTTGGGAATAGTTTTAGGTTATAAGTATAGGTTTAGGTCAGGTTATAGATCAAGGTTTAGGTATAGGTTATAGGTTTTGAGATTTGAGAATGGGTTCAGGTTTAAGTCATAGGTTTTGGTATTGGTTTAGGTTATAGGTTTTGGGATTTGAGAATAGGTTCTGGTTTAGGTTATAGGTTTTGGTTTTGGTTTAGGTTATAGGTTATAACTTTTAGTTTTGGTTAAGGTTAGGTTTAGGTTATTGGTTTTTGGATTTGAGAATGGGTTCGAGTTTAGGTTATAGGTTTTCGTTTTGGTTTAAGTTATAGGTTTTGGGATTTGGGAATGGGTTCGGGTTTAGGTTATAGGTTTTGGCTTTGGTTTAGGTTATAGGTATTGGTTATAGTTACAGGTTATAGGTTTAGGTTTAGGTTAAGCTTAGGTTTAGGTTATAGGTTTTGGGATTTGGGAATAGTTTTAGGTTATAAGTATTCATTTGTGTTAGGTTATAGGGTTTGGGATTTGAGAATGGGTTCGGGTTTAGGTTATAGGTTTTGGGTTTGGTTTAGGTTATGGGTTTTGGTTAAGGTTATAGGTTATAGGTTTAGGTTTAGGTTATAGGTTATAGGTTTAGGTTTAGGTTAAGGTTAGGTTTAAGTTATAGGTTTTGGGATTTGAGAATGGGTTCGGGTTTAGGTTATAGGTTTTGGTTTTGGTTTAGGTTATAGGTTTTGGTTAAGGTTATAAGTTGTAGGTTTAGGTTTAGGTTAAGGTTAGGTTTAGGTTATAGGTTTTGGGATTTGAGAATGAGTTCGGGTTTAGGTTATAGGTTTTGGTTTTGGTTTATGTTATAGGTTGTAGTTATGGTTATAGGTTATCGGTTTCGGTTTAGGTTATTGGTTTGGGGATTTGTGAATAGTTTCAGGTTATAAGTCTAGGTATGGGTTCGGGTCTAGGTTATAAGTTATATGTTTTGGTTTAGGTTATAGGTTATAGGTTTAGGATAAGGTTTAGGTCTAGGTTTCGATTTAGGTTATAGGTTTTCGGATTTGAGAATGGATTCAGATTTTGGTTATAGGTTTTGATTTTATTTTAGGTTATAGGTTTTTAGATTTGAGAATGGGTTCGGGTTTAGGTTATAGGTTTTGGTTTTGGTTTAGGTTATATGTTAAGTTTAGGTTTAGGTTATTGGCTTTGGGATTTGGGAATGAGTTCGGGTTTTGGTCAAAGGTTTTGGTATTGGTTTAGGTTATAGGTTTTGGGATTTGAGAATGGGTTTGGGTTTTGGTTCTAGGTTTTGGTTTTGGTTTGGGTTACAGGTTTTGGTTTAGGTTATAGGTTATAGGTTTTGGTTTTGGTTAAGGTTAGGTTTAGGTTATTGGTTTTCGGATTTGAGAATGGGTTCGGATTTAGGTTATAAGTTTTGGTTTTGGTTTTGGTTATATTTTATAGGTTTAGGATAATGTTTAGGTTTAGGTTATAGGTTTTGGGACTTGTGAATGGGATCGGGTTAAGGTTATAGGTTTTGGTTTTGGTTAGGTTATAGGTTTTGGTTAAGGTTATAGGTTCTAGGTTTAGGTTTAGGTTAAGGTTAGGTTTAAGTTATTTGTTTTGGGATTTGGGAATAGTTTTAGGTTATAAGTATAGGTTTAGGTTAGGTTATAGGTTAAGGTTTAGGGATAGGTTATAGGTTTTGGGATTTGAGAATTAGTTCAGGTTTAGGTCATAGGTTTTGGTATTGGTTTAGGTTATTGGTTTTAGGATTTGAGAATGGGTTCGGGTTTAGGTTATAGGTTTTGGTTTTCGTTTAGGTTATAGGTTATAGGTTTAGGATAAGGTTTAGGTTTAGGTTTAGGTTATAGGTTTTGGGATTTGTGAATAGGTTCAGGTATAAGTTATAGGTTTTGGTTTTGGTTTAGGTTATAGGTGTTGGGATTTGAGAATGGGTTCGGGTTTAGGTTATAGGTTTTGGTTTTGGTTTAGGTTATAGGTTATAGGTTTAGGATAAGGTTTAGGTTATAGGTTTTGGGATTTGAGAATGGGTTCAGGTTTTGGTTATAGGTTTTGGTTTTGGTTTAGGTTATAGGTTTTGGGATTTGAGAATGGGTTCGGGTTTAGGTTATAGGTTTTGGTTTTGGTTGACGTTAATGGTTTTGGTTAAGGTTATAGGTTATAGGTTTAGGTTTAGGTTTAGGTTAAGGTTAGGTTTAGGTTATAGGTTTTCGGATTTGGGAATAGTTTTAGGTTATAAGTATGGGTTTAGGTCAGGTTATAAATCAAGGTTTAGGTATAGGTTATAGGTTTTGAGATTTGAGAATGGGTTCAGGTTTAAGTCATAGGTTTTGGTATTGGTTTAGGTTATAGGTTTTGGGATTTAAGAATGGGTTCTGTTTTAGGTTATAGGTTTTGGTTTTGGTTTAGGTTATAGGTTATAGCTTTTAGTTTTGGTTAAGGTTAGGTTTAGGTTATTGGTTTTCGGATTTGAGAATGGGTTCGAGTTTAGGTTATAGGTTTTCGTTTTGGTTTAAGTTATAGCTTTTGGGATTTGGGAATGGGCTCGGGTTTAGGTTATAGGTTTTGGCTTTGGTTTAGGTTATAGGTATTGGTTATGGTTACAGGTTATAGGTTTAGGTTTAAGTTAAGGTTAGGTTTAGGTTATATGTTTTGGGATTTGGGAATAGTTTTAGGTTATAAGTATTCGTTTGTGTTAGGTTATAGGGTTTGAAATTTGAGAATGGGTTCGGGTTTAGGTTATAGGTTTTGGGTTTGGTTTAGGTTATGGGTTTTGGTTAAGGTTATAGGTTATAGGTTTAGGTTTAGGTTAAGGTTAGGTTTAGGTTGTAGGTTTTGGGATTTGAGAATGGGTTCGGGTTTAGGTTATAGGTTTTGGTTTTGGTTTAGGTTATAGGTTTTGGTTAAGGTTATAAGTTGTAGGTTAAGGTTAGGTTTAGGTTATAGGTTTTGGGATTTGAGAAGGGGTTCAGGTTTAGGTTATAGGTTTGGGTTTTGGTTTAGGTTATAGGTTTTGGATTAGGTTATAGGTTATAGGTTTAGGTTTATGTTAAGGTTAGGTTTAAGTTATAGGTTTTGGGATTTGGGAATAGTTTTAGGTTATAAGTATAGGTTTAGGTTAGGTTATAGGTTAAGGTTTAGGGATAGGTTATAGGTGTTGGGATTTGAGATTGGGTTCGTGTTTAGGTTATAGGTGTTGGGATTTGAGATTGGGTTCGTGTTTAGGTTATAGGTTGTGGTTTTATTTTAGGTTATAGGTTATACATTTAGGATATGGTTTTGGTTTAGGTTTAGGTTATAGGTTTTGGGATTTAAGAATAGGTTCGGGTTTAGGTTATAGGTTTTGGTTTTTGTTTTGGTTTAGGTTGTAGGTTTTGGGATTAGTGAATGGGTTCGGGTTTAGGTTATAGGTTTTGGTTTAGTTTAGGTTGTTGGTTTTGGTCATGGTTATAGGTTATAGGTTTAGGTTAAGGTTAAGGTTAGGTTTAGGTAATAGGTTTTGGGATTTGGGAATAGTTTTAGGTTATAAGTATAGGTTTAGGTCAGGTTATTGGTTAAGGGTTAGGGATAGGTTATAGGATTTGGTATTTGAGAATAGGTTCGGGTTTAGGTCATAGATTTTGGTATTGGTTTAGGTTATAGGTTTTGGGATTTGAGAATGGGTTTGGGTTTAAGTCATAGGTTTTAGTATTGGTTGAGGTTATTGGTTTTGGGATTTGAGTATGGGTTCTAGTTTAGCTTATAGGTTTTGGTTTTGATTTATGTTATAGGTTATAGCTTTTGGTTTTTGTTAAGGTTAGGTTTAGGTTATTGGTTTAAGGATTTGGGAATGGGTTCGGGTTTAGGTTATAGGTTTTGGTTATGGTTTAGGTTATAGGTTTTGGGATTTGGGAATGGGTTCTAGTTAAGGTTATAGGTTTTGGTTTGGGTTTAGGTTTTAGGTTTTGGTTAAGGTTACAGGTTATAGGTTTAGGTTTAGGTTAAGGTTAGGTTTAGGTTATAGGTTTTGGGATTTGGGAATAGTTTTAGGTTATAATTATAGGGTTAGGTTCGGTTATTGGTTTTGAGATTTGAGAAGGGGTTCGGGTTTAGGTTATAGGTTTTGGTTTTGGTTTAGGTTATAGGTTTTGGTTAAGGTTGTAGGTTATAGGTTTAGGTTTAGGTTAAGGTTAGGTTTAGGTTATAGGTTTTAAGATTTGGGAATTTGAGAATGGGTTCCGATTTAGGTTATAGGTTTTGGTTTTGGTTTAAGTTATAGGTTTTGGTTAAGGTTATAGGTTATAGGTTTTGGTTTAGGTTATAGGTTTTGTGATTTGTTAATAGTCTTAGGTTATAAGTATACGTTTAGGTTAGGTTATAGGTTTTGGGATTTGAAAATGGGTTTGGGTTTAGGTTGTAGGTTTTTGTTTTGGTTTAGGTTATAGGTTTTGGTTTAGGTTATAGGTTATAGGTTTAGGATAATGTTTAGGTTTAGGTTTAGGTTATAGGGTTTGTGATTTGAGAATGGGTTCGGGTTTAGGTTATAGGTTGTGATTATGGTTTAGGTTATAGGTTTTAAGATTTAAAAATGGGATCAGGTTTAGGTTATGGATTTTGATTTTGGTTTGAGTTATAGGTTATTGGTTTAGGATAAGGCTTAGGTTTAGGTTTAGGTTATAGGTTTTGGGATTTGAGAATGGGTACGGGTTTAGGTTATAGGTTTTGGTTTTGGTGTAGGTTATAGGTTTTGGTTTAGTTTATAGGCTTAGGTTAGGTTTAGGTTATTGGTTTTAGGATTTTATGATGGGTTCGGGTTTAGGTTATAGGTTTTGGTTTTGATTTAGGTTATAGATTTTGGAATTTGGGAATGGGTTCGGGTTTAGGTTATAGGTTTTGGTTTTGGTTTACGTTATATGTTTTAGTGAAGGTTATGGGTTATAAGTTTAGGTTTAGGTTAAGGTTAGTTTTAGGTTATAGGTTTTAGGATTTGGAAATAGTTTTAGGTTATAAGTATAGGTTTATGTTAGGTTATAGGTTTTGAGATTTGAGAATGGGTTCGGGTTTAGGTTATAGGTTTTGGATTAGGTTTAGGTTATAGGTTTTGGTTAAGGTTATAGGTTATAGGTTTTGGTTTAGGTTGTAGATTTTAGGATATGGGAATAGTTTTAGGTTATAAGTATAGGTTTAGGTTTGGTTAAAGGTTTTGGGATTTGATAATGGGTTCAGTTTTAGGTTATAGGTTTTGGTTTTGGTTTAGGTTATAAGTTTGGGTTTAGGTTACAGGTTATAGGTTTTGGATAAGGTTTAGGTTTAGGTTATAGGTTTTGAGATTTGAGAATTGCTTCGGGTTTAGGTTATAAGTTTTGGTTTTGGTTTAGGTTATAGGTTTTGGGATTTGAGAATGGATTCGGGTTTAGGTTATAGGTTTTGATTTTGGTTCAGGTTATAGGTTTTGGTTTTAGTTTAGGTTATAGGTTTTGAGATTTAAAAATGGGTACGGGTTTAGGTTATAAGTTTTGGTTTTGGTTTAGTTTATAAGTTTTGGTTATGGTTATAGGTTATAAGTTTAGGTTCAAGTTAAGGTTAGGTTTAGGTTATAGGTTTTGGGATTTGGAAATAGTTTTAGGTTATAAGTATAGGTTTAGGTTAGGTTATAGGTTTTATGATTTGATAATGGGTTCGGGTTTAGGTTATAGGTTTTGGTTTTGATTTAGGTTATAGGTTTTGGTTTAGATTATAGGTTATAGGTTTAGGATAAGGTTTAGGTTTAGGTTTAGGTTATAGGTTTTGAGATTTGAGAATGGGTTCGGGTTTAGGTTATAAGTTTTGGTTTTAATTACGGTTATAAGTTTTGTGATTTGAGATTAGGTTCGGGTATAGGTTATGGGTTTTGGTTTTGGTTTACGTTATAGGTTATAGGTTTAGGATAAGGTTTAGGTTTAGGTTTAGGCTATAGGTTTTGGGATTTTAGAATGGATTCGGGTTTAGGTTATAGGTTTTGATTTTGATTTAGGTTATTAGTTTTAGTATTTGAGACTGGGTTCGGGTTTAGGTTATAGGTTTTGGTTAAGGTTATAAGTTATAGGTTTTGGTTTAGGTTTAGGTTAAGGTTAGGTTTAGGTTATAGGTTTTGGGATTTGGGAATAGTTTTAGGTTATAAGTATAGGTTTAGGTTAGGTTTTAGGTTTTGGTATTTGATAATGGGTTCAGGTTTTGGTTATAGGTTTTCATTTTGGTTTAGGTTATAGGTTTTGGTTTAGGTTATAGGTTATAGGTTAAAGGTTTAGGATAAGCTTTAGGATTAGGTTTGGGTTTTAGGTTTTGGGATTTGAGAATGGGTTCGGGTTTAAGTTGTAGGTTTTTATTTTGGTTTAGGTTACAAGTTTTGGGATTTGAGAATGGGTTCGGGTTTAGGTTTTATGTTTTGATTTTGGTTTAGGTTATAGGTTTTGATTTGGGTTATAGGTTATAGGTCTAGGATAAGGTTTAGGTTAAAGGTTTTGAGATTTGAGAATGGGTTCGGGTTTAGGTTATAGGTTTTGGTTTTGGTTTAGGTTATAGGATTTGGGATTTGAGAATGGGTTCGGGTTTAGGTTATTGGTTTTGGTTTTGGTTTAGGTTATAGGTTTTGGTTAAGGTTATAGGTTATAGGTTTGGATTTACATTAAGGTTAGGTTTTGGTTATAGGTTTTGGGATTTGGGAATAGTTTTAGGTTATAAGTATAGGTTTAGGTCAGGTTATAGATCAAGGTTTAGGTATAGGTTATAGGTTTTGAGATTTGAGAATGGGTTCAGGTTTAAGTCATAGGTTTTGGTATTGGTTTAGGTTATAGGTTTTGGGATTTGAGAATGGGTTCTGGTTTAGGTTATAGGTTTTGGTTTTAGTTTAGGTTATAGGTTATAGCTTTTGGTTTTGGTTAAGGTTAGGTTTAGGTTATTGGTTTTCGGATTTGAGAATGGGTTCGAGTTTAGGTTATAGGTTTTCGTTTTGGTTTAAGTTATAGGTTTTGGGATTTGGGAATGGGTTCGGGTTTAGGTTATAGGTTTCGGCTTTGGTTTAGGTTATAGGTATTGGTTATGGTTACAGGTTATAGGTTTAGGTTTAGGTTAAGGTTAGGTTTAGGTTATAGGTTTTGGGATTTGGGAATAGTTTTAGGTTATAAGTATTCGTTTGTGTTAGGTTATAGGGTTTGGGATTTGAGAATGGGTTCGGGTTTAGGTTATAGGTTTTGGGTTTGGTTTAGGTTATGGGTTTTGGTTAAGGTTATAGGTTATAGGTTTAGGTTTAGGTTAAGGTTAGGTTTAAGTTATAGGTTTTGGGATTTGAGAATGGGTTCGGGTTTAGGTTATAGGTTTTGGTTTTGGTTTAGGTTATAGGTTTTGGTTAAGGTTATAAGTTGTAGGTTTAGGTTTAGGTTAAGGTTAGGTTTAGGTTATAGGTTTTGGGATTTGAGAATGAGTTCGGGTTTGGGTTATAGGTTTTAGTTTTGGTTTATGTTATAGGTTGTAGTTATGGTTATAGGTTATCGGTTTCGGTTTAGGTTATAGGTTTGGGGATTTGTGAATAGTTTCAGGTTATAAGTCTAGGTATGGGTTCGGGTCTAGGTTATAAGTTATAGGTTTTGGTTTAGGTTATAGGTTATAGGTTTAGGATAAGGTTTAGGTCTAGGTTTCGGTTTAGGTTATAGGTTTTCAGATTTGAGAATGGATTCAGATTTTGGTTATAGGTTTTGATTTTATTTTAGGTTATAGGTTTTTGGATTTGAGAATGGGTTCGGGTTTAGGTTATAGGTTTTGGTTTTGGTTTAGGTTATATGTTAAGTTTAGGTTTAGGTTATTGGCTTTGGGATTTGGGAATGAGTTCGGGTTTTGGTCAAAGGTTTTGGTATTGGTTTTGGTTATAGGTTTTGGGATTTGAGAATGGGTTTGGGTTTTGGTTCTAGGTTTTGGTTTTGGTTTGGGTTACAGGTTTTGGTTTAGGTTATAGGTTATAGGTTTTGGTTTTGGTTAAGGTTAGGTTTAGGTTATTGGTTTTGGGATTTGAGATTGGGTTCGGATTTAGGTTATAGGTTTTGGTTTTGGTTTTGGTTATATTTTATAGGTTTAGGATAATGTTTAGGTTTAGGTTATAGGTTTTGGGACTTGTGAATGGGATCGGGTTAAGGTTATAGGTTTTAGTTTTGGTTAGGTTATAGGTTTTGGTTAAGGTTATAGGTTCTAGGTTTAGGTTTAGGTTAAGGTTAGGTTTAAGTTATATGTTTTGGGATTTGGGAATAGTTTTAGGTTATAAGTATAGGTTTAGGTTAGGTTATAGGTTAAGGTTTAGGGATAGGTTATAGGTTTTGGGATTTGAGAATTAGTTCAGGTTTAGGTCATAGGTTTTGGTATTGGTTTAGGTTATTGGTTTTAGGATTTGAGAATGGGTTCGGGTTTAGGTTATAGGTTTTGGTTTTCGTTTAGGTTATAGGTTATAGGTTTAGGATAAGGTTTAGGTTTAGGTTTAGGTTATAGGTTTTGGGATTTGTGAATAGGTTCAGGTATAAGTTATAAGTTTTGGTTTTGTTTTAGGTTATAGGTTTTGCGATTTGAGAATGGGTTCAGGTTTAGGTTATCGGTTTTGGTTTTGGTTTTGGTTATAGGTTTTGGGGTTTGAGAATGGGTTCAGGTTTAGGCTATAGGTTTGGGTTTTAGTTTAGGTTATAGGTTTTGGATTGGGTTATAGGTTATAGGTTTAGGTTTATGTTAAGGTTAGGTTTAAGTTATAGGTTTTGGGATTTGGGAATAGTTTTAGGTTATAAGTACAGGTTTAGGTTAGGTTATAGGTTAAGGTTTAGGGATAGGTTATAGGTGTTGGGATTTGAGATTGAGTTCGTGTTTAGGTTATAGGTTGTGGTTTTATTTTAGGTTATAGGTTATACGTTTAGGATATGGTTTTGGTTTAGGTTTAGGTTATAGGTTTTGGGATTTAAGAATAGGTTCGGGTTTAGGTTATAGGTTTTGGTTTTTGTTTTGGTTTAGGTTATAGGTTTTGGGATTAGAGAATGGGTTCTGGTTTAGGTTATAGGTTTTGGTTTAGTTTTAGGTTGTTGGTTTTGGTCATGGTTATAGGTTATTAGTTTAGGTTAAGGTTAAGGTTAGGTTTAGGTAATAGGTTTTGGGATTTGGGAATAGTTTTAGGTTATAAGTATAGGTTTAGGTCAGGTTATTGGTTAAGGGTTAGGGATAGGTTATAGGATTTGGTATTTGAGAATAGGTTCGGGTTTAGGTCATAGATTTTGGTATTGGTTTAGGTTATAGGTTTTGGGATTTGAGAATGGGTTTGGGTTTAAGTCATAGGTTTTAGTATTGGTTGAGGTTATTGGTTTTGGGATTTGAGTATGGGTTCTGGTTTAGCTTATAGGTTTTGGTTTTGATTTATGTTATAGGTTATAGCTTTTGGTTTTTGTTAAGGTTAGGTTTAGGTTATTGGTTTAAGGATTTGGGAATGGGTTCGGGTTTAGGTTATAGGTTTTGGTTATGGTTTAGGTTATAGGTTTTGGGATTTGGGAATGGGTTCTAGTTAAGGTTATAGGTTTTGGTTTGGGTTTAGGTTATAGGTTTTGGTTAAGGTTACAGGTTATAGGTTTAGGTTTAGGTTAAGGTTAGGTTTAGGTTATAGGTTTTGGGATTTGGGAATAGTTTTAGGTTATAATTATAGGGTTAGGTTCGGTTATTGGTTTTGAGATTTGAGAAGGGGTTCGGGTTTAGGTTATAGGTTTTGGTTTTGGTTTAGGTTATAGGTTTTGGTTAAGGTTGTAGGTTATAGGTTTAGGTTTAGGTTAAGGTTAGGTTTAGGTTATAGGTTTTAAGATTTGGGAATTTGAGAATGGGTTCCGATTTAGGTTATAGGTTTTGGTTTTGGTTTAAGTTATAGGTTTTGGTTTAGGTTATAGGTTTTGGTTTTGGTTTAAGTTATAGGTTTTGGTTTAGGTTATAGGTTTTGGGATTTGGGAATAGTTTTAGGTTATAATTATAGGGTTAGGTTCGGTTATTGGTTTTGAGATTTGCGATGGGGTTCGGGTTTAGGTTATAGGTTTTGGTTTTGGTTTACATTATAGGTTTTGGTTAAGGTTGTAGGTTATAGGTTTAGGTTTAGGTTAAGGCTAGGTTTAGGTTATAGGTTTTAAGATTTGGGAATTTGAGAATGGGTTCCGGTTTAGGTTATAGGTTTTGGTTTTGGTTTAAGTTATAGGTTTTGGTTAAGGTTATAGGTTATAGGTTTTGGTTTAGGTTATAGGTTTTGTTATTTGTTAATAGTTTTAGGTTATAAGTATACGTTTAGGTTAGGTTATAGGTTTTGGGATTTGAAAATGGGTTTGGGTTTAGGTTGTAGGTTTTTATTTTGGTTTAGGTTATAGGTATTGGTTTAGGTTATAGGTTATAGGTTTAGGATAAGGTTTAGGTTTAGGTTTAGGTTATAGGTTTTGTGATTTGAGAATGGGTTCGGGTTTAGGTTATAGGTTGTGATTATGGTTTAGGTTATAGGTTTAAGGATTTAAAAATGGGATCAGGTTTAAGTTATGGGTTTTGATTTTGGTTTAAGTTATAGGTTATTGGTTTAGGATAAGGCTTAGGTTTAGGTTTAGGTTATAGGTTTTGGGATTTGAGAATGGGTACGGGTTTAGGTTATAGGTTTTGGTTTTGGTGTAGATTATAGGTTTTGGTTTAGGTTATAGGCTTAGGTTAGGTTTAGGTTATTGGTTTTAGGATTTTATGATGGGTTCGGGCTTAGGTTATAGGTTTTGGTTTTGATTTAGGTTATAGATTTTAGAATTTGGGAATGGGTTCGGGTTTAGGTTATAGGTTTTTGTTTTGGATTACGTTATAGGTTTTAGTGAAGGTTATGAGTTATAAGTTTAGGTTTAGGTTAAGGTTAGTTTTAGGTTATAGGTTTTAGGATTTGGAAATAGTTTTAGGTTATAAGTATAGGTTTATGTTAGGTTATAGGTTTTGAGATTTGAGAATGGGTTCAGGTTTAGGTTATAGGTTTTGGTTTAGGTTTAGGTTATAGGTTTTGGTTAAGGTTATAGGTTGTAGGTTTAGGTTTAGGTTGTAGATTTTGGGATATGGGAATAGTTTTAGGTTATAAGTATAGGTTTAGGTTTGGTTAAAGGTTTTGGGATTTGATAATGGGTTCAGTTTTAGGTTATAGGTTTTGGTTTTGGTTTAGGTTATAAGTTTGGGTTTAGGTTACAGGTTATAGGTTTTGGATAAGGTTTAGGTTTAGGTTATAGGTTTTGAGATTTGAGAATTGCTTCGGGTTTAGGTTATAAGTTTTGGTTTTGGTTTAGGTTATAGGTTTTGGGATTTGAGAATTGATTCGGGTTTAGGTTATAGGTTTTGATTTTGGTTCAGGTTATAGGTTTTAGTTTTAGTTTAGGTTATAGGTTTTGAGATTTAAAAATGGGTACGGGTTTAGGTTATAAGTTTTGGTTTTGGTTTAGTTTATAAGTTTTGGTTATGGTTATAGGTTATAAGTTTAGGTTCAAGTTAAGGTTAGGTTTAGGTTATAGGTTTTGGGATTTGGAAATAGTTTTAGGTTATAAGTATAGGTTTAGGTTAGGTTATAGGTTTTATGATTTGATAATGGGTTCGGGTTTAGGTTATAGGTTTTGGTTTTGATTTAGGTTATAGGTTTTGGTTTAGATTATAGGTTATAGGTTTAGGATAAGGTTTAGGTTTAGGTTTAGGTTATAGGTTTTGAGATTTGAGAATGGGTTCGGGTTTAGGTTATAAGTTTTGGTTTTAATTACGGTTATAAGTTTTGTGATTTGAGATTAGGTTCGGGTATAGGTTATGGGTTTTGGTTTTGGTCTACGTTATAGGTTATAGGTTTAAGATAAGGTTTAGGTTTAGGTTTTGGGATTTTAGAATGGATTCGGGTTTAGGTTATAGGTTTTGATTTTGATTTAGGTTATTTGTTTTGGTATTTGAGACTGGGTTCGGGTTTAGGTTATAGGTTTTGGTTAAGGTTATAAGTTAGAGATTTAGGTTTAGGTTTAGGTTAAGGTTAGGTTTAGGTTATAGGTTTTGGGATTTGGAAATAGTTTTAGGTTATAAGTATAGGTTTAGGTTAGGTTATAGGTTTTGGTATTTGATAATGGGTTCGGGTTTTAGTTATAGGTTTTCATTTTGGTTTAGGTTATAGGTTTTGGTTTAGGTTATAGGTTATAGGTTAAAGGTTTAGGATAAGCTTTAGGATTAGGTTTGGGTTTTAGGTTTTGGGATTTGAGAATGGGTTCGGGTTTAAGTTGTAGGTTTTTATTTTGGTTTGGGTTACAAGTTTTGGGATTTGAGAATGGGTTCGGGTTTAGGTTTTATGTTTTGGTTTTGGTTTAGGTTATAGGTTTTGATTTGGGTTATAGGTTATAGGTCTAGGATAAGGTTTAGGTTAAAGGTTTTGAGATTTGAGAATGGGTTCGGGTTTAGGTTATAGGTTTTGGTTTTGGTTTAGGTTATAGGATTTGGGATTTGAGAATGGGTTCGGGTTTAGGTTATCGGTTTTGGTTTTGGTTTAGGTTATAGGTTTTGGTTAAGGTTATAGGTTATAAGTTTGGATTTACATTAAGGTTAGGCTTAGGTTATAGGTTTTGGGATTTGGGAATAGTTTTAGGTTATAAGTATAGGTTTAGGTCAGGTTATAGATCAAGGTTTAGGTATAGGTTATAGGTTTTGAGATTTGAGAATGGGTTCAGGTTTAAGTCATAGGTTTTGGTATTGGTTTAGGTTATAGGTTTTGGGATTTGAGAATGGGTTCTGGTTTAGGTTATAGGTTTTGGTTTTAGTTTAGGTTATAGGTTATAGCTTTTGGTTTTGGTTAAGGTTAGGTTTAGGTTATTAGTTTTCGGATTTGAGAATGGGTTCGAGTTTAGGTTATAGGTTTTCATTTTGGTTTAAGTTATAGGTTTTGGGATTTGGGAATGGGTTCGGGTTTAGGTTATAGGTTTCGGCTTTGGTTTAGGTTATAGGTATTGGTTATGGTTACAGGTTATAGGTTTAGGTTTAGGTTAAGGTTAGGTTTAGGTTATAGGCTTTGGGATTTGAGAAGGGGTTCGGGTTTAGGTTATAGGTTTTGGTTTTGGTTTAGGTTAAGGTTAGAATTAGGTTATAGGTTTTGGGATTTGGGAATAGTTTTTGGTTATAAGTATAGGTTTAGTTTAGGTTATTGGTTTTGAGATTTGAGAATGGGTTCGGTTTTAGGTTATAGGTTTTGGTTTTGGTTTAGGTTATAGGTTTTGGTTAAGGTTATTGGTTATAGGTTTACGTTTAGGTTACGGTTATCTTTAGGTTATAGTTTTTGAGATTTGAGAATGGGTTCCGATTTAGGTTATAGGTTTTGGTTTTGGTTTAGGTTGTAGGTTTTGGTTAAGGTTATAGGTTATAGGTTTAGGTTTAGGTTATAGGTTTTGTGATTTGTTAATAGTTTTAGGTTATACGTATAGGTTTAGGTTAGGTTATAGGTTTTGGGATTTGAAAATGGGTTCGGGTTTAGGTTATAGGTTTTCGTTTTGGTTTAGGTTATAAGTTTTGGTTTAGGTTAAAGGTTGTAGGTTTAGGATAAGGTTTAGGTTTAGGTTTAGGTTATAGGTTTTGGGATTTAAGAGTGGGTTCGGGTTTAGGTTATAGGTTTTGATTATGGTTTAGGTTATAGGTTTTAGGATTCGAGAATGGATTCAGGTTTAGGTTATGGGTTTTGGTTTTGGTTTAGGTTATAGGTTATACGTTTAGGATAAGGTTTAGGTTTAGGTTTACGTTATAGATTTTGGGATTTAAGAATGGGTTCGGGTTTAGGTTATAGGTTTTGGTTTTGGTGTAGGCTATAGGTTTTGGTTTAGATTATAGGCTAAGGTTAGGTTTAGGTTATAGGTTTTGGGATTTTAGAATGGGTTCGGGCTTAGGTTATAGGTTTTGGTTTTGGTTTAGTTTTTAGATTTTAGAATGGGTTCGGGTTTAGGTTATAGGTTTTGGTTTTGGTTTAGGTTATAGGTTTTGGTTAGGGTTATAGGTTATAGGTTTAGATTTAGGTTAAGGTTGGGTTTAGGTTATAGGTTTTGAGATTTGGGAATAGTTTTAGGTTATAAGTATAGGTTTAAGTTAGGTTATAGCTTTTGGGATTTGAGAATGGGTTCGGGTTTAGGTTATAGGTTTTGGTTTAGGTTTAGGTTATAGGTTTTGGTTAATGTTATAGGTTATAGGTTTAGGTTTAGGTTGTAGATTTTGGGATATGGAAATAGTTTTAGGTTAAAAGTATAGGTTTAGGTTAGGTTAAAGGTTTTGAGAGTTGATAATGGGTTCGGGTTTAGATTAAAGGTTTTGGTTTTGGTTTAGGTTATAAGTTTTGGATTAGGTTATAGGTTATAGGTTTAGGATAAGGTTTAGGTTTAGGTTATAGGTTTTGGGAGTTGAGAATTGGTTCGGGTTTTGGTTATAAGTTTTGGTTTTGGTTTAGGTTATAGGTTTCGGGATGTGAGAATAGGTTCGGGTTTAGGTTATAGGTTTTTATTTTGGTTTAGGTTATAGGTTTTAGTTTTGGTTTAGGTTATAGGTTTTGGGATTTGAAAATGGGTTCGGGTATAGGTTATAGGTTTTAGTTTTGGTTGAGTTTATAGGTTTTGGTTATGGTTATAGGTTATAAGTTTAGGTTCAGGTTAAGGTTAGGTTTAGGTTTTAGGTTTTGGGATTTGGGAATAATTTTCGGTTATAAGTATAGGTTTAAGTTAGGTTATAGGTTTTATGATTTGATAATGGGTTCGAGTTTAGGTTATAGGTTTTGGTTTTGATTTAGGTTATAGGTTTTGGTTTAGGTTATAGGTTATAGGTTTAGGATAAGGATTAGGTTTAGGTTTAGGTTATAGGTTTTGAGATTTGAGAATGGGTTCGGGTTTAGGTTATAAATTTTAGTTTTGATTAAGGTTATAAGTTTTGGGATTTGAGAATGGGTTCGGGTATAGGTTATAGGTTTTGGTTTGGGTTTAGGTTATAGGTTATAGGTTTAGGATGAGGTTTAGGTTTTGGTTTAGGCTATAGGTTTTGGGATTTTAGAATGGATTCGGGTTTAGATTATACGTTTTGGTGTTGGTTTATGTTATTGGTTTTGGGATTTGAGAATGGGTTCGGGTTTAGGTTATAGGTTTTGGTTTTGGTTTAGGTTCTAGGTTTTGGTTAAGATTATAAGTTATAGGTTTAGGTTTAGGTTTAGGTTAAGGTTAGGTTTAGGTTATAGGTTTTGAGATTTGGGAATAGTTTTAGGTTATAAGTATAGGTTTAGGTTAGGTTATAGGTTTTGGGATTTGATAATGGGTTCGGGTTTCGGTTATATGTTTTCATTTTGGCTTAGGTTATAGGTTTTAGTTTAGGTTATAGGTTATAGGTTATAGGTTTAGGATAAGGTTTAGGATTAGGTTTGGGTTATAGGTTTTGGGATTTGAGAATGGGTTCGGGTTTAAGTTATAGGTTTTTATTTTTGTTTAGGTTACAAGTTTTGGGATTTGAGAATGGGTTCGGATTTAGGTTTTAGGTTTTGGTTTTGGTTTAGGTTGTAGGTTTTGGTTTGGGTTATAGGTTATATGTTTAGGATATGGTTTAGGTTATAGGTTTTGGGATTTGAGAATGGGTTCGGGTTTAGGTTATAGGTTTTGATTTTGGTTTAGTGTATAGGTTTTGGTTAAGGTTATAAGTTATAGGTTTAGGTTTAGGTTTAGGTTAAGGTTAGGTTTAGGTTATAGGTTTTGGGATTTGGGAATAGTTTTAGGTTATAAGTATAGGTTTAGGTTAGGTTATAGGTTTTGGGATTTGATAATGGGTTCGGGTTTTGGTTATAGGTTTTCATTTTGGTTTAGGTTATAGGTTTTGGTTTAGGTTATAGGATATTGGTTTTGGTTTAGGTTATAGGTTATAGGTTATAGGTTTAGGATAAGGTTTAGGATTAGGTTTGGGTTATAGGTTTTGGGATTTGAGAATGAGTTCGGGTTTAAGTTATAGGTTTTTATTTTGGTTTAGGTTACAAGTTTTGGGGTTTGATAATGGGTTCGGGTTTAGGTTTTAGGTTTTGGTTTTGGTTTAGGTTATAGGTTTTGGTTTGGGTTATAGGTTATATGTTTAGGATAAGGTTTAGGTTATAGGTTTTAGGATTTGAGAATGGGTTCGGGTTTAGGTTATAGGTTTTAGTTTTGGTTTAGGTTATAGGTTTTGGGATTTGAGAATGGGTTCGGGTTTAGGTTATTGGTTTTGGTTTTGGTTTAGGTTAAAGGTTTAAGGTTATAGGTTGTAGGTTTGGGTTTAGGTTAAGGTTAGGTTTAGGTTATAGGTTTTGGGATTTGGGAATAGTTTTAGGTTATAAGTATAGGTTTAGGTCAGGTTATAGGTCAAGGTTTAGGGATAGGTTATAGATTTTGGGATTTGAGAATGGGTTCGTGTTTAAGTCATAGGTTTTGGTATTGGTTTAGGTAATAGGTTTTGGGATTTGAGAATGGGTTCTGGTTTAGGTTATAGGTTTTGATTTTGGTTTATGTTATAGGTAATAGCTTTTGGTTTTAGTTAAGGTTAGGTTTAGGTTATTGGTTTTGGGATTTGGGAATGGGTTCAGGTTTATTGTTATATGTTTTGGTTTTGGTTTATGTTATAGGTTTTTGGATTTGGGAATGGGTTCGGGTTTAGGTTATTGGTTTTGGTTTTGGTTTAGGTTATAGGTTTTGGTTAAGGTTATAGGTTATATGTTTAGGTTTAGGTTAAGGTTAGGTTTAGGTTATAGGTTTTGGGATTTGGGAATAGTTTTAGGTTATAAGTATAGGTTTAGGTTTGGTTATTAGTTTTGAGGTTTGAGAATGGGTTCGGTTTTAGGTTATAGGTTTTGGTTTTGGTTTAGGTTATAGGTTTTGGTTTAGGTTAAGGTTAGGTTTAGGTTATAGTTTTTGGGATTTGAGAATGGGTTACGATTTGGGTTATGGGTTTTGGTTTTGATTTAGGTTGTAGGTTTTGGTTACGGTTATAGGTTATAGGTTTAGTTTTAGGTTATAGGTTTTGTGATTTATTAATAGTTTTAGGTTATAAGTATATGTTTAGGTTAGGTTATAGGTTTTAGGATTTGATAATGAGTTCGGGTTTAGGTTATAGGTTTTCGTTTTGGTTTAGGTTATAGGTTTTCATTTTGGTTTAGGTTATAGGTTATAGGTTTAGGATAGGTTTAAGTTTAGGTTTAGGTTTAGGTTATAGGTTTTGTGATTTGAGAATGGGTTCGGATTTAGGTTATAGGTTTTGATTATGGTTTAGGTTATAGGTTTTAGGATTTGAGAATGGGTTCGGGTTTAAATTATGGGTTTTGGTTTTGGTTTTGGTTATAGGTTATACGTTTAGGTTAAGGTTTAGGTTTAGGTTTAGGTTATAGGTTTTGGGATTTAAGAATGGGTTCGGGTTTAGGTTATAGGTTTTGGTTTTAGTGTAGGTTATAGGTTTTGGTTTAGATTATAGGCTAAGGTTAGGTTTAGGTTATAGGTTTTGGGATTTTAGAATGGGTTCGGGCTTAGGTTATAGGTTTTGGTTTTGGTTTAGGTTATAGATTTTGGAATTTGGGAATGGGTTCGGGTTTAGGTTATAGGTTTTGGTTATGGTTTAGGTTATAGGTTTTTGTTAGGGTTATAGGTTATAGGTTTAGTTTTAGGTTAAGGTTGGGTTTAGGTTATAGGTTTTGGGATTTGGGAATAGTTTTAGGTTATAAGTATAGGTTTAAATTAGGTTATAGGTTTTGGGATTTGAGAATGGGTTCGGGTTTAGGTTATAGGTTTTGGTTTAGGTTTAGGTTATAGGTTTTGGTTAAGGTTATAGGTTATAGGTTTAGGTTTAGGTTGTAGATTTTGGGATATGGTAATAGTTTTAGGTTAAAAGTATAGGTTTAGGTTAGGTTAAAGGTTTTGAGATTTGATAATGGGTTTGGGTTTAGGTTAAAGGTTTTGGTTTTGGTTTAGGTTATAAGTTTTAGTTTAGGTTATAGGTTATAGGTTTAGGATAATGTTTAGGTTTTGGGATTTGAGAATTGGTTTGGGTTTAGGTTATAAGTTTTGGTTTTGGTTTATGTTATAGGTTTTGGGATTTGAGAATAGGTTCGGGTTTAGGTTATAGGTTTTTATTTTGGTTTACGTTATAGGTTTTGGTTTTGGTTTAGGTTATAGGTTTTGGGATTTGAAAATGGGTTCGGGTTTAGGTTATAGGTTTTGGTTTTGGTTTAGTTTATAGGTTTTGGTTAAGGTTATAGGTTATAAGTTTAGGTTTAGGATAAGGTTAGGTTTAGGTTATAGGTTTTGAGATTTGGGAATAGTTTTAGGTTATAAGTATAGGTTTAGGTTAGGTTATAGGTTTTGGGATTTGATAATGGGTTCGGGTTTAGGTTATAGGTTTTGGTTTTAGTTTAGGTTATAGGTTTTGGTTTAGGTTATCGGTTATAGGTTTAGGATAAGGTTTTGGTTTAAGTTTAGGTAATAGGTTTTGAGATTTGAGAATGGGTTCGGGTTTAGGTTATAAGTTTTGGTTTTGATTTAGGTTTTAAGTTTTGGTATTTGAGAATGGGTTCGAGTATAGGTTATATGTTTTGGTTTTGGTTTAGGTTATAGGTTATAGTTTTAGGATAAGGTTTAGGTTTAGGTTTAGGTTATAGGTTTTGGCATTTTAGAATGGTTCGGGTTTAGGTTATGGTTTTGGTTTTGGCGTAGGCTATAGGTTTTGGTTTAGGTTATAGGCTAAGGTTAGGTTTAGGTTATATGTTTTGGGATTTTAGAATGGGTTCGTGCTTAGGTTATAGGTTTTAGTTTTGGTTTAGATTTTAGATTTTGGAATTTGGGAATGGGTTCGGGTTTAGGTTATAGGTTTTGGTTTTGGTTTAGGTTATAGGTTTTGGTTATGGTTATAGGTTATAGGTTTAGGTTTAGGTTAAGGTTAGGTTTAGGTTATAGGTTTTGGGATTTAGGAATTGTTTTAGGTTATAAGTGTAGGTTTAAGTTAGGTTATAGGTTTTGAGATTTGAGAATGGGTTCGGGTTTAGGTTATAGGTTTTGGTTTAGGTTTAGGTTATAGGTTTTGGTTAAGGTTATAGGTTATGGGTTTAGATTTAGGTTGTAGATTTTGGAATATGGGAATAGTTTTATGTTATAAGTATAGGTTTAGGTTAGGTTAAAGGTTTTGGGATTTGATAATGGGTTCGGGTTTAGGTTATAGGTTTTGATTTTGGTTTAGGTTATAAGTTTTGGTTTAGGTTATGGGTTATAAGTTTAGGATAAGGTTTAGGTTTAGGTTATAGGTTTTGGGATTTGAGAATTGGTTCGAGTTTAGGTTATAAGTTTTGGTTTTGGTTTAGGCTATAGGTTTTAGGATTTGAGAATGGGTTCGGGTTTAGGTTATAGGTTTTGATATTGGTTTAGGTTATAGGTTTTGGTTTTGGTTAAGGTTATAGGTTTTGAGATTTTAAAATGGTTTCGGATTTAGGTTATTAGTTTTGGTTTTGGTTTAGTTATTGGTTTTGGTTAAGCTTATAGGTTATAAGTTTAGGTTTATGTTAAGGTTAGGTTTAGGTTATATGTTTTGGGATTTGGGAATAGTTTTAGGTTATAAGTATAGATTTAGGTTAGGTTATAGGTTTTGTCATTTGATAATGGGTTCGGGTTTAGGTTATAGGCTTTGGTTTTGGTTTATGTTATAGGTTTTGGTTTAGGTTATAGGTTATAGGTTTAGGATAAGGTTTAGGTTTAGGTTTAGGTTATAGGTTTTGAGATTTCAGAATGGGTTCGGGTTTAGGTTATAAGTTTTAGTTTTGATTTAGGTTATAAGTTTTGGGATTTGAGAATGGGTTCGGGTATAGGTTATAGGTTTTGGTTTTGGTTTAGGTTATAGGTTATAGGTTTAGGATAAGGTTTTGGTTTAGGTTTAGGTTATAGGTTTTGGGATTTTAGAATGCATTCGGGTTTAGGTTATAGGTTTTGGTTTTGGTTTAGGTTATAGGTTTTGAGATTTGAGAATGGGTTCGGGTTTAGGTTATAGGTTTTTTTTTTGGTTTACGTTATAGGTTTCGGTTAAGGTAATAGGTTATAGGTTTAGTTTTAGGTTAAGGTTAAGGTTAGGTTTAGGTTATAGGTTTTGGGATTTGGGAATAGTTTTAGGTTATAAGTATAGGTTTTCATTTTGGTTTAGCTTATAGGTATTGGTTTGAGTTATAGGTTATAGGTTATAGGTTTAGGATAAGGTTTAGGATTAGGTTTGGGTTATAGGTTTTGGGATTTGAGAATGGGTTCGGGTTTAGGTTTTTGGTTTTGGTTTTGGTTTAGGTTATACGTTTTGGTTTGGGTTATAGGTTATAAGGTTTAGGATAAGGTTTAGGTTTAGGTTTAGGTTATATGTTTTGGGATTTGAGAATGGGTTCGTGTTTTGGTTATAGGTTTTGGTTTTGGTTTAGGTTATAGGTTTTGAGATTTGAGAATGGGTTCGGGTTTAGGTTATTGGTTTTGGTTTTGGTTTAGGTTATAGGTTATAGGTTTAGGTTTATGTTAAATTAGGTTTTGGTTATAGGTTTTGGGATTTGGGAATAGTTTTATGTTATAAGTATAGGTTTAGGTTAGGTTATAGGTTAAGGTTTTGGGATAGGTTATAGGTGTTGGGATTTGAAAATGGGTTCGGGTTTAGGTTATAGGTTTTGGTTTTCATTTAGGTTATAGATTTTGGTTTGGGTTATAGGTTATAGGTTTAGGATAAGGTTTAGGTTTAGGTTATAGGTTATAGGTTTTGGAATTTGAGAATGGGTTCGTTTTTAGGTTTTAGGTTTTGGTTTTGGTTTGAGGTTATAGGTTTTGGGATTTGAGAATGGGTTCAGGTTTAGATTATAGGTTTTGGTTTTAGTTTTGGTTATTGGTTTTGTTTGAGGTTATAGGTTATAGGTTTAGGTTTAGGTTATGTTTAGGTTTTGGTTATAGGTTTTGGGATTTGGAAATAGTTTTAGGTCATAAGTATAGGCTTAGGTTAGGTTATAGGTTAAGGTTTAGGGATAGGTTATAGGTTTTGGGATTTGAGAATGGGTTCAGGTTTAGGTCATAGGTTTTGGTATTGGTTTAGGTTATAGGTTTTGGGATTTGAGAATGGGTTCGGGTTTTGGTTATAAGTTTTGGTTTTGGTTTAGGTTTTAGGTTATAGCTTTTGGTTTTGGTTAAGGTTAGGTTTAGGTTATTGGTTTTCGGATTTGGGAATGGGTTCGGGTTTAGATTATAGGTTTTGATTTTTGTTTAGGTTATTGGTTTTGGGATTTGGGAATGGGTTTGGGTTTAGGTTATAGGTTTTGGTTTTGGTTTAAGTTATAGGTTTTGGTTGAGGTTGCAGGTTATAGGTTTAGTTTAGGTTAAGGTTAGGTTTAGGTTATAGGTTTTAGGATTTGGGAATAGTTTTAGGTTATAAGTATAGGTTTAGGTTAGGTTATTGGTTTTGGGATTTGAGAATGGGTTCAGATTTTGGTTATAGGTTTTGGTTTTGGTTTAGGTTATAGGTTTTCGTTAAGGTTATAGGTTTTATGTTTAGGTTTAAGTTAAGGTTAGGTTTAGGTTAAGGTTAGGTTTAGGTTGTAGGTTTTGGGATTTGGGAATTGTTTTAGGTTATAGGTATAGGTTAAGGTTAGGTTATAGGTTAAGGTTTAGGGATAGGTTTTAGGTTTTGGGATTTGAGAATGGGTTCGGGTTTAGGTCATAGGTTTTGGTATTTGTTTAGGTTATAGGTTTTGGGATTTGAGAATGGGTTCAGGTTTAGGTTATAGGTTTTAGTTTTGGTTATAGGTCAAGGTTAGGTTTTCTTTATAGGTTTTGGGATTTGAGAATGGGTTCGGGTTTAGGTCAAAGGTTTTGGTATTGGTTTTGGTATTTGAGAATGGGTTCGGGTTTAGGTTATAGGTTTTGGTATTGGTTTTGGTATTTGAGAATGGGTTCGGGTTTAGGTCAAAGGTTTTAGGTTTTGGGATTTGAGAATGGGTTCAGGTTTATGTTATTGGTTTTGGTATTGGTTTAGGTTATAGGTTTTGGGATTTGAGAAAGGGTTCGGGCTTAGGTTAAGGCTTTGGTTTTGGTTTTGGTTATTGGTTTTGCTTTAGGTTATAGGTTATAGGTTTTGGTTTTGGTTAAGGTTAGGTTTACGTTATAGGTTTTAGGATTTGTGAATGGGATCGGGTTTTGGTTATAGCTTTTGGTTTTGGTTTAGGTTATAGGTAATAGGTTTAGGTTTAGGTTTTAGGTTTTGGGATTTGAGTATGAGTTCGAGTTTAGGTTATAGGTTTTGGTTTTGGTTTACGTTATAGGTTTTGGGATTTGAGAATGGGTTTGGGCTTAGGTTATAGGTTTTGGTTTTGGTTTACGTTATTGGTTTTGGGATTTGAGACTGGGTTCGGGTTTAGGTTATAGGTTTTGGTTTTGGTTTAGGTTATAGGATTTGGTTAAGGTTATAGGTTATAGGTTTAGGTTTGGGTTAAGGTCCAGTTTAGGTTATAGGTTTTGGGATTTGAGAATGGGTTCGGATTTAGGTTATAGGTTTTGGTTTTGGTTTAGGTTATAGGTTTTGGTTAAGGTTATAGGTTATAGGTTTAGGTTTAGGTTATAGGTTTTGTGATTTGGGAATAGTTTTAGGTTATAAGTATAGGTTTAGGTTAGGTTATAGGTTTTGGGATTTGATAATGGGTTCGGGTTTAGGTTATAGGTTTTGTTTTTGGTTTAGGTTATAGGTTTTGGTTTAGGTTATAGGTTATAGGTTTAGGATAAGGTTTAGATTTTGGTTTTGGTTATATGTTTTAGGATTTGAGAATGGGTTCGAGTTTAGGTTATAGGTTTTGGTTTTGGTTTAAGTTATAGGTTTTGGGATTTGAGAATGGGTTTAGGTTTAGGTTATAGGTTTTGGTTTTGGTTTAGGTTATAGGTTTTGGTTTAGGTTATAGGTTATAGGTTTAGATTTATGTTAAGTTAGGTTTAGGTTATAGGTTTTGGGATTTAGGAATAGTTTTATGTTATAAGTATTGGTTTAGGTTAGGTTATAGGTTAAGGTTTTGGGATAGGTTATAGGTGTTGGGATTTGAGAATGGGTTCGGGTTTAAATTATAGGTTTTGGTTTTCATTTTGGTTATAGGTTTTGGTTTGGGTTATAGGTTATAGGTTTAGGATAAGGTTTAGGTTTAGGTTTAGGTTATAGGTTTTAGGATTTGAGAATGGGTTCGTGTTTAGGTTATAGGTTTTAGTTTTGGTTTGAGGTTATAGGTTTTGGGCTTTGAGAATGGGTTCAGGTTTAGGTTACAGGTTTTGGTTTTGCTTTAGGTTATTGGTTTTGTTTGAGGTTATAGGTTATAGGTTTAGGTTTAGGTTAAGTTTAGGTTTTGATTATAGGTTTTGGGATTTGGGAATAGTTTTAGGTTATAAGTATAGGTTTAGGTTAGTTTATATGCTAAGGTTTAGGGATAGGTTATAAGTTTTGAGATTTGATAATGGGTTCAGGTTTAGGTCATAGGTTTTAGTATTGGTTTAGGTTATGGGTTTTGGGATTTGAGAATGGGTTCGAGTTTTGGTTATAGGTTTTGGTTTTGGTTTAGGTTATAGGTTATAGCTTTTGGTTTTGGTTAAGGTTAGGTTTAGGTTATTGGTTTTCCGATTTGAAAATGGGTTCGGGTTTAGATTATAGATTTTGGTTTTGGTTTAGGTTATTGGTTTTGGGATTTAGGAATGGGTTCGGGTTTAGGTTATAGGTTTTGCTTTTGGTTACAGGTTATAGGTTTAGTTTAGATTTTGGTCAGGTTTAGGTTATATGTTTTGGGATTTGAGAATTGGTTCGGGTATAGGTTATAGGTTTTGGTTTTGGTTTAAGTTATAGGTTTTGGGATTTGAGAATGGGTTCGGGTTTAGGTTATAGGTTTTGGTTTTGGTTTAGGTTATAGGTTATAGGTTTAGGTTTATCTTAAGTTAGGTTTAGGTTATAGGTTTTGGGATTTGGGAATAGTTTTATGTTATAAGTATAGGTTTAGGTTAGGTTATAGGTTAAGGTTTTGGGATAGGTTATAGTTGTTGGGTTCGGGTTTAGGTTATAGGTTTTGGTTTTCATTTAGGTTATAGGTTTTGGTTTGGGTTATATGTTATAGGTTTAGGATAAGGTTTAGGTTTAGGTTTAGGTTATAGGTTTTGGGATTTGAGAATGGGTTCGGGTTTAGGTTATAGGTTTTGATTTTGGTTTGAGGTTATAGGTTTTGGGATTTGAGAATGGGTTCAGGTTTAGGTTACAGGTTTTGGTTTTGGTTTAGGTTATTGGTTTTGTTTGAGGTTGTAAGTTATAGGTTTAGGTTTAGGTTAAGTTTAGGTTTTGGTTATAGGTTTTGGGATTTGGGAATAGTTTTAGGTTATAAGTATAGGTTTAGGTTAGGTTATAGGTTAAGGTTTAGGGATAGGTTATAGGTTTTGGGATTTGATAATGGGTTCAGGTTTAGGTCATAGGTTTTGGTATTGGTTTAGGTTATGGGTTTTGGGATTTGAGAATGGGTTCGGGTTTTGGTTATAGGTTTTGGTTTTGGTTTAGGTTATAGGTTTTAGCTTTTGGTTTTGGTTAAGGTTAGGTTTAGGTTATTGGTTTTCGGATTTGAGAATGGGTTCGGGTTTAGATTATAGATTTTAGTTTTGGTTTAGGTTATTGGTTTTGGGATTTAGGAATGGGTTCGGGTTTAGGTTATAGGTTTTAGTTTTGGTTTAAGTTATAGGTTTTGGTTAAGGTTACAGGTTATAGGTTTAGTTTAGATTAAGGTCAGGTTTAGGTTATAGGTTTTGGGATTTGGGAATAGTTTTAGGTTATAAGTATAGGTTTAGGCTAGGTTATTGGTTTTGGGATTTGGGAATGGGTTCGGGTTTAGGTTATAGGTTTTGGTTTTGGTTTAGGTTATAGGATTTGGTTAAGGTTATAGGTTATAGGTTTAGGTTTAGGTTAAGGTCAAGTTTAGGTTATAGGTTTTGGGATTTGAGAATGGGTTCAGATTTAGGTTATAGGTTTTGGTTTTGATTTAGGTTATAGGTTTTGGTTATGGTTATAGGTTATAGGTTTAAGTTTAGGTTATAGGTTTTGTGATTTGGGAATAGTTTTAGGTGATAAGTATAGGTTTAGGTTAGGTTATAGGTTTTGGGATTTGATAATGGGTTCGGGTTTAGGTTATAGGTTTTGGTTTTGGTTTAGGTTATAGGTTTTGGTTTAGGTTATAGGTTATAAGTTTAGGATAAGGTTTAGGTTTTATTTTAGGTTATACGTTTTGGGATTTGAGAATGGGTTCGGGTTTAGGTTATAGGTTTTGGTTTTGGTGTAGGTTATTGGTTTTAGGTTTAGGTTATAGGTTAAGGTTTGGTTTAGGTTATAGGTTTTGGGATTTGGGAATGGGTTCAGGCTTAAGTTATGGGTTTTGGCTTTAGTTTAAGTTATAGGTTTGGGAATTTGAGAATGGGTTCGGGTTTAGGTTATAGGTTTTGGTTTTGGTTTAGGTTATAGGTTTTGGTTATGGTTATAAGTTATAGGTTTAGGTTTAGGTTAAGGTTAGGTTTAGGTTATAGGTTTTGGGATTTGGCAATAGTTTTAGGTTATAAGTATAGGTTTAGGTTAGGTTACAGGTTTTGGGATTTAAGAATGGGTTCGGGTTTAGGTTATAGGTTTTGGTTTTGGTTTAGGTTATAGGTTTTTCTTAAGGTGATAGGTTATAGGTTTAGGTTTAGGTTAAGGTTAGGTTTAGGTTATAGGTTTTGGGATTTGGAAATAGTTTTAGGTTATAGTATAGGTTTAGGTTAGGTTAATGGTTTTGGGATTTGATAATGGGTTCGGGTTTAGGTTATAGGTTTTGATTTTGGTTTAGGTTATACGTTATAGGTTTAGGATAAGGTTTAGGTTTATGTTGTAGGTTTTGGGATTTGAGAATTGGTTCGGGTTTAGTTTATAAGTTTTGGTTTTGGTTCAGGTTATAGGTTTTGGGATTTGAGAATCGGTTCGGGTTTAGGTTATGGGTTTTGATTTTGGTTTAGGTTATAGGTTTTAGTTTTGGTTTAGGTTATAGGTTTTGGGATTTGAAAATGGGTTCAGGTTTATGTTATAGGTTTTAGTTTTGTTTTAGTTTATAGGTTTTGATTAAGGTTATAGGTTATAAGTTTAGGTTTAGGTTATGGTTATGTTTAGGTTATACGTTTTGGGATTTGAAAATAGTTTTAGGTTATAAGTATAAGTTTAGGTTAGGTCATAGGTTAAGGTTTGGGGATAGGTTATAGGTTTTAGGATTTAAGAATGGTTCGAGTTTAGGTCATAGGTTTTGGTATTGGTTTAGGTTATAGGTTTTGGGATTTGAGAATGGGTTTGGGTTTAGGTTATAGGTTTTTGGATTTGAGAATCTGTTCAGGTTTAGGTTAAGGGTGTGGTCCCTGTAAATATAAATATTAACACGGCCTGTCCAAATGGCCAGGCCCTTCCAGTGCCGTCTATAGGAAATGGACAGCTTCATCATGCTCATAACAGTGGTTCCCACCTTCCAGGGACCCCCGCTCTTCCGGATAGATCCGACACACATTCGGGTCTGCTTCATTAATTTTGAGCAAATACATAAACACGGCCTGTCTAAATGGTCAGGCCCGTACAATGCCGTCCATATGAAATGGACAGCTTCATCATGGTCATAACAGCGGTTCCCACCTTCGAGGGACCCCCGCTCATCCGGATAGCTCCGACGCACATCCGGGTCTGCTCCATTAATTTTGAGCAAATAGATAAACACGCCTGTCCAAATGGCCAGGCCTCTCTAATGTTGTCCATAGGAAATGGACAGCTTCATCATGGTCATAACAGTGGTTCCCACCTTCCAGGGATCCCTGTTCAACATCCGGGTAGCTCCAACGCACATCTGAGTCTGCTCATTTAAATAAAATGAATTATCAAGATCATTTAAATAAAATCAAGTCCAATAAACAATCTGACCTGGAGGATTCTGTTAGCATTGTTGACGGCACCTCGAAACTTGTTTAAATCCAGGTTACAATTTATGGCCACTAATGCTATTTGTCTTTCTATGAAGTTGGCGATGATTTTTGCATCAAACCCGACGAAAGCAACCCTAATGATAAAGAACATTTCCGCATCACACCTGAAATTCCCATCCATTAGTTGTGTGTGTGTGTGTGTGTGTGTGTGTGTGTGTGTGTGTGTATATGTGTGTGTGTGTGTGTGTGTGTGTGTGTGTGTGTGTGTGTGTGTGTGTGTATACACTTTTAAAGGGCCATCTTCTTCAATAAGATCGTCATCATCAACCCTCAATAAGGTGACACCTCTGGAGCCGAAAAACCCGTAGGGACCTTTGGAAAAATTTCACCATCGACTTCCATTTTCACTGTAAATCTAGTAAAAAGATTCATGCTTGCCAGTTATGCTATGAAGGTCGAAATCAAACTCACACGCAGAGCTTGAACCGCCGCTCACTCTAGAATGGGTACATTTTAAAGAGAAAGAGAAAGAAAGAGAGAAATGATGGTGATGTGACTTTTGGCCCTCTCGAGGAACAGAAATTAGTGCGGTGATTTGATTTGCCGACAAGTAGTGAGATTTTAGTCGATGCCGATTTCCTGCTAAACGTAAATCAAAATAAAAATTTCCACAGAAACAATGGTTTCCCATGCAAGTAAAACACACTATAGAAGAATGTGACTTACATGAATTCCAACTCTTTCAACTTTGAAATTGAAAATGGTATATCCCTATAGATGTCGTTGAAAGACCAATACTGAGGGCAACACCCACAAACCCACTCATAAAATGTTGGCAATAAAAATAACGCCAAAAAATCCATAACTTACAACAAAATCACCCATCTGCTGACATTAGAGAAAACAATGACTTTATATATAAATGTTAGAAACTAAATTGAGATATAGAAGACACGTACATGGAGAGTAGGCATTTCAATACATATTCGTTACATCACATATGGATAAGGAATAGAAGTTTATAACCAACTTATTTGAAAGTGTAAACAAACAGATGCATATGAGTTCTACTGTGTGCTTGTAAGTAATCAGATTACATGCAAAATCATTCATGTTGATAGCTTCCAACATTCTCAATCTGCAAAATCATTCATGTTGATAACTTCCAACATTCTCAATATGATCTAACATAAACCTTGCATGTATTTGGGGTTCTTTTGGAATGGGTCTGCTTCCATGTGTGGAATATGTCCATCCAGCTGTAAGTTAGCGCCATAAATCTAGTAGTGATTTCATACTTTGTGTTTTTGTTGCAGGATTTGTATCTAAATCAAATGAATAATACCCCTCATCTAAACAAGGATGAGGGTCTATAAAGCAATCCCAGTAATCATTCCACTCCAAATTCCCCTAATACCAACAACAAATAAAAAAAAATTCACATACAGAAATACCATAGAAACTTACTGACAGTAAAGCAACAGAAATTACATTTAACCATAACAAATTCTCATACAAATCCAGAAAGCTACAATCTCTTTGTGGAAGCCAACTATAAAAAAACAACACTCAAATTTTATGGTGAATACAATTAAAATATAAACCCTTGGTCAGAAGTTTCTTGCGACCTTGACTTCTAGGCTTTAGCTATTTCTTACACCTGTAATTATAGTTAACATGGCTCCATTTCTCCATAAGTAGAATCAGTCTTTATAGGATTACATGGATTGAATACAATAGACATGTGATATGTTGGTAAGAAAGACAGTTGCATGTGAAAGTTCACAATCACATGCATCCCATGAATGGAAACTTCACCTGGAAGAAATGCACGACATGCATCAACTGAACCCAAGCGCAGTTAAAGGAGCAGAATTTATGTCCAGTGAGCAGCCCATTGTAGAACTTTTGCCAAGAATCATAAGAATTCTTGCTTTGGATATGATTGGCAAAATGGAATAGTAATGCCAACCCCAAATAGTTGGGGCAAGGCTATAATGATGGGTTAAACACAATAATGAAAATTTGCACATGAGGTGCATATATTTATTAGCTTTGTTCACCTATGAAGATGTCTCTTGATCATGTTTTGTATTTGCTAGTAATCCCAGAGATTGCGAATAAAGTTTCCTACCAATCTGAAGTTCTACTGGACCAACGTAACAAAAACAGTAGCTATATACAAGGCAGTCAACCTGCAAAACATAAGAAATTAGTGAGTGATATGTATATATGAGAGGCCAATGTAAGATAAGTGAAACTAAACCACTGCATGACCGCCACACTTGTTGGATGGTGGTTACTCATCCACCATACACGTGGGACGTGGCGTATATGTATTTCAATGCCAACCACCAAAATAGTCAGCCCCACTGTGGGTTCAGCAAAGCCCAAAAATCACACCGAGTGATTGATCTTAACCATACATCTAATTAATTTGGACATTTGACCATTTTTCCTCCTAGGCATATGTTGGATGCAAATTGGATGGCTACATACATCCAATAAGTGTGATTTCAGGACACGATACATCCTCATTAGAACCGAGTGACCGTGTATGCCACATGTACAATGGATGAGGCACCACCATCAAGAAATCACAGAGAAACCATATAAAAGTATAGCCCAAGAGTATGAAGAAACTACAAATTCTAAAGAAAGAATGGAAAAATGAAAGATTAGATAGAGATAAAAGAAAAAACATGGCCATTGGCATAACCTTATTCGAACTGTGTTGAGCACCAACAGGCATTTGGTCCCTAAAAACTAACTCCCCCTCTTTGAATTTCAAGCTTGCATAGACAGCTACAAATGCTAATCCAAATTGAAGATATCACAATTCATGAGAAGTACAATAAAAGTGAATAGACAGTGCAAATAGATCATGCTAAGGGAGTGTTTGGGTTGAGGGTATACTATAGAAAGCAAATAATTTTCCTTTGATTTGACATTTCCTTTTTTTTTTTTTTCTTTTTTCTCTTTTTCTTTTTTTCTTTGGAAAAGCTTTCATTTGACATTTTTCTCTATTTGATAAACATAAAAGGAGAAAGAAATCAATTTCCTTTTCTAAGCAAGGGAGTAAAACTTTTTTTTCAAAATATCAATTGGTGGGAAAAGGGGTTTCTCTATGATGTGATGCATTTAGGAACAAAAGGTTTCCCTTTGAAAATTAAAATTCAAACCAGACAGTTTCCCTTGCCTTCCCACCCTAATAGATCACAAAATGTAAAAGATAATCCTCAATATTGAAAAGGTGAAGTATGATCTACAAATTGTTTCTAACATCATTTGTAATGCCTTTTCTAACTTTTCCTATTTATCCTGTTTTATCACACATTAGTAATTGAACACAACTTTTTAGACCTAGTCTGCAAAAAACCATAATCTTCAGCAAAACATTGGAATGCAGCTGCAATACGCTATAACAAAACTATACTATATAGCATATATTGTACCAAAGTGGGTTGGATGTCATAAAAATTATTGGGTGTGCACAAAAAATAATATGGAGGTACTATCATTGAACAGATTCTAGGCGATACATTAGGATCACATGCATACACATCATTTCTTGCATTTGCATGTTCAAGCATGAGAATATTATCCAGGTATGGGAATGTTATGAATTAGTTCATACTCTGGCAGAGGATGACCATCTATAAGCATGCACATAGCTATTGACACACCTAGCATATACATGCATACTGTAATTCAGTCCAAATTGCACCCAACTATAGATAGGACATGCCTCAAAATGAACACATGGACATACTGTTGAACTGGACCCCTGACCATTTTACATTTTAACTGTATACTTGATGGCCGCTGACTGGATATTTCAGATCATACGTTCAGTGTGATCTTTGGCTTATGAGACCCATCTACAGTTTGGTGCCAATTTCAGCATCCTGGGCTGAGGAATCATATGATACACAACCTATGTGTTTGCTCAATATACACAGATTTTCAGTTCTGAAAACTGAGAACTTTTGATCAGCTGTATATGGACCATTGTTGCATTTCTATTCTTAATTATGAATTTGTGGACCACAAATCGAATGGTTAGGGTTGTCTCATTGAGGAGAGTTTTATGGCTTGGATTATAAAACCATAAGTCTCACTTTTTAGAACCAAAAATACGTAGATAACAAGCAAATCAGGACCATCCCTGAGATATACAGCATGAAACATTATATCATGGAGCCAACCTACAAATGGCTCGGTCCAGCTATTTAAACAATACCAGCATTATAGGATTAATTACCACCTTAAATTAAGCTACTTCTCTGCCAACATTGACGCTGATTAGCTACTGAACTTAAGAGAGAGAGGGGGGGGGGAGAGAGAGAGAGAGAGAGAGAGAGAGAGAGAGAGACTAACCGATGTTTGGATTTCCTCTCCTTCTTAGGATTTTTCTTCTTCTTCTTCTTCTCCTTCTTTCGAGTGCTCTCCAAGTCTCTCTAATGGTGGGTTTGGGCAAAAGGGGGTTTTGAAAACCCTAGCGAGAGAGAGATGGGGGGGGGGGGGGGGGGGGGGGGGGGGTTGGGAAACAGAGAGAGGAATGGGGCCAAGAGACAGAGAGAGGGTGATGGAGCGCAAGAGATCCAGCAGTGACTGAAGGAAAGAGAGAGGCTGAGTGAGAGAGAGAGAGAGAGAGAGAGAGAGAGAGAGAGAGAGAGAGAACGCGAGCGTTTGGGTTTTGGGAAGATGGGCATGGGCGCGGGCGCGAGAGAGGGAATTTTAGGAATTTGGGGATGTGGCTTTGCTATGAGCGTGAGAGTTTGGGTTTTGGGGGCCTACTGTGATGTATGTCAGAACATGATTTCCTAAAGATAGGCATGGGCCCCACCATAATGCGTGTCAAACATCTACCCCATCAGTCAGATGCACCATTCCATGGTGGGCCCAGAGATTAAAAATCAAGTCAATCTGTGACTTTTGTGGGCCACACCACATACAAAAGTTGAGAGGGGTTACCCTACATTGAAACATTCATAATTATTTTTTGGGCCCACCGAGATGTGGTCCACAAATCCAGCCCATCCATTATGTGTGTACCACTTGGATGAGGGGTCATACCAAGTTTCAAACACATCCAAATTCCAGGTGGGGCCCACCAAGTGCTTTTATATGTTTTAAGCATGTCTTCACATGATTTTAGATGGTATGGCCCACCGGAGTTCTGTATACGACTGATTTTTGGGATATCCCATAATTTAAAGGGGACCCATCAAATGCATGGTGTTGATGTTTGACACATGTCATGGTGGGGTCCACACAGCTTGACCTCATGGGGACGGCATGGATTAATCACATACATCATGGTGGGGCCCACACAACACCAACCACCGAAAATATATAAATGAATAGAAAGCACAAACATCATCTTGATCCAAAACTCCTATAGCCTCTAAGAAATTTTAAATGGTAGAAGTTCAATCACACTATTTTAGATGGTATGGCCACCTGAGTTTTGTATAGAGGTGATTTTGGGATATCCCATGATTTAAAGGGAACCCATTAAATGCAAGGCGTTGGTGTTCAACATGCATCATGGTGGGGCCTACACAGGTTGACCTCATGGGAAGTTCCCATGTGTGTGTGTGTATAAGTATTTCAAAAGTCAGTTTATCCAACAGCACACTATTAGTGATTGGGACCTCTTTTATGACAGGAATTAGGTTTACTGCTTCTTGAACAGCCTCTTGTTCCTTCACTAGCATCTTTTCAGTTTCATTGAATTGAAGTTGCATCTCTTCCAATTGCATTTCTTCAATCTTCTTTTCCAGTAAACTCATCATAGTCTATAACAAATTAATGTTGAGTGACATAAATATCATAAGAGGCCATTTCTGGATACCTCCACCAAATACCACAGAACTTTAACTGCTAAAAATGATTTTGCCATTCAATCTAAAAGAAATAAATATTGGCGTGATTTAATGCCATTTTCAAAAACAAATGCAATAACCACTAATTAAAAAAAAAATCCACTATGCAGTTCTCACCAAGAAAATCAGCATCATCTAAAGACTAACTAACTGAAATCAGCTACATGAATCATGTTCTGCCATTGCACTCCATCAAGAACCATTTTCTCAGATAAACTAATTCTTATGAAGGAGATGCATCCCTGAATATGGCCATTTAGTCAATCACCTAGGTTGCAACATTGCAATAAGATTTATATCAATGAAAGAAATACTAAAATCATATATTTTCTTATGGTTTCTCTGCAACATTATCAGAATAAGCTAATTCTACAACTAAGCAGGTTTCTCTGCAATATTAACAGAATAAGCTTATTCTACAACTAGACAGCTTCCCAGTGACATTTGTAGAATAAGCTTATTCTACAATATGTGTGGAGCTCATCATGATCTATGTAAGGTTCCACTTTCCATCATGTGTGCCCCCCTCATTTTCCTTTTGGAGGACAAAAATCAGGCAGGTCCCAAAACTCGGGTGGGTCACACTGTATAAAATCATCATGCCCAAATCCGCTAAAATTACGTGGTGTGGGTCATTTGAGTTTTGGAATGGTCTGATCTTTTGGGTGTCAATCCATCCTTGTGGGGCACGTCTTATAAATAGATTGTATGGCAAACACAAAACATGGCGGGCTTCCCATCCCAATCATTTGCATCTACCAAAGAGAAAAGAACACAACATTGTAACTTTGAATAATATTGAGCGCCATAAACCTGTAGTAAGCATCAGCCTAAGAATAGTCAAAGATAAATTCTCCATACAAGTGACTGCATTTCAAAGTAACTAAAATATATAGTTCAGCTACTATCAAATAGAAGCAATTAAAAGTTGATTGTAAAAGTTAAAGATAACCATTTAAACAAGAAAAAGTAACAAGAACAGAACATGGATAGAATTGCAGATGCTAAACCTTTTAAGATAAAGTGGAACAACACCTACAATATTTTCATATATATTTATCCTAAGCAATAAGATGCTGAGGCACCCATCTTGTTTCTTAAAAACATTTCAGATAAGATATCAAAAAATGGTCTGAGCGTATAGGTTGATGCTGGTAACTATATGATATACATAAGAACTCTCATTTGTCATGTATTCATGGAAGACCATCTAAAGAGAAGAACAGATCCAAGTGTTTAGAAACTCATGACAACATGATATGATGCAATGATCAAACCTGCACTTCAAAACAATTGACAAAATGCAACTGAGAATGGATCTTTCAACTACAAACTTTAGAAGAAAAAATCTGATCGTTATATAACCATTCAAGCCTGAGGACTAATTTGATTTCCATGATAAATGAATCAGATTATAAAACCTAAATTACAAATTGTAGGATGTTAACCACAAGCTCATGTGATGAGAACCCAAAATATGATTCAAGATCATGATAGTCCAAGGGACACCTGAGAGCTGATTGGAGGTCACCATTCTCCCGATAACCACAGTAGGACACCTGCACAAACCCTATACTCAACTCAAGCATGCCTTTTTGGGGCCCCACCATGATGTATGTTTTATATCCACACCTTTCATCCATTTGGAGAGATCATTTTTGGGCAATATCCAAAGATAAATCCAAAGATCCAGTGGACCCCAACACAAAAAATAGTGGGAACAGTGACACCAACCATTAAAAACTTCTAAAGGCCACGAAAGTTTTAGATCAAGCTGATATTCATGTTTTACCTTATTTCATGTCTTTTTTAACTTTTGAACAAGTTGAATTTCAAATAAAATTTATGGTGGGCCTTAAGGATAGTTTCAATGGTGGGAATACTCTCCCCACTATTTTCTGTGGTGAGGTCCACTACATCTTTTTATCTACCTCGTTCTTTGGCTCATGTCCTAAAATAATATTTCAAAATGGATGGATGGTGTGGATACAACACATACATCATAGTGGGGCCCATAGAACTTGGTGACATCACTTTATTAGCCAACTCGCTACTCAACCTGTAACTTTTGAAAGCGTGTGTGAGCCGCAGCAGTCTCCTCTTTATCTCTCTCTCGCTCCCTCTCCCTCCTCTCACTCTCTATCTCTCTCTTCCTCTCTCTCTGATCTCTCTTGCAGACCGTTGCCGAGCGCCCTACCCACGCACGTCCTCTTTCTCACTCTCTCTCCATCAGCTCGGTTGAAGTTCATTCACGATAGTGGGGTATATCCCTCTCTCTCTCTCTCTCTCTCAATCTCAATGCCGATTTAGGAAATCGGGAGTTAGTAGTTTGTAGATTCTCAATTTGAATGTGGACCCCAAAATGGGTTTTTCTGATTTTACAAATTGGGGATTTAGGGATTTTAGGATTTTGGGGATTTGAGGACTTTTGAAATTATATATAATAGTAAGAGAGGTTGGTAAGGTATTTGAGAGTAGTAGAGCAGCAACTCCATCAGCTACCTTCTCATCCCAAGAAGAATGAGGAATGCATGGAGTAGTGTGCTGGTGGTGGTGATGCTGCTGGTTGCTGTCTCGGAATCAGAATCTCAGGCGGACCACACCACAAGAAACAATGGTGATTGAATGCCTCACTATTAAAAATTGCAAAGGGCCCATCGTAATGTTTTTGTGATGTCTATTTGCAATCCAATATGTTTGTATTGTAAAAAAGATTTGGACGATGGGAAAAAAGAAACATCAGATTGATCCAAAACTTTTTTTTCAACGACAGATTCACTGATTTTTTTTAAAGGAAATAATGTGGAAAATTGCCCACCAGAACCGGGGCCTTGTTCCGATGAAGAATCAACAGTAGGAAAAAACTAAACAAGAAATTTTTTTTCATATGCATAATAATTCTATATTTTGATAAGCCTATAAGATGTATTTCCTCCTCATGGAAGTGGAATTGTACATAATACTGAATTAGTTGAGGTGCTTTACTTCCATGTTTTGCCTTCTTTGACTGCTTTCTCAGACTGGTTAGTCTATCTGATTCAGATTTGTTTGGACTTTATCTTTTGAAAGAACATATAGAGTTGCATTGGGATTAGTAAGGCACTTTCTTTGATTTAGGATTTGTTCTCCATACTTTCAGCATTGTAGGGATCTAAGCTTTTTGAAGCCTTGTCTCACTGTTTGTTTTGGGAAATCCAGTTCTTTTGACAATTAGTGTGTAGAAAAATATATCGATGATATTAGAAATTCATTGAATTCTTTCCTAGTGCAACAGATCCTAGACTAATGCACATGCTTGTGAAGTGATGCACATTAATGTAGCAGATCAATGGATGGTTGTGAAGTGATGCAAATCGATGGATGGTTGTGAAGTGATGCATTGACTTATTCTGTGATTGCAGTGATGGGTTGCAGGTTTTTGTGAAGTGATGCACATTAATGGTTTTTTTTCCAAATTAATGGTTACTTTTCTTTCTTGACCTCATTTGTAAACCGATTCATGCACTCATGTGAACTGGATTGTATCATGTGATTGCAGCATATCCTAATCTAATTTGTCAACTGATTCATAGACTAAACTCCAAACAAATCTGGGAACTGGAACTCATTTATGAACTAAACTTAAACTGGAATGTGGGCTGTAGCTTGAACTGAACATTTTGTTGAAGTCCATACCATTGGAATTTCTGTGAACTGAAATGCATAGTTGAATTCATTGCTATTGAACTAAATTTTCTCATGGACTATGGGTCAAGCTGAACTCAATTGCAACTCCAACTAAGAACATGCATTTCTGAACTACAGAACACTACAAATTCCTATGAACTGAACTTTTTGCCGTCCAAAATTATGCTTTTACTATTGTGCAAAAGTCACTCTCCTTTAGCAACTGCAATACTAATGATGGTGACAGATGCCTATACCCGCCAAGGATAAACCATGGTACTCAATCGAACAAGCGAGTGATCACTTCAGTGTAATTTTGAGTGTCCAAATGCTTACAGAAAATGCTTGCAATGAATTTTTATGAGTACTAGGTAGCCTATTAATGAAAACAATGTCTCCGTCCATAATACGTCTGTTTATGATTTGACCAACTTTCAAATATGTACGTCCTTTCGAACCTTCCCTAATTGCACAAGTGGCTGAACCATCTCTGTATGTTACACATAATTTGTCATCCACTAGTTTCTGTAAATGAAGATAAGAGGATTGATCTTAACAGTATGGTCGTCATGCACATAGACAGAAAATGCTTGCAATGAATTTTTATGAGTACTAGGTAGCCTATTATTGAAAATAATGTCTCCATCCATAATACGTCTGTTTATGATTTGACCAACTTTCAAATATGTATGTCCTTTTGAACCTTCCCTAATTACACAAGTGGCTGAACCATCTCTGTATGTTACACATAATTTGTCATCCACTAGTTTCTATAAATGAAAATAAGAGGATTGATCTTAAAAGTATGGTCATCATGCACATAGATAGAAAATGCTTGCAATGAATGTTTACGAGTACTTGGTAATTTTAGAGTCCATGGTTAGGGTTTGGGCTGAAAGTACGAGTGCAGGAGCCGACGCTTTCAGAGTCCAAACTCATTCTTTTGAAAAATAGAAAAATGGAAATATTAGTTAATATGGATTTTCTTGTTAAGAAGAAAATGGAAGGTAAAGAAGAGACATAACTGAAACTTTGCACTCTAAAAAGTAATATTAACCATCTTACTTTTCCCGTTGAATTCGGCGTCTAGGAAATGGACATTTTCCAGAAAACAATGGATTTAAAACCATTAAATCCTTCTCAGAAATCTGAGTTTATTGAACTGAATTGAATTATTACAATTCAATTTTTATTGAATATCCAAACGCAAGGTTTCCATGAATTAAGCAAATGAATTCATTTTAACCCATTTTGTTGAATATCCAAACGTGAGGATTTTTTTTATTTATTATTTATTATTATTATTATTTTTTTTATGATATGCAATAACTTTTCAGATTTCATATGTAGTTGCATACTTGTGCTCATTCACATGGACTTTGACTATCTTTCTTAAATTTCTTTGAGTTTTCTAATTTTTGTATCTAATTTTGAATTTCTAGGCCTTAAAATAAGATTTGAGGTGCCGTCAACAATGCTACCAGAGTCCTCCAGGTCAAATTGTTGATTGGAACTGATTTTATTTAAATGATCTTAAAAATTCATTTTATTTAAATGAGCAGACTCGAATGTGCGTCGGAGCTATCCGGATGTTGAACGGGGGTCCCTGGAATGTGGGAACCACTGTGTTGACCATGATGAAGCTGTCCATTTCCTATGGACAACATTGGAGTGGCCTGGTCATTTGGACAGGCCGTGTTTATGTATTTGCTTGAAATTAATGGAGCAAATCCGGATGTGCTTCAGAGCTATCTAGATGAGCGGGGGTCCCTGGAAGGTGGGAACCGCTGTTATGACCATGATGAAGCTGTCAATTTCCTATAGACAGCATTGGAGGGGCCTGGCCATATGGACAGGTCGTGTTTATGTATTTTCTTGAAATTAATAGAGCAGACCCGGATGTGCTTCGGAGCTATCCGGATGAGCGGGGGTCCCTGGAAGGTGGGAACCGCTGTTATGACCATGATGAAGTCGTCCATTTTCTATGGACATCATTGGAGGGGCCTGACCATTTGGACAGGCTGTGTTTAAGTATTTATTTGAAATTAATGGAGCGGACCCGGATATGCATCGAAGCTATCCTGATGAGCGAGGGTCCCTGGAAGGTGGGAACCATTGTTATGATCATGATAAAGCGGTCCATTTCCTATGGACGGCATTGGAGAGGCCTGATAAATTGGATAGACCATATTTATGTATTTGCTCAAAATTAATAGAGCAGACCTGGATGTGCGTCGGAGCTATCCAGAAGAATGGGGGGCCCTGAAAGGTGAGAACTGGTGTTATGACCATAATAAAGCTGTCCATTTTCTATAGACGGCATTGGAAGGGCCTGACCATTTGGATAGGTCGTATTTATATTGTATTTGCAGGGACCATACCCTTAACCTAAACCCGAACCGATTCTCAAATTCAAAAATCTATAACCAAAACCTATAACCTAAACCCAAACCCATTCTAAAATCTCAAAACCAATAACCCAAACCAATACCAAAAACTATGACCTAAACCCGAACCCATTCTCAAATCCCAAAACCTATAACCTATCCCTAAACCTTAACCTATGACCTAACCGAAACCTATACTTATAACATAAAACAATTCACAAATCCTAAAATGTATAACCTAAACCTAACCTTAACCTATACCTAAACTTAAAACCTATAACCTTAACCAAAACCAAAACCACAACCTATAACCAAAACCCGAACCCATTCTCAAATCCCAAAACCTATAACCTAAACCAAAACCAAAACCTATAACCTAAACCAAAATCAAAACCTATAACCTAAACCCGAACCCATTCTCAAATACCAAAACCTATAACCTATACCTAAACCTTAACCTATGACGTAACCTAAACCTATACTTATAACCTAAAACTATTCCCAAATCCCAAAATGTATAACCTAAACCCAACCTTAACCTATACCTAAACTTATAACCTATAACCTTAACCAAAACCTATAACCAAAACCAAAACCTATAAACTAAACCCAAACCCATTCTCAAATCACAAAAACTATAACCTAAACCAAAACCAAAACCTATAACCTAAACCAAAATCAAAACCTATAACCTAAACCCAAACCCATTCTCAAATGCCAAAACCTATAACCTAAACAAATACCAAAACGTATGGCCTAAACCCGAACCCATTCTCAAATCCTAAAACCTATAACCTAAACCCGAACAAATTCTCAAATCCCAAAACCTATAACCTAAACCTAAACCTTATCCTAAACCTATAACTTATAACCTAAACCAAAACTTATAAACTAAACCAAAACCAAAACCTATAACATAAACCCAAACCCATTATCAAATCCCAAACTTTTAACCTAACCTAAAACTATACTTATAACCTAAAACTATTCCCAAATCCCAAAATCTATAACCTAAACCTAACCTTAACCTAAACCTAAACCTATAACCTATAACCTATAACCTAAACCTAAACTAAAACCTATAACTTAAATCCGAACCCATTCTCAAATCAAAAAACCTATAACCTAACCTAAACCTATACTTATAACCTAAAACTACGCCCAAATCCCAAAACCTATAACCTAAACCTGAACCTATAACCTATAACCTTAACCAAAACCCATAACGTAAACAAACACCAAAACTTATAACCTAAACCCGAACCCATTCTCAAATCCCAAAACCTATAACCTAACCTAAACCTATACTTATAACCTAAAACTATTCCCAAATCCCAAAACCTAAAACCTAAATCTAAACCTAAACCTATAACCTGTAACCTTAACCAAAACCTATAACCTAAACCAAAACCAAAACCTATAACCTAAACCCAAACCCATTCCCAAATCCCAAAACCTATAACCTAAAGCAAAACCAAAACTTATAACCTAAACCAAAACCAAAACCTATAACCTAAACCCAAACCCATTATCAAATCCCAAAACCTTTAACCTAACCTAAAACTATACATATAACCTAAAACTATTCCCAAATCCCAAAATCTATAACCTAAACATAACCTTAACCTAAACTTAAACCTATAACTTATAACCTATAACCTAAACCTAAATCAAAACCTATAACCTAAGCCCGAACCCATTCTCAAATCATAAAACCTATAACCTAACCTAAACCTATACTTATAACCTAAAACTACGCCCAAATCCCAAAACCTATAACCTAAACCTGAACCTATAACCTATAACCTTAACCAAAACCTATAACCTAAATAAAAACCAAAATCTATAACCTAAACCCGAACCCATTCTCAAATCCCAAAACCTATAACCTAACCTAAACCTATACTTATAACCTAAAACTATTCCCAAATCCCAAAACCTAAAAACTAAACCTAAACCTAAACCTATAACCTATAACCTAAACCAAAACTTATAACCTAAACCAAAACCAAAACCTATAACCTAAACCCGAACCCATTCTCAAATTTCAAAACCAATAACCTAAACCAATAACCTAAACCCAAACCCATTCTCAAATCCCAAAACCTATAACCTAAACCTAACCTTGACCTATAACCTATCCTTAACCTATAACCTAAACCAAAACCAAAACCTATAACCTAAACCCGAGCCCATTCTCAAATCTCAAAACCAATAACCTCAACGTAAACCTAAACCATATCCTAAACCTGTAACCTATAACCGAAACCAAAACCAAAACCTATAACCTAAACCGAAACCAAAACCTATAACCTAAACCCGAACCCATTCTCAAATACCAAAACCTATAACCTAGACCAATACTGAAACCTATGACCTAAACCCGAACCCATTCTCCAATCCTAAAACCTATAACCTATCCCTAAACCTTAACCTATAACCGAACCTAAACCTATACCTATAACCTAGAACTATTTCCAAATCCCAAAACCTATAACCTAAACCTAACCTTAACCTAAACCTAAACCTATAACCTAGAACCTTAACCAAAACCTATAACCTAAACCAAAACCAAAACCTATAACCTAAACCCGAACCCATTCTCAAATCCCAAAACCTATAACCTAAACCAATACCGAAACCTATGACATAAACCTGAACCCATTCTCTAATCCCAAAACCTATAACCTATCCCTAAACCTTAACCTATAACTTATCCTAAACCTATACTTATAACCTAAAACTATTCCCAAATCCCAAAACCTATAACCTAAACCTAACATTAACCTAAACCTAAACCTATAACCTATAAACTTAACCAAAACTTATAACCTAAACCAAAACCAAAACCTATAACCTAAACCCGAACCCATTCTCAAAACTAAAAACCTATAACCTATAACCTAAACCAAAACCAAAACCTCTAACCTTAACCAAAACCAAAACCTATAACCTAAACACGAACCCATTCTCAAATCTCAAAACCTCTAACCTAAACCTAAACTTAAACCTTATCCTAAACCTATAACCTATAACCTAAACCTAAACCAAAACCTATAACCTAAACCCGAACCCATTCTCAAATCCCAAAACCTATAATGTAACCAAAACCAAAACCTATAACCTAAACCCGAACCCATTCTCAAATCCCAAAACCTATAACGTAAACTAAAATCAAAACCTATAACCTAAACCTGAACTCATAATCAAATCCCAAAACCTAAAACCCAAACCTAAACCTATTACCTATAACCTAAACCAAAACCAAAAGCTATAACCAAAACCCGATCCCATTCTCAAATCCCAAAACCTATAACGAAAACCTAACCTTAACCAAAACTAAAACCTATAACCTATAACCTAAACCAAAACCAAAGCCTTAACCTTAGCCCAAACCCTTTCTCAAATCCCAAAACCTATAACCAAAACCAATACCAAAACCTATGACCTAAACTCGAACCCATTCTCAAATCCCAAAACCTATAACCAAAACCTAACCTTGACCTATAACCAAAACCAAAACCTATAATCTAAACCCGAACCCATTCTCAAATCCCAAAACCTATAACCTAAACAAATACCAAAACCTATGACCTAAACCCGAACCCATTCTCAAATTTGAAAACCTAAAACCTATCCCTAAACCTTAACCTATAACCTAATCTTAACCTATACCTATAACTAAAACAATTCCCAAATCCCAAAACCTACAACCTAAACCTAACCTTAACCTAAACCTAAAGCTAAAACCTATAACCTTAACCAAAACCTATAACCTAAACCAAAACCAAAACCTATAACCTAAACCCGAACCCATTCTCAAATCCCAAAACCTATAACCAAAACCTATGACCTAAACCCGAACCCATTCTCAAATCCCATAACCTATAACCTAAACCAAAACCAAAACCTATAACCTATACCCAAACCCATTCTCAAATCCCAAAACCTATAACCCAAACAAATACCAAAACGTATGGCCTAAACCCGAACCCATTCTCAAATCCCAAAACCTATAACCAAAACTAAAACCAAAACCTATAACCTAAAACCAAACAAATTCTCAAATCCCAAAACCTATAACCTAAACCTAAACCTTATCCTAAACCTATAACCTATAACCTAAACCAAAACTTATGACCTAACCCAAAACCAAAACCTATAACCTAAACCCAAACCCATTATCAAATCCCAAAACCTTTAACCTAACCTAAAACTATACTTATAACCTAAAACTATTCCCAAATCCCAAAATCTATAACCTAAACCTAACCTTAACCTAAACTTAAACCTATAACCTATAACCTATAACCTAAACCTAAAACAAAACCTATAACCTAAGCCCGAACCCATTCTCAAATCACAAAACCTATAACCTAACCTAAACCTATACTTATAACCTAAAACTACGCCTAAATCCCAAAACCTATAACCTAAACCTGAACCTATAACCTATAACCTTAACCAAAACCTATAACCTAAACAAAAACCAAAACCTATAACCTAAACCCGAACCCATTCTCAAATCCCAAAACCTATAACTTAACCTAAACCTATACTTATAACCTAAAACTATTCCCAAATCCCAAAACCTAAAAACTAAACCAAAACCTAAACCTATAACCTATAACCTAAACCAAAACTTATAACCAAAACAAAAACCAAAACCTATAACCTAAACCCGAACCCATTCCTAAATTTCAAAACCAATAACCTAAACCAAAACCAAAACCAATAACGTAAACCCGAACCCATTCTCAAATCCCAAAACCTATAACCTAAACCTAACCTTGACCTATAACCTATCCTTAACCTATAACATAAACCAAAACCAAAACCTATAACCTATACCTGAACCCAATCTCAAATCCCAAAACCAATAACCTAAACGTAAACTAAAACCATATCCTAAACCTATAACCTATAACCGAAACCAAAACCAAAACCTATAACATAAACCCGAACCCATTTTCAAATCCCAAAACCTATAATCAATAACCTAAACCAAAACCTATAACCTAAACCAAAACTAAAACCTATAAGATTAACCAAAACCAAAACCTAAAACCTAAACCCGAACCCATTCTCAAATCCTAAAACCTATAACCTAAACCAAAACCAAAACCTATAACCTAAACCCGAACCCATTCTCAAATCCTAAAACCTATAACCTAAACCTAAACCTAAACCATATCCTAAACCTATAACCTATAACCTAAACCAAAACCAAAACCTATAACCTAAACCCGAACCCATTCTCAAATCCCAAAACCTATAACCTAACCTAAACCTACACTTATAACCTAAAACAATTCCCAAATCCCAAAACCTAAAACCTAAATCTAAACCTAAACCTATAACCTGTAACCTTAACCAAAACCTATAACCTAAACCAAAACCAAAACCTATAACCTAAACCCAAACCCATTCCCAAATCCCAAAACCTATAACCTAAAGCAAAACCAAAACTTATAACCTAAAACAAAACCAAAACCTATAACCTAAACCCAAACCCATTATCAAATCCCAAAACCTTTAACCTAACCTAAAACTATACATATAACCTAAAACTATTCCCAAATCCCAAAATCTATAACCTAAACCTAACCTTAACCTAAACTTAAACCTATAACCTATAACCTATAACCTAAACCTAAATCAAAACCTATAACCTAAGCCCGAACCCATTCTCAAATCACAAAACCTATAACCCAACCTAAACCTATACTTATAACCTAAAACTACGCCCAAATCCCAAAACCTATAACCTAAACCTGAACCTATAACCTATAACCTTAACCAAAACCTATAACCTAAATAAAAACCAAAACCTATAACCTAAACCCGAACCCATTCTCAAATCCCAAAACCTATAACCTAACCTAAACCTATACTTATAACCTAAAACTATTCCCAAATCCCAAAACCTAAAAACTAAACCTAAACCTAAACCTATAACCTATAACCTAAACCAAAACTTATAACCTAAACCAAAACCAAAACCTATAACCTAAACCCGAACCCATTCCCAAATTCCAAAACCAATAACCTAAACCAAAACCAAAACCAATAACCTAAACCCGAACCCATTCTCAAATCCCAAAACCTATAACCTAAACCTAACCTTGACCTATAACCTATCCTTAACCTATAACCTAAACCAAAACCAAAACCTATAACCTAAACCCGAACCCATTCTCAAATCCCAAAACCAATAACCTCAACGTAAACCTAAACCATATCCTAAACCTGTAACCTATAACCGAAACCAAAACCAAAACCTATAACCTAAACCGAAACCAAAACCTATAACCTAAACCCGAACCCATTCTCAAATCCCAAAACCTATAACCTAGACCAATACCGAAACCTATGACCTAAACCCGAACCCATTCTCAAATCCTAAAACCTATAACCTATCCCTAAACCTTAACCTATAACCGAACCTAAACCTATACCTATAACCTAGAACTATTTTCAAATCCCAAAACCTATAACCTAAACCTAACCTTAACCTAAACCTAAACCTATAACCTAGAACTTTAACCAAAACCTATAACCTAAACCAAAACCAAAACCTATAACATAAACCCAAACCCATTCTCAAATCCCAAAACCTATAACCTAAACCAATATCGAAACCTATGACATAAACCTGAACCCATTCCCTAATCCCAAAACCTATAACCTATCCCTAAACCTTAACCTATAACTTATCCTAAACCTATACTTATAACCTAAAACTATTCCCAAATCCCAAAACCTATAACCTAAACCTAACATTAACCTAAACCTAAACCTATAACCTATAAACTTAACCAAAACTTATAACCTAAACGAAAACCAAAACCTATAACCTAAACCCGAACCCATTCTCAAAACTAAAAACCTATAACCTATAACCTAAACCAAAACCAAAACCTCTAACCTTAACCAAAACCAAAACTTATAACCTAAACACGAACCCATTCTCAAATCTCAAAACCTCTAACCTAAACCTAAACTTAAACCTTATCCTAAACCTATAACCTATAACCTAAACCAAAACCAAAACCTATAACCTAAACCCAAACCCATTCTCAAATCCCAAAACCTATAACGTAAACCAAAACCAAAACCTATAACCTAAACCCGAACCCATTCTCAAATCCCAAAACCTATAACGTAAACCAAAATCAAAAGCTATAACCTAAACCTGAACTCATAATCAAATCCCAAAACCTAAAACCCAAACCTAAACCTATTACCTATAACCTAAACCAAAACCAAAAGCTATAACCAAAACCCGATCCCATTCTCAAATCCCAAAACCTATAACGAAAACCTAACCTTAACCAAAACTAAAACCTATACCCTATAACCTAAACCAAAACCAAAGCCTTAACCTAAGCCCGAACCCTTTCTCAAATCCCAAAACCTATAACCTAAACCAATACCAAAACCTATGACCTAAACCCGAACCTATTCTCAAATCCCAAAACCTATAACCAAAACCTAACCTTGACCAATAACCAAAACCAAAACCTATAGCCTAAACCCGAACCCATTCTCAAATCCCAAAACCTATAACCTAAACAAATACCAAAACCTATGACCTAAACCCGAACCCATTCTCAAATTCGAAAACCTAAAACCTATCCCTAAACCTTAACCTATACCTATAACCTAAAACAATTCCCAAATCCCAAAACCTACAACCTAAACCTAACCTTAACCTAAACCTAAAGCTAAAACTATAACCTTAACCAAAACCTATAACCTAAACCAAAACCAAAACCTATAACCTAAACCCGAACCCATTCTCAAATCCCAAAACCTATAACCAAAACCTATGACCTAAACCCGAACCCATTCTCAAATCCCATAACCTATAACCTAAACCAAAACCAAAACCTATAACCTATACCCAAACCCATTCTCAAATCCCAAAACCTATAACCCAAACAAATACCAAAACGTATGGCCTAAACCCGAACCCATTCTCAAATCCCAAAACCTATAACCAAAACTAAAACCAAAACCTATAACCTAAAACCAAACAAATTCTCAAATCCCAAAACCTATAACCTAAACCTAAACCTTATCCTAAACCTATAACCTATAACCTAAACCAAAACTTATAACCAAAACCAAAACCAAAACCTATAACCTAAACCCAAACCCATTATCAAACCCCAAAACCTTTAACCTAACCTAAAACTATACTTATAACCTAAAACTATTCCCAAATCTCAAAATCTATAACCTAAACCTAACCTTAACCTAAACTTAAACCTATAACCTATAACCTATAACCTAAACCTAAAACAAAACCTATAACCTAAGCACGAACCCATTCTCAAATCACAAAACATATAACCTAACCTAAACCTATACTTATAACCTAAAACTACGCCCAAATCCCAAAACCTATAACCTAAACCTGAACCTATAACCTATAACCTTAACCAAAACCTATAACCTAAACAAAAACCAAAACCTATAACCTAAACCCGAACCCATTCTCAAATCCCAAAACCTATAACTTAACCTAAACCTATACTTATAACCTAAAACTATTCTCAAATCCCAAAACCTAAAAACTAAACCTAAACCTAAACCTATAACCTATAACCTAAACCAAAACTTATAACCAAAACCAAAACCAAAATCTATAACCTAAACCCGAACCCATTCCCAAATTTCAAAACCAATAACCTAAACCAAAACCAAAACCAATAACCTAAACCCGAACCCATTCTCAAATCCCAAAACCTATAACATAAATCTAACCTTGACCTATAACCTATCCTTAACCTATAACCTAAACCAAAACCAAAACCTATAACCTAAACCCGAACCCATTCTCAAATCCTAAAACCAATAACCTTAACGTAACCCAAAACCATATCCTAAACCTATAACCTATAACCGAAACCAAAACCAAAATCTATAACATAAACCCGAACCCTTTTTCAAATCCCAAAACCTATAATCAATAACCTAAACCAAAACCTATAACCTAAACCAAAACCAAAACCTATAAGATAAACCAAAACCAAAACCCAAAACCTAAACCCGAACCCATTCACAAATCCTAAAACCTATAACCTAAACCTAAACCAAAACCTATAACCTAAACTCGAACCCATTATCAAATCCTAAAACCTATAACCTAAACCTAAACCTAAACCATATCCTAAACCTATAACCTATAACCTAAACCAAAACCAAAACGTATAACCTAAACCCGAACTCATTCTCAAATCCCAAAACCTATAACCTAAACCAAACCAAAACCTATAACCTAAACCCAAACCCATTCAAAAATCCCAAAACCTATAACTTAAACCTAAACCTAAACCTTATCCTAAACCTATAACCTATAACCTAAACCAAAACCAAAACCTATAACCTAAACCCGAACCCATTCTCAAATCCCAAATCCTATAACCCAAACCTAACCTGAAACAAAACCAAAACCTATGACCTATAACCTAAACCAAAACCTATAACCTAAAGCAAAACCAAAACCTATAAACTAAACCCGAACCCTTTCTCAAATCCCAAAACCTATAACCTAAACCAATACGAAAACTTATGACCTAAACCCAAACCCATTCTCAACCTAAACCTAACCTTAACCTATAACCTAAACCAAAACCTATAACCTAAACCAAAACCAAAACCTATAACCTAAACCCGAACCCATTCTCAAATCCCAAAACCTATAACCTAGACCAATACCGAAACCTATGACCTAAACCCGAACCCATTCTCAAATCCTAAAACCTATAACCTATCCCTAAACCTTAACCTATAACCGAACCTAAACCGATACCTATAACCTAAAACTATTCCCAAATCCCAAAACCTGTAACCTAAACCTAACCTTAACCTAAACCTAAACCTATAAACTAGAAACTTAACCAAAACCTATAACCTAAACCAAAACCAAAACCTATAACCTAAACCCGAACCCATTTTCAAATCCCAAAACCTATAACCTAAACCAATACCCAAACCTATGACAAAAACCTGAACCCATTCCCTAATCCCAAAACCTCTAACCTATCCCTAAACCTTAACCTATAACTTAACCTAAACCTATACTTATAACCTAAAACTATTCCCAAATCCCAAAACCTATAACCTAAACCTAACCTTAACCTAAACCTAAACCTATAACCTATTAACTTAACCAAAACTTATAACCTAAACCAAAACTAAAACCTATAACCTAAACCCGAACCCATTCTCAAAACTAAAAACCTATAACCTATAACCTAAACCAAAACCAAAACCGATAACCTTAACTAAAACCAAAACCTATAACCTAAACCCGAACCCATTCTCAAATCTAAAAACCTCTAACCTAAACCTAAACTTAAACCTTATCCTAAACCTATAACCTATAACCTAAACCAAAACTAAAACCTATAACCTAAACCCGAACCCATTCTCAAATTCCAAAACCTATAACGTAAACCAAAATCAAAACCTATAACCTAAACCCGAACCCATTCTCAAAACCCAAAACCTATAACGTAAAATAAAACCAAAACCTATAACCTAAACCCGAACTCATACTCAAATCCCAAAACCTAAAACCTAAACCTAAACCTATTACCTATAACTTAAACCAAAACCAAAAGCTATAACCAAAACTCGATCCCATTCTCAAATCCCAAAACCTATAACGTAAACCTAACCTTAACCAAAACCAAAACCTATAACCTATAACCTAAAGAAAAACCTATAACCTAAACCAAAACCAAAGCCTTAACCTAAGCCCGAACCCTTTCTCAAATTCCAAAACCTATAACCTAAACCAATACCAAAACCTATGACCTAAACCCGAACCCATTCTCAAATCCCAAAACCTATAACCCAAACCTAACCTTGACCTATAACCAAAACCAAAACCTATAACCTAAACCCGAACCCATTCTCAAATTCCAAAACCTATAACCTAAACAAATACTAAAACCTATGACCTAAACCCGAACCCATTCTCAAATCCTAAAACCTAAAACCTATCCCTAAACCTTAACCTATAACCTAACCTTAACCTATACCTATAACCTAAAACAATTCCCAAATCCCAAAGCCTACAACCTAAACCTAACCTTAACCTAAACCTAAACCTATAACCTATAACCTTAACCAACACCTATAACCTAAACCAAAACCAAAACCTATAACCTAAACCCGAACCCATTCTCAAATCCCAAAACCTATAACCAAAACCTATGACCTAAACCCGAACCCATTCTCAAATCCCATAACCTATAACCTAAACCAAAACCAAAACCTATAACCTATACCCAAACCCATTCTCAAATCCCAAAACCTATAACCTAAACAAATACCAAAATGTATGGCCTAAACCCGAACCCATTCTCAAATCCCAAAACCTATAACCAAAAATAAAACCAAAACTGATAACCTAAACCCGAACAAATTCTCAAATCCCAAAACCTATAACCTAAACCTAAACCTTATCGTAAACCTATAACCTATAACCTAAACCAAAACTTATAACCTAAGCCAAAACCAAAACCTATAACCTAAACCCAAACCCATTATGAAATCCCAAAACCTTTAACCTAGCCTAAAACTATACTTATAACCTAAAACGATTCCCAAATCCAAAACTCTATAACCTAAACCTAACCTTAACCAAAACTTAAACCTATAACATATAACCTATAACCTAAACCTAAACCAAAACCTATAACCTAAGCCCGAACCCATTCTCAAATCACAAAACCTATAACCCAACCTAAACCTATACTTATAACCTAAAACTACGCCCAAATCCCAAAACCTATAACCTAAACCTGAACCTATAACCTATAACCTTAACTAAAACCTATAACCTAAACAAAAACCAAAACCTATAACCTAAACCAGAACCCATTCTCAAATCCCAAAACCTATAACTTAACCTAAACCTATACTTATAACCTAAAACTATTCCCAAATCCCAAAACCTAAAAACTAAACCTAAACCTAAACCTATATAACCTATAACCTAAATCAAAACTTATAACCTAAACCAAAACCAAAACCTATAACCTAAACCCGAACCCATTCCCAAATTCCAAAACCAATAACCTAAACTAAAACCAAAACCAATAACCTAAACCCGAACCCATTCTCAAATCCTAAAACCTATAACCTAAACCTAACCTCGACCTATAACCTATCCTTAACCTATAACCTAAACCAAAACCAAAACCTATAACCTAAACCCGAACCCATTCTCAAATCCCAAAACCAATAACCTAAACGTAAACCTAAACCATATCCTAAACCTATAACCTATAACCAAAACCAAAACCAAAACCTATAACATAAACCCGAACCCATTTTCAAATCCCAAAACCTATAATCTACAACCTAAACCAAAACCTATAACCTAACCTAAAACCAAAACCTATAAGATAAACCAAAACCAAACCTAAAACCTAAACCCAAACCCATTCTCAAATCCTAAAACCTATAACCTAAACTAAAACCAAAACCTATAACCTAAACTCGAACCCATTCACAAATCCTAAAACCTATAACCTAAACCTAAACCTAAACCATATCCTTAACCTATAACCTATAACCTAAACCAAAACAAAAACCTATAACCTAAACCCGAACCCATTCTCAAATCCCAAAACCTATAACCTAAACCAAACCAAAACCTATAACCTAAACCCAAACCCATTCTCAAATCCCAAAACATATAACCTAAACCTAAACCTAAACCTTATCCTAAACCTATAACCTATAACCTAAACCAAAACCAAAACATATAACCTAAACCCGAACCCATTCTCAAATCCCAAAACCTATAACCCAAACCTTACCTGAAACAAAACCAAAACCTATAACCTATAACCTAAACCAAAACCTATAACCTAAAGCAAAACCAAAACATATAATCTGAACCCGAACCCTTTCTCAAATCCCAAAACCTATAACCCAAAGCAATACCAAAACCTATGACCTAAACCCAAACCCATTCTCAACCTAAACCTAACCTTAACCTATAACCTAAACCAAAACCAAAACCAAAACCTATAACATAAACCCGAACCCATTCTCAAATCCCAAAACCTATAACCTAGTCCAATAACGAAACCTATGACCTAAATCTGAACCCATTCTCAAATCCTAAAAGCTATAACCTATCCCTAAACCTTAACCTATAACCGAACCTAAACCTATACCTATAACCTAGAACTATTCCCAAATCCCAAAACCTAAAACCTAAACCTAACCTTAACCAAACCTAAACCTATAACCTAGAACCTTAACCAAAACATATAACCTAAACCTGAACCCATTCTCAAATCCCAAAACCTATAACCTAAACCAATACCAAAACCTATGATAAAAACCTGAACCCTTTCCCTAATCCGAAAACCTGTAACCTATCCCTAAACCTTAACCTATAACTTAACCTAAACCTATACTTATAACCTAAAACTATTCCCAAATCCCAAAACCTATAACCTAAACCTAACCTTAACCTAAACCTAAACCTATAACCTATAAACTTAACCAAAACTTATAACCTAAACCAAAACCAAAACCTATAACCTAAACCCGAACCCATTCTCAAATCCAAAAACCAATAACCTATAACCTAAACCAAAACTAAAACCTATAACCCTAACCAAAACCAGAACCTATAACCTAAACCCAAACCCATTCTCAAATCCCAAAACCTATATCCTAAACCTAACCTCAACCAAAACCTATAACCTATAACCTAAACCAAAACCTATAACCTAAACCAAAATCAAAACCTATAACCTAAACCCGAACCCATTCTCAAATCCCAAAACCTATAACCTAAACTTAACCTTAACCTATAACCTAAACCAAAACTGATAACCTAAACCAAAACCAAAACCTATAACCTAAACCCGAACCCATTCTCAAAACCCAAAACCTATAACATAAACCAATACCAAAACCTATGACCTAAACCCGAACCCATTATCAAATCCCAAATCCTATAACCTATCCCTAAACCTTAACTTAGAACTTAACCTAAGCCTATACCTATAACCTAAAACTATACCCAAATCCCAAAACTTCTAACCTAAACCTAACCTTAACCTAAACCTAAACCTATAACCTATAACCTAAACCAAAACCTATAACCCAAACCAAAACCAAAACCTATAACCTAAACCCGAACCCATTCTCAAATCCCAAAACCTATAACCTAAAAAAATACCAAAACCTATGACCTAAACCCAAACCCATTCTCAAATCTCAAAACCTAAAACCTGTCCTTAAACCTTAACCTATACATATAACCTAAAACTATTCCCAAATCTCAAAACCTATAACCTAAACCTAACCTTAACCTAAACCTAAACCTATAACCTATAACCTTAACCAAAACTTATAACCTAAACCAAAACCAAAAACTATAACCTAAACCCGAACCCATTCTCAAATCCCAAAACCTATAACCTAAACCAATACCAAAACCTATGACCTAAACCCGAACTCATTCTCAAATCCCATAACCTATAACCAAAACCAAAACCAAAACCTATAACCTATACCCAAACCCATTCTCAAATACCAAAACATATAACCTAAACCAATACCAAAATGTATGGCCTAAACCCGAACCCATTCTCAAATCCCAAAACCTATTGCCTATCCCTAAACCATAACCAATAACCTAACCTAAACCTATACCTATAACCTAAAACTATTCCCAAATCTCAAAACATATAACCTAAACCTAACCTTAACCTAAACCTAAACCTATAACCTATAACCTTAACCAAAACCTATAACCTAAAACCAAACCAAAACCTATAACCTAAACCCGAGCCCATTCTCAAATCCCAAAACCAATAACCTAAACTAAAATCAAAACCTATAACATAAAACTGAACCCATTCTCAAATCCCAAAACCTTTAACCGAAACATAAACCTAAACCGAAACCTTATCCTAAACCTATAAACTTATAACCTAAACCCGAACCCTTTCTCAAATCCCAAAACCTATAACCTATCCCTAAACCTTAGCCTATAACCTAACCTAAACCTATGCTTATTATCTAAAACTATTCTCAAATCCCAAAAACTATAACCTAAACCTAACCTTAACATAAACCTAAACCTATAACCTATAACCTAAAAAAAAACCTACAACCTAAACCAAAACCAAAACCTATAACCTAAACCAAAACCAAAACCTATAACCTAAACCCGAACCCATTCTCAAATCCCAAAACTTATAACCTAAACCAAAACCATAACCTATAACCTATACCTGAACCCATTCTCAAATCCCAAAACCTATAACCTATACCTAAACCTAAGCCTAATCCTAAACCTATAACCTAAACCCGAACCCATTCTCAAATCCCAAAACCTATAACCTAAACCTTATCCTAAACCTATAACCTATAACCTAAACCAAAAATAAAACCTATAACCTAAACCCAAACCCATTCTCAAATCCCAAAACCTATATCCTAAACCTAACCTCAACCAAAACCTATAACCTATAACCTAAACCAAAACCAAAACCAAAACCTATAACCTAAACCCGAACCCATTCTCAAATCCCAAAACCTATAACCTAAACTTAACCTTAACCTATAACCTAAACCAAAACTGATAACCTAAACCATAACCAAAACCTATAACCTAAACCCGAACCCATTCTCAAAACCCAAAACCTACAACCTAAACCAATACCAAAACCTATGACCTAAACCCGAACCCATTATCAAATCCCAAATCCTATAACCTATCCCTAAACCTTAACCTATAACTTAACCTAAGCCTATACCTAGAACCTAAAACTATACCCAAATCCCAAAACTTCTAACCTAAACCTAACCTTAACCTAAACCTAAACCTATAACCTATAACCTAAATCAAAACCTAAAACCCAAACCAAAACCAAAACCTATAACCTAAACCTGAACCCATTCTCAAATCCCAAAACCTATAACCTAAACAAATACCAAAACCTATGACCTAAACCCGAACCCATTCTCAATTTCCAAAACCTAAAACCTATCCCTAAACCTTAACCTATAACCTAACTTTAACCTATACATATAACCTAAAACTATTCCCAAATCTCAAAACCTATAACCTAAACTTAACCTTAACCTAAACCTAAACCTATAACCTATAACCTTAACCAAAACCTATAACCTAAACCAAAACCAAAACCTATAACCTAAACCCGAACCCATTCTCAAATCCCAAAACCTATAACCTAAACCAATACCAAAACCTATGACCCAAACCCAAACCCATTCTCAAATCCCATAACCTATAACCTAAACCAAAACTAAAACTTATAACCTATACCCAAACCCATTCTCAAATACTAAAACCTATAACCTAAACCAATACCAAAACGTATGGCCTAAACCCGAACCCATTCTCAAATCCCAAAACCTATTGCCTATCCCTAAACCTTAACCAATAACCTAACCTAAACCTATACCTATAACCTAAAACTATTCCCAAATCTCAAAGCATATAACTTAAACCTAACCTTAACCTAAACCTAAACCTAAAACCTATAAACTTAACCAAAACCTATAACCTAAAACCAAACCAAAACCTATAACCTAAACCCGAACCCATTCTCAAATCTCAAAATCAATAACCTAAACTAAAATCAAAACCTATAACATAAACCCGAACCCATTCTCAAATCCCAAAACCTTTAACCGAAACATAAACCTAAACCGAAACCTTATCCTAAACCTGTAAACTATAACCTAAACCAAAACCTATAACCTAAACCAAAACCAAAACCTATAACTTATAACCCGAACCCATTTTCAAATCCCAAAACCTATAACCTATCCCTAAACCTTAACCTATAACCTAACCTAAACCTATGCTTATTATCTAAAACTATTCCCAAATCCCAAAACCTATAACCTAAACCTAACCTTAACATAAACCTAAACCTATAACCTATAACCTAAACAAAAACCTATAACCTAAACCAAAACCAAAACCTATAACCTAAACCCGAACCCATTCTCAAATCCCAAAACCTATAACCTAAACCAAAACCAAAACCTATAACCTAAACCCGAACCCATTCTCAAATCCCAAAACCTATAACCTAAACCTAAACCTAAAACTTATCCTAAACTTATAACCTATAACCTAAACCAAAACCTATAACCTAAACCAAAACCAAAGCCTATAACCTAAACCTGAACCCATTATTAAATCCCAAAACCTATAACCTAACCTAAACCTATACTTATAACCTAAAACTATTCCCAAATCTCAAAACCTATAACCTAAACCTAAACCTTATCCTAAACCTATAACGTATAACCTAAACCAAAACCTATAACCTAAACCAAAACCAAAACCAAAACTTAAACCTAAACCTAAGACCTAAATGTATTCTCAAATTCCTAAACCTAAACCTACCCCTAATCCTAATCTCAACTACTTGACCTAAACCTAAGGGTCAGTTTGGGCGGTGGAATTAGAAGGGATTAGGTGGGATGGGATTCATCTGATCTTGTGCCAATTCTGTTCCATGTTTGGAATGAATGGAAAAACTTTAAATTAAATTAAATGGAATTGCATTGATTCTTGTGCCAATTTCACTCAATGTTTGGAAAGTTGTGTAGGTCCCAACATGATGTGTGGGCTATATCCACACTGTCCACCCATTTATTGAGATTATTTTAGAGCATGGACCAGAAAATCAGGTAAATCTAAAGCTCAAGTGGACTCCACCATAGAAAGTAACAGGGATTGAATACTCATCGTTGAAAACTTCTTTGGGGCTACATAAGTTTTGGATCTACCTCATTTTTTGGCCCATGCCATAAAATGAGGTTACAAAACAAATGAACGGTTTAGATATAACCCACATGTGTTATTCTCAATAATTTCAAATGATGGTGGGTATATCCATTCAATATACCACCGTACTATCAATAAAGCATGGCATTAATTTAATCCCATGGCAACAGGGGACAATCCCTACCATGTGTATCAGTGATGTTTTTTGAATCCTATCCCACCGAATCCCGTCTAATCCGACTGCCCAAACTGACCCTAAACTTGCAAACCCAAAACTAAACCCGATCCCAAACCCGAACCCAATTTCCTAAACCTAAACCTTAACTTATTCTCAATTCCCTATAACTATAACCTATAACCTATAACCTAAACCTAATCTAAACCTATAACCTAAACCTAAACCTAAAACCTAAACCTAACACCTAAATATATTCTCAAATTCTTAAACCTAAACCTACACCTAATCCTAATCTCAACTACTTAACCTAAACCTAAACTTGAAAACCTAAACCTAAACCCAATCTCGAACCCGAACCCGATTTCCTAAACCTAAACCTTAACCTATTCTCAATTCCCTAAAGCTATAACCTATAAGCTATAACCTAAACCTAAGCTAAACCTAAATGTATTTTCAAATTCCTAAACCTAAACCTACACCTAACTCTAATCTCAACTCCCTAACCTAAACCTAAACTTGAAAACCCAAGCCTAAACCCGATTTATTAAACTGAAACCTTAACCTATTCTCAAATCCCTAAACCTAAACCTACACCAAATCCCAATCTCAACTCCCTAACCTAAACCTAAACCTAAACTTGAAAACCCAAGCCTAAACCCAATCCTGAACCTGACCCGAATTCCTAAACCTAAACCTTAACATATTCTCAAATCCCAAAGCTATAACCTATAACCTTAACCTAAACCCAAAACCTAAACCTTAATCTAAACCAAAACCTATAACCTTAACCTAAACCAAAACCTATAACCTAAACCTTAACCTAGGTTAAGGTTGTTTTTCTTTTCATTTGTCTGGATCATCTCCCATATGTTCTCTCTCTTTTCATTTATTTTTTTTCATAGGATTGTTTATGTTTGGATGGATGCAGTTTATGTTTAGATGAATGTAGTTTATGTCTGGATGGATGTAGTTTATGTTTGGATGGATGCAGTTTATGTAAGGATGAATGTAACTTATGTCTGGATGGATTTAAGTAGTTTCGGTTTAGATGGATGTAAATATGAATATGATGAAATATTTTATATAACAGGTGTATATCAGGAAAAATACGATGAAATGAAATTTGAGATGAATTTTTTTTAAAAAAAAAAAAAAAGACTTTAGCGACGAAAATTTTCGTCGCTAAAAGCTCCAGCCACGTTTTTTAGCTACGAAAATATTCGTAGCTAAAAGCACCTTTGGATTTTATTTCAACAACTCTGCACACATTTAGCGAGAAAATTTTCGTTGCTAAAAGTCCCAGCCATGGTTTTTTTAACTACGAAAAGTTTCATAGCTAAAAGTAAAGCTTTCGTTTTTAGCTACGAAAATGTTCGTAGCTAAAAGTAAACCTTAGGATTTTATATCAAAAATTGTTTACACATTAGCGACGCTAATTTTCGTTGCTAAAAGTCCCAGCCACGTTTTTCAGCTATGAAAATTTTCATAGCTAAAGGTCAACCTTTAACGACGGAAAGTTTCGTCGCTAAAAGTCCCAGCGAAGTTTTTAGCTAGGAAAATTTTCGTTGCTAAAAGTAAACCTTTGGATTCTTTTTTATATTTGTAAAAAAAAATGTTCACAACATTTAGCGACGAAAATGTTTGTTGCTAAAAGTGACTATTAGCTACGAATTTACAATTTCGTTCGTCGCTAAAAGTCACTTATAGCAACAAAATAAATTTCGTCGCTAAAAACCCCTTTTCTTGTAGTGTGTCATTAATACCATATTTACATTACGATACCTTTTAAAATTAACTTTCCATTAAGGTAACTCATTAACCAAGATAATCGTTAAAGGGTATCTTTAGTTAGTTTTCTCTCATTTCTATCATGCTTTTTTTTTTTCACAAAATGACAAAAAATCCCATGACAAATGTGTTCTATCAACACTATTCATCCATTTTAATATATCATTTTATAGCATGAACCAAAAAATAGATAGAACCAAATCTCAAGTGAACCGCACCTTAGAAAGTCGTTGGGACATCAACTCTCACCATTGAAACCTTCCTAGGGCCCACATGATGTTTATTTTACACCTAACCTATTTATAAGGTCATACAGACCTGAATTATGAGAAAGCACAAAAATTAGTTTGATCCAAATTTCTTTTGACCTTTTAAGAAGCTTTTAATGATAGGCCCTAACTTTAAACTTGAACAACTAATGGCCCACCCGATGAAAAGTCTTTCTTGATTTTTGGGCAATGGCACAGACCAAGTGGGGGCAACATGATTAACGGCCTGGATATGTCATCCAAATGGGCCAAATCTGATCCTTTTGGTGAGAGAGAGAGAGAGAGAGAGAGAGAGAGAGAGAGAGAGAGATGGAGAAGGGGGTTGGAAGATGGGGGGGAAGTGGAGGGAAAGATGGGGAGCATGCAGATTTGGCGTAGCCCTGGCCTCACCCAACACATTGTGGCCCCGACCATATGGCCCACCTTGAAGTATATGTAGTATATCCATGCCGCCCATCCATTTTGCCCGCACATTTCAAGTGATGAATCCAAAACTGAAGCAGAACCAAATCTAAGGTGGACCACTACAGGAAACAGTGGTGATTGACCATTAAAACTTCTTTTGGGCCACAAAAGTTTTGGATCAAGTTGATATTTATTTATTTTTTTTCCAGTCATCTAGGTCTGTGTTACCTTATCAACAAGTTAGGATGGAAAATATACATAATGATGGATCGTAGGCAGTTTTTAATGTTGAGCTTTTAATAACCACCATTTCCTGTAATGTGGTCTACTTGATTTTCGAAATACTTCATTTTTGGGCCCATTCTATAAAATAAACTGAAAAAATGAATGGATGCATAGTGTGAATATACTATATATGCATTAAGGTGGCTCCATGGTCACTACAAGAAATATGGTTTTTACCAAAGAAACTTTTACCGACAAAATTTTTTTCATCGGTAAAAAGGACTTTTACTGACGAAAATTACTTTTACTGACGAAATTGTAATTTTGTAGGTAAAAGTCCTTTTTACCGATGAAAATTTTCATCGGCAATGGCCGTTTTGAATTTTTGAAAAAAAAAAAATTTGAAAATTTACTTTTACCGACGAAATTATAATTTCGTAGGTAAACGTCCTTTTTACTGATGAAAATTTTCATCGGTAATGGTTGTTTGGAATTTTTGAAAAAAATTTGAAAAATTTACTTTTACCAACGAAATTACAATTTCGTAGGTAAAAGTTCTTTTTACCGATGAAAATTTTCGTCAGTAATGAATGTTTTGAATTTTTGAAAAAGAAATTCGAGAAGTATACATTTACTGACGATTTTTTTTTTCATCAGTAATAATATTTTTACTGATGAAAATTTTCGTCAATAAAACTGTTATAAGTTTTAAGATAGAAAATTTTCGTGCTATTTTGAAAACTTTCGCTGTAAGAGTTTTACTGATGAACTAAAACTGTCGGGAATAATGTTTTTAGCGATGAAAATTTTCGTCAGTAAAACTGTAACAATTTTTAAGATAGAAAATTTTTACGCTATTTAAAAAACTTACGTAGTAAGAGTTTTACCAATGAACTAAAATTGTTGGGAATAATGTTTTTCCTGACGAAAAAAATTTCAACAGTAAAACACCACTTTTACCGATGACTTTTTTTTTTTGTCGGTAATAATGTTTTTACCGACGAAAATATTCATCGGTACTATTATAATTTTGAAGATAGAAAAATTCCACGCTATTTTGAAAGCTTTTGCAGTAAGAGTTTCACCGACGAACTAAAACCATCGAGAATAATGTTTTTAATGACGAAAAAAAATTCATTGGTAAAACACTACTTTTACGAATGAAAGTTTTTTCATCAATAATAATGTTTTTACCGACGAAAATTTTCGTCGGTAAAACTGTTATAATTTTTAAGATAGTTCTTATATCATATGAGTGGAAATTTTTTATATATAATTAAAAATTAATATTTAAATGATTTGTAATATCACATGAAAAAGAATATTAAGAAGTTTAAAAATTTTAACAATGTTTGAGAAAAATTTTGAGAACAAAATAATGATTTTGAAGAAAACAAATCGGCATTTTGAAATTTTTGAGAAAAAAATTAAAATATGAGAAATTTTTTTAGATTTTGAAAATAAAAATTTAGAATTTGTATTTAAAATTTTTTTGAAATATTTTATAATAAAAATGATATTTTGTTAAAAGAGTAAAAAAAATATACATTTTGAAAAAAAATGTTATTTTTAAATGGAAATTAAAATTTATCTATGAAAATAAAAGTACTAAATTATTAGGCACATCCACTAATTGAACCTTTAATCGTTTTTGGACAATATAATTGGTTCAAATTGAAGAGTAAATAACTTTAGATGTTTAAATCAAACTTCACTGAATTTATTGATCAATCTTGGTATGCCCAATATCTTTCTCATATGTAGCCTGATTGAGGCGAGTAACTAGTCAAATTGAGGTTATTGATCAGTAAAAAAGAGTAAATGGACCAGACATGTAAAATGGGCCAAATATTCTAGTCAAATTGTGACCCAACTTACTGACCTCGTGAGAACCTAAGAATTTATGTTAGTAAGTTTTGTGGGCCCCATCACGAAACTCAAGTGGGCCATACCATTTAAAACTATGTGAAGACATCTTAAAAAATATAAAAGCACTTAGTGGGGCCCATATGAGTTTTGGATGCAGCTGAAAATTGGTCTGAGCCCTCATCCAAGTGGGACACAGATAATGAGTGGGTTGGATATGTGAATCACATTTAGGCAGACCCAATATATGATTATGAATGTTTTAAGGAAACCCCTCTCCACTACATTTAGGTGAGTTACTCGTTACCCTTACCAGGGTAAACTTTATGGGGTCCACCACTATTTATTTATTTTATCCACTCCATTCATCCATGTTAACAGATAATTTGAGGTCTAGAGAACAAAAATGAAGCATATCCAAAGCTCAAGTGGACCACACCACAGGAAATAGTGTGATTGAACCGCTACCATTTAAAATTTCTTGGAGGCCATAGAAGTTTTAGATCAAGTTGATGTTTGTGTTTTCTATTCATTCATATATTTCTGATATTATGAAAAACCTTTAACCGTTTTTGGACAATCTGATCAGTCCAAATTGAAGAGTAAATAACTTCAAATGTTTAAATCAAAATTCACTCAAATTGTTGATCAATCTTGTTCACCCAATATCTTTCTCATATGTAGCACGATCGAGGCGAATAACTAGTCAAATTGAGGGTAATGATTAGTAAAATAGAGTGAATGGATCAGACATGTAAAATGGGCTAAATATTTTGGTCAAAATTGTAACCCAACTTATTGACACCCTGAGAACCTAAGAATTAATGTTAGTAAGTTTTGTGGGTGTCGAACATCAACACCGTGCATTTGATGTGTCCCCTTTAGCTTATGAAATATCTCAAAAATCATCCGTATATGAAACTCAGGTGGGCCATACCATCTAAAACTATGTGAATACATCTAAAAAATATAAAAGCACTTGGTGGGGCCCACATGAGTTTTGAATGCAGCTGAAACTGGGTCTGACCCATCATCCAAGTGGGACACACATAATGAGTGGGTTAGATATGTGAATTATATTTAGGCAGGTCCAATATATGATTATAAAAGTTTTAAGGAAACCCCTCTCCACTATATTATGTGGTGTGGCCCACCCAAGTCATGGATTGACTTTATTTTGAAGCTCTTGGCCCACCCAAGTCATGGATTAACATTCTTCATACCATTCAATGTTTTTCTTAGATCATTTTAAGATATTAACTAAAAAATGGGGCGGGTCCAAGGCTTAAGTGGACTACAAAGTGTGGATTGAACATCCACCACTAAAAATAACATTCATGGAAGTTTTGGATCAAGCTAATGTTTGTGTTTTCCCTTCATTCATATCTTTTTGATATTATGAACATGTTGGATGACAAATAAACATTACTGTGGGCCCAAGGAAGGTATCAATGTTGGAAATCATTATTCCACATTGTTTTGTGTGGCATGGTCCATTTGAGTTTCGGATTTACCAAAATTTTGGGGTCAACCCACCCCGTTCACCCATTTTTCGAGATCATTTTATAAAATTATCCAAAAAATGAATCATATTCAAAGATTAAATGGACCACACCACAAATAAGGGGAACAGAGTGGCTACCCCCCTACACCATCCAATGGCTGGTGGTTAGTGTTGTGTGGGCCCCACCATGATGTATGTGTTTAATCCATGTTGTCCATCTATTTTTAAAGATCATATTATGGCATAAGACCAAAAAAGAGGCATATCATAATCTGAAATGGACCACATTATAGGAAATAGTGTTGAATGAGCGTTAACCATTTAAAACATTTTAGGGGCCATAAAAGTTTTGGATCGAGATGATCTTTATTTTTCCCCTTCATCTAGGCCTGTATGACCTAATAAATAGATTGGATGCCAAATAAACAGTACAGTGGACCTTATGAGGATTTTAATGATGGATATCCAATCACTATTGTTTTAATGTGGTGTGGTCCACCTGATATTTATATACCTCTCATTTTTGGGCCCCACCATGATGTATGTTTTATATCCACAACTTCCATCTATTTGGAGAGATCATTTTAGGGAAATATTCAAAAAAATGAGTTAAATCCAAAGCTCCAGTGGACCCTAGCACAAAAAATAGTGGGACAGTGATGCCCACCATTAAAAATTTCTAAAGGCAACAAAAGTTTTATATCAAGATGATATTTGTGTTTTCCCTTATTTAATGTATTTTTTAACTTTTGAACAATTTGGATATCAAATAAATATTATGATGGGCCTTAACATAGTTTCAACGGTGGGAATCACTCTCCCCACTATATTCTATGGTAGAATCCACTACAAATTTTTATCTACCTCATTCTTTGGCTCATGACTTAGAATGATATCTCAAAATGGATGGACGGTGTGGATATAACAAATACATCATTGTGGGGCCCACAGAAAATGTTGACGTCAGTTCAAGTAGGGTGTCCGAGAGACGCCCTACACCCAATGCGACATAACCTCCCTCTCTCACGCTGACTCTCTCTTCCTCCAGCGCTCTCTCCCTTCTCTCCCTACTCTCTCTCACTGACTCTCTCTTCCTCTCTCTCTCTCTCTAATCTCTCCTCCCTGTCCCCTCTCTGTCTCTCTCGCATCCTCTATCTCCTTTCTCTCTGTATCTCTCGTCCTCTCTCTTGTGGACTGTTGTCGGACGCCCTACCCATGCATACCCTCTCTCTCTCTCTCTCTCTCTCTCTCTCTCTCTCTCTCTCTCTCTCTGAAGCTCGGTTGATCGTGAGGTATCTCTCTCAGGATTTAGGGATTTAGGAATTTAGGGATTTAGGGTTGGATGGCAAATAAACCTTACATTGGACCTTAGGAAGTTTTTAATGGTGTCCATCGACCCACGACTAACAATGGAATGGGCCATGGTGGGGCCAATACATGTATACGCTGTGGGGCCCACTATCCCACGTGGCATTGGCCCATCATAAAGTTTATTTGCTATCCAAGCCATTGATTTGGTCACATAGACCTGGATTAAGGGAGAACAATAAGAGGTTGTAGCTTGAATTTGTAGGCTTATATTTGCAGAAGGTGATCCTCAGGATGGGGCCAACATATTGGATGGATATGTTGCGCACACATGAAAGGTTGGAAGTTATTTGTTGGGTGGACCGCAACTTGTAGTCCAACTAGTTGGACTTGAGACCTCATTATCTAGTACATAATATTAATTTTGAAGTTCTCCTTCCATTATGAATATTAGTTACTAGAGGGTGTATTTTAGTAGGTGTAAATGCTCTTACAACGTCATAATGATGTTTGCATCTGTGACCTCATTTAATGAAAAACCTTTTTCCATCTACATTCTCTAGGCTCAAACTTCACGGATTCCATTCATTGAAGGGAAGGATTCTTAGTATTAACAATTATCAGGATAAAATCCTTTAGAAATGGTTTTGAAGTAACATAGCTTTTGTTACAATACTACTGCTGCAAAGTTTTAAGCTTGTTAATGAGTTTCTGAAGATTTTGCTGCCACCCAAGGTCTATGTCATGTAATAATCCTCTTAACGACTGGAAATTTTGTTAACTACATCTATTGGACATAGACACCTTTTAATGTTCTTGCAGTCAACATATCATATGTACATTTCTTGTTTCATTCTTTGTTTGGATTCTGTTTGATATATGTATGTTGTTTATTTTCATCTGCATATGTATCTATCTATCTGTACATGTTCCTTTATTTGTAATCAGTCATTAAAATGTATCTGCAAGTTAGTGTGGATATGATGCAAAAAAGGTAAAGTCACTATTCTCTGTATGAATTATTCTATTTTCTTAGTAGTTGGATTTAAAATTTAAAAAAAAAAAAAAAAAAAAAAACATCCATGCTAATATTTGACTAATCATATTCCATCTGATTTAAGATTTGTCTTTGATATTTCCCATTATGGATGTGAAGCAGTAACTACATAAAAGTAGAGATAATTAAAGTTCTCATGTTGTTGCATCCTTTTAAGAAAAGAAATGGATTAATTCTGACCAATATGCACTAAAACAATGACCTTATTGCAAGCTATTTGGGGATGACCTTAACTCATGGTCCTAACCAGCATTGCTTAGTTAGTGAATGTGGATGGTCCATCTAGCACATATGTATCTATCTATTTAATTTCTCTTTCACTTGTTGTCACGCCCCAGACTCGGTAACCGGAATCACAAGGGACCCGATGGCCGGTTCTAGCCGAAACAGCCTCCATAGTACCCCATTCTTGGCTCCTGAGGCAGGTTCCAATCCTGGGATCCTATAAGGAGGATTTTCATTACAGTATGATCATTACCAATATGAGCATACCCAAGATCACAGCAAATACATCTGAGAATAACAAAGGAACACATCACAAAATCCACTAAGAATTTAAACTTTTACAATCATCCATAAGGTTTAAAAGGACATACATGAGATAAAAGGAGAAGAGGGAAAGGTCGGCAACACTGGAGTCCTCAAAAGTTCCGCTCTACTCCACGCGCTGCTGCTACGATGCCTGCCTAGAATCTCCTACACGCATCAATCGTGCATAAGCTTATAGAAGCTTAGAGGGTGGTGAAAGTGTGTTACAATGATGCACAGAAGAATAGTAGGAGATGCAAGAAGGGAAATGTGCTCAATGAAAAAATCACTAACCTTACCAAGGCTTATCATGAATATGATGCAATGAGTACTGGATGTTAAACCAAGGCAATGTATGAAGGGGGCTTGTACAACCAATGCTAATGCGATGCAAGTAATGCCAGTGCTCATATCCAAATCATAAGTCAAGTACATGTCCAATCATAAGGAAATCACCGGGGTTCATTACACTGCTGAATGACTGTCGCTCTACAGACCCCGCACAGTCAAATGAGCATAAGAGACCTCACTACCCACCTATGGACGGCCAATCACCAACAAGGCCTGACGGTAGCGGACCCATTTACGAGCTGGTCAGACTCAGCCTAGCAATGCCCACTACACACTAGGCAGGTAAGGCCACACCCCTATCCAACCGACTACACTACAGTGGGAGTCGCAGCCTAACGGTATAAGGCTCTCGTACGCTCATGTATTCCACCCGGTCACGGCGTTGGAGCAGATCCTTGGTACCATGAAAGTTTTAAAAATTTCACCCATGGGCATCCTATGCACCCGGTATGCTCAACTAATATTTCTGGTGTCCACACATACGACCATCCACGAATATCCTTGTGAAGGTAAGGCCCTGATGAAGTAAGGGCAGATATCCACATGCTATATAATGCCAGATGCATGAATCACACAATCACCCATGCATCAATCCCAAGCATTCATCTCTCAGGGAGATACCAACATGTCCTACACAATGCCACAACCATGGCCAATCATTCCTTAACTAAGCATGCATATGATGTGTATGGGAGTGGGCCATGAAGATGAATAGGGGTGCCAATACGGTGGAGATGAACTCTCTACCTAGCCATGAAGGGTCTAAGTACTTAACTAATTCCTCATAAGGAATACAACCTCTAGTGGGGGCCCATATACCTGGGGTAGCCCACAAGACTAAGGAGAACAATGGTATGGGCCTAAATAGTGAGATGGCTTCGCAAGGTTCTATGGTGGGCCTTTAACTACCCATAGAAGCCCATGGGCCTACCTTAAGGCCACCAATGTGGACATCCAACCACAATTGGTCCCTAAGAGGTATCCCATCTCTAATTGATCATGAATCAAGGACCAAGGCCCATGCAACATCAAAAATAAGAAATGAGCAGCCATAATTATACCACAACACTCATGTTGGGCTTCAGAAAGGGCGGCCCAAGGCCTACCCAAAATATGGGTTCAAGGGGAACACACATAACCCAACTCATATATACCACTATGGGCGCATAAGGGAAAGGTTAGGGCCCAACATAAAGGCCACTAATCCCATATATTATGGTGGCCTAGTGGACGGCCCATTACTCAAACCACATGGCAATGTCATGCTCTTAGTCAAGTAAGTTGGGCCTACAACTCGGCCCAAGTATAAAGTTGATTTAATGGGCAATCAAGGGCCCATCTACTTGTGTAATCTGGCCCACTAACCCAACATAATAGTATAGTAAAATGGCCCAATAGTTCAATGGGTCTATCTGGAAAGTTCCAACCCAATTGGGCCTAAAGAGTTCAACAACTAGCTACATTCATAGACCCAATTAAATTTAACTGTGGTGGGCCTCAAAAGTGCATTTATTAAGCCCAAAATTTAAGAAAACTAAAGGTATAAGTTATCTCCTCTAATACCTTCATAAATGTGGTGGGCCTCACTCCTTAAAATTTCAGCCCAAGTCCAAGCATAATTATAACATGTTGTTGTCCTAAATTTGGGCACTCCATTGGAGTGGGCCCAAGGCCTCTAAAACTCTGAAAATTGAGGGCCACGGCCCCTCATCATGCATACAATGAGAGAAAACCCAAAAATATGGCCCACCATCAAGAGAAATATTTTTGAATTTTGGTTTTTATCAAGCATATTGCTGGACTGCACAACAGAAAAATTGGGAGTCCATCCATCTTGGACCATTTGTTTGGATGCCCTAAAGGGGTCATTTGAGGCTGAAATTTTACAGAGTGATACTTCCATATGTGGGCCACACCCCCACAAAATTTCAAAATTTTTAGATATTTATAAGTATTTTAATTAGTTTAAACAAAATAGAATGTCCATGAAATTGGACAGACCTGAACGTCCCAACGTGGTGGGCCAGTCCGGCCCTTGTCACAGTGTGTACAGGGGTCCATTGGCCCTAAAATTTGGTAGGCGGGTCTTACCATGAGTAGATCACATCCCTACAAAATTTTAAAATTTTTAGACACGTATAAATATTTTAATTCATTTAGATAAATCAATCTGTCCTAAAAATCGGACTGATCTGGACACTACATTATAGTGGGTCAGTCCAGCCACCACTATGGTATGTACAGGTGTCCATTGGCCCCCAAATTTTATAGGTGGGTCCTACCTTGAGTAGGCCACCCCGAATAAATTTTTATAATTTATAAACACCCATAGATATTTTAATAAATTTCAGAAGTCCAACTGTCCATGGTGGAATGTTGCTGGAATAGTGTAGAAAATTCAGACTGTCCACCTCACTTGAACCATACCTTTGAGACCTCAATCAAGGTCAGACAGAGCTGAAATTTTGGAAACATCAAGATGAGATCCCCACCTTTCAGAAAAGTATATTTGATGGGTATGAATATGTAACACCCCAGATTTTGGCCAATCTGGGATTTGACGTCCTTAGGCAGTGGGTCAATTAAAACACCTGAAAAATCGTTCAGAACCCAATTCCATAGCCAAAGAAACCACTTAGGATTAATTCCTTTAGAAATTAAGCGTAAGTTAGGTAGCGCAACGTTAGAGTAGCTGGGAAACAGTCCCTGATCACTTTAAATATGTTCTACAAGACCCAAATCGAGTAGAACGTATGACTCTATAATACTCTATAACCTCGGATCAAACTCTAAGCAGGTTTGTTCTCTGGACCACCTTAAAATTTTGTACTGGATCTAGACCGCGCGTCGAAAGTTCGATGCCTACTATCTTAGACCGTTAGGACTGCCTAGCTGGACTTGACAATCATTTCGAAAATCAAGTCCAACCGATAATCACAGGCTATTTCATTGAGCCCGGACTGAAGAGAGTGCGAATAGGGACAGAATTGGAATTTGAAATTCAAATCTGGCACATGACTTGACGTGTCAGTATTAAGTGTTCTGACCGTCAGAATTCAGCCAAATTACACCCTCAGATCAGGAAAAATTTTTATTTCATATCATGAGATTTGCAGGCCTGATCTACGTGCGGTGACCGCTGAACTGAAACTAGACCGCCACGTGCGATCTGCGAACCCTGCCGGACTGAAAACTTGATGTATGCTAGATTCAATATGCATGAGCTTAAGTCCGACCGCATTCAGCCAGGGGACCACCAGAAATGTCCTTTTGGACTGAAACAGCCCCGATTTGGTTACCCCTCAAGTGAAACTTGTTCTCGAGCCTATTTCGGGCAAGTTTGGGCTTATAAAAAGGGATGAGACCCTCACTCCTCTCTCCCATCCGAATTTGCAAAAAAGCCCTAGATTGGGAGAGAGAAAAGGTGAGAGTTTGTGAGAGAAGGTGGGAGAGAATTCCCTGCTGCTTGTGCCACGTGCTCAAGTGGTTAAGCCACGTGCTCTAATCACCTGGCCGATGATTCCTCCACTTTTTCAGGTATGAAATAATCCTAGAAAGTTGCTGATTTGAGGTTTACTAGGATTCATAGCTTGTTAGCTGACGTAACTCGTGAATTAGGTTCTCTTATCGCTGTAGACGAAGCGTATGCGCTCCGTTCGAATTTACACATCCATAAGAGATAAGGTGTGGATTTTAGACGCTTTGATTGACTGTTTCCAACGCTTTCAATGTCGTTTAATAGTAGATTATCGACGGCAACGCCATTTGACATGTACAACATGTTGTCCGTTTCCTGTTTCGTAAACCGACGGAGAATATGAGATTTAGGGAATTTTAGTCATTTGTAGGAAGTACTGATTTTATTCACATTTTGCTGATGTGATTGACATGATTTTTTGTCGCATTAGAATGTTAGGAATGCGTGCATAATTAGTTTGGTGAAGAGATTCGCCTAAATGTGCACTTCGGGTCGACATACTATATGTAGACTTAAGTGTGTAGTGTAAGTGTTTGTATTAATGCTTGTATTAGTATGTATTGAATGAAATGATGTTATGGATTAGTTTGAGATTGGTTTCTCAATTGATATGCTGATGTGAATGATTTCTTACATGTTAGCCATATGCATGATTTCATTATATGAATGAAATGCATGTGCTTGATGATTCACGTAAGGTGTATGTTATAACATGTGCTTGGTGATTTCATTATGATTTAGTTTGAGATTGAATTCTCAATTAATTTACTGATGGAAATGATTTCCTATATGTTGGCGATATGCATAATTTCATTATATGTGTGAAAGGCATGTATCAGGTGATTTTCTTAAGTTGTATGTTACATGCATAATTTCATTATATGTGTGAAAGGCATGTATCAGGTGATTTGCTTAAGTTGTATGTTACAACATGTGTTAACATGCTCATATGGTGGTATTTCATTTTCAATTCTTTCACATGCTTTGCTGATGTGATTCCACATGTTTGGAACTGTACTTAGTCCAGGCAGTCGGTAACCGAGCGAATTCGTGGTTGGCTTATCTTTGCCACGAACGACGCGTCGATGAACGCGAGCCGTGTTTTGGAGTTGGCGGCAGTGGTTAGGCCACACGAAGTGTTTTACGCACTTCATGTCGTTCAACTTGAGATGCAATCGTGCTAGTCGAGCCCGTCAAGTAACCCGACTGGCCGTTGTATGTTCACCCTGCATGAGTCATAACTGCTTGAACCTAGGGTACTGAACTTACCATTGTAAACCCTGTTAACCATGGTACCTTGATCCACGAAGACTCATGAGCCGGGCATGGTGGTATGGGACACCGTGGTCGAGTTGTCGGCCTACGCTAGGGCCACAAACCTCCCCGTAGTGACCAGTGAGCACCTAGTCTCGTGAGCAGATTATGGTGGTATGGGACACTATATTCTTGTTGTCAGCTTACATTGATAAGGTGATGGGGGAGCGGTGCAACGAGTGCGAGCAACAGCCCTGGCAGCCCTTTGTAGTGACCGCGAGCGTATTCTGAGTCTACGGGAGGCGACGACCCTTCCGTAGCAGTAGAGTACAGTAGGCCTGTATTGATAAGGTGATGGGCGAGCGGTGCAACGAGTGCGAGCAACAGCCCTGGCAGCCCTTGCAGCGACCTATAAAATATACATCGTATGAGATTACTAGGAGTGACGACCCTAGACAGGATCTGTGTTGGGATTGATATAAGGGAGATACCTTAGTTTCCCAATCTTGCTGTTTGAATGGACTAATAACAACTCAGAAATCATATCACCACTACATTGCATGTGCCTGGAAGATGTGGAGCACTTTAGGGAGTGTGGCATGCCGCGTTCGTAAGATGGTGCCGTATGAGGGAGATCATCGGTGAGGGCATACATCACGTCATGTCATATTGCATTAACAACAGTATTAGGATTGCTTGATTTATTGCTTTACTATTATCGCATGATTGATTTGAGAACATGTTAATCCTTGCTCTATTATTCCACTGAGTTAGCTACTCACTCCCACGTTACGGGACGGTGTTCCTGGACACCCACCAGACCTTTTTGTGATTGCAGATGATGGCGCGGCCTGCGAGGCAGAGCCAAACTTGATGATGTTGATGTTGAGGAGGATCCCTCCTTTATGCGTATTCTGATTGACGGGATTACAGGGAGGTTGATTAGATACCTTGACACTTGTCATTTTATATTTTCAGAGCACTCATGTGTATTCCTTTTGTTTACTTTTGGAGTATACATGTATGTATATAACTTGGTAACATGTTCACACTCTGGAGACATACAACAGTTTATATATGTTATACCTACTATCACAGTCTTCCGCTTGTGACTTTAACTGTCTCTGGAGTATGATATGCTGTTCTGGCTTAATCTCACTCATGTTTAATACATTATCACAGACAACATTCAATCATACATATCCATGTTGCATAAATAACATTTTGGAACTCGGGAGTTGGGTTTCTGCTCGACCCCCCCGATTTTTGGGATGTTACAGATGGTATCAGAGTATGATTTGGATTAAACCGGGCCTGGGTTATGGTCACGTGACGTATGTTGTTGCTTCCTTTGACTTAGGTGGGTGCGAGAAGGGTCTAGAAACACTTCTAGGATCGTAGATTCGCCAATAGGCGAAGACTATTCGTATCGATCGCGTGATCGAGTCTGTAACGCATCTAGGGTCGCGTGAAGCGACCTGAGTAGCTCTTAGGTTGTAGGTAGGTGGGTTCAAACATTCTTTGAATGACTCTAAACCCGTTATGTGAATCCTTGGGCCATGGGACAACCACAACCCCTGTATTCAATCACCAGGGCTTAAAAACCCCGTTTCACCGAAAATCTTCGAAATTCTTCCTCTCACCACTCCAATCTTCAAATTTCTCTTATCCTTTTCATATTAGGCATCAATACTAATGTGAAAATAGCATAAAATCATACTTTCATAAAATTTTACAGTGAATAGTAAAATTTTATGAAATCTGGCCATTAGGCCATTCTAAGTTTGCTTTCTTTAGCAACTAATGGGCTAGATGGATGTACTAGCTCCTTCTACCCCAAAATAATATGCTGCATGATAGGGGTTTGTATTCAAAATTACAGATTAGCCCCAGAAAGCCCCGAACTCATGTTTGGGCCTATATAGGTCAAAATACAATGAACCAAGGTGGGGCCCATAGTTATTTTGGGTCCCTAGACCATGGGGGACCAAACCCATGTGGTCCCACCGGCCACCATGCAAGATGTCCGGCGATGCCATCGCCGGTTCGGCGATGCATCGCCGTCCAGTGGGGCCCACTGGATGTAATTTTTGGGCGCACGCCCTAATACGGCTACGGCACCTCCCCCATATGTGGTTCACACCTTGAAACCCCCTCTATACCCTACTTCCTTCACAAACGGCCCCCATTCTAAGCTCTATTTTCATTTTTGCTGCCCTATTCCAAAAACCGTGATTTTAAATCACTCCCAAATCCATCCTTGGTTGAAAATGACCACACTCCATAACTCCATCGAAGTTTGCAGCCTTCCCTCTCGCAAATCTCATTGTTTGGAGTCTTACAATCCACAAAATGAGCTGAAATCGTGTGGAGCTCCATTCCCCTTTTTCTTTCTCTTTTCTTTTTAAAAATCCAGCCTTTGGGAGCTTGAAGCATCCCTCTACAACGCCTAGATTTCATTCTGTCCATTTGGGCAACCATTTCTCCTCATTTCCTTCACTTTTCATGCCTATTATTAAGGCTATTTTAGCTTTTCCTCCCTTTCCATCGTCCTCTCTCTCAAGTCCCTTTTATTTGATCCTCAGACTCGTGGAAACCTGCTTACCCATCCCATTTCTCCACGTTCTTCGCTTGTTTGATTACTGTTTTGAAATTTCTGTGTTTTATTGTTGTTAGGTAGAAAATGTGTTTGTGTTGTGGTTTGAGCTTAATATAGCTGAAATTTATTGAATGGAGTGCATGCCGTTCATTTTTTTGTTAAGTATTGTCCCTAGATTGGGAGTATTGTAACTCCCAAGATTCAGCATACAAATTAATTTTTATCCCAACCCACCCTCCTACCAAGCATGCCACTTCCAATCCCGCCATGGGACTAGGAATGCAGTTCCATTTGATACAACTAAACGCTGCTGGCCACATACGCCCTTGGCGTTTTGGTCCTAGAGTTAACACTTCTAGATTTGAAGGGTCCAATGACATAAGAAATCCAATTCCAGTTAGACAATCTTGACCCTGATCGATAGAACAATTCCCTGTAGTAGAAATGGTATAGGAAAGCCATTTACTGTATAATCTTAGGCTTTAGATTATAGCTACTGAGTTATAGACTAGCCTACTAGTTACCTTAAGTAGTGTAAAGCCTGTATATGCTAAGGAATTGAAGGTTAGATTTGGTTGAAGTAGAACCTTATTCCTTCAATAGATCCCCTTATGACTTATAGACTTCTATTGTTGCCCATAGGAAGGAACCATTCACTCTCAGGAAACATTTATAAATCCCTCAGATTGAACTTAGAATGTACTAGCATGCCCCTTAGAATTGCCTTCTCCAAGGGCTTATTACATTCGAGAACGCGGAATAAAGGAAATGCAATTATCAGCGAAGTATTCGCGGTTTGAATCGACTTCTTAATCCTAGTAGTTACCACTAAATCCAATGCTCTGATCAAGCAGAAGATCGGCATCGACTAGGATTGAGGACTGATACAAGAACTTTTCTGTCATCGCGGGGCAGAAGGTTTGTGTATCCGGCTCAGACCCATTACACAACTATTCTTCCGTGTTGGCCCGATCATCTACAACCACAAGTTATTGCTTTGCCCTTGGTAAATGTTAAGGACTTCAAGCCAGTAGAGGATTCGACATCTTGCCACCAACTCATACCTGCCCCTGAACTTAACCACAATAGAGATTAGGCTCATCTTTATGACCATAGGTACCAATGCCATAGAACGCATCATTAGCAAGGAAAATCATGTAGAGAAAGGTTGTTTCCATTTTAGGTTAAGGATAGCCCCTAAGTTGCGTCTCGTTCCGATATACGGATCGATGCAACGATTCTTCAACCTTAAGTAAAACTAAGTTTTAAGGGGGGTAGAACGAATTAAGTCCAATCCAGTTAGGTTAGTCAACGCTGCCGTTCGATCAGAGTGGCGCAGCGGAAGCGTGGTTACGCTCTTCCCCACTGGCCCAAGATCGAAACATTTGATTTAGGTTATATGTACGGTTAGGTTATTAAATAGGATTTGAACCTTCCTTAAAAAAAGTACTCCTTGCCCTTCGCCAATTTCGGAGACAAAATTTTGTTTTAAGGAGGGTAGATTGTAACACCCCGAATTTTGGCCAATCTGGAATTTGATGTCCTTAGGCAGTGGGTCAATTAAAACAACTGGAAAATCGTTCAGAACCCAATTTCATAGCCAAAGAAACCACTTAGGATTAATTCCTTTAGAAATTAAGCGTAAGTTAGCTAGCGCAACGTTAGAGTAGCTGGGAAACAGTCCCTGATCACTTTAAATACGTTCTACAAGACCCAAATCGAGTAGAACGTATGACTCTATAATACTCTATAACCTCGGATCAAACTCTAAGCAGGTTTGTTCTCTGGACCACCTTAAAATTTTGTATTGGATCTAGACCGCGCGTCGAAAGTTCGATGCCTACTATCTTAGACCGTTAGGACTGCCTAGCTGGACTTGACAATCATTTCGAAAATCAAGTCCAACCGATAATCACAGGTTATTTCATTGAGCCTGGACTGAAGAGAGTGCGAATAGGGACAGAATTAGAATTTGAAATTCAAATCTGACACACGACTTGACGTGTCAGTATTAAGTGTTCTGACCGTCAGAATTCAGCCAAATTACACCCTCGGATCAGGAAAAATTTCTATTTCATATCATGAGATTTGCAGGCCTGATCTACGTGCGGTGACCGCTGAACTGAAACTGGACCGCCACGTGCGATCTGCGAATCCTGCCGGACTGAAAACTTAATGTATTCTAGATCCAGTATGCATGAGCTTAAGTCCGACCGCATTCAGCCAGGGGACCACCAGAAATGTCCTTTTGGACTGAAACAGCCCCGATTTGGTTACTCCTCAAGTGAAACTTGTTCCCGAGCCTATTTCGGGCAAGTTTAGGCTTATAAAAAGGGATGAAACCCTCACTACTCTCTCCCATCCGAATTTACAAAAAAGCCCTAGATTGGGAGAGAGAAAAGGTGAGAGTTTGTGAGAGAAGGTGGGAGAGAATTCCCTGCTGCTTGTGCCACATGCTGCAAGTGGTTAAGCCACGTGCTCTAATCACCTGGCCGATGATTCCTCTGCTTTTTCAGGTATGATATAACCCTAAAAAGTTGCTGATTTGAGGTTTACTAGGATTCATAGCTTGTTAGCTGACGTAACTCGTGAATTAGGTTCTCTTATCGCTGTAGACGAAGCGTATGCGCTCCGTTCGAATTTACACATCCATAAGAGACAAGGTGCGAATTTTAGACGCTTTGATTGACTGTTTCCAACGCTTTCAATGTCGTTTAATAGTAGATTATCGACGGCAACGCCGTTTGACATGTACAACATGCTGTCCGTTTTCTATTTCGTAAACCAACGGAGAATATAAGATTTAGGGCATTTTAGTCATTTGTAGGAAGTACTGATTTCATTCACATTTTGCTGATGTGATTGACATGATTTGTTGTCATATTAGAATATTAGGAATGCGTTCATAATTAGTTTGGTGAAGAGATTCGCCTAAATGCGCACTTCGGGTCGACATACTATATGTAGACTTAAGTGTGTAGTGTAAGTGTTTGTATTAATGCTTGTATTAGTATGTATTGAATGAAATGATGTTATGGATTAGTTTGAGATTGGTTTCTCAATTGATATGCTGATGTGAATGATTTCTTACATGTTAGCCATATGCATGATTTCATTATATGAATGAAATGCATGTGCTTGATGATTCACGTAAGGTGTATGTTATAACATGTGCTTGGTGATTTCATTATGATTTAGTTTGAGATTGAATTCTCAATTAATTTACTGATGGAAATGATTTCCTATATGTTGGCGATATGCATAATTTCATTATATGTGTGAAAGGCATGTATCAGGTGATTTTCTTAAGTTGTATGTTACATGCATAATTTCATTATATGTGTGAAAGGCATGTATCAGGTGATTTGCTTAAGTTGTATGTTACAACATGTGTTAACATGCTCATATGGTGGTATTTCATTTCCAATTCTTTCACATGCTTTGCTGATGTGATTCCACATGTTTGGGACTGTACTTAGTCCAGGCAGTCGGTAACCGAGCGAATTCGTGGTTAGCTTATCTTTGCCACGAACGATGCGTCGATGAACGCGAGCCGTGTTTTAGAGTTGGCGGCAGTGGTTAGGCCACACGAAGTGTTTTACGCACTTCATATCGTTCAACTTGAGATGCGATCGTGCTAGTCGAGCCCGTCAAGTAACCCGACTGGCCGTTGTATGTTCACCCTGCATGAGTCATAACTGCTTGAACCTAGGGTACTGAACTTACCATTGTAAACCCTGTTAACCATGGTACCTTGATCCACGAAGACTCATGAGCCGGGCATGGTGGTATGGGACACCGTGGTCGAGTTGTCGGCCTACGCTAGGGCCACAAACCTCCCCGTAGTGACCAGTGAGCACCTAGTCTCGTGAGCAGATTATGGTGGTATGGGACACTATATTCTTGTTGTCAGCTTACATTGATAAGGTGATGGAGGAGCGGTGCAACGAGTGCGAGCAACAGCCCTGGCAGCCCTTTGTAGTGACCGCGAGCGTATTCTGAGTCTACGGGAGGCGACGACCCTTCCGTAGCAGTAGAGTACAGTAGGCCTGTATTGATAAGGTGATGGGCGAGCGGTGCAACGAGTGCGAGCAACAGCCCTGGCAGCCCTTGCAGCGACCTATAAAATATACATCGTATGAGATTACTAGGAGTGACGACCCTAGACAGGATCTGTGTTGGGATTGATATAAGGGAGGTACCTTAGTTTCCCAATCTTGCTGTTTGAATGGACTAATAACAACTCGAAAATCATATCACCATTACATTGCATTTGCCTGGAAGATGTGGAGCACTTTAGGGAGTGTGGCATACCGCGTTCGTAAGATGGTGCCGTATGAGGGAGATCATCGGTGAGGGCATACATCACGTCATGTCATATTGCATTAACAACAGTATTAGGATTGCTTGATTTATTGCTTTACTATTATCGCATGATTGATTTGAGAACATGTTAATCCTTGCTCTATTATTCCACTGAGTTAGCTACTCACTCCCACGTTACGGGACGGTGTTCCTGGACACCCACCAGACCTTTTTGTGATTGCAAATGATGGCGCGGCCTGCGAGGCAGAGCCAAACTTGATGATGTTGATGATGAGGAGGATCCCTCCTTTATGCGTATTCTGATTGACGGGATTACAGGGAGGTTGATTAGATACCTTGACACTTGTCATTTTATATTTTCAGAGCACTCATGTGTATTCCTTTTGTTTACTTTTGGAGTATACATGTATGTATATAACTTGGTAACATGTTCACACTCTGGAGACATACAACAGTTTATATATGTTATACCTACTATCACAGTCTTCCGCTTGTGACTTTAACTGTCTCTGGAGTATGATATGCTGTTCTGGCTTAATCTCACTCATGTTTAATACATTATCACAGACAACATTCAATCATACATATCCATGTTGCATAAATAACATTTTGGAACTCGGGAGTTGGGTTTTTGCTCGACCCCCCCGATTTTCGGGATGTTACAGAATAGTCCCCCAAACAGTCCCAAAATCTGGTCAAAAAATAACCAGAAATTGTCCAGAAAATTCTGGACAGCAACATGTACTTAGATAAAATTTATTATATAGGTTAAATAAACAGGAAAACACATTAATGGAGGATGGTGTGGCCTTCCTTAGTGGGCCCCACAAATGTCTATGTCATTATCTAAAGCCAACACACCTTGCATGCATCATTAAGGCAGCAAGTAGGACACCTAAAATCAAACAATGGGCAGTTTGGGCATCCCACCTTGCTAAAATTTATGGATGTCCTAAGCCCACCAAATGAGCCACACACATCAGGAAATAAATTGAGAAAAAAAGAGAGATAGAAGGACAATCCGACCATAGGGAAAGGGCTCCGCCACTATTGAGCCCTCCCTAGATCAATCACACCCACACATCATACATAGATTTACATTTATAACATGAATCTTGTACATGCATAGCCTATAATTAAAATGCATGATAAGGATGTCATCCCCACCATGGTTATAAGGTCTAGATGACCCAAACATAATATGATATGAAAGAAAACGGTCATGATGGGGCCCATAGAGAAAGGCCCCATGCATGGATCATGCATGCATAAGATAGGCCCTTAGGCCACAACCATGGGATTGTGTGGGATCTCCACCATTGATTGGTGGGTCCTATACTTCCCTCATGAAAAAAAGAAACCATCTAGGCTATAGAAAATAGATTTTTACATCTAAAGGAGCACCCACCTCAAAGATGACCACCAAACTTTCACACTAAGGTCCTTTAGCACCAAGGGAGATGGATCAATGGTGGAGATGGGGTTTCAAGGGTTAGATGGTGGGATATTAAGGTAGAAGGTGGCTGGAAAAATGGAGGAATATGGGCTGGAGAAATGGAGGAAAATTGTTAGAGAAGAAGAGAAGAGAGAGAGAAATGAGAGGAAAAGAGAGGGAAAATCTTTTTAAGAAAAGTAATCATTAACCTATGGTGATACAAACAATGTTGCTAGGGTAGGTTAGGTGTGAGTGGTGTATGAGTTCTTGGTAGTATGAATTATGGAGATTTAGGTGGTGTGTGTAGTGTGTGTTGGAACTTGTGCAAAAGAGGGAGTGTGGGCCACATGCACCACTCCAAGGTGGGCCACATGATCAAAATCAAGGGTCATAGAATGAAACGTACACAACTTATGATCCACATATCGGATGGATGCACAAGACACGGCGTTGGAACCGCGGCAACAATGCGGTCGCAATGGCATAGATCTCAGCTTGATCCGAGTCGGGTCTACATGACCGGACTCAAGGATGACCGCAACACTATCTGAGGGTCGCGGGTCACCGAAATTCAACCAATAGGACCGCGAGACCACAAGAAATAAAATACACACTTACACACACATGCACACATGCAAACTTAGGTCGGGTCTCACAACTTGTTAATTTATTTCTCTGCCTAGTTTTAAAACTAATGAGTTCTTCGTACTCATTTCATTTAGCTTCTCTTAGTATCATCAGATTTTACCTCCATCAGCCCATGCAGTAACATCTACTGCATTAAAGTTTCTACTGAAATGGTCGACCGCTATCTCTTTGGGACTGATATCAAGTTGTTTACATGCAACGGATTCAAGACAAATTCCAAATCATCATGGACTCCTTGAGGTACATACTGATTCATGCATACATACAAATGTTAACATCATTATTTTCATTATCATTGACATCACCTGACTATGTATGGTCGCTTGACTTGTTCTTAAATGTTACTACAGATTCCTCAAGTGGACCAAAATGTACAAGTCAGCTGATGGTTACAACTAAGGGGAACAGACGACTAGAAAACATTCTAACCGTCAATTCACTAAAAAAAATATTTTGAGCACATAAAGTTTTAATTTTCTTTAATTTAAGCACAATATTTAAGCATACTTTCCAAATTTAACTATGTTGTGGCCCACCTATGATCCATGGTGTTTTAACTTTAAACATTGAGCATATTCTAAGCTCTCAGTAATGTGAACAGTTTAATTTGAAAGTTTTTTGGTCAACTACATATTCATTCAAGCCCACTCGTTGCAGAGGCATATGGCCCAATCAAATCACCAGGGACCTATCATAAGGCAATCCACTCACCCGAACCCTTTGAATACGTACCATTTAAAACTTCTTAGGGCGACCGAAACATTTGTTTGCCATGCAACCTGTTTATAAAGTCAAAAGGACTTAGATGTAGGGACCACACAAATATTAGCTTGATCCAATAATTTTGTGGCCCACATGGAGTTTTTAATGGTGTTTGGATGAGATCATGCCCTAAAATGAGCTGTCAAAACTGATGGACCATGAGGATGTAAGGCACTTTCTCTCTTAAATCCTCAAAAATTGAAAATTCCACTTCAAACCTTGTACATGGTCAAATTACCCTTTCCAGCCTCAATCCTGAATAAAATGAGAAGAACTCTGATACTCCTATGGATGTTTTTTTAGGCCATTAAAATAATGAAACATAGGTGGTATCATTAAACCAAACACATATACATGTAGATCAAGCGATCACCATTCATGTCATTCCCCTCAATATCTTCCTATGGATGTTTCTTGCTTTACTTACCTTTTATGTTATTTTTAATTTGCAGTTCCGATTTTATCGAATTCTTTATTATATGATGATTGTAGCATAACACATGTTTATGTTGTGGAGGTAGTATGAATACTGGTAAGTATATTTGGTTATTTTTATTATATTATGTTTATGAGAATGAAGGAAGAAATTAGTTGTGGAGGTAGTATGAATACTGGTGAGATAATTGATGAATTACATATGTCCTTATAATACCTTTTATTATTGTGACTTGTTAGTTTATAGTTGCGACTTATGATTGTAATTTGTAAGTAAGATAATTAGTTACCCAATCTATTATGACCATGATGAAGCTGTTAATTTCCTATGGACAAAATATGGGTGGCCTGGCAATTTGGATAGGCCCGTGTTTATATATTAAAGATTGATGGAGCAGACTTGGATGTGCGTCGAAGCTATCCGAATGTTGATCGGGGATCCCTGGAAGGTGGGAACCACTATTATGACCATGATGAAGTTGTCCATTTCCTATGGATAACATTGGAGTGGCCAGGCCATTAGGACAAGCCGTGTTTATGTATTAACTCGAATTTCTTAGAGCAGACCCGGATGCACGTTGGACCTATCCGAATGTTGAGCTGGGGTCCCTGAAAGGTGAGAACTGCTATTATGACCATGTTGAATCTTTTCATTTCCTATGAATAGCATTGGAGGGGCCCAGCTATTTGGACAGGCCGTGTTTATGTATTGGCTCGAATTTGTAGGAGCAAGCCCGTGTTTATAATGTATAACCTAAAACCTAAACGTATTCTCAAATCCCTAAACCTAAGCCTACACCTAATCCTAATCTCAACTCCCTAACCTAAACTTAAACCCGATCCCGAACCCGAATCTGAGTTCTTAAACCCTTAGCCTAAACCTAAACATATAACCTAAACTTAATTCACTTAACTTAAACTTACACCTAAACCCAAACATATAACCTGAACTCGAACCTGAATTCCTAAACCTAAACCTAAACCTAAACCTATAACCTATAACCTTAAACTAAACCTATAACCTAAACCTAAACCTATAACCTGTAACCTTAAACTAAACCTATAACCTAAACCTAAACCTATAACCTGTAACCTTAAACTAAACCTATAAACTTAACCTAAACCTATAACCTAACCTAAACCTAAACCTAAACCTATTCTCAAATCCCTAAACCTATAACCTTTAACCTACAACCTAAACCTATAACTTATAACCTAAACCCAAACCTAAACCTATAACCTTAACCTAAACCTATAACTTAAACCTAAACCTAAAACCTAAACATATTCTCAAATCCCTAAACCTAAACCTACACCTAATCCTAATCTCAACTCCCTAACCTAAACCTAAACCTAAACCTAAAAACCCAAACCTAAACCCAATCCTAAACCCGAATCTTAATCCGTAAACCCTTAACCTATACTTAAACCTATAAGCTAAATCTAAACCTAAACCTATAACCTGAACTTAATTCACTTAACATAAACCTACACTTAAACCCAAACATATAACTCGAACCCGAACCCGAATTCCTAAACCTAAACCTATAACCTTAAACTTAACCTAAACCTAAACCTATCACCTATAACCTAACCTAAACCTATTCTTAAATTCCTAAACCTATAACCTAAACCTAAAACCTACATATAATCTCAAATCCTTAAACCTAAACCGACACCTAATCCTAATCTCAAATCCCTAAACCTAAACACCTAATCTTAATCTTGACTCCCTAACCTAAACCTAAACCTAAACCTAAAAATCCGATCTTGAATCTGAATCCCTAAACCCTTAGCCTAAACCTAAACCTATAACCTAAACTTAATTTACTTAACTTAAACCTACACCTAAACCCAAACATATAACACAAATCCGAACCCAAACCCGAATACCTAAACCTAAACCTAAACCAAAACCTATAACCTAAACCTATAACCTTAACCTAAACCTATTCTCAAATCTCTAAACCTATAACCTAAACCTAAACCTAAACCTATAACCTAAACCCAAACCTAAACCTATAACCTTAACCTAAACCTATAACCTAAACCTAAACCTAAATCTTAACCTAAACATATAACCTATAACCTAAACTTAAACCTATAACCTAAACTTAATTCACTTAACTTAAACCTACACCTCAATCCAAACATATAACTCGAACCCAAACCCAAACTCGAATTCCTAAACCTAAACCTATAACCTATAACCCAAAACCTAAACCTAAGCCTAAAACCTAAACATATTTTCAAATTCCTAAACCTAAACCTACACCTAATCCTAATTTCAACTCCCTGACTTAAACCTAAACCCGATCCCGAACCTAAACCCGATTTTTTAAACCTAAACCTTAACCTATTCTTAATTCCCTAAAGCTATAACCTATAACCTATAACCTATAACTTAAACCTAAACCTTCACCTAAACGTATAACCTAAACCTAAACCTTAACCTAAACCTTAACCTAAAATAAAACCTATAACTTAAACCTTAACCTATAAGCTATAACCTATAACCTAAACTTATAACCTATGATCTAAACCTAAAACGTAAACCTAAACCTATAGCCTAAAACCTAAAATCTAAACCTAAACCTAAAACCTAAATGTATTCTCAAATCCCTAAACTTAAACCTAAACCTACACCTAATCCTAATCTCAACACCCTAACCTAAACCTAAACTTAAACTTAAAACCCAAACCTAAACCCAATTCCGAACCCAAACCCTAATCCGATTTCCTAAACCTAAACCTTAACCTATTCTCAATTTCCTAAAGCTATAACCTATAATCTGTAACCTATAACCTATAACCTACAATATTACCCTAAACCTATAACTTACAACATTACCCTAAACCTATACCTATAGCCTAAACCTATAACCTATAACCTAAACTTATAACCTAAACCTTAACCTATAACCTAACCTAAACCTAAACCTATAACCTAAACTTATAACCTAAACCTAAAATCCAAACCTAAACCTAAAACCTAAATGTATTCTCAAATCCCTAAACCTAAATCTACACCTAATCCTAATCTCAACTCCCTAACCTAAACCTAAACCTAAACTTGAAAACCCAAATCTGAACCCGATCCTGAACTTGAACCTGATTGAATGGGCCCACTATAAGACCCGTATCCTAGCCCGTACCGTTCTTAGGCCTCCACGGTCCTCCCGGTCAAATTTCGACGCCCCGTAATCTATTATCAGCAGTTGCGCGTGACCCTAAGTTGTATTCTGTAATTCTAAGTCGACTCGGCCCGAGACTTATATCATCGTGACTGCACCGTCGCTACAGTTCCAACGCCAGATCTCGTGAGTCGAGGCGATACCCGGGCTAGGAGATGTGGACCCACATTCAGTTCGAGAACAACGCCACGCGATTGTAATCCCAAGAGAATGTCCCATCAATCACCTCAATCAAGTACACATCCATCACTTCACATGTCAAGTACAAGCAACCATCTTTTCTCTTACACAAGTACTCCAAAGTCAACTTCTCTTACAATAAAGTACACTGTAACACCCTGAAAATCGGGGGTCGTGTATAAACTCAACTCCCGAGTTCCAGACCGTCACTTATGCAACAAAAATGGTTATGATTCAATGTTGTCTGATTTAAAGCATTCACATGAGTAAAAGTATACCAAAACTGCAATTCATACTTCAGATCCAGTGATAAAAGCAAGCGGAAGACTAAACAAGATATATATCACTGTATGGAAAAACAAAGTAATCTCAACTGTCTCCAAAGTATGACTACATCTCTGAGTCTCATATACATGTACATAACAAAAGAATAATGTTCAAAAATAAAAGTCCCACTGATGTCCCCTCGATCCAGGTCACCTACGGAAAGCCGTCATGATACTGCATATACGAGAACTCATCCTGGTCCTCGTCATCATCTAGCTCCACCTCCTGGATCTCATCGTCACCTGCAACTACAACAGGGTCTGGTGGGTGTTGCAAACACCATCCCGTAACGTGGGAATGAGTGATCAACTCAGTGGAATCATAGAGCAAAGATTAGCATGTTCACAATTCAGTCACGCGATAATAGTAAAGCAGTAAATCAGACAAGTCCTAATACTGTTGTTAATGCAAGATGATATGACGTGATGTATGCCCTCACCGACGATCACCCTCATACGGCAACATCTTACGACCGCGGCATGCCACACTCCCTAGAGTGCTCCACATCTTCCAGGCACATGCAATGCTATGGTGATATGATTACCAAGTTATTATTAGTCCATTCACACAGCAGGATTGGGAAACTAAGGTACCTCCCTTGTATCAATCCCAACACGGATCCTGTCTAGGGTCGTCACTCCTAGTAATCTCATACGATGTACATTTCGTAGGTCACTGCAAGGGCTGCCAGGGCTGTTGCTCGCACTCGTTGCACCGCTCCCCCATCACCTTATCAATACAGGCCTACTGTACTCTACTGCACGGAAGGGTCGTCGCCTCCCGTGAACTCAGAATACGCTCGCGGTCACTACAAAGGGCTCGTCGCCTGATCAGTGTAGGCCGACAGCTAGAATATAGTGTCCCATACCACCATAATCTGCTCACGAGTCTAGGTGCTCACTGGTCACTACGGGGAGGTTTGTGGCCCCAGCGTAGGCCGACAGCTCGACCACGGTGTCCCATACCACCATGCCCGGCTCATGAGTCTTCGTGGATCAAGGTACCACGGTTAATAGGGTTTACAATGGTAAGTTCAGTACCCTAGGTTCAAGCAGTTATGATTCATACAAGGTGAACAAACATCGGCCAGTCGGGTTACTTGACGGGCTCGACTAGCGCGATCGCATCTCGAATTGAACGACATGAAGTGCGTAAAACACTTCGCGTGGCCTAACCACTGCCGCCAACTCTCAACACGAATCACATTCATCTACGCGTCGTTCGTGGCTATGACCAGTCAGCCACGAATTTACTCGGTTACCGACTGCCTGGACTAAGTCAAGTCCCACACATCTATGGAATCACTATAAAAGTATTGGAATTGAAATACATCATGTGAGCATGTTAGCACATGTTATAACATTCAACTTAAGCAAATCTTCAAGGCATACTTCCCATGCATATTCAACTTAAGCAAATCCTCAAGCACATACATTCCATGCATGTAATGAAATCATGCATTTTGTCAACATGTAGAAAATCATTTAGGTCGGCATAATAATTGAAAAATCAATCACAAAGTATCAAATAACATCATTTAATTCAATACATACTAATACAAGCATTTATACAAACACATGCACTACACACTTAGGTCTACATATAGCATGTCGACCCAAAGTGTGCAACTAGGCGAATCTCTTCGCCAAACTAATTATGCACGCATTCCTAACTCCCTAATGCGACAACAAACCATGTCAATCACATCAGCAAAATATGAATGCAAACAGTACTTCCTACAAATGACTAAAATGCCCTAAATCTCATATTCTTCGTTAGCTTACGAAACGGGAAACGGAGAGCATTTTGTACATGTCAAACGGCGATGCCGTCAAGAATCTACTATTAAACGACATTGAAAGCATTGGGAACCGTCAATCAAAGCGTCTAAAATCCTCACCTAGTGTCTTGTAGACTCGGGAATTGAAGCGGAGTGTATATGCTTCGTCTACGGCGAGTAAGGAGCCTAATACATAAGATCCATAAGCTACATCGCTATGGAAACAAGAAAAACTCAAATCACCAACTATTTAGGGTTTTTACTTACCTAGGATTGCGGTGGAATCGCCGGGAAAGCGGTAGAGAAGTGTCGCTTAAGCAAGTGCAACACGTAGCACAAGTGGCGGGAAGAACTCTCCCACTCTCTCACAATCTCTCACTCTTTTTCTCTCTCCCAAGCTAGGGCTTCTCTCAAATTCGGATGGGAGAGAGGAGTGAGGGTTTCAACCCCTTTTATAGCCTAAAACATTCCCAAAATAGGCTTGGGAACAATGTTTACTTGGTGCCTAACCAAATCGGGGCCGTTTCGGTCCAAAAGGGCATTTCTGGAGGTCCCCAGGCCAAGTGCGGTCGGACTTAAGCTCATGCATACTAGATCTAGCATACATCCAGTTTTCAGACCGGTTGGGGTCCCAGATCGCACGTGGCGGCCCAGTTTCAGTTTAACGGTCACCGCACCAAGATCAGGCCTATAAGTCCCGTGATATATAATAGATATTTTTCCTGATCCAAGGGTGTAATTTGGCTGTATTCTGACGGTCGGAATGCTCAATACTGATGCGTCAAGTTTGTGTGCCAGATTTGAATTTGAAATTCCAACTATGTCCCTATGCACACTCTCTTCGGTCCGGGCTCAATGAAATAGCCTGTGATCATCGGTTTGACTTGATTTTTGGAATGAGTGTCAAGCCCAGCTAGACGGTCCTAACGGTCTAAGATAGGAGGTATCGGACTTTCAACGTGCGGTCTAGATCCAATACAAAGATTCAAAGTGGTCCAGAGAACAAACCGGCTTAGAGTTTGATCCGAGGCTTTAGAGCATTATAGCACCCTTAGTTCCACTCGCTTCGGGCCTTGTAGAACGTATTTAAAGTGATCAGGGACCATTTCCCAGCTATTCTAACGTTGCACTAGCTAACCTAGTCAAATTTTCCAAAGGAATGAATTCTACGCAAATTCGGGTCGAGTTGGTACTCGAGCCCAAGGATGGATTTTTCACGGGCGTTACAATCTACCCCCCTTAACAAATAATTTCGTCCTCGAAATTTTGTACCTTTTCGTACTCCTCGAGAAGCTGTGGGTAGTTCTTTCTGATCTCGGCTTCTGTCTCCCAAGTAGCCTCCTCCTCAGTATGATGCGTCCATAGTACCTTCACAAGGGGAATCACCTTGCTACGCAGTACCTGCTCTTTCCGGTCTAAGATGCGTGTCGGTCGCAGGATATAAGTAACATCCTCTCCTAACTGCACCTGCTCCCATCTGATGATATGAGAAGGATCAGCAACGTACTTCTTCAGCATAGAAACATGAAATACGTTGTGGACGCTCGCGAGGGGCGTGGGTAAAGCCAATCGGTAAGCCACTGCTCCCACACGATCGAGGATCTGAAATGGACCAATGTATCGCGGTGCCAGCTTCCCCTTCTTTCCGAACCGAAGGACTCCCTTCATAGGGGAAACTCGCAAAAACACATGATCCCCGACTGTGAACTCTAGTGGTCTCCGTCTCGTATCGGCGTAGCTCTTCTGTCTGCTCTGCGCTGTAAGAAGCCGACGTCGAATAATATCAATCTTCTCTGACGTCGCCTGCACCAACTCTGGGCCAATCAAGCTGCGCTCACCGACCTCTAACCAGCAATGCGGTGCGCGACAAGGTCGCCCATACAGCGCCTCATAAGGTGCCATGCCGATACTCGCCTGGAAGCTATTGTTGTATGCAAACTCCGCATATGCAAGACAGTCATCCCAACTGTCCTTGAAGTCCAATGCGCAAGCTCGCAACATGTCCTCCAGGATCTGGTTCACTCGCTCTGTCTGTCCGTCCGTCTGTGGGTGGAAGGCAGTACTGAACTTCAACTTCACACCCATAGCCTCCTGAATGCGAGTCCAGAAAATAGAAGTGAACCGCGTGTCTCTGTCCGACACGATCTCCAACGGAACTCCATGCAGACGCACGATCTCTCTAATATACAATCTAGCCAGCTCGTCTGCAGAGTTCGTAACTCTGATCGGTAGGAAGTGCGCCGACTTCGTCAATCGGTCGACGATCACCCAAATAGAATCATGCCCCTTCCTCGTCTTCGGCAACCCAGAAATGAAGTCCATGGAAATGAAATCCCACTTCCACTCTGCAATCGGCATAGGCTGCAAAAGTCCAGGTGGTCGGCGATGCTCTGCCTTCACCTGTTGACAAGTGAGACAACGGGACACGAACTCAGCTATGTGGGTCTTCATACCTTCCCACCAGTACGTTCTCTTCACGTCACGATACATCTTCGTGCTGCCAGGATGCATCGCGAGTCTAGTAGAATGCGCAGCCTCGAGAATCTCTCGTCTCAAGTCAGGGACATCAGGAACGCATAGGCGGCCACGGTAACGTAAGCCCCCATCCATGCCAACTCGCCAGTCGGCGTCATCATCATCACTGGCCTGCTCTCGAAGCTCAGTAAGATGCGCGTCGTCCCTCTGTGCCTCGATGACACGGTCATCGATCGGGGATCGCACCTGAACATGTGCGATGAACTCAAATGGCTCCTCTACGGTGAGTTTCTGCTCAAAGTCTCGCAAAAACTCAACCATATCCCACTCGGCAACCATCAGCGGAGCCGCAAACTCTATCGCCTTCTTGCGGCTCAACGCATCAGCCACAAGGTTCGCCTTCCCAGGATGGTAAGAGACTTCAAACTTGAAGTCCTTCAGCGTCTCCATCCATCGCCGCTGCCTCATATTCAAGTCCCGCTGTGTGAATATGTACTTGAGGCTCTTGTGGTCGCAAAAGAGCTCGAACTCCTCTCCATAGAGGTAATGTCTCCAGAGTCTCAGTGCGAATATCACGGCTGCCAACTCCAGGTCGTGTGTAGGGTAATTCTCCTCGTGCTTCCTTAATTGTCTCGAGGCATACGAAATTACCCTGTCCCTCTGCATAAGGACACAACCCAAACCAACGCTAGACGCGTCAGTGTATATAGTGTATTTAACCCCTTGCTCTGGCAATACTAGCACAGGGGCGGACGTAAGTCTGTCCTTCAGCTCCTGAAAAGCTGACTCCGCCTTATCATTCCAGGCGAACTTCACGTCCTTCCGTGTCAACTGAGATAAGGGTCTCGCGATCTTCGAGAAATCCTGAATGAAGCGCCGATAGTAGCCAGCGAGACCCAAGAAACTCCTCACCTCAGTGACAGAACCAGGCTGCTCCCAGTCCTGCACCGCAGCTACCTTAGACAGGTCAACTGCCATGCCATCCTTGGACACCACGTGTCCCAGAAACTTCACCTCCTGCTTCCAGAAGTCGCACTTCTTGTACTGTGCGAACAACTGATGCTGTCTGAGCGTATCAAGGACCAAACGCAAGTGCTCCTCATGCTCCTCTCGACTCCTAGAGTATACCAAAATGTCGTCGATGAAGACAACGACGAATCGATAGAGGAAGGGCCGCAATACCCTGTTCATCAGATCCATGAACACGGCCGGTGCGTTCGTGAGACCGAACGACATCACAAGGAACTCGTAATGACCAAAACTGGTCCTGAACGCTGTCTTCTGCACGTCCTCATCTCTGACGCGCAGCTGATGATATCCTGACTGAAGATCAATCTTCGAGAAGTACTGCGCTCCTCTCAACTGATCAAACAAGTCATCGATCCTGGGCAAAGGGTACTTGTTCTTCACCGTGAGCTGGTTCAGCCTGCGATAATCAATACACAATCGCAGCGAACCATCCTTCTTCTTCACGAACAAGACCGGTGCTCCCCAAGGAGATACGCTAGGCCGTATAAGGCCAAGCTCTAGTAGACCATCAATCTGTGTCCTCAACTCCTCCATCTCACATGGTGCCATGCGATACGTCGGCAGTGAGACGGGTGTAGAACCAGGAATCAGATCGATAGTGAAATCGATCTCACGTCGGGGCGGCAAACCAGGGATCTTCCTGAACAGATCCCCGAACTCAGAAACAACTGGCGTCTGCTCAAGTACCTGGGCACCAGCGTCGCGCAACAGAGTGGCGTAGCTAAGAATGCGGAAAGGAAGATTTACCCGCACTGAAAATGTGAAAGGCGTGCCCTCAGGCTCGTACACCGTCACCACACGAGCCTCGCAGTCAATCTCGGCTCTCGCTGCAGTCAACCAGTCCATGCCAAGAATGACGTCGAGATATACGAGCGAGGGATCGACGACCAAATCAAGAGTCATCGTCCTGCCTCCCAGATCAAGTAAACAACCCTCACACATCTGGGTGACATCCGAATAATCTCCATGAGCTGCAAGGACTCGCACGCTATCCATAGTAATAGTCTGCAACTCAAGACGTCTGACTACGGCACGCGATATCAAGGAAATCGTGGAACCAGTGTCCACCATGACAAGAACGGGAGTACCTCCGATATGGCCCGTGACCTCGAAGGCTGAATGCTGGAAAGTCGGCGTCGTAGCTGCCTCAGCGGTCAGTGCATGAACTCGAGCCTGCTGTGGCCGGTTCGGCCGCTGTGTCAAGGGCCGTGGGGGCTGTCGAATCTGCGATACTGTGGGTCTGAAAGAGGACTGCGCAGGAGCTGACCGTATAGGCGGTGCTGATATCGCCTGTGGACGTACACGATCAATCTTCTGCGGCGGCGAGAACCCACTGTCCCGCATCCTCGAAAAGCAACTCGGCGCTAGGTGGCCCGTCCTCCCACAGTATGTGCATGATAGATCAGGGCGTCGAAACGGTCCCACTGGCGCCGGGGTCCTGGTAGGAGGATCAATGCGAGGCCTCTTGCCCGCGAAGGGCCTATCTGGCAACTCCGGTCGCGGCCTAGAAGTAGTCGGGCCTCGTGATCGCGCAAGTCGATCCACGTCCTGCTCTGCCCGCATGGACATGTGAACCAACTCCGCATAGGAGGAGAAACTGATGCAGCACATCTTCGACCGAATATCCGGTCGCAAGCCCTCCAAAAAGCGCCGTATGCGCATCTGCTCATCAGCTAAAATCGTCGGGACGTACCTGCCCAACTCTGTGAACCGATGCTCATACTCGGTGACCGTCATCGCTGCCTGCCTGAGACGGAGAAACTCATTCTCCCTCTCGTGTCTGTAGGTCTGAGGATAATACTTCTCATGGAAGCGAAACTCGAATGCTGCCCATGTCCATACGAAGTCTGCGGTAACAGTCCGCAATACACTATCCCACCACATACTGGCCTCTCTCTCAAACTGGAAGGTAGCCAGCTCTACCTGCTCTGCCTCAGTACAGTGCAACATGCGCAGAATCTTCGACACTCGGTCGAGCCAAAACTCAGCCTCCTCGGGTCTGTGAGAACCCGTGAAAGTAGGAGGCCGCAAGCGCTGAAATCGCTCCAGGAGGCCCCGTGTGTCGGCAGGGTTCCCCGCAGGGAAAGCAGGCTGCGCAGGAAGTGCTATGCCCTCATCCTGGGCGTAAGCATAGGCATCCTCAGCTGGATGCGCAGGTGGTGTAGGCGGAGTAGGTGCAGTCGCACCCCCACCCTGGGCTAAAGTCCCGACTATAGTAGTCAATAGCTGCTGCTGCTGTAGCATCATAGCCATCATCTGCTCGAATCTATCAGGTGGTGGAGCAGGCTGTGGCGGATGAGGTGCGGAAGTAGATGCGCGCTGTGGCTCTCTAACTGATGGTGTAAATGGCGGTGGTCCATCTGTAGGACCAGTAGCAGGCTGAGACGATCGAACAGTCTCAGGAATCGGGCCCACAGCAGGGTCCGGACGAGTGCCAGACTGAGAAGGAGCCTGATCCATCTGCTCTAACAATGAAAGCCGAACCGCGCTCCTCGTAGTCTTAGGTGGCATTCCCTATATTCAAAATAGGGCGCAACCTTGTCAGTCTCAATTGCACAAATACACCACAATCATTCACTAAAGAGTCAAAGGCATTCCATGCATTTCAATTAATCAAAATTGTCACAATACAAGGGATATATCCTTACAAGCATCATGACTAGAATGACATGGAAATTAAGACAGTCAAGCAACAGCGACAAAAGCAAAGCACTAGCCCTAATAGGCTTTACACACATGAAACAGAAAATAGTTAACTATTCATAACAACATCAAAGATCGCGTTGCTAGTCGGAGTCTGGCGACGGAGGAGGAGCACCCTTATCCTGTAAGCAACACAGGATTGCCTTCAAGGTGCGAGTCACCTTGCCAAATTTCTTCTTCGTAACGGCCTTGGCATCAGCGACCTCTGCTCGAAGTTCTTGGACTTCCCTTCGCAAAGCGGTCTGACTCTCCTCCATCCGAGCAATGCGATCGTCAATAGTAGTCTGCGCAGAAGGAGGAGGACTCTCATCAGTATCCTGAGCCTCCTCTTCTGCTTCTTCCTGAGTCTCTTCCTGAGCTTCTGCACTAGGTTCTCCTTCGCTTTGATCTTCCTCTTCATCAAAGTCGTCCCCACTATCCCTTTCAAGTTGATTTTCACGATATTGCGACCCAATCTTCATCTTAACCATCGTCGACTCATCGATGGTGTGAATCGATACCGGCAACTCGGGTCCAAGTCTATAGGCAAACTCAAGCGCAATTCTGCAAATGAGTCGGCCAAAGGGAAGGGATTCGGATGTTCTTCTCGACCTGGCTATGAGAACTATCTGCCGTAAGATGAAAGTGGCCATACATACGTTCTCTCCCTGAGCCACCAGAAATAAGAAATCGACCATAAGACGTGTACATTCAATGCGGTTCGTCGACCTAGGATAAACATTGAACGTGCAGATGTGATGCAGCAGACGCAAATCCTCAGACATGTACGTCGCCTTGAGGCTATTATTAGGCTGCCATGGAACCAACTTACCGCACAGAAACCTGGTGCGGCGATCTCGTTCACGTCTAGTCCTCAAATTTTTCTCACTTGGATGTACATCACCTAGAGGCACGTTGAGAAGTCGCGCAACCAACTGGACGTCGATCGTAGCCATCCGATCTCTACCAAAAGGGATTTTGAACTGCAAGGGCTCCAAGGTAGGACTCTGGATGCTAGCATAGAAGGCACGAACAGTGCTCACATTAGCACGAGCGCGAGCTTCAAAGATCGGTCCCCAGTGCGCAGCTTCAATGCGTTCGAACAACAGATATTCGCCGAACAATCGCCCATCTACGTCCGCCTCAAATAACACTCTACGATCAGTGTATTCACCATGAGGCATCTCTGATAGGATGGTTCGTCCAAGGTGTGCATGGGGATCCAAATCCCGCTTCGTACGGCACTCCAGGACTGCAGCTGGACCTGCGGCGGCGCTTGAACTTGCGGCACCACCCCGCGGTCTTCTCAATCGAGCAGGGCGGCTCGGCCCAGCCTCGTCTGTTGCAGTTTTCCTCTTACCCATCAAAGACAGGATGGATGAGAGTGACAAAAGACCCAAAATAGCTTCCACGAAAGCCATGGAAAACGCCGAAAATGCGGAGAAATGGCTGCCCAATCTGACAAAAGGAAATCTAGGCGTCGTAGAGGGATGCTTCAAGCTTCCCAAGGCTGTAGTTTCAGGGAAAAATAAGAACAAAAAGATGGAATGGAGCTGCTCACGATTTCAGCACTATTTGGGGGATTTTGGAGCTCCAAATGGGAAAATTTTCAAGGAAAGGGGCTGCCAACACCCAATAATCAATGGGTGGTGGTCGGTTTTGGCCAAGGAAGGGATTAGGATGGGTTTGGGTCGCCGGGATTTGGAATGGAGCGCTGAAAATCGAAGATAGGGCATGCAAGGGGGCTGTTTGTGAAGGAGAGGGGTGTTTTAGGGGTTTTCGTGGGATGGGAGGTACCTAGGGGTGTTGTGGGAGACATATAAGTGGGTGCGCCCAAAGGGCAGCACCGTCCGAGGTGGCCGGCCGGCGATGCATCGCCCGGCCGGCGATGGCATCGCCGGCCAACCTCCAGGTTGGCCAGCGGGACCCCATGGGTCTGGTCCCCCATGGTCCCAGGGTCCCAAAAAGTCTAGTCCCACCCCTTAGTTCATAGTATTTTGGTCCCTATGGGCCCAAACATGTTTTTGGGGCTTTCCGGGTCCACATCGCAATCCCGAATACCAAACCATATGATGCAGCATATGAATTTGGGGTAGAAGGATCCAGTACATCTTTCTAGCTCCTTAGTTGCTAAAGAAAGTGAAGTTAGAATGGCCTTATGGCCATTTTTCATGAAATTTTACTATTCACTGTAAAATTTGGTGAATGTACTAATTTGTGTTATTTTCACATTAGGTTTGATGCCTAACATGAAATGGATACAAAAGAACTGAAGGTTGAAGTGTTTAGAGAAGGAATTTTGAGAATTTTTGGCAAAACGGGGTTTTTAAGCCCTGGCGATTGATTACTAGAGTCGTGGTCATTCCACGGCCCATGGATTCACTTTTGCGGTTTAAAACCGCTCATAGGACGTCTCCACCCGACTTCCTACAGCTTAGAAGTGATTCGGGTCGCTTTACGCGACCCGAGATGCGTTACAGACTCGATCTTGCGATCGATCCTTATAGACTTCGCCTAACGGCGAATCTGTGATCCTAGATGTGTTTCTAGACCCTTCTCGCACCCACCTAAGTCAAAGGAAGCGACAGCGTACGTCGCAAGACCATAACCCAGGCCCAGTATACTCTCATTCATGCTCTGATACCAACTTGTAACACCCTGAAAATCGGGGGTCGTGTATAAACTCAACTCCCGAGTTCCAGACCGTCACTTATGCAACAAAAATGGTTATGATTCAATGTTGTCTGATTTAAAGCATTCACATGAGTAAAAGTATACCAAAACTGCAATTCATACTTCAGATCCAGTGATAAAAGCAAGCGGAAGACTAAACAAGATATATATCACTGTATGGAAAAACAAAGTAATCTCAACTGTCTCCAAAGTATGACTACATCTCTGAGTCTCATATACATGTACATAACAAAAGAATAATGTTCAAAAATAAAAGTCCCACTGATGTCCCCTCGATCCAGGTCACCTACGGAAAGCCGTCATGATACTGCATATACGAGAACTCATCCTGGTCCTCGTCATCATCTAGCTCCACCTCCTGGATCTCATCGTCACCTGCAACTACAACAGGGTCTGGTGGGTGTTGCAAACACCATCCCGTAACGTGGGAATGAGTGATCAACTCAGTGGAATCATAGAGCAAAGATTAGCATGTTCACAATTCAGTCACGCGATAATAGTAAAGCAGTAAATCAGACAAGTCCTAATACTGTTGTTAATGCAAGATGATATGACGTGATGTATGCCCTCACCGACGATCACCCTCATACGGCAACATCTTACGACCGCGGCATGCCACACTCCCTAGAGTGCTCCACATCTTCCAGGCACATGCAATGCTATGGTGATATGATTACCAAGTTATTATTAGTCCATTCACACAGCAGGATTGGGAAACTAAGGTACCTCCCTTGTATCAATCCCAACACGGATCCTGTCTAGGGTCGTCACTCCTAGTAATCTCATACGATGTACATTTCGTAGGTCACTGCAAGGGCTGCCAGGGCTGTTGCTCGCACTCGTTGCACCGCTCCCCCATCACCTTATCAATACAGGCCTACTGTACTCTACTGCACGGAAGGGTCGTCGCCTCCCGTGAACTCAGAATACGCTCGCGGTCACTACAAAGGGCTCGTCGCCTGATCAGTGTAGGCCGACAGCTAGAATATAGTGTCCCATACCACCATAATCTGCTCACGAGTCTAGGTGCTCACTGGTCACTACGGGGAGGTTTGTGGCCCCAGCGTAGGCCGACAGCTCGACCACGGTGTCCCATACCACCATGCCCGGCTCATGAGTCTTCGTGGATCAAGGTACCACGGTTAATAGGGTTTACAATGGTAAGTTCAGTACCCTAGGTTCAAGCAGTTATGATTCATACAAGGTGAACAAACATCGGCCAGTCGGGTTACTTGACGGGCTCGACTAGCGCGATCGCATCTCGAATTGAACGACATGAAGTGCGTAAAACACTTCGCGTGGCCTAACCACTGCCGCCAACTCTCAACACGAATCACATTCATCTACGCGTCGTTCGTGGCTATGACCAGTCAGCCACGAATTTACTCGGTTACCGACTGCCTGGACTAAGTCAAGTCCCACACATCTATGGAATCACTATAAAAGTATTGGAATTGAAATACATCATGTGAGCATGTTAGCACATGTTATAACATTCAACTTAAGCAAATCTTCAAGGCATACTTCCCATGCATATTCAACTTAAGCAAATCCTCAAGCACATACATTCCATGCATGTAATGAAATCATGCATTTTGTCAACATGTAGAAAATCATTTAGGTCGGCATAATAATTGAAAAATCAATCACAAAGTATCAAATAACATCATTTAATTCAATACATACTAATACAAGCATTTATACAAACACATGCACTACACACTTAGGTCTACATATAGCATGTCGACCCAAAGTGTGCAACTAGGCGAATCTCTTCGCCAAACTAATTATGCACGCATTCCTAACTCCCTAATGCGACAACAAACCATGTCAATCACATCAGCAAAATATGAATGCAAACAGTACTTCCTACAAATGACTAAAATGCCCTAAATCTCATATTCTTCGTTAGCTTACGAAACGGGAAACGGAGAGCATTTTGTACATGTCAAACGGCGATGCCGTCAAGAATCTACTATTAAACGACATTGAAAGCATTGGGAACCGTCAATCAAAGCGTCTAAAATCCTCACCTAGTGTCTTGTAGACTCGGGAATTGAAGCGGAGTGTATATGCTTCGTCTACGGCGAGTAAGGAGCCTAATACATAAGATCCATAAGCTACATCGCTATGGAAACAAGAAAAACTCAAATCACCAACTATTTAGGGTTTTTACTTACCTAGGATTGCGGTGGAATCGCCGGGAAAGCGGTAGAGAAGTGTCGCTTAAGCAAGTGCAACACGTAGCACAAGTGGCGGGAAGAACTCTCCCACTCTCTCACAATCTCTCACTCTTTTTCTCTCTCCCAAGCTAGGGCTTCTCTCAAATTCGGATGGGAGAGAGGAGTGAGGGTTTCAACCCCTTTTATAGCCTAAAACATTCCCAAAATAGGCTTGGGAACAATGTTTACTTGGTGCCTAACCAAATCGAGGCCGTTTCGGTCCAAAAGGGCATTTCTGGAGGTCCCCAGGCCAAGTGCGGTCGGACTTAAGCTCATGCATACTAGATCTAGCATACATCCAGTTTTCAGACCGGTTGGGGTCCCAGATCGCACGTGGCGGCCCAGTTTCAGTTTAACGGTCACCGCACCAAGATCAGGCCTATAAGTCCCGTGATATATAATAGATATTTTTCCTGATCCAAGGGTGTAATTTGGCTGTATTCTGACGGTCGGAATGCTCAATACTGATGCGTCAAGTTTGTGTGCCAGATTTGAATTTGAAATTCCAACTATGTCCCTATGCACACTCTCTTCGGTCCGGGCTCAATGAAATAGCCTGTGATCATCGGTTTGACTTGATTTTTGGAATGAGTGTCAAGCCCAGCTAGACGGTCCTAACGGTCTAAGATAGGAGGTATCGGACTTTCAACGTGCGGTCTAGATCCAATACAAAGATTCAAAGTGGTCCAGAGAACAAACCGGCTTAGAGTTTGATCCGAGGCTTTAGAGCATTATAGCACCCTTAGTTCCACTCGCTTCGGGCCTTGTAGAACGTATTTAAAGTGATCAGGGACCATTTCCCAGCTATTCTAACGTTGCACTAGCTAACCTAGTCAAATTTTCCAAAGGAATGAATTCTACGCAAATTCGGGTCGAGTTGGTACTCGAGCCCAAGGATGGATTTTTCACGGGCGTTACATACACCCTTCCATCACTCCTCATCCCTCTCTCCCATCACCTCTCTCTCTCTCATTCTCTCTCTCTCACTCTCCCAAGCAATCCAAGCCCCAACATCCAAGCTTCTCAAACTTCCATGGAGAAGCTAGTGTGGCCCACCTTCCTATCTCCTAATCCTACCCTCCAAGCCTCATCTCAACCATTGGATCACATCCTTTAGAGCTATAGAACGTGTTGATGGAAGAATGAATAAAAGATCTTGAAGTGGGTGATTTTATATTTTTTACCGTTGATTTTGTCATTTGAGGGCCCACATATGGTGGGACCCATCTTGATGTATGCCTTGTATTGAGGGGCCCATAGTGGCGGGGTCCCTCCACCATCTGATCTCTCTCTCTCTCCCTCCATCTCGTCTCTCTCTCTCCCTCCCTCTCTTCTTCATCTTTTTCTTGTGGTGATGATGAAACCATGTGACCCATCCGAATGGACCCCACCATGAAGTATGTATCATATCTATGTCATCCATACATTGGACCCACCTCGACGGACTATCTAGCGGATGGGATTATTGCCCGTCCATTTAGACAGGCCGGATGAAGAAATACACAAATATCAACTTAACGGTGGGCCACGCTAACGTGGACCCCAATCTGATCTAATGTACATGATAGTAGATCCAAGCCATCCAGACCAGTGGGCTAGAGCCACTGGACTTGTGTTGTCCAGACCGTCCAGTAAGGCCTGGATGCTGGAGTGTTGATGCATGTATTTTTTAATATATATATATATATATATATATATATATATATATATATATATATATACATATATGCATGATATGGTGGGCCCCACGTGGGACCCGCTTGATGAGAAATAGTTTGGCTGGTGCATCTCACACCAGCTTATAGCTGCTATATTGCAACAGCGAGTTCCGTGGACCTCGAACATGATATATGTGATTCATCCATGCTGCCTTTCAACATCGTCCCTGGCTAGACGGTGTCATGTGGGGGCCATCGTGACGCATGGGTTTAATCCACACCAGCCATTGACAGTGGGACCCACCACTGATATGTTTATATCTGACCGTCCATTAGAGGACGTGCTGACAGGTGTCCAAAAGTTATGGGGACCACCCAGATATGTGTGTTATATCCCATCATCCTTTAGATGGTGGAGATTACCTGGCTATACAGTTGTTGTGTCTAGACATCAATGAGTTTTGTGGGTCTGATTATGGAGTATGTGTTTTATCCATCCTACATCTGCTATGTGGGACCCACCTTGATGAAAGTATTCTATATCCCACCGTCCAGAGGTCTGGATGGTGGGCATTTTATTATGATTATAATATTTTATAATATATATTATCATATTATATTATTTTATATCATATTATATTATATTATATTATATTTTATATATATATATATATATATATATATATATATATATATATATATATATATATATATATAAAAATTATGAGAGAGGGATGTTGTGGTGGGCCACTGCTACGTAGGACCCACCTTTATTATGTTTATGCACCATCCAGAGACGCTGGAGTATGGGCAGCCTCCTACCACCTTTATTTGTATACAAATCTTGTAATCGTTAATGTTGGGACATTGGTTTGTATAAGTCATTATGGGCTGCTTGTATATTTTAAAGGTAATGAAATTTCTCTTATGTTGATTTGTTCACTCTATGCTCATCTGCCTACTCTGATAAAGGAAAAAAAATACTTGAATTTGACCATCCTTTAAGGTTAACACTCGGGTTTTTAGAAAACGAGTCACATACTCGGGTCCTGAAAACACGAGACGTTACAGTTGGTATCAGAGCATAGTTTGGACAAACTTGGCCTTGGAAAATGATCCTATACAAACCTTAAATGTCTCAAGCTAGGATGTTTTGAATTTAGAAATTGAACTTTGGTAAATCTCCCTTAGACTTTGGAGCATGATTGAGAACGTAGAAACCCAAACTTAGGTTCCCTTAGAAGTGACTTGGACGATAATATAAAATTCTATCTATGTAAAGAATAATTTGAGAATGTAGAAATTCAAAACCTAGGTCCCCTTAGAAGTTATTAGAATAACCATTTGAACTCATTTGAATTTCTCCTGTAGTTACGAGAAATTGAGAATATAGAAATTTCAGATCTTAGGTCCCTAGCACATTTTTGGATAAACTTAGGACTTGGGAATGGAACTTAGATTCCCTTGGAAATCTCATGTTTGGTCAATTGAACTAGAAGTTAAACTTAGGTACTATGGAAGAACAAATGCCCACCATGACGTATTTGAGATCCAACGAGAACATTCCTTGAACTTGACCCTTGGTGAACAAATTTTATAAATCTAGAAATTTGAACTTCTTTAAAGATTTTGTAGTTAGAAATGATGTTGTTGCCATCTCTAGGGAATGAAACAACCTTAGGCATTGTAAAAAAATCCCATTACTCACCACATCGTACATTAGGTCAGTCGTGGGTCAGTTGTGAATATTCCCCAAACTTGAAGAATCATAGTAGGGGTTATAGTTTAAATTCCCTAATGCATCTCGTTAATTAGAGACAAGAGTTTTCATGAATCTCAACACTTAAGATTAATTAGTGACGAAGTCATAGAATTCTGAGTAAATTTTCAACCTGAGACTAAGCATATTAGAACTAGATTTGAAATCCTAGATAAATTGCCAAAATTTCAAACTCAAGTTCCATATAGAAATCCTGATCTTGAAACTTCCAAGTAGTGCATTAGGTGATCAGAGCACACAGTGGAAGCGTAATGGGCCGCATAGACTTGAGGATATAAGATTACATGATATTTTCCCGGGATTCAAAATGATCGGGATCACGGATTGATGGAACCATATTTAAATAAAGTTTATCATGTTTGACTCAAATTCTAAGTTCTAGCAAATCTCAATGACTTCAATACTCTGATCAAGTAAAGGATCGAGATTTAACAGGATTATGAATGGATACTAAAATCCTCTGTCCTGTGTAGGGCTGAAAGTTGGGCGGGTTCAACCCGACCAACCCGTGACCGACCCGACATTGGGTTGGGCTTGGTCAGGATATATCGGGCCCGATCTCAATCTTAGGCTATACAAACACCAACCCGATAAAACTTGGGTTGGGCTCAGGTTGAGGTCTCGGGTTGCCCGACCCAACCCGAACCCAATCAATATATAAGTTACTTATAAATTATAATTGAGTGTAGATCGTTTGTGTCGAAGGCACATTAGTGATGTTGGGTCTCATTTGTCCATGTCATTTCTAAGGACTAAAGCTAACAAGGTATTCCAGATTTCTCTCTCCCAAATCGATTGCGTGCTATTCTACATGACTTTTAAAGGAGTAGTTGTCCTATATTTTAGCTTTTTTACAAAAAAAAATGAAATTTTTTATGATGAATAATCACATATATAATTAATAAAATCATAGATACAAAAAATAAATCCTATATTGAAATATAATAAATTAATGTAATAACGAAAATATTAGCACGTATGCACCCGACCAACCCAATCAACCCGACCAAGCCTGCTTAGGTTGGGCTTGGGTTGAGAATTCCCAACCCGAGGTTGGGTTGGGTTGGGTTAGGGTTGAGGTATAGGAACCTTGGGTTGGGTTAGGGTTGAGCACCAACCCGACCCAACCCACCCGACTTTCACCCCTAGTCCTGTGCAGACAGATGATTGATGTATCGGGCTCAAACCTACTATGACCATCTATTCGTGTTCACCTGAACATTGGAAATTTGAAATCTTTAAGCGGGGTAGGTTGCAATGACTCTTGTTCTAGTAGTGAGTTATGAGCACTTATACAAATAACCTTAACGTAGAAAACAAGCAAATGCATACGGACACCGTAAGATAGATTGTGTTGAATCTCGAGGACGAGATTCTCTTTAAGGGGGGTAGATTGTAACACCCCGAACTTTTCAATACCGAGTATTGAAAGTCCTCAAGTGTTATCATAAATTTAACCTATTATGTACACGTGCATAATACCAATTTAGCTAACCTAACCCTACATCCATCCTCCAACGTGAACCTGATCGATTAAGAATGATCTTCATCCATAAATCAAGTCATCTGACCGTTAATCATGTGGTCTGATAAACGTACCTTCCCTCGACTAAATCGGTGAACAACTCTTTATCCATAATGATTTGAATATAAGATATTTTGTAAGGATTGTTTAGAAATGGGCATAGAACCACGTAGAACCATTAAACTTCATAAAACTCCTAGATCGACAATAATTATGAAAATATCATTAACCTAAACCCCTGAATTCTAGATCACAAAGTTTCCATAATCCGTTTCATATAAAATTTTATACCAAGCCTAATTATCATAAATTAACTGTACATGTCAAATTTCAGCCCTTAGATCGTAGTAAATTAGCTATTTGACCTCTACATCCGTTCATATACTTATTAGATCAAGATTCTGACCCGTCCATCTTGTTCACACCATATGAATATGCTTAACCTACCATTAGAATTACAATATGATGAATTTAAATATGTGAAAAAGTCACTCGAATCTAATAATATACACATTCTACCCCTAATTACTCCGTAAACCCACTTTGTGTTCATCCATTCACAAAACTGACCATACATCCACCCATATACATAGTTAAGAGTGTTAATCATAAAGTTTTCTCATTTTTAACAAGTCACCTGACCATCCATCATGTTTGGATCCGCTAAATGGGTCATCTGAATATCAGGATGAATCGGTCATTATGAAGATCTTCGGGTTCAAGTCTAAACTACCGGGTAGCTCATTAATGAAATACGTACAAATGTTATTTTGAATTTTGGAATTAGTTATCCTTCGAAAAAGTATCTTGGTCATTTTTGAGAGATCGGGGCCCAAACTGGGGTGATTGAAAGAGCATGAAAAACAGCGAATGGTCAGAAAATTTCAACACATTCGGACGGTGTATTAAGATATTATGTACGGTGGAAGTAATTCAAATACAAAGGGTAGATTTGTAAATAAAGGGATGTCATGTGCATGGCAAATTCAACAGACGTATCCGGGAAGGATGTTTTTACGTCAAAATTTACTCACATGTTCTCACAACGTGTGGCCCACCTATAGCTTGAATATACTTCAGATTTGGGCCCATGGGTCCACAATGAGAGCTGAAGTTGGTGAGTGGAATGGATCTCCCAAAAGATCACCATAGTGAATCCCACCAAACATCATGCCGGACCCTAATTATTCGCAAACCAAGAATCTACAAGAAACTTACGTGCAATGCACGGAACTGGATTTTCCATATTAGCCTCTTCATTCTCACGTGGACTGATGATGTGGGCCACCCACGACTTGGATCTTCTTCATATTTTGGCCCTTGACCTAACACGACATACCCAGACTAATGAATGGAGTGAATTACTCATAAAACAGTGTGATAGACCCCACCAAGTTCGCAAAAGGAGTAACACCCCCACACATGATCTAAATCAAGTCATAGGGCCCACCTGCATCTTAGATCTGCCCCACCCTTAGTAAAAGTCCGTGGTAGGGCCCACTAAATAGAATGGACGGTCTGGATTTATAACAAGCATCATGGTGGACTCCGCACACGAGTTGCATGTGCACCAAGGGCAGAGCACCCACTATGCACTAGGCCATTGGGGCACGGTCAGACGTCTCTGACCTATGTCCCTCGAAAAATGGAGAAAACTCTCCTTCTCTCCTCAGTTGCAGCAGCCAACGGATGAAACTCCGTTTCCCTTGATCAGTGGCCCACCTGAACGGTCCATCTGGACAATCCAAACCGTCCATCCAACAGTGGACACACATGCAACCAAAATCCACAAGTTTCATGTCATTCTACACCTGTAAATGCACACGATTCTGGGTGTAAACTAGTCCCAAAAACACAAACTTCTCCAAAAACAAAAACTGCCAAGTTGGAAATCCACGTGAAGTGGAGACTCTCTATCTCAACCATTCATTTAGGACTATCCTAACCACCCATTTCAAACTGCCCTAAGGTTTTCTGCCCACAGTAAAAAGGAAAACCGCAAACGGTTTGGTTTTGTCAGCCGTATTTGGAGACCGATGTAAGCCAACTCAATCCTAACCATTTATTCTTCATCCAACGGCCTGGACAAATTAGGGAAAGGTGTAGAAGAGGGGGAATTCAGCTACAGCGTCCTCCCATCTTGTTAGTGCAGCCACCCGAGAGAGTTGGGCTGAGAGCTTCCAAGCTCGAACCAATTGGGAAAACACTGAAGGAGCTTTATTTTTCAGCTCCTACAAGCATTGTGAAGAAGATTAAAACCCCCTAGTAGCGTCGTTTTGAAGAAATAGGTTGTTGTCAAAGAATCGCCATTGAAGTCGAGTTGTCTTCCTCGCCGAACTTGCACCGTTGCTGGTGTTGGTGAGGTGACGGATTTCGAATCCAAAACCATTAAGTTGTGGCCCATGAAATCATGGCGCTTATATAGAAAGAGAAGCTGATGAAAGAAGGGCATCGGACTCAACAGGTGGATGCGTGGCTTAGTGTTGCACTGAGTCGAGAAGAGTGCAAGACGACCGCTGCACTGGTGCCAAGTCTGGCCGAACCACGAGGTGGGCCTGATGTGCCTGTGAGCGTCTGACCTCCCTAAACAGACAAGAAGGAGATGGAGAGAAAGAGAGAAGAGAAAATCAGAGAGAGGGAAGGCGCGGCTGCTGTCTCGCTGTGGTTTCCTACCGCACTAAGTCGAATAGGTTCAACCAGGACTGAGTCGGGAAGAGTAGGGTTGTGTTGGATCCAATCCAACCTCCTTGATGGCCTAACTGTGAAGAGAGAAAAATAAAAAATAAAATAAATGCATAAATAAGAGAGAAGTAGGAGGAGAGAGGAAGAAGATACAGGTAGAGGAAGAGAGAGAGCCACCGCTGAGTCAACTTGGCTGAACTCCTTGAGTCCAGCGGTGCGAGTCGGGTTGGGGTTAGCTGGTTGCAACAGAAGAAGAAAGAAAGAGAGAAGGAGAGTAGATGGGCGGCTATGTTGAGCTGAGTCAACTTGACTCGAACTGAGTTGACTAGGTGAGCCCACATCTTTTTGTCCAGATTTAATTTATTTTAATTATCATCGCTATTGTTATTACCATTTTTTTTTGGGTTATTAAAATTATATATGATTTACCATTAGAAGATTATTCATATGGGTATTAGTTGATTCATATAAAAATCTTCATTATTAAAATGTTAAAATTTTACCATGTCATTCTTAAAATATTATTATTAACTCTAGAACACGCTATTTATTTTCATTAGAATGACTATTAGTGCCACAATATTGGCTAAATGTTAAGGATATTGTTAATATTACTAATTATTTTGAAATTATTAGCAATATGATCCATCGTGGGTTGTTGTTAGGTAATTTAATATAATAGTAGCCATGGTTAATATTTCTAAATTAATAACCAATTTATTTGACTAATCTCATTCACTTATTATTCCCTTTGATAATATCATCCATGACCATACAAAATAAGAGTTCAAATCCTATAAACAAAACCTAAAAATCTAGCCTAAGCCTAAACCCTAGTGTGAAACCCTAATTCTATAATAAAACCCTAAAAGTAATCCAAACCCTTAATTGTGTGAATCTCAGCCATAAACATTTGGTAGAACACTAATCTCATGTGCAACATTCACCATTCATGCTAGGAGTTGATTCTAAGGGCACACGTGCTTCCTAGCAATATTAGTAGCGATCCGATCTATCAGGTGATGATTCTTCCCCTTGAGCTTTCCATTTTTCCATTAGTTTAAGTTATAGTTTTTATTTAAATTTATAATTGTTATCTCTCTTGTAATCACATGTGTTAGTTGGAGAAAATTGAATTATTATATTGCCTGCTTAATGTTCATCCTTTATATTTGTTCATAAATTATTTGTGGATTGCTGATGAAACTTAAACTGGTACACCAGTGGGAAACCCCCACCTATATGTGTACACCCATACTTGGGATGTAACCTAACTGATTGTGATAGTAATGGACCTCCGACTTAGTGGTTATTGAATGATGATTTAAATTAACCATTGATATGGGCCTACCATTCAGGGTTGTTGTGTCCAACGGTTTTCAAGGATAGTCTTTTATCGCATGGTTTTGATACTCGCCCTATGTGGCTCATTTTGGTGTTTGCCGTATGTAGCATGTTTTGGTATTGCCCTGTGAGGTTTTTTTATGGTATTTTCCCTACATGGGTTCGATGTTTTATATCATGCAACCATGCAATGGTAAGCCCCATGTACTGTAATATGATTAACCACTAGTCGACAGGTTTCCATTAAACATCCAAAGGTGGTAGTCTCATGAGCCGGGGATGGTGGTAATGAGATACTATGCCCGAGCTGTCGGCTTACACTGGGCTCTGAGCTCCCTGTAGTGACCTTGAGCTTACCTAAATTGGCTGATTGTAACTGGACTAATAACGGTTTGGCTAATCATACATCCATAGCATGTTGGCGATGACGAGTGGCTAATTCTGGATATTGTAGCACGTGCCCTTAGGATTTTCGGGGTATCATTTCGCTAGCTTCCAGACCACTGACTATCAACCCATGTCTGACTAGATGATTTTTTCAGGTCGATGATTGCATGGACGACGAGCCCAAGTCCGGCTGGATGTGCATTCCCAGGCCGATGTGCATTCATGCATACATGCATTTAAAAGGACTGTATCATGTATTGTTTTGATTGCTTTGCCGTTTTATAACTATGCTTACCTAATGCGGCGGTGTGTGATCTTGAAGAAAATTCATACTGAGCTGGCCACTCATCCATTAAATATACAATCGTACAGGTAGAACAGGTGGCCTAGATGATGTATATGATCAGACTTGATGAGAAGCTGTGCTGGTGTCATGGATGCACGACTGTATTACTAAGAGGAACTGCGTGGTCATGCAGCTTATATTTATATGTTTTTTGTATACAATCTTGTAATCGTTAATGTTGGGACATTGGTTTGTATAAGTCATTATGGGCTGCTTGTATATTTTAAAAGTAATGAAATTTCCCTTATGTATAAGTCATTATGGGCTGCTCATCTGCCTACTCTGATAAAGGAAAAAAAAATACTCGAATTTGACCATCCTTTAAGGTTAACACTCGGATTTTTAGGAAACGAGTCACATACTCGGGTCCTAAAAACATGAGGCGTTACAATATGTGGCCCATTTGATATGACCCACTTGATGTGTATGAGGCTCATTAGTGTGGCCCATTGATGTAGCTCACTTGATAAATATGAGGCCCATTAGTGCAGCCCATTGATGTAGCCCACTTGATGTATATGAGGCCCAATGTAACGTATTTATGGCCATCCATTGAGGCCCACCTTGATGTGATGCATAATGGACCCGTGTGAGAGGCCCATTGCGATGTGTTTGCGGCCCATGGGTTGTGGCTCATTGTGATGTATTCAAGGCCCGTGGGACATGGCCCATCCGATGTATATAGGCCCATCTGATGCAGCCCATGTGATGTGTATTAAGCCCATGTGACGCTGCCCATTATGATTGTATGAAGCCCATTGTGGTGCATTTGAGGGCCATGCTATGGAGCCCATTGTGATGATGATAGGCCCATGTGAAAGGTCTATCATGATGTGTATTAAGCTCTTGAGTGAGGCCCATGGTATTAAATTTTTAGCCCTTGTGTGAGGCCATGGGTCCACTATATGTTAGGCTCTATATGTGTCATTCCTTGGGGGCAATGTTGGTTAAATGTCCACATTGTCGAGGTCGATTGTCGATGCTGGTTATTGATATCGATTATGAGTATGTAACAACATAGCAACATGATACATGTCTATACGCATTATCTGCATGTTTGTTATGAGATGTGGTTGACCATTGTATATGTCATTGGGCAAGTTATTATGAGACTCCCATATAGGCGGAGGTTATCTCACATGAGCGCATGGTATGCGCAGGATTGATGCATGACTGAATTGTACGACTCATGCACCTTGCATTGTGTATTGTGATTACTGTATGCCCTAACGACATCAGGGCTGTATCCTCCATATGCACATCATGAATGGCCAGATGAGACACCAGAAATCTGTTATTAGCATCAGGCTGTCATAGATGGCCCTGGGTGAAAATTCATAAACCCTCTTGGTACTAGAGGACACCCAAACGTCGAGACCGAGTGGATATATATGAGCGCATGAGGGCCGTATACCAGTAAGCCACATCTCTCACTGTGTCGTGGTCGGTTGAGAAAGGGTGTGGCCTTACCCGCCTGAGGGAATAGGCATAGATAGGTTGAGTTTAACCAGCTCGTAAATGGGTCCGCTATCGATGTGTCGGGTAGATATTGGCCGACTACTAGTAAGGCGAATAGTGAGGTCTTTTCCAATTACCCAGTTATGTGTTTGATGGGGCGGCAAGCTAGTGTAAAGTGTACTAAACCCCGGTGATGATCCTAGAGAGGAACCATATTAATATGTGAACTTATTGAGCAGGAGTTGCATACTCATTCATTCATTCACTATCCACTCAGGCTAGTGGTGCACAACGATTTGTTACGTGTACCTTCACAATGGCCAGGATTTTGGTTGGGCACCCAACTAACCTGAGATCAGGAGTTTACCACATTGAGTCTGACTATCCAAATTTAGGTATGAGACTGGTTTAAATAGAAGTCTCTTGTGATGGACCTCATAGCCTACGATACTACCTACTATCATCTCGACTTCACACTCCAACATGGTCATTCCATTCGCACTGCATATCGCATTACATCTGCGACATATGGTAATTATATTTCTTCATTTATACGGCCTAGATACGACTGACGGTATTCGTAAACTCATTAGGATTTGCATATTGCATTGCATCATCGGCATCTGATATTTGGCTTGTTGTCTCTGCATTGCATAGTTGATCTACATTGCTTCATCAGTATATGATATTATTTTTATTATATTTGTACATTGTATAGCCTAGATAAGGCTGATGTTATTTATGGGTCTATTAGTATGTTTTCGTATTACTTTGATTTCGTATGATTTTTATGAACTTGCTAGTATTTCTGATATTGCATGAGCCTATCAATATATTTCCACTTACTCTGATTTCTTTGATATTGCTTACTTAGCACTTACCTTGTGCACACACTTTCACCACCCACTAAACTTTTTATAAGCTTATGTATGATAGATGTGTGTAGGTGGCGTTAGATTGCAACAGCGTTAAGCATGGAGCGTGCGGCGATCTTCTGAAGCTTTGATTTTTAATATATATATTTCCATTTCAGCACTATATTCAAATGTTTATGTTAATAGATATGTGATGATGATGATGATGCCTTTATAATTTGGGTATACTTGTGGTTATGCTTCTTATGAGACAAATGTACATTAGAAAATACTCCTTGTAGGATCTTAGGATCGGAACCTAGTGTATGGATGTTGGGAGTCAAGAACGGGGTACTACGGATAATCGAGAATTTTTTAAGCCCGATTTTCAGGTTTGGGGCGTGACACCCACACACAATCTTAAAGAATCATCCTTATACAAGTAGATTATTCATAGCCTATTTCCTGTATGATTTCAATTAAATACCTCTTTCGTAGGCATGGAAGGTGGTTAGAGGGGGATTTGAATTGCGTGTGTTTCTAACCAAGGTGGAATCTAGGTGGGGCTCACTCTGATATTCTTGAAAATTCATTGTCTTTCAATTTTATAAGCTTATGTTAGGACATGTGCCTAAAAATAAAGTAAATTTATATTCAAGTGAATCACATGATAAATAAGAACAGAGATTGAATACCTACATTTAAACCTTCATGGGTATATAAGAGTTTAGGATTAACAAACTTTTACATTTTTTTCAGTTTATTTTAGTGGTAATGACTTTATAAACAACTTGGATGATATATGAGCATCACGAATCTAGATCATCTGCTTACCATTGATACAAATAAAAATTTCTCGTTTTCTTGCATTATGACTGCAAGTCCTAATCATCATTAACTTTGTCAGCATTACTTCATCAAACGTAGTATATAATAATGTAGACCAATCACATGGCAACAAACAAGAAAATCTTGCTTTGTTGGCAAGCATACTCAAACTCAAGCATCACAATGTATCTATTTCCATCTCCACTATCTCTTATAACATAGATTATTTGAGATTTGGATTTATCTCATTTTAAGAGTCATGTCCTAACACAATATGATAATATTAATAGACAAGGTGGATTTGTCACCAACATTATTCCAAGACCCATGTAACTTCTCCTTATAGGAAGTTGGGTAGGGCACATACAGCTTGAATTCATCAAAGAAGATAAGGATCACCTCTCATATGTTCTCTCTCTCTTTTCATTTATTTTTTTTTCATAGGATTATTTATGTTGTGGTGTCTGTTCAAATATATGTAAAATATTTTATCATGTTAATATAATTACAAGTAGCCTAATTTCACCTTTCTAAAAACAACTAAGAATATTTTTTACCTGATGAGAAATCACCAAGCACCATTAGGCTCAACCCAAAAGATAAATCAACATTTTCTTTCTTTCTTTTTTCTTTTAATACACACTCACACACCAGAGTCGCGTACGGCCACAATGGGTACTTGAACTCGTGACCTTGTATTGAAAATATTTTGAATCTAACATTAAGGCATGAGTAAGGACCTAGGTGTGTGTGAACACTAACCACGGCAATGTGTTGACCACAATGAATTTTGTGAGCTCCACAAGGAAATAGGATATGAATAATTTTTTATATTTTATTTATGAAGTTAAACTTATATGTATTTATGTGTGGATGAATGTGATGTGGATAAGATTGTTTTTGTTTGGATGGATGTAGTTTATGTTTGGATGGATGTACATAGTTTGTGTTTAAATGGATGTGAATGTGAATATAATGAAATATATTATAACAGGTGTATATCATGAAGAATATGATGAAATATATTGTAACAGGTGAATATCAGGAATTTTTGCTTGAATATTGAAAAAAAAAAAAAGAATGGACTTTTAACTACGAAATATTTCGCAAGTAAAAGTTTTTACCTACGAAAACTTTCATAGGTAAAAGATTCAACCATATTTTTACCTTCAAATAATTTTGTAGGCGAATGTTTTTACCTGTGAACAATTTCGTAAATATTTTTTACCTATGAAATATTTCGTAGGTAAAAGTTTTGTGAACATTTTTCCCTAAGAAAACATTAGTTGGTAAAAGTTTTGTCAAAATTTTTTAGGTAAAAGTTTCATGATCATTTTTACCTATGAAACAATTCATTGGTAAAAGATTTGTCAAAATTTTGTACCTACAAAAATTTTTGTAGGTAAAAGTTTCGTGAACATGTTTGCCTACAAAAATATTCGTCGGTAAAAGTTTTATCAAAATTTTTCACCTACGAAAAATTTCATCGGTAAAAGTCTTACTTTTGCCGCTAAAAGCCTTTACCCTTGGTGTTTTACCGACAAATTTAACGATGAAAATATTTGTCGGTAAAACCCATTACCTATAAAAAAAAATTAATATTTTAGTAACAAAAATTTTCATCCGTAAAAGTAGATAGTCTTGTAGTGAGGTTCACTCCATATAGGGTGAAGCCAGGGCCACACTTAATCTAGCTCCATTGTAATATTTTTGAGAAATCTGCCTAGTCCATCTATTTTTCCCAATAATGTTAAGAGATGGGCCCCAAAATTAGATATAAAACTCTACCAGGGCAACACCTTCAGTGTGTGTTATGCTTGAATATTATGCATATCGCACGCTGTACATACCTTTTTTTTTAGCTAATCTTAGGACGTGATCCTAAGACTTACGCAGAACCAGATCTACTGTAGAGCACCCCACTGAAAAAAAAAAAAAAAAAAAAAAGTTTAAATAGTAGTGAATGAGCGTTAAAAACTTATTATATCCACAAGTTTTGGATCAAGCTGATCTTTATATTTTTCCTTTACCCGGGTCTGGCTGACCTTATCAACAAGTTGGATGGAAAGTAAATATTAAGGACATCTTTACTGTGGGCCTTAGGATGTTTTTAACTGTGAGCGTTCAATTATCAATGTTTCTTTTAGTATGGTTTATGTGAGATCAGGATCTGCTTAACTATTGGCACCACATCCTAAAATGGATAAACAGCATGTGTATATGGTACCTTTTTAAGATAGCCCCACGGTAAGGGCAATATCTGTTACACGGGCGGGGTTTGTGTCCTACCCAGCAAGTCTCCATCTGAGAATGGGTAAAAGCTTTGAGTGGCCACCGTAATGTATGGTTCTTATCTACACAATTCACCCATTTTTCCCTATCATTTTAGGTTTTAAAAGAAAAAATGAGGCAGATCCAAAGTAGACCACACCACGTAAAGCAGCTGTAATAATGATTCTCATTGTTGAAACTTTTCTATTCCGGCTTAAAATTACTTGTAAAAATGGACGGATAGTGTAGATAAGACCCATACATCACATGGCCACTCAAAGCTCTCACCCGTTTCGAGTTCAAGACTGCCAGGTGGGATGCAATCCATGTCCCTCTACACGGATAAAATTTAATGGATAATTTTTTTTACCGTGGATTCGACCTTTCATTTACTACTCTTTTTTGGACCCGAACAAAACGTAGCTTATCAAATTAGACTTCTACTCTTACCGACAACCCAATAAATTTAGAATATGCCTCCCATTAATAGATAGCCACGTGATATCAATTTTAGATTCTCTACACGTCACAGGCAGAAAAATCCGAACGTTTCTACATTGTGATTGGTCCAGGATCACTGACGCAATTAAAATCAGATGACCCCTTATCCATTCAGTGCTCTTATTTCGTCGTCATTCTCACGTAATGAAATGATTCGTTACAGTCGATAGAACCAAAATAAGGTAGACTCGTTTCTCCATACCAACTGCTAAAGGAAAAGAAAGGATATATCCGAGCCATTCCTAGATCGGCGGAGTACATAAAAGCAATACTCATAACACAATCTCATCCATTGATTTTTGTGATAATCTATATCCGATCTCAACAAACAGCAAGTGATGAAAAGCTTAAATGATTTAATCAGATTATTATTCCGGGCCCACTAATTGGACATTTGATATTACTAGATCAACCTCCACGTGTCCCGTGAAGGTACGTTGAACCATCTCTAGGAGATGAATTCTATCCTTATCCCTCCAATGGAGACCACGTCCTTCCCCTGACGTGGCACTAGGGTTACCACCACGTCATCATCTGCATCAGCACCCAAGTCATCCAGAACGTCCGTGATTCCCAACCTAAAACACGTCTTCAGCTTCGTTTTCTTCTTGCCGTGCTTGTGCGGCACATTCACGAAGCTTCCAACGAACTCGGTCGAGCTAGGACCGGTCGAGTTTTCATCCTCGACGTTGATATAAACGTCGAACTTCACAAACGTGTCTCGTTCCAGTTCGATCTGATCGATAACCAGAACCTCTTCTTCATCCTCCTTTTCCTTCTTGCTACGAGACTTCTTCGACCTATCAACTCGGGTTTTGATGACCGAGTCAAGAGCTCGAGGGAACTCGCTCTTCTTCACGGCTGCTGTCGCAGCGGCTACCTTGGCTTTAACCGAAGTAGGGCGGGCATTAATCCAAGGGTTATCGACTGGTTGGTATGTGTATCTGAGATTTGTCGAATCCAGGCAGTCGCGAACCTTCACCCTCACGATCTGAGCGTTCTCGTCGTAGAAGAGGAAGGCCGAGTTTAACCAGTCCGAGTCGGTGAAGTCCTGCCGCTTTCCTCCCAACCCTTTCCATACATTCCACAACCTATCGACATTCGAGTGATGGGCGAAGAAGATAGGGTCGCGGGCCGCCGAGTAGAAGTTGCCCATGTTTTCTGTGTTAGGCTGGGTGCGGTCGCCAGTCCACAGGTGGACTGGTCCGTGTGGGACGTTCTCCAAGGTACCGGCCCCAGGGTCAGGAGCGTCCCCGGCCCTGTAGGTAGAACCCATGAAGAGCTGGGCTGTCTTGGCACCGACCACCTGTCGGTACATGATATTGAGGTTGTCAGCTATCCGTTGCTCATCGGTGTTGGTGGGATCTGTTAAGTCGTAGTTGAGGTCTATCACCGTCGGTGGCTGGTGCTTGGCGTCACGGAGCTTGTCGTAGAGGGGCGAGTTCGAGTCAGCGTAAATGGCAGGAAGTTTCATGCCTTTGGGAGTGTCCCAGTTCCAGAATGGAAGAGCGAATGTGCTGTCGCCGATCAACTTGCCGAGTATCTTCTCGAAGAAGTAGAGATAGTAGCGGTGCCATGGGAGGAATAGCCAGGAGAAGTGCACCTGAAAAACAGACATACCACTGTTATGACCATGTATAACAGCATTTCATAATGGCGGTTATCCATTACTAAGAAATAACGGCTATATATATATATATATATATATATATATATATATATGTGTGTGTGTGTGTGTGTGGGGGGGGGGAAATGGTACTATGAGGTCGAGCTGTGTCGGCCCCACCGTGATGTATGTGGAACATCAACACCGTGCATTTGATGGGTATCCTTTAGGTTCTGGGATATCTCAAAAATCAGCCGTGTACAGAACTCAAGTGGGGCATACCATCTAAAACCATGTGAAGGCATGTCTAAAACATATAAAAGCACATGGTGGGGCTCACCTGATTTTTGGATGCGGTTGTAAGTTGGTCTGACCCCTCATCCGAGTGGGACACACGCAATAGATGGGCTGGATTTGTCAACCACATCTCAGTGACCCAATAAATGATTATGAATGTTTTAATGGGAGGGTAACCATCTCTCTCTCTCTCTCTCTCTCTCTCTATATATATATATATATATATATATATATATATATCAGATAAAATAGTAGAGAACGGTGGTTCTGTTAGGAATGGGCGTTATGATGTTTTCCAGGACATGACCTGAAGCTCCAAGTTCGGAAAGCCGATCTGATCGTAGGCGCCATCGCAGTAGGCGCAGTGCACGTTAGCCTGCTGCGTAAAATTCCGTGGGTCATCGGAGGGTAGAGCCTTCATGAGTGCAATGGCTTTCTTGTACTTGTCTACATACCCACTGTCCACCAAATGGGCCGCAGGCCGAGTGCGCATGGGTGTTGAAGGGGATGGAAGCTTGAAGTCTATGATCTTCTGTTCAAAGGGCGGGCAACAATTCGTCGGGGTTGCACCAGTCGGTAGATCTGCGGGCCCACACTTGGATAAGTCGGGCGGAGATATTGGAGCTCCGATAGCTGTTGGTAGGGGACCGAGGCCAGTGGCGGTGTACAAGCCTCCAATGCCGATGAGCATGTTTCTCCTGTCGATATTTCCCGACGCTCCTTCTCTATGGTTTTCATCTCTGATAGCATTGCATGATGTAATGTTTGGAAGGCAGCTACGAAGGTGTCTCTTAATGCCGATGGAAGCCGGAAATATACGGTGCTTCCATCGCTGGTGGTGGAAGGAGGGAGAAGAGTTGAGTTGGATGGTGTTGAGGAGAGACGCCATTGCTGTGTTGCTGTGAATTGTTGTTCTGATGTATTTATAATGAAAATGGAGGGTGCAAATGCGGCACGTGAAAAAGGTTTGGAGAGAGACGTACGTGCGCGGATTTCATACCGAGAGGGGGTTTAGGTGCAGACGTGGCCTCACAAAAAAATGATACGATCCTGACTGTGTGGACAGCCTTGATGTGCGGATATTCTGTGTTGACAAACAAAAATTCAGTGGACCTCTCATTGGTCTACGTCATCGGCCAGCTCACAAAACACGCCCATCTGGATGAATTATTTGCTGCACTGGACTATCGTCATCGCCTAGCTCACAAAACACACTCATTTTCGATGGATTATTTTCTCTCCCACGAATGAATTGCTTGCTGCACAACCAAACTTTTACCGTGTGCAATTTCTCTGGCCTGAACATAATATATTTGTTAGATCCACACCATCCATCAAGTTTTTTAGGTTATTCCAATATATGAGCTCAAAATTGAGTCACTTCCAAAGCTCAAGTGGATCACACCCCAGAAAGCAGCGAGGACCAATGATTGATCATATTCATGTAAATCCCGTGAGAGATCCGTTCTAGATTTATGCCGAGGTCACAACAGAGTTTTAGGCTTAAGAAGGTGATTCCCTAAGTTAAAGTCGGATGTAATAATAAGGGAGGAAATTATAATTTATTAAGTGTGTGGTTTCTGCTGTCCATTCCTGTTTAACAAGTCCGTGGATGGATGTTTACATTTTATCTGCCATTCAAGCTATCACATGACACACATATACATACACCAGGATATATGTAGCATCTAAACTTAGTTTCTAAGTTGCATTACAATCAACAATAAATGCTGTGTATAAAGTTTCTTTGAACCTGAGTTAGAAACTTTATATATAGCATTTATGTATTACAATCAAGGATAAACTTGGTTTCTAAGTTTTACGGATCTACCAATTATATAAGTATACAGGGGAATATAAACCACATCTCACATTAGTTTTAAGGAAAGCGTCTCCCTGAAACCATTACGTCACACTCTGAAAATTGAATACAAAGTGTTCACTCTCAAACTCAAGTTTTGATCCATAACTCATACACTATTATAAATAATTTCACTTATCATACATTTTATAAGAAGCATACTTTCATATATTATATGTTCTCACTGATATTAAACATTCAAACATCCACATAGGTTATATGAACTCATACCCTTCCATTATTACAACAATCACATTCTCAAATTACCTCACTAATTTTGAAATTCAACTACATGCATCTATCCATTTGGGATTTTATTCATTCATAAATAATTATCATTACTTAGGATTTGATGTCCTAACACAATTCAGCTTAAGATCTTTTAATTTGAATATTTCTAAACTAATATGATTGCATTTCTCAAAGTTAATCTCCAACAACACGAGTTCTCACACCGAATCATTCTGTTTTCTTCAAAACTTTCCCATATATTAAAATGCAATGGACGTAGGGTTAATCAACCCTGTTCATTGGTTAGATCTTGGTTTTTTAGATTGAAGATTTAGAAAATTAAAAAAATAAAATGTAGAAAACTTATTGGCAGAGTTTTCTCCTTTGCAGGGCTACTCTCATTGTATGTACACGTGTGTTAGAAATCAATCCTTGACCTTACCTTCTAGCAAGACTATCTCTATCATTGAGATAAGTCCTTGGGGGTTTTTTTTTTTTTTTCCTTATAAATCACAAATTTAAATTCTTAATTCAAATACTCTGAAATCTTATGTAACTGAAAATCAGGGCCATTACATCACTAGTGAGGAACATGTTACATGTGCTGAGACTAGGACATAAGTACGCGCCGAAGCGTGTGGCACACACATTTTCACGTGGATAATTTTCTAAAAAGCCTGGGGCAATTTTCACCGGTGAGTTTCAAACTGTCCTATGCCACTCTCCCGACTCATACCCATTATGTGTCAACAGCCATCCGGACCCAGAAGCTGAGATAGTCCGATGATTTGTCCATGTTATTTCACTATTGTAAATATGCTATTATCTCATAATCAAGCTTCTCTGATGGTCCTAGCTTTCGATTTTTAGAGTTGAGTGCAAGCTGTTGAATTTTTCTTTTCATTGGTCTAAATTTTCTGCAATGGTCAGGATCATCTACTCAACCTGCTCCTCAGAATGGCCTATTAACATATATCCCAAATTAGTAGGGATGGTTCCGATCAGTAAGACTTCTCAGCATATAGACGTCAGTGAATGAGGACTATTGTTGGTTCGAATTACACTTGCATGTGAATTTTATTTATTTATTTATTCAAGGGACTTGCATATGAGTTAGTTGGAAGTTATTGAGAGATGGGACTTGCACCTAACCCGGGGAGAGGAGCAGGTGCCCCACCGTACGTCCTCGCCATACACGGTGCAGCCCTTACAGCAGGGCCCAACTTGATGTATGTATGGTATATCCACACCATTCATTCATTTTTCCAGCTTCTGTTAAGGCATTAGCCCAAAAATGAAGCAAATAAAAATCTCATGCGGTGGTGATTGTCCATTAAAAACTTCTCATGGACACAAAAGTTTTGTATCCACATCTGTGTGACCTTATCAACAGGTTAGAGAGCAAATAAACATTACAGTGGGCATTACGGTGGGCCTCAGAAAGTTTTTAACTGTGAACGTTTAATCACCACTTCTTACTATGGTGTGGTCCACTTGAGATTTGGATGCTTTTATTTTGGACTTATACTAAAACATGAGCTGGCAAAAACTGGTGGACGGCATGGATATAAAATCACACATCAAGGTGGGCTCTATGGTCAGAGAACATAGTGTCGGTTGACGCTGGGCGCACCTAATCCGCTCCCGAGTTGTTTGATTTAGATTGGGTGGTGACCCTGCACCACACAGCTGACTGTTGGAAAAGATATGTGGCCAGACCATGACGTATTTGTTTATTTATTTATTTATTTCATATTATTAATTCATTTCTTCAGCTCATTTTTGGGCATTAGCTGATAATTGAGGTAGATTGCACACTCAAGTGGACCTCACCACACACCACACGAAACAGTAGAGATTGAATGCCTACCAATGAAAATTAATTAAGGCCTTCACAATGATGTTTATTTGCCAACGAACCTGTTATTAATCTTCACCTTTTCTTACGTGATCTTTTCCACCAAACAGCTGGGTGGCTAGGGTCACTTTCCAATCCAAAAGTTTTGGATCCACATCTGTGTGACCTTATCACCAGGTTGGATAGAAAATAAACATTATATTGGGCATTAGCGTGGGCCTCGGGAAGTTTTTAATGGTGAATGTTTAATCACCACTTTTTACTATGGTGTGGTCCACTTGAGATTTGGATGCTTTTATTTTGGACTTATACTAAAAAATGACCTAGAAAAAACTGATGGACGTATGGCATGGATATATATAATCACACATCAAGGTGGCCTCTATGGTCAGAGCACATGGTATCGGCTGAGGCTGGGCACACCTAATTTGCTCCCCACTGGTTTGACTCAGATTGGGAGGTGAACCCCGCGCCACCCAGCTGGCTGTTGAAAAAGATTTGTGAGCCACACCATGAGGTATCTGTTTATTTATTTATTTATTTTACATAATTAATTATTTTTTCAGCTCATTTTAGGACATTAGCTGAAAATTGAGGTAGATCCCAAGCTCAAGTGGATCTCACCACACCACACAAAACAGTAGAGATTAAATGCCTACCAAATAAAATTAATTAAGGCCTTCACAATGATGTTTGTTTGCCAACCAACCTGTTCATTAATCTTCACCTTTTCTTACGTGATCTTTTCCACCAAACAGCTAGGTGGCAAGGGTCACTTCCCAGTCCAAAAGTTTTGGATCCACATCTGTGTGACCTTATCAACAGGTTGGATAGCAAATAAATATTATAGTGGGCATTATCGCGGGCCACGGGAAGTTTTTAATGGTGAACGTTTAATCACCACTTTTTACTATGGTGTGGTCCACTTGAGATTTGGATGCTTTTATTTTGGACTTATACTAAAAAAATGACCTACAAAAAACTGATGGATGTATGGCATGGATATATATATATATATATATATATATATATATATATATATATATATATATATATATATATATATATATATATATATATATAATCACACATCAAGGTGGCCTCTATGGTCAGAGTACATGGTGTCGGCTGAGGCTGGGCACACCTAATTTACTCCCCACTAGTTTGACTTAGATTGGGAGGTGACCACCTGCCCCACCCAGCTGGCTGTTGGAAAAGATTTGTGAGCCAGACCATGACGTATCTGTTTATTTATTTTACATAATTAATTATTTTTTTCATCTCATTTGAGGGCATTAGCTGCAAATTAAGGTAGATCCCAAGCTCAAGTGGATCTCACCACACGGCACACGAAACAGTAGAGATTGAATGCCTGTTGAGACTCAAATATTGCATAATTTTCCTTATTTACATCTTGGTTTTATGAACATGAATCAGCTTAATGTTCTATTTTACTCATGTATGTGTTGCAAGGTGAATTTAAGAGCTTTGATTGAAAAGGGGTAGTAAAAAGCATGGATTTGATGCTCAAGAATCACCAAGGCAAGGGATGGATCTTACGAGACCAAGATTGAAGAATTCATATGCCAAAGATCAAAGAAAACCAAGTGAAGAATGAAGAAAATCGAAGATTTGAAGTAAAAAAATTCTGAAATCGTCCTGAAAAAGTGTATTCTGAAGCTCTAAGATCTATTTTGAAAAATTACGTAGCAGGAAATCTATTTTAAACAAACTGTGCAGCGATAAGTCTATTTTGAAAAACTACGTATATTTGAGGCAGTTTCTAGGGTTTTTTAACTTTGTATAGAAATTGGATTCTCTACTTATAAATAGGGCTTCCTAAGGCATTCCTAAACATCATTGAAGGGATCCCAAAGCAAAATTAGGTTTTTAAAGAGTTTTTAATTTTATAAGAGTTTTACAAGTTTTTTTTTTTAGATCTTTTCTATTTGCATTTATTTTTTTCTTCTTCTTTTTTTTTCTTATTTTAATTATATTTTTCTAAGTTCACATGGGTTTAATAATTCTTTAAGATTATAATGATTGATTGTTTTAATGGTGAAAAGAATGGTGTATGCATTTATCTATTATTTAAGTTTTATTTTTTATCCTCTTGTGAGATACATATGTTTTCATCATATGAGATCCACATTGATGGATAGGCTTACCCTAGATCAATCAGATTTCCTAAATAGGAGAAGTTCTTAACCTATTATATTTCTTTGATTTTCATTATCTCATTGATATTAAATTCTTAAAATCACTGACACTTGGGAATATATATCAATGATGTAAATTCATGATTTTTTAATATTTTATATCACTTATTAAAATAATTAAACTATTTTATTTTTCGATTAGGTTGGCCATAGTGCTCAGATCCTAGTTGTGTTATCCAAGTCATCATGATTTTGGAACATTAACCTATGTGTGGATCTTTAAAGCTTGGGTGTTATTTTATTCAGTTGAATTACATCCATTCAAAAATCTCAAAATCAAATCATCAGTTTAGTTTTTATTACTTAGTTTGTTTTGCATTTGATTCTTCCTTCTCACAATTCATCTCCATGTGGGATCGACCCTGTATTCACGGGATACTACTTACGAACCTCTGCGCTTGGAGGCAAGCAATCAAGTTTTTGGCGCCGTTGCAGGGGAGAGACTGAGTTAGATTAGATCTATACAAGATAGCTAAGGTAAGTTCTTTTCTAAGGTAAGTTCTCTTCTAAACCCTCCAAATTTTCTACAGATTTTCTTTTTTCCTTTGAAAGTAAATTCAGTTGAATCTTTTAAGCACTAACTATGACATAAGGTTGCCCTGCTTGGGATTTTATAACCTAAGTGTTATGGTTGTCCTACAGTTGTTGTTTGATCACAAAGATTATCCGCTAAATCTATTTTTCTAATTAGTATATTTTAATTTGTGCATTAGTTTTACTTTTATTGATTTATTTTTTTAATTTTTACTTCGTGGACTGAACCCTCATAGTCGGCCCTACCGACTAAACCCTCATAGTCGGCCCTACCTTCTGGGTTGTTGATTTATTTTTACTTTATGGACTGAACCCTCATGGTCGGCCCTCACACCTAGGTTGTTGATTTATTTTTACTTTGTGGACTGAACCCTCATAGTCGGCCCTGCTGTCTGGGTTGTTGATTTATTTTACTTTGTGGATTGAACCCTCATGGCCGGCCCTGCCACCTGGGTTGTTGATTTATTTTTCTTTGTGGATTGAACCCTCATGGTCGGCCCTGCCGCCTGGGTTGTTGGTTAAGTTTTTATTTTTATTTTAAGTATCATACTTGCTATTTGAATTAGTGGTATTTGTTGTGTGGTGTGGATGGTTTATGTCCCGTTGGAGTAGGGATTAAAACAATCGATTCTCTTCCGAAGGTGGACTAGTTCCAGGCCTTGATCATTCACTTAGAAGAGGCACTCAACATTACTTGGATTCCATGGCAGACCCAGTTGATAATCAAAATCTATCAGATCCAACTATAAATCAAAACAAAGAAAATCAACCTGATCCTCCTCTTGAGGATGAAAATCAAGTTCATAGGAATGAGTTAAACCAACCACAGACTTTACATGAACATCTACACCATGAGAGATTAACTTTACCATCTTGCATAGTGTTCCCTACTCATACAGGGAACATTGATTTTAAACCAGGTGTGATTCAATTAATTCCTAAATTTCATGGCTTGGATTCTAAAAGCCCCTACTTGCACCTCAAGTACTTTGAGGAGGTATTTACAACATTACAAGTAAACAATGGCAATAGGGATGTACTTAAGCTTAGGTTATTCTCATTTTCTCTAAAGGATCGGGCCAAAGCATGACTCAACTCTCTAAGACCTAATACTATCACTACATGGAAAGCCTTAAGTAGAGAGTTTTTGAAAAAGTTCTTTTCCGAGCACAAAACAAATGCACTAAAATAAGAAATCATGTCATTCTCCCAAAAGGGGAATGAACCGTTTTTTCAAGCTTGGAAGCACTTCAAAGACCTTCTAATTACTTGTCCACATCATAGTTATGAACCATGGCACGTGATTGATGCGTTCCGAAAGGGGCTCACCATGGATACTCGTCAATTCATATAGATGATGTGTGGTGGAACCTTCTTGACAAGGATCATAATGAAGCTTGGGATTTTCTAGATATATTAGCAGAGAATACGTAAACATGGGATGTCTCTACTAAACCAAACCAAACTAGACTCATTTCTAGAGAGAAAGCGGGGATGTATGCCCTAAGAGAGGAAGACAACCTTAATGCAAACTTCTCTGCATTGGCTAAAAAGGTCGAAGCCTTAGAAATTATGAAGGTTGATATGGTTAAAGCAAACACTTTCTTAGATAATTTTTGTAGCATTTGTGGTGGTACAGACCATGATACAAAGGATTGTCCAATAATGTAAGACCCGTATCCTAGCCCATACCGTTTCATAGGCTTCTGCGGTCCTCCCTGTCGAATTTCGGCAACCTTTGACTTTTATCCGATGTTTGCACGCGATCCTAAGCAGAGTCCTATTAACCTGAGTCAACTCAACCCGAGATTTGTAACCTTGTGACTGTGTCATCACTGTGGTTCCAATATCGTGTCTCACGAGCAGAGGCGATACCCGGGCTAGGAGATGTGGGCCCGCATTCAGTTCAAGAAAAAACACCGCACATTGCAATCCCTAGAGAATCCATCACATCAATCAGTTCACTTGTCAAAATACACCCCTTATGCTATCCCATCCCCAAGTACAAAAGCAACCCTTAAAAGTCAACTCTCTCCCTTACACAAGTATACCCATCCATCCCTCTCTCCCATCACCCCTCTCTCTCATTCTCTCTCTCCATTTTTTAAACAACACCCATGAGTGTCCAACGTCCATGGCTTCCATGGGAGAGAAGTTAGTGTGGCCCACCTTCCTACCACCCAATCCCACAATCCAAAGTCCATCTCAACTGTTGAAGTTCGTCCATTGGAGCTCTAGAATGCTTTGGCGGAAGGAGGAGAAGATCATAGGTGGATGTTCATATATTAGATTTTGATCGATTGAGGGCCCACTTGTGATGGGACCCATCTTGATGTATGCATTATAGAGGGAGGGCTCATAGTGGTGGAGCCCTCTCTCTCTCTCTCTCTCTCTCTCTCTCTCTCTCTCTCTCTCTCTCTCTCTCTCTCTCTCTCTCTCTCTCTCTCGTGTGATAGTGTGTGGCCCACTTAATCTAGACCATCTGTTCATGGGGTCCACCTTAACTGCCTATTCGTTGGGACAGGCCTGAATGAAGAAAACTACAAATATCAAGTTGATCCAAAGCTTTGGTGGGCCACCACATGGACCCACCATAATGTTCATGTTGAAATCCACCCTGGAGGACCCCACCTTGATGTAAATGATTTATATCCTCACCGTCTAGCCACTACCTGTCCATTGCATGGCCAGGATGGGATGAGATCAGTCGGGCCTGCTACTATCCATCAGCAGCCACTGATGAAGGCAAACACAAATACCAGCTTGTTTCAAGCACTAGTGGGCCACGGTAGTGTGGACCCTATCTGGAAGACGTGGTGTACCCATACTGTCCATCTACTAGGGACGGTGGGTACCACTATTATCTGTTGTCGGCAGGTTAGGTGGCCCCACCACGATGTATGTGTTGAATCAGGACTGTCCGTGCGTCCATTGCAGTGGGGCCAGCATGATGTATATGTTATATTCATACCGTCCATTTGTACTGGACGCTGCCACCCAGATGGTTTCACACACCCACACATACATGTATAAATAAATGCATTATATATTATATATTATAATATATTATATTATATAATATATGTTGTGGTGGGCCACTGCTACGTGTGGACCCACCATGGTTTCATGCACTATATCTGCACCCTCCAGAGCACCCTAGGGTCTGGACAGTGGCCCTTTTTGTAATTCATATACAATATGTATATTATAATATAATATAATATATTATATTATATTATATGATAATATATTATTATACTATATAATATATGTATAGTGGGCCCCACCATGATGTATGGCCCTATCTGCATCGTCTAGTTGTTGGACAGTGTAGCAAGCATGACAGCAACAGCCATGTCGTTCATCCATTTTATATGAATGGATGGTCTGATGTGGGTGTTTCACCCATGATGTCCATCCTACGGACGATGGTGCCCACCGTGCTGGCGTGCTATAGCCAGTACCGTCCACTGCCCAGGGATGTGGACCCCCACCATTGAGGTCTATGTTATATCAGACCATCCATTCATATAACGAGCTCGCCTTAGGCTTTTGAGGGATATGCAGTAGATTTAGATTTTCTAGTGGGCCATGTATGTGGACCTCCACACTGATGTATGTGTTACATCCAACCGTCTATCCATTTGGCTAGCTTGTCTCAAGCTTGAGACCGAAAATGAGACAGACCCAATTATCAAGTGGACCACACTGCAGAAGATAGTGGTGTTGAATGTCTACCATTGAAACCCCATTTTGGGTTATAGAAGTTTTAAACCAATATAATATTTGTGTTCCTCTAAGATTAGGTCTTTGTGACCTTATGAATAGACTGGATGGGAAATAAATGTTATGGTGGGCCCACTGGAATTTAATGGTGAAAATCCTTATCACCACTATTGTTTGTAGTATGGTCCAGATGATCTTTTGATATGATTCATTTGTTTGGATAAGGCTCTAAAAATGATCTCTATAGATGGACGAATGGTGTAGTTGTTGTAGCCCATTTGATACGGCCCATTAGATGTATTTGGGGCTCATGGGTTGAGGCCCATTATAATGTATTTAGGGCCCATGGATTGAGGCCCATTGTGATATATTTGGTGACCAAGGGTTGAGGCCCATTGTAATGTATTTGGAGCCTATAGGTTAAGGCCCATTGTGATATAATTGGGGTCCATGGGTTAAGGCCCATTGTGATGTATTTGGAGCCCATGGGTAGAGGCCCATTGTGATATATTTAAGGCCCATGGGATGTGGCCCTTTGTGATGTATATTAGGCCCATGTTATAAGTGCACCTACGAATGCCCTGGTTTGCCAATTAGCGTGTGCGTTGAGTCAATCGGACTACAGAGCCTCACAAGAAGAACAATTCAAGCATCTGCCTTAACCAAATGTGTGGAAGCTCGTCATAGGTAAATCATAGCCTCACATCCCATGTCTCAAAACACCAGGTGATTAAAACCCTTAAAAATAACTTAAAACATATGAGTTTTTTTTAGGGTAAGTAAACTTTTTCAAAAATCAGAAAAAAATTTAAGTTTGCTTGCCCTATCGATTATATCGATACACATTTCGATATGATCGACCTGCTCTGTCGATGTCCTCGACACTTGATCGATACTATCGATAAGAGGACTAAAAGTGTCCAGCAACCGCATACTCATCTAGACAGATTTATCGATATATCTATACACCTATCGATAGAATCGATATTCAAACATCGAGCACATCGGAAGTGGCTTGATAATATCGACAGACAGATTTTCGGCGCCCCTGTTTCCTTAAAGAAAATAACTATGAGCTTCAATAATCGATGCCCCTTCCGATTAATCTGAATTCAAATATCGATCATATCGGAAAGCCATCGATCATATCGATAGTGGGCGCATTTTTCTTCCAACAAATATTTTAGGATGTTTTTAACTCTGATCGAGGGCCACTCGAGGAAATTGATATTCTTATATCGATGCTATCGAGCCCTGATCGATTGGATCGAGACTGGACATAAACTGTTCAGCGAGCTTATAGGTAAATCTATGCGATTTATCGATCCCATCGACACGGCCTCGATATTATTGATATTCAAATTCCGATGACATCGGTTGACCCTCGATCATATCTTAAAAATCTAAAATATTTCAAGGCTCGTCTCTCTCATTTTTTAAATGTCGATAGATCGATCCCAGTATCGATAGAATCGGAGTTCGAAATCCGATAACATTAACAGCATTATCGATCCAATCGACCAGCTGGCAATAGGTTTCAAAAGTGTATAACATTTGAGTTTGTGTTATCGAACGGACAGTCGATCCCATCGAGAGTATACGATCGATGATATCTACCCTGCTCGATGATATCGAACGCTGTCATAAATGTGACCGTTTTATATCCATTAGAACCTTTTGCCTATATAAAGAGAGACTTGTCCATATTGCTGGTAGAGAAAGAAGAGAGTGCTTTTGTGTGTTTTACTTTTAGATCATATACCCAAAGCTCTTTCTCTCACGGGAGTTCATCTTCCAATTCACTCTCATTCATTGACATTCAATAGAGTGGATTGGGAAATGAACTTCCGCATTCAAGGATCCTTTAGCAATTATCTTAATAGTGTATCATTAAGCTGGGATGCCTTGAATGAATAAGTGACAGGAAACACTCTATCTTCCTTATAGAAAAATTCTAAGAGAGTGGATTTTCATCCTAACCTTGACCCAACCCGAAGCCAAGTACTGGTACATCTTATATGTTACAGATCAAGGGAGCTGAAGATTCTTCAACAACAAGGAGGAGATCTTCATCATTGCACTGAACGGGACTCATCAACTTATCTGTAAGTATCTAGGGTCCAGAGGACACTTGTAATCATTCTTTTCTAGGATTGGGTCTTAAGTATTTCTCACCCTTTGAAGTCCTCATAAGAGGCCTCCGGCGGGAGTGTACGCTGTGGGTGCGTTGTATGGACCCTTGCTCTGTGGAGAGCATAAACATGTGGGTGCATTGTGTGGACCCTTACTCTGTGTGGGCATAAACATTTGGTTAGGAGTGCACCAATAAAACTTCAAGGTTAGAGGTGAACCGCGTTGTGTGGACCCTTGCTCTGTGTGGGCATAAACATCTAGTTAGGAGTGCACCAGTAAAACTTCAGGGTTAGAGGTGAACTGAGTCAAAACCTCCATGTAAAGGTTGAAGGTGAACCTGATTTAAAACCTTAGGTTTGAGGTGAACCCTGGGAAACCTCCGTAGTGAAATCCGGTACACTCATGGGTTGAGTGCGACAGCCGAGAGTGGAGTAGACAAGTAGTCGAACCACTATAAAAATGACTATGTTTGCAATTGATTTGTTTGTGTGATTTGCTTGAATTATTTCAATATCTGAATATATGATATCACACCTCACACACATACACAGTCATATTCAACATAAACTAGGTTCTATATTACTATCTTCTGAATAGTTTGTGATTGGATCCTTTACTAGGCTTGGAAGCCAGTAGAGTTACATTTGAGTAATCTTGTTAATTGTATATCTGATAGGATTAGTGTAATAGGATTTTTAAATACACTGTAAAACCTTAAAAAGTCCTATTCACCCCCCTCTAGGACGTATTGGCATATTCCTACTTCATCTCAAGTGGTCTTCACCGTTATTTCAATAATCTCTCCACAGATCAGGTAATATCCTTCCAAAAACGTCAGAGTTCTTTTTGGACATTTTCAGTTTGTCAGGTGATTTGTCATTTTTTCCAAAATTCTTTAAAAAGGTCTATTGGTCCACATGGAAAAAGACAAAGGTGTAACATCTGGTCCGAGGGAGTCTTCAAGAACTACCCGACAAAAACTCCTCGCCTCAAGAGAAAGGGCGAGGGTCCTGAACCGTGGGACCCCCACACAGCAAAGATCATGACAAACCTCACATGGTGGGTCCCAAACCGAATTTCCTGCACCTCCTCAACCAGCACCACCTCCTCCGGTTATCCAATGACTAGCAAAATACACCGGTAGGAAGCTAATCCATGAGAGAAAAGTCAACAGGGGTTATTTGGCACCTTAGAATCTGGAACCCCTGTTCGCTGCAATCGGCTGGCTGCCCATCCTAGATTTTGGAGGGCCTTGTCAACTCGAACAAACACGCAACTTCCTTGCAGCATGTCACTCTCCGGTATCTGACCCTCCTTCATTCATGATCTCTCTGGATGGTGATGATGCATTTATCACTCCTGCCACAATGGCTCACATTCTTAATCTACAGATGGCTCCAGAAAGCCTCCCAAATTTGGATCTCGATCTTCCTGATGTCCGATCCATGATAACCAAGTACCTATGCCATAATAGAGATATTCCCTGGCATCAAGGGAATGCCTTAAAATTCAGGTACATGGAACCCCGCTTTCAGGTTATGCATGTGATCTTCACTACAAATTTGTATCCAAGAAGTACGAATCGATTAGATCTCACGAGTCTTATGGTCATGATAGTATACTTCCAACACTGCTTGTCAATCAGTTGGTAAATGTTATACATATATCCAGAGATCTACACTTGCCGTATCCCTAGATCATAAGCAGACTATGTCAAAGCATTGGTTTTCCACCTACAACTGATCCTGTACTTTTACTTAAGATCTTTAATATCAAGAACATTCGTAAAATGGATCTGATCTACCACGAGTACAAGGAAGGAGGCATTCAAGAAGAAGGAGCCGAAGGTGATGGTGACCCTCACACGGAGGAAACTGAGATGGAAGGAAGTGAATCTGCTAGACCCGATCCTGTCAATACCTGGACATACTAAATGATACAAGCTGGATAGGATCGGAGCAATTCAGCGGGACATTCACTTAGTGCTAGAAAGACTTACAATCTTAGAAAGGAGTACAACAGTAAAACTTCAGGGTTAGAGGTGAACCGAGTAAAAACCTCCATGTAAAGGTTGAAGGTGAACCTGATTTAAAACCTTAAGTTTGAGGTGAACCCTAGGAAACCTCCGTAGTGAAATCCGGTACACTCATGGGTTGAGTGAGACAGTCGGGAGTGGAGTAGACAAGTAGTCGAACCACTATAAAAATGACTGTGTTTGCGATTGATTTGTTTATGTGATTTTCTTGAATTATTTCAATATCTGAATATCTGATATCACACCTCACACACATACACAGTCATATCCAGCATGAACTAGGTTCTATATTACTATCTTCTGAATAGTTTGTCATTAGATCCTCTATTAGGCTTGGAAGCCAGTAGAGTTACATTTGAGTAATCCTGTTAATTGTATATCTGATAGGATTAGTGTAATAGGATTTTTAAATATACTATAAAACCTTAAAAAGTCCTATTCACCCCCCCTCTAGGATGTATTGGCATATTCCTACTTTATCTCAAGCGGTCTTCACCGCTATTTCAATAATCTCTCCGCAAATCGGGTAATATCCTTCCAAAAATGTCAGAGTTCTTTTTGGACATTTTCGGTTTGTCAGGTGATTTGTCATTTTTCTCAAAATTCTTCAAAAAGGCCTATTGGTCCACATGGAAAAAGACAAAGGTGTAGCATCTGGTCCGGGTGAGTTTTCAAGAACTACCCAACAAAAAGTTCTCACCTCAAGAGAAAGGGCGAGGGTCCCGGACCATGGGACCCCCGCATGGTAAAGATCACGACAAACCTCATATGGTGGGTCTCAAACCAAATTTCCCGCACCTCCTCAACCAGCACCACCTCCTCCGGTTATCCAACGACTAGAAAAATACACCGGTAGGAAGCTAATCCATGAGAAAAAAGTTGATAGGGGTTGTTTGGCACCTTACAATCTGAAACCCCTGTTCGCTGCAATTAGCTAGTTGCCCATCCTAGATTTCGGAGGGCCTTGTCAACTCGAACAAACACATAACTTCCTTGCAGCATGTCACTCTCTGGTATCTAACCCTCCTTCGTTCATGGTCTCTCTGGATGGTGATGATGCGTTTATCACTCCTGCCACAATGGCTCACATTCCCAATCTACAGATGGCTCCAAAAGGCCTCCCAAATTTGGATCTCGATCTTTCTAATGTCTGATCTATGATAACCAAGTATTTATGTCATAATAGAGATATTCCCTGGCATCAAGGGAATGCCTTAAAATCCAGGTACATGGAACCCCACATTCGGGTTATGCATGGGATCTTCACTACAAATTTATATCCAAGAAGTACGAATCGATCAGATCTCACGAGTCTTATGGTCATGATAGTATACTCTGTTGCGAATGGGACAAAGATTTTCCTTCCAACACTGCTTGTCAATCAGTTGGTAAATGTTATACATACATCCAGAGATCTGCACTTGTCGTATCCCTGGATCATAAGAAGAATATGTCAAAGCATTGGTTTTTCACCTACAAATGATCCTGTACTTTCACTTAAAATCTTTAATATCAAGAACATTCACAAAATGGATCTGATCTACCACGAATACAAGGAAGGAGGCATTCAAGAAGAAGGAGCCGAAGGTGTTGGTGACCCTCACACGGAGAAAACTGAGATGGAAGGAGGTGAATCCGCTAGACTCGATCCTGTCAATACTTGGACATACCAAACGATACAAGTTGGATAGGATCGGAGCAATTCAGCGGGACATTCACCTAGTGCAAGAAAGACTTACAGTCTTAGAAAGGAGTGCACCAGTAAAACTTCAAGGTTAGAGGTGAACTGAGTAGAAACTTTCGTGTAAAGGTTGAAGGCGAAACTTATTTAAAACCTTAGGTTTGAGGTAAACCCTGAAAAACCTCCGTAGTGAAATCCGGTACACTCATGGGTTGAGTGCGACAGCCGGGAGTGGAATAGACAAGTAGTTGAACCACTATAAAAATGACTATGTTTGTGATTGATTTGTTTGTATGATTTACTTGAATTATTTTAATATCTGAATATCTGATATTACACCTTACACACGTACATAGTCATATCCAGCATGAACTATGTTCTATATTACTATCTTCTAAATAGTTTGTTATTGGATCCTCTACTAAGCTTGGAAGCCAGTAGAGTTACATTTGAGTAATCTTGTTACTTGTATATCTAATAGGATTAGTATAATAGGATTTTTAAATATACTATAAAACCTTAAAAAGTCCTTTTCACCCCCCTCTAGGACGTATTGGCATATTCCTACTTCATCTCAAGCGGTCTTCACCGCTATTTCACATGTTAGAGGCCCAATGTGATGTATATGTGGCCCATGTCATGCAGCCCATTGAGATGTCTATTAGGCCCATGTCATACAGCCCATTGTGATGCATATACAACCCATTGGTGCGGCCCACTTATTATATAAGAGGCCCATTGGTGCAGCCCATTAATGTAGCTCACTTGATGCATATGAGACCTATGTGTAAGGCCCACATGTTATGTATTTGAGGCCTATGAACAGGGCCTACTTGTTGTGTATATGAGGCTCATTAATGCGGGCCACCTATTGTATTTGAGGCCCATGGGTTGCGGCCCATTATGATGTACTGAGGCCCATGGGTCGTGGCCCATTGAGATGTATACTTGACCCACATGTCGTGGCCCATTGTGATGTTTTTGTAGCCCATCTAATGAGGCCCATTATGATGTTCATTAGGCCCTTGTGCGAGGCCATAGATCCACTATATGTTTGGCTTTGGCTCCATATGGGCCACTCCTTGGAGGCAATGTTGGTTAAATGTTCACATCGATGGGCAATGATAGTTAAATATCCACATCATGACCTTCTCTTAGGCCTTGATAGGCCCATTCTTGTTAATTCTAATTATCAAGGCTGATTATCGATTGATTCCAATTAACATGCCCGATTATTATTTTTGATTATCGATCGATTTCGAATGTTACGGTCGATTGTTGATTCCGATTATCGAGGCCGATTATCAATCGATTCCAATTGTCGTGGTCAATTATCGATTAACAATCAAGGCAGCTTATCGTGACCGAGTACTGATTCTGATTGTCATGGCCAATTGCCGATTCTGATTATCGAGGCCGATTATCGAATGATTCTGATAGTTGTAGCCGATTGCCGATTCCGACCATCGAGGCCGATTCTGATTGTTGAGGCTGATTATATAGGTTGATTGTCGAGGTTAATTATCGAGGCTTATTTTAATTGCTGATTCCAATTACTGAGGCTAAATATCGAGGCCGATTGTTAGGGCCCAATGTGATTTATATGCGGCCCATTATGATGTACATTCGACCCATGTTTGAGGCCCAATGTGATGTCTATGAGGCCTATGTGATAAGGCTCATTGCGATGCATTGAGGGTCAGGCGATGGAGCCCATTACAATGTATGTTAGGCCCATGTGAAAGGCCTATTGTGATGTGTATTAAGCTCTTGAGTGAGGCCCATAGTATTGTATATTTGGCCCTTGTGTGAGACCATGGGTCCATTATATGTTAGGCTTTATGTGGGTAATGTTAGCTAAATGACCACATTGTCGAGGTCGATTGCTGATGTCGGTTATTGATTATGAGTATTTGACTGCATAGCATCATGATACATGCTCATACGCATCATCTGCATGTTTGTTATGAGATGTGGTTAACCATTGCATATATCATTGGGCAAGTTGTTATGTGACTCCCTGATAGGTGGAGGTTATCTCACATGAGCGCACAATATGCGAAGGATAAATGCATGACTGGATTGTATGACTCATGCATTTTGCATTATGTGTTGTGATTATTATACGCCCTAGCGACATCAAGGTCGTAGCCTCCACAGGCACATCATTAATGGTCAGATGGGACAACAAAAATCTGTTATTAGCATCGGGCTGTCATAGATGGCCCTAGGTAAAAATCTCTAAACCCTCTTGGTATCATAGGACGCCCTAACATCGAGACTGAGTGGATACATGAGCGCTTGAGTGTCGAATACCAGGAAGTCGTGTCTCCTACTGTGTCGTGGTCGGTTGGGAGAGGGTGTGACCTTACCCGCCCAAGGGAGTAGGCATAGCTAGGTTGAGTTTGACCAGCTTGAGTAATGGGTCCGCTATCGATGAGCCAAGTAGGTATTGGCAGACTACTGACCAGTTAGATAGTGAGGTCTCTTTCACTTACCCAGTTGTGCGCTTGATGGGGCGATAGGTGGCGTTAAGTGTACTAGACCCCGGTGATGATCCTAGAGAGGAACCGTACTGATATGTGGACTTATTGAGCAAGAGTTGTATACTCATTCATTTATTCACTATCCACTCGGGTTGGTGTTGTGCAACTATTTGTTACGTGTACTTTTGTAATAGTCAGGATTTCGGTTGGGGCGCCCAACTAACCTGATATCAGGAGTTTACCGCATTGAGTTGACTATCCAAATTTAGGTATAGGACTAGTTTGGATAAAATTTCCTTGTGATGGATCCCATAGCCCGCAATACTACGTACTATCATCCCAACTTCACCCCAGCTTGGTCATTTCATTCGCACTGCTTATTACATTGCATCCATGGCATTTAGCATTTTGGATTGCTACGTTTTTGCATTTATATGGCCTAGATATGGCTGATGGTATTCGTGGACTCATCAGGATTTGCATATTACATTGCATTATCGGCATCTGATATTTGGCATGTTATCTCCACATTACATAGCTAATCTACATTGCTTCATTAGTATATGATATTGTTTTTATTATATTTCTGCATCGCATAGCCTGTATAAGGCTGATAGTATTTATGGGCCTATCAGTATGTTTTCGCATTACTTTGATATCGTATGATTTATGAACTTGCCAATATTTCTAATATTGTATGATTTATGAGCTTGTCAGTATTTTCGCTTACTCTGATTACTCAGATGTTGCTTGTCAGTATTTCTCAGTGACATTGTCTTGCTATGTCTTTTCATCGCATATGTTGGATGAGATTGATAATATTTTATAAACTCATCTGTATTTCTGTTTACTCTGATATTACATTCTGAGCACGCATATACTGCTCACACACTTTCACCACCACTAAGCTTTCTATAAGCTTATGCACAATAGATGCGTGTAAATGGCGTTAGGTTGCAGCAGCATTGAGTTTGGAGCATGCAGCGGACCTCTGGAGCTTTGATTTCGATGTATATGTATTTTCCTTTCAGCACTGTATTCAAATGTTTATATTAGTGGGTATGTGATGATAATGTTGTTCTTGTGATTTGGGTATACTTGTGGTTATGCTTCTTACGAGATAAATGTATATTAGAAAAAAAATCCTCCTTATAGGATCGTAGGATCGAAATCTAGCATATAAGCGCTGGGAGCCGAGAATGGGATACTAAGGAGGCTGTCAGCACCGAATTTTGTGATCTGGATTCCTATGAGTCCGATCTTCGAGTTTGGGGCATGACAAATAATCTCAGTTGTATAAAATATCACGCATGAGCATGATCAAGAAAATACTATAAATAACAACCAAAGGTTAGTTACGCAACCAATGGGAAACACATATAATCCAAATTGGCATAATCATCCTAATCTTAGTTGGAGGAATGGACCACAAAATAATGTGCCCAATGCACCTCAAATGCCTCCACAAAACTTCTTTGGGGCACTTAACAATGCACCATATGTGCCCCCACCAAAGCAATCATCTATAGAGGATGCATTGACCGCAATTATGAACTCTTAAGCTCAAATGAATCAGTCTCTAATCCAATCAAATCAAGAATTAAAGACAATCATACCTAGGATTGAGACTTAACTAAATGCTAAGGAAAAAGGCATCATTCTTTCTCAACCTATGTCAAACCTTAGAAACACACATTTCATTGGAGACTCAAATCTAAGTGAGTTACATCATGAATAAGCTAAAGCCATCATTATCTTGAGAAGTGGAAAAGAGGTCAATAACAAGATAATACAACTAGTAGAAATACTAAAGGATGAGCCACTGTCTCAAGAAAATGATGAACAGGCTATGGTTCAAGAGCCGCAATAGCAAAAGGATAAAGAGACCAATTCATATGAGCCTTCAGTTCCATTCCCATCTAGACTTCGGAATCCAACTATCCCCATGAAATATTGAGAGGTGTTGGATGTGCTCCAAACGGTTACTATTAATATTCCTCTACTTGATGCCATTAGACAAATTTCATCATATGCTAAATATCTCAAGGACTTGTACACTGTAAAGAGGAAACTAAATGTGCACAAAAAGGCCTTCATTACTGAGAAACTGAGCGCTATCATTCAACAAACGGTTATACCCAAATACAAAGACCCGGGAAGTCCCACTATTCCTTGTATTATTGGGAATCTTTAAATTGAGTATTCTTTACTAGATTTAAGTGCAAGTGTCAACTTGGTACCTTACTCGGTTTACATATAAATGGGGTTAGGCGAGCTTAAACCAACCATGATTACACTCCAACTCACTGACCACTCCATTAAGGTACCAAGGAAAATTTTAGAGAACGTGCTAGTTCAAGTGGAGAAATTCTACTTCCCCGTGAATTTTATTATACTAGACACTTAACCATATGTTAATGCTAGCGCTCAAGTTTCTATCATTTTAGGCCTGTAAGCCCCGTATCCTAGACCATATCGTTCTGTAGACTTCTATGGTCTTTTCGATCAAATTTTGGCAACCTTCGACCCTTAATCGGTATTTACGCGTGACCCTGATTCACACACCATCAACCCGAGTCGACTCAACCCAAGATTTGCAACCTAGCGACGGCGCCGTCGCGCGGTTCTGATGCCGCGACTCACACGCCAAGGCAATACTCTGACTAGAAGATGTGGGCTAGCGTTCGGTGCCAGGAAAATGCCGCGCATGCAAAAATCCAAGAGAATCTCTATAACTTGTCACATCAATCCATCAATCTCAACATGTTAAGTACATGTCAAGTACACATCACCTCACACCCATCCTCAAGCAACCTCTAAAGTCAAAAGTTTTCTTACACCACCCATACCTTTCTTACACCAAAAATCCCAAAAGTCAAAAAGGCTATTACACACCCATCCCTCTCTCTCCCATCTATCACTCTATCACATCTCTCTCTTTACAACCCTCTCTCTCTCATTTCCCAACATAACTCCAAGCAACCAAGAGGTGCTCACGTCCAAGCCCTCCCATGGAGAGAAAAATGCATGTGTGAGGCCCACCTTTCCATCCCAAGATCTCTCATCCTAGCCATCCATTTCTCATCTTCCTCCATCAAAGAGAAGCACAAGGAGACTAGCATTCTATCGGAGAAAGAAGATCAAGCGGTGGGTGATATTAGATTTTGTTTTCCATTTTTCTTTTGATTTAAGAGTCCATCTATGTGCGACCCACCTTGATGTAGGCCTTGTATCAAAGAGGGGCCAATAGTGGCGGGCCCCTCCATCCATGCACGTCTCTCTCTCTCTCTCTCTCTCTCTCTCTCTCTCTCTCTCTCTCTCTCTCTCTCATGTTTTGTATGATGGTATGGCCATGTGGCCCACCCGAATGGACCCCACCATGAAGCATGTATTTGATCTAAGCCATTTGTAGGTGGGGCCCACTTTACATATATGTTGTGACCACACCATCCATCATTTGGTGGCCCACCTGAGCAGGGCCCACCTTAAATCATGTGTTATGTCACACCGTCCAATGTCCAGGGATGCTGGACGTGTAAGGGAAACAAAAATATTAGCTTGATTCACAAGTTTTTTGGGTGGACCACTTGTTCAGGCCCCACCTTGATGAATGTCATTAATCCAAGCCGTCCATCCTTTTCCCCAGACCATTTTAGGCGTTAAGCCAAAAAATGGAGCCAATCCGAGGTGATGGCGGACCATAGCATAGGAAACAGTGTGTCTACCATTAAAATCTACCCTGAAGTTTTGATGTGCCAAAAATATATTGAATATTGGACTCGTTGGGTCTGTCTTGAGTAGTAAAGACCAATGGCTGGGGTCGATTTACATGATGCGGACCGCACACCTGAAAAACCGCAAGAAAATACGATTTCAATATATATATATATATATATATATATATATATATATATATATATATATATATATATATATATATATATATATATATAAGCAGCAGATGCTGCTACAGAGGGCGCAGGCAGTGCCTGCTTCCTACTGGTGGATGGACAGACGGACGTGCTAGGACCCACGGCTCCAACTATGGGCCCCACCATGATGTATGTTTGTCATCCAACCCTTTCATATGGTGGGCCCCTTCCTAAAGTGGGCCCCTTCCAAAGATCAGCCGCATCCAAAGCTCAAGTGGCCCACATTAAAGGAAACAGTGGGATTAAACGTCTGCCCTTGAAACCCTTGTTCGGGCCACAGAAGTTTTGGATCAAGATGAAATTTATTTTTCCTCCTCATCCAGGTCCGTGTGACCTTATCAATGGTTTGGATGGAAAATAAATGTTATGGTGGGACCCACAGTGATACATATGTTTTACTACACCGCCCACGACCATGGACGGTGGAATCCCACCATTATTTGTGTCTTACTCGCACCGTCCAGTGGACGGTGGAGCCCATGTTGATATATGTGTTTTATGCACATTGTCAACGACAGTGGGACCCACCATGAAGCGGGTGCTGCATCCAAACCGTCCATCCACTTGGAAAGCTCATTTTATGGTTTGAGACTAAGAATGAGTCGGATCCAAGGTTCAAGTGGACCCCACCATCTATGTGGATAGTGACATTCACCATTCTAAACTTTTAAGGGCCACCTGTAATGTATAACGGCCCATGTGTAGAGCCCACCTATTACATATTTATGGCCCATTTAGAAGGCCCATTGTGATGTATTAGGGCCCATGGATTGAGGCCCATCTTGATTTAATTGTGGCCGTCCATTGAGGCCCACCTTAGCATTTATAAGGCCCATGAGATGGGGCTCATATTGATGTATTTGTGGCCGTTGGTGTGGCCCATCTGATATATATAAGGTCCATATTACGAGGCCCATCTTGATGCATTCTAAGGCCCACGGGTTATTGCCCATTGCAATGTACATAAGGCCCATTGGTGCGGCCCATTGATGTAGCCCACTTAATGAATAAAAGGCCCATATAATATGACCCATTTGATGTATTAAGGCCTAATGGGATGTACCTAAGGTCCATTGTAATGTGTGATCCTAACATGGTTTATGTAATAATGTTTACAACGGGTTATGCCTTGGGAGCAATGTTGGTTTGGCGTCCACATTGCGAGTTTAAATGTTAGTTAAACGTCCACATTACGACTCTCCCTAGGGCCCATTGATAGGCCCGTACTTGTTGTGTGTAGGCCGTCTAGGTCATTTGCGTTGTAAGGATAGTACATTACTTTATAACATGTTTAGTATAGTTCCATGATTCATGATCATACGCATCATATGTATGCTTGATATGACAAGTGACTGATCATAGCATATGCCTTCGGGTAGATTGTTTAAGGTCTCCCAGATAGGCGGTGTTACCCTACATAAGCGCACAATACGTGCAAGATTGTTGCATGACTAGATAGTGTGATTCATGCATTCGCATTGTGTGACATAGTTACTGTACGCCCTAGCGACATCAAGGCCATAGCCTCCACAGGCATATCGTGGTTCACAGTATTGGATACCAAAAATCTTGCTCTACATGGGGTGTTATAGATATCCCTGGGTTAAAGTCCCTTAACCTTTATGGTACCAAGAGGTTGCTCCAACGTTTAGACCGAGTTGGTGCATGAGCACCGAGTGCCAATTACCAGCAGGCCGCGCTTTTCACTGTGTCATGATCGGTTGAAAGGGGATGCGGCCTTACCCGCTCGAATGGAGGGGGCAAAGCTAGACTGAGTTTGACCAGCTCGAGGAATGGGTCCATTATCGACGAGTCAAGCCCGATATTGGCAGGCGGATAGTTAGGTCTCTTCCACTTACCGTATTGCGCGCGATGGGGCGGCAATCTGATTTATAGTGTACTAGACCCCGGTGATATTCCAGAGTTAAGCTGTATTGATATGTGGATGTAGATGAGAATTTGTATGCTTGAGTTGCATCTCACGTGGCCTTGGTATAGCTGACATCATTTATGCCTTGCATCGCATGGCCTTGGTACGGCCAATAGTATTCATGGATCCATCAGCTTATTTCGCATTACTCTGATATTGCATTGATCATATTACTACCTTGTGCACATACTTTCACCACCCTCTAAGCTTTCATAAGCTTATGCATGACTGTTGCATGCAGGTGACGTTGGATCGCAGCAGCGCTGAGGCAGGAGCGCATATCAGATTAGCTTGGAGCTTTTGTCTATCGTCATTGTATTTCCCTTTATGCTCATTGTACTTATAAAGTTTTTAATCATTGTGGAAATGTAATGGAGTTTTTGGTTGTTGTTTGTGGGTTATGCCTTTAGTTATGCTTATTATGAATCAAATTGATGTTGAAAATCCTCCTCGTAGCGTCCCAGGATCGGAACCTAACGAATGGGCACTAGGAGCCGAGTATGGGGTTCTACGGAGGCTGTCGGCGCCAGATTCGGTGATCGAAAATTTTGTGACCCCAGTTTTCGAGTTTGAGGGATGACAAGGTCACCCATTCCTAACAACTTCAAATGTAATTATAAATTACAGGAATGAAATTATGAACTTGTCTTTTAGTAACATGACTCTAGAGCTAAATATTTTCAATATGTATAAGTAGTCCATTGATAATAATGAAAGCCATGAGCTGAATTTCATGGACTGCTTGATAGAAGAAGAGGAATTGGAACCTAGTCTAACTAAGGAATTGATTCAAGTCTTTAAGGACTTGAAAATTTTTTATTTAGAAAAAGTGTTTGTTGAAATTTTTGATGATAATGAGAGCACTACCACCCAGGACATTGGTATGTACCAATGGAGACCACACACTCAAATCCTATCTATCGAGGACTCGCAACCACTATCATCACTAACCAATATTCTAAAGCTTAATTTAAAACCACTACTAAATGAGCTTAAGTATGTATACTTAGGTGAAAATAAAATATTTCCTGTGGTGATCTCTTCATTTTTAGATAAGGATCAAGAGATTAAATTGTTGAATGTTCTAATGGACCACAAAGGAGCCTTGAGCTAGATCATTTCTAACATCAAGAGTATAAGCCCTTTCATATACGCCCATTGGATCCACCTCGATGAGGACGCCAAATCAATTAGACAACCTCAAAGGAGTCTCAATCCAAACATGATGAAAGTTGTAAAAAATGAGGTGATCAAATTATTGGATGTGAGAATCATCTACCCAATATTCGATAGTGTTTGGGTGAGTCCAACTCAAGTAGTCCCAAAGAAATCCGGAATAACTATTATGCAGAATTCTAATAATGAACTCATACCAACACGTGTCACCGCTGGTTGGCGTGTTTGCATTGACTATAGAAAATTGAACCAGGTCACAAAGAAGGACCATTTCCCTCTACCATTCATTAATCCAGTTTTTAAAAGGGTAGCAGGTCACTCCTTCTATAGTTTTCTTAATGGATATTATGGATATAACCAAATAGAGATAGCCCTGGAAGACTAAGAGAAAACCACATTCATTTGTCCATTTGGAACATTTGCTATTAAACGGATGTCATTTAGATTATGTAAGGCCCCAGCAACTTTTCAATAGTGTATGTTAAGTATTTTTTCAAATATAGTTGGAAAGTTTCTTGAGGTTTTCATTGACGACTTTTCTGTATTTGGAAGTAGTTTTGAGGAATGCCTTAACGATTTATCTCTTGTCTTGTCTAGGTGTGAAGAGAAACATCTTGTCGTAAATTGGGAGAAATATCATTTCATGGTTCAAAAGGAAATTATTTTGGGCCATGTTATCTCTAAAAATGGAATCGAGGTAAATCGCTCAAATCTGGACATTATTGTTAATCTTCCTATCTGTTAGAGATATTAGATCACTTCTAGGGCATGTTGGTTTTTATAAAAAATTTATCAAGGACTTTATTGTCATTACTAGACTTTTGACTAATCTTCTTCAAAAGGATGTTCCATTTAAGTGGACAGATGAGTGTGCAAGTGCCTTTAATAAAATTAAATTATCCCTTACCACTACACCTATCATACGTCCATCAGATTTGACACTTCCTTTTGAACTAATGTGTGATGTAAGTGATTATGCCATAGGGGTTGTTTTAGGCCAAAGGAAAGATAAACGGCCCTACATTATTCACTATGTCAGTAGAACTTTAAACTCATCCCAAGTGAACTACTCAGTAACTGAAAAAGAGTTACTTGCAGTAGTTTTTACTTTGGATAAGTTTAAGTCCTACTAGCTAGGATCCAAAGTGGTCATTTTCATGAACCACTCGGCTTTAAAATATTTGTTATCTAAGAAGGATGCAAAGCCGAGACTTTTGAAATAGATCTTCCTACTACAAGAATTTGACTTAGAAATAAAACATAAGAAATGAGTAGAAAAATAATATCCAATCACTTTTCTAGATTGGTATTAGATGATTCCACTAAGGAGATGCATATACAGGACACTTTTCCTAATGAACAATTACTTGCGATCTCCAAATTACCTTGGTGTGCAGATATAGTGAACTATCTTGTAACGGAAAAAATGTCATATCATTGGAAGTTACAAGATAGGAAGCATTTTGAAACCGAGGTTAGGAACTTCTTCTGGAATGACCCGTATTTATATAAATATGTGACTAATCCGATTGTTAGACGTTGTGTCCCAGAGGATGAAGTTCAAAGTGTTATTTCTTTTTGCCACATGGAAGTATGTGGTGACCATTTACTAAGAAAACCACTGCAAAAATCTTGCAGTGTGGTTTTTACTGGCCTACCATGTTTAAAGACACCCATGCTTTCTGTGTTGCTTATGATAGATGTCAAAGGTTGGGAAGAGTGTCTCGGCATAACATGATGTCTTTATCCCCAATTTTACCATTAGAGATTTTTTATTGTTGGGGTATTGATTTTATGGGCTCATTTACATCTTCTTTTGGATTTCTTCATATATTAGTTGGTGTGGACTATGTTTCAAAGTAGATTGAGGCAGTTCCAAGTAGGACCAATGATAACATAGTGGTCATACGATTCCTTAAGGAAAATATTTTTTTTAGATTTGGAACTTCAAAGGTCATTATTAGTGATGGCAGGTCTCAATTTTGCAATAAGACATTTGAGGCTTTGATGAAAAAATATGGCATCAAGCATAAAGTGAGTACTCATATCACCCACAAATGAGTTGGGCAAGTTGTGATTTCTAATCAGGAAATCAAACACATTTAAAAAAAAAAAAAAAACTATAAGACCAGATAGGAAGGACTGGTCCCTCAGACTATCCAACGCTTTATGGGCTTATAGGACTGCTTATAAGACCCCGATTAGAATGTCTCCATACAGATTAGTGTATGAGAAGGCTTGTCACTTGCCTGTGAAATTAGAATATAGAGCCTAATGGGCAATAAAGAAATTAAACTTTGATATGGACCAAGCAAGTGGACAAAGAAAATTAGAGTTGAATGAATTAGAGAAGCTGAGGAGAGACTCCTATGAAAATTTTAAAATCTACAAAGAGGGGACTAAAGCTTTTCATGATAAAAATATTCTGAGGAAGAATTTTGAACCTTAGCAAAAGGTCTTATTATACAATTCCCGTCTCCAGTTCTTTCTGAAAAAGTTAAGATCAAGATGGACAGGCCTCTTCATTGTGAAGAATGTTTATACTCATGGGGATATTGAAATTGAGAATCCACATAATGGCAATGTGTACAAGGTTAATGGTCATAGATTAAAGCCTTATGTGAAAAACTTACATTTGGGAGAGAAGTCCTTCCCTCTTCATGAGACAGAATATTCAGATTGATGCTCCTAGTCTGACAGAGCATTTGTGCAGCATTTGTATCATATTTAATCTTTTTAGTGTCACCTGGCATGTAAGTTCTTCATGGTAGGTATTATCCACCATTTCTTTTATTTTTATTGGTCCCTACGATATATTATCATTACACTGGGGACAATGTAAATTTTAGGTTGGAGGTGTGGATAGTCATCCATGTGAGGTTTTTTTTTAGGTTTTAGTTTTTTTTTATTTAGGTTTATGAGAAAAAATTTTCAATATTTTTAAAATAATATTTTTATATACAAGAATGTGAACATGATATTTTACGAATTTCAAAGGCAAAGTTAATACTTAGTCTAGGTTGATAGTAGTCAGAAATCTGGTAACTAAAAATTATAAACTTGAGTTCAATTATCTAATCACTAGTTTAAAGTGAGTTGTAATATGCTGTACTAGATTCACAATACGCCCTAGCTAACTAAGTGAGGAATGTGATATGTGAACTAGAATAACAACTTTTAATTCAAACAAGGTTGAATGAACCAGTACCATTAATATATGCTTAAAAGAGAGAATATTGAAGGAAAAAAATGATGGAAAAAGAAAATTTTATTATAAAGCATGAATACAATTACAATAGCAATCGTGTCAATAATTCAAAGTAAGGATACCTAAGTATCCATTACTGTTACTATTACAAGTACGATACCTTATGTTATGAAGCAAATTCGATGGGATTCTTCATCTAAAGGTGGTCTATAATAATGAGGATATGATGATAAAAGAAGAAATATCATGAAGGAAATGAAATAACTAGAGATTTCATATTCTTGGGATGATTGAAAGGAGTTAGGATAAGAAACATGCATATTTCTTAAAGTTATATTAGTGCCACGGAACACCTATGGATATTGGATCATAACTATTCTAAATTTTGATTAGGTCTCTAAACTAAAGGATGTAATGGATTAAAAAATTAAAATTCTAACTAACTTCAGACTTAGGGTAAGTATTATTTTATTTTGAAATTCATATGATGAATGAAGGCATAATTGTATAAATTTCTGAGTGTTAAACTATTTTTTATGTTTTCAATGTTTGTGGGTAACATTTCTGAAAACCCTTACGAGACTATAACTCATCCACTAGGGGAAACCTAGAGGTTTAAAGGCTTGTTGTACATGCTAAATGCAATCGAGATTACCTGCGAAAGTGGTGTGGCTAGAACTTTATTTTCATTTTAATTTTATTTCTAGAATTAATTTTTATTCTTATTTTTATTTATCATCGCTTATTTTGCTCGAGACTAGCAAAATACTGGTTGGGGGTGTGTTAAGACTCAAATATTGCATAATTTTTTCCATTTACATCTTGGTTTTACGAACATGAATCAACTTAATGTTCTATTTTACTCATGTATGTGTTGCAAGGTGAATTTAAGAGCTTGGATTGAAAATGGATGATAAAAAAGCATGGATTTGATGCTCAAGACTCACCAAGGCAAGGGATGGATCGTAGGAGACCAAGATTGAAGAATTCGCATGCCAAAGATCTAAGAAAACCAAATGAAGAATAAAGAAAATCGAAGATTTGAAGTGAAGAACCTGAAATCGTCCTGAAAAAGTATATTTTAAAGCTCTTAGGTCTATTTTAGAAAAGTGCACAGCAGGAAATCCAATTTAAACAAACTGTGTAGTGATAAGTCTATTTTGGAAAACTGTGTATATTTGAGGCAGTTTCTAGGGTTTTTCAACTTTGTATGAAAATTGGAGTTTCCTACTTATGAATAAGGCGTCCTAGGGCATTTCTAAGCATCATTCAAGGTATCCCAAAGTAAAATTTAGGATTTTTAAAGAGTTTTTAATTTTATTAAAATTTTATAAGTTTTTTTTAGATCTTTTCTATTTGCATTTATTTCTTTCTTCTTATTTTTTTCTTTCTTATTTTAATTATGTTTTTTTAAGTTCCTTCTAGCCTAAGCGAGAAGGGAAGCACATGGGTTTTATAATTCTTTAAGATTATGATGATTGATTGTTTTAATGATGAGAAGAATGGTGTATGCATGTTATCAATTATTTAAGTTTTATTTTTATCCTCTTGTGAGATCCATATGTTTCCATCATATGAGATCCACATTGATGGATAGGCTTACCCTTGATTAATCAGATTTTCTAGATAGGAGAGGTTCTCAAGCTATTATATTTCTTTAATTTTCATTATCTCATTAATATTGAATTCTTAAAATCACTGATGCTTGAGAATATATATCAATGGTGCAAATGCATAATTTTTTAATATTTTATATCACTTATTAAAATATTTAAACTGTTTTATTTTTCGATTAGGCTGACCATAGTGTTCAGATCCTAGTTGTGTTATACAAGTCATCATGATTTTGGAACAGTAACCTATGTGTGAAACTTTGAAGCTTGGGTGTTATTTTATTCAATTGAATTACATCCATTTAAAAATCTTAAAATCAAATCATAAGTTTAGTTTTTATTACTTAGTTTGTTTTGCATTTAATTTTTTCTTTCTCACAATTCATCTCCCTGTGGGATCGACCCTGTATTCACGGGATACTACTTACAAACCTCTGCACTTGGAGGCAAGCAATCAATGCCTGCCAATAAAAATTAATTAAGGTCTTCATAATGTTTATTTGCAGCCAACCTTCATTTGATTTTTCCCTTCTCCTGCAATAACTGGGAGCAGTATGCTCCCCTCAAAGATAACCTTTTCACCGACAAATCCGAGCAAGGGAGTTCGGATAGGTCGGAGTCGAGATCTTGGGGTTCCCATCTTGTCAAAGGTGATGATGAAAAGGATTTCAGCCAAACTGCCTGTGTCCACCAAGATACGATGTACTTTACAATTGGCTATCGTCATGACCACTACCAAGGCGTCATCATGTGGGTGGTGAATTCTGTGGGCATCTTCTTCGTCAAACATCAGAATGCAAGGGGTCATCCTCTATTCCTTCGGGGGTCTACAAGTGAGGTTAACATGGTGTTCCGAGAGGTTAACATGGTATTCCAAGCTACTGCCACTTATGCTTCTAGCATGAGCTCGACGTGCTCTGTTAAAGTACCCTCCTCCTACTAGCCTGTCGAATATGGTGCGGATCTCTCTTGTTGCTTTATTGTCATTCTGATAACTTTGTTGTTCGGCTTTCTGGTCTAAGCGTTCCTCTCTCCTCCTATAGACATACTCCCGCAAATGTCCGTTGCGTATGAGGGCTTCGATTTCTTCCTTGAGGTTGAAGAAATCGTTGGTGAGTGGCTATGATCATGATGGAAGTCACAGTACTTCCTCTTGTCTCATTTGTTGGCATCGGTGCCCAGCCAGACCTGCATTCAATGTGCCTTAAGATTCAGATTCCCAATGATCAATAATGTGGCTGAGTGTGAAGCTCTCCTAGTAGGGCTCAGATTGGAAAAGGTCATTAGAGCTTGGATTTTAAAAATCCATACTGACTCTTAGCTCATCCATCTTAAACCAAGTGGCAGAAAAGTATCAAGTGAAAGGAGAAAAGATGATTACCTATTTCTAGAAGAAAAAAGAACTCCTCAGCCAGTTCGACAATTACAAACTCACTTTGGTTCCACGAACCCAAAACTCCCGAGCAGTCGCCCTAGCCAAGCTAGCAGTCGCTGCTGATAATGACATTGCTAGATCAATCCTAGTTGAATTCCTACCTGAGCCCAACATTGGCCAACTTGATTCAAAGGTGGGGCTATTGCTCTCATCCAAACCTCTGGTTAATAATCAAAATGTTTTAGAAGTTTTTCAATAAGTGGAGATCAAAATACTCTTATTTGATGCCATTAAAAAAATACCATCACACACCAAGTTTCTCAATGATCCTTATAACGTCAAGTGAAAGCTTAACGTATAAAAGAAAGCATTTTTTTAAAAATAAGAAGCTTTTTTTTAATAGAACTGAAAATGTTTTTTTTCAAAAAAAAGGGCATATATATATATATATATATATATATATATATATATATATATATATATATATATATATATCAAAACTAAGGATTTACAGCAAACAGACTCCCTGGAATAAAAATTTAGCCAAGAAAGCCTGGGAAAACCTGTACAACTTCAAAAACATCCAAGCCCCTATCAATTGGTCTCCCTAATTGAGCCCAATCCCATCTTGTCTAATTTGTAAAGGCCCCTAACATCAACTGGGAGGTCAGCAATAGAAAAGAGAGTGGACTGTAGTTGTTGCATTGCCACTGCTTTTATCAAACCATCGGCATGACCGTTTCCTTCCCTAGGGATCCGGTTAATCAAAAAAATACCCCTTCAATCTACGTATCTTAGTCCACCAATGGCGCCACTCCATGCTAGAGAGGACTTCCCTATAAAGGCATCCACCACACATTTGGAATTCGACTCCAGAATAACCTGATTATATCCCCGAGTGATACAAATAAATATCGCATCGTATAGGGCCCGTAGCTCCGATGTATTGTTCAAAGCAACACCATAGACAAAAGAGAAAGTGAAGAGGAGGGAGGCAGAGGAGTCCCTGCTGATCCACCCCCCCCCCCCCCCCCCCCCCCCCCAACGGGCCCGGATTCTCCAAAGCTGCACCGTCCACATTTGGATTCTCCAAAGCTGCACCGTCCACATTTACTTTTATCCAACCATCCAGCGGCCTGGACCATTTGATTATTTGGAAGGACTTCACTCTAGGAGGTTTAGTATGGATATTCAGGCTTTGGAAGAGATCTATGTCTAACATGTTAGTGGGCCTCGAACCAGAAAGACTGATGTTAAGCTGAGAAAACAACCATTTGACCCGGTTCACAATCTTGTATACATTTGGTTTGATCCTGTCAAACCGAGCCACATTTCTCACCTTCCATAGCTCCCAAAGGATCAAGCACGGGCACAAAATTTGCATTCGGGAGGGGCTATTGAGGGGGGACTGATTACTCCACAAGGATCCAAGCCTTTCCCAAATCGTCTCCTGCCGTAGAAGGTTGAAACTGAAAATACCATTAAAAACTGACCACACTTGCGTCCCCAGATTTCCAGAGATGAAAAGATGGTTAATAGATTCCGCATGGGGGTGGAAGATTGATCAAGATCACAACATGTGCATTTAGAGATGATACTGATTGAATTCTGTCATCAGTAGGAATTGCTCCTTGAAACAGATTCCAAAGGAAAAATGATATTTTGAGAGGGGGGGGTTTGGATTTTAGACCTTATTTGCCCATACCAAATCTTGACCTCTTGTTCTACAAATGTCCCAACCAAATTTTACCATGAATTCCCCTTTGCGATCAAAAGGCCAGAAACGAACGTCTACATCGAATGAGATGCAGTAGCCACCAGCGTTGATGTGATGAACCTGTAGCAGGTTAATAACCGAATGAAGCTCTCGAAGGCCGTCATGTAACATTCCGAAAATCGGGGGGTCGAGCAAAAAACCCAACTCCCGAGTTCCAAAATGTTATTTATGCAACATAGATATGTATGATTGAATGTTGTCTGTGATAATGTATTAAACATGAGTGAAATTAAGCCAGAACAACATATCATACTCCAAAGACAGTTAAATTAACCAGCGGAAGTCTGTAATAGTATGTATAACATATATAAACTGTTGTATGTCTCCAGAGTGTGAACATGTTATCAGGTTATACACATACATGTATACTCCAAAAGTAGATGAAACGAATATACATGAGTGCGCTAAAAATATAAAATGACAAATGTCAAAGTATCTAATCAACCTCCTTGTAATCCCGTCGATCAGAACACGCATAAAGGAGGGATCCTCCTCATCATCATCAAGTCCGGCTCCGCCTCACAGGCCGCGCCATCATCTGCAATCACAAAAAGGTCTGGTGGGTGTTCAGGAACACCGTCCCGTAACGTGGGAGTGAGTAGCTAACTCAGTGGAATAATAGAGCAAAGATTAACATGTTATCAAATCAATCATGCGATAATAGTAAAGCAGTAAATCAAACAATCCTAATACTGTTGTTAATGCAGTTATGACATGACGTGATGTATGCCCTCACCGATGATCACCCTCATGCGGCAACATCTTACGACCGCGGCATGCCACACTCCCTAGAGTGCTCCACATCTTCCAGGCACATGCAATGCTATGGTGATATGATTTTCGAGTCATTATTAGTCCATTCAAACAACAGGATTGGGAAACTAAGGTACTTCCCTTGTATCAATCCCAACACGGATCCTGTCTAGGGTCGTCACTCCTAGTAATCTCATACGATGTATATTTCGTAGGTCACTGCAAGGGCTGCCAGGGCTGTTGCTCGCACTCGTTGCACCGCTCCCCCATCACCTTATCAATACAGGCCTACTGTACTCTACTGCACGGAAGGGTCGTCGCCTCCCGTGGACTCAGAATACGCTCGCGGTCACTACAAAGGGCTCGTCGCCTGATCAGTGTAGGCCGACAGCTAGAATATAGTGTCCCATACCACCATAATCTGCTCACGAGTCAAGGTGCTCACTGGTCACTACGGGGAGGTTTGTGGCCCCAGCGTAGGCCGACAGCTCGACCACGGTGTCCCATACCACCATGCCCGGCTCATGAGTCTTCGTGGATCAAGGTACCACGATTAATAGGGTTTACAATGGTAAGTTTAGTACCCTAGGTTCAAGCAGTTATGATACATACAAGGTGAACAAACATCGGCCAGTCGGGTTACTTGACGGGCTCGACTAGTGCGATCGCATCTCAAGTTGAACGACATGAAGTGCGTAAAACACTTCGCGTGGCCTAACCACTGCCGCCAACTCTCAACACGAATCACGTTCATCGACGCGTCGTTCGTGGCTATGACCAGTCAGCCACGAATTCGCTCGGTTACCGACTGCCTGGACTAAGTCAAGTCCCACACATCTATGGAATTTCATTAACACTATATACCAAGGTATTGGAATTGAAATACATCATGTGAGCATGTTAGCGCATGTTATAACATCCAACTTAAGCAATTCTTCAAGGCATACTTTCTATGCATATTCAACTTAAGCAAATCTTCAAGGCATACTTTCTATGCATATTCAACTTAAACAAATCTTCAAGGCATACTTTCTATGCATGTAGTGAAATCATGCATACGGTAAGCATGTAAGAAATCATTTAGGTCAGCATTTAAATCATGAAATCAATCTCAAACTACTACATAACATCATTCAATACAATACATACTAGTACAAACATTTATACAAACACATACACTACACACTTAAGTCCACATATAGTATGTCGACCCAAAGTGCGCAACTTGGCGAATCTCTTCGCCAAACTGATTATGCAAGCATTCCTAACTCACTAATACGGCGACAAACCATGTCAATCACGTCAGCAAAATATGCATGTAGACCGTACTTCCTACAAATGACTAAAATGCCCTAAATCTCATATTCTTCGTTAATTTACGAAACAGGAAACGGAGAGCATGTTGTACATGTCAAACGGCGATGCCGTCGATAATCTACTATTAAACGACATTGAAAGCGTTGTAAACCGTCAATCAAAGCGTCTAAAATCCTCACCTTTTTCCTTTTAGGGGTGAGAATTCGAACGGAGCGTATACGCTTCGTCTACGGCGACTAGGCAACCTAATACACAAGATCTATTAGCTATTTCTCTATGGAACCAAGGAATCAGCAAATCAGCAACTTTCTAGGATTTTTCATACCTAAAAACGCGGAGAAATCACCGGCAAAGTGATTGGAATACGCCGCTTAAGCACGTGCAGCAGCAGCAGGAAAAGCTCTCCCACCTTCTCTCACAAACTCTCACTTTCTCTCTCACTCTAGCTAGGGTTTCTAGCAAATTCGGATGGGTGAGAGAAGTGAGGGTTTCAACCCCTTTTATAAGCTCAAATGTGCCCAAAACAGGCTTGGGAACAAAGTATACTTGAGGTATATCCAAATCGGGGCTGTTTCGGTCCAAAAGATGTTTTCTGGTGGTCCCCTGGTCGAATGCGATCGGACTTAAGCTCATGCGTACCAGATCTAGCGCGCATTAAGTTTTCAGTCCGGCAGGGTTCGCAGATCGCACGTGGCGGACCAGTTTCAGTTCAGCGGTCACCGCACGTAGATCAGGGCTGGAAGTCTCATAATAATAAATAGAAATTTTTCCTGATCCGAGGGTGTAATCTGGATGAATTCTGACGGTCAGAACGCTTAATACTGACGTGTCAAGTCGTGTGCCAGATTTGAATTTGAAATTCCAATTCTGTCCCTATTCGCAGTCTCTTCAGTCCGGGCTCAATGAAATAGTCTGTGATTATCGGTTTGACTTGATTTTCGAAATGATTGTCAAGTCCAGCTAGGCGGTTCTAATGGTCTAAGATAGGAAGTAAGGGACTTTCGACGCGCGGTCTAAATCCAATACAAGAATTCAAAGTGGTCCAGAGAACAAACCCGCTTAGAGTTTGATCCGAGGTTATAGAGTATTATGGAGTCATACATTCTACTCGATTTGGGTCTTGTAGAACGTATTTAAAGTGATCAGGGACTATTTCCCAGCTACTCCAGCGTTGCGCTAGCTAACTTATGCTTAGTTTCTAAAGGAATTAACCCTAAGTGATTTCTTTGGCTATGGAATTGGGTTCTAAGCGATTTTTCAGGTGTTTTAATTGACCCACTGTCTAAGGACGTCAAATCCCAGATTGGCCAAAATCCGGGGTGTTACACGTCATGATTTAGGACATCCTTGAATTTAAGGAGGAGGACGTCAGGTGGGATCACATTGGAGATATAATTTTCTAGTTTCCCAAGACTGGTCTAGTTGGAGCTCCAAAAATTTATCTCTCCTTTTCCCACATGCCATTGGGAATTGGTATCGATAATTTAGGACATTTTTACCACTTGCTTCCCAAGAGGGGAGGCACCGTGAGGAAGGGTGTTATCTGAAGTAGAAGAACGAAGAGGGCCATACTTAGAGAGCATGAAATCGGCCCAAAAACTTGAGCCGTTGCTATTAACCACCGTCCATGCCATCTTTAGCCTGAGAGCTTTTAAAACCTCCTTGAGCCTTCGAATTCTTATCCCGCCCTCCTGTTTTGGCAAAGCGATTTTCTTCCAATTTAACCAATGCAGCTTGTTCTTACCATCCTGCCAACCCCAGAAGAAATCAGTCATCTTAGCTTCAATTTTTGCCAATACTTGAGCAGGAATAGTGGTAGCTGCCATCGTGTGAATAGGTATGTTGTAAAGGACATGATTGATTAGCATGCATCTACCAGCTTAGGAAAGATAGCGAGTCGTCCAGCCAATGATCTTAGATTGAATTTTATCTATCATCTATTGAAGGAGAATACTTTTTACCCTTCCTCTAATTAGGGGAACACCTAGTTTGGTGAAGGAAGCTGTGGAGCCACAAATGCCAAGGGATCTCTCAATCTCCCTAATTCTATGAGTAGGGAGAGAGGAGGCATGATAGAAATAGCTTTTAGAAAAGTTAATCTTTTGACCAGATGCAAATTAGTAGGTTGATAGGAAATTTGTTGTGGCCATAATTGAAGCTTTTCCACCATTGAGAAAAAGCATCGTGTCGTCTGCATAAAGAAAGTGAGTGATCTTCTTGCAGCCCCGCTTAAGCTTGAAGGGGGTACAACATCCGCTGGAAAGCAAATTAGCAAATCCTTGACTGAGGGCCTCCGTGGCTAAGATAAAGAGGCTAGGGGATATGGAATCCCCTTGGCGAAGGCCTCTAGACGATTTGAAGAAACCTGCACCCTCCCCATTAATCAAGACCATGAACTAAATATTATTCCAACATTTTTCAACCATTTTGATCCATAGAGTACCAAAGCCAAAATGCCGCAGAACCTGCTTAAGGAACCCCTCATTCAATTCCGTCATATGTTTTCTCCATATCCAGCTTAAGGATAACATTTTCGCCACGAACTTTCCGATTGACATCCCTAAAAATCTCCTGACCCAATGCGATACTTTCAACAATCGATCTACCTCTCATAAAAGCCCCTTGTTCAAGTAATATTAACTTTGGAAGTAAGAGAGAGTGCCTACTAGCAATCACCATGGCAAAGATCTTGTACGCGCAATTGCAAAGACTAATGGGTCTAAAATCTGAGAATTTCTCTGGGGCTTCCACCTTTGAAATCAAACAAATGAGAGTAGTGGTGAAGGCTCTTGGAATATTTCCCCCTTGAAATAGGTGGGAGACTGCTTTGAGTATATCCAATCCAACAATATCCCAGCTACCCGCAAAAAAATGTGCCTGAAAGCCCATCTGGGCCAGGGGCCCCATCTCTTGGGATTGCCAAAATCGTGTCTCTGAATTCACTCAAGGATGGGAGTTGCATTAAGAGAGCGTTATCAGCATCATTCAGTAATTGAGGAATATCGTCCAACAGGTGGTCTCCTTGGGTCTGATATTCAGAGGAAAAAAGATTGGAGAAGTAATTCTCCACTGCCTCCTTGAGCTGTGCAGGATCAGAAGTAAAGACACCTAATTCAAGTTGAATTTCTCCAATGACAGCCTGCCTGGATCTCTCAGTGGCTTGAAGGTGAAAAATTTTGGTGTTTTGGTCACCTTCTGTCAACCAATCGTTATGGGCTTTTTGTTTCCAGAAGATTTTCTCCGCTTGTTCCAAGTTTGCCAGCTGAAACCTAGCCTCCATGAGAGAATTCTGACTGATTTCTGTCGACTCGAGCTGAGCCTGGTTTTCCAGGAGGGATAGGTTTACTTCAGTGACCCTAAGTTATTGGAACACGTTGCCAAAAATAATCTTATTCCAATCCTTTAATCTGCTTTTTAGCTTCCTGATTTTGAGCATGAGATTGATCATGGGCTTATCAAATAGATCATCTGACCAAGCTTCTTCTACTAGCTTATTATACCCCTAATGAAGTTACCACATACACTGAAAGCGGAACGGCCTAGCAGCATAAATGGTGGTGTTGGGGATGGCCAGGAGCAAAGGAGACTGATCGAAGTTGACACGAGGCAGGTGCTGAACCTGAAATTGGGGAAAGCGAGAGATCCAGTCCCCATTACAAAGAACTCTATCAAGCCTAGCCCAGACACGAGCGTTTCCTACCTGATTGTTACACCATGTGTAATTGTTGTCCATATAACCTGAGTCCAGTAGAGCCGCATTATTTATCGCCTCAGAGAAGTCAGTTGAACTGCCAAGATCGAAGTTTTTGTTGCCTCTTCTTTTGGTGGTCGATAAGACTGCATTAAAGTCACCTCTAATGGCCCACGGGCCTAAGATACTGCTAGCCAAAATGGAGAAATCTATCCACAAACTTCTCCTCTGTAACTTAGAGCATTTATCATAAACAATGGAAAGAAAATAACACAAAGGGGAATTATTAATGTGAATAGAAAATGATAGTATCTAATATGAGGATTGTAAGACTGAGACAATTAATAAGGAGCTATAGAAAAACCAAATTTTACCCCTAACCTCTGCGTTGGAGAAGGAGGAATGAAAACCCAGCTTTAAACCAACTTGGACTCATTTATCTTCCCTTGCCGTGGGCTCCAGAATCATTACCCACCATGGGTTGTGAATCCGAACCAGCCTGCGCGCCAATCTTAACGTTGCAGAGTTGGCCATGCCTCTAGGGTTCCATATAATGGCTTTATCCATCAGTAACATTGCCCGAATTGAACGCTCTCTTCCTAAGCCTCCAAGGTCTTCCATTCCATTCCACCACAGTTGCTATATTTCTACCCTTAGAGAATTTTATTCCACTAGATCTTTTTCTTCCCCTGTCTGATGCTCTCCATGATACTGGCAATATTCTAGTTCCAGCAGCCCTGCTGAGAGGAATTGCAACCTGGTTTGTGTGGGGAGAAGTATCAACCTCTGAGTTTTGGTCTTCAGTGTCTTCTTCTGCTACGACTAGTCTTTGTTGTAGCTAGTCCTAGCATTGAGCTGCTTTTGAAGTGGAGTGATGGTTGGTGACGACATTCTCATCCTTCCTATGAGGGGAAAAAACATAGCCTGCAACTATGTTATCTTATAATCGGGGAAGATCCACAACAAGTGAAGTGAGTCAATCTCAGTTTGAGACAGTTGCACCTGATGTACTGTCTGTGTGGGAGTGGAGGTGGGATTATTTCTCCTCCATAGGTTTATGGGGGATTTTCCAACAGATCTTGACAGGAAAGGTGGGGGCCTGCACACATTGTTCTCTACTAGTCTGAAATGGTTGTCCGAGGAAAGGATCAATCTGAAGTTTGGAGAGGTGGGGGCCCGCACACGTTGTTCTTTTCCACTAGCAATGCCTTGAAGTTCTTCAAATGACATATCTGAGGAGCCAATTGGGTGAAGAATTAACAGCTGATTTGCACCTAGCACTAGCAAGATATCCAGAGGGAAGTCTGAATAGGTACGGGTGGGGTGTTGGACAAGGTTTTCCTTAGCATCAGAGCTTTAGAGGGATAAGGGACTACGCTGGGTAGGATGAGTAGGGACTGATGTTGAAACCGGATTGGGGTGGGAACAGGATGAATGCAGGTTGGGATTTGGAAGGGTAGGGGGATTTGTGGGGGCTGCCAATGTTTCAGGATTGGGATTTGGACAAGTAGGGTGTTGTTTGTGGGTTCTAGAGTAGTGTGGGTGGGCTGTAAGGTTGTAGGGGACCTCTAAGTAATAGGTGGATGCAAATTGGTTATCAGTTCATGAGTGGGCTGGGAGTTATGAGCTGAAATGTATGAGGGAAAATCTTCAAGGTCATATACACGAACAGGTTCCGGGTGTAAGGTGGTGGTTTCAGCTCCCTCCCTGAAAGTAGCCTCCACCCACTCTCTAGTAGAGCTAAAACCTTTGTGGCTTATCTAAGCTAATGATTTTCTTTCTGGCATCCTGCTACAATCTTCAATGAAGCCCATCATAAGAAAGGATTTACCGTTCACATTAAGAGTTCGCATATATGCCACATCCATCCCAAGCTGGATCCGGACTCGAGCTCTAGCAAAACCTTGAAAGGTACCATTGTTCGAAACACTGTCAATCTCGATGACCTCTCCAAACATACTAGCAAGATGTTGAATGGCATCCGGGTACCATGAGTGAGCTGGAATCCCCATCAATCGAATCCAGATGCCATTTTTAAGCACATTAATCGATGCATTCCATACTTCCACTCCAGATAGCTTCATTTGGCTGTGGAGCTCACAATCCTTTAAGAAAATTGACATCTCCTCCCTCGTTTGAAATTTTATGAGGAACTTATTAACTGCTATCCACGTAAAGTCCGCCTGAGATGCCGCGAGCTTAGAGGAATGGAAGTTATCAATAAGATGAAAAATGGAGGTGGAAACGTCTGCCACAGTTGCCACCAAAGCAAAGGATAAGTTAGCTCACAATCTTGCTATTTCACTGGGGTTTGCTAACACTAGAAAATGGTCTGTCGTCACCGGGTCATTCGATTGCAGCCGCTCATTTCTTAGAACAGGGGTCTAGGCGTGGGTGGAAAGGTGAGGGGCCGCCTTCTCCAGACTAGGGATGGGCAGGGGTGGAAGGGTAGAAGTAGAAGGGCGAGGGGCTGTTCGCATTGACAGACTGGGATTTGGGATCCGAGGGGCAAAAATCCCTCTTCGTTGTATTTTTGCATAGGCAATGGTGACAACCCAACCATCAATCCTTTTACCGTTAAGGCATTGGATTGCGTTTAGGGCATCTTGCTCATAATGAAATCTGACAAAGCCAAAGCCCCAAGATCGATTGCTAATCTTATCCCTAGGAAGGAAAACTTCAGAAATCTTCCCGTATCATCCAAAAATACGGTGGAAATCTTTAACAGTAGTGTCGAAGGTCAAGTTACCTGCCAAAATGGAGAGATTTCTGTGTGTTGGAGAACGAGATCCGATGACTAGCCAAGGACACTCTGTTTCTTCCATTCATTCAAATTCTTACTAGAATTAACTACCTTGGGGATGGAACTAGAAATGTGAATATCTGAAAAATACATAAATAAATAAATAAAAATTTAAAAAAAAAAATAAGTTAGTGCTATCATAAAATAAAACATTCTTTGGCCCAAAATATAAAGATCTGGATAGTCATACCCTACTCGGTATACGAACTATTAGTGCACTGATTTATGCACATGTTTGTCAATCACATGAGTCTGTGTGTCATGTAGTTGTTTGGGCTTTTATAAGTAGAAGATTGAATACATAAGAGGACATGGAGCATCAAGGAGTGAAAAACAAGTAAATAAGGTGCCTTGCTAACCCTAACCTTATACCCAAAATACCCTTAGCATCTAGATGATCCTAACATTTATTGGTAAACCTTAAGTGATCATCACATAGTCATAGGAGCCTTAGTGGAACATGATAAGCTAGGCTAAAAGATGGGCAAAGCTGCTACGAAAACATATACTCAAAAAATAGTTTTAGAGTGAAGCTCGATGTCATCAATAGACCCTCGATATGTCTAAAGCGAACCTTCGATCAATCGGAGGTCGAGGTCCGAGTGATGGAAATCAAGGTTCAATCAATCAAAGGTGCCCATAAACATCAAGTAACTAAATATTAATCTTCTAAATTTTCTCGATGCCACCGAATTGATTTTTGATCCCATTAAAGGGGAGTTCGATTGATTGAAGGCATCGCTCCATCGATCAAGACCATCCATTAGAGATCCATTGGAGCTTTTTCTTTATATATCTTGCAATTTGATCTGTGCTAAGATGGTTTTTTAAGTTAGTTAGAAGCTTAACGTATCCCAATATTCCTAACACTTCTAGGCTCTTACCCAAATGGATCCAAGTCATCTTACATATGTTTAATCACTCTCATGAGTATTCCAAGCTCCTTATGCACATGATTTTATTTTCTTGCATTCTTTAGAGGATAGACCCCAATCAAATAGGAAAACCTTTTTTCGTCTTTCAAACCTCTAGAATGCCCATCTAAGTGAATCTCCATTTGGAAACCAAATAAGTCTTTAGTTATAGGATATTCAATCAAACCCCTCCCAAACTTTAATAGCCTCATTGGAGCATCAAGTGAAAAATAATCAATTCAAGGAAGCAAAAAAAGATAGACTTCAGACATCGTGAGAGCATATAAGAGAAGTTGATTGAAGTATGAGAGAGCATCAATCAAGCATCTTAAGAAGGTGCTACAAAGGGGTTCAATCTGACAAGTAACTTGTCAATTGTAAGGATCCTTACTCTTGCATGGGTGGTAGACTCTTAGGAGTTTCAACACCTGGTCAAGGGTTCGAGTATCCATGGGTGGTGAAATCCCACTACAGCGTGAGTGTGTGGGGGGGTGTGTGTGTGTGTTAAAAAAAGTTATCAATTGTAAGAGTCCACATACTCTCTCCTTATATAGGATTAAATATATATTTTTTAACCGAAGCTCACATTAGTTCTTTTGTAGGATCGTATTGCCACCAACATAGGTAAGTACGTGTAAATCCTTGTGTAAGCTTCAATCGGGAGTGTATGTATGACAAGTTCTTGTGTAGGCCTCCAATAGTAGCGTACGTTTGTATGACCTTATGTAGGCCTCCAATAAGAGTGTACTCTTATAAAGGTTAGGAGTGAACCTATTAAAAACTCCTAAGATAGTGAATACTAATATACTTAAGGAAAGTGCATCAGTTGAGAGTAAAGTAGGGAAACCGAGTCTTTATATATGCTTATATTTACAATTATGAATTGCCTATATTTTTATCAATGCTTACATGATCGATTAGATGAATTATTTTAATGCATGAGTTAAAACATATGTTAAGCACTTAACTTGTTAAGTACACACAAGTTCACTATATATCTAGACTAGTTGCTTAATTGGCATATCTTTTATAGTTTATGTGATTGGACTCACTTTCACTTAAAAATATTAGTGTTAATTACCTTAATTAAATTGGTAATTATTTAACTAAGAATTTATGTTTCATTTGTAGAATTTTAAATCGATTTTAATCTCATCCATTCCTTTTAGGACTAAGCCATAATTTTATAGCTCCACCAAGCTTTTGCACACACCGTGGTATACTATTATTATTCCCACAAAAAAAAAAAAAAAAAAAATCACTAACAATTAGGACTTGGTGAGCTAAAACCCACCAAAACAACTTTACAACTTGCTAATCATTTTATGAGGATATCGAGGCAGGTAGTGGAAATGTTTTAGCCTGAGTTGATAAATTTTACTTCCTAGTATACTTCATTGTCTTGGACACTCAACCTGTGATAAATTCTAACACTCGGATTTTGATTATTTTTAAACATTAATTCTTATAAACTTCAAATGTCCTGATGCATTGCAAGAATGGAGTCATGGAATTATCTTTTGAAAATACGATGTTAGAGTCCAATGTTTTCAACATATATAAACAAAGGATTGATGAGGAGGTCCACAAGGTTAATACGATTGATACACTTGTGGAGGATGAACTCCATCAAACCTCTTTTTTTTTATCCTTTAGAAACATGCTCGGCACTTCGTTGATTCTAATGATGACATGATTTTGGACATGGTTAATGCCTTACTTGATTCCACTCTAGTGCTTGAGACTAACCAATGATGGCCTTGTTTTGAAAAGATTCCCTTAACCAAAGCTTGACGTGAAATCATTGCCTTTAGAGCTTCAATATGTATATTTGGTTCAAGGTGATATTTTTCCGATGGTGATTTCTTGCCACCTTGATGAAGACCAAGAGAATAAACTAATTAATATTATCCGAGAACACAAGGTTGTCATAGGTTGGATAATTGTAGATATTAAGGTAATTGACCCATTGATTTGTAATCACGGGATACACCTTGAAGAGAAAGCTAAATTTTCTAGTAACCACAACATTGATTAAATCCATATATAAAGAAGTGGTTAGAGATGAGGTCCTTAAGCTACTGGAGGGTATCATCTACCCTATTTCAGATAACCAATGGATGAGTCCAACTCAGGTGGTCCCTAAGAAATCTAGAGTTACCATAGTTACCATGCCAACAAAAAATTAGGGCCAACTAGAGTCACTACGGGTTAGAAAATATGCATTAACTATAGGAAATTAAACACTATCACTAGGAAAGACTACTTTCCCTTACCATCCGTTGACTATATTCTAGAAAAGTTAGCTAGTCATTGCTACTATTGTTTCCTGCATGGTTACACTGAATACAAACAGATAGAAATTGTTCTAGAAGACCAGGAGAAAACCACATTTTCGTGTCCTTTTGGTACCTTTGCATACAAAAGGATGCCTTTTGGTCTTTTTAATGCTCTTACAATTTTTCAGAGATGCATACTTAGTATTTTTTTATATGGTTAGTCATTTTCTAAAAGTTTTCATGGAAGATTTTCTGTTTTTGATTGTTTGTTTGATGAGTGTTTGAATCATTTACAATTAGTCTTAACTCGTTGTGAAGAAAACAACCTAGTTCTCAATTAAGAGAATTGTTATTTCATGGTTTGAAAGGAAATTATTCTTGGACGCATAATTTCGTCCAATGAAATTGAAGTGGATAAGGCTAATATCGATTTAATTACAACTTTTTTAACCCCTAAAAGTATACATGATATCCGATCATTTCTATATCATATTGGATTTTATAGGAGATTCATAAAATATTTTAGTTATATCTCTCAACCACTCTGTAATCTACTTCGAAAGGATAGCTCATTCATATGGACCAATGAAATAGTTGTTGTAACAATGGGATTGTCCGACATAGGCCCATAGATGGTCAAAATAAGGATTTCCTGATGAATGGGTACATTGTGAGACTCATATCCTATCACATACTGTTCCGTATGCCTTTGCAGTCCTCTCGATCGAATTTCGACGACCCACGATTTGTTATCAGCGTTTGTGTGTGATCCTAAGTCATGTCCCGTATACCAGAGTCGGCTCGACCCGAGACTTGTATCTTTGCAACCGCGCCGTCGTCGCGGTTCCGACGTCGTGTCTCGTATGCCGAGACGATACCCAGGCCAGGAGATGTGGGCCCACCCATTATGTATTAAGGCTCATGAGTTGTGGCCCATTGTGATGTATTTTCGACCCATATGTGCAGCCCATTAAGTTGTATATGTGGCCCTGGAATGAGGCCCATGTGATGTGTTTATGGGCCATATGCAGGGCCCACCTGTTGTGTATTTGAATACCATATATTCTGGCCCTTGAATGAGGCCCAACATGATGTATTTTCGGCCCATGTGGTGGGGCCCATCTATAATGTATATTTGAGGCCCATGTGATAGGGCCACCTTCCTTTATTTAATGCACATATGATGGGGCCCACCTGCTTGAATCTGAGGCCCATGGGCAAGGCCCATTGTGATGTATTGGAGGCTTATGGGCAAGGCCCATTGTGATGTATTCATGACCTATGGGCAAGGCCCATTGTGATATGTATTAAACCCATGACGCGTGGCCCTTTTGATGTATACGAGGCCCAGATACATGGCCCATTTGATGCATATGAGACCCATGTGTAGGGCCCACATGTTATGTATTTGAGGGCCATGCCTGTTGTGTATATGAGGCCCATTGGTGAAACCCATGGACGCGGTCCACTTGATGTATATGAGGCCCACTGGTGCGGCCCATGTGATATAGCCAACTCGATATATATAAGGCCCATTGGTGCAGCCCGTAGATGCGATCCACTTAATGTATTTAATGACCCATGGGTTGAGGCCCAATGTGATAGATATAAGGGTCACGAGTGAGGCCCAATGAGATGTATGTGGGGCCTTTGTATTAGGTCGAATGTGATGTATATGAGGTCCATTACGATATGTGATTACTCCATGATGTATGTAATGATGATTATGGCGGGTCATGCCTTGGGAGCAATGATGGTTTAATGTCTACATTGATGGGCAATGATGGTTAAATGTCCTCATTATGACATTCCCTTAGGCCTTTTGTTAATCTGATTCTCATTGTTAAGGTCAATTGTTGAGGCCAAGTTTGATTGTCGAGTCAATTCCGATTGTTGAGGCCGATTATTGAGGCCGATTTCGATTATCGAGGTTGATTTTGATTGCTGAGGGCGATTGTCGAGACCCATATGATGTATATATAGCCCGTGTTTGAGGCCGAATGTGATGAATATGTGGCCCATATTTGAGGCCCATTAGGATGTGTATTCAGCCCGTGTTTAAGGCCTAATGTGATGAATATGAGGTCTATGTGATGAGGCTCATTGTGATGCATTTGAGGGTCAGGCGATGAAGCCCATTGTGATGTATATTAGGCCCATGTGAGAGGCCCATCATGATGTGCATTAAGCTCTTGAGTAAGGATCATGGTGTTGTATATTAGGCCCTTGTGCGAGGCCATGGCTCTATTATATGTTAGGCTCTATGTGGGTCATTCCTTAGAGATAATGTTGGTTAAATGTTTACATTGTCGAGGTCGATTATTGATGTCGATTGTTAATACCGATTATGAGTATGTGACAGCATAACATCATGATACATACCCATACGCATCATCTGCATGTTTGTTATGAGACGCGGTTGACCATTGCATATGTCATTGGGCAGATTGTTATGAGACTCCCTGATAGGCAGAGGTTATCTCACATGAGCGCACAGTATGTGCAGGATTGATGTATGACTGGATTGTATGACTCATGTATCTTGCATTGTGTGTTGTGACTACTGTATGCCCTAGAATATCAAGGCTAGAGCATCCACAGGCATATCATGGATGGCTAGATGGGACACAGGAAATGTTTAGTTCTAGCATATAAGTGTCATAATGTCCCTGAGTAAAAATCTCTAAACCTCTGTGGCCAGGAGACGCCCCAACGTTAAGACCAAGTGGATATATACGAGCGCATGAGGGCCAAATACCAATAGGTCGCGTCTCCCACTGTGACATGGTCGGTTGGGAGGGGGTGTGGCCTTACCCACCTGAGAGTAGGGGGCATTGCTAGGCTGAATTTGACCAGCTCATGAATGGGTCCACTATCGACGTGTCGGGTAGATATTGGCTGACTACTAGCTAAGCAGATGGTGAGGTCTCTTCCACTTGCATAGTCATGCATCAGTGGGCAGCGATTTGCATGTAGAGTGTAGTAGACCTCGGTGATGATCCCAAAGAGGAACCGTATTGATATGTGGACTTATCGAATAGGAGTTGCATATTCATTCATTCATTCATTTACTATCCACTCGGGTTGGTGATGCGCAACAAATGTTATGTACCTTCATAATGGCAAGAATTTCAATTGGGTGCGCGACTAACCAGAGATCAGGAGTCTACTACATTGAGTCTGGCTATCCAAATTTAGATATGAGACTGGTTTGGATAGAAGTCCCTTATGATGGACCCCATAACCTGCAACACTATGTACTATCATTCCGACTTCACTCCAGCTTGGTTATTTCATTCGTACTGCATATTGCATTGCATCATCAGCATATGATATTTGGCTTATTGTCCGCATTGTATAGCTGATCTACATTGCTTCATCAGTATATGATATTATTTTTATTATATTTTTACATTGCATAGCCTGGATAAGGCTGATGGTATTTATGGGTCTATCAACATGTTTTCGCATTACTCTGATATTGTATGATTTATGATTTTGCTAGTATTTCTGATATTGTATGATTTATGGGCTTATTAGTATTTCCGCTTACTCTGATTAATCTAATATTTCTTACTTAGCACTTATCTTGTGCACACACTTTCACCGCCCACTAAGCTTTCTATAAGCTTATGCCCGATAGATGCATGCAGGTGGCGTTAGGTTGCAGCAGCGTGAGCTTGGAGCATGCAACAGAGCTCTGGAGCTCTGAGTTTGTCATATATATTTTCCTTTCAGTACTGTATTCAAATATTTATATTAGTGGATATGTGATGATGATGTTGCCTTTGTGATTTGGGTAAACTTGTGGTTATGCTTATTACAAGTTAAATATACATTGAAAAATCCTTCTTGTAGGATCTTAGAATCAGAATCTAGTGTATGGACGCTGGGAACCGAGAATGGGGTACTACGGAGGCTATCAGCACTGGATTTGGCGATCGAAAATTTTGTGAGCCCGGTTTCCGATTTTGGGGCATGACATACATGGTAGTCTAGAAGGTCACCATTTGAACTAGGTCAGTGTATTCAGTATTCCTTATTATATTGTTCCACAACCCTTTGGGCAAATAGGTATTTATTGATTACAAGATCACTAAAACACCTAAACTGTTTCACTAATACAATTTATATCATATGGGAAGCACTTCGTTACACTCTCCTTAAACTCATTGGGATGTTATTATAAGTAAAAGGTACCCATTTAATAAATATCCAACTACATCGGAGAACCTTTCATAAAGCTTAAGGGTGTGTTAATTGGTGAACCAATCATGTAACCATCCAATTAGAGTATTCCTTTTAAAATCATGTGTGATACTAATGATTATGTTATTGAGACAGTTTTGCTAAAAAGAAATGTAAGAAGCTCTATATTATTTATTATGCAAGTAGAACTATAAATTGTACACAAGTTAACAACTCTACTATGGAGAAGGAACTCCTTACTGAGGTCTTTACACTTGACAGGTTTAGATCATACTTGATTGGATCCAATTTCTTTTTTAACCAATCATGTGTCTCTTAAGTATCTTCTTATTACGAAAGATGATAAGTCTCATTTGATCAGATGGATCCTTCTACTTCAAGAATTTGGCATTAAGATCCGATATAAGAAAGGAGTAAAAAATACAGTGGCTGATCACTCATCTTTCCTTGTACTTTTTTATTTCAAGTAGATGACAACTATATATAAAAAGATACTTTTCCTAATAAATAATTATTTATAGTCTCCAAATCACCTTCGTTTGCCGATATTGCTAATTATCTTGTTACAGGTAAAATTTCTAACCATTGAACTCTATAAGATAAGAGGAAATTCTTCACCAATGTGTGCAACTTTTTCTAAAATGATCCATATTTGTTTAAATATTTCTCAGTTCAAATAATAAGGAGGTGTGTTCCTGACCATGAGTCTCCTTTTATCATTTTCGTGTATGTGGTGGACGTTTTTCAACTAAGAAAACCACTACTAAGATTCTTCAATGCGGATTTTACTAGCCTTCAATGTTTAAAGACACTTATGTATTTTACAAAGCATGTGAGTGTGATTAAAAGTTAGGTGAAATATCTCATAAAAATATGATGCCTTTGAATCTAATTTTGATTGTTAAAATTTTTTTACTGTTAGACATTAATTTCATCGGACCATTTTCCTCTTCTTTTGGATATCTTTATATTCTTCAGTTGTTGATTATGTTTCAAAATAGGTGGAGGTTATTCCATGTAAAATCAATGATTACAAAATAATATTATGATTTTTAAAAGAAAATATTTTGTCCAGATTTGATACACCTCGTGCCATTATGAATAATGAAGGTACACACTTTTATAATGGACCTTTTGAAAATTTGATATAGAAATATGGTATTATGTATAAAATGAGTGCGGCCAATCACCCATAAACAAGTGGTAAGCTAAAGTTTTAAATAGGGAACTTAAACATATTTTGGAAAAGATAATAAATTCATATCTTAAGAATTGGCCTTTTAGACTAATCGATGTGTTGTTGGCTTACCATGATATAGAGAGCACAAAGAGAGAGAGGCAGCGCTAGTTGGAGGGAGAGAGGGGAGGGGGGGAGATGATTAGGGTTAGGGTTTGGTTGGAGGCAGAGAGGGAGACAGCGAGAAATGGTTATGGATTTCTCACCTAATTTTTTTTATTTATTATTAAATCTAATTTCATATCATCCACGGCATTTGTCGTTGAATAACTTAAAAAGCATTCAACGGAAAACGTTGTAGAATGTTCCAGTCATTCCTTTTTTTCGCAATTTTCCGTAGTGAGCGACACATGGCTGAATGAAATCCTACCAAGTTGGGTCATCACGGACATTAGTGGTGATAAGGTCACCATTCATTCTATGTCGAATATCAACTAAGATACAAGGTGGTCTGCAATTAAGATGGGCCACACCACATGAATCAGTGGAAATTAGAGCTGGGCATTTCATACCGAACCGGTGGATCCGGCTCGATCAAACCCGATCCGACCTAATTCGAATAGAACCAATGGTCAGGGTCGGGTAGCATAATCCAGATCCGAATTATTTTCGGGTCGAATTCGGATAGGCCCTGTTCCGAACCGACTCGATCCGGAACCCGATCCAATTGGATCCGATTCGGACCGACCCAATCCAGACCGTATATATTAGTATGTATGTATATATATATATATATATATATATATATTACTTTTACCGCCTAAGATTTAGGTTCGGCACTAAAAAAATCTCGCCCAATGTACACCTTAGCCCGTCAACTCTCTCTCTCTATCTCTATATTTGTGATTCTCTCTCTCTCTCTCTCTTTATATCTCTCTCGAAGAAGGCAAGAAGAAGGTTTTGGAGCTTGGATTCCTCTGCTGGAGAGATATATTGAGAAATGATCGAGAAAGAGATATATACGGAAGAGTGAAAGAGGGAAGGAGAATGAGAGTCACAGCTCTGCTCGATCGAAGAATGGTGTATGAAGTGGTTTTGTGGGTATGATCACGAGGTATGTTTTACATCCAAACCGTTCATCCATTTGGCGAGCTCATTTTAACGCTTGAGACAAAAAATAAGACAGATCTAACCATCAACTGGACAACACTGCAGAAACTAGTCAGAGATTGAACGCCTACCAATGAAACCCTTTTCAAGGTCACCGAAGTTTTAGATCAACATCAAATTTGTTTTTCCTCTTCATTCAGTTACGTGTGAACTTATGTGTGAACTTACGAGATTTATTTTTCCTTTTCAATCAGCTACTTGTGATGTTATGAATAGATTGGATGTAAAATAAACGTTATGGTGGGCCTTACAAATTTTTTAACGGTGAAAATCATTATCTCTACCACTATTTATGGTGTGGTCCAGATGATCATTGGATATAATTTATTTTTTGGATAATGCTCTGAAATGATCTCTAAAAATAGACATCACTGTGGGGCCTATGTAACTTTGATCTCCTTTAAACCGTTCTCACAGCTCGGAGCTCGAGGAGCGTCCGTGCTGTCTTCGCACGACACGTAATATAGCAGTGACTAGGCGTATTTATTTTATTTTAAGAGTTCGGAGTTATTTGATACTCTGGCAGACTACGTCACTTGATACGCAGGCATCCGAAATTGTAGCTCAAAGTAAACTGGACATTTGGGTAACTCGATGTCATTGACATGCAACCTCAAATCAAATATCTAAAGAATCTGAATCACTATTTAGTGGACATATGCTCCTTGGAATTGGATGCTTTCACTGTCAACCGTCCAATCAATGTCCAGCAATCCGATAATCACAAGATCAAGCAATCCTATATTTTCATTCATAACACGTCTTTACTGGCCCCATCATTTTGAAAGTTTAATTTAAATTTTTGTAATGCCAAGTATTCAATTTTAAAGTAACTTCTAAGTGGTCGCGTATCATCCATCACACTCAGCCAGAGTATCAAAGAATTCCTCTTCATTACAACTGTGCTGGCTATAAGCTAGTACAACCTGTACTTTTATAAAGGGTAGCCGAATCCGTGCTGAGTAACTCGGTACGCGAGTAAACTCTGCAGGGCCCACCATCATTTATGCATTTTATCCACTCTGTCCATCCTTTTATTAGTTAATTTTAAGTGGCTAGCCCAAAAATGAAGCATATTCAAAGATCAAGTGGACCACACCACTTGAAACAGTGTAAATTTAACGTCTGCCGTTGAAAAGTTATTGGTGGCCACAGAAGTTTTAGATCAAGCTAATTTCTTTTTTTCACTTAATCCATGTCTTTTTTATCTTATTAATGGTTGGATCACTGGAGTTCTTGGAAAGGTTTCAACGGTGGAAATCAATACTTCTACTGTTTCCTATGGTATGGGCCATTTGAGCTTTGGATATGATTCTATTTTGGGATCAACCCTTAAAATGATCTGAAAAACCGGATGGGTGGCATGGATAAAACAAATGAATTCACAGTAGCCCCAAAAGAGTTTGCTTAATACGATAAAAGTGTACTCAGTAACAAAGTACGCAATCCGATTTCTTTATGAAGCTTATTGGAGAAGCTATTCGCAGGTGTAAAGCTACTCCAGTAAGCTATACAACTGTATATTTTTATCTATGTGGGCCTATCTTAAACTTTTTAGTTCATCCGCATCGTTCATTAATTTTTTTCAAATCATTTTAGGAGTTGATATTAAATTTTAATTATATTTAATAATCAAGTAGATCGCCCCATGAAAGATTGAGAATCATGATTTCTACGCCATTGAAAGAAACAAACCAACGGTCTTACCCAGTCCGATCCGACTCGATTTTCCTAACCGAGTCAGACTCGGATCGATTCAGGCCAATAGGAGTTCAGATCTATTCAGGTTAAATGATCCGAACTCAGCCCCGGATCGGATCACGTTCGGGGCAGGCCCTGCAAATCTCAAACAGAGTTGGGCTGGACCGAATCCGATCCAACTCAATCCGATGCCCAGCTCCCGTGGGAATGGAAATCAGATCTAACCCACCAAGATTAATAGAAAATGCAAGTGGACCTGAATTTAGTGGCTTGAAGAGCAAGTTTCCCATGTCAGCTCATACATTCTAAATGGTGTAGCCACGTCAGCTCATACATTATTCTAAATGGTGGTGCCCATGTGAGTTTTTAATTTGGCTTATCTTTTATATGGTTCTCACCCAGTAAATAAAGTGGATTTTATATATGTAACATGACATCACCACAGAGTTGCATGCCCTCCAGGTTAGCTACTTGCACAGTAGAGAAGAGAAGTCATTTGAAATGCACATGTTTAAAAAAAAGGAGTGGAGGAAGCGCCTTACATTTAAGCCATTCCTTTGCAATAAATTGTTAATTATTCATTGCCGATCAATTATATTTTTACCACTGCTTTACCCTCCTTTAACCACTGTTATGAAGCCAGATAGTGGGGGCAATAATCTCTAAAGCTATTGGCACTATATACAGAAGAAATAAATATATAACCTACAAGGGAAACGGTAAGCAAATACACCATACGTACCAACTTAGCCCATGCTTGAATGATCTAGAACGTTCATCAGGGCTTCACCCTAGTGCATGTTTCATATTATTTGGTTATAGTTTCTCAACCCTAGTGCATGTTTCATATTATTTGGTTATAGTTTCTCAACCGTTCCTTTCTTTGCAGATGTATGTCAAGATAAATTGACGGGAGATTTTTGGGTTAGGAGCATTCGCTGTGAACGTCCTCGATGGTGTACACGTGCTTTATGGGGTCACATCTGATGAACATGTGACCTGTGCAGAGACTAGGCCAAAAGAACCTGAAGAAGCGCGTGGCAAACAAATTTAAAATTTTCACGTGGATAATGTTCTGAGAGGCTTGGGGAACTTTTCATCCATGAGTTTCAAAATTGAGTCCTTTGCAACTGTCCCGACTCATACCAGCTGAAATATTCCAATGATCTGAACCGTCCATCTTATTTTCACTATTGTAAATATGCTACTATCATATATAATCAAGCTTCAATAATGGTAAGGATCATCCACTCAACCTGTTTCTTAGGATACCCCATTAACATATATCCCAAAGTATGGATGGTTCAGATCATTAGACTGCTCATATAGGCCTCAGTGAATGAGGACATGTGCTGGTTTGAATTACACTTGCATGTGAGTGCATTCAAAGTCGTTGAGGAAGCAGACTCTCCAGCGTTTGCTTGGCTGGTTTCATCAGCTGACTTGATTTTCTAGGGATGGGACTTGCACCAGGAAGCGGAATGCCGGCCTCGCCCAACACAGTGCAGCTCTTACTCTGGGCCATCATTGATTTACGTATTGTATATCACGCCATCTATCCGTTTTGCCAGCTCATTTTAGGGCATTAGCCCAAAAATAAGCAGATAAAAATCTCATTTGGTGGTGATTGACCACTAAAAGCTTCTGTTGGGATGCAAAAATCTCACTAGCCAATCCACATCCGATACGTTCATTGGCCCCAAAATCTTACAAGGATTTTGGCCATCCGATCGGTTGATGTTGATTTTAAGATACACCAGGAATTCTAAGTAAACAGTCATGATTATTGGTGGGAGTAATTGTTTCGTAGCATTGAAACTTAGAGATTGGATGTATAAAGTGAAAGGTAAAGTTGATGCTGTACTACTTCATTGAAAGATTCTCTCATGGAAGCGGATAACAAGCGAGAAATTTTAGCAATATGGGTTTCTAAGTCAACAGTCACGTTTATTGGTGGGAGTGGTTATTTCGTAGCATTGAAACTTAGAGATTAGATGCATGAACGTATGCAAGTGTGGTCAATGGTAGAGTTAATGCTATAATACTTCATTGAAAGATTCTCACACGGAAGTTGACAACAGGCCTGAAATTTTAGCAATATGGTTTCTTGTGATGCCCATCATGCCGTATTGAATGAAATAATAGAAATTTCATCAAGCACGTGGCATGAATACACAGTCCCTGCCTAATCGTTTACTACATTTCTCTTTTCTTCTGGGAAAGTGGAAATATCAAAGTTAGCCACAAAAGTCAAGTCTCCTGCAGATTTGATGAGAAATGAAAAACGGGTGGCACACAAAATCACTTTTACATGATGCTTGGCCGGTATCTTTACACTATTTGCCGGCTCAGAATCGTGGAAGGTGGGGTCATTTTTAAGAATCCAGGCCAACGATCTGTTGAGTCTAACTGTTGATGGAGCATGCCCCAAAAATCATCCAAATTGAAAGGTCCAACGACCAAGATTAAGACTCTGTTTTTTAATTAAATGTGTACTGATGGTGTATTCCTTTTTTATTTATATTTCTCTTACTTGTTATCTACGAGCCAAAATCAAAATGTTAGTATTGTCATATTGAGGAGATTTTGGGGGGATAATCCGTCCATTGTGCTATACAACAGACCAATGGTATAGATTATGCTAGGTCTAGAGGGAAGTTGTGATAATTACGTTCATCCATAGCTTTCAAACCAAGGTTATCATAATAGATGATTTCAGCCCAAGTGTTAATAACACGCAACTACGGATTGGTTGAAATTGAAGCCATCTATGTTGATACCTAAAGCATTCAGTGTACCTAATACCTACTACAGGCCAAGCAGCTAGGAAGAAATGTAAAAAACGAGAATTAAACCACTGCCCACATGTTGTCATTGAAAAGCTGTGTTTGTTGTACAATTCCCGCAGGATACCTTGGTTCGGTACAATTCCACGGTTACCAAGTGTTATATTTTATTTTAAAATAATAATAAAATTTAAATTTTATTGTTTTACATAGACTATGGCTACAGTAACAGTAAATGTTTCTACTGAGTTAGCCAAAATCGAACCGTTCGCTAGACAATCCTTTAAACGGTGGAAACAGAAATTGATGTTCGCTCTTACCATCCTGAAAGTTTCATACATTTTATCTGAATCATTTACTATAGATCCAGCAAATCAAAATGAAGTAACAGATGAAAATAATTACAAAAATTATATTCTAAACTCTTTATGCAACGAACTATATGATGTATATGCTTCTTACGCCTCTGCTAAAGACATATGGACTGCTTTAGAAAAGAAATACATATTAGAAAATGCAGGCGCTAAGAAACATGCAATTGCTAATTTCCTTCACTATAAAATGACAGACGATAAATCTGTCACAAATCAAATTCACGATTTTAAAGGTCTAGTTCACGAACTATCGACAGAAGGAATTAAGTTGGATGAAGTGTTTCTGTCAGGAGCGCTAATAGAAAAGTTACCGCCCTCCTGGAAAGAATATAAAAATAGAATGAAACATAAGAAGAACGGTGTTTCTTTGGAAACCACTATCGTACACATACGAATAGAGTAAGCCAATAGAATCAGGGACCAAAAAGAAAATAAAAATGAGATAGATTCAAAAGCGAATCTTGTGAAATCAAGTCGGACAAATAATAATAAAAAAGGCAACTATCATAACTGTGGCAAACTTAGACATTATGCAAATGAATGCAGGTTCAAAAAGAAGAATGCAAACAATCAATTTAAGAAAAAGAAAAACTGCTACAACTGTGGAAAGCCTACGCATCATGTTAAAATCTGTAGGTTTAAGAAAAATAAAGATAAGCCGCAGGCTAATCTTACAGAAACAGGCAATGAGTCTAACATAATAGTAACTGTGGTGTAAGAAGTCTTCCTTATAAACAACTTGGAGTGGGTGCTAGACACTGGTGCAACTAGGCACGTGTGTAAGGATCATAGCATGTTTACCTCCTACCAAGTATCAAGAAATGATGAACAGGTGTTCATGGAAAATGTTAGAACGTCTCCAGTTGTAGAAAAAGGGAAAGTACTTTTGAAACTCACTTCTGGAAAGACTTTAATGTTAAATGATGTCCTACATGTGCCTGACATTAGAAGAAACTTAGTCTCTGGTTCGCTCCTCAATAAGGCTAGTGTCAAGTTAGTATTTAATTCAGATAAGCTTGTAATGACTAAAAATGGAACCTTTGTTGGTAAAGGGTACTGTAGCGATGGTTTATTCATTGTAAATGTATCCAATGATAATAAGAAGACATCTAGTTCTGTTTATATCGTTGAACCTTTTTATCTATGGCATAGTAGATTAGGTCATATGAATGTGGCATCTTTAAAGAAAATAAAAAGATTAGGTTTATTACCTAATATATCTAATGAAGAATTTGAAAATTGTGAAACATGTGTAGAATCAAAATTCATTAGAAAACCCTTTAAACAAATAGAAAGATCATCTGTTCTATTAAAGTTAATACACAGTGACTTAGGTGATTTTAAAAATTACATGTCTAGAGGTGGAAAAAGATATTATATAACTTTTGTAAATGACTACTCTAAGTTCACTAAAGTATATCTGTTAAGGAACAAAGATGAAGCTTTAGATGCTTTTTCTAAATACAAACTTGAAGTTGAAAATCAATTAAATATAAAAATTAAAAGACTTAGAACAGATAGAGGAGGTGAATATGAATCTTCTCAATTTAGAGAATTATGTGAAAAGAATGAAATAATTCACGAAACTACATCTCCTTATACACCAAAATAAAATGGAATAGCAGAACGTAAGAATAGAACTCTAAAAGAAATGATGAATGCCATGTTAAATAGTTCAGGCTTACCCTCAAATATATGGGGAGAAACAATTTTGTCTGCTTGTTATATCCTAAATAGGATTCCATCTAAATCTTCTGAACAAACACCTTATGAACTTTGAAAGAATCATATTCCTAGTTATAAATATATTAAAGTGTGGGGGTGTCTTGCTAAAGTAGGATTACCTGAAACTAAGAAAAGAAAGTTGACTCCTAAAACAACCGACTGTGTATTTATAGGGTACGCACAAAACAGTGCGGCTTATAGGTTTCTAGTTTTAAAAATTAAGGATAATATTCTATATCCTAATATAATTATAAAAGCTAGGGATGCAGAGTTCTTTGAGAACGTATTCCCTATGAAATCTAAATCTATAGGAATAGAAGAAGTTAATGAATCAGATGTTACGTTTACTAGTAAAAATGCCTATGAGAAAGTAGTAGAAGAGATACAACCAAGAAAAAGTACTAGGATTAGAAGAGAAACTAACATAGGAGATGGTTTTTTCACCTTCTTAATAGAAGATGATCCTACAACTTATATATAAGCTATTAACTCTCCAGATACAACCTTTTGGAAGGAAGCAATAAATAATGAGTTAGAATCTATTATATTTAATAATACTTGGAAACTTGTAAACCTACCACCTGGTAACAAACCAATATGCTGTAAATGGGTGTTTAGAAAGAAACTAAAATCAGATGGAACTATTGATAAGTTTAAGGCTAGGTTGGTAGCGAAAGGCTTTAAATAAAATGAAGGAATAGATTACTTTGATACATATTCTCCTGTAAATAGGATTACAACTATTAGAGTCTTAATAGCGATAGCCTCTATATATAAACTAGTAGTACACCAGATGGATGTTAAGACGGTTTTTCTAAATTGAGACTTAGAAGAAGAAATATATATGGAGCAACTTGAGGGTTATAAAATATCAGGTAAAGAAAATAAAGTATGCAAACTAATTAAATCAGTATATAGTTTAAAACAAGCTCCTAAACAATGGCATGAAAAATTTGATGGTGTTTTAAAATCAAATGGTTATCATATAAATGATGTAGATAGATGTGTATATAGTAAAATTTCTGAAAATGATTATGTTATTATATGTCTCTATGTTGATAACATGCTTATTTTTTAAACTAATATTAAATTAGTTAATGCAACTACGAAATTCTTGTCATCTAAGTTTGACATGAAAGACTTAGGAGAGGCTAGTGTAATCTTAGGTATTGAAGTAACCAGAAAAAATGGTGTTATTATATTATCACAATCTTATTACATTGAGAAGATATTGAGAAATTTTAACCATTTTTATTGTTTACCTGTCAATACTCCTTATGATTATAGTGTGACTCTCATGAAGAATACAGAAAATAGTGTTTCTCAATTGGAGTATTCCAAAATAATTGGTAGCCTCATGTATCTAACAAACTGTATTAGACCGGACATAGCTTTTACAGTAAGAAGGCTAAGTAGATATACACATAACCTTGCAAAAGTGCATTGGAATGCCTTGTCTAAGATTTTGAGATACCTAAAAGGCAGTATGGCATATGGTTTACATTATAATGGTTATCCTACTATATTATAAGGATATAGTGATGCTAACTGGATCAGTGATTCAGATGAGACAAAATTCACTAGTGGATATGTCTTCACTTTGGGTGGAGGAGCAGTCTCTTGGAAGTCCACCAAGCAGACATGTATCGCTCGGTCGACTATGGAATCCGAGTTTATTGCCTTAAAAAAAGCTGGATCAAAAGTTGAGTGGCTTAGAAATCTCTTAGCTGATATACCATTGTGGTCAAAGCCTGTATCGGCCGTGTCTATTCATTGTGACTATCAAGCAGCTATAGCGAAAGCAAAAGGTAAAATATATAATAGAAAAAGCAAGCATATTAGACTCAGACACAACATTATGAAACACATGTTGCGTGATGGAGTCATATCTATTGACTTTGTGAGGTCAAAAAAGAATCTAGCAGATCCTCTGACCAAAGGACTATCTAAAAAGTTAGTCAATGATACATCGAAGGAAATGAGGCTGAGCCTAATATATGAGCTGCCAGTGTCGGCAACCCAATCTATACAAGTGGAGATCCCATAAGATAGGTTCAATGGGTAAACAACAAGACACGAGATAGACGATTGCACTGAGTTGTTTAAACCCCTTCTATGGTATACAGTGCAAGCAGCAACGCAGAAGGATGAGTTTTTAGAATTCTTGATGGATCCATAGCCATATATTTGGTGGTGTATACAGTTGCTGCATACACTTGATGGAATTCACCTATATGGGTGTGGAGGTGGAGGCTGCTTCCTATGAGAATCTAGGCGAATTCTCTAGAACACTCATGAAATTCAGCTAATGGTGTATGGCGCACCGAATCGCAGAATCACTTGCAGAGAAAGAGTTGTATGAGTGGCATGTACTTGCGATCTACATTAAAAGGATTCAGGTTCAAGACTATGGTGTCACCTGATTCTTGTAGACCTGTCTTGCTTACTCTAATATCGGTTCAAATCTATGGTGACACCGGCACCATTGCACAACTATTACGCTTTAATCCGAAAGAGTTTTATTTTAAAACATGTGGGGGGTTGTTATATTTTATTTTAAAATAATAATAAAATTTGAATTTTTAAATTTTCGATGTTTTCCCTCCAAATTTGAAAAGTTAAAGTACTTTTGAGTTGTGGGTTTTGTCCCACATCAGATTTGACAAAGTAAACTATCTTGTATATAAGATAGTCTTTTTGCCTAGGGCTTAAGCCCTTTTCAGGGAGCATGTGAATTTGGTCATGTGGGGGGGCAATGCCAATAGCTCTAATCTATGCCATTGACCACATGCGCGTGCGCGCACCGAGCCGAGTCGAGTTGTGCCGTGCCGAGCCGAGCTGTGTCCGTGTCCGTATCCGCGTGCGCGACGCGACGCGACGGGACGGGATGGGCTGGGCTGGGCTGGGCTGGGCGCGGGTACGGGTGCTGGTGTGGTGTAAGTGTACTTGCGTGGGTGTGTGTGTGTATGGGTATTCGCAAGACTGTATGTGCGAGAGTTTACTCGCACTTGCTCCTTTTCATTTTAAATCAGAGAGATGGTTCCCTTCCGGTTGGTCGCCCCTGTTGGGTTTAAAGCCGACGGACTTAACCTTTTGTAAAGGGTGTTTATGCACCATTTCGGAGTCTATATATGGACTTCCGATTTCAGTTTCAAAATATACGAAAATACTCTGTCTTATAAAACTCTCTCTATCTGATACGGTTTTACAATTGTTACTGAGTTCATCGCTGAGTCAACTCAGCACTTTCGGATTAAACTGTAAGTGGTTCGAGCCCGTGTGCAGTGAGTGCACCGCTGGGATCGGGTCATAGTCATTGTATCCTGGAGGTCGATTGCTTTAGAAACCTGTTGCACTTAGGACGCTGTCCAAGGAGAGCAAATTCAATTTCAAGCCGAGTGACTCAGTCACTCCTTGACTCAATTCAATAAGTTTTTCTTTCTCTAAATTTATTTTTCTCTTTTGGTTCTCGATTTTAATAGTCTATTTAATTCAACATATTTTTCCAACACCAAGTTCTGTGGACGCCACTATGATGTATGTGTTGTATCTACAACGTCCATCCATTTGAAGATATTATTTTAAGCCATGAGCCAGATAATGAGGCAGATCCAAAGCTTTAGTAGACCCACCATAGAAAATAGCGGGAAGATTGATGCCCACCGTTGAAACCTTTCTAAGGCCCCACCATTATGTTTTCTCAAAATCCAACATGTTCAAAAGTTAACAAAGACATTAATCAAGGGAAAATACAAATATAAGCTTGATCAAAAACTTTTGTAAACTTTAGAATTTTTTAACGATGGTGTCACTCTCGCCACTGTTTTCTGTGGTGGGGTCCACTAGAGCTTTGGATGTGACTCATTCTTTGGATATTACCCTGAAATGATCTCTCCACATGGATGGACGGCATACAAAATATATATTATGATGGGGCCACAAAATTTGGTGACGTCACTTCTCACCCCATCGTAATAGCGAATCCGCGCCCAGGTCTCTTGTAAGGGGAAGCCGACTGCGTACTGAGTAAACTCTGCGGCGCCCTCCGTGTTTTATATATTCCATCCACTCCTTGCATCCATTTTAATAGATAATTTTAAGGCTTAGGCCCAAAAATTAAGTATATCGAAAGCTCGAGTGGGCCACACCACAGGAAACAGTGTGAATTGAATGTCAACCGTTGAAAATTTTCTTATGGTCCATAAGTTTTGGATCAATCTGATATTTATATTTTACTTTCATCCATATCTGTGTGATCTCGCAAACAGGTTGGATGACAAATAAACATCACTATAGACCCTAAAAAGGTTTCAACGATGGAAATTATTATTCCCAGTGTTTCCTGTTCTATGGAGAGCTGGGCATTTCTGACCCGATCAGGTGGACCCGATCCGGCCCGTTCCGATCTGATCCGATAGCCTGGATCGGTTCTGCTCGAGTTGGGCCATCCAAATCTGAATCCTTTCCGGATCAAGTTTGGATCGTGGTTAATTGGAACCTATTCGACCCAAAACTCGATCCGACTCGTCCTGATCCGGAGTAGATAAATCACATGCATTGTTGTATTGTAGGTCACCTGCTACGGAAAGGCTTTCTCAGGGAGTGAGGAAGATAGAGATAGGACGCCTGCTCCGAAAGGCTTCATGTGTTGGGATGCAAGGTGGGGTCTGCCATCATGTTTATGAGAAATCCAACCCGTCAATCCATTTTTTGAGCTCATTTTAGGTATGTGAGCAGAAATTAAAAGAATCCAAAACTCGACTGGGTCATATAAGATGTAATAGTGGGAAAAGGAATTCCTACGGTTGAAACCTTCTTACGGTCTGTCTTGATGTTTATATATCATTCAAACGGCTTATAAGGTCTTTTTTAATGGGATGAAGTAAAAACGCAAAATAAAAAACTTAGACCTATATAAAACTTTGGTTGCCGTCGAAATATTTCAATGGTGAAAATTAAATTTTCATTTTTTCATCTGTTGTGGGCCATTTGAGTTTTCGATCCATCTTATTTTTTCACAGTGGCCCTAAAATGAGATTGAAAAACAGATGGACGGATTTAATTTCTCACGAACATCGCAGAGGGCCCCACCAGAATGCTTGCGCAGGAGCTTCCTGCGAAAGCCTTCAGGAAAGACGCACCGACGAGTGAGAGTGACAGTGACGTCTGACGCACCTCGAGCCGGGTGTTGTACAAACAGGTCAAAGGAGACCAAAATACATGTCACACTGTGATGTATTTACTATAACTATACCGTTTATATACTGTTAGATATGATTATAAACTATTGTCTAATAAATAAATACTATCCAAAGATCGTCTTAGACCACACCACAAATAGTAGAAGATATAATGATTTTCACCTTAAACAGTTAACGTGGTCAGTTGGATCTGTCTTATTTTTCGTCTCAAGCCTTAAGACGAGCTCACCCAGTGCGTGAACCGTTTGAATATAACACGTACCATGATCAAACTCAGCAGGACCCGCTAGTGCCAATACAGTGCAATGCGCTGTGCACAGCAGGCCGCTGTGCTTTCTTACTAAGCAAGCCACCGCCACTGAACTTTCGTACGCGGATTGGCTACTCCCCTGCCACTAGCCGGTCGGTGCTCTGTGGGCCCAAACATGACTTATGTGCTTCATCCATGCTGTCTATATATTTTTTCATATAATTTTATGACATGAGATCAAAAAAGAGATATATATCAATCTCATCTGGACCACATTACAGGAAATAGTGTCGAATGAGCTTCGACCATTAAAACCCTTATGGGGTCCATAAAAGTTTTGGATCAATCTGATATTTGTTTTTTCCCTTCATCTGTGCATGTTTGACATAATTAACGGATTGGATGTCAAATAAACAGTACAGTGGGCCTTAGGATGATTCTAATGGTGGACATCCAATCGCTATTGTTTTCCTTTGGTGTGGTCCACCTGAGATTTATATCCCTCTCAATTTTCCAAAAGGGCCTAAAATGATCGTTAAAAATGGATGAGTGGAATGGATGAAACACATACATCATGGTGGGGCCCACATAGCACTGACCACAGCCACAGGGCTGGTGGCAGGGAGAGTGGCCAATCCTCTCCATGTGCTTTCGTGCATAGCACGTCTGCATCACGTGTCGGGCAAAGGGGAGCGGAGCCTACGCCTCGAGCTTTAAGTTGTACGAACGGTTCAAATGAGATGAAAATTACATAGCCCCCACAATGATGTATTTATTATATCCATACCGTTTATTCAATTTTGGTAGTCATTTTAGAGCATTTGCAAAAAAGTTGAATCATATCTAAAGCTCAAATGGACCACACCGAAAATAGCTGTAAAGATAATAATTTTTACCGTTAAATATTTTTAATCTGAATCGTGCCAAACCTGATCCGACTCGGATTTTCTGACCGAGTCAGATCTCCAGGATCCAGTCTCGGATCCGATCGACTTCGGATCATCAATCCTGCATTTGAGTTGGACCCAATCCAATCCGACTCGATCCGATGCCCAGCTCTTTCTATATATATATAACCCACATTTTAGCTTAATTAGACGATACCACTTAAATAATAAACTTTTACCACCCTTTGTTAATTTTCACTCACAGCTGCTTTTTAAAAATGATGAAACTACCTATGATTGTTTTAATAGTCTAACTTTTCTCAACAAAATCAGCCCACCCTAATGATGGACGAGAGAGATGATAGAAGGATCTTACACAGTGTAGGGTGATCCACCTGATTAACTGTTCAGATTTGTCAAAATTGTCTTCCATCTGATTTTTGACCCGTCAGCCCTTCCTAATGATCATCCAATTATCAGATTTCCGTGAACAAACGCCTATGAATCAGAGGTTAGGATTGTTCCATCAACCTACTGACTCTTGTCATACATCGCCCCCGTGACTTTTCGAATTCCACAATTTTTGGGTAATTCTTTCATCCTAACAAGGTACTCTAGATGACGGGAACAGATGTGATGTAAAAACCAGGGCCCTATACCAAACTAATGGTGGGCTTTCAATCCAATCTGCTTCTTATTTTTTGGGTGAGGCAACGGGCTAAAGGAGCAGATGTTAAAGGCCATACACACCATCCTCTAATATGTGATTATTTGACATAGTATCAAAGCAGAAGTTTAAGTATTCGGAAAATTAAACTCAGCCTATTTATGGTGTGAGTATTCCTCTACCCTTGCCCAATATGTTCTCATGTGAAACTTCACCATTCAAATATAATTTCAAGTATGCTAAAAAGCTTTGATCAAATTCCGACTGCTATGTGGTCATACCACATGTTAGGATTATGTGACAAGTCTTTCTTTGTTAAGTGGAAAGACGTCCAATAAAATCTCTACATTGGGTTATTTATATCCTTGTCAAATGGCAATTGATACCATTCAGATAATTATTTGATAGAGATTCTTCCTAATTATTGTGATACGAAAAATGCTAAAAAGAATGGAAAAGAATAAAAATATCAATGATCTAGCTCTTTCGATTTGAACACGAACAGTCGAAGGGTTGAAATATTTCATTTGAGAAGGTGTTCGGGCATTCCCAGTGCAAAAGGAGCCATGGGAAAAGAAAAAAAAAACATTTTGCATCATTGAAAAATACAATGGCTATAGTCCCAACATATCTCATAACAGAAACATCCCATGAATTTGAGCTTCTATCTCAACACAATAATTATCCTATCAAATTCCTAGGATAGGTGAAGGGTTCAGCTTTGATTCCATGGTTAAAATTGTCTGACCTCCTAGAAAAGCTGGGGGTTTTACTTCAAATCATTCACCTTACAGTGCAACATGTGGAATGATGTTGAGGAGGCTAACTTTGGGAATCTAAAACAGGTCGGACCGTCCCAATCCTCAAAAATAATATGTTGAACCATCCTAACTATAGAAAAAGATTGCCAAAACCTGAGTTGAACCATCCCAACCTTGGAAAAAGATTGCCAAAGCCCATCTTCTGGTAACCAAAACGCCTGCAATTTAGGATGGTTTTTCCTAGTTTTTCTTCGGCTTCTACCTACTTTCATCTACATCAAAAGCATGGTTTGTTGTACCCATCAAGCAATACATACATCTCGCCCAGGAACAACACCGTGTCAACTGATAGGATCGTGAATCAATAGTGAAATATTTCGCAGAACACTATCAATTTGCAAAAGACAGCCTAGTTTGGAAGAAGAGCCAGGCCACTGGCTCCATTGATGAGACAGGCCACTGACAGCCTAGTGGTGACTTAAGAGACCACAAAACCCATGTAATATGGAAGAAAGAGACAGGACACAAAACCCATTGGTGAGGCATGCCTCAACCATCTCTACCTAAAAAGAACAGTAAAACAATAATCTAGAGCTTGGTTTGCCAGATATCTCTACCTTTATATATATATATATATATATATATATATATATATATATATATATATATATATATATATATATATATGTTATGCTAGTCCATTATCATCACCATTGGACGACAGACAGCAACTCAATAATCTGTATGGAGATAAAGGTCGTCCAATCTTCTCACAAAGGTTCAGAAGATGCACATCTCAACCACCTATTAAATACTCAAAAGTAAAGGGTCACCTATTAAATACTCAAAAGTAAAGGGTCTGGTTTCTCATAATAAGCTTGGGTCATATGACTCTACTAAAATGGTAAGGAGTTCCCTGAGTTGGAAAGGCTTAGCTACAGACATGAGGGAGCACTACTATCAGTTCATTTCTTCAAGATAAGAACGAAGAAAAACAGAGAAGGCAACCACATGAATATATGTGGAGTAAGATATTCCAATGATTCAAAATTGGAAGGTGACAGTATCGTTGGAAAAGATCAATAAAAAGCTTGTCAAGTGGGAAAAGTATTTCTGGTCCTAGAGGAAAATGGCTGTGGAGACCACATGATAAATGATTGGAAGGTTAGGTTATGTGGGAATGACAAAAGCAAAGTAACAACTACACCAAAATCTGCGTGATCAAAATATTGAATATATTCAATATTCAAAATATGCATGATTCCTTGAAAATTTGTGGATAGCAACAAATCTTCATGATATGCTGTTGGATTTGCAGCTGGGAAAACGTAATATTAAAAAAAATAAAAAAAATTTAAGGAAAAAAAAAAAAAAAACTACTTGAAGACCAAGATTTACCAGCAACTTAGACAAAGAAAGAGAAGGCAGTCTACCAAGATTGCCACATGAGGGCCTTCTTCACAGAGTTCATAAGAAGAATACTAAAATACTGAACATCTTATAGAGAGAGCATTGAAACCAACCAACACAAACTTGGAAACCTAAGCATATCATGAGTTTTTATCAAACTAAACCATCAGAAAGACCCAATAATTCATCTTAAAACAATGGCATGACTTAGGTTACTTTATATAACATGGGTGAACGACTTGCCCGAGATCCACGCCATCCATCAAGTATTACTTGTACCCCTTCTATCCTCGTTCCCAACAATCCTGTTGATTCAACACTTACGTGGGCCACCCAAAACATTTCTACCCAAAACGTATTCAGTGTTATGGCCCAGGTGACTTTTCCAATACAGCAATTTTTTGGTAAATTCTTTCATCTTGAAAGAGGTACTTTGGATGACTGGATTTGATAGGATATAAACACTGTGGCCCTACACGAAACTAACGGTGGGCACTCTATCCAATCTACTGCTTAGTTCCACCCAGTCGCAAGTATGCTGCCGCATGACAGGATTTTAGCCTTTGAATCTGGGTCCAAACCATTATATGACAAGTCTTGATTTATTAAGTGGAAATGCATCAAATAAAATCTCCCCATTGTTTTATTTCAATCCTTTAATGATCTGGCTCTTTTGCTTTGAAGATGAACCATATTAAGGTCGAAATATTTCATTTGAGAGGCTTTTTGGGCATCCCCATTGCAAAGAGCCACGTGAAATGAAAATTTTGTAATTGAAAAATCCACTGAGGATTGTACTTCAAATCATCCACCCTACAGTGCACCATGTGGAATGATGTTGAAAAAATCAAGTTTGGGCATCTAAACAGGTTGGACTGTCCAAATCCCTAAAAATTAATGAGTTGAGCCATCCTAACCATGGAAAAAGATTTGCCAAAATCCAAGTTGAACCATCCCAACCATGGAAAAAGATTGCCAAAACCAATCTTCTGGTGACCAAAATGCTAGCAATTTGGCATGGCAATACATACGTATGTCAGCCCAATAAGAACATTTTAGAACAAAGAGGGACTCCATTGATGAGCCATCCCTCAACCATCTCTACCTACTTTCATCCTGACCTACTTACATCTTGCATCCGTCACACACAGGAACAATCCCCTGTCAGCCCAATAAGGATGTGTTGTGACCCCTAATCAGTGGTGACCTATATGGTAGACCACAAAACCCATTTTGGCATGTTTTGGAAGAAAGAGCCAGGCCTCAACCATCACCTAGCGCTTGGTTTGCCAGATATCTCTACCTAAATAATCTCCTGCTTCATTGGCATCACCATTGGTTGATGGACCACAGACGGCAACTGAACAATCTGTATGGTGATAAAGGTCATCCAATCTCAGACCGACTCCCAAAGGATTGGAAGATAAAAAAAAATCTAGATCGCCCATTTAAAGTAAAGGATCTAGTCTTATGAGACTTATGACTCTACTAGTATTGTTAGGACTCCCCGAGTTGTAGAGGCAGAAAGCAACATACATGAGAGAGCACTACTATCAGTTCATTTCTTCAAGAGAAGTTATAAATGATGGGAAGGTCAGGTCCTGAGGGAATGACAAGCAAACTCTCAGAATTACATAAAAATCGTAATTCAGGATTCAATATTGAATATTGAAAGTCTGCATGATTTCATGAAAGATTTCGAGTAGCTGCAAATCTTCATGATTTGCTGCTGAGATTAAGGTAATATAAAATATATAATTAAACAAACAAACAAAACAACACTTGTTAAACTAAGATGAAGATTTATTAGCAACTAAAACATAGAAAGAGAAGCAGTCTACCAACTTCACAGAGTTCATAAGAAGAAAACTAAAAACCTTGAAACCAACCATCACAAACTTCAAACCTAAGCATCATAGAGTTTTTACCAAACTAAATCATCAGAGACCCAATTCAACTTGAAACATGGCATGACTTAGAAACCACCACGGAGACGGAGGACAAGGTGAAGGGTGGATTCCTTCTGGATATTGTAATCTGCCAGTGTGCGACCATCCTCAAGCTGCTTACCAGCAAAGATGAGGCGCTGCTGGTCAGGTGGGATCCCCTCCTTGTCCTGGATTTTCGCCTTAACATTGTCAATAGTGTCCGAGCTCTCCACCTCCAGAGTGATGGTCTTCCCAGTAAGTGTCTTCACAAAAATCTGCATCCCACCGCGCAGCCGCAGTACCAGGTGGAGTGTCGACTCCTTCTGGATATTGTAGTCCGCCAGAGTCCTTCCATCTTCAAGCTGCTTGCCAGCAAAGATCAGACGCTGCTGATCAGGAGGGATGCCCTCTTTGTCCTGGATCTTCGCCTTGACATTGTCAATGGTGTCCGAGCTCTCTACTTCAAGAGTGATAGTCTTGCCGGTGAGGGTCTTCACAAAGATCTGCATGCCACCACGCAGACGCAGCACAAGGTGGAGCGTTGATTCCTTCTGGATGTTGTAGTCAGCAAGGGTACGGCCATCCTCAAGCTGCTTGCCAGCGAAGATCAGACGCTGCTGATCTGGGGGAATTCCCTCCTTGTCCTGGATCTTGGCTTTTACATTGTCAATTGTGTCGGAGCTCTCAACCTCAAGAGTGATGGTCTTGCCAGTCAACGTCTTGACAAAGATCTGCATCCCACCCCTCAATCGGAGAACCAGATGAAGGGTGGATTCCTTCTGGATGTTGTAGTCAGCAAGGGTGCGGCCATCCTCAAGCTGCTTCCCAGCAAAGATAAGACGCTGCTGGTCTGGGGGAATGCCCTCCTTATCCTGGATCTTGGCCTTGACATTGTCAATCGTATCAGAGCTCTCAACCTCGAGAGTGATCGTCTTGCCAGTGAGGGTCTTCACAAAGATCTGCATCCCACCCCTGAGACGGAGCACAAGGTGAAGGGTGGATTCCTTTTGGATGTTGTAGTCAGCAAGGGTGCGGCCGTCCTCAAGCTGCTTACCAGCAAAGATCAGCCGCTGCTGGTCTGGGGGAATGCCCTCCTTGTCCTGGATCTTGGACTTGACATTGTCAATTGTGTCTGAGCTCTCAACCTCAAGTGTGATAGTCTTGCCTGTGAGAGTCTTCACAAAGATTTGCATCCCACCCCTCAACCGGAGAACAAGGTGGAGGGTTGACTCCTTCTGGATGTTGTAGTCAGCCAGGGTGCGGCCATCCTCGAGCTGCTTGCCAGCGAAGATAAGACGCTGCTGGTCAGGTGGGATGCCCTCCTTGTCCTGGATCTTGGCCTTAACATTGTCAATTGTATCTGAGCTTTCAACTTCGAGAGTGATTGTCTTACCAGTCAGTGTCTTTACAAAGATCTGCATCTGTAATTAAAGAAATAAAAGAAACAAAAACAGTCAATTAATTTCCTCTAAAATTATAAACAATGTAACATGTACACATTGGGGGGGGGGGGAAGAGATTACCCAAAACAGAAAAAAGGTAACTAACAGAAAAAAGGTAACTAAATCATCTACAGAGGGGGAAATTTTTGGAAAAAAAATGGATTTTAGGTAACAGAAAAAAGGTAACTAAATCATCTACAGGGGGGGAAATTTTTGGAAAAAAAATGGATTTTAGGTCTATTGTAATAACACCAACAGAAAGATCTAATCCAAAAATCGCATCCTTTTGTAGACAAACATACCATACAGATTCAACACTCATAACACTAACAGAAAGATCTAATCCAAAAATTGCATCCTTTTGTAGACAAACATACCAAACAGACTCATATCTCCAAACAGAACCAATGACAACAGTGGATATTACAGCACGAAATTTAAAAAAGAATTTTTTTTTTTTTTTTAAATAAAACAGCAGCAGCAATATTGAAATCGCTCAAACACAAGAAACAGCTGAAAGTCTAATGACAGTTTCAAAAACTAAAAACCCTAACCAAAAGGAGCCATGATAATCCCATATGGTCATGTTCAGATGCCATCAAAAAAAAAAAACCAATAAATTACAGAACCAAAAAAGGGCAAGAATTCATCTACAGAGAAAAGGCAGATGGCATCCTTCTATATAGCAAATTTATAACCTGAATTCACATTACATGTATCCAAATATATCAAACATATATACAAAACTAGCAACAGAAGCTGAAATTCCTATAAAAATCACATGTATTTGCTGAAAACCCTTAGTAGATTCAAGAACAGATGCAGCAAAAATAAATAAATAAATAAATAGACAACAAACATTGCTGAAAATCCAATAGTAGATACAAGATAAAAAAATTCAACATTGCAGAAAATTGGCCATGTATTTGATATCCCATTTTCAATACCAGATCAAGCACAGTAGCATAAGATCACAAAATACAGCTGAAAATCAAATAATAGGCTCAAGATCAGATGCAACATCAGCAAACAGAGATCAAAATCAAAAACAGAGGACGAGATCTCATCCACAGTAAGAACCGGCATCATTAATAATAATAAGAAGAAAACTACAAGCCCCTTAAAATAGCAGATCTGCTCGAACAACAAGAATAACTGAATCAGATGGTGAAGTCAAAGATCAGCACATCGTGAATCTCTACACAGATCTAACCACGGAAGAAGAAACTAAAATTTAACAAAAATTGCTGAAAATCCAACCGTAGTTTCAAGATTAGACACGATAACATAGAAAGAAAAAACCCGACAAATTTTGCTGGAAATCCTATCATAGATTCATAATCAGATACAACATATGAAAGCCAAAAATAGCTGAAAATCCACAACAATAACATTAGATTAAGAAAAAAAATTAAATCCCTCCTGGAAACGTCCACAATATAAAGCTGAAAATCGGATCGTACGTCCAAGATCAGATCCAACGCCATCACCAAACAGTTTGAAAATCAGAAAAAAACAGCTTGAGATGTCATCCATGGCTAGATCTGATTCACAGGTAGCAAAAAGAAATACCCAAAACCCCTTGAAATAACAGGTCGGCTCGAACCACAAAAATAACTGAAAATCAGATCGTAAAGTCAAGATCAGCAGATCGCGTATCTCTACACAGATCTAACCTCAACAAAAACTGCTCGAAATCCGATCGTAGATAGAAGATTCAATACAATAACATGGAAAAAAACTACAAACTTCGCTGAAAGTCCGATCCTAGATTCAAGATCAGATACAATAAAATAAAACCTTGTCGTAGATTAAAGATCCACAACAATAACATAAGAAAAACAACAAAATTCACAATAAATAAATAAATAACTCAAAAGACTACATATAAAAGCTGAAAACCCGATCGTAGGTTCAAGATCAGATTCAACAACGCCACCACACAACACGAAAATCAGAAACAGAGAACGGAAATCTCATCCACTGTAAGATCTACACCGTAAATAAAAGATAAAATAGCTAAAATCCCCTTTAAATAGCTGATCCGTTGGCGTAACATCATCTATCTAGATCAAGACCATGAAAAGAACAAAAGAAGAAGAATAAATTTTCCGAACCTGAAATTACAGAAAGGAAAGGAAGAAAACGAACATACCTTGAGAGAAAAGGGTTTCAGAAGCTTTTTCTTTTTCCTTGGAGAAGAAAAGGAAGGATTGAATGAAAACGCCCACCCATACGGCTGCAATTTATGGTGGCGATTGCCGAGTCTGTTACGTCTTTGTGGGCCCACGTGACGGAACTACCAAGAAAGGCCAACCAATGGTTATTCGAAACGTGTAAAGAATGAGCTGGCAAGCGATTCTTTGCACGCAATGGCTGAGAATTCTCCGTCGTCGTGTAGGGTAATTTGAAAATATGGACAATATTTTTAAAATATCGTAATGAACGGTTAATCAAGGTAATATTAAGGTATTTTAAAATTCTTGAAAGTTCTAAATTTTTATTGAGAAATTTTCACGGTTTTAGTGAAAATATACTTTTATATTAAAGTTTTAAGATTATGTACTTTTTCATAATAAAAATTTTAAATGTTTCATTTGCCGTGATTTGTTAAGATAATATCGCAAAAAAATCCCGCTAGACAGAAGGACGAGAATTGCGGAGCGAGATTTGACCTAATGCCGCGGGGTGTACGGATTTAGACGGTGGCTTTAGGTATGCGTTAAGTAAGGCCGTCAGGGAGACAGACGTCTTGACGGAGACCGGAGCGGATTTTGTGGGACGTCGAATTTCCTGCGAAGGCCTTTCAGGAAGTTCCTACGCTGGAAACTTAAGTGGGGCCCACCGTTATGTTTGCGAGAAATTCACTCCATCCATCCGTTTTTTGAGCTCATTTTAAGGGATAGAAGAAAAATAAGACAAATCCAGAACTCAAATGTGCCACACTAAAAGAAAATGTGTGTAAGAAATTCCTGCCATTGGAACATTCCTAGCGTCGACAGTGACGTTTCCATGCCATCTATATCGTTTATAACGTCATTTTCTGGGGATGAAATTAAAAAATAAATATTATCCTGATACAAAGCTTCCGCAGCCACACGAATATTTCAACTGTAGCCGTTCAATCCCCACGTTTTTAGCTTACCTGACAATATTGATCAAGGTGCAGTCCTAAAACAATGAGCTGTTTAATTACTGTAGTGCAGAATTAAGGAATGTAATTGAAATGTGCTCTAGTATTACTAAGGCTACGTTTTCAATAATGTGAGCTACACCATTGTTTAAGTTTGAGACACATGTAAAAATTGTGATTACATGTTGTGTACTCCACAATTTTCATTTAGATCGATGATTATGTGATGTAGAGCGGGTCATGGACAGTTTCATAGCTAAGATGGACCAAAAAATGCCTGATTGGAGACGGAGATGATTCAGACCATCAAAACTTTAAATGGATGTATCTCACAAACCGAAATAAGCTATCGGGCGGACCATATGTGTTTTTGGAGTAGAGCGAGCTATTTTATCCAACCAACCCAGCTATATTGGGTTGCGCATGCCGAATTTGTGAAATACCATCAGATCCACAGTCGAATTCCTGTTTTAATTTTGTTTTTACTATTTATAGTAAATTTTAATTTGAATATAACTCTTCATCCATTGGCCTTTAAAAGTTGCACCCAATGTCACGCCCCAAACTTGAAAACAAGACTCACAAAATTTTCGATCGTCAAATTCGACGCTGACAGCCTCCGTAGTACCCTATTCTCGGCTCCCAGTGCCGATTCGCCAGGTTCCGATCCTAAAATACTACGAGGAGGATTTTCAACATCAGTTTGATTCGTAATAAGCATAACCAAAGGCATAACCCACAAACAACAATCAAAAACTCTATCACATGTCCACTATGATCAAAATTAACAAGTACAAAGCGCAAAAAGGGAAATACAATGATGATAAACAAAAGCTCCAAGATGATTTGCCACGTGCTCTGGCCTCAACGCTGCTGCGATCCAACGTCACTTGCACGCAACGGTCGTGCATAAGCTTATGGAAAGCTTAAAGGGTGATGAAAGTGTGTGCGCAAGGTAGTAATATAATTATGCAGTATTAAAGTAATGCGGAATATGCTGATGAATCCATGAATACTATTAGTCGTACCAAGGCTATGCGATACAAGGCATGAATGATGTCGGTCATACCAAGGTCATGCAATGTGAGATGCAACTCAAGCATACGAATCCTCATCTAAGTCCACATATCAATACAGCTCAACTCTGGAATATAACCGGGGTCTAATACACTCCAAACCAGATTGTTTCCCCATTGCGCGCAACAAGGTGAGTGGAAAAGACCTCAATATCCACCTACCAATATCGGACTCGGCTCGTCGATAGCGAACCCATTCCTCAAGCTGGTTAAACTCAGCCTAGCTTTGCTTCCTCCACTCGGGTGAGTAAAGCAGCACCTCCTTCCAACCGACCACAACACAGTGAAAAGCGCGGCCTTCTGGTAATTGGCACTCGGCGCTCCTGCACCCACTCAGTTTAGACATTGAGACAACCTCTTGGGGTACCATAAGGGTTTAGGGACTTTCACCCAAGAATATCTAAAGCACCCCATATAGAACAAGATTTTCGATATCTAATCCTGTCAACCACGATACGCCTGTGGAGGCTACGACCCTGCCATATCACACAATGCGAATGCATAAATCACACTATCCAGTCATGCAGCAATCATGTGCGTATCGTGCACTCATGTAGAGTAACACCGCCTATCCGGGATCCCCTAAACAATCTGCCCGAAGGCATATGATATGATCAGTCACTTCTCATATCAAGCATACATATGATGCTTATGATCATGAATTATGAAACTATACTAAACATGTTATATGGTGATAGATGTTGTTCATAACGAAGATGGGCCTAGATGGCCTATAAGTATAGGCTTAATAATGGGCCCTAGGGAGAATTATAATGCGGACATTTAACCAACATTATTCTTAAAATGTGGATGTCAAACCAACATTACTTCCAAGGCATGACCGTCGTAAACATCATTACACAAACCATGGTAAAGTCACACATTGTAATGGACTTGTATGCATCCAATTGGGCCTCGATCCATGGGCCGCATAACATGGGCCTTATGTATATCGGGTCGGCCTCAATGGATGGGCCATAACTACATCAAAATGGGCCAAATCATATAGGCCTCATATATATCAAGGTGGGCTTCAACAACGGGCCCCGTATATCACATCGGCCTAACCAACTGGGCCCCAAGTACATCACATCGGGCCTCGTCAAATGGGCCGAATCAATGGGCTGATTTAAATGGGCCTTACCAATGGGCTTCATGTATATCGATTGGGCCCGCCCTTATGCATTTTTGAGACCCGACCTATTCATAAGTTAACATAGGGATAGATGAAGTGAAGACCAAATATCAGTTTGAGTGGGAACCACTGTGGTCCTTAGAATTTCCAACGGTGGACTTCGTTGTCCACTATTTAAATGGTGGGGTCCACCATTCTTTTAATCATGCCCGAAAATGATCTCACAAATAGTTGGACAATTTGTATACGACACAAGCATCACGGTGGGTCCCATAAATAGATGGCGTGGATGGAAGAGGTGGGACCCACGAAGCTTGTTGTCGTGTACAGTCGCAGGTCACAGGGCAGCCACATGCAGCTAAGGCTGCTTTAAAGGTGGGTCCCACGTAGGGCCCACCCTTATGTATGTAAATAATATATATATATATATATATATATATATATATATATATATATATATATATATATATATATATATATATTATATTACGAATATAACTGCTGTCGTGCAGCTTTTATGTATCTGCATATAAAATATATATTATATATTATATAAATATCACAGCTACATCTATAGGATTATATATATTATATTATATATACAATATCATAGCAGGTGGGTCCCCATGTGGGAACCCACCAGATATAGTATTATATATATTATCTTTTATATATATATATATATATATATATATATATATATATATATATATATATATATATATATTATATTATATAAAATATATCAACATCCAGGCCATCCACGACCTGGACAGTCATGTGCATCAAGGAGGGCCCCACACGTGAGGTGGGTTCCACCGTCCAAGGACAGTGGACACCACATGTACGTGATGGTGTGGCCCACACCAAATGGATGGACGACATGGATGGGTCCCATGGACCCCACCGTCAGTCCACACTCCACTGTAGCCACCTACACTAGGGAATTGTGCCAAGAACTCAACTTTGAAACGAGGTATCTTTCACTCAGCCTACCACATGAGCCATGGATCTGGGTCCCACCATCCTTGGATGGTGGATGCACCACATGCGTGTGGCGTGGACCACCAAAATGGACGGATGATGTGGGTGGGTCCCATGGACCCTACCATCTGCACACACTTCACTGTTAGTGCACCCACGTCAATCCACACTTCATTGCTACCACTCCCCACGTCAATGCACCCACTGACAGTTAACACTTCACTGTTAGTTGCACCCTCCACTAGTGCGTCCGCCAGGATGGACGGTGTGTATGTACACCTCATCAAGGTGGGTCCCACATGGCCCACCTGTTTTGAATTAGCCTGATATTTGTATTTTGCCCATGGCACGTACCAGCCATGAAAACAGTGGGGTCCACATCAATGGATGGTATGGATAAGGTCATGCATCAAGTGGGCCACAGGACATCATACAAAAATAATAATAATAATAATAATGGAGAGAGAGACATCAACGAGGATGGAGGGGCCCCGCCACTATGGGCCCCTCTTTGATACAAAGCCTACATCAAGGTAGGTCCCACCATAAGTGGGCCCTTACATCACAAAAATAAAAGAGATGAAGATCCAAGATCACCCATCGTCTTCTTCTTGCTCTCTTGGCTTCCTTTGCTCCTTAGTTTTGATCCTAACAGAGGAGATGGAGTTTGGATGGTTGAGATGGGAGAAGAGAGGGTAGGAAGTGGGCCACACACAAAGCTCTCTTGGAGGTTTGGGAGAGCTTGGACGTGTAATGCTTTTGGGTTGCTTGGAAAGTGGTTTGAGAAATGAGAGAGAGAGGGTTGTAAAGAGAGAGAGAGGGATGGGTGATGGAGTGATGGATGTGGTGAGTGATGGGTGTAAGAACTTTTTGACTTTAGGGGTAAATGGTGTAAGAAAAGTATGGGCTTGTGTAAGAACTTTTTGAATTTAGGGTTGCTCGAGAATGGGTGAAAGGTGATGTGTACTTGACATGAGATGTGATGTGGTTGATTGATTGATAGGATTAATTTGACATGTAGAGATTCTCTTGAGTTTTGTAGCACGCGGTGTTTTTTCTCGAACTGAAAGGGGGCCCACATCTCCTGGCTAGGGTATCGCCTCGGTGCGCGAGTTGCGGCATCGGAACCGCGGCGACAGCGCGGTCGCTAGGATACAAGTCTTAGGTTAAGTCGACTCGAGTTGATAGGACTCGGCTTAGGATCGCGCTCAAACATCGGATAAAGGTCAAATGTTGTCAAAATTCGACCGAAAAGACCGCCAAAGCTTACGGAACGGTACAGACTAAGATACGAGTCTTACACCCAACATGAAAAGTACTTGAAATAGTTAGAAGAACATCATTTGGCCAAATAGGACACTATTTTTGGCCGAAAACCATGCACACTACTAGTAATCATAACCGGCTATAAATAATAAGTTTACATTTCATAATAAGTCTTGATTTCTAGGAGTTTTAGTTGTATTTTAATTCTGAAACTTCTTCCTAGAGTTAAATTGTAAACTCGTTCTTCATCATCAATTAATTTATTATGAGATCCTTACTCTTGCTCCGGTGGTAGACTCTTAGGAGTTTCAACACTCGGTCAAGGGTTCGAGTATCCATAGGTGGTGAAATCCCATTGGCCGGAGTGTGTGTGTGTGTGTGGGGGGGGGTTGGCGTGTGTTGAAAATAATAAAAATAAAAATAAAAAATAAAATTAATTTATTATGAATTTCTAAAAATTATTCTATTTTTCTTATGGATTCAAGGCATCTTTGTGAGGAGTCCAGAGAAGTTTTGTGGATTCGGAATAGTTATCTCGCTAAGGAAGATGGTGCTCGACCTCAAGTAAGTAGGATTCAGATGCTGAGTTATAATCTTGTTAAGGATATGCTAGCAATTAATGGATTTGGTTGGGATCCTGAGCTAAAGATTGTCATAGCTACTGATATGAAGCGTGGGATGCATACATGCAGGTAACTCAAATTTCTAGTTACAAGTATGCTATTGTTGTTCAACTGGAAAGGTTTGATCAGATTCTTGCTGATGTGAGGCAATGCCACATGTCAGGATTTTAGCCTTTGAATATGGCTCCAAACCATTATATGACAAGTCTTGGTGTAAGACCTGTATCCTAGCCTACACCGTTCCGTAGTCCTCCGCGGTCCTCTCGGTCGAATTTCGGCGACCCGTGATCTGTTATCGGTGTTTGCACGTGATCCTAAGTCATGTCCCCTATATCAGAGTCAGCTTAACTCGAAACTTATATCCTTGCAACCACGCCGTCGCTGTAGTTCCGACGCCCCAGCTCGTGCGTCGAGGTGATACCAAGATGTGGGCCCACGTTCATTCTGAAGAAACGCCGCACGTTGTGAATTGTGAGAGAATTTCTACAACATGTCTCATCAATCAATCAATCAATCAAGTACACACCCTATCTCAAGTATATCACCCATATCCCATGCCACCTTACCCCCCTCACAAGTCAACTCTTTCTCTCTCCCCACTTATACCTCCTTTATACAAATTTCAACCCAACTTATGCTTTCCCATTCACATCCCTTACAAAAGTTGTTCCATCCATCCCTTTTCTCCATCGTTTCTCTCTTTCTCTCATTTCTATCTTCACTCTCCAACCCCAAGAGAAACACCCAAACGTCTAAGCTCTCCAAGCTCTCCCAAAGCCAAGTGTGGCCCACTTTCCTACCCTCTCATCTCCCATCTCAACCTTCCAATCTCCATCAACCTCCATCAAAATTGAAGACAATGAGCATAGGAGTCCAAGGAGCTAAAGAAGAAGGCCAAAGGTGGGTAGTCTACCGTTAATTTTGATTTTTAAGGGCCCACTTGTTATGGGACCCACTTGATGTATACATTGTATAAGTGAGGGGCCCATAGTGGCAGGGTCCCTCTCTCTCTCTCTCTCTCTCTCTCTCTCTCTCTCTCTCTCTCTCTCTCTCTCGTATGGATGATGGTGTGTGTGTGTGTGTGGCCTACCATGAAGCATATATCTTATCCATGTCATCCACTTTCATGAGACCCACTTGATGGAAGCGTTGGGCGGAAGGAAGGAAAAAAAAACACAAATATCAGCTTGATCCCGGGCATGTGGCCCATTAGACATGGGACCACCATGAAGTATGTGATTCATTCACACTGTCCGTATGGACAGGTGGTGGGACACCACTAAGATGTGGTTTAAATCCACATCGTCTAGAGCGTCCAGAGGGTCTGGACGCTGGACCTTTAAAAAAAAAAGGTAAAGTGTGTGTGTGTGTGTGTGTGTGTGTGTGTGTGTATAGAGAGAGAGAGAGAGAGAGAGAGAGATAAAAGGGAGTGGGGTGGCCCATGTACGTGGGACCCACCTTGGAATATGTATTGTATATCCACTCCATCCAAGGGATTTCATCTCACCATCCAAGGGCAGGGATGGTGGGTAGTTGTGATGAACGTGCTGCATAACACTGTGGGACCCATGCACATGTGGACTCCACATGAAGCATGTGCTCATCAAAGCCGTCCACCTGTTTTGCACCCACCGTCCAGATGACTGGACGATGGTGCTTACCATGATGTATGTGTAATATTCCTACCGTCCAGATGGCTGGACGATGGACTGTTTCAATATATATATATATATATATATATATATATATATATATATATATATATATATATATATATATATATATATATATATAGGCATGCTCACCTATGCACGTGCGCACGTGCGCACCTTTGCACACGTGGCATGGGTGTCGAATCTGAACGGTCCATAAGATGCAGAATCCCATGAAACCTTAGGGGGTGAATTTTCACCCTGATCTAAGATTCTGGTGGGCCATAGAAAAGAGAAATTCAAATCAAGGGAAGAAACTGTTTTCATTTTTCATGGCCCACCGAAGTTTTGGATCAAAGTAAAATTTCGTATGAGGGGGTTTCATGAGGTTCTGCTTCATGTGGACCGTTCAAATTTTTGAAACTCATCAGATATGATGAGGTCTCCAAAAAGTTTGTATGTAGTACGTACGAATTGGTTCGCAAGTGAGCATTTCTCTCTGTGTGTGTGTGTGTGTATAATAAAAATAAAAATGAAGCAGATTCAGTTCTTTGGTGGGCCACATATGCGGACCCCACCTTGATGTATGTGATTCATCCAAACCGTCCATACATTTGGTGAGCTCGTCCTTGGGCGTGAGAAGAAAAATAAGACTGATCTAGCTATCAAGTGGACCACACTGCGATAACAGTGGGGATTGAACGTCCAGCACTGAAACCTTTTGAGTCACAGAAGTTTTGGACCAATATGAAATTTGTTTTTCCACCTATTCAGGTCTTTATGACCGTATGAACAGTCTGGATAGAAAATAAGTGTTATGGTGGCCCCTACGAAATTTTCTAACAATGAAAATCACTATCTCCACTGCTATTTGTGATACGGTCCAAATGATCTTTTGATCATTATCACCACTGTTATTTGTGGTATGGTCCAGACAATCCTCCAATGTGAACCATTTTTTTTGGTTAATAAACTAAAATGATCTCTAAAAATAGATGAATGGTGTAGTTGGTGCGGCCCATATGATGCAGCCCACTTGACGTATATGGGCCCATTGGTATGGCCCATATGATATAGCCCATTTGATGTATATGGGCCCATTGGTACAGCCCATATGATATGGCCCATTTGATGTATGTTGGCCCATTGGAGCGGCCCATATGATGCAGCCCATTTGATGTACATTGGCCCATTGGTGTGGCCCATATGATGCGGTCCATTTGATGTATATGGGCCCATTGGTGCGGCCCATATGATGTGGCCATCTGATGCATGTTGGCACATTGGAGCAGCCCACATGATGCGGCCCACTTGATGTATATGAGGCTCATTGATACATATTTGAGGCCCATGGGTTGAGGCCTAATGTAATGTATATATATAAGGACCATGAGTGAGGCCCAATGAGATGTATTTGAGGCCCATGGATTGAGGCCCAATGTAATATATATATATGATGTGGCCATTTGATGCATGTTGGCCCATTGGAGCAGCCCACATGATGCGGCCCACTTGATGTATATGAGGCTCATTGAGACGTATTTGAGGCCCATGGGTTGAAGCCCAATGTAATGTATATATATAAGGACCATGAGTGAGGCCCAATGAGACGTATGTGAGGCCTTTTTGTGAGGTCATGGGCCCACTATATGTTCAGCCCTATGTGGACTACTTCTTAGGAGCAATGTTGGTTAAATGTCTACATTGATAGGCAATGATGTTTAAAGTTCCACATTGTGACCTTTTCTTACGCCTGGTTAGGCTCATTCTCATCATTCTCTAGTGGATTAACCCAAATTATTGAGCCTCATCGATATCGCTTGTTACATTATCGGTCATTCATCTATGGGCCCCGCATTACGTCGAGATCAATTATCGATTCCAATTGTTAAGGCTAATTGTCGAGGCTGATTGTTGAGGTTGATTGTCGAGGTCGATTCCGATTGTCGAGGCCGATTCCAATTGTTAACGCCGATTGTCGAGGTCGATTTGATTGTCGAGGCCAATTCCGATTGTCGAGGCCGATTCTGATTTTCAAGGCCGATTCTGATTGTCGAGGCCGATTTTGATTGTCGAGGTCGATTCCGATTGTCAAGTTCGGTTGTTAAGGCCGATTCCGATTTGTCGAGGCCAATTGTTGAGGCCGATTCTGATTGTCGAAGCCAATTCCAATTGTCAAGGTTAATTGTTGAGATCGATTCCGATTTTCAAGACCAATTCCAATTATCAAGGCCGATTCCGATTGTCGAGGCCGATTCTGATTATCGATACTGATTTCGATTGTCGATACCGATTCCGATTGTCAAGGACGATTTCGATTCCGATTGTCAAGGCCGATTGTTGAGGCTGATTCCGATTTCAATTGTCGAGGCCAATTCCAATTATCAGGGCTGATTGTCAAAGTCGATTCCGATTATCGAGGCCAAGTGTCGAAGTTAATTATCGAGGCTGATTTCAATTGTCAAGGACGATTGTCGAGGCCGGATATCGAGGTTGATTGTATAGGCCAATTGTCAAGGTTAATTATCAAGGCTAATTTCGATTGTCGAGGCTAGATATCGAGTCCGATTGTCGAAGCAGGATATCGAGGTCGATTGTCGAGGCCCAATGTGATGTATATACGGCCCATATTTTAGGCCCATTGTGATGTGTACTCGACCCATGTTTGAGACCCAATGTGATGTATATGCAGCCCGTATTTGAGGCCCGTTGTGATGTGTATTCAACCCATGTTTAAGGCCCAATGTGATGTATATGAGGCCTATGTGATGAGGCTCATTGTGATGCATTTGAGGGCCAGGCAATAGAGCCCATTGTGATGTATGTTAGGCCCATGTGAAAGGCCTATCATGATGTGTATTAAGCTCTTGAGTGAGGCCCATGGTGTTATATATTTGGCCCTTATATGAGGTCATGGGTTCACTATGTTAGACTCTATGTGGGCCATTTCTTGAGGGCAATATTGTTTAAATATTCACATTATCGTGGTCGATTGTCGATGCCTGTTATTGATACCAATTATGAGTATATGACAGCATAACGTCATGATACATGCCCATATGCATCATCTACATGTTTGTTATGAGATGTGATTGACCATTGCATATGTCATTGGGCAGGTTGTTATGAGACTCTCTGATAAGCGGAGGTTATTTCACATGAGCGCACGGTATACTCAGGATTGATGCATGACTAAATTTTATGACTCATATATCTTGCATTGTGTGTTGTGATTACTGTATGCCCTAGCGATATTAGGGTCGTAGCCTTCACAGGCATATCGTGAATGACTAGATGGGCCACCAAAAATATATTATTAGCATCGGGCTGCCATAAATGGCCTTGTGTGAAATTTTTTAAACCCTCTTGATACCAGAGGACGCCCCAACGTCGAGACCAAGTGGATATATATAAGCGCATGAGGGTCGTATACCAGTAGGCTGCGCTTCCCACTGTATCGTGGTCGGTTGGGAGGATGTGTGGTGATGATCCTAAAGATGTACAGTACTGATTTGTGGAGCAAAAGTTGCATATTCATCATTATATTCATTCATTTACTATCCACTTGGGCTGGTGGTGCGTAACTAAGTGTTATGCGTACTTTCGCAATGGTTAGAATTTCGGTCGGGGTGCGCGACTAACTTGAGATGTGGAGCTTACCACATTGAGTCTATCTATCCAAATTTAGATATGAGACTGGTTTGGATAAAAGTCCATTGTAATAGGCCTCATAGACTATGGTATCGCGTATTATCATCCCAACTTCACACTACAACTTAGTCATTTCATTCGCACCACATATTACATATTGCATTACATCCTCGACATATGATATTTTAGGTTACTATGTTTCTGCATTTATATAACTTAGATGAGGCTAATGGTATTCGTATCTCTTCTAAATTGCATATTGTATTGCATCCTCGATATCTGATATCTGGCTCATTATGTTTTCGCATTATATAGCCGATTTACATTACTTTCTCAGTATATAACATTGGCTTATTATATCTTTTCATCACATATCCTGGATAAGGTTGATTATATTTTATGGACTTATCAGTATTTCTTCTTGCTCTGATATTGTATGGCTCGTAGACTTACCAATATTTCCGTTTACTCTGATATTACATTTTGAGTATACATATACTGTTCACACACTTTCATCACCTTCTAAGCTTTCTATAAGCTTATGTACGATAGATGCGTGTATGTGATAATAGGTTGCAACCGAGCTGGAGTAAGAGCATGCGGTCAAGTTTTGTACTCAAATGATTATATTAGTGGATATGTGATGATAATGTTATTCTTGTAATTTTGGTATACTTGTGGTTATGTTTATTACGAGTTAAATGTACATTGAAAAATCATCATTGTAGGATCCCAGGATCAGAATCTAGCATATGGACTTTAGAAGCCAAGAATTGAGTACTATAGAAGCTGTCGGTACCAGATTTGGCAATTGAGAATTTTATAAGCCCAATTTTCGAATTTGAGACATGACACTTGGAGTCCCAACATATCTTGTTACATGCGTCCCATGTGTTTGAGCCTCCAAGAATAACTGGGCGTTATACTTCAAATCATCTACCTTACAGTGCACCACGTGGAATGATATTGAGAAAACCAATTTTGGGCATCTAAACAGGTCCATGATGTTGAGAAAACCAATTTTGGGAATCTAAACAGGTTGGACCGTCCAAATCCCAAATAATGAGTTGAGCCATCCTAACTATGGAAAAAGATTGCCAAAACCCATGTCAAACCAATCCCAACCATGGAAAAAGGATTGCCAAAACCCATCTTCTGGTGACCAAAACGCTAGCAATTTAGCATGGCAAACCTTACTGTAGGGCAACCCAATAATGATGTGATACGACCCTGAATCAGTATTGTGTAGAATAGGTATCTACTTTCATCTGGCACTGATGCATACATACCTACCTGTGTCGGCCAGGAACAATCCATGTTCGCTATGACCCGAATCAGTGGTGACCTGTATAGTAGACCACAAAACCCATTTGGGCGTGGTTTGGAAGAAAGAGACGGGCCACAGAACCCATTGGTGAGAGCCATGCTTCAACCATCACCTAAAAAAGAACGGCAGAAGATAATCTAGAGCTTGGTTTGCCAGATATCTCTACCTAAATAAAAGCAATAAAATAAATAATCTCTACTCCATTGGAGCCACCATCGGTTCATGGACCTCAGCCAGCAACGCAACAATCCGTATTAAAGGTCATCCAATATTTCACAGACTCCAAAATTGGAAGGTAACAGTATAATTTTGGGAAAGGAGATAAATATAAAGCTTATCAAGTGGGAAAAGGAATTTTAAACCTAGTGGAAGATGGCCGTGGAGCCACGTGATAAATGATGAGAAGGTCAGGTTCACAAAAGCAAAATAAGAGAACTACATAAAAATCCTCAGTCAGGATTAAATATTGAATATTCAAAATATGCATGATTCCATGAAAATTTTCATAGCAGAATCTCCGTGATATGCTGCTGAGATTAAGGTTATATATATATATATATATATATATATATATAAAGCACTTGTAGACTAAGAGAAGATTTATTAACAACTAAAACATAGAAAGAGAAGCAGTCTACCAACACAGCCACATCAGGGCCTTCTTCATAGGGTTCAAAATCTAAAAACCTAAGCATCACACAGAGTTGGCATTGAAACCAACCATCACAAACTAAAAAACCTAAGCATCATAATAGAGTTTTTATCAAACTAATTCATCAGAGAGACCCAATTCGCATGATTCAGACACCACCACGGAGACGGAGGACGAGGTGAAGGGTGGATTCCTTCTGGATATTGTAATCTGCCAGGGTGCGGCCATCCTCAAGCTGCTTACCAGCGAAGATAAGACGCTGCTGGTCCGGTGGGATCCCCTCCTTGTCCTGGATTTTTGCTTTAACATTGTCGATGGTGTCCGAGCTCTCCACCTCCAGAGTGATGGTCTTCCCTGTAAGGGTCTTCACAAAAATCTGCATCCCACCACGCAGCCGCAGTACCAGGTGGAGTGTTGACTCTTTCTGGATGTTGTAGTCTGCCAGAGTCCTTCCATCTTCAAGCTGCTTGCCAGCAAAGATCAGACGCTGCTGATCAGGAGGAATGCCTTCCTTGTCCTGGATCTTCGCCTTGACATTGTCAATGGTGTCCGAGCTCTCGACTTCAAGAGTGATGGTCTTCCCAGTGAGGGTCTTGACAAATATCTGCATGCCACCACGCAGACGCAGCACAAGGTGGAGCGTTGATTCCTTCTGGATGTTGTAGTCTGCAAGGGTGCGGCCATCCTCGAGTTGCTTGCCAGCGAAGATCAGACGCTGCTGATCTGGGGGAATTCCCTCCTTATCCTGGATCTTGGCTTTCACATTATCGATTGTGTCCGAGCTCTCAACCTCTAGGGTGATGGTCTTGCCAGTCAGTGTCTTAACAAAGATCTGCATCCCGCCCCTCAATCGGAGAACCAGATGAAGTGTGGATTCCTTCTGGATGTTATAGTCAGCAAGGGTGCGGCCATCCTCAAGCTGCTTCCCAGCAAAGATAAGACGCTGCTGGTCTGGGGGAATGCCCTCCTTATCCTGGATCTTGGCCTTGACATTGTCAATCGTATCAGAGCTCTCAACCTCGAGAGTGATCGTCTTGCCAGTGAGGGTCTTCACAAAGATCTGCATCCCACCCCTGAGACGGAGCACAAGGTGAAGGGTGGATTCCTTTTGGATGTTGTAGTCAGCAAGGGTGCGGCCGTCCTCAAGCTGCTTACCAGCAAAGATCAGCCGCTGCTGGTCTGGGGGAATGCCCTCCTTGTCCTGGATCTTGGCCTTGACATTGTCAATTGTGTCCGAGCTCTCAACCTCTAGTGTGATTGTCTTGCCTGTGAGAGTCTTCACAAAGATCTGCATCCCACCCCTCAACCGGAGAACAAGGTGGAGGGTTGACTCCTTCTGGATGTTGTAATCAGCCAGGGTGCGACCATCCTCAAGCTGCTTTCCAGCAAAGATCAGACGCTGCTGGTCAGGTGGGATGCCTTCCTTGTCCTGGATCTTGGCCTTGACGTTGTCAATTGTATCTGAGCTCTCAACTTCGAGAGTGATTGTCTTACCAGTGAGTGTCTTCACAAAGATCTGCATCTGTAATCAAAGAAATAATAACAGTCAATTAATTTGCTTTAAAATCATAAACAGTAACGAAAACCCAAAAAAAAAAAAAGTTTTGAGGGAAAATTATGGAAAAAAAAAATGGATTTTAGGTCGAGTGTAATAACACCATCAGAAAGACCTAATCCAAAAACCGCATCATTAGTATACAAATTAAACAGAATCATATCTCCAAACAGAACTAATGACACTGGAAATTACAGCAGTAGCAATATTGAAATAGCTCCAACACAAGAAACAGCTGAAAGTCTAATCACAGTTTCAAGAAACGAAAACCCTAACCAAAAGGAGCCATTATAATCCCATATGGTCATGTTCAGATGCCATCATCAAAATCCAATAAATTACAGAACCAAAAGGGGTAAGAATTCATCTACGGACAAGAAAATAAACTACAAAAAAAAAAAAAAGTAGTTTGATCTGTTGTATTAAGATAAAAGGTAGTTTTACAGCAGCAGTTGGCATCCTTCTCTATAGCAAATTTATAACCTGAATTCAAATTACATGTGTATCCAAATATATCAAACATGCCAAATGACTACAAAAAGTAAAAAAAATAAAACAGCAAAACTAGCAGCAGAAGCTGAAATTCCTCTAAAAATCACATGTGATTTGCTGAAAACCCGTAGTAGATTCAAGATCAGATGCGGCAAAAAAAAAAAAAAAAAAAACACAAAACAAAACGACAAACATTGCTGAAAATCCAATAGTAGAGAAAAGATTTTTAAAAAATTGCATAATTAATTAAAAAAAACTCCACATTGCAGAAAATCGTCCATAGATATCATTAAGATGAAATCTCATTTTAGATACTAAATCAGGCACAGTAGCATAAGATAACCAAAATTCATAAAATTCCTCTAAAAAAAAAAAAAAAAAAAAAAAAACAGTAGCTGAATATCTGATCTTGCATTCAATTATCTATGATGATAACATAGGAAAAAAATAAAAAAAAAAACTTCACAGTAACAGCAACATCAGCAAACAGAGATAAAAATCAGAAACAGAGAAGCAGATCTCATCCACAGTAAGAACTGGCATCATTAATAATAATAAAAAGAAAACTAAAAGACCCTTGAAATAGCTCGAACCACAAGAATAACTGAATCAGATGGTGAATTCAAGATCAGCACATCATGCATCTCTACACAGAACTAACCACATAAGAAGAAACTAAGGGGTCATTTGGCACCATGAATTTGAGGGATTTGAGGGGATTTCAAATTCCCTTGTTGTTTGGGGGCATAAACTGGGGGTTTCAAATCCACTCAAAGAGGGGGTTTGAAATCCATGAGAGCTTGAATTACGCCTAAAATCCTTTCAATAGTTGCATGTGTAACATGTGTGTCACCATACTATTATTCTATTGGGCACATGGCCCACTAATGATATCCAAAAACTTAGATTATCAATTGCATCACTATAATTACTTTAATATGATGATCAGCACCATCCAGACATTGTCCATGTAAATCAACTGCTAAAAATCGTTGGTTAGTCCCTCAGACATGATCTTGTGCTTGTGGCAAGACTTGGAATTTCATCATTTTCCGGCAAATCATGTATTTCAGCGGGCCTATTACAAGCCTTGTGTCAAACATTACATACTCACTGATCAGAGATATTAAAGTAGATTTAGTAATTAAATTCAAACCCCTGTAAATATACCATGCATAGCTACTTTTGGATTAAAGTTGATTCCCAATCCAAGGTGCCAAACACACTAGAAGGATTTCAAATCCAGGGGGTTCCAAACAGGCCCTAAATATTAACAAAAAACTGCTCAAAATCCAACCGTAGTTTCAAGATTAGATATCATAACATAGAAAAAAATGACAAAATTTTCTGAAAATCCTATCATTGATTCATAATCAGATACAATAACATAAGAAAGCCTCACAAAATTAGCTAAAAAATAACCTACAAAACCGAAAACGGCTGAAAACTTACAACAATAACATAAGAGTAAGAAAAAAAATTAAATCCCCCTTGGAAACGTCCACAATATAAAGCTGAAAATCGGATAGTACGTCCAAGATCAGATCCAATGCCATCACCAAACAGCTTGAGATGTCATCCATGGCTAGATCCGATTCACAGGTAGCAAAAAGAAATACCCAAAACCCCTTGAAATAACAGGTCGGCTCGAACCACAAAAATAACTGAAAATCAGATCGTAAAGTCAAGATCAGCAGATCGCGTATCTCTACACAGATCTAACCTCAACAAAAACTGCTCGAAATCCGATCGTAGATAGAAGATTCAATACAATAACATGGAAAAAAACTACAACTTCGCTGAAAGTCCGATCCTAGATTCAAGATCAGATACAATAAAATAAAACCTTGTCGTAGATTAAAGATCCACAACAATAACATAAGAAAAACAACAAAATTCACAATAAATAAATAAACAACTCAAAAGACTACATATAAAAGCTGAAAACCCGATCGTAGGTTCAAGATCAGATTCAACAACGCCACCACACAACATGAAAATCAGAAACAGAGAACGGAAATCTCATCCACTGTAAGATCTACACCGTAAATAAAAGATAAAATAGCTAAAATCCCCTTAAAATAGCTGATCCGTTGGCGTAACATCATCTATCTAGATCAAGACCATGAAAAGAAAAAAAGAAGAAGAATAAATTTTCCGAACCTGAAATTACAGAAAGGAAAGGAAGAAAACGAACATACCTTGAGGGAGAAGGGTTTCAGAAAAGGAAAAAGAAAAAGGAACGATTGAATGAAAACGCCTACCCATACGGCTGCAATTTATGGTGGCGATTGCCGAGTCTGTTACGTCTTTGTGGGCCCACGTGACGGAACTCCCAAGAAAGGCTGGTTATTCGAAACGGAAGCGGATTGCGTAGTAACTCACTACGCTTAGCGACTAATTGTGGTCCACCATGATTTATATATTTTATCGGCTCCGTCCATCCATTTTAACAGATAATTTTAGGGCTTAAACCCAAAAATGAAACTTACATTGCCCAAATGGACCACGCCACAGAACCAGTTGAATTGAATGTATACCATTGAAAATTTCTTAGGAGCCACGGAAGTTTTGATTCAAGCTAATATTTTAATTAGCTTGTATTTTATTTTTTTACCATCATTCATGTCTTTATGATCTCATAAACAGGTTAGATGACAAATAAACCTCACTATTGGGCCTAGAAAGGTTTCAACGGTGGAGATCATTATCCTATTTCTTATGTCATGGTCCACTTGATCTTTGGATATGCTTCGGTTTTGGCCTCAACCGATTAAATCAGATGAAAAAATTTAATGGACGGTGTGGATAGTTCACATACAATCAAGGTGGGCCCAACTAACTTTACTCAGTACGATTAAGAGTGTACTGAGTTTCGATTTCATTCAAAACGTGTATAAAATGAGCTGGCACGCACCTCTTTGCGGACGCGGACTGCGTCCTACCCCGCCCGGACGGTAATCCGTTTGAGTAGGGCTCCGTGGGGCTCACTGTTATGTAAGTGTTATATCCAAGCCGTTCATCGCTTTTCTCATATGATTTTAAGGTATTTTAATATAATTGAATCAGGTACACAGCTCCGATGGACCACACCTAAGGAAACTACAGTGATAATGACATCCACCGTTGCCTCCGTGATGTGTTTTTTACCATACAAACTGCTATTAATGTTACGTAGACGTGGATGAACTGAAAAAATAAATATATGCTTGATCCGAAACTTCTTTAGCTCCAATAAGTTTTTAATGGTGAAAGTTCAGTCCCCACTTTATGATTTAGTTAAGACCTTTATCTGCATAATTTTATATATTATACTTTAAAATGAACTTAGAAAAAGATGAACGGCATAAATAAAACACTTAACTCACAAGGGACCCACAGAGCCTTGCCCGGATGAATTACTGTCCGGGCAGGGGTAGGACGCAATCCGCGTCCCCTCTTTGCACGCAATGGCTAAGAGTTCTCGGTCGTTATAGGGTATTTTGAAGATATCTGAGATTTTTAGGGCCTGCTTAGGTAACCGGCTTAACACGAATATGATGTGACAGTTGAGATTCGTCGATCTTTGATGTGATGGGCGAGAGCATGTTTGGAAGGCAACCGTCTCTCCACGTAGTAAAATGGATTTAAGACATACGTAACATGCGATGGAATATATAGAATTTTGAAATCCCACCGAGATATCCAAACAACCCTCGAGCCGCTCCCCTTGTTTTCCCCAAAACGTCGTCCGACCCTGCACCAATGGTATCAGCTTATCTTCTTACCTAACCCGTATGGACCGAAGACCTACGTCCGTCTTCTTTCATCTCATCGTGGGTTCTACCTACCAACCAAATAATGTGTAAAGTGGCAGGGAGTAGCGACCGTTTCCGATATGCAGCTAAATCCCACGGGGTATGCAAACAACATGTATCAAATAGCCTGTGGGATGGTTGCAATCCCACAAAACCCAAACAGGCCCCGTCCCATGTAATCCACCGTATTTCACCCGTCCAAATAGTGCATTAAAATATCGTGATGAACGGTTAATCCTGGTAATATCAAGGTATTTTAAAATTCTTGGAAGTTTTAAATTTTTGGCTATTTTATTAGGAAATTTTCTCGGTTTTAGTGGAAACAGACTTTTAGGGAGACAGATGTCTTGACGCGGATTGCATGATTAAGGGGGATCGGATTACGTGGGACGTGGATTTCCTGCGAAAGCCTTCCAAGTTTCAGCGCTGGAAACTTAGGTGGGGCCCACCGTGATGTTTGTGAGAAATCCACTCCATCCATACGTTTTGTGAGATCATTTTAAAATTTAATGTGAAAAATGAACCAGATCCAAGACTCAAGTGGGCCACACTAAAGGAAAATGTGTATAGGGAAATTCTTGCCGTTGAAACATTCCTAGCGTCGACAGTGACGTTTCGACGCCATCTATATCGTTTATAACATCATTTCTATAGGGATGAAATTAAAAAATAAATATTAGCCTGATTCAAAGCTACCGTGGACACACGAATATTTCAACTGTAGCCGTTCAATCTTCACGTTTTTGGCTTACCTGAGAATTTGATCGGGCTCATCTTTTCCGTAAGTCCGTCGTAAAATGAGCTCACAAAACAGATATATGGAGTAGATTTCTCAAAAACATCACCGGAGGCCCTGCCTAAGTTCCCAGCGCAGAACTTTTGCATCCAATTACGTGTTACCGGGTAACACATGAGTGGGTGTTACCTGACCACGTGCGGCCTACGAGAGATAAACAAACATCTTTAATAGGGCTAAAAGTCGGGCAAGTTCAACCCTATCAACCCGGCATTGGGTTGGGCTCGGCAAGATGTATCGAGTTTGGTCTCAAGCTTGGGTTGTATAAACACCAACTTGAAATGGTTTAGTCAGCCCTGGATTGAGGTCTAGGGTTACCCGACCCAATCTGAACCCAATTAATATATAAGTTATAAATGATAATTGAGTATGGATCGTTTGTGTTGAAGGCATAGAAAATTTCAGTGTCGTCAGGTCTCTTTGGTCCATGCCATTTCCGATGACTCAAGCTAACAAGGTATGTCAGATTTCTCTCTCAAATATATTGCGTACTACATAACACGACTTTTAAAGGAGTAGTTCTATATTTTAGCTTGTTTGTTTAGAAAAAATAAAATTCTTTACCATAAGCAATTACATATATAATTATTAAAATCATAGAAACAAAAAATAAGAAGTGTATTGAAATATAATAAACTACTGTAATAACGAAAATATTAGCATCTATACGTCCAACCGAACCCAATCGGTTTGACTTGGGTTGAGAATTTCCAACTCGAGATTGGGTTGAGGTATAAAAACATTGGGTTGGGATAGGGTTGAGCACCAACCCAACCCAACCCAACCCAACTTGCCCAACTTTTAGCCTAGTTTTTATACGGATTGCACCGTTTGAGAAGGGGTGGATTAGGGGACGGATTAGATACTGACAAGATTGCACCGTTTGAGAGGGGGTGGATTAGGGGACGGATTTATGCAGCGAGACTCACTACTGAAGTGACATGACCAAGTTCTATGAATCTCAACCATGATGTATGTTTTGTATCCATAGGATCCATCCATCTTGAGAGACCATTTTAAGGCATGATCGAAAGAATTTGCCAGATCTAAAGCTAGAGTGACCCCCACCATATAAAACAATGGAGAGAGTAACACCCACCATTAAAAACTTCTAATGGCCACAAAAGTTTTCAATCATGCCGATATTTATGTTTTCCCTTCTTTAATGTCTGTGTTAACCTATGAACAGGTTGGATCTCAAATAAACATCATGGTGGACCTTATAAAGGTTTCAACTATAAGCGTCACTCTCTCCACTATTTTATGTGATGGGGTCCAGTAAAGATTTGGATCTGCCTCATTCTTTGGCTCATGCCCTAAAATGATATCTCCAAATTGATGGACGGTGTGGATATAAAACATACATCATGGTGGGACCCACAAAACTTAGTGAGGTCGCCTTAGTAGAAAGTCTCGCTACTGAACCTGTAAGTATCTAATCTGCGGTCGGCTGATTATGTGTTACTCGTTAACACATTAGTAAGTGTTACTCTGACCGTGTGGGGCCCACCATGATGATTGTGTTGTGTGACCGCTCCGGTATCATTTTAGCAGGTGATTTCAAAAGTTAAGCAGATCCAAATCTTATGTGAACCACACCTCCGGTCACAATTGTGAATGAGCATTAAATACTTTTTGTGTGCTACCAAAGTTTTGGATCCTAAGTTTGGTCCTTGTATTTTTCCTTTGTCCAGGTCTTCTTGACATTAAGGTTGAATGGAAATTTAACATTAGAAAGAGCCTTAAGAAGCTTTTAATAGCAGCCTACAATCATAAGAGAGATTTCTGTTAAAATTGTAACACTAAAATTATTATTAGATTTATTTACCTTTTTAATCTCATATAATCTACGTTTCACATGCTAACAACCCCCAAGTATTACTAAACACTTCGATAGATATTTTTTTACATTTCTCTTATAAAATGGTGATTTTTAGGTTTAGTTGTATTGCAGATAAGGAGTTATGATTTTTTTTTCTTGTATTTATTAAGTCTCCGAGAGAGAGAGAGAGAGAGAGAGAGAGAGAGAGAGAGAGAGAGCTAAGGTTTTGGATATAATTTTCTCCATCTTTATAGTATTTTCTAAATAGTAGATTGATCGTCGCTTTGTGCCGTGGTTTTCTTCTTCTTCTTCTTCTTCTTCTTTTCTTTTTTTTCTTTTTTTTTTTTTTTGCCCCCAAAGGTTTTCTACATAAAAATTATGTATTTTCTTTGTTTGCTTAAATTTTTATTCTCTTGTTTGTTCAATCCAAATTAAGGTGCTTTTATAAGGTCGGATCTCCAATAAGTGATTTTTGATAGATGTCTGCAGTCTTCCAACAGTAATATCATAGTGAGGTTAGTTTGTTAATTTGAATTTAAGAAATGACATCAATAAGATCAAATGTGAAGTTCTAGATAGACAATTCACAAGTAAAAACAACTTTAAGCTATGAACATTAAATATGGATGCCCTCTTAGTTTCAAATCCCGGTCATAGTTCGAGTACCCATCGGTGGTGAAATTCCACCAGTGTGAGTGTGTGAGGTGTGTGTGCGTGTGTAAAAATAAAAAAATAAAAAAAAGTTGTGAACATTAAATATGGAAGCTCTCTTAGTTTACCAAAGCTGCAGCACGCACTCCGTAGGAAAGTGCATCGTCCAGAATTTGTAAAGGATGAAGATTGTGATGAACTTGATGAAATCATAATTAGTACAATTCAATTGTATTTAACTAATGAAATCATTTAAAATGCCATAGATGAGATGATTATTACGAGCTATGGTTGACGTTGGAGAATATTTACATGTCGAAATATCTCACCAATTTTTATTTCTTAAGAGGAAGCTATATACTCCGAAAATGGTGAAAGGGTCGGATCTATCTAAATATATTAACACATTCAACAAACTGGTTTGCAAGTTGGAGAGTGTTGAGGTGAAGATTAAGGAGAAACACAAAGCCTTAATTTTATTGACATCTCCCCAAGTCGTTCGAGTATCTTTTTTTTTTTTTTTTAATGAAAGGTGGCATCATGCCACTTGAATTTTATAAACAAAAAGGATAGATATAGAGACTTTCAGGCAGGTTCCAACAAAAAGATTCCGGACCCGCCTATCATATAGAAGCCCTACAAAAAAGGAAAACATCACAAACAAAAAACTAAAATGCCCCTCAGGCCCCGTGGGTACGTCTGAGAGAGCCCAGCCCAGTTTTATCCAGAAGGACCTAGCCCCAAACAGATCGAGGGAGGTCGGCGACTGCTGAAAAGATAGATTGGGCATGAGACGAACTAGCCAACTTAGCCAACCCATCCGCTGTGACATTCGCTTCCCTGAACATTGTTGGGGGCCTTGCACAAAACCTTAAGATCTAGCCTCCCAAAAACACCAAAATTATGGGATAATAAAGCAATGAAATAAATCAAAGTACAAACCACATAACACAAGAGATTTTTTATATGGAAAACCCTCAAAGAGGTAAAAAACTACGGGACCTCATCCAAATCAACAATCCATATGAAGTAGAACGTTACAACCTTCTTCACTCACGCAGGAGTAGATAAACAATAAGAGAATAAAAGAAAACAGAGAGATCTCACCGAGAATGAGGATATAGAAGTGTTGAGATGTCGAGTGTACAGTAGATCACCTCTACAAGCATAACCTCCCTTCCACAAGCTTCATCTCTCTATTTCTCTCTTTCTCTCTCTTACTTTGATAGCCCTCAACCCTTTAGCAAATCCTTGCAAAGCTTTAAGAAACTGTCTTGTATTTCCTAAAAAAGCCCTAGACACCCTTATTTATAGTTTAGGAAACTCCATTCCGCACCATGTCTTGAAAAGCCTCAGATTTTCACAGTCTGCACAAGATCCGAACTCGAATCTGCATAAGCTCGACCGGTCGAGCGGCCCACTCGACCGGTCGAGCACCCCCATCGACTAGTTGAGCACCTCGAAGAAAATACATCAATTGGTCGCTGGACTTTGATTCGAGCCCCGCTCGACTGGTCGAGCGCCACTCACGACCGGTCGAGCAGCGCGGTGAACTACTTCAAATTTTCAACCCGCTGCACTGTCTCTCCCCTGAACTGAGGAGGAAAACCCCATAAAATCTCTCCATTTTCGACTCAGGTGGAATTCATATTCTTCAAGTCATCATAATTTCTACAAACCTTAAACTTGCCCTTAAGCAAAGCCTTGGTTATCATGTCTGACCCATTATCCTCCGCATGGACCTTCTCAAGCTGTAACACCTTCTGTTCCAAAGTATCCCTGATCCAGTGATACCGAATCTCTATGTGCTTCGACTTAGAGTGCTAACTTGGATTCTTTCTCAAGTGTATAGCACTTTCACTATCGCAATAGACCACGTGCTGCTCCTGCTTTAGGCTAAGTTCCTGTAGGAACCTCTTCATCTAAAGTATCTCTTTATATGCCTCTGTGACTGCAATATACTCAGCCTCTGTCGTCGACAATGCTACGACCTTCTGTAGCTTGCTTTGCCAAGAGACCGCTCCCCTGCAAATGTGAACATGAATCCCGATGTAGACTTCCTAGAGTCTATATCGCCTGCCATATATGCATCTGTGTAGCCCTCTAACACAAGTTTTCCGTCACCATAGCATAGGCACAACCTGGATGAGCTTCTTAGATACCGCAATATCCATTTCATTGCTGCCCAATACTCTTTGCTAGGATTGACAAGATATCGGCTGACAACACCAACTGCATATGTTATGTCTGGGCATGTACACGCCATAACATATATCAAACTTCCTACAGCTGACGCGTAGGGTATCTTTTGCATCTCTTCCACCTCTGCTTCATCTTGGGACACTGTCTGTCACTCAATCTGAAGTGACCATCCAGTGGAGTATTGACCAGCTTCGCTGCTTTATATTGAACCGCTTTAGGACTTTCTCAATATACCGCTCTTGTAGCAGTTAAAGATTCATGCTGCTTTTATCACAGATTATCTCCATTCCTAGGATCTGTTTAGCCAGGCTTAAGTCTTTCATCTCAAACAACTTGCCCAACTCCTGTTTTAGTCTGTCGATCTTCTTGATATGTAACGCCCTGACTTTTCAGGACCCGAGTATATGACCCATTTCAAAAAAACCCAAGTGTTAACCTTAAAGGATGGTCAAATTCGAGTGTACATTTTTTACTTTCATCAGAGTAAGTAAATGAGCGTAGTGTGGACAAATCGATATAAAGGAAAATTTCGTTATCATTCAAATATACAAGAAGTTGCCCATAATGACTTATACAAACCAATGTCTCTGAATTTAACAAGTACAAGATTTACAAGAGTCTAATACATGAAGAATAGTAAAAAGCATATAATATAAGTCACAAGATCATGCAGCTCCTCCAAGCAAATACAACCATGCATCCCTAGCAATCGTACCATGCTCCTCATCAAGTCTGAACATACATATCACTAAAGCCACTTGTACTACCTGTTCGGTTGTATATTTAATAGATGAGTGGCCAACTCAGTATGAATTTTCCTCAAGATTATACACCACCGCATTAGGTAAGCATAATTATAAAATAAGGCATACAAAACAATACATGATGTAGGTTTTATTAGATGCATGGATGCGTGAATGCAATCATCGCCCCGGGGATGCTCATCTATGCGTACAGTGGGTCGTCACCCATGTAATCATCGAACTTGGGAAATATCATTTAGTCAGAATCATCGAACTTGGGAAACATCATCTAGTCAGAAATAATACGTACATCACGTACAATAGTAATAGATGCTGGTCTGTGCCATATATGCATAATTAGTCAATCTATTATTAATCTAATTACAACCAACCAATTTAAACAAGCTCACGGTCACTACGGGGAGCACATGGCCTAGCGTAGGCCGACGGGTCGGGCATAGTGTCCCATTACCACCATCTCCGGCCCATGAGACTACCATCTTAAGATATTTAATGGAAACTTATCAACTAGTGACCAATCATAATACAATATATGGGGCTTACCATCACATGGTTACACCGTATAAAACATCGGACCCATATAGGGAAAATATCAAACCAAAACTACATAGGGTGAGTATCAAAATATGCCACATAGGGGAAATATCAAAACCATATGATAAAGACCATCCTTAAAAACCATTGGGCACAACAACCCTGGACAGTAGGCCCATATCAATGATTCATCTAGACCACCACTCAATAACCACTAGGTCGAAGGTCCATAGCAATCATCGTCAATCGAGTTACATCCCAAGTATGGGTGTACATTTATAAGTGGGGGTTTCTTACTGATGTACCAGTTTAAGTTTCATAGGCAATCTACAAATAATTCATGAACAAATATACAGGATAAACATTAAGTAAGCAATATAGCAATTCAATTTTCACCAGCTAACACATGTGATTATAAGAGAGAGATATCAATTATAAGTTTAAATAAAAACTATAACTTAAGCTAATGAGAAGTTGGAAAGCTCAAGGGGAAGAATCATCACCTTATACTTTGAATCACCTTCTAGTGTTGCTAAGTGCTTGCGCCCTTAGGATTTGCATCCTACCATAAATCATGAATGTGTACAATTAGGTCCAAGTTCTACTCACTACTTAGGTTTAAGATCATAGCCTAGGATTTGAATTATTTATCTTAGGGTTTAGTTTTAAATTTAGTTTCTAGGATTTGAACTTTAGTTGGTGTATTAGTTACCATTTATCATTAATGATATAACTATTATTTGTGACCATGGTATTAATCAATATTACAATTGAACTAAAATAATACAACCTATTATTAGAGACAATATTTTCAAGTGATGGATACCATGCTAATATCACTAAAGGTAGTTTCATTTATAATAACTAATATTAGCGTAACATGATAATAGTAATCATTATGATGATAGTTAATATCATGATCTACTATCCATGATAATATTTAAGAGTGATAAAAATCAAACACTAGTGTCTAATAATGATATTATTTTATTTTATTTTATTTGTCTAACATAACTAACATTAGTATAGATAATTTACTAGTGGCTATTCTTAGCTAATATTTATAGTAGAAGTATTAATTAGTCAACACTAAAAATGATAATTCACAACACAAGAGGGTGGAGGGTTTATAACTCAGCAGGAGTTGAGTGTGGCCCAACTCCTATTCCAGCGAGTTAACTCGGTCCTGAGTAAACTCCTTGACTCGGTCGAGTCGAGCTAGTGCGGCTTCACTCCCACACACTTGCTCTCTTCTTTCTTCCTTTCTCTTTCTTTTCTCTCACTTTCCCTCTCTCTATGTTGGAATCCGGCCACGCCTAGACCAGTCCCAAGCTTGACTCAAGCCAGTCAAACTCGGTTTTAGCTAAGTTAACTCGGCAATGAGTCAGGGCTCAACTGCCTTCTTTCTCTTTTCCTCTTTCTCCTCTCTCATTCCTTCTGCTTTTCCCTCTGCCAGCAATTGGATGCCCAGCCCAACTTGCTAATGAGTGAAGGACTCGGCTTGAGCTAGTGCGGCAAGACCGCCACCACATGAAGCCTCCTCACTTCTCCTTCTTCCTTATGGATGTGCAAAGGACTAGCAACAGTTTGCTGCTTTGAGAACCTGGTCGGTTTGGGACTGAAACCAGTCAGAAACAAGTCAGGACTCGCCTATCCTAGACCAAACTCAGTTGGGGTTGGTGTAAGCGGTTGGTGCGGCATGTAACAGTCAGCACCACTCTCTTTCTCTATTCCTTCCTTTTCCCATTTTCTTTTCCTCCCTTCTTCCCTGATGCTGGGAATACCCAACAAAACTCGTTAACTCGACCTGACTCGTTGGGAACTCGCCTTGGATTAGCCCGAGTCAGTGAGCACTGTGGCTGAACAGTGCATGGTGCAGTTGCACCGCTCCAACACTCTCTCTAACGTTCTTCTTTCTTTGTTTTCCTCTTCCATCTCTGTTGTAGGTCCAACGGAGTCACTGGACTGCCAGAGAACCTGAATCACCTCGGTTTGATGCCACTTGAACGAGGAAGAAGCTCCGCCGTTAATGGCAGATTCTCTCCCTCAGCTTCTTCCTTTAATCCAACAACATGGGGGGGTTTCTAGGGGTGTAATGGAGCTTGGGGGATAGTAGGAATGAAGCTCTAACAACATTTTCTTAGTGGGTTCGAAGGTTGGGGGGAAACAGCCAGTTTTTGGTTGTGGGTGCGAAAATGGAGGGTGAGCTATTGGTCCTCGATCCTCAAGCCTTTTATGCTTGTACTAATCCTCCCTAAATCGTCGGATCAACAACAAATGGTCAGGATCTCCTCTGGCTGAAACCGCCTCCAAAACAGTGGGCAGAATGGAGGCCGGTCATGGTTTTGAAACCCTAAACCACAGCTAAACTGGACGACTGAGATTTTTCCAGACAAATGGTCGGGATATGTTGAAATAAAGGGCTGGGATTGGGGGACTTCTTGTCATGTGGATCGTGCCAGCTGGCAGTTTCCATTTTTAGAAACATGGTTTTGAAGAGCCTGTTTATGGCAAGGGTTGTGCGCACGAGGGTGCATTTCAACATGCGAGTCGAGCTGGGTTTTGGTGGGACCCAAGCCCCGAACACGATGGACGAATCAGATCTCCCATCTGATCTGATATGGTGTGCCCCAACGCGTCCCAAACGGACTTTATCCATCAGCTAGTGCAACGAGAGAGAGAGAGAGAGGAATCCTTCCTCTTTCAGCAAAACATGGGTCAACAGCGTTTGACAGAGCTGGCTGACCCCATGTGCAGCAAGTAAAGATGCACTTGATGCACCTGCACTCGAGTGTGGGGTCCACATGGCTGTTTGAGATAAATCTGCTCTGTCCATCAAGACCCATAGGTCCAAATATGCCCCCTGACCGAAAATCAAGCAGATCCAAACTTTAGGTGGGGCCCACGACTTGATTTTGGGTCATACCGGTGGATTCCCATAAATCCGACGGTCGGATCATCCCGAAACCGAACGTCAACGGTTAAAAGACCCTAATGGCCATTTGCAAGTCTTTTATCATATATTATTAGCTCAAATACTAATATTAACATAGATTTTATTATTATGGTATATTACTTATAATTATAATGATTTAAAACCTTATACATACATATAAAAATATAATCTTAATACTAACCTACTACTCTATACATGCTACTGATCACCTATCTATTAATATATAGTTCAATTACATATTGTAGAATTATTATTCCTCATGTTTATTTAATATAACATTATTTTCACAATATTTCATATACATTAATTACATATGTGTCACTCTATTATGATACATTTTCATATATTATTTATTTTATATATAAATTATCAACATACATCCATAACCTTTTAATCCATGTTTGTGTAAAATTTATAATATAATGAATAGATAAACTAATACACTTAGTATATATATTATTTGACTACTAGGTTGTTTGACATGCAGATAGGGATTACCTTCAACGGTCAAGTTCAAATTAGGATGCACATGAATGTTTAATAAGCTAGGTTCGTATTCTACTAAATCAGTTCATATAGTAACACTCGAGTACATGAAAGTTTGGGGTGTTACATGATCTTTTTTCCATGATGAGCATGTCATCAATGTATAACAGCAGAACTAAGAAATCACAATCTGAGAACTTGCTCGTGAGCACACAGTGGTCCGACTCCGTTCTGTCATACTCATGCTTCAACATAAATGAGTCGAACTTCTTGCACCATTGCCATGGAGCTTGTTTCAGCCCATACAAGCTTTTCCTTAGCCTACACACAATATGCTCCTTACCCTTGACTTCGAACTCCTCTGCTACACCAAAATTGTGAATTTGCGACGTATTTTTGCAATGGACGAATTGCTTGGTGTAACGATGGATTAAATCCATCGTTAACAGAAAAAATCCATCGCCAATTTACCGTCGTAAATTGGCGACGGACTAAATCCGTCCATCGCAAATTTTGATTTTACGACGGAATATGTTCGGTTGCAAATTCCCGACCAAAATACTAGTTGGTGGCGATTTTCAGTTGCTTTTGCGACGGATTATGGTTTGTTGTAAAAGGACTCTTACCCTAAACATTAATTATTTTCATTTTTTTTAGAATATAGTGGAAATTTATGTTTTTTTGTAGTGTAATAATTGTTTTTAATAGAATTTCAGTGGTTTAATTGTATATATTTGTATATAAGATTATTTTCTAACAATTGATTGAATGCAAAAAATATATATATATATATATATTTTGTTTTTATAACAAATGAGTGGAAATTATTATTTTAAAAAAAATTTAAAACTAATATTTAAATGATTTGTAATATCACATGAAAAAGAATATTGAGAAGTTTAAAAATTTCAACAATGTTAGAGAAAAAAAATGAGATTTTGAAAAAATAAAAATCGTGATTTAATAAAAATCTATTTTGTGGGGAAATAAAAAAGAATATTGAATAAAGTTGATAAATTTGAAAAAAAAATAATTTGATTTTGAGAAAAAAATAATATCCTGAAAAAGAAAATTAAAAATATTTAAAAAAATGTGAAAATTTTCACAATGTTGAAAAATAAAAATATTTTGAAAAAGAAAATGAGAGTTTGTATTTTGAAAAATAAAATAAAATTGAGAAGTTCGATAAAAGTTAACAAGTTCAAATAAAATGCTTTTTAAAAAAATGGAGAAGTTAGAAAGAATTGAAAATTTTAAAATAAAACAATATTAAAAAGATCTATACTTTATCAAAAAACAAACATTTTGAAACGAAAAATAAAGAAGTTGAAAAAATTTGTGATTTTGAAAAATAATTGAAAATGTTCAAAATTTGAATTTAAAAGAAAATTTTATTTATAAAAACACTTAGAATTTGAAAAAAAAAACATATATCATTTTTATAAAGAAAATTGAAAAGTTGAAAACAAAATGATGCTTTTGAAGAAAAAAAAAAAATCAGCATTTTGGAATTTTTGGGAAAAAAATTAAAATTTGTGAAAATTTTAGAGATTTTGAAAATAAAAAATCAGAATTTGTATTTTAATTTATTTTTTGAAATATTTTATAATAAAAATGATATTTTGTTAAAAGTTTTCAAAAGAAAAATTAAGAGAAAAAAATATACATTTTGAAAAAAATATTATTTTTAAATGGAAATTGAAATTTATCTGTGAAAAAATAAAATATATTTTAATAAATTATTAGGCATATCCACTAATTGAACATTTAATCATTTTTGGACAACTGAATTAGTCCAGATTGAAGAGTAAATAACTTCATATGTTTAAATTAAATTTCACTCAAATTGTTGATCAATCTTTTATGCCAAATATCTTTCTCATACGTAGTATGATTGGGGTGAGTAACTAGTCAAATTGAGGGTATTGACTAGTAGAATAGAGTGAATGTACCAGACATGTAAAATGGGCCAAATATTCTACTCAAAATTGTGACCCAACTTATTAACCTAATGAGAATCTATGAATTAATGTTAGTAAGTTTTGTGGGGCCCACCATGATGTGTGTTAAACATCAACACCGTGCATTTGATGTGTCCCCTTTAGGTTATGAGATATTTCAAAAATCATCTGTATACGAAACTCAGGTGGGCCATACCATCTAAAACTATATGAAGACATAGTCAAATATATAAAAGCACTTGGTGGGGCCCACATGAGTTTTGGATGCAGTTGAAACTTGGTTTGAACCCTTATCCAAGTGGGACACATATAATGAATGGGTTGGATATATGAATTACATATTGATGGGCCTAATATATGATTATAAATGAGATAAGTCCAAGGCTTTAGTGGAGGACAAAGTGATTCTCAAAAAAAAGCTGTAGGAAATACGAACGGCTAAAACCCGTAGCTAAAAGTTAGAGTTTTAGGGGTGGACGTTCAATCGTTACTGTTTTCTCGTGGTGTTGTTCACCGGAGATTTATTTCAAGCTGATGTTTTGGTATAAACCTTAAAAGATTTTTCACAAATGGTAAACACAGACATCATGTTGGGGCCATAAAGCCCTACCAGATCCAAAGCACACGCCACAGTTGTCATATGTACGATGACTGAGTGTGAGTTTTGCCGTTTATGTAAAATAGTTGTGACTCGTTCATTTAAAGCGTGGGTTTGATATATGGCTATTAAGACCATCCAAATAATGGGTCTTGTTGTAGATGGTTTATATTTATACTTTTCTTATGTAATAGTATCTTAACCGTTCAATAAATGGACTCTTAATTGTACGGATGTGAATAGAGTTTGTTTTATAAATGATGAAAAATGCACATTTATCTGGATTTGAAATCTTATCCCATTTCAGCGGAGGAATTTCCCAGTCCCTCTTTCGACCGCCATTTTTAACTCTCCGTTACTGCTTTCGAGCACTCTCTTTATCTTCCGAGCGTCCTTCTGCCTTGCGGTGGCGTGATGATTTAGATCGTTCATCCACAAGCTCGTATCTAGAAGCCGTGAATCCTTCGAGCGCCCTTCTTTCGAACGCACATTCTTAGTGATTGGAGATCATCATATTTCATGCTAAGGTGAGTCATAAATTTCCAAATCCCTCTTTTAAGTTTGTGTGGATGATGAGATGTCTGACGATTGTTTGAGAAGAGGATTGCTGATGGTCCACATTCAACCTGGACGTGTGACCTCCCTGGCAAGTGGAATGGCCTGATTTTTCAAACCACGTGATGTGTAGTGCGGACTGTGGAATCCACTTGAGGCATTGCTCGGATGTCATGCTGTTTATCCGCCAGCCCACTTTGATCTATGTGGTGTACATTCACGCTGTTTATCCACCAGCCCATTTTAGAACGTGGCCCCAAAATTGAAGCAGATCCAAATATCGGGTGGACCACTCCATATGAAACAGCTGTGATTGAACGCCTACTGTTAAAAACTTTAAGGGCTCACTGTAATGTTGTAACACCCCAGATTTTGGCCAACCTGGGATTAAACGTCCTTAGGCTATGGGTCAATTAAAACACCTGGAAAATCGCTTAGAACCCAATTCCATAGCCAAAGAAATCACGTAGTATTAATTCCTTTAGAAACTAAGTGTAAGTTAGCTAGCGCGAGGCTAGAGTAGCTGGGAAATAGTCACTGATCACTTTAAATACGTTCTACAAGACCCAAATCAAGTAGAACAAACAACTCTATAATACTCTATAACCTGGGATCAAACTCTAAACCGGTTTGTTCTCTGGACCACTTTGAATTCTTGTATTGGATTTAGACCGCGCGTCGAAAGTCCGATACCTCCTATCTTAGACCGTTAGAACCGCCTAGTTGGACTTGACACTCATTCCGAAAATCAAGTCAAACCGATAATCACAGGCTATTTCATTGAGCCCGGACCGAAGAGAGTGAGAATATGGTTAGAATTGGAATTTGAAATTCAAATCTGGCACACGATTTGACGCATCAGTATTGAGCGTTCTGACCGTCAGAATACAGCCAAATTACACCCTTGGATCAGGAAAAATATCTATTACATATCACGAGACTTATAGGCCTGATCTTGGTGCGATGATCGTTAAACTGAAACTGGTCCACCACGTGCGATCTGCGAACCGTACCGGTCTGAAAACTGGATGTGTGCTAGATCCAGTATGCATGAGCTTAAGTCCGACCGCATTTGGCCAGGGGACCTTCAGAAATGCCCTTTTGGACCGAAACGGCCCCGATTTGGTTAGGCACCAAGTAAACATTGTTCCCAAGCCTATTTTGGGCATGTTTTAGGCTATAAAAGGGGTTGAAACCCTCACTCCTCTCTCCCATCCGAATTTGAGAGAAACCCTAACTTGGGAGAGAGAAAAAGGTGAGAGATTGTGAGAGAGTGGGAGAGTTCTTCCTGCCACTTGTGCTACGTGTTGCACGTGCTTAAGCAACACATCTCTACCGCTTTCCCGGCGATTTCACCGCGATTCTAGGTAAGTAAATACCCTAAATAGTTGCTGATTTGAGTTTCCCTTGTCTCCATAGCGATGTAGCTTATGGATCTCGTGTATTAGGTTCCTTATTCGCCGTAGACGAAGCGTATACGATCCGTTTCAATTCACGTGTTTACAAGACATAAGGTGCGGATTTTAGACGCTTTGATTGACTGTTTCCAAAGCTTTCAATGTCGTTTAATAGTAGATTCTTGACGGCAACGCCGTTTGACATGTACAACATGCTGTCCGTTTCCTGTTTCGTAAACCAACGAAGAATATGAGATTTAGGGCATTTTAGTCATTTGTAGGAAGTATAGATTTCATTCATATTTTGCTGATGTGATTGACATGGTTTATTGTCGCATTAGAGTGTTAGGAATACGTGCATAATTAGTTTGGCGAAGAGATTCGCCTAAATACGCACTTCGGGTCGACATACTATATGTAGACTTAAGTGTGTAGTGTAAGTGTTTGTATAAATGCTTGTATTAGTATGTATTGAATTAAATGGTGTTATGAATTAGTTTGAGATTGATTTCTCAATTAATATGCTGGTATGAATGGTTTCCTACATGTTAGCCATATGCATGATTTCATAATATGAATGAAATGCATGTGCTTGGCGATTCGCTTAAGCTGTATGTTATAACATGTGCTTGATGATTTCCTTATGATTTACTTTGAGATTGAATTCTCAATTAATATGTTGATGGAGAGGATTTCCTATATGTTGGCGACATGCTTAATTTCATTATATGTGTGAAAGACATGTGTAAGATGATTTGCTTAAGTTGTATGTAATAACGTGTGTTAACATGCTCACATGGTTGTATTTCATTTCCATTACCCTTACACAACTGCTGATGTGATTCTATGATTGTTTGGGACTATGCCTAGTCCAGGCAGTCGGTAACCGAGCGAATTCGTGGTTAGCTTATCTTCGCCACGAATGACGCGTCGATGAACGCGAGTCGTGTTTGGAGTTGATGGCAGTGGTTAGGCCACGCGAAGTGTTCTACGCACTTCATGTCGTTCGACTTGCGATGCGATCGTGCTAGTCGAGCCCGTCAAGTAACCCGACTGGCCGTTGTATGTTCACCCTGCATGAGTCATAACTGCTTGAACCTAGGGTACTGAACTTACCATTGTAAACCCTGTTAACCATGGTACCTTGATCCACGAAGACTCATGAGCCGGGCATGGTGGTATGGGACACCGTGGTTGAGCTGTCGGCTTACGCTGGGCCCACAAACCTCCCCGTAGTGACCAGTGAGCACCTAGACTCGTGAGCAGATTATGGTGGTATGGGACACTATATTCTAGCTGTCGGCCTACACTGATCAGGCGACGAGTCCTTTGTAGTGACCGCGAGCGTATTCTGAGTCTACGGGAGGCGACGACCCTTCAGTAGCAGTAGAGTACAGTAGGCCTGTATTGATAAGGTGATGGGGGAGCGGTGCAACGAGTGCGAGCAACAGCCCTGGCAGCCCTTACAGCGACCTACGAAATATACATCGTATGAGATTACTAGGAGTGACGACCCTAGACAGGATCTGTGTTGGGATTGATACAAGGGAAGTACCTTAGTTTCCCAATCCTGCTGTTTGAATGGACTAATAACAACTTGGAAATCATATCACCATAGCATTGCATGTGCCTGGAAGATGTGGAGCACTCTAGGGAGTGTGGCATGCCGCGGTCGTAAGATGTTGCCGTATGAGGGAGATCGTCGGTGAGGGCATACATCACGTCATGTCATATTGCATTAACAACAGTATTAGGATTGTTTGATTTACTGCTTTACTATTATCGCATGATTGATTTGATAACATGCTAATCTCTGCTCTCTTATCCCACTGAGTTGATCACTCGCTCCCACGTTACGGGATGGTGTTTCCGGACACCCACCAGTCCCTATTGTGATTGCAGATGACGGCGCGGCCTGCGAGGCGGTGCTGGACTTGATGATGATGAGGAGGATCTCTCCTTTATGCATGATCTGATTGACGGGATTGCAGGGAGGTTGATTAGATACCTTGACACTTGTCATTTTATATTTTGAGAGCACTCATGTATATCCTTTTGGTTTACTTTTGGAGCATACATGTATGTATATAACCTGGTAACATGTTCACACTCTGGAGACATACAACAGTTTATATATGTTATACATACTATCACAGTCTTCCGCTTGCTAATTTAACTGTCTCTGGAGTATGATATGCTGTTCTAGCTTAATCTCACTCATGTTTAATACATTATCACAGACAACATTCAACCATACATATCTATGTTGCATAAATAACATTTTGGAACTCGGGAGTTGGGTTTTTGCTCGACCCCCCGATTTTCGGAATGTTACAAATGTTTATTTTACATCCAAACGGTTGATAAGATAAAAAAGACTGGGCTAAATATCAGCTTGATCTGAAACTTCTGTGGTCCACAAGAAGTTTTTAATGGTCAATCACTATTGTTTCCTGTATTGTGGTCTACCTGAGATTTGGATATGCTTCAGTTTCATGTCTCACGGCTTAAAATGATTTGGATATGCTCCACTTTCATGTCTCCGTATTTTAGAAACAAAATATGGAACATGTGTGTCTGAAGATTCGAGAACAATTTCTGATTCAAGAGATGACAACTTTCTAGGGATGACTAGATTAACGAACTTTGTTAAGTTCCAAGGAGAAATACTTGAGCTTCTTCAAACCAATTGTGATGGTAATCAGTCACCGATTTCAACTGCTTCGGGAACAACCTTCAGTGATAGATATACTGGAAGATCACCTTCAGGTACTACAACTCCAGTTTTGAATGGGGAAACTGGTGGGTTCTCAGGGATGCTGAAATTGATTGGAAAAAAGGTTCTTTGGACATTCGCAAGGTGGATGCAGATCTTACTATCAATCCTGTGGTATTAAGGCTTCAGCCCAACACCATAAATTGGATCATAATCTCATGGGAATGTCTCAAGCATGTGGGTATTGATAGAAGAAGTGGTATGCTTCACCAAGCTACGGAGTCTGTCTGCCTTAATTCTGCATCTTGCTACCATTCTTTTACCTTGGATTCTGATGTAACAGTGACATCAAGTAGTGAGAAATTGACAGCATGCATATGTTCTCTCAGTCAGGAAACAATAGTAGATGCTTCATTGCCAGGCCCACATGTGATCTCTAACTGGGTGCCGTTATTAATCAGCAAAAACCATGGAGCTGAGGCAGAAGCAGATTACCCTGCAAGGTTTGTTTCTTGTTCTATGCTTTACTTCATCAATCTATGGGACTGGGATCAACTCCGTTTCTGTAATCACCAAGAACCTCAAGGGAGTGAAGTTCTACGGGAGTAAGTCCTGCTGGTTATTCTTGTGCAGGTTTTGATCTGCCTGAACAAATCTCACTGAAACACATAATAAGAAATAAAAATACATGCAGTTTCTATTGTAGTTGTATTATGGCTTACTTTCCTTGTACCATAGTAGATCACAACAGGTTCACGAACTGGTCTCTCTTGTGATTCAAACCCTTGAAATATATCCCTTGAAAGTAAGGAAGGGAGGATTTATCAAAAGAGAAATAGAAGAGATTACAATAGAGGGAGGGAATTCCCAATCAATGCATTCAACTGTTGATATCTTTTGCAGCATTGATCAATTTTTTGCATGCTTTGATGGAATGAGGAGTTCCCAAGCAGCTTTAGCCAACACTGGTATATGGAACTGGAGCTGTTCTGTTTTCAGTGCAATAACAGCTGCATCCAGCTTGGCTTCTGGGTCTGTGCATATCCCGTATGGTAAGTACTTATTATTGTTGGTATTCATTCTACCTTATGCTGTAAGTATTACTCATTGAATTATATCAGTTGCATACATCATCAATTGCCTCTGTTGTTTTTGGCCCTTGCTGTACACATCTGCCTTTCATTTATATACTTATGGTACCTTTGGACTACTGAATTGTGTCCCTCTACGATCAGTTAGCTCATGTATACTTTTTTCTTCATTTTTTTGAAAGATAACTGGAATTTTATTAAAAAGAAAACCAAAAACAAACTACAAACAAACCAAGCCAAGGCGCCGAGATAGCGGCCCAGATGAATAACTAAAATCTAGAAAGCCATCTCATTTGGGTGGGAACTCATTTCTAAGTTTGCAAATTGAATAACTAAAATCTAGAAAGCCATCTCCTTTCATTTTGCATTAGATGCATTTTGTTCCATCCTTGTTGTCTCTAGAGTCACTTATCCCATTATTTATTATTTTGTGCCTTGCTAAAAGTCAGAGTCAAGACATCTTTGGTATGTGGAACTGCAGATCTTGTCATTGTTCCCAACATTATTTCTTTCTTTTGATCTGTTTAGCAATCTTTTGATCTTTTGTAGCTGTAGTGGGATTTCGGAGCGGATTAGGACCCTCTTTCATGCAGTTTTCTTTAATCATCATCATCATCATCTCCGTAAAAGTTGACAATATCTCCCTTTGTCTTATCTTTCAAAAAATTATTTCCCCGTCTTGCAGTTGCCTTATAGCATGATCTTAAGTCTTAACATTTTTCTTTCTTCCAGAAACTTCGTGTTTGGTGTTGGCTTCCAAATGGGCAATGGAAGATGGGAAGGATACAATCAATTTCAGGGGTGGATATTGTTATTTCGCTTTCATATGGGGAAGTGAGTAAATCACATGTGGGTTTCTTTTAAGCAACAACTATCGAGTGCCTTAAGCTGGCTGGATTAACTATATCCCGATTTTACAAGCAGGTGGTGACAGTATCCAGTGAAAAGCTATTACCTGCAAATCCAGTTATCCTTGAGGGTGTCGATGATCTTATTCAGCTTATTTACCTGAATTAGCCCTCAGTTCTCTACAACCTTCAGTACAAATATTCTCATGAAAAGATTTATGTGAGCATCATTCTTGATTTTTATTTTTATTTTTTTAAATTTCTGCTTAGTGTGATGTTGGTTCCACCTCCATTGCCTTTATTGACTTGCTTTCCCATTTTCAATAACAGTAGATCATGTTATTTCAGCTTCCATTGAATCAAGGAGGTGGCAAGGGAAAAGCGATGTATATCGATGCCGAGGGCACTTTCAGGCCACGAAGGCTCTTACAGATTGCAGACAGGTGCCATGGCTTGGGAATATTTTTAGTCTTACACTAGCAGTGTTAGATTGTTAACATGACAAACATTTGAGTTGCAGGTTTGGATTGAACGGTGCTGATGTTTTGGAGAATGTAGCTTATGCTAGAGTTTATAAAACTAATAATAAGTCATGCCTTTTGCTAGAAGCAGCTTCGATGATGGTGGAAAGCAGGTATCTTTGAAATTTTAAATGGTCTATATTTCCTGTGCTCGGTGATCGCTGTTCGTCTACCTAATCTTAACAGATTTTTTGGCAAGCCCATGATCAAGAAGATTTATTGTGGATTTTACATGTTTGAATAACTATACTGGCAAAAATTAGGAACATTTCAAAAGGAATAACTTGCACAGTATTTGGATATGTTTGTGGGATCTTAACATTTGGGTAAGCAATCATGGAATTCCATGATTTGTTGATTGTTGTGGATGGAGTGGGATTCAACAGTTTTTGGGAAACATTGTATTCTTTGCCTGCCAGTTTCGCACTTTGTGAATAAAATTTTTTGTTTCTCAAAAAAAAAAAAAAAAAAGAGATAAAAAAGAAAAGAAAAAAAAGAACATGTTAGTTCATACATACATATTCAGAAATTTCACCAACAAACTCCATATATCTTATGGTTGTCATTGTGTATTGAAGCTAGGATGCGTTTTAATTGGTGGCTATTTGTTAGTAACTTACATTTTCTTTTTAATAAGATTTTATTAATTATGAGAAAAAGTACTTCTAATCATATCTCATAAGATGCTGCATCAAAATTTTTTGCAAATGTTTTTGCATATCTCAGTTCCTTTCAATTTCAGTTTACGAATTCATGAATGTAGATCCCATCTCTTTATGGTGGGCCTTTGGAATTCTTATTTGTAGTTGAAAGTACGGAAGATCCAGCTTACCATGCTGTATCTCTGCCGATCAAAGAATATGAGGTAAATAATCTCTTTCCCATCTAACTCAGCTATCATGACATTTAAGGTTAGGTAAGCACTTGCTACAATATATCATACCAATGTTGTATTTGTATTTGCATTTGGTTCACAATCCTTCGAATCAAATTCACATGATTGGTCATTGATTTGTTAAATCATTATTCTGCTGGGTTCCTGGTGATAGGTAACCGCCAGTAAAAGGCCAAAGAACAGTGCACTCGAGGTTGATCTGGATTTTGAGCACAATGTAAGACCACCTCCTGTGATCACAGAAGAGGTTACAACATCCCTTGAAGAATTAATTACAAAAAGGATTATTGAGGTATCTTCATCTCTTGCTATTATATGAAATACTTCACTCCCAATAGATATTCTTCCTTTCTTGATCAATGGTGCATTCAAAAGCTGCTATATTTGCATTGAACCAATGGCCATCAACAAAACTATTTTCAGATTAAGGATCGACGAACTTCTGACATCTTTCATTAAATATATCTAAAAGTTGGTTTTTCTTTCCTGGGCCTGGAGGTTAGCTAGCAATTACAAATTATGGAATGAGTGTTTCAGGGGCATTTTGATGATGTTCAAAGGGCACCTAGTTTGCCGTCTAAAGCACCAAAAGAACTCAAAGAGCTGGTATGTGTTATTTTTTAGAGAGAGCAACTCACAGAAGTGCTCTTAAAAGTCCTCATGAAATGGGTTGTTGCAAGTTTGCATTTAAGTGGAATGTTGGACTAAAAATTCCCGTTCTTAATCTTTCTTAATATCTGCAGGATGAGAACAAGAGCCAGTAGGGGCTGCTTCATTTTTTGCCTAATAGATTTTTGTCTGTTTTCTTTCTGTTTTGTTAGAGAGATTGTCAGTGAAGAACGAGTGATGTTCCAATGCATTCTATGTTAACTTGCTGATTGTCATGGGTTCCAAATTTTCTGTCTCAGAAGTCAAGAGGTTTTTTCACGCAAAAGCTGAGTCAATGGAAGGTAGGCTCATGGATTGCATAATTCTCCAACCGGATTTTGGCAGCATTTCAGGATTTTGGCATTATGCTCAGGTGATTAGGTTAGCACTTGATATATTAACAGGGGCGTTGCTATTTTTAGGAAGCAATCTTCTGTTCATGTTATTGAAATTTAGGCCTGTTTGGGTGCTGCTTGAAAATAACTTTGAACTCATTTTAGTTAATGGTGATAATGTTTCAGAGCATGAAATTCATGAATTGCCGAGCTATGTGACAAACTTCATGTACTAGAGAAATCATCCTAACTTTTGCTGAAATATTGTCTTTTTTCTACTGCAGGCTATATTTAAGCCACCAAAAGCAATGCGATGAGGAATCCCCATTTGTTTCCCGCAGGTTCATGCATGCTCATATCTTTTCCTGTGGTATCTAATTCCAAGTTCCCGACTAACATCATGTTTTAATGCTCTTGAAGTTTGGAAATAGTGATTCACTGGAGCAACATGGGTCTGCAAGGAACAAGATTTGGACCATTGATGATGATCCTCCACCTCTTCATCCTGCTGAGTACATTGGCAAATCTGCTATAGACTAGCTACTGAAACCATCTGAAAAGGATCTGAAGTGCGGACCCCACTGGTATGAACCCAGTACCTATAGACAGTTGGGCTGTTGTTGTTATTGTCTTTAGAACATTTGGGTAGTATTGGACTTATAATAATTGAAACTTGATCGGGTCATTGGAATTTGGAACTCTTTTGTAAGGCATGTTTGCATGCGGGCAGCACTAATCAAATCAGATAAGATTAGCCTGATGTATTTTGTTTTCTATGGGGAGACGAAATGAAATGAATTGATATAGTTGACCCTTTTAACGTGTTTCCCCTTTAATGGGGTTGTTTTGCATTAACCTTGTTCGATTAAAATCTTTTTTCTATTAAAAAATGAAAAATCTTGTTAATTGCCGCCCTTCCAACTGGCCCTTAAATAGTTCAGATGAAAAATGATGAAACTTTTGCATCTTCTTTTCTATTCTCTTTTTTGTGTTAAATTTTCTCTTTTATTTATTTATTTCTTATGTGATGTCTTGCTAATGAAAACGTTTACCGTGGCATTTCAGTTTTGAGTTCCGTCTTAGAGTGGCTCTTGCGTTGAATGGAGATCTCACCATGATATCACGGATTAGGAACCTCGACAGCAATCCATTTAGTTTCTCCTTTGCTTTCCACACATATCTCTGTTTCTGACATCAGGTACAGAAAAATCTCTGTTGGATTAGAAACAACATCCCTGTATTGGATAGGACTAGAGAACTCATCTTCATTTAATCCACTGATTGAATTATCGTTTGATATTTTTGTTTTGCTGTTCAAACTTTAGTGTTCAAATTCAGAATTGAATTTTTTATATGAAGCTTCTTGAGCTCACACGCAGTCCACCCACACCTCTACATGTGACCACACATGCCAACCTTGCAAGCGCATGCAAAAATCAAGCAGTGTGTCAAGTGGGCCCCACCTTTTAGATGACCTGGCCTAAAATCCAATCGGTGTGATTCTTGGTCATGGCTTGTTCCCTATGTTACTATTGAATGAATGGTCTGGATTGATGATCGGGCACCCCACGTGTCACATTGGGGACATTAGCAAAATCCGCGCACAACTAGTTGGCATGTGGGACCCAACATGGTGTTTGTATGGCATTTTGCCCATCCAACTATCAGGTGGGGCACACCAAAATTGTGTGAACACACACAACCCTCAAGTCCAACCGGTTGGACAAGTTATACTCCACCCAGCTGATAACTTCTAACTAGTGAAGAGCATGTGAAATCCAGCCCCTCAAGTTATATGATCCCTTTTGAAACTCATTGCATATACAATGTCCTTTTAAGCAGGAATTTCAATGGGAGCTGTTGCTGGAATCTCTGTTGCAGTGGTTGCCATTATACTGTTGCCATTATACTGTTTCTAGTTTTGTCTATGCATTGGTGCGTCTAGAAGAAAGAAACTGAAGGCATCATTGCTTCGATCACCTTTCGAAGATAACTCTATTCACCATGGAATAGGTAAATCTCTTAATTAGGCATTCATCTCTACATTTTCCTTTTAGGAATGCTCCAAGGTTCCACCGAGGCCATGGCAATCTGAAAGTGATTCATGTTAGGAAAGACTGAATAAGGTGGTTTGTCACTCCCTAGGTATTCAATAACAGAAATGGCCAGCATAATAGGTGGTGGTTGAACTGTTTTATGGGCTGTAATGGTCGATTTTCATTACCTATTTCATCAGTAGCTGATCTAATTTTGACTATATACTATATATTTAGTTCAGTTTCTTAAGGTCTATTGAGCATCCAAACACATTAATATTTAGTCTAGCTTCATATTCAGCCCAATCTTTTGAATCTTGTGAATGTGATTCTTATTAAACAATCGTGTGAATTATTTTTTGAATGACTATCGGTGTAAGAATCAAAAAAGAAAAAAAAAAAAAAACTAAATTGCCAATATATATGTTTGCGACGGACCAAATCCATCGCTAATTTCTAAAAAGTAGAAAATCAACGACGGGATTTATTCGTCACTCTTCTCATATTAGCGACGGACCTTATCCGTCGCTAATATTTTTAAATGACAATTCGGGTGGTTTTTTATAATTTCAGCAATGGATTGTTAATTTTTTGCGACGAATCTTATCCGTTGGTAATCTATGACGGACCTTATCTGTTGTAGATTCAACGATGGATTTTATCGACGAACGAAATCTATCGTTTATTTGGTTTTACGACGGATTTGGTCGGTTGCAAATCCGTAATTTTGGCGTAGTACTGATTGGTGCATGTAGATTTCTTCTTCCAGGTTATAGATAAAGACAGTTTTAATATCTAACTACTCTATTTCCAGATCCATGCTAGCTGCCAACCCAAGCAACACCCGTATAAATATCATCTTCACCACTGGTGAGTATCTCCTCAAAGTTTATACCTTTTCTTTGAACAAACCCTTTTACCACAAGTTTAGCTTTGAACCTCGTCTATGAATTTTTCTGCTCAACCTTCTTTCTGAACACCCATTTGTTGCTCAAAGTTTTCTTGTTCTTGGTCAGTTTTACCATATCATAGGTGTGGTTTTTATGTAAAAATTACATCTCCTCTTGCATAACTTTCAACCACTCCCTCTTATGCTGTTGGCTAAGGCCTCAGAATAATCTTCTAGCTCTCCCCCATCAGTGAGCATAATGTACTTATGCTGCGAGTATCTCTTGGACGGCTGTCCGTCCCTGATGACCTCCTCACCTGTGGCTCAATAGGTGGATCAAGTGAGGGCTGCTCCCCCAGTTTATCTTCTGTAGGAACTCCTTCGTCCTCTACACCTTGCTGTACTCCCTCGTCATCAGGAATCATAAGAGGAATAACCGGATTCATGTCCTCTAGCTCACTTAAACTAGGCTGGTTCTTCTTTTGTTTACTAATGTCTTTTATACATTGATCTTCAAAGAAAACCACATCTCTGCTCCCGACGAGCTTCCTCTCGGTCAGATCTTATAATTTGTAATTGAATTTCTCATCACCGTATCCTAAGAATACACACTGCCTAATCTTCATATCGAACTTAGACCTCTCGTCCTTTAGTACGTGAACGGATGCCCTGCATCTAAACACCCTGAGATGACTATACGATGGATCCTGTCCAGTCCACACCTTCTTAGGTACTTCTCCATTCAAAGGGGCTGATGGAGACCTGTTTATCAAATACATCGCTGTATGCATTGATTCTCACCAGAACATCTTGGGCAACTTTGCATGGGATAACATGCATCTGATTCTCTCTATAATAGTGTGATTCATTCGCTCAGCTACCCCATTATGCTGAGGGGTCTTGAGAACCGTTTGTTCATGCCGTATACCCAGGGACTTGCAATATTCATGAAAGTCATCGATGTATTCAGCACTATTGTCAGTGCAGATGCACTTCAATGATCTACCTGTCTCTTGCACGACCATAGCATGAAACAATTTAAACAGACCAAAGACTTCGTCCTTGGATTTCTAAGCATAAACTTAAACCCTCCTAGATGCATCATCTATAAAATTGACAAAATACAATGCTCCACCCAAGGTTTTTGTCCTCATAGGACCATAAATATTAAAATAAACCAAATCTAATGCATGCACTTTATTAACATGAGAAGGAGATTTAATAAATGAAACTCTATGTTGTTTCCCTGATAAACAATCAAGACAGGTTTTAAGAGGTGTACCTGTCACGTATGGAATGAGCCGCTTCCTTGCTAGTACCTGAAGCCTTTTTTCACTCGTGGCCTTGACACCTGTACCATATGTCAATAGCTGAATCTTCTACTGTGTTCAATCCACCCTTGCACACACTGACACTTGCCTTGTAAAGGGTGCAACACTTCTTTTATCTAACTACGATCAACGAACCCTTGATGAGCTTCTAGTGCTCACCATCAAACTGACTTTCATAGCCATCATCATCCAACCATCCCGTCGATATCAAGTTGAGGCGAAGGTCTAGAATGTGCCTCACATCCCTGAGAACCAATGTGCAGCCCACATCAGTTTTCACACAAATATCATCGACCCTTACGATCTTCGATGCGTCAGAATTTTCCATCTTTACGGTCCCATAGTCACTTGGCTTGTAGCTTGTGAAGAAATTCCTGCGTGGAGTCACATGAAAAGAAGCTTCTGAGTCGATCACCCAGTCGGTGTCTTTACTTGTAACCGTGAGACTAACATCATAATCTGCTGAAAGAATAACTACAATGTCCCCTTCTGAAGCGACCGCAGTGGAATTTGATTCATCTTCCTTCTCCTTTCCTTTTCCTTTCTTGTCGTTCTTATTCCCATGACATTCATGCTTATAGTGTTCCTTCTTGTCATAATTTCAGCATTCAACATCCTTGCTAGTACTCGACTTGCTTCTCAATTTATCTCGAGCCTTCCCACCCTTCCAGTTCTTTCCTCTCCCTCATTCTTGTGTCACACGGGCCTCTTGCTGAGTAGACCTATGAGACTTCCTCCTTGTCTCCTCATTAAAGACACAACTGGTTACCTGTTCCATAGATACCTTTTCGTTTGGAGTGGAGTTACTTAGAAACACTACTAATGTCTCTCAACTGTTAGGGAATGAACTAAGCAATAACAAAGCCTGTAATTCATCATCCAGGACCATCTTCATAACGGAGAGCTGGTTCACTATATTTCTAACTTCATTCATGTGCTCAACCACAGAACCACCATCTTTAAACTTGAGATTTACAAGTCGTCTTATTAGGAAGAATTTATTACCGGCTGTCTTCCTCTCATATAACCCTTCCAATTTCAACCATAGGCTAACGGTTGAGATCTCCGTAGATACATGGTGGAACACAGAATTATCCATCCATTGTCTAATAAATCCCACTACCTTTCAGTCCAACTTCTTTTAATCATCATCAGATATATCCTTGGATTTTGCTGATATGCCTAAAATTGGAGAATATAGGTCCTTATAATAAAGCAAGTCCTCCATCTTAGCCTTCTGTATAGTCCAGTTAGAACCATTGAGGTTGATCATGCATCCTTGATGAGCCAGCTTCCATAATTCAGAACCGATCCCATCCGTTCAATGAACTTAGCTCTGATACCACTTTGTTGGGGGTTTGCACAAAACCTTAGGATCTAACCTTCTAAAAACACCAAAATTATGGGATAATAAAGCAATGAAATAAATCAAAGAACAAACTACATGACACAAGAAATTTTTTTACGTGAAAAACCCTCAAAGAGATAAAAAACCACAGGACCTCGTCCATATCAACAATTTACTATGAAGTAGAACATTACAACCTTCTTCGCTTACACAGGAGTGGATAAATAATAAGAGAATAAAAGAAAAACAGAGAGATCTCACAGATCACGAGGACGTAGAAGCGCTGAGATGTCGAGCGTACAGTAGATCAACTCTACGAGCATAACCTCCCTTCCACAAGCTTCCTTTCTCTCTTTCTCTTTCTCTCTCTCTCACACACCTTTGATAGCCCCAAACCCTTTATCAAACCCTTATAAAGCTTTAGGAAACCCTCTTGCATTCCCTAGAAAAGCCCTAGGTACCCCTATTTATAGTTTAAGAAACTCCATTTCGCACAGTATCGCGAAAAGCCTTAGATTTTTGTAGTCTGCACAAGATCCGGACTTGAATCTGCGTAAGCTTGATCGGTCGAGCCGAGTCCTTGACCGGTTGAGCACCTCCCTCGACTAGTCTAGCACCTTGGAGAAAATACATCATTTGGTCACTGGACTTTGAGTCGAGCCCCACTCAACTAGTCGAGTGCCACCCACGACTGGTCGAGCAGCACGGTGAACTACTTCAAATTTTCAACCCGCTGCACTGTCTTTCCCCGAACTGAGGAGGAAAACCCCATAAAAAATATGGGTGAAAGAAAAAGGGGCACCCTTTCTTAAGGACTGAATGCGGTTAAGCCAGTAGCTCCAACTTATGCTCGCCCGACTATTACCGTTCAACAGATCCACTGTGAGCTTTGAATCCAATTCGACCTGCACCCTCAGCATACCCTTTTGCAAACACAACATTAGACCATCCTAAATGGCTTTGAGTTCAACAATGTTATTGGAACCAAGCCTATACCCGATTGCATAGGCGAAACGCAAGTTTCCATCCATCCCTCTACAAATCTCACCACCCCTCGATCTTCCTGGGTTCCCTCTATTGGACCCATCAACATTTAGTTTGAACCAATCACCCCTCGGGGGGACCCATTTAACCAGCAGTGGTGCCATCCTTGATGGCGAAGGGATAGGGAAGCCCATGACTTCCATCACCTTAGCATCGGCTGACGACTGACTGGGCCAAACAGGGTATGCCAGAGTCAGGGATTTTAGCCCGTTAACAACCCTGGAAATTACCTCTACGGGGGGCACTGCTCTGTCTTCAAATCTAGCCTTGTTTCTTACCTTCCAAATTTCTCACAGAATGAACAAGGGAAGCAGCCCTTGGATGGTCGATGGCTTGCTCGAAGTCGAGGATGCACTCCACCATGCATTCTATCTAGTTTCAATCTCCTGGTTAGGCCCATTCGCAATGCCAAGAATGGCTCTAAAATGAGCCTAAACTGATTTTGCAAGGCTGCTATGAAGGAACAAGTGGGACAACGTCTCCACCAAAGAAGACAACAATCCCGATGTGTCATAGTAAACACACTTCCCTTTAGCCTGTACTCTAGAATCCACAGGGATGACACCCAAGAGAGCTCTCCACACAAGGCACGACATTTTTGGAGGTCGCTCGAGTATCTGATTAATACTATTTCTCATATAATAAGAATACATTAATATTGAATATCGAGATCCTCATCATAGCCTTTTAGTCGAAGCAGTTACAATAGCAGAGCGACAATAAATGTACCTCCACAAATGTGTTGTTTGCTCGAGGAAGACTGTCTGAGCGAGAGAAGGAAAAAATTGTGATTTAGATCCAATTCAAGAGGTAAAGGAAAGTTGAAGTGTTGGATGGGACATTAAAAAATGACTGCTAGTTTTCCAAAACATGAAAGGATGAGAAGTCAGATGATTCACCAAAGGAAACTAATTCAGTTGAATGGTTCGATTACTTGGTTCATGACGCACATAAATGTACTTAGGGCATTAGATAAACCAAAGGGTATCACCAACCACTCATATAAGCCTTCTCGTGTCTTGAAGGCAGTCTTCCACTTGTCCCCTAGTCGAGTGTAGATTTGATGGTACCCGCTTTTGAGGTCGACCTTGGAGGAGAATACGACACATGTTAATTGATCTAACATACCATGTAGGTAAGGAATCAGAAAGTGGTATTTAACCATTATTTTGTTACTTGACTTTCCACATGTATGTGCTAAGTTGCTTTTTTCTTAGGTGTGAGGAGCGTGAGAACAACACATTTCTCATATCAGCCCTATCTTTAAGAGATCCTAAACTTAGTGTGCAATACCCGGCGCTTTTCGGTACTTGGGTAGGGCTGTACACGAGCCAAGCTAGCTCAAAAAGCTCACTCGGCTTGGGTCGATCTAGCTCGACTTGACTCGACTCGAACGATGACTTGAGGTGAGCCAAGCTTCATATGACCTAGCTTGTTTTGAAAACAAGCCAAGTTAAAACATAGTAGAGCTTGACTCGACTTGACTCGAACATGACGCAACTCAAAACTCGATCTCGGCTCAACTTGAATATATATATATATATATATATATATATATATATATATATATATATATATAAACTTAAACTATACCATACCCGTCTGTCCCTTTCTTACCCTTTCCCTTCCTTACCAAACTCGTCGCACTTGCGCTTCTCTTTCTCTCTCTCTCGGCCACTTGCCCAAGCTTGACTCAGCGTCTGCTCGACTTATCTCAACCATGCGGCCTACACTCGCCTGAGCCCTCCTCTCTCTCTCTCTCTCTGTACCAACAACAAGGTGCCCTCTATGGGTCAATCTAATATTTTATTTATACATTATTAATTGAATATTTGATCTGGGGGTTGGGTTAGTTGGGTCGGGTTGATGGGTTGAGTCAGGTGCGGGTTGGGTGCTGGGTTAGGTTGGATTGAGAGCAGACTCGACTCAACTTGAGGTAAGCTTGCTTTGACTCGATCCAGTAGCTCATCTCGAAAGGTTTGGCAAACAAACCAAGCTCCAATGGTAAGCTCGAGGCCAAGCTTAAGCTCAAGCTCGAACTTGAGGAGAGCGCAAGTGAGCCAGGCCAAACTCGACCCACCTCGACTCGACTCGGCTCGATGTACAACCTTATACTCGGGTGTTAACATAGAGATCTAAATTACTTTACACATGTGTGAGAAAAGTGCACTTAACTTATACTACATGTCTCCATCCAATGATTCACAAATCTGTCCATCTTCAATCTAACTTAAATTTGGTGGATAGAAGCAATCTCCATCTATGGATCAAACCACACCTTCGTTAATGTTCAAATCAGAACGTCACATCATTAGCTCCACCGTCTAAGGGGACCTTAAAGCACTAAATCCATCGTCCTTCGAGTCCACAACACTCGATTTGCTAATTAGTCAATCGATCATCACAACGAGACCACCCGATCATTAAAATAGTAGTTGGATTCCAATTAAGCAATTCTTAGAAATCTGAGAACCCATCGGAGTCAGATATGGAAGGATCTGACACATGATTTCCCAAATTCGACCGTGAGATTATGAAATCAACCATTGAATTAAAATTAGACAGCCTAGAACCCTTCAAAATAGTCCAATGTGGCCTATGAGAGGCCTTGATCTCAGGATACCTTAATAATAGAGAGAAAACTGCGAAATTCACAACTCATTAAACCCACAAGCCTCAATTTATCAATCCATTGCTTAATTGTCACTATCGGGCCATCTAATCACTGAGATTACTACTGATTTTCATGTAAGTAGTCCCTAGAATTATGATTATGTTAAGGTTCAAAATTGGAGTTAATTTGACCATTGGATCAATAGATATCATAAAATAAATTCTAAATCTTATAGTATGGCCCACCTAAGCTTCAAATTTGCCTCACCTTTAGCCTATTACCTTAAAATGATTTGTTGAAATAGATAGACAAAGTGGATTGGTCAAATACATCATGTGGACCCTACTTTTAGACATGTGCGTGTGCACAGAATGTGCACTGGAATGCACAGCCTGGTCAATACAGGTTCGAGCAAAAGCCTCTTTGGCTTTTCAAAATTTCCCGCTCGGCTGGGATTCGAATGGATGACGTTCGTTGGCATCGTCTAGGCCCACTATCGTGATCCAAATGGACGATCTGAACCGTCCATCAGGTTCAGCCGACAGTTGTGACCAAACCCTAATAACCTCTGCACGTTTATTCCCACGTGCAAATGCACAATCAGGGATGTAATAGGCTGCGTTTGACCGTTTTTCCAAAAATAAAATTTTGCCATTTCTCCCTGCCACACTGGAAATCCGCGTTCGTGGGTAGATTCTTCAATCCTAACCCTTCATTTTCAAGAAATTTCAGCCGTGCATCCCTTTATAAAGTTAGGGCTTCACAAAGAAAGGGGTGGAGGGAATCTTATCTGTTTTGGCGATGGCACTATCCCAGCTTTCCTTGGTTTTTAGGAACTTTATAAGAGCATCCCAGACGTTCAATTTAGGGCTTCTTAGAACCCTTTTTTTTTTTGTTTTTTTTTAAAGGTTGATTTGGTTATATCACAGCCGCTCAAGATGTTTCATGAGATACTGCTGCGGCTCGAAATCTCGTGCACCACTGAGATTTCTATGATTCCTTCCAAAATATGGGCCCTGCAGTGATCTCTGAACCTATCCACACCATCCATGCATTGTTGATCGTAAGATCAACCATTGGGTGATGATTTGCCATTAGCAACGGGATCATCTTCCCCATTGAGATGAGATACCCATCATCACAAGGTGGGCCTTATTCATCGATTAGACACATCCATTGGATGGACCATACAGTCAGAAAAGCATCCATATCATCAAATCATGGCCATGCAAGCCAGATCTTGGGCTATTGTATCTAAACTCTCTTGATTAGAGTAATCATTCGTAACTAATCCCTTGATTAGTTACATCCGGTTTCTCTGGAAGCTAATTAGGGCAGCTGTATATTTCCCTTTCCAATTCAGGAAACATCCCAAAGAAACCCCAAAAGTTAGCAAGAATGAGAGAAATTGAGAGACGACGCCTTTTCTGTTGTCGTAATGAGTCGAGTTGACTCAGTTAGAGTCGTGGTAAATTAGGGCCAAGTCCAACATCTCGAGCTCTCCTAACAAAGGAAGAAAGGAAAGATAACATAATTGAGAAAAGATAGGGAGAATGCAAGAGGAGATGGTGGGCGAGTCAGTGACTCGCTGACACGAGTCGAGGTGAGTGTAGCTGGAATTCCAGTTGAAGGAGAGAGAGCAAAGAAAGAAAGAAAGAAAGAAAGAAGAAAGGGTGGAGAGGGAGCTTTTCCAACCGTTGCCTTCGTCCTTGTGGTTACGGGCAACAACGTTTAAGCTCCGAACCCACGGAAAAAATTGCCCCGGAACTTCGATTCGATCATTTCCCAAGCTTCCTTGGATCTACCTACACCCTCCCACGATGTTGGATTGAAGAAAGAAGCAATGTGAGGAGGTCTGCCATTATCGCCCGAGGTTCTTCCTCGTTTGAAGTCGAGCCACACCACACTAAGTCAGGCCGAGTCCACTTAGTTGGGTCGTGCCTAAAACGAGTCTAGTCGCCTCTGAAACTTCAAAAAGCATAGAAAAAGAACAAAATATGTGAGAAAGAAGGAAGAAGTGGAGGGGAGTCACGCTCTGACATTCGGGTACCCAAATAGGGTATTCGGGACCCAAATCCCAAATTCGCGAGTTTTAATATATCGATATTTATTACAATTCATGTGATTCCATCAAATTTAATAGATATTCAGAGTCATCTAAAAGAAAAATACTTCTAAAATGTTTATTAAATTCCACTCTTGATAGTTTTTTTTTTTTTTTTTTTACATCGAAATTTAAAATTTAAACTTTATATAAAAAAAATAAATTGAAATTTAAACTAAACCTAATTTTTTAGAAAAAAATTAGTAATAGAAGCCCACTTGCTCGTAGTATTCCAGCACTACACCTGAGCATTTTTTATAGTAGGGTCAACATAATAGCTAGTAAGGTCATTTCTTACCCAAAATTTAAAATGTTAAGTTTATATCAAATTTTTATAAACAATGGAGAAAAATAGAATACAGATAACAAAAGAACATGAATTTAAGCAACATAATTATAAAATTATTATGCATGTGAAACTTTTTATGAATTCCCATAAACAATATATGTCATCTCTTACAACATCATACCCAAGTGGATGGCCACGTTACATTAACGCTCACACGTCAGTACCTCATGGTGAGGGACCCATTTATACATTAGCTGGTTAGACTACTGCTCTAGTTGTACCTCTGACGTATGTCTGCTCATACAATTGTACTCATACGCCGTACAAAAAGAAGACTTCAAAGGATTCAGTGGGTTTTAGAGTCTTTCACCTAAGGGACACAATCGCCTTACCTGCTAGCTTTATGGTCTTTCGCCCAAGGGACACAATCGCCTTACGTGCTTACGTTACATTCAACATATTAATATCGATACTCAATTAATGCTAAACATGCATGTAAGATGAATCATTATTTCACAATTGCAAATATCAACATAAAGCTATCATGGATTTATTTACGTACTTTTACTACTTTTAAAAATTATTATAAGAGTCAATAATTGTTGAATTATCAAAATATCCACAATATAAAATTTTATTTCTAATTAATAATTCTAGATATAATTTCGTCGAAACTTTAATAATTAAAATACTTAAATAAAATATTTTTTTACTATTATTAAATTTAAGAATTACTGAGATATGATAATGTATAAGAAATTTTATTTTAAATTTTAACTTTAATTAAAATATTTTTTAAAAATTATATTAAATATAATAAATCATAATAACATAAAACAAATTATTATTATTTTTATTCACTAAATTCTAAAATTTAAAATTTATTTTAATTACAACATAAACTTAGCAAATAATTTTTTTATTATTCTAATATTAAATTAAAATTTAATTAATTTATATAAATCAAGTATTTTTACACAAAAAAATAGATTTATATTTAAATTTAACTTTTAATGAAATTGATTTAAATCAATCAAATTTTAATCTAATTTATTAAATAAATTCCAAAGTTGATGAATTTGATTATTTTAATAACAAAATTTATTTAAATTATTAATTTCTAAAAGTTTAGAATTAAAATTAAATGTTTTCTTTAAAAAAAAAATCAAACTATACTTTCAATAATTTATTAATTAATCTAAGCAAATTAAGATTCATTTTTATATATAATTTGAATATTAAATTAAAATTTAACTATGAATCAAACTGATTTAATTCAACAATTGTTTCAAGGTATATTTCAAAGTTTCAACAATTAAGCTAAATAATTATATAAATTTTAAATAAAAAGATTAATCACATAAATAATTAATTTAAAAAATATTACTACTAAAATTTGGAATAAGATGACATAATAAAATGTTGAAAATTTTAAACTTCAAGTTAAGATCACCTACCTGATTTGAAGGTTTGGTCCACCTAATTTGAATTGGTGGACCAACCTTATATAGTACAAACCCAACATATACACTCAATGTACACAATATTTAAAATCAAGTCTTGATTTACTCACACATATGCACCATGTACATATCGACTATTGGATTATGATACTAAGGGTGCGCCCATACTCAAACTCTACTGGATCCACACTTATGCCGTAAGCTCATGGTTACAGCTTATTTATATGACCTATACCATAAATGTGCATGCACGTGCTTCATATGTGAAGTAAAATACATGTCTTGGTGTTTCATGGATGAAAAAATAAATATATATTTTTAAAACTCCTATATTAAATAGTAATTTCATTACTGTATTTAATACTAATACTAAAAAGTTTCAACCTACATTGTCACTTCTCATGCTAATACCTTTACATATATCTAAAATAATGTGTACATAAGCGGGATTTGATGTTAGAATACCTTTCATTAGATGTATGCTTAAATGGTTCAGATAATAAATAGTTTAGATTTCTAGATGGGCACTCCACATGACAGATTCTAATTCAACAGTCCAGACGCTACGGTTTGTCACTGGATGGTTTTAATTGGTTAGACCATCTATTGGGAAGTAGGTCAGGGGTTAAACTCTTTGAATAGTTTAAATTGATGTGAGGATACATTGACTAGTTGATAAAGGTGAGTACCATGATATTTGAATGGTCCATATGGGTAGAGTGTTTGAAATTTTAGACCTCCCATGTTTCACACATTTTTTACTCTTTTTTTTTTTTTTACTTGCATTAATATCCATTTATTTCTTATCTCTCTCGCATGTGTGTAACATGTGTGCAACATGTGAAGGGTGCATGGTGTGTGTGGTTTGATTTAGTACATGCATGCATTGGTTACATTTTATCCAGGTCATTACAAGGGGAGACACTGTCCAGGTGACTCGGTCTGAGACTGGAATGCTAGTGAGTCAACTCGGTTGTTCTACTTGAGTTCGACTCATTTATTTGATGTCTAGATCTGGACAATCCAAAAGAAGGAAAGAAAGAGGAGAATAAAGACAAGAATAGGAGAGAGAGAGAGAGAGAGAGAGAGAGAGAGAGAGAGAGAGAGAGAGAGAGAGAGAGAGAGAGAGAGTTAAGCTGAGTTGACTTAGTGAGTTGACCCACTGTGTCAAGGATGAGTTGGGCAAAGCATGGATTGAGTTTTAGAATTAGGGCGTGTACAATTAACTCTAGCATCATCGGGAGATGAACCAACTCTTGAGAGGTGTGGATTACCCTACAATCTTTGTTACATCATGATAATTAGCCTTGTTCATTTATCTTCATTCATTTATATTAATTGATTGCTTAATATAGTGTTAAGTAAAAATGGTGATAAATGTAGTCTCTAAATGAGTAATTATTTACAAATAAATGATGATCAAACTTAAATTCAAATGTCTGAACATGCTATGGATTTCAAATACCTCTGTTCTAGGTTAAGATGAACATTTTATATGAGTAATTGCTATCGAGATTGTATGTGACTTGTTTTACTACTTGTGATGACTTGGTGTTTCTGGGAGTCTTTGAACTAGTGGTCATTTTGTCTATTAAATCAAATAGGGATTCTTTATTGTGGACTTACTATCTTGTGGAACATTTGTGCCTATGTGACTTTTAGGAAAAAATTCCTTTCTATCCTATCCTTGAATTGAATGTTTGCCCATTGGGGCTTTGATAGAATAATTGCCCTATGTGGCTTTGATGGATTTTATTCGTACAACCTTGCAATAATAAGTTCCACTTATTGAACAACGATTGGCCACAATTTAAAGAGATGACCTTTGAAATATTATATTTGTTAAATTCCCCTAAGTTAAAAATGGTGACATGGGATATTATGTTGAGTTTGTTGGCCTATGTTGGGTGATGAACCCTTATAGTGACCTTTAAGATTTCATAAAATGACTGATTGTAATTGGAATAATAATAGTTGGGCTAATCATACATTTCATGGCGCGGGACTTTACCGGGTGGTCGATATAAGACGTAGGGTTCTCTTAGGTCATTATGGACTGTACCATAAAGTACTTTATCGAGTGATCTTAAGTTATCATCGCGTGTATTCGACTACCACGGGTTGTACTTTTTGCATGGACTTTTCTGAATGTCTAGTTTTTCTAAGACGTATCATATAATACTCTTACAAGAAGCTAGGTCACCTTGGGTGTCCTTGTTGCATGGTCTTTTCCGAATAACTAGTACCCCTTGGATGTACCTTGAGTACTTTTTGGGTCGTTAGCTCTCCTTGGGCGACATTTTACCAGCTGGATGTGCATCCCCATGTCTGTGAGCATGTGCATGCATTCATGCATTTAAATAAGAACACCATTGTGAAATTTATTTAATGTTTGTGCATTTGATGAACTTTGTCTCATTATTATGGTTATTGTGAAATATGCATTATATATTATTCTTGATAAACTATGTATAATTATCTTGATGTTTTGATAAATCTTGGGGGTTATACCTCACTGCGATAGCAATTGATGCTATTAAACTATATTCAGCGTGCAGGAGACGCCGATGATGCACGTGCTGGTGTTCACACAAAGGATGAGGAGTCAGATGACCTTGCGATTCTAGATTATAGATTTTATTTATGCTGAATTTGTATTTTCATGTATTGTAAAGACTCCGGACATTAGTTTTTATAAGCTTTCGGGCAACCACTCGATTATTTTGTTATGTGTATTTAGACTTCCCTCTTGTACTTGATTTATTTCTATTCTGCTAAATTATTAACTCTAATATAGAAAAGAAAAGAAAAAAAATGTACTTGAAATTTTAGCTATTTTTAAAGGTTAACACTTAGGTTTTCAGATAACGAATAGTGTACTTGGGTTTCGGGAACCGGGGTGTTACATAGTGGTTGAACACTTTGGACTCCTTTAGGTTCATCCATAATGAGAGTTATTCAAGAGGATTATACTGGGGATTAAATTGATGTGCTTTTAAATATATCTCATGAGAGGAAACTAAGGTGGAAGTTAATTTTTTGGCCATGATGTCCACATATTCCTTAATAAGTGGTTAAACTTCTCCCAACACTTCCACAGACACCTTAGGCTCTTTTGCTATTAATGTGCATATATGGCCCACAAAGTCTAGTAGAAATGTGGCCTAGGACAGAATAGTGTCACTAACTGCCTTCTTAGGTTTAGTCGGAGTGGTTTTTTACATTAGATATAAAATCACCTTTTAATCATCATTTATTGTAAGACCTGTATCCTATGCCATACCGTTCTATATGCTTCCGCGGTCCTCTCGGTTAGGGGTGCACATTTAACCGTTGGATCCGTGGAACCGAACCGAAACCGTTGGATCGGTCCGGTTTGGTCCGGTTCTAGGATACTAACGGTCCGGTTCCGGTTCCAAAATCCTTGAAACTGTTATTTACGGATCGGTTCCGGTTTAGGGCCCTGTAGAACCGATCCGAACCGTTGAACCGAACCGTAAATCCAAACCGTTGAACCGAATCGTAGAACCACACCGTTGATCCGAACCGTGCCATGAACCATAGATCCATAGTTTTGGAATTTTTGAAGAATTAATCATCTAGCTAGCGGGGTTAGCCTCACCATGTAGATGGCATATCTCTGCAAGATCTAAGCCACTCATCGAATTAGCCTCATTATAAAGATGGCCAATATTATGCACATGGCAAGACTGCTCATGTTGTACGTTTTATGAATTATGGCCCACCTGATTGTTGGATTGGGCTATAGTATCGCTACAGTGCTGATGCCTTCCATTTCAAGATCAATCTACAGCAATCCCGTGGTGGGGCTCATCAATTAGATGGTTCAATCATCTAATGAGGTTGTACAATGGTACTAAATACTATTCAAGTGCCCCTACTAGATGTGTGGTTGGATCGTCCATTCTGCTATGGACCATCAATGCCAATGACCGATAGTTGGACAATCCAGATCTAAGCTAATTTCAAGTTGGGTCTACGATGAAGATGGCCAACCTTAATCAAACTATAATCTTCACACAAAGTGATTCATGGTACACATACCAATGAGGTGTGTAGACAAGATCCAGGCCATTTATTAGATAACAAGCATTGGATAGAAGCCATGATTCAAAATTACAACCATTGGATGATCCAAATCATCCAATCAATTGCATGCAAAAATTAATGGTCAAAAAGTGATCAAAGAGATGAATTTTTTTAACCAATGGTTAATTTTACCTAGAACCGTGGAACCGATCTGGAATCGAACCGGTTTTCACGGTTCGGTTCCGGTTCGGTTCTAGGGGGCTAACGGTTTGGTTCCGGTTCCAAAAATCCTAGAACCGTAGGGAACGGTTCGGTTCCGGTTTCACCCCAAAACCGGACCAATCCGAACCGTGTGCACCCCTACTCTCGGTCGAATTTCAACAACCCTCGACCTGTATCCAATGTTTGCATACGATCCTAAGCGAGTCCTGCATACCGAAGTCGACTCAACCCGAAACCTGTATCTTAGCGACCGCACCATCTCTGCAGTTCTAATGCCGCAACTCGCACACCGATCCGATACCCGGGCTAGAAGATGTGGGCCCACATTCATTTCGAGAAAAATGCCGCGCGTTGTGAACTTTGAGGGAATCTTTATAACATGTTCCATCAATCAATCAATCATTCAATGTCAAGTACACTTCATACCCCTAACAACCCATCCTTTTCCATTCCCAAAGTCAACCCTTACATCACTTCATCCATCACTCCACCCATCCCTTTCTTATAACACCATCACCCATCACCCATCACTCCATCACCTTTTCATCCCATCACCCCTCTTTCTCCCTCATTTCTCAAAACAACGTCCCAAGAAACAACACCCCACGTCTAAGTTCTCTCTCTCCCAAAGCCAAGTGTGGCCCACTTTCCCTACCCTCTCATCTCTCATCCCCACTATCAAAAGTCCATCAACCACCATTAAAAGTGAAAACAAGGAGCATAGGAGTCCAAGGGAGCAAGAAGGAGGCCAATAGGTGGGTGATCTACCGTTGATCTCAAATTTTAGGGCCACTTGTTGTGGGAACCACATGATGTATGTATTGTTTAAGGGAGGGCCCATTAGTGGCGCGGTCCCTCCCCTTTCACGTCTCTCTCTCTCTCTCTCTCTCTCTCTCTCTCTCTCTCCCCCTTAGAATGAAGTGGGTCTCACCGATATGTTAAATCTACTCCATCCATCACATGCTGTGGTCCACCACATTTAAGGGAGATCCTTACCGCCCACTCTAGGGATAGTGGGAAGTTCCACACTGGACTGAATGATATTTAATATATTATATTTATATATTAATATATATATATATATATATATATATATATATATATATATATATATATATATATATATATATATATATATATGCATGGTGGGCCACATTCATGTGGGACCCACCATGATGCTTGTGTTCTATCCATGCTGTCCAGCGTCCTTGGACGCTGGACAGGGCGTGGCTAGCATGGAGTGCGTGTACTGACAGGGCCGTGTACTTACAAGCTAAAAAAAAGGAGCTTTTGGGCTGGACTGCTCATGCAGGCCCCACTTTGGTGTACAGACCAAATCCGCGCTGTCCATTCCATTCCCTAGTCCATTTTAGGCGTTGAGCTAAAGAATGAGGTCAATCCGACTATCTGGCGAGCCATAGTATAGAAAACAATGTTTGTACCATTGAAATCTACATTGATGTGTCTACCTGCCAAAACATACTGCATATTGGATTCGTTTGGTTTGTCTCGAGCCGTAAAATCCAATGGCTGGGGTGAATTTCTCTGATGCGGGCCCCACCTATGAAAAAGCTTAAAAAAATAAAAAAAATAAAAATAAAAAAGAAGAAAAGGCCGCAACAGCTACTGACGGTCAGAGGACGCCAGCGGCGTCCTTGGAACGGTGGCAGGGACCGTGGGTTCCCATCGTGGGCCCACTGTGATGTGTTTGAACATCAACATCGTGCATTTCGTTGGCCCCCCTTCCACATGTAGGCCACCCAAAAATCAGCCGTACTTAATGCTCAGGTGGCCCACATCACAGGAAACGGTGATGATTGAATGTCCACCATTGAGACCCTGTTGGGTCACGAAAGTTTTGTATCAATATGAAATTTGTTTTTCCACTTCACCTGGGTTCGTGTGATCTCTGAACAGATTGGGTGGAAAATAAACATTATGGTGGGCCCCACGTGGGATCCACTGATGTATGAGGTGTATCCACACCTTTCATCAATGTGGAACCCTACCATGAGGCATGTGAGTTATCTATGTCGTCCATTCCTATGGGACCCACCATGATGCATGAGTGACATCCAAGCCATCCAACCATTTTGAAAGCCCATTTTATGGCATGGGCTAAAGAATGAGTCAGATTTATATTTCAAGTAGACCCCACCGTTTAAAATAGTGGGGACAGTGACATTCACCATCCAAAACTTCTTAAGGGCCACTGTAGTTCTGATCAAGGTAATGTTTTTGCTTCATTTATCTCCATGTATATTATGAATAGGTCGGATCCCAAAACAATGCATAATGGTGGGCCCGGTAGGATTTTTAATGGTGGAAATCATTGTCGCCATAGTTATTTGGAGTGTGGTCCATTTTATCTTTTGATATGATTCATATATATAAGGTCATATGATTTGGCCTGTCTTGATGTATTTGTGGCCGTCTATCGAGGCCTACCTTGGTATATATATAAGGCCCATGTGATTAGGCCCACCTTGATGAATTTGTGGCTCGATGTTGAGGCCCACATGGAAATATGAGGCCCATGTGACGTGACCCATTCGATGTATTTGGAGCCCTTGGGTCGAGGCCTAATGGGATGTACATAAGGTCCATTGCGATGTGAGATCCCACTATGGTGCATGTGATGATGTTTTGGCGACCGTGGCATGGGAGCAATGATGGTTTGATGTCCACATTGTAAGGATGATGTTGGTTAAATGTCAGCATTGTCACTCTCCTTGGGGCCCATTGATAGGCCCATACTTGTAGTGTGTAGGCTGTATAGGCTCATCTTCATTATGAACAAGGTCCATTATCATATAACATGTTTAGTATAGATCCATGATTCATGCTCATACGCATCATATGTATGCTTGATATGAGGAGTGACTGATCATAGCATATGCCTTCGGGCAGATGGGCTCCCTGATAGGCGAAGTTGCCCTTCATGAGCATGCGGTATGCACAGGATTGTTGTATGACTGATAGTATGATTCATGCACTTTGCATTTGTATAACATGATTAATATACGCCCTAGTGACATCAGGGCTATGACCTCCACAGGCATATCATGGATGGTAGGGTCAGACACCAAAAATATTGTTACTAAGCATCGGGGAGCCATAAATGTCCCTGGATGAAAATTCCTAAACCCGATGGTACCAGAGGATGACTCTAAATCGAGACCGAGTAGATATATGAGCACACGAGGGTTGAATACCAAAAAGTCGTGTCTCCCATTGTGTCATGGTTGGTTGAAAAGGGGTGTGGCCTTACTCACCCAAGGGTAAGAGGCATTACTAGGCTGAGTTTGACCAGATCGTGAATGGGTCTACTATCAATGTGCCGGATATGTATTGACAAACTATTGGCCAGGCGGATAGTGAGGTTTCTTACTCTCACTTGGACTATGCGGCTGGGAGAGGGGTAGTGCCATTTGGAGTGTACTAAACTTCGGTAATTATCCAGAATGAGAACTGTTCTGATATTTGATGAGCTATATGTGGATTTGGATGAGGATTGGTATGCTTGAGTTGCATTATACATCGCATGGTCTTGATATGACCGATAGCATTCATATCTTGCACCGCATAACCTTGGTACGGCTGCTTGGATTCATGTACTCAGCAGCATGATTCTGCATTACTCTAACCTTACATTCTGAGCACGCTCATATTGCGCACACACTCACACTACCCTCTAAGCTTTCTATAAACTTATGCATGATCGATGCGTGCAGGTGACACCAGGACGCAGCCGTAGATTCGCCGCAGTCGGAGTATGCAGTCGAGCTTCTGGAGTTTTTGTTATTTTCATCATCTTGTATTTTCCTTTCATACACATTGTATTCAAAGTTTTTATTCATAGTGAATTTTGTGATGGTGTTCTTGTGGTTATTGTTCGTGGGTTATGCTTATGTTTATGCTTATACTGAAATAAAATTATGTTTGAAATCCTCCTCGTAGAATCACATGATCGGAACCTGGTGAATGGGTACCAGGAGCCGATAATGGGGTACTATGGAGGCTGTCGGCGCCGATTTAAAAATTTTGTGAGCTCAGTTTCTGAGTTTGGAGCGTGACATTTATGAAGGTGTATGTGTTCGTTTGTGCATTATGTATGTACATTGGTGATCGCATTGCCATAGTCAACACAATGGAAGACAACGAGTGTCAATTGCAACAACGTTGCACTATACTTCATCAAAGTATTTTTCACAATTGAAGATAAAGCATGACATTACTTCGTTACTTTTACCTCATCTTCATGATTAAGCCAAGTTAGCTGGAACAACTGGGGATGCTTCTTTATCTTAAGAATGAAATTGTTAATGGCCTCCCATGAGATTATGTCCTTGCAGCTCCCATTGTCTATGATGACTTTGGTGGAAAAGATACTCCTCCTTAGCCAGTCTTCTTTGGGCTCTTGCTTAGTTAGCAAGAGGCTTTTACAAATGACAATGCGTATTCTCACATCACCTAAGAGGTGTTCTTCATCATCACAAAATGATACTTCATCGTAGATGGGCTTTCCATCAATCTCTGGCTCGTCATCATACTCTTTTACATCTTATGGTAGATGTGTATGATTGGCGGCAGTTAGTGGCACGATGATTCAAGTTTATGCATTGATATATCATTAGAACGTGGAAGAGGTGTTGCCCACTCACTAGTGTACGTTATAGGGGGTGGTGGTGGTAAGCAGCCAACTAGATTGGGTAGTGGGTATTACATTTGGTGGAATGTTGACACGACTATTACTCACAATTTGTGATCTAGTCTAATTAAGCATTCAAGACACAATTTCCTTAGTTGAGTCCCACTTTTTCTAGCTTTCACCAAAATTTGCCCACTAATATGCTTCAGGCACCATCCAAAAGGAGTGCAATAATAAGATATCAAGGATGCTCGATCTGAGTCGATTGACTTAATATGCGACAAGTTGGTCTTTCGATTTGGCGAAGTCATTGAATACTACAATTGGTTGAATTCTTCTGTGTATTCATCCACAATCTAATCTCTTTGTTGTAGTGTATGGGGAATTCCATATATGGTATGTCTATAGTTGTATGGTAGAAAGGTCTAGCAGAGGAGCTTCTTCATCTTGGCCTAAAAGGTGACCTTATGTAAGACCCGTATCCTAGGCCATATTATTTCGTATGCTTCCGTGGTCCTCCCGGTTGAATTTCGGCTACTCGCGATCTTTTATCTTCATTTGCGCACAACTCTGAGTTGTAACCCATATTCTAGAGTCGGCTCAACCCGAGACTTGTACCCTAGCGATCGCGTCGTCGCCGCGGTTCCGATGCCGCGTCTTACACACTGACCCGATACCTAGGCCAGAAGATGTGGACTCACGTTCAGTTCAAGAAAACACCGCGCATTTGCAATCCCAAGAGAATCTCTACATTATGTCAAATTAATCCAATCAATCACCTCACATGTCAAGTACATGTCCTATCCCCAAAAGCAACCCCAAAGTCAAACTCTCTCTCACCTTCTCTCTTACACACCCATACATGTCAAGTACACATCACTCACCCATCACCCATCACTCACTCACCCACCCCTCTCTCTCTCTTTACGTCCCATCCTTTCTCTCTCATTTTCTCCATTTTTCAAGCAAACTCTAAGTAACCCAACGTCCAAAAATTTTTCATGGGAGAGGAGAAGCTAGTGTGGCCTACCTTCCTATCATCCAATCCCACCCTCCAAAGACCATCTCAACCGTTGGAATTGTTTCCTTGGAGCTCAATAGCCTATAGCCGGAAGAAGGAAGAAGAGCTCTAAGGTGGATGTTTTTTTTTTTTTTTTTCTAGATTTTGATTGTGTTATTTTGATGATTTGAGGGTCCACTTGTGGTGGGACCCATCTTGATGTATCCATTATATCATGGAGGAGCTCATAGTGGCGAAGCTCCTCCCATCATCATCATTTATCTCTCTCTCTCTCTCTCTCTCTCTCTCTCTCTCTCTCTCCTTCTCTCTTTCATTTTCTATTGTGTGTGATGATGTAGCTGCGTGGCCCACTTAGAGGGACCCCACCTTGGTGTATGTCTTATCCACACCAACCATGCATTTGGTGGCCCACTTGAGCCAGGCCCACCTTGTGCATGTGTTAGGCTCATAAATATTGGCTGGATTCAAAGCTTTTTGGGTGGGCCACTCATACAAGCCCCGTCTTGATGTATGTATTTAATCCAATCCATCCATCCCTTTCCCTAGATCATTTTAGGTGTTGAGCCGAGAAATGAACCCAATCCGATTTTCTGGCAGGCCATATTATAGAAAATATTTATTTTTTACCGTTAAAAATTGACTAGGACCCACCATAAGTCAAAACATATTGAATATTGGGCTTGTTTGGTCGGTCTTGAGCCCTTAAATGCAATGGCTGGAGTAGATTCACTTGATGCGGACCCCACGTATGAAAAACCGTGGAAAAACTATTTTTTTCAAAAAAATAAAAATATAAGAGAGTGAAAGCAACAACATCTGCTGCTATCGCTCACCGTCCAGTGGACGTACACATCCTGCTGCACTAGGATGGTCGACCAGGGACCGTGGCCCTAGTTGTGGGCCCCACCATGATGTGTTTTGAAAATCAACACCGTGCATTTGGTAGCCCCCCTGAGGCTAGTGGGCCACCCCAAAAATCAGCCGCATATGGGACTCAGGTGGCCCACATCATAGGAAGCAGTGGATTGAACACCCACCATTGAAACCACTTTTGGGTGTCCCTGAAGTTTTGGATCGACATGAAATTTATTTTTCCTCTTCATTTGGGTTTGCGTGACATCATCAATGGATTGGATGGAAAGTAAACGTTAAGGTGGGCCCTATGTGAGACCCATTGATGTATGTGTTTATTCACACCATCCACGGGAGTGGACTGTGGAACCCACCACGGTGTATGTGTTTTATACATGCCGCCCAACCATTCTGTAGGGACAGTGGGTCCCGCTACTGTGATGATGAGAGCAAGTTCTGTGGGTCCCCTTGATGAATATGTTATATCCACTGTCCGTACATCTGGACGGTGGACCCTACTTTGATATATGTGTTTTATGAATGCGGGGCCCACCTTGTATTGATGTATGTACGACCACCACCCATTTGTGAGGCCCATACATGATGTATGTGTTATATCTCAACTGTTCATCCAATTGGCAAGCTTGCCTTGAGGCCTGAGGCTAAAAATAAGACAGATTTAGGATCAGGTGGACCACATTATAGAAAACAATGGGTTTGAACGTCCACTATTAAACCCTTGTGCTACCAAGTTTGGACTAATATGATATTTATTTATTTTCTCTTAATCCAAGTCTTTAAGACCTTATGATCAGATTGGGTGGAACATAAAGGATATGATGGGCCTTGAGGATTTTAATGGTGGAAATCATTATCATCACTTATATTTGGAATGCGGTTCAGATGACCTTTCAATATGATTTATTTTCTTTATGCTCTAAATTGATCTTAAGCATGAAGGTGAATGATGTGATTGGTGAGGCCCATTAGTGTGGCCCATTTGATGTATTTATGGCCCACCTTTGATATATTTATGACCCACCTATGAAGACCCACTTAATTGTATTAGGCCCATGTGTAGGGCCCACTCATTATGATGTATTTGGGGCCCATGGGTTAAGGCCCATTGTGATGTATTACGGCTCATGGGTTAAGGCTTATTGTGATTTATTAGGACCCATGGGTTGAGGCTTATTATGATACATAAGGGCCCATGGGTTGAGGCCCATTTTGATGTATTTGAGGCCCAATGGGATGTATACAAGGTCTATTGCATTGTGTGATTCCACCATGGGTTATGTAATGACATTTATGGTGGGCCATGCCTTGGGAGCAATGTTAGTTTGATGTCCACATTGTAAGAATAATGTTGGTTAAATGTCTGTATTATAACTCTCCCTAGGGTCCATTGATAGGTCCAATACTTGTTGTGTGTAGGCCATCAAGGCCCATCTTCTTTGTGAGGATAGTTCATCACTATATAAAATGCTTAGTATAACTCTATGATTCATGTCCATAAGCATCATATGTATACCTAATTTGAGGAATGTTTGATCATAGCATATGGTATTGGTCAGACTATTTACGGGACTCCTTATGAGATGGAGTGTCCACATTATTGCGCCGTATGCACATGATTGCTGCATGACTGGAAAGTGTGACTCATGCATCTCGCATATATGTGACTTGATCATTGTACGCCCTAGCGACATCAAGGCCGTGGCCTCCACAGGCACATTGTGAATGGCTAAATGAGACACTGGAAATACCTAGTTCTAGTACTGTGGGCACTTAGGATGTCTTAGGATCTCCTTGGGTGAAAGTCCCAGAATCTCTAAGGCGAGGAGGTGCCCCAACGTTTAGACCAAGTAGAACATGAGCACCCGAGTGTCGAATACCAGTAGGCCGCGTCTCCCACTATATCGTGGTCGGTTGAGAGGGGGTATGGCCTTATCCGCTCGAGTGAGCAGGCTATAAGCTAGGCTGAGTATAACTAGCTCGTAAATGGGTTCGCTATACAAGCTGAGTAGGTATTGACAGACTGCTGGCTAGGTGGATAGTGATGTCTCTTTCACTTGCTGGGTTGTGCAGCTAGGGAGGAGGCAGTCAGTGTGGAGTGTAATAGACCTCGGTGATTTTTTCAGAGAGCAACCGTACTGATATGTGGACTTATTGAGCAAAAATTACATATCCATTCATTCATTCATTCACTATCCACTCGGGCTGGTGGTGCATAACTGTTTGTTACGTGTACCTTCGCATGACTAGGATTTCGGTTGGATGCGAGATTAACCTGAGATCAAGAGTTTACCACATTGAGTTGGACTATCCAAATTTAGGTATGAGACTGGTTTGGATAGAAGTCCCTTGTAGTGAACCCCGTAGCTTGTGATACTACGTACTACCATCTCAACTTCACATTTTAGCATAATCATTTCATTCGCACTGCATATTACATTGCATTCGTAGTACTTAGGATTTTGGGTTATTATGTTTTTGCACTTATATGGCCTAGATAAGGTTGATGGCATTTGTGGCTCGTCTGGATTTGTATATTGCATTGCATCCTTAGCATCTGTTATTATCTTGTTATGTTTTGCATCGCATAGCCTTGGTACGGCTGATAACACTCATGGACTTACTAGTATATTTCTGCTTACTCTGATATCGTATGATTCATGATCTTATCAGTATTTTTGCATATTTTGATGATGTATGATTTATGGGCTTTATGGTATACTTGACACTTATCTTGTGCACACATTTTCACCACTCTCTAAGATTTTATAAACTTATGCACAATAGATGCGTGCAAGTAACGTTAGGTTGCAGTAGTGTTGAGCTTGGAGCATGCAGCTGTCCTCTGGAGTTTTGATTTCGATATATGTATTTCCCTTTTAGTATTGTATTCAAATGATTATATTAGTGGATATGTGATGATGATGTTGCCTTTATGATTTGGGTAAACTTGTGATTATACCTTTTATGAGACAAATGTACGTTGAAAAATCCTCCTTGTAGGATTCCGAGATCGGAACTTAGCGTATGTATGCTAGGGGCCGAGAATGGGGTACTACGGAGGCTGTCGGCACCGGGTTCAGCGATCGGAATTCCTGTGAATCCGATTTCTGGGTTTGGGGCGTGACACCTTAACCTTCCACTGACACCATCTAGTGACTCTAACCTACGCCCCCCCCCCCCCATGAAGACACAGATTTCTTAAGTGATAGTGCGACCAACTTGACTTATTTATCTTTGAAAATCTCATTGTACTTAAAGGTATGCACTCAACGGTGCCAAACCAATTAACAAACTCTCTTGCACTTAATCCACTATAAAAGTAAACAATTTCAATGTTAATCGTATAATCTTATAATCTGTACAATGATCCAAGTAATAGCTAGGTAGAGTAGTCTCATTCTATGCCTTCTAACATGGAGCACAGTCATGAAAGGGGGTTCATACTTTCATCCCTCTCATAGGTGTCTGCTAATGAAACTAGATGTTAAGGGTAAGTTTAAAGTTCCTTAGATTCATGACTTACATCATCATGTGGCAGATTTGGACATTGTCTATCACGTAGGGTCAATTCTTCCACATACCTTTGGAATCTAGCAATCTCCTCATCCTATTAAGAAATCATCTACTCTGATTCAATGACCATACCTTAATCTATGGGGAGAGCTTCCCTTCTCCATTTAACCCTGACAGCTTGAAGTGGCATGTTCGTTACAATAAAATTTAGATGGAGAGAGAGAGAGAGAGAGGTACCAAGCAATAAAGTTTGCTTTGATACCAGTTGATAATGCCAATATTATTAACAAGAACTAACAAGAAATGTAATAGAGAAGGAAAGCTAACAAAGGGCACCAAGTAAAGATACATCAAGGACTTATAAATTGCCTAAACTGAGGTACCTATAATAATGTCAAGGGCTCCATGTTGTCCTCATGCTCACATGAGTTAAGAAAAGGAATACTCAAAAATTATATATATATATATATATATATATCATATATATAAAATAATAATAATAATAATAATAATAATAATAAGATTACTTTCGTGCCTATTCTGCTCTCATCTAATGGAGGTAATGAGAGGGCCTACACTTTGTACCAATCTTCTCTAATTACAGGAACTAATAAATAAAGGTGAATATATATAAAAAAAAACTAAAAAGCTAAAGGACAAGTAATCAATGTGGGAAGTCATTTTGAGAGCAATCCATAAGTCGGTGCAAGGTTGGAACGAGAAAACTTCGGGTTATGTACACAGTGTGGACCTGTATTGTGGGTGCAGAAAACTATTTTTGCATTCTAGAGATGGGCATGGAAAAAGTATTTCCACATGCGAGTGGGTTCAACCTCCCAATATGTGTACATCCCAACCTTCGTCGTTGGAATCACTGGGTGCAAAAAAGTCATGTTCCAGCATAGTTTCCAGGAGGTGTAGAGATATTATTTCTATGTTCCAAGAATTTGATCATTCCACTTGGTGAACCTTCTTCTAGTCTTGTGCAACCAAAGCCTAATTCAAGCTTGAGTCCATCAAATGGCTTGTACTCCTATCCCAAGTTTTTTAGCAATCTCATCTCAATCATCTGATTGAAAATATGGGTTGTAGGACAATCTTATCCATTGGTTGGCTCTTAACCGTTTATTGGATGTGCTGGTGGCCTGCTCTTTTGATAAGAATGGTGCAACTTGTCTTTGATGGTCAGACCCCGTCACTAATTCACCAAAAAATGAAGAGAAAATTATATGTTGCCACCATGTTTTCAAGATGATTTTTCTATGAACTACTTTTCATATTGGATTTTGCAAACCACCTACTTCAAATCTTATATGTAGTTACAATGGCATACCCAATCATAATTTCACAAAAGAACCATAGACATTCGTTAACTTTAGGAATTAGGAAATGATGAAAATGCCCCAAGTTAAATAAAGTCGTTTCTTTTCTACTAATTTGAGTAATAGTTATTTAGACACTTCAACCATGCTAGCAACTTGATGTAGCATGGATGATCCTTAAGAGCCATTACCTAAATCCTAAACCATATCGAAGCCATACCTAAACCCTAAACCACGCCCAAGCCATACCCAAGCCTTAGCCACCCCCTAAGACATTTGCAAGCCTGAGCCGCCCCCAAGCCATTTTCAAGTCTTAGCCAAACCTATACCATTTTCAAGTCTTAGCCAAAATCTAAGCCAAACTCAATATAAGTTGAAACCATAAATTTGTCTAAATTCAAAATAGAATCAAGCCAAACTTAAACCAAATGCAGAAAAATCCAAAACATAGCCAGCATTCACCAGAGACTACCCCAATCGAAAACCATAGTTCATTTGGAAATTAAACACGGGGCCAACCGGACCAACTGACCAAATTTTGGAACAAAACAAAAGGGTGGAAGTATTTTAACTAGCACCGTTGGTAGTTTGACTACCACCAACAGTAAGTCAATTATCACTTCCTCTTGAGAGTTGTCCCTAGAGTCGTAGTTGTTGCTATCTTAGGGAGACAGCTGTAACGAACTCCTTATTTCCCATAGAATGGTCACTATTTATCAATTTACTAACCTTTTTAACCCATAAGAGAGTGTCATGTGGCATCTCCTTCCCCTCCACCAATTACAAGCCTCCACATTTTCTTTTACCCTCGAAAGTCTTAATATTTACAAGAAAGCCATCCAAGGGGGCTATAAATTAATACTCCCCTCCTCTTCTCATTTTAACACACCTAAATCAAGAGAAGGAGAATGAGAGTAGTGAGAGAGTGGGAAGGAGAGTAAGAGTGAGAGGTAAGCTTGAGCTTCGAACCATTCATCCATTTCAATCCCCCTTTTGGCCTCCTATAGCCATCTCCTAACTACTCAATCCACTTGGATCAACCCTTTCAAGTTGTGGTGAACACATTTCATCCAAGTAATTCGAATTGCAAACCAAAGATCGAGCCATCATCACTTATATCCACACTTCATAGATCGCATCATTACTTCCCTTCTCAATTCCCTACTTCTTTAGACTCTCATCGGGTATGCTATGTGACTTGGCGGAATTTTGGATCTTGTCGCATCAAAAACCCAAGGTTGCCTAGTCCATTTGCACATCATTCTATTATCATCACACCTCCTAACCTCCTTACTTTTCTAGACATTTTTTAAACATGTACTTCGTGGCTTGTTGGAATTCCAAACCCCGTCGCATCAGAAATCCAAGTTTGCGTAGTCTTGTTTCAGTACACTTAGCATCCCAACATTAAATTTCATAAGATTAGTTAATCACATGAAGTAGATACCGTCCATTCATATGGGCAGAGATGGTACCTAATATCTCTCTCTGTAACCAAGGTCCCTTACTCCGAATCCCAAGTCATAGATCAAAAGTCTTTGGAATCTCTAAGCTTTTATAGATTCTACAAGTTCTAGTTGACTGTGGAATTTTGAGTAAATTGGGTAGTAGTGACTCCAAGTCTACCATATCATCAATACAAGTTAGCTTGCACAGTACCAATAGACCAAAAAAATGAGAGGGGTGTTAATTTCTAGCGTTCACAAGTTCTGATAACCAATTACTTATTATAGACTTATCAATATTAAATAATATCCAAGAAGACAATACTTGTTCTAAACGTATGCATGAACCTAAATGTAAATGGAACAAATAGAGGGACCCACTGTAGATCGGTCATAGTCCCAAATTAGATAGATTCAACAATCTAGGCCTTTGATTAATGGATACTTCCTGTTGACTTTGGACCATTAATAATTTATTTTTCTTATTTCAACCAAGATTTCCACCAATTGGCCATTTACAGCTGTCCTCGGTGTAATCTTTAGAAATGGCCCAACTAGATTGGCGACATGATTTAGACAATTCAATTTGAGGCATATGTATCCAAGCATGTGAAGCAGTGATGTGCATGCCTAAAGAATTTCCAATTTATGAAGTTTTGCGGCATAAGAATCTGAAGTACACCCAAATGCACTAGTTTACATGAATGGGTCCATGCTTCGGTAACCTTGATCTCTTGATCTGATGACTACTGTGCCTAGTGGATTTCCCTAAATTCATTAAAATTGGTGAATTGAGAGAAAAGCCCAGGGATCTTCAATTATGAAATGCTTGAAATCTCTTTCTATCCTCTTCTCCAAAGCAGTTGTAACTTCTTCATGGAAATAATGGATAGAAATACTTTCTACAATGACTTAGAACCCTTTCCACCTACAATTAGTTTCAATAATAGCCCAAGCTAACATGCATCACATCTACTTGATGATCCATTTAAATAGTGAGCGTCGTTAAACTAACACTTGCCACCAGACTTCCTCTAGAGTATCTAGAAATAGAAATAACCCAATAACTTCATACCATGATCCGGAGTGATGGATCTCAACAGTCCATGAAAATTGACCATTTCATTAAAGAACGAAGGGGCAGTATTAGTGGTATTATTAAAGAACAAAGTGGCAATATTAATGGTATCGATAGCCTTTTATATGGAATGCAATGAGACATCTTAATGAAACAATTCATAATAACAAGCGTCATCATTGTCATATTGTGTAGTACAACACATGCTGTACAACATGAATGCATCAACATGCAAACTTGTCCAATTAATCACAGAAGTTCCGACTGAAGATATAACATGACACCTTAAAGCTATAAATACATCCCAACAACTAAATGAGGCACTTTGACATTCAATAGCTAAGGTGATATACTTGATGCTTCTTTTTTTTTTTCTTTTTTTTTTTTTTAATGAGCAAGCATTCTTCATACATTTGGGAAAATCCCCACAAAAATAGATTGGGGTTTCACCTATCATATGAACCCATGTACAAGCCCCCCAAACCAAGACCCTAAAGAAAAACAGAAGCCGAACATGCCCATGGAGAAGGTTAGCCTTCTCCACTTTTATTTTTATTTTTTCCTAATAATTCCAAACCTGCAAAATATAAGGTCATAGCTCCCTTAATATATCTAGGGAGATCAGCATGGTGAAAATAAATCACTTTGCGGAACCCTTCACTAGCCCTTTTAGCTAAGCCATCTGCCACAAAATTACCTATTTGTAGAGTATGAGAGAAAATTAGGTTAAGGGGAGTTATTTACTCTGAATTTTCCCTAGCCCATATACTTGATGCTAAACCGCTATTAAGACACTATTGGGTGCTTCAGAACTACCTTCACTTATCACACAGGACAATTTCTTTGCTTTCCCTTCTAAGCAAGCTAAAGAAGCAAAAAGGAAGATGAATGATGTTAATAAGCTTAAAACATAGGTAAATTTTAGGAATCTATCATACCCTCCTCCTCCAACCATCGGACCATTCCTCACTGGGGATTTAATGCCTCTTGAATTTAGGGAATATGCTACAAAGCAGGTTATGGATTTGTTAAAGAAAGACAATGTCAACATGATTGGGGTATACAGAATGGGTGGGGTAGGGAAGACTACCTTGATAAAAGAAGCAGCCAAAATAGTGAAAAAAAGAAAAACTCTTTGATAACATTATCATGGTGATTCTAACTCAGAAACTTGACTCTAAAGGTATCCAAGGTGAGATTGCAGAACAATTAAGACTAGAACTCAAGGCAGATAGTCAAGTAGTAAGAGCAGGTAAGGTGTCTGAAAGATTAAAGCAGGAATTGAAAAGCAAGAAGATCCTTTTAATCTTTGATAATATATGGGAAACTTTGGAGCTAGATGATCTCGGGATCCCCGTGGAATGGAACAATAATGGTTGCAAGATTGTGTTTACTACACAAAGCATGGTAGTATGTGGTGCCATGAAGAGTCAAGTGAAGATATTGGTCGATGTGTTATCAAAAGAAGATGCATGGAATTTATTCAACGAAAAGGCGGGTGATGTTGTCGAGTCTCCTATAAATCTTAATGCGGAATAGTAAGGATCGTGCTATGCATCGGACATGGAGATTAGAAAAGTTAGAGGGCTTACTTATTCGTGCCGCCATTGCTGAGATGTAGAAGGTCTGAGATCTTTGATTGAGCTCTTCCTTTCCTTAGCACCTCTTTAGAGAAGACGCGACTGGATTAAGCTTCTATCGGTGGTGTAGGATTGGGGGTCCAGCTCTGTTATATACTAATACGGGCAGAGGAGTTTGAAACCCATCAAAACTCCTCTCCCTGAAAGGCTCCACACAAATGCCTTATCCCAGTTCCATTAGGATACTAAGTGTGTATCTGAGTAGTAGCACACCACCCCTTATACGAATTTTGGATGTATCACAAGTTCATGGGGTCCACTGGTATGCCCGATCACTACATCCAACCTTTAAGACAATCCAAACCATTTATCAATAAGGCCCACCTTATAGAGTTCTTACATTCTTCCACTTGGGCCACATTGATCAATGTCAATGATTAATTTTTTAAAAATACATTTTAAAAATTTATTTTAATTTTGAGAAAACATCCAAATGGTTAACCAATGTAATTGTTAGATAATACGGGCAATGCTATTCAATCAGGTCCATCAAGACTGTCAATATCGAATCACGGTAGTCATCACAACATTGAATTTAAGCGAAGTGAGGCTAAGCATGGTTACAAATACTAATGGTCTTGATAACATAGATCTGGAACTAGGAGATGTGTTATAAGGATTACACACGTAATGTGATGATGTATGTCTATCCTTAAGAGGTTCGGAAGCTTTCAAATGTCTCCTATGAGACATGACTATAGTTCTACTTACTCAAAATAGATTGCGCATACTTAAAGAGAAACAGAAATAAACTTTATATCAGAATCATCAAATAACTTTATCAAATGAGATCTCTTCAATGTATGTGAAATTAAAATACGCTCAACTCCCACTAACTGAAAACATCTATAGGATCAATGACTCCCATTAATGTATCATGCTCCTGAAATGGAGTGATAGGGAGCCTTTTAGTGAGCGGATCTATAATCATCTGCTTAGTGCTGATGAATTTCACAGGCACTTAACGTTTCTGAACTCTTTCCTTTACAACAAGATACTTGACGTCGATGTACATCGACCTTGATGAATGCTTGTTGTTACTAGAAAGGAGATTGTGGTTGAATTATCACAAAATATTCTTAATAGTTTCAGGATATGCTCCAGTACCTGCAAACCTGAGAAGAAATGCAGTAACCATAATGCTTGATTAGATGCCTCATGACATTCAATGAATTCAGCCTCCATAGTGAATGAGGGTGTGTTTGATTGTTTTACGCTTTTGTAAGATACAGCCCCACCAATCATCATGAAGATGTAGCCTAAGGTGGACTCCTTAGTATTAATGCAGCTAGCATAATCTGCATATGAGTATCCAACCAACTTCAAATGGTTAGATTTTTTATAGGTAAGTCTGAAGTCCTTTGTTCTTAGCAGGTAGCATAACACTAATTTTGTAACTATCTAATGCTGCATTTTTGGATTAGAAAGATACATGCTTAAATTCTAATAGCAAATGAAATATCAAGTCGCGTGCAAATTTGAGCATACATGGTGCTCCCTACAACTGACGCATATGAAAATTCCTTCATTCTATTCTTTTCCAAATCATTCTTGGGACACTGGAATTGGCCAAATTTATCACACTTTACAATGGGTGTCTGTCTAGGAGCACATTTTGCATGCCATACCTTTTAAGTATTCTAATAATATAGGTCCTCCGTGACAAGTTGAGCAGTCCATGAGATCTGTCACAACAAATTTAAATGTCAATGACATAAGAGGCATCACCAAGGTCCTTCATTGGTGTCGCTCAACATCTTGATGTCATTGCTAACTAACAGAATATCATCAACATATAAACTTATCATAACGAACTTACTTGTACTAATTTTAATGTAGATACATTCATCTGCAATGTTTTGTACAAAGCCATATGAGGAAATTATTCATGAAACTTTTGGTACCACTGTCATGATGCCTATTTCAACCCATAGATGGATTTCTTTAGTTTACCAACTGCGTTTTTTGAGTCATAGGCTACAAAACATTCAGGTTGTAACATATATACATTATCATTTAGATTCTCATTGAGAAATGTTATCTTTTCATCCATCTGATGTAACTCTAAATCCATATGAGTTATAAGAACCATTATGATCCTCAATGAGTCTTTTTTAGATACTGGTTAGAAAGTCTCCTTAAAGTCAATGCCCTTACGTTGGTTAAAACTCTTAGCAATAAGTCTAACTTTATATCTTTCGACATTACCCTTGGAGTCCCGCTTGGTTTTAAATATCCATTTACGACCAATCAGCATTATTCCAAGAAGGTAATTGAATAAGATCCCATACTTTATTATCTTTCATAGACTTAAGCTCATCTTTAATGACATCAATCCAACGAGAAGGATCAATACTTTATTTGACTTGTGCAAATGATTCATGATCCTTTTCCATCCCAATGTCAAACTCGTGCTCCTGTAAGTATACGATGTAATCATCTCAATTTACAAATATTCTCTCTTTTAAATCTTCTCAATGGTTCAGCTTATTGGGTGTGATTTTGATTTTCTTCATTAGTGGGTTGTATATGAGGTTCAACGTGGTGTTCTGCAGTGACTGGAGGGTCGACTACAACATTTATATCCATGTGATCTTGGGTGATTATGACCAGAGTCAGAGTCCTTTCTTTCTCAAATACAAAGTTTTTAATACTCGTGTTACCACTGTGTCCTCAATAAATCTTATTATTTACAGTCTCAATAATCGTGATAGAGTGGGAAGGGCAGTAGAATTGATAGCCTTTTGACCTTTTTGGATATCCAATAAAGAAACAACTTATAGTTCTACGATCGAGCTTCCTTTCATGTGGGTTATAAATTTTGGCCTCAGTAGGACATCCTCAAACATGTAGATATCAGAGACTTGATTTTCTTTCATTCCATATCTCAAAAGGGGTTTTGCTTACTGCTTTTCTAGAGACCCTGTTACGAATGTGAATTGCGGTTTTGATTGCATCACCCTACAATGATTCTGGTAATGTCGAATTACTAACCATACTTTGCACCATATCCATAAGGGTGTGATTATGCCTTTCAACCACACCATTCTACTCTGAAGTACAAGGCACAGTGTACTGGTGACAATGCCACAATATTGTAGATATCTAGCGAATAACCCTAGATTGCGACCTGCTTTGTCATATTTACCATAGCATTCACCACTACGGTCATCTCTGACAATATTAATCCTTTTATCAAGTTAATTTTTAACTTCGGCTTTATAGATCTTAAAAGCATCCAGGGCATCTGATTTTTATTTTAATGATAAGATAAAGGTGCTCAAAACGATAATAGTCATCTATGAAGGTAATGAAATATTTGTGTCCACTCCACGATGTCGTAGGGAATTGTCCACAAATGTCTGTATGTATCACCTCTAAGTGTCCTACACTCTTTATTGCACATTTCTTTCTGGTTCTGGTATGTTTTCCTTTTATACAATCAATGCATACTTTATAGTCGGAGAAGTCTAGAGAATGAAGAATCCCTTCTCGTACAAGCTTGTCCAATCTCTCACGAGATATATGACACAATTGCCCATGCCATAATATAGAGGAATTCTCACAGTCTATTCTACATTTAGATTATGTTTTATTTCTATACAAGTCATTAACATTATAAACATGTGAGGCAATCAAGGCAATCAAGTCTAGCTAGTATAAGTTGTTCACCACAGAGCCGGTGCCAACTTTAATCGAATTAAGGTAAATACTGAATCCTTTATTCTTAAATTGGAATGAATATCTTAATTTATCCAAACAAGAAATAGATACTAGATTATGCCCTATAGAAGGCACACACAATGTATCTACCAAATCTAATAAATAACCAGACTCTAACCTAAGCCTATAAATTCCAATTGCCTCTACATCGACTTTAACATCATTGCCTATGTATACTGATCATTCTACATTAGTTGGTGGTCTAGTCTGCAGTAAGTCTTGCATAGAAGTACATATGTGAACAGTAGTTCCCGAATCTATCAACCAAGAATAGACCGACACATCAGTTAGATTAGATTCAAAATAAACTAGAATAGAATTATTACCTTTCTTTACGAGCCATTGCTTATACTTACGTAGTTTTTCTTTTGATGGCTCGGTTTCTTGCAAAAGAAGAAGTTATTACTTTTAGCTTGCTTGCGGCTCAATCCATTCCCAAGTTGATTTTTAGCTGGAGAACCTAAAGGACCGTGAAGTCCTGAGGATCCCTTAGAATCATGTTTCTTATATTTATTTCCATTATGTCCAGGTACATGTCATGAGGTTACAAGATTAATATTCTGACTGTTTTTAAAGGATTTTGACAGTTCAGAATTTTCTGGAGTAATTTCCAAATGTAAGCATCCCAAGACTGTCTCTATGGTGTCTATCTGTTGAACATAATCAGACCCGTTTAAGATGGGAACTCGATACATTTGAGTTGAAATTTTAACTAGTTGCAAAATATACTCACATTAGCAGATTATTTTATATAGAACAATTCATGAATAAAACCAAATATCAAGCAAACTTATCAATTCAATTGATTGGGGCTTTCAACTGAACTATCCAGGATGAAGATGAGCCCAAAATATTCGATTCTGGTAAGAATTGGTTACATCATCATTACTCCTCCTGTGGGAGGTAATGATAATATGTAAGTGACCCTCCTGAACATGAAGATAAGTGGTGTCAATTATGTAAATCTAAGACACTCAACACCTGCAGGTCAGATGAGTCTTTCAGCTTTATATCATAAACATCATTTGTTCCACCTTGTTCATGCTCCTGCCAAACGGTGATTGTCTGTGTTTTCGTCATCGTTCGCATGAAACATGAATGCAACTGAATGCAATCCTTTAACTGAATTCTCAATCTCACAAGTTCTGATTCGTGAAAATTTTCACCGATTGAGGTCACTCTGATGGCTAACACAACCAAATTCAATCCACAAAATTTAACTTTTGGACTTAGGATTGCGATTTTAATCCTACCCTCAATGGATTAACTATATAAATTAGTTTGATTTGACCCACAAAACGGTTGGTATTGATCGTTGAAAAAGGAGGAACCTTAAGGAGAAATAGACAGGTAATTTTCATCTTACTCATTCTAACGGTCTATATCGACTCCTAAAGGATGGGTAATGGGCTCACGATTAAGTCAAATCAAGACTCCGTATGATCTGGTTATCATCAATGAACATTATAAGTCCAGACTCTAACATTCACATGATAAACAGTTGGCATGAAACAATTCAGATGAATGGTTAGATCCTTACATTAGTGTCCATAATATGGACAGATCAGATCCAATTCATAATCTCCATATGATGATAGGTCTATATTCTTTATTATCCATCAAGTGAATGATTATATGCTCACTTTAAACTAAACAATTAACTCAGATTTAGGAAACAAATTCTAAAATTGATTCTAGAGGGAAGGCCCAGACACCAAATGGTTAATCAACATGCTTTCAAATTGGGTTGAATAAAATTAGAATGGGCCTCCAATAAGAGCTTCATATGGTCAACTAGAGTATGGGCCACAAATATCAAATGAATATGAATTTAAATCAGCCCAAAATTAAGCCCAACCTAAGACCTGCATACATGGCCCATAAAAGAAATTAGATATAAATGGGTTTTGACCCATTAGCCAGACCCATAAGCAGGGCCCACCTAATGAAGCAAAAGGCCTATTTTCACTGGATATGCGCCAGTGCTAGCTAATCCATCTAAGGGCAATACTTCAAGCAATGGGCCCAAGCCCAAGATTAGGCCCGCCTCAATTTAAACAGGGTGAGAGGTGGGCCTTGGTTGCGGGTCCAGAAGGCAAACGCGAGGATAGGCTCTTCGGGTCCATGAAACCCGACCACAATAAAGCCCGAAAACGGCCGTGTGGAAATCGTATTCCAGAAAAGAAAAACAGCTGCCTCTCCTATCTTCCCTCAAATCCGGCTGCCGCCCCTCTAAAATGGCCGTCCGACTGCCACAGCACTTCGCTGGAAAAAATGGTGGGGAGAGAAGATGCTGCAAACACATGCAATCCTGGAGGCGTGCCTGATGATGATGGCCACTTCGCCAATCTACTGCAATCCGGTGTTTAATCTCCGGAATCAAAGGTTTCCGGCCACATTTCGCTATGATCCCCACCCGATACAACTGTCGATGCTATTGGTTTTGCTCTGTGTGACCCTACGACTTCATTTGGAGAGATCTGATAAGGTTTGAAGAACCCATCTCCATTCGAGCATCAATGGCGGTCACCATAAGCAATAACAACAACATGGACAATTGCATGATAAATCTGACGGAGATGGCCAAGGTGTGACTGTTATCCCTATTTTCCTTTAGTTCTGTAAGGGTTTCTGAAATCCCTATTGCTGTTTTTGGGAATCAAAATCCCAATTACGATTTTGAATCTCAATGTTCAATTGTCATATTTGGGATTGAAATTCCCAATTCGATTTTTGGAGTCAAATCCCTAATGTTGCTGGATTTTGGGTTTATAGATCTGAAATCCCCAAATCTGGATTTGGGATTGGAAATCCCTAATGTCTCGGATATGGGAATAGAAAACCTTAACTCTGGGATTCAAAATCCCTAATTGATGTCCGGATTTTGGGATTAGAACTTGAAATCCTCAATTACCTGATTTTTGGATTTCGAAATCCCTAATGCCTGATTCGGGAATTAAAATTCCCAACTACTGTTATTCAAAAATCGAAAATTCTCAATTGCTGGATTTGATCCTCCATACTTGATGCATAGTGGCTCTGATATCAACTGTAAGTCTTTATGCGGAATAGTAAGGACCGTGCTATGCATTGGACATGGAGATGGGAAAAGTTAGATGGCTTACCTATTCGTGCCACCATTGCTGAGATGTATGCCACCATTGCTGAGATGTAGAAGGTCTGAGATCTTTGACTGAGGTATTCCTTTCCTTAGCACCTCTTTAGAGAAGACACGATGAGATTAAGCTTCTATCGGTGGTGTAGGATTGGGGACCTAGCTCTGTACTAATACGGGCAGAGGAGTTTGAAACCCATCAAAACTCCTCTCCCTGAAAGGCTCCACACGAATGCCTTATCCTAGTTCCATTAGGATACTGAGTGCATATCTTAGTAGTAACAAACCACCCCTTATACCAATTCTGGTTGTATCACAACCTAGTGGGGTCCACTAGTATGCCCGATCACTATATCCAACCTTTAAGACAATTCAGACCATTGATCAATAAGGCCCACCTTATAGAGTTCTTACATCTCCTTCCTTGCATGTTGTGGCATGGGCTGTTGCTGAAGAATGTGGGGGCTTGCCTCTAGCGATTGGTACACTTGGAATGACATTACAAGATAAGCACAAAACAGTGTGGGATCATGCACTGCTACAATTACAAAGGTCTAATCTAACAAACATAAATGGTATGGATGGCAAGGTGTTCTCTTCTGTGGAGATGAGTTATGATTACTTGAAAAGAAAGGAGGCCCAGTTCTGCTTCTTGTATTGTTGTTTATTTTCAGAATGTCGCTCAATTCATTTGGAAGAGATGATGATATATGGGATGGGGGAGGGTCTGTTTAAAGGTGTTAATACATTGCAGGAAACATCAGGTAGAGTTCATGTCTTATTCGATGAACTTAAGGCTTCTTGCTTATTGCTAGAGAGAGATGTTGAAATGTCTGTAAAAATGCATGATGTCGTTCGGGATGTGGCCTTATCAATAGCATCAAGAGCTGAGAATTGGGTTTCTGGTAAAAGCCAATGCCAGATTGAAAGAGTGGCCCAAAGTGGAAAACTTGAAAGAATGTAAGAGGATTTCATTAGTCGGCAATGAAATTCGCATACTTCCTCCATCGGTAGAGTGCCCTCAACTCTTAACTGCTTGCTACTAAATTTGAATTATTCTTTGAAAGGAATTCCAACTAGTTTCTTCCAAGGAATGATTTCTCTTAAAGTTTTGGATCTATGTGACACCAGTATTTCCTCACTACCATCATCGCTGCAATGCCTGAAAAACCTCCAAATATTGTGGCTGGATAGATGGCCTGAGTTGAAAGATGTATCTTTACTTGGCGGGTTGAAGAATCTTGAAATAATTTCCCTACAAGAGACCGGCATTTGTGAACTGATGGAACAAATGTGTAATTTAGCCAATATAAAGAGATTGGATCTTAGCAAAACCATTTCTCTTAAAAAGGTGGCACCACATGTTATATCAAGGCTAACTCACTTAGAGGAATTGTACATGGAGAATAGCTTTAACAAGTGGGGTTTTGAAGGAATTGGTGATGCAAGACAAGCTAGCTTAGCTGAGATGATATCTTTTTCTCGGTTGACCATTTTATACTTCCATATAAAAATTTTTGGATGCTTGTCTCAAGATGTCCCAGGCCCTTGGAAAACCTCAAGAAATTTCGCATAGGTGTCGGTGGAGATTACACGGATAGTAATATAGAAAGGAGAATGAAAGTTGAAAATTTATCAAGTCCCATTTCAAATTGGGTTAAGTTGTTGTTTGGAAAACTTATGAGCTAGACTTGGTGCAGTGGGAGCATCTCAAGAATGTCACGGAATTAGGTAAAATAGTTTTCAACAGCTTAGGATACCTCTATATTACAAAATGTGGTGAAATGGAACATGTCATAAATGTGGAAAAAGAAGCTCCACAAAATGCATTTGAAAATTTGAAGGAGCTGCATCTTAATGGCTTGGAGAAGCTAAAAGCAATTTGTCATGGGTCGTTTCCAGCACAATTCCTCACGAAACTCAGAGTCCTCAAGGTGTTATGTTGTAATAAATTAGTCAATATTGTTCCATCTGAACTATTGCGATTCTTGCACAATGTGGAGGAAGTAAAAGTGTGTCAGTGTGATGGATTGTTGGAAGTCTTTAACTGTGAGGGGACAACGGAAGATGATATGCTTTCCAAATTAATGAAACTTAAACTGAAAGATCTATCAAAACTGTTAAGTATCTGGAAGGGAGCCATTCCACTTGGTAGCCTTCACAATCTAGTTGTGCTAGATGTGGAAAGGTGCCATAGTCTGAGATGTGTCTTCACACCCAGTCTGGCACAAAAGCTAAAGAAATTAAAGAAGCTTTACATTTATTATTGCAAGAAGATGGAGAAACTAGTGGTGGCAGAAGATGATGAGAATGACTACAATGAAGATGACGACAATGATGACGATGTACGCAATGACAATGATGACAGTGATGATGATGGTGTTGGTGATGATGATTGTTGATGTAAGAATTTGGACCGTCGTCTTCAAACCTCCATGCACGACCCTCCGATGCCAAAGTTAGGTGAGGAATCTGGGTCTAGTTGTGTTGACGGGTTTAGGGTGAAAGATTCTACGTACCTTTTCAATGTGGGTAGATTCTTCATTTATAGCATATGTAGGACAAGGTAGTCCACAATCTCTGGCACGATCTTAGCCGTTAGGCGAGATGTGCATGAGTGGACAGTTAACCTGGAATTATGCGGTGGACGGTTACGCGCAAGTGATGGATGCCGACGGTTACCTTGGAGTCACATATACCCGAGGTAAATTGGCACTGCTTTGATTGGAGCGTCATAGGTCGGCATAGAGTATCATAGGTCGGCACGGTTTGGACCTCTTATTTCGTCCAAGGTGAACCCATATATGAGTGATCTGAGGAGGCTATCAGGACTCATGAAGAAGTTAAAGGCTAGATAAATTGGACATCACAAAGACCCAAACTGAATGTCGAAACCGGACTGAACCAATCGATTGATTGGCTGACCCGAACTGAGCTGACTCGAACCAATTGATTGACAGGATGAATCTGAGCTGAACCAATCAATTGACCGAGGATGGAGCCGAGCAGATCCAATCAATTGACAGGGATGGAGTTGGGCTGAACCGATGAATTGACCAGATGGAGTCGAGTTGAACCAATCGATTAACTGGTCAGGGATTGCTATGAGGAGCTCGGAAGTTCTGCATTGGATGTTTGGGCTATTCGTTTTTCCGAGCAGAGGGTTGGACCTATCTTCTCATCGATCCCATCTATTCTCGATGAGCTCTTCCTCAATTTCACCGAGTTGATCAATCCCTTGGGCCTGTTCTGACCAGGGACTTCAGGAAAATCCTTGTGAAGTACATAGGTGGAAGCTCGGGAAAATACACTGCTGAGGACTATGCTTGGGGATGCGAAATCTAGCTTCTCTGGATGAGGTGGCACATGAGTATATGCTCATCAGCCCGAGTCGACCCTGAGGGCGGTCAGACCATATTTCCTCATAACAGAAGCCACCTACTTCTTGAGTTTACAATGTGAGGTCAGGAAGTAAGTTGGTGGGACGAGGTTGGGCAGATGAGCTGTTACGCATTTATTGCAGCTAGCGGAGGTAGCAAGATTGAGGAAAATATGCAGTGTTGGCATGCCGTAGTCGAGACGTCATACTCTGTTGCGGTATCTTTTTGACTGTAGACCCATGTGGTGTTGATGCATGGCACAGGCCGAGAATGCAGATTGGCATAGCGAATGAGAGATCACCATGCGTAAAGCGATGGACGAGGAGACAGCTCTTCGTTCGTGACATTAAATGTTGCTCATTAAAGACATGGCGCCGCTCGGGAATTTGGATTGACAGAGCTAATGGGGTACGGATGTGTGTAAAGCGGTGGATGAGGAGACGACTCTTCGTCCTAGCCATTTAATGCTAGTCATTAAAACACGCAGCTGAGTGAGTCTATAAAAGCGGATGACCCCGCCATCAGCTCGACTATTTGCTTTCCGAGTATTCCCACTGCCACCGGACTCCTGGAGCAAGCGATTTCTGGTGAGTTTGTCATCTTTTCTGGTCATCCTGCCTTGAATTTTCTCCCTTCTCTCTTTCCCTTTTTCTGTTTGCCACCCAATATCTCAAACGGTTCGGACGAACGACATTAGGTTTATGCCTTTAAGGGCGATTCTAACTGGGGAAGTTTGGATTCCTGGTCCATGGTCCCATCGGAACTAGTTTCTCTGGTTCCGTTGGGGTCCAGCAGGGCGGCCACTCAGCCATCGGTCGAGCAGCCTTCTGACGTCGATCCTGGGGGGTCGATTTTGAAGGAGGCTGTTATGGGGCGAGATCCGTTCGGAATACGAGATCTATTCGGAATACCAGATTCTGGACTCTATACAGATCTGAGCACCGGCCCCTTACGACGTTCCTGGGGATCCAGCTGAAGGGGAGATAACTATATTCACAATCGCCCTCCAATGCAGACTTTGACTTCCACTACACTCGTTTGTGAGGGCTATGACAGCGTGGCTGATATTGGCTTCGGGACAACTCATCCCGAATGCTTGGAGGGCAATGCTGGGGACGTACATCCTTTGGTTTCAGCTCAAGAATAAAGAGATGATGTCGGATGAGTTCATCTATCTGTACTAGACTAAGCACAACCCTGTGCAGCTATGCTGGTACTACTTCTCAACACGGGTGAACCGAGGCTGAAGTCCTGTTGTCAATCTCCCGACTTTCAATAAGGATTGGAAGAACAAATGGTTCTGGGCGTCGGGAGAATGGGAAGCGCTTGTTGCTGAACTGGCTCGTCTTCGGGTCAGAGTACACACCAAATTCGCCACCCTAGGTCGGATATCACCGTAGCATCTAGGTCTCTTTTTCTTATTTTTGAACTTCGTGCTGACCTCGTTTTTCTTTTGTACATATGCAACTTTCCCTAAGGGTCAACCCGAGTTGTCCGCCCTCCACCGTAGTCAAGTGGACAAGGCGAAGGTGTTGAAGGAGGAGTTCCGCCGTTGGAACAAACTCATCACTCTCGAGCTTCTACACCGATCCGGGCTCTACAAATAGTCTCCTTCTCTTTCTTTTCTTGGTGAGTAGTTGTCCATTAGTTAAGATTCTCTTGCACTAGTGCTCAGCTGACTTGAGTTGTGCTGTGTAGGTATGGCCGAGCCCCACAAGTCTGGGAAGAGGAAGCGTCCTTCCGTTGAGGAGATGATCTGAAAGAAGACGACCCCTTCCATTGCTCAGATACTTTCCTTCGCCGTGAAGGTGAGGTCGGAGACTGGGGTCGAACAACCCTTGGTAGACCAACCTGCTCCGACCGAGGTGGGATGAGGAGAGGCTCCTGTCTCGGTCACCCCTTCACAGCTAAGGGAGGAGGAAGCATCCTTCCGTTGAGGAGATGATCTGAAAGAAGACGACCCCTTCCATTGCTCAGATACTTTCCTTCGCCGTGAAGGTGAGGTCGGAGACTGGGGTCGAACAACCGTTGGTAGACCAACCTGCTCCGACCGAGGTGGGATGAGGAGAGGCTCCTGTCTCAGTCACGCCTTCACAGCTAAGCGCGGTGGAGGTGTTCGACTTGGATGTGGAGGAGGTATCTCTAGTCCCTGAGGCTTCCACGACCGAAGGGACCGAGGCCGTCCTTACGACCGAGGAGGTTGAGTACCTCATTTCGGACGAGGTTGTCCGAACAGTTGAGGGGGCCGACCCTTCAGTGATTAAATCTGATCCCCCAACCCCTGGTGATGTTGAGGGGGTCATTGCCCCGAGCCTCTAGGCACCCGAGGAGGCGAGAGCATACTTGCCGGGTCACCGCATGTCTCGTCTGTCTAGTCGGACAGTGAAACATGCTCTAGAGAAGGAGATTGCTGACTTCACTACTAACAAAAATGAACAAAGGATACGGACTATGGGAGTTTTTTGCTACGGACATAAACCGTAGCTATATTGCTACTGCTTTAATCCGTAACAAAAGCATACTACCCCCGAGTTTCACCGTCCTAAGAGGCTCCATAGGCCTACCAAAAAGTACATGTTTTATCTAAGTCATCCATCTATTTTGACAGCTCATTTCAAGGCATGAACCCAAAAAATGAGGCAGATTGAAGGCTCAAGTGGACCACACCATTGGAAATAGTTGATATCAAGACCCCACCGTTTATATTTGTGTGGTTCACTTGGTCGTTCGATCTGCCTTATTTTTTGGGTCATGCCATATAATTATAGTTTAAAATGACTGGATGGATCGGATAATCCACATACATCACGGTGGGCCCCATGAGCCACTGATAGGATCGTCCACACATGGGCGGTCCCACAAAACTTCAGATCCCCCCCCCCCCCCCCCACCCAATCTTTTTTTGCAAAAGAAACCTCTCGTACCTCCCGCCCTCTCTTTCCCTCTCGCCCTAACTTTCCCCATCCTTCTTCCCATCTAGCACTCCCCTGCCTTGGCTCGCCCTCGCCCTTCCCTCCCTCTCTCTCTCTCTCTCTCTCAATCTCGCCGCCACTATCCGGAGGGTTTCTTCCCCAAATCTGACGATCTGTCTTTCCAGCGAGCATCCCTTACATCAACCCCCCGCCGTTGTTGGTATCTCTCTCTCTCTCAAACATTGAATGTCCAAACCCTAATCTGAAGATTTCCATTCAAATTTTTTTATTTATGTTATTAATCATTTGGATATTTTATTTTTGAAATTTTGTGTTTCAGATTGAGTTTGAGTTCCTGATTTTCTGGTATCTGCTCTTCCGCACATAGGTTTTTATTTTTTAATTTGGTTAGTGTTTCATTTGGATTTTTTATTTTTTATTTCCTCATCTGTAGATCTGGATATGAAATTTTTTCATATATTTTGGATTTTTTTTTGTTCTGTTTGGGAGTGGTTTATAGGTGGATGCCCTAAATCTCTTGGTGAAAGGAACGTATAGAAGTAGTTGTTTTTTAAATAAAAATAGTCATATGTTATCACTGATTTGTAATATGGCATATGGGGCCAACTTAGCTGCTCATATATCTCCCATTTTGAAATCCCATGGTTGGTGCCTCTTACACATTATGTCATCTGAGTTATATGTACTGTTGGAGAATTTGAAAATCCTTTTGGTTCTCAGAATATTGAATGGTTCATACATGGGGGATGAAAAAGGGTGTCAGCCATCTATTTGAAGACCATTGATCATGTGGTTAGGATCATCTTATCAGTTGGATTTTTTAGACCTTGTCCCATTTGAAGGATGGTTTGGACAGTTGATTTGTCGGGTCCCGCCATGGATGGATTGTATTTACAAGAAAAACTCATTGAGGGGACAATAGCAGTCATTCAATTTGTTGGCCTACAGGTGGATGGACAGAAATGCAACAATAATGTTCAACTGAAAAATGTCCGATAATAGTCGTTGGGATCTTTCCATCTGGGAGGTTCTTGAGACATGGTCTATCTACGATTGGATGAAACAGACCATTGGCAAACATAACAGACCTGTGCTCCATTTCCAGTTGGGCATGTCCTCTTGTATTATCCTTTTGGCAATATTACAATTCTCTATTGTATTATTTTCAGATTACCCTTTTTGGGTTGGTTGATAAATTGAAGTTCTTCTCTTGATTTTTAGCTAGTGTATTCACATGGCTGCGGCCCATGAGATCAATGGTCCTGACTATCCTAAAAAATGTTGGACAGGTGAAGTAGAGAGTTGAAGTCCTGCGAGCTTTCATCTCCATGGAGAGCGTCAAGGGGCACACATGATGGATGAATTGGATGTATCATATACATCATGATAGGCCCCACTTTCTGACAACTATTGCAACTGCTATGTTTGTCCAATTGCTGTAATTATTTTATCTATTTACATGGTTGACCACCATATCATTTGATTCCAAAGGCTTTAGAAGCGCAGCATGTTTTAGTGGAGTGCTCCTGACAGGACTTCATTTCCATGAAACTCTGGTAAGCCTCCCTTAGAAATCTCGTAATTGGAATTGGCAAAATGGTTGTTCATATGGGTTTATGGTTTGTAGTGGGTAGTTTGAATTTGGTGGATTCTCTTGCTGAAGAGGGTGTCCTTAGGATTTCTCTTTGTTCTGGAACCTCTAATGGTAGATGTTTCCTTTCCCTTTTCTTTGATGGATTCATTGTCATCTCCCTCAATCTAATTTGTTGTATCTTCTCTTTTTTACATGTTCTTGCAGGAGAACATATTCTTTGTCATATATGTTTTGATGAGTACATTCTATTTCTATATCACCCGTCTGCTCATTCCCATCTTTGCACTTCTTAGTGGGTCTGAAGATGAGAACCAGCACATTCACGAATAACTTTTTTCACACATACAAACACACACTTTTTCCCCTGTTCCTATAAATAATAAAATGGTTATGTGAGCAGATACAGAAGAAAGTTGCTGAAATATTTCTTTGAATAAGAAAGGGACAATCATTTTAAGCATGACTGATAAGATAAGGAGTGGTTGTACCTGAGGAACAAGAAAAAATGACTCCTTAGGCCGATGGACAAGAGCAACTAGTCGATCTACATCTGGAGCAACTTTCCTGTTGGCAAGATGCTTCAAGATAACTCGTAGTGGTGCTCCTAATACCACTTCTCTCACAGAGGCAATCTTTACTAAAAGAGCATTAGCAGTTCTGTGGTTGATGATTGGCTAATAAATAAGGTAATATACAGCATAGCATATGCTTTGTTTGTTTTCCTTTCCACATGATAGGTGTGGCCTGTTTGTTTTCCTATAAATAATAAAATGGTTATGTGAGCAGATACAGAAGAAAGTTGCTGAAATATTTCTTTGAATAAGAAAGGGACAATCATTTTAAGCATGACTGATAAGATAAGGAGTGGTTGTACCTGAGGAACAAGAAAAAATGACTCCTTAGGCCGATGGACAAGAGCAACTAGTCGATCTACATCTGGAGCAACTTTCCTGTTGGCAAGATGCTTCAAGATAACTCGTAGTGGTGCTCCTAATACCACTTCTCTCACAGAGGCAATCTTTACTAAAAGAGCATTAGCAGTTCTGTGGTTGATGATTGGCTAATAAATAAGGTAATATACAGCATAGCATATGCTTTGTTTGTTTTCCTTTCCACATGATAGGTGTGGCCTGTCCCCCAGTGGGGCCTGCCTGAATTTCCAAGATGTACATTTTCCTTTATCAATATATAGTTGGTGAATCCCACCTTTTCAAAGAAAAGCATATGCTTTGTTTATTTTCTTTTGTCCTTAAATTTCTTGTTCCCTTGAATGCATGTTTGAGCCATTCTGACTATGTTCTCTGCTGTTTGTTTCTTTTTTAAAAAATGCTATAAGTTGTCCCTAAATTTACATCTAGTTTGTCTGTGCTATTGGCAATTCTCTGAGGTGTTCAGCATTTAGCAAGGGTAAAGTAATGAGAGTTTGGAGAGTTTTACTGTAAAAAACCCTCTGTGTGCAACAATTGATCTCATGGCACATTAACCATCTTGAAATTTCTTTTGGACTATTGGAACATGGTTCTGAATATCGGTATAGAGGGGTGTATTGGCCTGGCATAAAAATGATGTGATACAAGTGTCTTATATTGCTATTGGACCATATCGGCCCCTACAGGTCGAATTTATTTTACGCCTAAGAATTAATGAAAAAAGAGGAGAAATGAGATATTTAAGAAACGTTTTTTTTTTTTTTTTTTTGGGGGGGGGGGGGGGGGGGGGGTGGTGCGCAATGCTTTAATAAGAACATATGGCAGACAGGATCATTGGACCTTACTAATAAATTGGAATTTTTTATTTAGTAAATGGTTTCTTGATGTACATGCACCGTAGTTCCATTAAATTCTCAACCCTGATCATTCTGGTGATTATAATGCAGGAAATGGTTTGTTTATGTTTAAAGTGGCTAGGAGATGTATTGGTGTGAATTTTCTTGGGCTGGAAATAAATAAGAAGGTAAATATTTATTTTTTCTTTTTAATTGGTGAAAGCGACTTCCATGCTTTAACAAATTTCGATCTGGTGCAGCTTGTGAAACGATGTCTAGATTTTGTTCAACAACAAGGCTTGAAGAATATGTGAGTGCTCTTCTTTTAAGCATGGTTAATCTAGATCTTTTTACTAGATGTAACATAGACTTCTCTATTACTTCTCTGTGTTTCCTTTCTGGTCCGGTACATTGTACTTTCGTAAAAGATGCATGTTGAGACTGAACTCTAATCTAGCCTCAATGATAAAAAAGATTGCTGCATTGGTAAGCATTTTCTGGCATTGGGATTCTTGAAGTAATTGTTGATTTGCTTTGATTGAGGTGACCTTCTAGAAAATCTCTCACTGAGCTTTGACTGAGGTGACCTCTAACTCCACTCAAAATCCACCAACATCTTTAACATGTACTTCTCGTTAGTGTATACATGTTCATTTCTTTGATACTGATGCAAGTTACGCAAGGGCTGTTGATCTTCTATTCATCTAAAGACTAATTATCTCTAGTGGATTGGAATCCTTGCCATAATAAATGACGCTCACATAATTGTAATTTCAGCATTAATTCTGTCATTTGTTATAGAAGAATCATTTGAACTCTAGTCAAAGCTCATATGTATTAAAAAAAGAAGAAGAGTAACATGGTATATTATCATTATTTAGTTTATTTGAGTAAATTAAGCTTAAAAATAGGATCCTTGGGCAGTTTTGAGGTTATTTTAGCAGGTTGTCCTTGTTGATAGATATCAACTTACTGGTGGGCCACATATCTGGTTGTAGGACCAAATTGATTGTTGGACAAGAGATCTCACAGTGGAAGAAAATCTCCACTGAAGAAAATCTTCTTCTTCTTCTTTCCTTTCTTTCTTTCTTGATTGTAACCTTGTCACTGTTCTACTGTGGAGTAGGGTGCTATTAATGCGGCTTTTGTGGAGGCCATCAGGCCCCATGTTCTAGCACTCCGGAGCAGCCCTTATGGGAAGAAAGTCCTTTCAAGCAACAGCCTGAGGAAGTAATTTATGCTGTTTCAGGAAGTTCTGCAAGTGAGTAATCACTTTTCCATTTTTTTTTTCTCAAATGATCATTTAGGCGTTCACCATTTTCTTGGCAAGTGCAGATAAAAGATCCATAACATATTGGATTTTTACAGCCATCTGAAAAGTTTGATCCGAATTTTTACAGCCCCTCTTATTTCTATGATAGTTTCCAATAACACAAGGCGAATGATTTGTTTGACATGGTGATTTATTTCCAATGAATTGTTTTTCAATTATGAAATATTGTACTTGCTTGCCATGGTGATTTAAGTGATTTGTTTGACATGATGTTCAAGGCTTCAAGGGAATCCTGTATGTACTAATGCAAATGAAGTCAACATAATCAAGTTCTGTGGGTCTCAGAATGGAAATGGAGTGACACCTGGAGGCTCAACAAACGCCACACCCATTTGTCCCACTCTAGCATGCCGTGCAGATTTCAATTTGAATGTTTCAGAATCTTGTCTTTTTTTTTTTTTTAAATGAAATAAAAGTCTCTTGTGGTGCTTGTGAAGAACCTACAGGTATCTGTCAAATTTTCGGAAACCTTTCGGGCATGGTCCAAGCCTTGGATGCTGAACTTCTAGAAGAAAGGCATTGTGCAACATTTGAATGACATGGGTGATTCAGAAACTCTCAGCTATGAGCCATAGTTGTGCTTTTTCCTAACTTTTCAAACTGAAAATATGCTTCCCAAATTTTGCCATATCTGGGTTTTGTTGGTTTGAGTTGCAATTTGGTTTGGACCCATGTGTGCAGCAGTCCTCTTTGCTGGTATAAAATGATGAAAAGAACTCGGTTGGTAATTTCAAGAGCCCCATGGATGCTAACAAAAAGCGTAAAAGACGAAGTATTGTCAGATTGGCAAAGGTAACTTCTTTCGTTTCTTGTCTTTCTAATCTATTTGCAGTGGTTTTGTTTTGTTTTTGGAATTAAGTGTTGGCTGTTATGTACGATAGGTGTCAGTGTTGGAGAACCCTTGGGTAACAACATTTAATCAATCACATCTTCATGTGTTGGTTGGAGATGTCTTTCTTTTCCACCTTTTATTCTCGGACAAAATTTTGTTACTAGTTAAATATTAATGCTCCCAATTCTTGGACCTTGTTACCACTTCAATCATGTTGGAGTCAAAACTGGTTTGCTTCTACCTCTTGAACTGACCATTGTTGTTGGCATTGAGAGTTCTATTTGGAGTGCTATATCAAAAGATTGAGATTTCTGAATTATTATTTTCCTAATTTATCATATCATTTTTTTTTTTTTTTTAATGTGAATTTCCCCTCCAACTTCCATTCCCCCAAAAAAATCCCTTCAAAAGAATTAATGAAACATGAGACTTGTGAGGCTTTCAAATTATTATTTTTCTGAAAACCAAGTGCGAGATTTTTCTATAAACTCTCCTTGTTTCAAGTAGCAGTGGCAATGGGCTGGGTTGCCAATGAGAACCTTTATGTTAACTGTAGAAAGAAAATATCAGCCCAATGAGAAGCTCATATGGTCCATGCCAATGGGAACAATTTAAGATTGCTATTAAAACCTGAGTCCATGCGGTGAGCCAATGGGAAAATTTCAACTGTAACCTACTTTTACCAAACTTTTCAGTGAACTCAAATGTTGTTGGAGTGTTAGCTTGGGATGGCTGAATGATAATGATCTGATGCCATCATGGAATATCTGCATTTGTAGGACTCAACAAGCGGACCTCATCTGAGATGCTAAGAGAAGCCTTCTCTAAATTTGGTATGTTGTTCAAGGTTTGCATCAGAGTAATAAAATTCATGCCATTGTATATGTAGCTTGTTGTGTATCAGCTAGGGTGGTAACTGACCGAGCATCCTGATATTTGAAGGGCTTTGGGTTTGTCACATGCCCTACGACTGAAGAGATGGAGCAGGGCATAAAGGGAACGGATGGTATTGTAATTGCTCATTGCCTAGGGGCTGCAATGTTCCTCATTACTTTCAGATGTGTTGCACTGGTTTGTACCAATCAACACTCAACATCTTTTAACATCTGCAGCTGGGGCACAGTGATTATCTATTGCAAATACAAGGGTTTTGCGAATGGCGAATACATTGGCTTATTGATAACGAGGAAAAACATATTATAGAGGCATTACAAGTTGAACTGCAAAAAATAAAGGCCAAGCTACAAGCTGTTGAAGATTTGAAAGAACAATCGGGTACTAATATAGGTTCTTGTTGCATTTTGGGGAATGAGCCAGTGTTATATAGTTCATTTGAGCAGTTTTTCCTAGTAATGAATGACATTTATGACAGTTTCTTCTTCAAATAGAGAATACGGATTATGCATTTTAGGTATTTTGACGTAACATTTCATTTGACATTTAGTTCTCTGCAATTTCCTTGTATTGTTAGGTTTCTTCTTCTTTACTTTATTATTATTATTTTTTTATTTTAATTTTTTTTTTATGGGTAATGCCATTTTGTGCTGGAAGTGTTTATAGCCAAGGAGTAATAGGTTCTTGGTTCGACCCTTTTTCAGGTAGAAATTTCTCTTTTTTGTTTACATATAAACTTTGGAAAAAAAGACATTCCCTACGGCTATTGACCGTAGCCCTTTGGGAACCGTAGCTGTTTGTTGCTTCAGCATATTGCTACGGCTCTAATGGTACTTTTAGCTACAGATATAATCCCTAGCTGTATGTGTACAGAAACTAAGTTTCGGATTAAATCCATAGCTAGAGAAGATTTGGCTACGGATTCAATTCGTAGCTATATCTTCACAACCTATGGCTATGATCGTGCTACGGATGATGTTAATTATCTGTAGCCTTTGCCCCATTTTCTGGTAGTGGCGGCATATTGCCCTGACTTAAACACTCTCCTTTTCTGTCTGACTGGTTTGCAATTAGGGTATGCATTCAACTTGTGGACCATCACCTCGGGGCTAATGCTTGACATATCCTGATGGGACCAGATGAATACGTCGGCATTACATCGAAGGAGATCCATCATTTGCCTTCGAGAGTTGGGAACTAGCAGTGATCCGATCTGAACTGATCAGGTTGGGTCGGACTCTTCAAGGGGAGTAGGCAAAAGATCTTTTATTGGAGATCCTCTCTCAAGTGAGTTGACCACTAGGGCATGGACGAGAGTTTTAGTTCTTAGAGTGGTTGAGTAACACTGCCGAGTTTCACGCTGGTCTTCTGCTTCTCAGAGATAGTTGACCCCATCATCAGTAAGAAATTTCATCATGAGGTGGTATGTAGATACCATGACTCTTATGGAGTTAAGGGGTGATCGTCCGAGGATGACATTATAGCCTAAGGGGTAGTCCACTACTAAGAAGTCGACCATCATGGTGGTCTGATTCTGTTGTTCCCCAGCAATGATAGAGAGTTGGATAAAACCATCGAAGATGACCTTATTTCCTGCAAACCGTGCAGTGGGATTTTGATGGGTCGTAGATGTGACCTATCAACCCCCATCTTATCGAACTCCTTATCGAAGAGTATGTCGACTGAACTTCCTGTATCCATAAGAATACGGTATACCTTTCGATCAGCTATAGTCATGGCCATGACTAAAGCATCGTCATGCGGGTGCTGGATACCACGAGCGTCCTCCTCAAAAAATGTCAAATTGAACGGGCGCATCTGCTATTCTCTGGACGGTCTACTAGCGAGATGAATATAATGGTCTGGATCGGTACTCCGAGCGTGGGCCTTTCGTGCTCGGTTTGAATCACCACCTCATGCGGGCTTGCCACAGATATTACGATTTTCTAGGTTATCATCAGTGGCTCTGCTAGGCTTCTCATCTTTCCGACCCGATCGTTCCCCTTTGATGTATTCTCATAAGTGCCCGTTGCAGATGAGGTCCTCGATCTCTTCCTTGAGGTCGAAACAGTCATTGGTGGTGTGACCATGGTCGTGATGGAAGCGGTAGTATTTCTGCTTATCCTGCTATTATATACTAGTTTTCATATAGATCGGCCATTTCAGTAGCCGTTTATCCCATACTTCCAAAAGGACTTGTTTTAGCGAGGTGTTGAGAAGGGTGTCTGAACTGAATAGACTCTTAAGATGTCTGCTCGACCGCTGACCTCTTTTCATACCCTTGCTCGGTTTCTTTTTGCTGAAGGGCACTTGGGATGGGGCTTCCTCTATGCGTTTTTTGTCCTTCGTTGAGCTCTCGGTGTTTCGAGTAGCCTTTCAAGAACTGAAAGTTCCTCGACATTAGAGTACTTCTGTGCTCGATTCATGAGCTCTCCCAGAGTTGTTGGAGGATTTTTTTCTATTGAAAAGAGGAACCTCCCTTCTTTGAGACCAGCTATCATGGCGGTAAGAGTTATTTTTTCCGAGTAATCATCGACCCGCACCGCCTCCCCATTGAATCGCACAATGTAGTCTTTCAATGTTTCACCTTTTCTTTGCTTGATGGTGAGTAGGTGAGTGGACGATTTTCGTTGTTCTTTTCCGACAATAAACTATGTCAGGAATGCCTTGCTGAGTTCGCTAAGGAACTGATTGACCTTGGCTTCAGCTGCCTATACTAGCTCTGCATAGCTCCTGTTAAAGTTAAGGAAACACGACACATGATTGGCTTGGACGACGATTGGAGATCATCCAATCTCTGAAGGATTCTAGATGCTCAGTATGGTCCCCAAAACCCGAGTATGGGGTGATGGGTAGCATCCAGAACCTCGAGGGTAGGGCAGAGCTTATGATGTCATCAGTGCACTATGCCAAAATTGTGAAATGGCGACAGATTTGGTTTGTCACAAAAAAGGCTTGGTTTAACGACGGATTTAATCCATCGCTAATGGGAAGTGTTTGTCGCTTGTGTCGTTTTTCTTGAAATTTCGTAGGTCGTAAGTCGCGGAGTTTGGCAACGGACTAAAATCCGTCGCTAAAATCAAAATTGCGATGGATTTTGGTCCGTCACAAATACCACCCAAAATAATAGTTAGCAATGGATTTTAGTTGCTTTTGCGACAGTTCACGGTCCGTTGTAAAATGACTTCTGCCTTGGACATTTGTTTTTTTTTCCTTGTTTTTTACAAATATGGTTGAAAATTATGTTTTATCGTAGTATAAGAATTGGTTTTTAATAAAATCTCAGTGGTTTAATTGTACTTATTTGTATCTAAAATTATTTTTTGTATCAATTGATTGAATGCAACAAATTTTTTATTTTTTATTTATATCAAATGAGTAGAAATTATTATTAATTTTTTTCTTTAAAACTAATATTTAAATGCTTTGTAATATGACATGAAAAAGAATATTGGGAAGTTTAAAAAAAAATTATGATTATAAAAAGATCATTGAGAAATAAAATGGAAATAATTAACAATGTTTGAGAAAAATTGAGATTTTGAAAAAGAAAAACCGTGATTTAATAAAATCTAGATTTTGGAAAAAAAAGAAAAGAATATTGAATAAAGTTGATAATTTTGAAAAAAAAAAATTTGATTTCGAGAAAAATAATATCTTGAAAAAGAAAATTAAAAAGAAAAAAAAATGTGAAAAATTTGGCAACTTTGAAAAAATGAAAATATTGTCAAAAAGAAAATGAGAGTTTGTATTTTGAAAAAAAAAAAGAGAAGTTTGATGAGAATTGAGAAGTCCGAAAAAAATTAAAAAGAAAATGGAGAAGTTCGAAAGAATTAAAAATTTGAAGATAAAACAAGATTAAGAAATCGATACTTCAACAAAAAACTGACATTTTCAAAAGGAAAAGAAAGAAGTTAAAAAAATTGTGATATTGAAAAATAATTGAAAATGTTTGAGAAAAATTGAAATTAAAAAAAAAAGTGATTTAGAAAAACACAGAGATTTTGACCAAAAAAATATCATTTTGAAAAAGAAAATTGAAAAGTTGAAAACAAAATGGTGCTTTTGAAGAAAACAATTAGCATCTTGAAATTTTCGAGAAAAGAAAATTAGATTTTGGGATTTTTTTTTCGAGATTTTGAAAATAAAAATTTAGAATTTGTATTTAATTTTTTTAAAAAAAGTTTGATAATAAAAATGAGATTTTGTTAAAAGTTTTGAAAGAAAAATTAAGATTAAAAAATATACATTTTGAAAAAAAAAATGTGATTTTTAAAAGGAAATTGAGATTTATCTTCAAAAAAGAATAAGATTTTTTACTAAATTACTATGCACATCCACTAATTGAACGTTTAACTGTTTATGAGCACAAAGATTCACTTGTGAAAAAATTATAGCCCAAGTATAATGAAGTGTAATTGGGATGTGCTAAGGTTGATCTGAACGATCAAGTATGTTTGAAACGTATGTGGTAATTAGGATAGAGAACAAAAATCGGCTCAATATGACTTGAAACAAATCAGATCCATCCAAAACACTCTTTAAATGGGCGTGGTTAGTTTGTTTAGATCTAGACCGATTTTAGACAATCTGAACTGACCTTGAACTCAAATCTGACCATTGGATCGTAAGACATGGCCCATCATATTGTTGATCAATCATGTCTACCCAATATCTTTCTCATCCGAAACTCGATCGTGGCAAGTGACTAGTTAAATCGAAGTTTGAATTAAGAAAATTGCATTTTCAAAAAAGTTGAAAAGTTTCAATAAAATTAAAAAGTTTGAAAAATTTTGAGAAATTTATATAGAAATTGAGATTTTGTGCTTTGAAATAAATTAAGAAGTTTTATAAAAGAAAATGAGGTTTTGAAAAAAATTGTTATTTTGAAAATAAAAATTTTGAGAAGTTTGAAAACAATGATAGATTTTGAAAAAAGATAAAAATTTGAAAAAATAAAATGATGATGATTGAGAAAGATGCAGATTTTGAAAAAGAAAATGAGATTTAAAAAAGATAGATTTTTGGCAAAAATTTGACATTTTGAAAATGAAAATTAGAAAGTTTTAAAAATTAATTTGTTATTATTGAAAAAAAGTTCAAAATATTGAAGAAAATTTGACAATGTTTGAGAAAATATGAGATTTTGGAAAAAAAATAATTAATAAGATAAAAAAAATGAAGTGTTTTGAAAAAAAATTGAAATTTTTATATAAAATTGTGAATTTGTATTTGGAAGATAATTGAAAACGTTCGGTAAAAAAAATGAGATTTTGAAAGAATAACTTGTAATGAAATTGTAATGGCAAGAATAACTTATAATGACGAGATTGATCTAATTCTATGATCAAACCATCCTAATGTTCATCTGAACAGAACAGTTAAATGTATTCATAATGTGCTAATTAGGATATACTACAAAATTCAGCCCATTACGCCTTCAAACGAATCAGATTAGTTCAAAACACTTTTTAAATGGGAACGAATAGTTTGTCAAGATCTTGATCAAATTTTGGACAATCTGATCAGTCTAGATTGAAGAGTAAATAACTTCGGATGTTAAATTAAATTTCATTGAAATCTGACCATTGGATCGTAAGATATGGCCCATCATATTGTTTGTTAGTGCACAAAAAATAATCAAAGTTTCCATCATGCGTTAGTGAAAACTACAAATGATAAAGAAGGGATTTTGAGATATGAGAAGATATTAGAGACAAGGAAGAAATAAGAATAGAAGAGAAAGAAAACTATGGAAGAAAGGAACATACGAAAGAGAAAGAAAGAAGGGGTCCATGGCTTTGATTGCGCTGGTCCGCACAGACCCCCTCATTACATGGCGTTGTGCCGACCTGCACAAAGCACATTGATTGTGCGAGTGCGAGCAACAATCCGACTGGATAGATTGTAGGGTTTGTGCCAGATCGCACAATAGTATGGTGTTGCACCGGAAAGGCCATGACGGGTTGCGCGCTCCTGCATAACATTGGTGCAATCGAGATATTCAGATGGCTGAGATCCGATGAAAGGTGGGCCCCATAACACAAAGATCGAGGGTTCGTACGTGTGGAGGCTTATAAATACCTCACTCCTCCTTTCATTTGGATACAACGAAGATGCTGAAGAAGATCAGAGCTCTAGAGAAGAAGAGAGAGATCTGAAGGTGTCAAGAAGAGAAGAGAGGAAGATGAAAGAAGGAGCTTTGTGCTGGACCGCGCAACAGCATGGTGTTGCGCGACTATAAATATAAAGGGGCTAGAATGCTGTCGGAATGATTGGACGAAATTCGATCTTTCTTCCCTGCAGGAATATGAGCTCAAGAAGGAGATATAAGATGATTATATCCGCACAACATGCCTCTTAATGAGATGAACAAATCACAAGCTGAAATGCTGCCGGATTTGATATCCAGATTTGACATTAAAACCTTTTCAATTCTTCTGAATAACTTATCTTAGAATCAAGGAAAATCAAAGGATGTAAATGAATTCAGAATAAATAATCTAATGTTTGTTCTCTTTCTATTTTCTCTTTGTTATCATTAAATAAGATAATTTTTCAAACCAAATACATTTGTTTCTTGTCGAAACAAAATGGTGACTTTGCTGGGGATCTTGTCTGATTTAAGATTGACATGGAGAAAGTTTTGAGAACTTTTATCGTAGTTTGGTGTTTATCCGATGTCAAAATGTCAACTCTCAATGGGAACATCCCCCCTTCATCTCTAAGAGAGAATATTTTATCATTCAAATACTAATTGCAATTTCATATTCTTGTCTGAAGGTTAGAAGATAAAACTTCAAATTATGATCAATGGCAAGCGCAACAAAGAAAACGATTTTCTACTTCACGGCGATTGTGTTTGTAATAGAGTATGCGACGAAGCAATTTGCAAATCATAAAGTGCAGCTTACCACGAGCAAGAATGATAAGCCCCAAGCTATGACTGAAGTCATATCTGCTTCGCCATTGGCACAAGAGAATGATAATGACTGGATTGTAGTAGTGTCTCGAAGAACAAGGACCCGAAATATAGAAACCGCCAGGACATATTCATCTCTACATAAGATCAAGGGACCAATAACACAAAATATAGCTAAAAATAATCTTAAACTTGCTCCTCCGGCCCTGTATCCAGGGAGATCTCTTCTTTCTCTGACATCGCAAGACTTCCCAGTGCTACCTGTTATGAAGGCCCGATGGACAGAAAAAGAGAAAGGTAAGGCACCGATGAATAATGCAGTTTCTATCTCACCTCAAAATACACCTCGGTAAGAAATCTCGCAGTTGGCCGAATTCTGAAGAAGTATGGAAGGTTCAAATGAGACCCCCCTCTCAATAAGTCCCATCATACTTAGATATTCTACTCCTACAACTGCCTCTTCCAACAGTGTAGAAGCCACTATGTGCATGGCAGAAACTAATTAAAGTCCATAGCCGACTACTGAAGACCGTATAACTGACATGGCACAGGCACAACAAATGCTGATGGAAGAATGTAGAAATCTTTGAGAAGCTTTCACTACTCTAACACACAATGTGGCTCGGATTGCAGCTCCTCCAATGATGGCCGCCATGAATGAACAGGAACAACAACCTAAAGGCTCCTAGCCATCGAGGGTAGGATTAAACGGATTCGCTCCTCTGACAGGAGTGGTAACTCAAGAAGAAGTACGACGAATGGCTGTAGAGGTTGTTAGAACAGAAGAGAACGCAAACATGTTGGGAGATTTCGGTATATAACACCATATCCAAGAGAAGTAGATGATATTCCATTTCCAACAAACTTCAAATAACTAGATTTTCAGAAGTTTAATGGAGATGAGTCTCTAGAAGAACATCTTATACACTTCATCACCACCATGAGAAACTTCTCTATCGTTTCACAATATTGTTTACGACTGTTCGACGCTTCCTTGTCCGGTAAAGCATTTCGATGGTATTCTAATATGACACTGGAATCGATAAGAACTTGGGAGTAAATGCAAGATGCATTTATATCTAACTTTTTCTCGTCAGATCGCGACGTCAGTGTTGTAGAATTGGCCTCTGTCGAACAAAGAGAAAATGAACTCGTGGAAAAAATTATCAACAGGTGGAAAACTTTAGGGGCTTCATGGAGATAATTACCAGAAGAGAAAGAACAAGTAAACATGTGTTTGAATTCTATAGAGCCGGGAATTGCCTTTGGGCTCACAAGCGCCTATATAAAAACTTTTTGAGATCTTGCAACGAAGGCACATGCATTGGAACTGATGGCTAGGAAAATGCCAGCATTTTAAATCAGAACAGAAAGAAGAGGATTGAATAGATTAATGGTAAATACTGTTATTCAAGAAGAGAAAAGGAGCACTATTTATAATAAGCGAGAAACAAGGAAGAGAGAAGATTTGGATCGATATAAAGATCGAGTAAATGATAAGCCAACTCAATCGTATTACTATCATAAAGAATATGATTTTGAAAAAGAAGATGTCATACCAATGATGGAACAGTTATTGGTTGCTAGGACTATTCAGTTACCTCAGCCTAAGCGTCCAGAAGAAATTGAAATGACTAAGGATAAAAAGTATTGCCGTTATCATTGTTATGTGGGACATCCAACAAAAAATTACTTCACATTAAAGGACATGTTGTAAAGGATGATCAAATAAGGTGAGATAGTGATGAAAAGAAATGAAAAGCGAGACAAGAAAGTCACTGTGAACACAACATCTGCAAGAGATTTGTCGAAGAACCGGAAAGATAAAAGAAAAAGTGTTGCGATAAGGGAATGGCCGGTTGCGATAAAGTTCATTAAGAATTATCGTTATCATTCGCAGTTTGCTGAATCATCCTCTAAAGAGGTCGGTTTAAGTGATTTAGTTTCCGTTCGCCAGAAAGAAGAGGAGTCAGTAGAAGAATTTATTAATCGATGGAGAATATTGGGGGCATCATGTTTACGATTGGTAAAAGAAGAAAGAGCAAATCAAATTATGTATAGAATGCAAAAGGCCAAATATTGCATTAAATCTTATCGGTCCGAACTTACAGACATTTTAAGATTTGATCGAGAAGGCTTGCAGTTTAGAAAGGATCAGTGTGAGAGTGTCTGATTTCTATATAAGTCAACTATCTCAAAACTTTAAGAGAAATTTGACCAATACAATCGAAGAAGAAAGAAAAGGGAGGAATCAGTAGGATGAGTGAAGAAAACCTGATAAAGGAGACACGAATAAGCCTGCAGTAAAGAAAATAAAGAAAGAATTCATACAGTTCAAGGATTACAAGAGATATTCATTTGAAGAAGATGATATACGATGATATACTCCCTATGCTAAATAAATTGTTGGCAACAGAAATGATCAAATTGCCATGGCCAAACGTCCAAAAGAGATGAAGAAAATAAGCGAAAGCGATTATTATTATTATCATCGTTTCCTCAGACACCGAACTGAGAATTGTTTCATCCTAAAGAATATATTATAGGAAATGATTGATAGTGGCGGGATAGTCATAAGGAAAGCATACGATATAAGAGTGTGCAAGCTCGATTGATTCGAAATTGGGGGCAACTCTAATCTCAAATAATCCATATGCAATGATGAAGCATCAATATATTTGTCAAAATTCATTGTAGCAAGATGTATTGTCTTTGAAGATCATTGTGATTTTGATTACAAAGATTATCGATACAATACTTCCTAATCAAAAGAGGGCAAGATAAGCAGAAAGATGAAATAGCCTCAAAAGGCGAAGCCATGTATTTGTTCCCGAACATGAATGAATAAAAGGCATATTTTCAAGCGTTATCAAGTTCAAGCATATTATTGTCAAACGCTGACATTATTGCCATATCAGCAATAGCCACCATCGCCATTGTTATCGCCATATCACTGACGCAGAGACTATTCTATTATTGAAATTGATATTATCGCCAAGCCGATTCACCATAAAAATTCTATAATATCATTAGCAATGGCGATATGTTAATTACCGATTTGTTATCTTTAGCAAAGTATATAGTTAACCATATATATAAATAGCATGACAGTGATGACGATTTATCATTTAAGGTAGCCTAGCTAAGCCTATACAGCAAACAACGCATAAGACCTACCATCATTGGCAATATATATATATATATATATATATATATATATATATATATATATATATATATATATATATATATATATATATATATATATATATATATATATATATAATGCGGGCAGCAGTGAGAAGCCAATGGCCCTAAAAAGTCCATATAGGCCATCACATGCATACCCATGTGGGCAGCTGATAGAGCCAGCGACTAAAAGCCCTAAGCGGCCAAAAAGTCCACAACAGCCAGTCATGCGTGAGACCAATGCCGTCTGTATAACTTCCAACAGCATTATGGAAAATGAAGAAAATGCCTTCTTGTGAATGGGTTCGACTTTGCAGACGAAGAAAAATAGGCTGCAGTGTGCGCTCTTTGGCCATTGTCCATAATTAAGCCAACCATGCATAAGACCACCTAGATCCCTGGTTTGATTTCAGTAATAACTCATGAAGAAGAGTTTTTAGCCTACTCACTGATGGACGGATGACCTTGGATTTGGTATCCCAAGGTAGCTTTGCGCGCCCCATGAACTCTAGAGAGTTACTGCGGCCAACCCTGTGCATAAATCCTATCGAGCTCACGGCCCTGGTAGCTTCACAGGACTTCTCTAATGGATCGCGGTTTGTGAACTCCCCGGCCGCGATAAGTCCAGCGAACTCATGAGAGTTACAGTGACCATTTGTGTAAGACTCGACTCCAACATAAGTCCAAGAAACTGTGCTTGCTTCACAACTTAAGAGCTAAAACTGTGTGAAAATATCTAGTTATGTCAAGTCAAGTCATGTCAAGTCAGGTCATGTCAGGTCAAGTCATGTCAAGTTAAGTCCAGTTAAGTCATGTCAAGTTGAGTTCAGTCAAGTCAAGTTAAATCTAGTTAAGTCATGTCCAGTGAAAGTATGTTCAGTCAAAAGTATACTAGTTCAAGCTTAAATTATGTATAGCATCAGAATGTTGTAGATATATATGATCATTTATTTTTAAGATATGCTTAAATATGCAATTGCAAGTTATGCTTAAATATGCAATTACTTAATGAAAATTTCATACAGAAATGTGTTTCTCTTGAATCAGGTTCAAATTACAGCAATAGAAAGTTTGTTCAAAATACCTGCTACTTTCTATTCAAAAGTTAAATTCTTCAAGATCTATTTCGAGTCTTCAATTATAATATGCTTATCCTTCCAAAGAGAATAATGATGCATTCCTGTCTCTTGCTTTCCTGACAATGAAAGAATGTTTCTCGTAAAATCTGCAGAAGTGGAGGAAGGTGAAATATGAAGAATTATCATTCTCTTTTGGGCAATCTGAAACTTCACATGTATTCTCTGGATTCTTTAAAGGAGCATCAAATGCTATCTATTTCTCAAGGGTATCAACAGGCTTCATGTCGTAAATATTATCTTCTAAAGAAATCTTTATGCATAGTTGGCCTAAAGAGGGGGCATGATTTATTTCTTCAAAGTAATCTATGCCTTAGTTTTTTTTGATAATTTCTTATACGCATCAGAGGAATCCATATGGCATGATCTACTGGATAGTAATTGTACACTAAGTAATATTGATGAGTACAACAATGTATCCAACTATAAGAAGCATGATTTGGATAATTATAGTCAGGAATTATGAGTAATGACATCAATCAACAGAGGTCTAAAGAAAATACACTCTTAACCAGCCCATGAAAAAATGCCAAGGAGTACAAACTAGAAAAGACTCAGTGGTTGAACCTCTAGAGTTATATATGATATCTCCGAAAGCATGATATAATGAGCAAAAATGTGACAAATACAATGCAAAGCATGCTGACAAGCACAAAGACGAATTGACTCAATCATTATCATAATATAAATATTACAATTATTCTAAAAGCTTTCAATATATTTCAAAATTATCAATACTTCATGAAATTAAATTGGAAAATTATGATATCTTAAGATACTAATTTCAATTAATTTGGCAGGAACGATTACCATTCGAAGTCCTAAACTATGCAGACTATGGATAAATGTGTTAATCGAAGAGATTGCTGCAGCAGGAGCAGCATTAAAGAACAATTAACTAGCCACGAAGTTCAAAGAAAGAGTCGTCGAAGTTGATCGAAGAGTTCGTTACAGCAGGAGCAGCATTGAAGGACAATTCTCTGATCAAGTTACTCAAAGATGAAGTCGTCATAGCTATTACAGCAGCTAGTGTCCATGAAAAGAAAAGAATTGCACAAACGAAGGGATTCAAAACTATGGTGGATGTAATTGCGACCATATTCGTAGAAAGATGTTCTATGTGATTGACTGCTATGAAAATAGAGTGTTTTCGTTGCCGCCATTATTCTCTTTATCGAGGCATTCACTTGACACTTATGATTGGGGGCATTCAATCTTTTGTTTGAGTGCGGGTATTCAGTCTTTCGTTCGACCGCAAACATTCAGTCTTCCGTTCGCGCCATTTAATCTTTCATTCGGGCCTGATCATCCAGTTATTCATTGACTGTAAATCATTTGAGCTTGATTCCTTCGAGCATGATTCATTTGATAGCAATCTGTTTGAGCATGATCCTTCGTCTGAACTCGACTGTTGATGTTCTTCGTTCAAGCGATCCTTCTCCAATATGCAATCAGCTCTACATTCATGAAGAGTCTTTGGCCGGGAAAGGATTTTTGTGCAGAAGAAGATCGATCCTCAATTTGATTTCGTAAAATCAATCAAAGAAGGATCGATGGGGCATCTGTTGGTGCACAAAAAATATACAAAGTTTCCATCATGCGTTAGTGAAAACTATAAATGATAAAGAAGGGATTTCGAAGATGAGAAGATATTCGAGACAAGGAAGAAAGAAGAATAGAAGAAAAAGGAAACTATGGAAGAAATGAACACATGAAAAAAAAAGAAAGAAGGGGTCCATGGCTTTGTGCCGACCTGCACAAACCACATTAATTGTGCGGGTCCGCATTGACCCCCTCATTACATGGCATTGTGCCGACCTGCATAAAGCACATTGATTGTGTGAGTGCGCGCAACAGTCTAACTGGGACAGATTTTAGGGTTTATGCCAGATCGCACGACAGTATGTTGTTACGCGGACCCGCGCAAAGGCCATGACGGGTTGCACGCTCCTTCACAACATTGGTGTGGTTGAGATAATTCGGATGGCTAAGATTTGATGAAAGGTGAGCCCCATAACATGAAGATCAAGAGTTCGCACGTGTGGAGGCCTATAAATACCTCACTCTCCCTCTCATTTGGACACAACGAAGATTCTGAAGAAGATTAGAGCTCCAGAGAAGAAGAGAGAGATTTGAAAGTATTAAGAAGAGAAGAGAGGAAGAAGAAAGAAGGAGCTTTGTGCCGAACCGCGCAATAGCATGGTGTTACACGGCCATAAGTATAAAGGGGCCAGAATGCTGTCGGAATGATTGGATGGAATTCGATCTTTCTTCCTTGCAGGAATATAAGCTCAAGAAGGAGATATAAGATGATTATATCTGCACTACATTCCTCTTAATGAGATGAACGAATCACAAGCCGAAATGCTGCCGGATTTGATATCCAGATTCAACATTTAAACTCTTTCAATTATTGTAAATAGCTTATCTTAGAATTAAGAAAAATTAAAGGATGTAAATGATCAACTCAGAATAAATAATATAATGATTGTTCTCTTTGTATTTTTGTCTTAGTTATGATTAAATAAGATAATCTCCCAAACCAAATGAATTTGTTTCTTGTCGAAACATTGTTGATCAAGCTTGTATGCCCAATATCTTTCTCATATGTAGCTTGATCGAGACAAGTAACTATTTGAATTGAAGGTATTGATTACTAAAATAGAGTGAATGGATTAGATATCTAAAATGGGCCAAATATTCACGTTAAAATTGTGACCCAACTTACTGACCTCGTGAAAACCTAAGAATTTACTTAAGTTATGTGGGCCCCATCATGATGTACGTCGAACATCAACACCGTGCATTTGATGTGTCCTTTTAAATTATGAGATATCTCAAAAATCATCCATATATGAAACTTTAGGTTATAACATAACAACCTCATCCTATATAACATGATAACCACGACCCATATAACATGACAACTACGACCTATGATGACCATGACTCATATGACATGACAACCACGACCCATATAACATAATAACCTTGACCCTTACTGCATTACAACCATGACCCATATAACATGATAATCACGACCCATACCCATATAACATGGTAAGGGACGTGATTGTAATGTAGTAAGGGTTGTAGTTGTCAGGTTGGTGTAATTAATAACTTATTTATATTTAAATAATAGGAGTCGAAGCTCACAATGGAGTGATCCGTTCTGTCCACCTTGTCGGCCAGCTCGTCGTGGGCCGAAAAAGTCCTGACTTGGGTAGTGTCCATTTCTAACAAACATCATAGTGAGCCTGAAAAGTTTCAACAGTGGGTGTCATTGTCACCATTATTTACTATTATGTGGCTCACACGAGCTCTGGATCAGGCTGATACTTGGGCCCTAGCCATAAAATGACACGGCAAAAAGGATGGACAACATGGATTATGCACATACATCAATGTGTGCCCCACGGGTTGGGCCTTGCCTATGCCCAAAAAGGCTTTAGTCCACATCACTTTCTTAGCATTAATTATAACGTAACTTTTTATTCACTCAAAAATTAAAAAACTGTACAACTATTGAATCAAGGACAAGGGAATTTTGGTCTGAATTTTTTTTTTCAAAGCTTGTAAGAAGGCTACCCTCGGAATATTTGGACGGTGGAGCCTCTTTTGAGAATTTGACCATTCAATGATGCCAATACCGTCAAAATCTGAACACTTCTCCACAAACCAACACAGTGATGATAAAGCTGTGGCCGTTCCAAAATGAAATCTCTGCGACCATCCTGGGTTCTTTTCACTTTCATGATTAGGAAACCAAGGTTATTTTCCCTTTCCTGAGTGGTAAACCAGTTGTGCTTCGGTTGAAGATACGCTAACTACAAAAGCCATATCTTCCAGCTGCGTCAAGCGTAGTTGCCTCAAACATGACATAGTGTCATATGCCCATCCGTCTGACACCACCCAGGACCGTGCAACACTTACCATGAGGCCACCTTGATATATGTATTCTATATCCAGGCTTTTATCTGCTTTGACGGGTAATTTTAATGCATAAGCCCATAAATCAACCAGAACCAAATCTCTGGTGAACCATACATAGGAAAGAGTGGTGATGTACCATTAAATACTTCTTATTAACCACAAAAATTTTGTATCAATCTGACGTTTAAATTTTCACTTCATTTAGGTCTGTGTGACCTTATCAACGGGTTGGATGGTAAATAGACATTACCAAAACATTTTCGTGAGCCTTATGATTTTTTTTCATGGTAGGGCATTCAATCAGCACTGCTTCTTGTGTTATGATCTATTTGAGATTTTGATCAGTTTTATTTTTAGACTAATGCCCTAAAGTGATCTAACAAAATGGATGGAAGGTGTGGATATAAAATAAATACATCTAGGTGGGCCCCATGGCAAGGGCTGTGCACCGTCTTGGGTGAGGTCTAGCTGCACCTAATTGGCTTCCCATTTTCTTGGGCTTGGTTTGGGCAATGTCACTGTCTAGCATTGAGTAGGAGCTGAAAAAGCACATGGTCGATGAAGACGACATATGCTTTCAATCAACTCAGTCCATCCCTCTTTTTTTCTGGCAGCTCATATTTCACTCATGAGCCCAAAAAGTGAGGCAAATTCAAATATCAGGTGGACCACACCATAGAAAACATTGCTGACTGATCACCCACCATTGAAAAAAATTATTAAGGGCCATGATCTTTTTCGATCAAGCTGATATTTGAGTTCTGGCTTCACCCAAGTCTGTGTGACCTAATCAACAGTTTGGATGGAGGATAAATATTACAGTGAGCCCCAGGATGTTTCTAATATTGGACAACCAATCACATACTATTTCATGTACTGTGGTCCACTTGAGATTTTGATCTGCTTTATTTTTGGGCACATCATAAGCTTGCAAAATGGGCTACGGCAAACACACATCATAATGAATCAACAAAGCCTTTTCACAACCAACCAGCACCGAGGGTCAAAGCCGAATCTAGTTGGATTTTATTTGCATGTTCATGCACTTGTCCCGATGGGCAGAGCTTTCGGTCCCCTCCTATACTTGTCAGAGGAAACATGGCAGCCAGAAGGAGCAGGCAAGTTACAACAACTCGCGGTACCATACGATCTCGATTAGACCATTATTTACCTGAGCTCAGTTTTTACCCATGTTATATGTATACACGTGAAATCCACCCTGTCTAGTGAAAACCATGCGGGCTCACTAAGGGCATATTTGGTCCATGAGATTAATTGGTATTAAATTGTCTTAGATGAGATTAATATTATTATTGAACACATTGCATGTCTGGAAATAGTATGTTATTTTGCTCATATAATCCTATGTTTGGGATAAAATTCTTGCTATAAGAAAAATAGTGCTTTAAGTAAAATTCTGTTTGGTGGACCATGAAATTATAATCCATAAACCAAATTTACAACAAATGCCGATCACTTGTACACGTATGTGACCAGATTGTGACGTGTAAAGGGTGTATATGGATGAACAACATAGATAAACACATGCATCAATGTGGGGCTTATATGCGTAGTAAATTCTAAATCCATGAAAATCCTGCATGGACCAAGTACAATTCCACCTCACTTAATTCCAACCTTTCCCATCCTCCCAAATGCTATGTTTGCGTTCTCTGTCGTTGGTATGGAGTGGGCAATGTGAGACGGTTTATCCCATTGCCTATCCAAGGTAGACGTGGACTCTTACTCCAAATTTGTGGTGGAGCTTATTAATGGAAGATCCACTCCAGCGTGGCGCTGGAAATATTGGGCTACCAGGATGGACAAGCTGAAGTGAAGAGGTCAGTTCAATTTTAGCCATGTTTTGAGAGAAGGGAATGCCCCAGCGGATGGGCTAGATAGTGAACTTCAAGAATCTTCATTAATCTAGAAGGCCTCAGACTCCCTCCTCATATTAGAGGTCTGCTGCTGCTTGATAAAGTCGGACTGGGCTCCATTAAGTAGTTTCCTTTGGGAGCTCAGCATTAGGTCACGTAACTAGTCTGTTTGTTTTTTCAGGTCCTAATGATATTTTTTCCTTGCAAAGGCCCAAAATATTATCTATCGTTTTGTATAGTCTTGTCAATGATATGAAAAGTGGCTTCTTTTGAAAGCAAAAAAAAATGTAATTCCATCCCACTTAATCCCATCTAATACCTTCTGCTAAATGCCCCCTAAACGTACAAACTCCAGCCTAGCTAGGAAAACACTTGGATAAATCATACTACCGGTAACAATATTATAAAATTTGCCTAGGATTGAGTTTGTAGCTTCCCTTCATCCTGGTCAGTCACACTAGATTAATGGGATTGATGAAAGATAAACACCCCAGTGGCCCCACTCACAAATCTATATTATTGACCTCCCATCCTTATCGTTCCTTATGGTGTGTCTGACTTGATACCTGGTCGTAAAATAGAGAAGTGCACCTGATGGATGGTTCAGATGGAGTAGATTTCACCGATACAGTATGGAAAAGCCATAAAACATAAAACAGGTGATGCATAGGATTTGGGTCCTACCATCTCTCTTCAACCTGCCACTTATGTAGGATATGAACACAATTAAAACGGTAGGCTCTACCACTGTTGTAATCAATGGACAGTTGACAGTAGAGCTATACATGAACTGAGTTAGCTCGGTTAGCTTGCTTGACTCAACTCGATTCGAAATTGAGTTTGAGCCGAATCGAGTTGATATTTTGAGCTCAAAAGAATTTCGAGCCAAGTTCGAGCTTGTCCGAGCTCGACTCAGCTTGGATTGAACCCCAACTCGAATCAAACTAGTTTAGTGACTCGATTATTTTGATATTGATATTGCTCAACAAGTATTTGATGAAATGACTCAACGAAGTGTCGACCGGTGGTGATGAAGGAATGGATATGAAACAAATACCCTTGTATTTTGATTTTTATATTGCCTACTGAGTGTTTGATGAAATACCTGTAAACCGATACCGTTGTTTTACATTCCAAAAGAAATTGGATGTGCACTCCATGTGTTTGAGAAAATGCTGTAGAGGCTCAATCTTGGCTCGAACTCGACTGGTACTAGCTTGAGCTACTTACCGAACCGAGCTGAGCTGCCAGTCAGGCTTGATGACTGAGTTGAGCAGAGTTCGAGTTGGGGTCAGCTAATGGCTAAGCTAAGCCGAGTTGTGCCAAGCTCGACTCGGCTCGACTCGTTTACACCTCTAGTTGACGGTCTCTATCAATGTACACTTATGGTCCACATAGTAAGAAGATCATACCAATAGCTTTTAGATGGGTGATCTTCTTGGTGGGGCCTACTTTTAATTGTAATGACGTTCTATCAAATGGTGGGCCATAAATGTACATTGATTAGATGCACATTACCCTGGTGGGCCACAGGCCAAAACATCAGGCTAATCCATGAATTGGGTGAGCCACATCGTAGACAATAATAAACAATAGATATCCACCCGTTGAAACATTCATGGTCATTTATAGGGTCGATTGAGACGTGCTTCATACATCGCACCAATCCATTGGGTGTGTCGTCCCACTTGGATGAGGGGTCACACTAAGTTTCATTTGTATCCAAAACTCAGGTGGACACCACCAAGTTATTTTAGATGGTTTAGACATGATTAGGGGTCGTTTGGCATCATGAATTTGGTGAGGTTTCAAATCTCCTAGTTTGTTTGACACCATAAACTTACAAATTCAGGGGGTTTTAAATCCCCTCAAACAGGGGGTCTTGGATTACTTCTAAAATACTTTCAAGAGTTGCATGTGTAACATGCGTGGTACTAGACTATTAGTCTATAGGACACATGGCCCACTAATGATATCCCAAAATAGACTATTAATCTATTGGACACATGGCCCACTAATGATATCCCAAAATAATTAGATTATCAATTGCATCACTATAATTACTTTTAATATGATGATCAGCGCCATCCAAACATTGTCCATATAAATCAACGGTTAAAAATAGTTGTTTAGTCACTCGGATATGATCTTGTGCTTGTGGCCCATCTGCGAGACTTGGAATTTCATAATTTTTGGGCAAAGTATATATTTAAGCGGGCTTATTACAACCATTGTGTCAAACATTACATACATTCATTAATTGGATATATTAAAGTTGATTAATAATTAAATTCAAACTCCTATAAACATACTATGCATAGCTATTTTATGAATTAAAATTGATTAAAATTGATTCTGAATCCAGAGTGTCAAACACAATAAGAAGATTTAGATATATTAAAGTTGATTAATAATTAAATTCAAACTCCTATAAGCATACTAAGCATAGCTATTTTATGAATTAAAATTGATTAAAATTGATTCTGAATCCAGAGTGTCAAACACAATAAGAAGATTTCAAATCTAGGGGGTTTCAAATTGAGGCAGTTCCAAATCCAGGGATTCCAAATTTGTGCTCCCAAACGGGCCCTTACACTGTTGCTTCTGGTGTGGCCCACTTGTTTTCGGATAGAATTAATTAATTTATCTAATATCCCATAACCTAAAGGGGACCAACCGAATTCATTATATAGATGCCCTGCCTACATCACATTTGGCTCATAAAGTCCAACCTCGTGGAAAGCTCTCATGAGATCATCCTCATAATATCATTTTCCACACACATACATCCTACCTCTTGGACTGCTCATCCATGGCAAAATTCGCAAGCATCCAAATAAGCACTTAGATTAACACTCATGGTGGGCCTAACAAACAAACTGTCAAACTTATAAATGTGTGCAGGCCATTGAGTGATATATTGACATCTGACGTAGAAGAGAAGTATGAGCAAGCAAAATGACATCAAGCTTGGCAAGAGATGGGTCCAGCTCACTGGCTCAATGGCAGGAAGCGGATTGGCTGGTGTACCACACACTACCAATATGGCTGGTGTGTTGACATCTTCAAGTTCTGTGGGTCCCGTGATGAGGTATGTGTTATATCCAAATCGTCCTTCCCCCGAAAAAGTAGTGGGGGATTGAACGTCTACCATAGAAAAGATTTTGGGGGTCCCATAAGTTTTGGATCAATCTGATATTTGTTTTTACTCTTCATTCAGGTATTTATAACCTTATGAATAGATTGGATGGAAAATAAATGTTATGGTGGGCCCTACAAATGTTTTTAACGGTGAGAATCATTGTCTCACTGCTATTTGTTGTGTGGCCCACTTGAGCTTTGGATTTGGCTCATTTTTGAGATCATGATCTAAAATAATCTCACCGTACAGATGAATGGGGGTGGATATAATACATATATCATTGTGTGGGCCATGTAATTTTGATATCTTTTGAACCGTTTGCACAACTTGGTGCTCAAGAGTGTCAGCGCTCGTCTTCGCAGGATAGCTGTTCACAGTAGCCGTATTGGTGGTGTGCGGTACACTAGCCAATCTGCTTCCTTAATGGCATACAAACTCTCAATACTTTCATCAAGGGATCAAGAACCCATGTTAGTGTATGAGTTGTGGGTGTTGTTGCGAGACGTATTAAATCTGAGTCTTTTCGCAACTAGGATGCGAAAGAGTCCTTTCGCAATTGGGATACGAAAGGGTCCTTTTGTGTCATTTCGCAACTGGGATGTGAAAGAGTCTTTTCGTAACTGAGATACGAAAGGGAAGTTTCCTAAACTATAAATAAGTGTTCATAGGACTTTTTTAATGCATGAAAAATAATTCTAAGGCTTTCTAAAAGAGTTCTAGGAAAATTAAAGAGTGTAGCAAAGGTGAGATTTGAGGTTGTTCGAATCGGATAAGTCCTCTTTCTCTTTGTGCCGTGGTTTTTTTCCGAAAGGATTTTCCGCATTAAATCTGTGTATTCTCTTGTGTGCTTGGTGCCATTAGATTACTATTCTAGATCTAGATCTGTGTGATTCTGCAATCAAAATCCCCAACAGGTGTGTTAAAATAAATAAATAAATAAAACCCACGCAAGAGATACTATTTCATAATAGATCCAAACCATGCATGTTGTGTACTCCATGCATCCAACCCAGGCACTAATTTATGGCCACCATAGTAGCTTGATGCTCAGAAAATCAGGATTATCCCGTCCTAAGGTGGACCACACTGTAAAAAAATAATTGACAACCACATAAAAACATCTAAATTTAAGCTATGGTTTATATGATGGCTGATTCTGCCTATTTTTTGCGGTTGGAAAACCCTTATGGACATATTAGATGTCATGCACATGTCACTGTAAGCCCACTCACGGCCCCTGTAGATTATTAACCTTAATCCACGAGAACTTGTATTGGAAGGACTCCCAAGTCATTCTTTCCCACAAGCGGATTGGCTAGTGTGCCACACACACCGCTGACCTGCCAGCCTGCCAGGTGTGTTGATGTTATGAAGTCATGTGGATCTCGTAATGAGGTATGTTTTACATCTAAACTGCCAGTTTATTTTTTAGAGCTCATCTTAAGGCTTGAGCTAAAAAATAAGATAGATCCAAATATTAAGTGGACCACACTGCAACCTGTAGTAGGAGAATTAAAGTCTACAATTGAAACCCTTTTAGGGATATGGAAGTTTTGATTCAATACGAATTTTTTTTTCTATCTGTACTGGTCTATGTGTCCTTATGAATAGATTGGATGAAAAATAAACATTATTATAAGCATTGAAAATATTTTAACAATGAGAATCATTGTCTCTATTGCTATTTATAGTGTGTTTCACTTGAGGTTTGGATTTGTCTAATTTTTTATTATCATACTTTAAAATAATCTTGTCAAATGGATTAACTGTATGGATATAATAAATATATCATTATAAAGCCCATGTAACTTTAATCTCACTTGAACCGTTCCTACAACTAGGAGCTCGAGGAGCGTTAGCACTCATTTTTACACGACACATACCTCATCGCCAGGTCAGTGGTCCCTGTACATGGGCACCGTCTAATGAGACTTGTCACGTTTTTTAAGAAGTCGCTTTTCTCTTTATAAGAGACGAAGAAAATGGCAAGAAACATCTGGACAGGAGGGCCGCGCCATGATATGTGTTTCATTCACTTCCTCCGTTATTTTGTGAAATCATTACAAGGCATCAGCCCAAAAATACAACAAATCCAAGTCTCTAAGTGTACTGGACCACAAAAACTAATGGAGATTGAACGTCTAAACCACTGTGTTTCCCCTTCGTTCAGGTTTATGTGACCTTTTATAAACAGGTTGGATGCAAGATAAACATCATGCTGGGTCCTACATGTTTCAACAGTAGCCACCATCATTAAAATTGCTTTATGTGGTGTAGTCCACTTTGACCTTTGTATCTGCCTCATTCTTAGGGCTCACCCCATGAAATAATCTCACAAAATGGATGAACAGTATGGATATAATACATACATCATCATGGGGTTGACAGAGCTTGGTGGGGCCCACCTCAGAACATGGTGAGGCCCTCTTCCCAACTTGGTACATCAATGCACTAGCTCGACTTCTGTAAGCTAGTAGACAAAAAACGCTTGGATCCAATAAAACTTGAGCAGGTAGTATGTTACCACTTTTCTGAGAATCACAGACGACTGTATATTTAAAATCGTCTGCTGACTTTGCAGGAAAAACAGAGCACGAGCTGTCATTCACGGGTCAGTCAGGAGTTCGAAAGGGTGCATGGACCAAAGAAGAAGATCTGCTGCTAAGGAAATGCATAGAGAGGTACGGAGAGGGGAAGTGGTATCTAGTTCCTGTTGGATAAAATGTTGAATTAAATAGATTATAAAAATCGAGAACCAAAGAAGGAAAATAAATTTAGAGAAAGAAAAACTTATTGAATTGAGTCGAGGCGTGACTGAGTCACTCGGCTTGAAATCGAATTTGCTCCCCTTGGACAGCGTCCCAAGTGCAACAGGTTTCCAGAGCAATCGACCTCCAGGATACAACGACTATGACCCGGTCCCAGCGGTGCACTCACTGTACACGGGCTCGAACCACTTGCAGTTTAATTCGAAAGTGCTGAGTTGACTCAGCAATGAACTCAGTAACAAAACCGTATCAGAGAGAGTTTTATAAGGCAGGGAATTTTTTCGTATGTTGAAACTGGAATTGGAAGTCTTTATATAGACTTCGAAATGGTGCATAAGCACCCTTTACAAAAGGTTAGGTCCGTTGGGTTTAAACCCAACAGGGGCGACCAACCGGAAGGGAAGCATCTCTATGGTTTAAAAATGAAAAGGCGCAAGTGCGAGTACACTCTCGCACATACAGTCCTGTGAGTACCCATACACACACACCCACGCGAGTACACTTACACTGCACCCGCACCCGCACCCGCGCCCAGCCCAGCCCAGCCCGTCCCGTCGCGCACGCACACGTGGACACGGACTCGGACTCGGCTCGGCACGGCACGGCTCGGCTTGGCGCGCGCGCGTGTGTGGTTAATGGCATAGATTAGAGCTATTGGCATAGCCCCCCCACAGGACTAAATTCACATGCCCCCTGAAAGGGGCTCAAGCCCTAGGCAAAAAGTCTATCATATAAACAAGAGAATTTCTCTTGTCAAATCCGATGTGGGACAAAACCAACACCTCAAAAACACCAAAATTCAAATGTGGAGGGAAAGCACCGAAATTTAAAAATTCAAATTTTTAATATTATTTTAAAACAAATATAACAATCCCCCACATGTTTTAAAACAAAATGCTTTCGGATTAAAGTGAAATATTTGTGCAATGGTGCCGGTGTCACCATAGACTTGAACCGACATTAGAGTAAGCAAGACAGGTCTACAGGAATCAGGTGACACCATAGTCTTGAACCTGAATCCTTTTAATATAGATCGCAAGTACATGCCACTCACACAACTCTTCCTCTGCAAGTGATTCAGTGGTTCGGTGCGTTTCGGCCATACACCATTACCTGGATTTCATGAGTGCTCTAGAGAATTCGCCTAGATTCTCATAGGAAGCGGCCTCCACCTCCACACCCATATAGGTGAATTCCATCAAGTGTATGCAGCAACTGTATACACCACCAAATATATGGCTATGGATCCATTAAGAGTTCTAAAAACTCATCCTTCTGCGTTGCTGCTCGCACTGTACACCATAGAAGGGGCTCATATAACTCAGTGCAATCGTCTACCTCGTGTCTTATTGTTTACCCATTGAACCTATCTCATGGGATCTCCACTTGTATAGGTTGGGTTACCGACACTGGCAGCTCATATATTAGGCTCAGCCCCATTCCCTTCGATGTATCATTGACTAACTTTTTAGATAGTCCTTTAGTCAGAGGATCTGCTAGATTCTTTTCTGACCTCACAAAGTCAATAGATATGACTCCATCACGCAACATATGTTTCACTATGTTGTGTCTGAGTCTAATATGCCTGCTTTTTCCATTATATATTTTACTTTTTGCTTTCGCTATAGCTGCTTGACAGTCACAATGAATAGATACGGCCGATACAGGCTTTGGCCACAATGGTATATCAGCTAAGAGATTTTTAAGCCATTCAGCTTCTGATCCAGCCTTTTCTAAGGCAATAAACTCGGATTCCATAGTCGACCGAGCAATACATGTCTGCTTGGTGGACTTCCAAGAGACTGCTCCTCCACCCAAAGTGAAGACATATCCACTAGTGAATTTTGTCTCATCTGAATCACTGATCCAGTTAGCATCACTATATCCTTCTAATACAGTAGAATAACCATTATAATGTAAACCATATGTCATATTACCTTTTAGGTATCGCAAAATTCTAGACAATGCATTCCAATGTTCTTTTTCAGGGTTATGTGTATATCTACTTAGCCTTCCTACTGCAAAAGCTATGTCAGGTCTAGTGCAGTTTGTTAGATACATGAGACTACCAATTATTCTGGAATATTCTAATTGAGACACACTATTTTCTGTATTCTTCATGAGAGTCACACTATAATCATAAGGAGTACTGACAGGTAAACAGTCAAAATGGTTAAACTTTCTCAATATCTTCTCAATGTAATGAGATTGTGATAATATAATAACACCATTTTTCCTGGTTACTTCAATACCCAATATTATACTTGCCTCTCCTAAGTCTTTCATGTCAAACTTAGATGACAAGAATTTCTTAGTTGCATTAACTAATTTAATATTAGTTCCAAAAATAAGCATGTCATCAACATAAAGACATATGATAACATAATCATTTCCAGAAATTTTACTATATACACATCTATCTATATCATTTATATGATAACCATTTGATTTTAAAACACCATCAAATTTTTCATGCCATTGTTTAGGAGCCTGTTTTAAACCATATAGTGATTTAATTAGTCTACATACTTTATTTTATTTACCTAATATCTTATAACCCTCAGGCTGCTCCATATATATTTCTTCTTCTAAGTCTCCATTTAGGAAAGCAGTCTTAACATCCATCTGGTGTACCACTAGTTTATATATGGAGGCTATCGCTATTAAGACTCTAATAGTTGTAATCCTAGTTACAGGGGAATATGTATCAAAATAATTTATTCCTTCCTTTTGTTTAAAGCCTTTCGCTACCAACCTAGCCTTAAACTTATCGATAGTTCCATCTGGTTTTAGTTTCTTTCTAAACACCCATTTGCAGCCTATTGGTTTGTTACCAGGTGGTAGGTCTACAAGTTCCCAAATATTATTTGATATAATAGATTCTAACTCATCATTTATTGCTTCCTTCCAAAAGGTTGCATCTGGAGAGTTAATAGCTTCTATATAAGTTGTAGGATCATCTTCTACTAAGAATGTGAAAAAACCATCTCCTAGGTTAGTTTCTTTTCTAACTCTAATACTTTTTCTTGGTTGTATTTCTTCTACTACTTTCTCGTAAGCATTTTTACTAGTAGACGCAATATCTGATTCATTAACTTTTTCTATTCCTATAGATTTAGATTTCATAGGAAATACGTTCTCAAAGAACTCTGCATCCCTAGCTTCTATAATTGTATTGGGATCTAGAATATTATCCTTAGTTTTTAAAACTAGAAACCTATAGGCTGCACTGTTTTGTGCATTCCCTATAAATACACAATCGGTCGTTTTAGGACCTAATTTTCTTTTCTTAGTTTCAGGCAATCCTACTTTAGCAAGACACCCCCACACTTTAATATATTTATAACTAGGAATATGATTCTTCCAAAGTTCATATGGTGTTTGTTCAGAAGATTTAGATGGAATCCTGTTTATGATATAACAAGCAGACAGAATTGCTTCTCCCCACATATTTGAGGGTAAGCCTGAACTATTTAACATGACATTCATCATTTCTTTTAGAGTTCTGTTCTTACGTTCTGCTATTCCATTTTGTTCTGGTGTATAAGGAGCTGTAGTTTCGTGAATTATTCTATTCTTTTCACATAATTCTCTAAATTGAGAAGATTCATATTCACCTCCTCTATCTATTCTAAGTCTTTTAATTTTTATATTTAATTGATTTTCAACTTCAATTTTGTATTTAGAAAAAGCATCTAAAGCTTCATCTTTGTTCCTTAATAGATATACTCTAGTAAACCTAGAGTAGTCATCTACAAAAGTTATATAATATCTTTTTCCTCCTCTAGACATGTGATTTCTAAAATCACCTAAATCACTATGTATCAACTCTAATAGAACAGATGATCTTTCTATTTGTTTAAAGGGTTTTCTAATAAATTTTGATTCTACACATGTTTCACATTTTTCAAACTCTTCATTAGATATATTAGGTAATAAACCTAATCTTTTCATTTTCTTTAAAGATGCCACATTCACATGACCTAATCTATTATGCCATAGATAAAAAGGTTCAACGATATAAACAGAACTAGATGTTTTCTTATTATCATTGGATACATTTACAATGAATAAACCATCGCTACAGTACCCCTTACCAACAAAGGTTCCATTTTTAGTCATTACAAGCTTATCTGAATCAAATACTAATTTGACACCAGCCTTATTGAGGAGCGAACCAGAGACCAAGTTTCTTTTAATGTCAGGCACATGGAGGACATCATTTAACATTAGAGTCTTTCCAGAAGTGAGTTTCAGAAGTACTTTCCCTTTCCCTACAACTGGAGACGTTCTAGCATTTCCCATGAACACCTGTTCATCATCTCTTGATACTTGGTAGGAGGTAAACATGCTACGATCCTTGCACACGTGTCTAGTTGCACCAGTATCTAGCACCCACTCCAAGTTGTTTACAAGGAAGACTTCTGACACCACAGCCACTACTATGTCAGACTCATTGCCTGTTTCTGTAAGATTAGCTTGCGGCTTATCTTTATTTTTCTTAAGCCTGCAGGTTTTAACATGATGCCCAGGCTTTCCACAGTTGTAGCAGTTTCCCTTTTTCTTGAATTGATTGTTTGCATTCTTCTTTTTGAGCCTGCATTCATTTGCATAATGTCCAGGTTTGCCACAGTTATGACAGTTGCCCTTTTTCTTATTATTTGTCCGACTTGATTCCACAAGATTCGCTTTTGAATCTATCTCATTTTTATTTCCTTTTTGGTCCCTGATTCTATTGGCCTCCTCTATTCGTATGTGTACGATAGTGGTTTCCAAAGAAACACCGTTCTTCTTATGTTTCATTCTATTTTTATATTCTTTCCAGGAGAGCGGTAACTTTTCTATTAACGCTCCTGACAGAAACACCTCATCCAACTTAATTCCTTCTGTCGATAGTTCGTGAATTAGACTTTGAAAGTCGTGAATCTGATTTGTGACAGATTTATCGTCTGTCATTTCATAGTGAAGGAAATTAGCAATTGCATGTTTCTTAGCGCCTGCATCTTCTAATATGTATTTCTTTTCTAAAGCAATCCATATATCTTTAGCAGAGGCGTAAGAAGCATACACATCATATAATTCGTTGGATAAAGAGTTTAGAATATAATTTTTACAATTATTTTCATCTGTTACTTCATTTTGATTTGCTGGATCTATAGTAAATGATTCAGATAAAATGTATGAAACTTTCAGGGTGGTAAGAGCGAACATCAATTTCTGTTTCCACCGTTTAAAGGATTGTCCAGCGAACGGTTCGATTTTGGCTAACTCAGTAAAAGCATTTACTGTTACTGTAGCCATAGTCTATGTAATTCAACACAAAATTCGATTTCAAGATTGTTGGATAAAATGTTGAATTAAATAGACTATAAAAATCGAGAACCAAAGAAGGAAAATAAATTTAGAGAAAGAAAAACTTATTGAATTGAGTCGAGGCGTGACTGAGTCACTCGGCTTGAAATCGAATTTGCTCCCCTTGGACAGCGTCCCAAGTGCAACAGGTTTCCAGAGCAATCGACCTCCAGGATACAACGACTATGACCCGGTCCCAGCAGTGCACTCACTGTACACGGGCTCGAACCACTTGCAGTTTAATTCGAAAGTGCTGAGTTGACTCAACAATGAACTCAGTAACAAAACCGTATCAGAGAGAGTTTTATAAGGCAGGAAATTTTTTCGTATGTTGAAACTGGAATCGGAAGTCTTTATATAGACTTCGAAATGGTGCATAAGCACCCTTTACAAAAGGTTAGGTCCGTTGGGTTTAAACCCAACAGGGGCGACCAACCGGAAGGAAAGCATCTCTCTGGTTTAAAAACGAAAAGGCGCAAGTGCGAGTACACTCTCGCACATACAGTCCTGCGAGTACCCATACACACACACCCACGCGAGTACACTTACACTGCACCCGCACCCGCACCCAGCCCAGCCTAGCCCGTCCCGTCGCGCACGCGCACGTGGACACGGACTCGGACTCGGACTCGGACTCGGACTCGGCACGGCACGGCTCGGCTCGGCGCGCGCGCGTGTGGTTAATGGCATAGATTAGAGCTATTGGCGTAGCCCCCCACAGGACCAAATTCACATGCCCCCTGAAAGGGGCTCAAGCCCTAGGCAAAAAGTCTATCATATAAACAAGAGAATTTCTCTTGTCAAATCCGATGTGGGACAACCAACACCTCAAAAACACCAAAATTCAAATGTGGAGGGAAAACACCGAAATTTAAAAATTCAAATTTTTAATATTATTTTAAAACAAATATAACAGTTCCTCAATGGACAGGTAAGTGATTTTAACTTAAATCTTTTAAGTGATTTAAAATAGTTAGCTTAATCTATTGCTAATGCAGAGATTACAATGCAGCTTATGGACTTTCGTGTCCACACATAATCAATGGAAATCTACTGAAACGGTTACTCATGCTTTTTAGGCCTATCACTCACTTGCTGGTGTTTTAACGTCACCAAGTTATGTGAATCCCATCATAAGGTATGTATTATATCTAATCTGTCTTAATATTTTTTTCAAACTCATCTCAAGGCTTGAACTAGAAAGAAAGACAGATCCAAATATTAAGTGGACCACACTGCAAAATATAGTGAGAGATTGAACGTCTACATTTGAAACTCTTTTGGGTCACAAAAGTTTTAAATCAATATGATTTTTTACCCCTCTATCCTGATCTATGTCCTTATGAATAGATTGGATCGAAAATAAACATTATTATAGGCAATAAAAATGTTTTACTGGTGAGAATCATTATCTTTACATTTATCTAAAGTGTGTTTCGCTTGAGGTTTGGGTCTGAATAATTTTTGAATCATGATTTAAAATAATCTTATCAAAAGGATAAACAATGTGAATATAATAAATACATCGTTTGGGAGCCCACGTAACTTGTCTCCTTTGAGGCTTGCCCACGAGTAAGAGCTCGAGGAGCGTCAGAACTCTAACGTCTTCACACGACGCCTACCACATCAGCCACGTTGTTGATGTGTGGTACACCAAATCGGATTGCGTACTGAGTTACTCAGTACCTTCTTATCGTACTGAGTAAACTCTGTTGGGCCCACCGTCAATGTATGTGGTCTATCCACTCCGTCCATCCGTTTTTCCATCTCATTTTATATGTTGAGCCCAAAATTTAATCATACCCAAAGGTCAAGTGGACCATACCATAAGAAACAGTTGGAATAATGATTTCCACTGTTGAAACCTTTTTAGGGTCAATAGTGATGTTTATTTCTCATCAATCCTGTTAATATGATCACAAGGACATGGATGAAGGGAAAAAATAAATATAAACTTGATCCAACACTTCTGTAGCCTCTGAGAAATTTTCAAAGGTAGATGTTTAATTCACACTGTTTCCTATGGTGTGGTCTACCTGAGGTTTTTATATATTTCATTTTTATGTTAAAGCCTTAGGATTATCATTTAAAATCGATAGATGGAGCGGATAAAATACATAAATCACAGTAGACCCCACAAAATTTACTAGTACGCTTTGGGTACTGAGTTACTCAGTACGCAATCCGCTTCCGTGGTACACCGGCCAATCCGCTTCCTTCCTTTTTAACAGCACGCGTTTACTCCGTGTACAAGGGAGACGGATTGACTACTCCCCTGGCACTAGCCCCGGGACTGGTGGTTGGTGCTCTGTGGGCCCCACCATGGTATATGTGTTTCATCCATTCTGTTCATCCATTTTTAAAGATCATTTTAGGGCTTGATCCCAAAAATAAAAGATATATAAATATCAGTTGGACCACACCACATGAAAACAATAGTGATTGAATATCCAACATTAAAATCCTCCTTAGGCCCAATTTACTGTTTATTTGACATCCAATCTGTTGATTAGGTCATACAGGCCCAGATGAAGGGAAAAAACGAAAATCAGCTTGATCCAAAACTTTTGTGGCCTCCGAAATGTTTTTAATGGTCAACACTCATTCAATACTATTTCCTCTAATGTGGTCCAATTGAGGTTGATATATACCTCGTTTTCAGTCTTATATTGTAAAATGATATGTAAGAATAGATGGATGGCATGGATGAAACACATACACCATGTTGGGCCCCACAAAGAACCGATCACCAGCCATTGGCTGGTGTGAGGGGGAGTAGCCATTCCGTTTCCCTGTACAAGAGCTATGTCTGATGGTACATGTCATGTTGACGTCACTAAGTTTTGAGGGCCCTCCCATGATGTAGGCTGACGTCACTTAGTTCTGAGGGCCCTGCCATGATGTGAATCATTCACATCCTCCGTAATTTTCTGAAATCATTACTAAGCATCGGCCCAAAAATACAGCGAAGCCAAAGTGCACTGGACCACAAAAAAACGCCTATGAGCAGCATAAGTTTTAGATTAAGCTGATATTTGTACTTCCTCCTTGTCCAGTTCTGTATGACCTTATAAATAGGCTGGATGCAAGATAAACGTCATAGCAACTCCTATAAGTTTCATCAGTGGATGCCATCATAAAAAATGCTTTGCGCGGTGTAGTCCACTTGAGCTTTGTATCTGCCTCATTCTTAAGGCTCACGCCCTGAAATGATCTCATAAAATGGATTGACATTATAGATATAATATATGCATGATCATGGGGTCGACAGTACATGGTGAGGCCCACTTGAACATGGTGAGGCCCTCTCCCCAGCTTGGTACATCAATGCGCTAGCTAGACTCATGTAGGCTGGTAGACAAAAAACGCATGGATCCAATAAAACTTGAGCGGGTAGTATGTTACCACGTTAGTGAGCTTATGAGAATCACAAACGACTGTATATTTAAAGTCGTCTGCTGGCTTCACAGGAAAAATCAGAGTACAAGCCATCATTCATGGATCAGTCGGGAGTTCGAAAAGGTACATGGACCGAAGAAGAAGATCTTCGGCTGGGGAAATGCATAGAGAAGTATGGAGAAGGGAAATGGTATCTAGTTCCTCAACGAGCAGGTAAGTGATTTTAACCTACTCGTTCAGTTCTAAAAAAAAAACAGAAAAGAAAAAAAAAGTGATTTTAACCTACTTAAATCTTGAAGTGGTAGAAAATAGCTAGCTTAATCTCAATCTATTGCTAACGCTGAGATTACTATGCAGCACAAGGACTTTCGTGTCTACATATTTCCCACTGAGAGAATATAATCAATGGAAATCGACTGAAATGGCCACTTATGCTTTGTGGGCCTACCATATTATGTTGTATATGTAAAATCTACTCCGTTCAGCAGGTGGGAACACTTTTAAACTGTACATTGAAATTATCAGCCCTATAAAAAAACTCTTATGAGGAAGCTAATAGGAAAAATGTAAAGTTTCTTCAAAAACCTCATAAACTCATGCAATGTGACCGGCCTAAGTTTGGATTAGTCTGATATTTGTATCTTTTCTTCATCCTCGTGAGTGAAATCTGATTAACGGGTTTCATGAAAGATACACACCATAGTAGCGCCATACACTCGCGCCTTGGTGGGATTTCTTTAGTTTGTTATTACAAACACTGTCAGTTTCCACTTCACTGTGAGCCACTCCCACTAGGGAATCGATGCCAAGAATTCGGTGTTGAAACGAGGTATCTTTCACCCAGTCAACCACTTGAGCTATGGATAAGGGTGTAAATGAAATCAAACTTCTTATACCATACAAGTTAGGTGATTTTTAAAATTTTTTTTTTTTTACACACGCACACACACCTCACACACTCACGCTAGTGGAATCTCACCACCTATGGGTACTCGAACCCTTTGACCGGGTGTTGAAACTCAGAGTCTAACACCCGAGCAAGAGTAAGGACCCAAGTTAAGTGAGTTTGTGCATACTTTCCTTTTTATTATTTGGAGTAAGAAAGTAATTACTATATTTCTCTCTCCTTGAATTTTAAGGCCTCAATCGGTGTCGTAAGAGCTGCAGATTGAGATGGTTTAACTATCTCAGTCCAAATATTAAGCGAGGAGAGTTTGGTGCGGATGAAATTGATCTCATCAGTAGGCTTCATAAACTATTGGGTAATAGGTAAGTTGAGATTCATATTCTTCTTTATGGTGTAAAGTAACAAAAACAATCTTTCTTGTATGTTAGATACCAAAAACGTACTCTAAGATTCCTGTATTTAGCAAAGCCTGCATTCAGAAGTATTTAGAAGGGACTGCGCTAGCCTAACTTAGGTGGGAGTGTAGCTACCACCATGGAATTTTCATGAGATCCAAACTATTCATCAGGTATGCTGACTCTCTTTCAAACTACAACTCAGAAATCATGAATATCCAAGTCTCAGCTGGGCCACACCATAGGAAAGAGTTGGGATGGAATGCCCACGCATTAGTTGTCTAGCGCCCACCATGCTTTTTGTATTTCATCCAATCCATCCATCTAACCTCCCTCATATGGAAGAAATCTTCTCCAAAAATCACGTTATTCCAAACGTGAGGTAAGTCAAAACACATGAATTTAGAGGTTTTAGGTGTAATTCCTTGTGAGGTGGCCTATCTGAGAGTTGGATCAGCCTGATTTTTTGGATTAAAATGAAAAGAGGGATGTTATGCCTAATGGACAGAGTAGATCTCATGCACGTGAAGTCATGCCCCTTACACAAATGGTTAGTCGCGAGTATTCATTATTGCAGAACTCTACTTTTTTTTCTCTGCGAAAGACATCTAACAAAATCATGCCATCTTTTTGTCTTTCTTTCTTTTTCTCAGATGGACGTTGATTGCAGGTAGAATTCCAGGCAGGACAGCCAATGACATAAAGAACTTTTGGAATTCACACTTCAGTAAAAAAGTTACTTTTCATTACGACGGGAAGACTGTAAAAGCTAGCAATGCCAAGGTCATAAAGCCACAGCCCAGGAAACTCTCCAAGAGTTTGCCTAGCTCTGAGAATCTTGAAGCCTCGAGAATCCAAGAAGAGTGTGGCAAACCACTATTGGCTCCAGACAAGTATGCAATGTGGTGGAATGGTTTATTCCGAGAGGGAAGAGAAAATTGGCCTTTGAACAATGGAGATGCAATGGGAACAGTTACTTCCTACCATTGACAATGGGGAGGCTGAAGGAATAAGAGATGAAGATATAACTTTTGCCGAAGACCATCAAGATTGGGATGACTTGATTTTCGATCCAAGTCTTTAGGTGCAATTAGAAGGCCACTGATTGGTTGACATTTTAAAATCATTTGAACTATGTTAGTATTAGGGCTGTTTGTTTTTTCGATTTTCTGTGTAATTACAAGTAAACAAGCTATTATTATCATTAGAAGGTGTTTGTTAACATGAATGCTTTCATGGACCACCCTCGGGCACGGGATCGGAAGGGCCATCATGATGTATCGGTTTTATCCACACAGTCCATTCATTTTTCGACAACATTTTAATGTATAAGCCCAAAAAATGAGGTAGAACCAGGTATAAAGTAGACTACATATACTGTAGTTCATAATGTTACACAGACATGAATAAAGGGAAAAGACAAATATCAAATGTTTTCAATGGTAGCATTTAATCAACATTATGTGGTCCACTTAAGTCTTGGTTCCATAAATGATAGGGGAAATTGATGGATGGTGTGGATAAAACCCACGCATCATGGTGGTACCGATCATAGAACCCGTTGGGTAGTACCCAATTCGTGTTAGATGCAAAATAAAATAAAATAAAATAAAATGAGTGTGGATCCTCTGTTTCATGGAAACAGTGAGCCGCTGAATCCACTATTATTATTGGTCCACCTCACTTTAAGTGCCACGTCATCAGATTTTTTTAAATATATTAAAAAAGTTTACATTTAAGGAAATCGGGTTGTATACTGAGTACCGTATGCTCTTGCTCTTACCGTACCGAGTAAACTAAGGTCCACCTTATATGTATGTGGTCTATCCACACCGTACATCCATTTTTCCATCTAATTTAAGGAGTTGAGCCCAAAATTGAAGTATATCCAAATATCAAGTGGATGATACCACAATCAACAGTGGGGATAATGATTTCTACTGTTGAAACCTTGTTACGCCCCTCGGTGATGTTTATTTGTCATCCAACCTGTTCATAAGATCATACGGATATGGATTTCTACCGTTGAAACCTTGCTAGGCCCCACAGGCTTGATCCAAAACTTTTGTAGCCTCCGAGAAATTTTCAATGGTAAACATTCAATTTAACTGTTTCTTATGGTGTGTTCCATTTGAACATTATATATGTTTCATTTTTGGTCTCAAGCCCTAAAATTATATGGTAAAATTGATGGACGGAGCGGATAAAATACATAAATCATGGTGGACTCCACAGAGTCTACTCAGTACTTTAATGTAGTAAATTACTACGCAATCTGCTTCCTCACACATTTGGAGATTCAGCGCGCACGAGCGGAGGAGCCGTGCTCGCTACTAAAGTGACGTAGCCTAGTTACGTGGTCCCATCATGGTGTATATCGTATCCACACAGTCCAAACATTTGGAAAGATCATTTTAGGGCATGAGCCATATAATGAATCAGATTTAAAACTCAGGTGGATCCTATTATAGAAAACAATGGAGGGAGTCGCGCTCACCATTAAAAACTTCCAAGGGTCACAAAAATTTTCGAACAAGCTGATATTTGTGTTTTCCCTTCTTCAATGTATATATTAACTTAAGGTCCACCGTGATTTTTATTTAAGTTTTCATTTAGGAATTGAACACACGGGTTGAGTAGCAAGACTCGCTAACAAAGTGATGTCACGTAGTTATGTCGGTCCCACCATGATATATGTTTTGTATCAACACCGTGCATCCATTTGGAGAGAACATTTTAGGGCATGAGCTAAAGAATGAATCAAATCAAAAACTTGAGTGGACCCCACCATAGAAAACTGTGAAGATAGTACGCTCACCATTAAAAACTTCTAAGGGCCACAAAAGTTTTCAATTAAGCTAATATTTATGTTTTCGCTTCTTTAATATCTGTGTTAACTTATGAATAGGTTAGATCTCAATTAAAAATCACAGTGGACCTTAGGAAGGCTTCAACGGTGGACATCACTCTCCTCACTATTTTCTATGGTGGGGTTCACTCCAGCTTTGGATCTGCCTCATTCTTTTGATCATGCCCTAAAAATATCTTTCCAAATGGATGGACCGTGTGGATACAACACATATTATGGTGGGCCCCACAGAACTTGGTGGCGTCACTTTAGTAGCGAGTCTAGCTACTCAACGTGTAGGTAGCTAATCTGCCTCCAATTTCTTTCGTCTAAAATTTAATTAGGCCATGTCAATTTATGATAATTTTATAAGATAAAAAAAATATTTACAAAATCTGCTTGATTAGCAAGAAATATTAGCTACAACCAAGGTTGAATGATGTCCCTACAACCAAGGTTGAATGATGTCCGTAGGATCCTCACCGTGGGCCCACCTTGATCTATGCGTTGTATATCTACTCCATCCATCTGTTTTCTCATATTATTTTAAGACTCGACCTGAATTGGTACTTGTGATCGGGTCAGATTCAGTCCAGATTAGTTCAGGCCAGACCCGGACTCGAATTGGGTTAGGCATGCTGGACTCAGTATCGAGTCGGGTCGAGTTCAAATTAGGCCTATATCAAAATTGAATCGAGTCGGGTCAGCCCTAACTCAGTTTGAATCGACTCGATGCACACTTCTAACCATGATGGTTATTTTTTTTTATCTACACTGTTTATATATTTTGTCCACTTACAGCAGGGCATGAGTTTAAAAATAGATAGATCGATATCTCAAGTGGAACACACCATAGAAAAAGTGGTGATTGAACATATACTATTATAAACTTTGTAGAGCCCACTGTAATGTTTATTTTTCATCCAACCAACTGATAACGTCACAAAGACATGGATGAAGAGAAAATACAAATATTAGCTTGATCTAAGTCTAACCAATACTTCGATTTATACTCTAAATTCCTCTTAACTAGTGGAACTTTCTTCATAGGTTCAATTTGTTTATTCTACTAATATCTGAGGGGCCCTAAGTATTTTGTTTCTATATATATTTGTTCATCCTAACTACTTCCTAAGGGGAAAATCCTATGTTTCTTCTAAGTTAATCTCTTAAGGATTTTGTATGTGGATCCCATAGCCAGGCTATTTAAGACTCTGCTTTGATACCAACTTGTAACACCCCGATTTTTAGGACCAGAGTACGCAACTCATTTCCTGAAAATCCGGATGTTAGCAGATTATCAAATGGTAATCAATACAAGATCAAAGTGCTATCAACGGAAATCAAGGTGTAGTATAAGTATAATCAAAATGAGAATAATATCCTGGCCCACTCAGCTGGGGGCCCAATACAAAACCTCAAGTTTCAAAGTGTACTGAAATAAACATAACAACTAATCTACTGATTCAGCCCGAAATATGCAGCTGCTTTGTAAGATTTGTATCATAGTCCGTATTATTTCATAGGCTTCCGTGGTCCTCCCGGTCGAATTCATGCAACCCTTGACCTGTATCCAACGTTTGCGCGCAATCTTAAACTGAGTCCTGCATACCGAAGTCGACTCGACCCAAAACTTATACCCTAGCGATCGTGTTGTCACCGCGACTCACGCACCGATTCGATACCCAGGCTAGAAGATATGTGCCCACGTTCAGTTCGAGGAAAACGCCGTGCGTACGAATTTTGAGAGAATCTCTATGATCTATCCCATCAATCAAGTACACATCATACCTCAAGTCAAGTACAAGCAGCCCATACCTTACCTTTACCTCTCTTTTACACAAGATACCCCAAAGTCAACCCTTACATCACTTCATCCATTACTCCACCCATCACCCATCACTCCATCTCTTATCATCCCATCACTTCTCTCTCTCCCTCATTTCTCAAAGCACTCTCCCAAGAACAAATTCCAAAGTTAAAACATTTCCAAGAGGAAACAAGTGTGCCCCACTTTCCCACTCCTTCATCTCCCATCTCAACCATTCATTCTTCATCAACCTCCATCAAAAGGCAAGCCAAGGGGCATAGGAGTTCAAGGAGCTAAGGAGAAGGCCGATAGGTGGGTGATCCACCGTTGATTTCACTTTTAGGGCCCACTTGTTGTGGGATTCACCTTTGATGTATGCAATGTTAAGAGGGGCCCATAGTGGCAGGGTCCCTTTATCTCATCATTTCTCTCTCTCTCTCTCCCTCTCTCTCTCTCCCTCTCTCTCTCTTGTATGGTGATGGCATGTTTGTGTGTGGCCCACCACGAAGTATATATTTTATCCATGCCATCCACCTTTGCGGGACCCACCAGATGGATGTGTTGGATCCACACCGTCCAGCCCGCTACCGGGCCTGGATGGAAGGAAAAACACAAATATTAGATTGATCCAAATTAGGTGGGCCACGTCCACATGGGACCCACCTTGATTCATGCATCCGGGCCATCCAGTGTATCTAGACGGCTGGACGTGTTATCCGTGAAGTGTGAGCTGACAAGTGGTGTGTACTACCAGCTATATAAAAAAGAAGAAGAAAAGAATGTATATAAAACATAACATATATATATATATATATATATATATATATATATATATATATATATATATATATATATATAATATAATATAATATAGTGTATATGTATGAGAGGTGGGCCACACGTGTGGACCCACCATGATATGTGCGTTATATCCCTACCGTTCAGAACGTCCGGAGGGTCTGGACGGTGGGCACCTTAGGTAGGTATATATTTTATATTATATTATATGTATAAAAATATACAGAGAGAGATAGAGGTGGGGTAGGAGAGGCCTACGTGGGACCCACCAAATGACATTATCTAGCCGTCCATTTCTGGACGGTGCTGATGGGCCACACCAAGTGTGTGGGTCTCATCCACACCGTCCAACAATTTGGACGGGTGGAGCCCACCATGATGCATGTTGCATCCCACGCCGTCCATTCAACAGGCAATCTTGTCCTTGGGCTTGAGGTAAAAAAAAATACAAAAAAATAATAAATAAAATAAAATGAAACAGATTCAATCCTCTGGTGGGCCACGTACGTGGACCTCACCCCTGATCTTTGTATTACATCCAAACCATTCATCTACCTAGCGACCTCATCTCTCGACCTGAGACTTAAAAATAAGGCAGATCCAATATTAAGTGGACCACACTACAAAAAGTAGTGGAGTTGAATGCCTGCCATTTAAAACCTTTTGGGTTGTAGGGCCCTGGGCCAATGTGATATCTATTTTCCCTCTATATCCAGGTCTTTGTAATCTTATAAACAGTATGGATGGGAGATAAATGCTATAGTGGGCCCTCTAAATTTTTAAATTTGGAAATCATTACCACCACTGTCATTTGTGGTATGGTCCATATGATCCTTGGATATAATGCATTTTTTTTTCTGAATTAATGCTTTAAAATGATCTCTAGTAGTAGGTGAATGGTGTGGTTGGTTTGGACCCATTTAATCGGCCCATTTGATTTGACCCATGTGATTTAGCCCATTAAATCGGTCCATTTGATCTTCCCATTTGATTCGGTCTATTGAATCAGCCCATTGATTCGACCCATTTGATTCAGCCCATTTGATTGGCCCATATGATTCGGCCAATTGAATCAATCCATTTGATTCTGCTCATTTGACCCGACCCATTTGATACGGCCCGATATTATATATTGGCCCATGAGTGAGGCCCAATGTGATGCGTATATGCCCCATAAGCGAGGCCCATGATGATGTATATTAGGCTCTTATATGAGGCCGTGGGCCCATTATACGATTGGCCCTATGAGCGTTATTCCTTGGGAGTAATGTTTGTTAAAGGTCCACATTGATGGGCAATGATGGTTTGACATCCACATTGTGACCTTCCCTTATGCCTTGTTAGGCTCATTCTCATCATTCTCTAGTAGGTTAACTCAAACACTTGGGCCCCATTGATTTTAATTGATCTACCCTCGGCCGTCCATCTATAAACCCTACCTTGCGTCGAGGTTGATTATCGGTGCCGATTGCTAATACCGGCTACCGTTGCCGATTATGAGTTTATGACAGCATAGCGTTATGATACATCCCCATACACATCATCTGTATGTTTGTTATGAGCTGTGATTGACCATCGCATATGCCATAGTGTAGGTAGTTTATGGGATTCGCTGATAGGTAGAGTTACCCCACATGAGTGCTCGGTATGCACAGGATTGATGCATGATTGGACCGTGTGACTATGCATTTTGTATTTGCATGATTGTGATTACTGTATGCTTTAGCGACATCAGGGCCACAGCCTCCATAGACACATCGTGCGTGGTCGGATTGGACACCGAAAATATTGTTACTAAGCATCGGGGCGTCATAGATATCCTTGGGTGAAAATCTCTAAACCCGATGGTACCATAGGATGACTCCAATGTCGAGACTGAGTGAATACATGAGCGCACGGGGGCAGAATACTAGGAAGCCACGTCTCCCATCGTGTCGTGGTCGGTTGGAAAGGGGTGTGGCCTAACTCGTCCGAGGGTAAGGGCATTGCTAGGCTGAGTATGACCAACTCGTGAAAGGGTCCGCTATCGACATGTTGGATATGTATTAATAGAATATTGGCCAACATATAGTGAGGTTTCTTACGCTCACTTGGACTGTGCGCCTGGGAAAGGGGCAGTGCCATTTAGAGTGTACTAAACTCTCGTGATTATCGAGAATGAGAACCATAGTAATACTTGATGCTATAGTGATGAGCTGCATTGATATGTGGATGAGGATTGTCATGCATGAGTTGCATTTCGCATCGTATAACCTTGATATGGCCGATAGGATTCATATTTTGCACCACATAGCCTTGGTACGACTGATTGCATTCATGTACTCATTAGCATGATTTCATATTACTCTATCATTGCATTCTTATCATGCACATATTGCGCATACACTTACACTACCCTCTAAGCTTTCCATAAGCTTATGCACGATTGATGCGTGCAGGTGATGACAGGATGCAGTTGTAACTTAGTTGCAGTAGGAGCGTGCAGTCGAGTTTCAAGAGTTTCTGTTATTATCATTATCTTGTATTTCCCTTCATACACATTGTACTCAAAGTTTTTAATCATTGTGAATTTTGTGATGGTGTTCTTGTGGTTATTATTTGTGGGTTATGCTTATGGTTATGCTTATTACGAATCAAAATCATGTTAGAAATCCTCATAGAATCTCAGGATCGGAACCTATTATATAGGTGTCGGGAGCCGAGAATGAGGTATTATGGAGGCTGTTGGCACAGGATTTAGCGATCGAAAATTTTGTTAGCCCGGTTTCTGAGTTTATGGTGTGACAAAAGTTGGTATCAGAGCATAACTTGGGAATAATAAAAAATAATATCATATATTTAGTATAAGTTTAGGTCAATTAGGTTCCGAGTACGTAACCTTCCGATTTAGCCCCCTATCAGGCAGCCATTTACGATTGACTAAGTTCACATATAACAATAGCTATCAGGCGACCATTGACATGACTCCTTTTGAGATATTATATGGTAGACCGTGCAGATCTCTGAGTTATTTGATCGAGGTCGGAGAACAGCGTCTCTTAGGTCCCGAGCTTGTGCAGCAGACGTCAGAGGCTATCGATATCATCAGGCAGAGGATGCATACAGCTCAGAGCCGGTAGAAGAGTTTTGCTGATCGTCGATGTCATCCCTTAGAGTTCGATGTTGGGGACAGTATATTTCAAGGTCTCTCCTATAAAGGGCATAGTTCGGTTTAGAGCGAGGGTAAGCTTGCCTCGAGATTTAAAGGACCTTTCGAGATCGCCGGGCGTGTTGGTGACGTGGCCTATCGGCTTACCTTACCATCTCAGTTATCTAGCGTCCACAACGTATTCCATATATCTATGCTGAGGAAGTGTGGGTTAGACATCGTTCCTTTTATTGATTGGCAGCCATTGAAAGTTTATGAGGATGCTTCTTACATTGAGCAGCCAGTTCGTATCCTTGATTGGAAGGAGAAAGTCCTCCAAAACAAGGTTATTCCCTTGGTAAAGGTTCAGTGGGGTCACCATTCTGTTGATGAAGCGTTTTGAGATTGCAAGGTCGAGATTCGAGAGTGTTATCCCCATCTCTTTGATGATTGATTAGATATTGTATCTTGTATGCTGTCTCCGATTTTATATGATAATGTTTTATTTCCTCTTTCTTTATGATTTATGTCTAGTTATGATGATAATATAAATTACGAGGATGAAATTTTTATTTGGAGGGGAGAGTTGTAAGACCTGTATCATAGTCTGTACCATTCATTAGGCTTCCGCAGTTCTCCCGGTCGAATTTCGGCAACCCTTGACCTGTATCCAACATTTGTGCGCGATCTTAAGCCGAGTCTTGCATACCGAAGTCGGCTTGACTCGAAACTTATACCCTAGCGACCCCATGACTCGCACACCAATCCGATACTTAGGCTAAAAGATATGGGCCCACGTTTATTTCGAGAAAAATGCCATGCGTGCGAATTTTAAGAGAATTTCTACGACCTATCCATCAATCAATTAATTAATCTCATCAATCAAGTACACATCACACCTCAAGTCAAGTACAAGCAACCCATACCCTACTGATGTTTTTATTTAAACCAATCTGATTTAAATGATTTTAAACTCGCAAGTATACGAATCAGATGTAAATATGCTACGAATTACGAGATCGTTCCCACGAGGACTGGTTGTCACAATTCGAAATTTAAGACTCTTCTTAGCTAATCTAATGAATAGTTTAACAAACTATTAAGTAAACTAGCCTAAATCTATGAAAATATAACCACGAGAAATAATGAGGAAGATCCAATCAAGGAGAATACTAGGGCTTTCGAATTCACCCCTAATTATCTTAACGCTTGTTTTACCTGTTGATTCACCCTAATTCAGATTAATATAAATTTAATAAACAAAGCACACCCTATGTCCTTGGTCGGGCACATAGAATGTATAATCCTTTGAAGAATATGGATCACATCTTTCCATCCATGGTCAAGCATGGAGAGATGTAGATTCCTATTTCTTCCTCTATAGGAAACCTGTTCATGGTCAGACACAAGCACCTAAAATAATATTCTAAACAACATCCATATCTAGACTTTGGTCGAGCTCATAGAATGGAGAAGTACGGAAATCTCAAGAAAGCACACTAGAAAAAAAAACAAATCAATTAAATCAACATGAATTCAACAATAAACAAGAGTCAATCAAATTAGGGGCTTCATCTCAGCCCTAGCTGAGAAATTAGCCACTCATAAATTCATATAGAAGGAAAAAATAAAATTGATAAAGTGAGAACATCCTTCTCTCTTCTTTCTTCCTCTCTCTCTCTTTCTTCTCTTTCTCTCTCTTTTTTCCTTGGCTCTAGCTCTCCTCAAGCTCTGGATGATCCTTCTCTCTCTATCTGACGCCCTTTTACAGCCTTCTCCAAGCAGTGGAAAAATTTGAATTCCGAAAGTCGGTCGAAGGGCTGCTAAAATCGGAGCATTTATACCATTTACACAGTAAATTTGGAGCCTCATGAGTCCTTTGTACTTTGCAGTTTGTCTTGAAAAATCATTATCTCCTGGGACGTTTTCGAGTGGTCTACCCAATGGACGGCTTGGATCATCCGTCTGATCATCACTGAGACCACACCACAGCCTGCAAAAATCGGGCTGCGGTCGGTCACGAAACAGGGAGCGCGGATCTTGTCCGCTGTAATGCTGGTGGGGCCTACTCGCCGTTGCCGGGGACTGTTTCCGTCCAATAGGATTTAAGATTCTTTCCTATCATAATTCGTAGCCTTAGAAATTTTCTAGCATTATTTTAGAAAATTTCATTTTTTTTTTGTTTTTATTTTTATTTTTACAGGAATTGAAGAAGGAAATTGCTAAATAAGATTGTTTTCAAAAGGAGGAGCTACCAAATCTTCAGACATCCATCTCTCCTTTTTCAAGTTCTTTCTTTCAATTTTTGTTTACATAACTTCTCTTATTTTTAGGAATTCATAATTTTTAGCTCTAGTCTTATTTCTTTTAGGTTGCATCTTAGTTTAGTTTAGTTTTCTTTCCTATATTTCAAATTTTTAGTTTATGCTAGGGCGTAGATCTCTGAATATAGAACTAGCACCCTTTGATCCTGAAATAGAAAGAACCTTTCGTAAAAGATCTAAAAACATCCTATTCGAAATGACGGACGAGAATGTAATTAAAGCGCTTAGAGATTATTCAGCTCCTGTCCAATTTAATGCGCCTTCATGCAGAGTGTTGCCAGCCACCACGGCAACACACTTTGAACTTAAACTAGGGGTCATACAGTTGTTACCATCTTTCTATGGTTTAGACAAAGAGGATCCATATCATCACGTAAAAGAATTTCTAGACATTTTCTCGACATTTAGGTTCCAAAACTTTTCAAACGATTCGATCCGTTTGTGCCTTTTTCCTTTTTCTTTGAAGGATAATGCAAAAGCATGGTTGAATTCTCTAGGAGTTGGGACGATCACTACATGGGATCAACTGTCCAAGAAGTTATTAAATAAGTTCTTCCCTGTTCACAAAACGAATGCTCTCCGTAGAGAAATCACTAATTTCATGCAAAAAGAGGGAGAACACTTTCATGAATGTTGGGAAAGATGGAAGGACTTGTTCCTTAAATGTCCACACCATGGTTTTGAGAAATGGCAACAAGTTCAATACTTCTATGACAGTTTGACACCCCAAAACCGTCGTATGGTTGATGCCACCAGTGGAAGATCATTCATGACCAAAAGTGATGTCGAAGCGTGGAATTTCTTTGAAACCTTGTGTGAAAATTCTCAACATTAGGACTACTCAAATAGAGGTGAAAGAAGTTCCCAACTACTAAAGAAAGGTGGTATGTATGAGATAGGAGTCACACCAGATCTTTATTCCATACTTGATAGCCTAACACAGAAAGTTGATGCTCTGATGTTGAATAATGGACCTCCATAAACAACTCAAACCGAGTCATGTGCCATATGTTCTAGTCTTGGCCATCCTACGCAGTCGTGTCCATCTGGTGCAGCATTTCCAGAATTTCTCTCTTAACAAGTACATGCTATGAACATCTTTTGGAGACCCGGAACTGATCCTTACTCAAACACCTACAACCCAGGGTGGGATAGACATCCAAATTTTTCTTAGGCAAAAGGACCACAACAAGGACAACCATCTGGAAATCCTCCTATGCAACCTTACCCACAAGTTGGTAGTCAACAACTTCAACAGGTTCCGCAATATCAACAAGCTCCTGCACAATCTAGGAAACCATCTCTTGAGGATACACTCAATCTTTTTATGCAGAGTTCTATTCAATTTCAAAAAGACACCCAACAAACTTTACTAGCTAACCAGTAAAGCGTACATGCGAATGCGCAATTTATTTCCAAGCTGAAAGTTCAATTGGGTCAACTTGCTACCACATTGAGTGAGAGAGAGAAGGGTAAGTTCCCTAGTCAACCTGTGGCAAATCCAAAAGGACAGTATGAGATTGGCTCTAACTTAAACCAAAAACAATATCATGAGCAAGCCAAATCAATCATTACCCTTAGGTCTGATAAACAGATTGAGAGCAGAGTAGAGATGCCTAGGGGAGAATCAAATTCTAAATCAGAAGATCAAAATGAAGCGGAGAGACATACTAGTGCATCTAAAGTCCAAAAGCACTTTGACCCTCTAGAAACCACTCCTGTGCCATCCTATGTGCCTAAAGTACCTTTTCCTCAACGTCTGACACCAGTTAAGAAAGGAAACAACTTTAATGAGATATTGGAGATGTTTAAGTAATTACAAATTAACATTCTATTGCTTGATGCTATCAAACAAGTCCCTGCTTACGCTAAGTTTCTTAAAGAATTATGCACTCAAAGGCGTAAGATGCATGTTCATAAGAAGGTCTTCCTTACAGAGCAATTCAGCTCCATGATTCAACACAACACTCCTCCTAAATTTAGGGATCCAGGAGCTCTTACCATTTCTTGCATCATTGGAGAGCATAAGATTGAGAAGACATTGCTTGACTTAGGGGCGAGCGTTAATTTGTTACCACATTCTGTATATGAGTAGGTAGGACTTGGTGAGTTGAAACCAACTAAAATAACACTACAACTAGCTGATAGTTCTGTCAAGGTGCCCCGTGGTGTTATTGAGGATGTGTTAATCCAAGTTGATAAGTTTTATTTTTCAGTGGATTTCATCGTCTTAGATACTCAGCCTGTTCAGAATCCTACTAGTCAAATCCCAATTATCCTAGGACGTCCATTCTTAGCCACATCCAATGCTATCATAGATTGCAGGAATGGAGTTATGAAGTTGTCTTTCGGTAATACGAAGCTTAAACTCAATGTTTTCAATGCCAGACAACAACCGTCAGACTCGGATGATATATTTGAAGTGAACATGATTGAGAGTCTAGTGCTCGACTCTTTCCTTAAATCTTCTGAAGATACTCTTGAGACTTGCTTAGCGCATTTTGCAAATTCAAACGATCCCCTGTTACAAGAAATAGTGAATGCCTTGTAAAATAATACCTCGGCAGTTGTCATGAATCGAGAAAACCTATATTCTGAAGTACCTCCTTCCCCGGATCCTAAATTCTTACCATTAAACGAGGATGAGTTGAAAATTGAACTGTAGAGTGAAACATCGGCTCTTGTTGAGACTACACCACCTACTACAAATTTTTTTAAATTTTATTTACTTGTAGTCTCTGATTCATCATGGTGTACTCATTTCAAAAAATTTTCTGTCACAGGTGAATCATATATACTTTGGACACTTCAGACGATAAAAAGAAAAATTTATGCTGAGGTTCCTCAATTTCTCTAGATATTCACGCTCCAGGACATCCAAGTCTACTGCAAAATGGGCTTTTGGATGATCTTGTTGAAAACCCTCTTGAGAAATTTACCAAGATATTGGCCGATGGTCCATGATTGCTTTCATTGCTTGTCTGGCTGAAGACATTAAACTTAGCACTCCTGGGAGGCAACTCAACTTTTATTTTTATTTTTATTTTTAATTAGTTAGTTAAATGTTGTGGGTAACATTGCTGCAAACCCTCACAAGACTACAACTCGTCCACTAGGGGCAACCTAGGGGTTTAAAGGCTTGTCGCATACGCTAAATGCAATCAAGAGTACCTGCGAAAGTGGTATAGGTAGGATTTTCTTTTTATGATTTTCTTTTATTGATTTCTCTCTTGTGCTGACTCGCTTTTACATTGATATCTTTGGAAAATCTCTCTTGATCCCTTCATCCAGGTACTATCTTTCCATCACTCCTCTTTTATTTTCGTTGTCCCATATCATTGCATGCTTATTTCTTTTACATTGAGGACAATATAGATTTTAGGTTGGGGGTGGGAGATTAGGTTATCTAATCAATATTTTCTTGGTCTTGAGCAATATTGTGAAAATTTTTAAAATTTTTCTTGAATTTCTTGTGAATTTAAAGTGATTTTGAAGGATAGTTGTGAATTAGAATTATAAGATACTGAATGTTGATAATTTATGACTATTGGATTTAGACATCTGTTAGATTTCACAGTTAAGTTTGATTTATTAATCCATGATTAGAAGTTGTAAACATTGATTGAGTCATGATTTCACACATCACATCTCACTTACACATTAAGGTTCCGGTTTGATAATTGAATGATTAACTTGGTAAGCATTAAGCATGAAAGAAACCAGCCTGAAAAAAAAAAATGAATTAAAAGGGTAAGTCGCATAATCTTCACCATAGGTTTGCTCCCTATAGGTGTAGATTCGATCCCCCATGGTTAACATTTAGAAAAAGTTAGGCAACAAGTTTTTATCATAAGTTTGCTCCCTATAGGAGAGGATTTGATTCCCTTCCTTGGCGTCACTGTTCATGAAAAAAAATCAAGGCTGATAGAATGAAAAGTTAACCCATCAGGCAAGTGTGGGTTTCAGTTGCCATGTATTCCGTTGTTAATTACTAATGCTAACATGAAATTGACAATTGGATCTCTTAATAATCGTAAGCCGAGACTGCACTATACATCATGGAACTCGATGTTTAGAATATTCTAATTAATGGATTAATATTTTGAACTTGATTATGAAGTTTACCATGAGTTTGATTCTAGGAGAAAATATTGCTCGCCATGCATAAATCTTAGAAATTTCACATCTCAACTATATTTGTTCGCAAGTCGCTTAGGTTTACAGGAATTGTCTTTTAGTTCTGAAATTACTTTTCGCATGTTTTGCTCGGGACTAGCAAAATGCTGGTTGGGGGTTGTGATGAGGGTCGAATATTGTATATCAGACCCCGATTATTGCCTAATTTTACGTATATGATAATGCTTAATGCCATATTTTAATTGTGTTTTTATTACAGGATAAAATCAGGAGCATGGATGGAAAAATGATATTAAAAGCAGAGATTTGATGCTCCGAAGTCATCAGAGTAAGGGACGCACTCCAGAGAACCAAGACTGAAGAATTTACATGCCAGAAATCTGAGAAAATCAAGCCATTCACGTTAAAGAAGCTCGAAAATGGTCTAGATTGCAAGATCATAGGGTTCCCGCCATCCGATTGACTCGAAACTTCATACATGGCCTGGGGGCCATAAATTAACCGTACAAATTAAATTTCATCCATTGGATCACTGAGGAAGTGGTGCAATAGATAGATCAGCCCCTAGTATCATAATTTGCGGCCCGCCTGAGATCTGGATATGCTTCAAACTTGGGTTTAAACCATTAAATGAGGTGTTAAAATGAATGGACGGAGCGGATTATGGATAAAAGTATTTTTCGGACTCGCATATACATTGAATGTGCAACGTGCATAGATGCACCGGAAGTGCACTAAAAAATCCAAAAGTCGGTCAGCAGGCGCTGACCGACTCTCCTTCTCAAATTCAAATATGGAAGTTGCCGTTTCCAGCGTCCGCAAACCGACTTGCGGTCCTCAATTGTGGGCCCCATATATTGTCCAAACGGACAATCTAAACCGTCCATTGGCTTTCTAAGGCTCATGTTACGAGGGCCTAGGTGGAAAATGTTCAAGAAGAAGTGATGATGTGATTACAGCTGTGTAGAAGGAAGATTGACGGTAAACACGGAACTCTGGTGGGCCACACTGAATACAATTTGAAACGGAAAATCCACTCCGTTCATTCGACTCCCAACGAGAAAACGTCCAGGGATGTCCAGTTTCAAATTGTATTCAGTGTGGCCCACTAGAGTTCTGCGTTTACCGTCAATCTTCCTTCTACACGGCTGTAATCACATCATCACTTCTTCTTGAACATTTTCCACCTAGGCCCTCGTAACATGAGCCTTAGAAAGCCAATGGATGGTTTAGATTGTCCGTTTGGACAATATATGGGGCCCACAATTGAGGACCACAAGTCGGTTTGCGGACGTTGGAAACGGCAACTGCCGTATTTGAATTTGAGAAGGAGAGTCGGTCAGCGCCTGCTGACCGACTTTTGGATTTCTTGGTGCACGTTCGGTGCATCTATGCATGTTGCACATTCAATGTATATGCCAGTCCGACAGATACTTTTATTCGTAATCCACTCCGTCCATTCATTTTAACACGTCATTTAATGGGTTAAACCCAAGTTTGAAACATATCCAGATCTCAGGCGGGCCACAAATCATGATACTAGGGGATGATCTGTCTGTTTTGCCACTTCCTCAGTGATCCAATGGATGAAATTTAATGTGTATGGTTAATTTATGGCCCCCAGGCCATGTATGAAGTTTCGAGTCAATCGGATGGCAGGAACCCTATGATCTTGCAATCTGGACCATTTTCGGGCCTCTTTAACGTGAACGGCTTGATTTTCTTGGATTTCTAGCATGTAAATTCTTCAGTCTTGATTCTCTGGAGTGCGTCCCTTGCTCTGGTGACTTCGGAGTGTCAAATCCCTGCTTTTAATATCATTTTTCAATCAATGCTCCTGATTTCATCTTGTAATAAAAACACAATTAAAATATGGCATTAAACATTATCATATACATAAAATTAGGCAATAATCGGGGTCTGATATACAATATTCAACCCTCATCACCTAACTTTATCTCTCTCTTACAAAAGCTACCCCAAAGTCAACCATTACATCACTCATCTATCACTCCACCCATCACCCATCACCCATCACTCCATCCCTTATCATCCCATCACTTCTCTCTCTCTCTCCCTCATTTCTCAAAGCACTCTCCCAAGAGCAAATTCCAACGTCCAAACATTTCCAAGAGCAAACAAGTGTGGCCCACTTTCCCACTCCCTTATCTTCCATCTCAACCTTTCATTCTTCATAAACCTCCATCAAAAGGCAAGCCAAGGGGCATAGGAGTTCAAGGAGCTAAGGAGAAGGCCGATAGGTGGGTGATCCACCGTTGATTTCAATTTTAGGCCCCACTTGTTGTGTGACCCACCTTTGATGTATGCAATATTGAGAGGGGTCCATAGTGGCGGGGTCCCTCTATCTCACCGTTTCTCTCTCCCCCTCTCTCTCCCTCTCTCTCTCTTGTATGGTGATGGCGTGTTTGTGTGTGTGGCCCACAACGAAGTATATATTTTATCCATGTCATCCACCTTTGTAGGACCCACCTGATGGATGTGTTAGATCCACACCGTCTAGCACATTACCGGGCCTTGACAGAAGGAAAAACACAAATATTAGATTGATCCAAATTAGGTGGGCCACGTCCACATGGGACCCACCTTGATTCATGCATCTAGGCCATCCAGTGTATTTGGATAGCTGGACGTGCTATTCGTGAAGTGCGAGCTGACAAGTGGTGTGTACTACCAGCTATATATAAAAAAAGAAAAAAATGTATAATATCTATATATATATATATATATATATATATATATATATATATATATATATATATATATATATATATATATATATATAAAATATAGTATATATGTATGAGAGGTGGGCCACATGTGTGGACCCACCATGATATGTGCGTTATATCCCTACTATCTAGAACGTCTCGAGTGTCTGGACGGTGGGCACCTTAGGTAGGTATATATATTATATTATAATATATTATATTATATTTATAAAAATATATAGAGAGAGATAGAGGTGGGGTGGGAGAGGCCTACGTGGGACCCACCAAATGACGTTATCCAGCAGTCCATTTCTGGACGGTGCTGGATGGGCCACACCAGGTGTGTAGGTCTCATCCACATCGTCCAGCAATCTGGACGGGTGGAGCCCACCATGATGCTGGTTGCATCCCACGCCGTCCATTCATTAGGCAATCTCGTCCTTGGGCTTGAGGTAAAAATAATAATAATAATAATAAATAAATAAATAAATAAATAAATAAATAACATAAAATGAAGCAGATTTAATCCTGTGGTGGGCCACGTACGTGGACCCCACCCCTGATCTTTGTATCACATCCAAACCGTCCATCTACCTCTCGGCCTGAGACTAAAAATAAGGCAGATCCAGTATCAAGTGGACCACACTACAGAAAGCAGTGGAGTTGAACGCCTGCCATTTAAACCCCTTTGGGTTGCAGGGCCCTAGACCAATGTGATATCTATTTTCCCTCTATATCTATGTTTTTGTAATCTTATGAACAGTATGAATGGGACATAAATGCTATGGTGGGCCCTCTAAATTTTTAAATGTGGAAATCATTACCACAAATGTCATTTGTGGTATGGTCCATATGATCCTTGGATATGATTCATTTTTTTTTTTTTTTTGAATTAATGCTCTAAAATGATCTCTAGTAGTAGGTGAATGGTGTGGTTAGTTTGGGCCTATTTGATCAGCCCATTTGATTTGGCACATGGGATTAAGCCCATTGAATCTTCCTATTTGAATTGGCCCATTTGATTCGGCCCATTTGATTGGCCCATGTGATTGGGCCCATTGAATCGGCCCATTTGAATCGTCCCATTTGATTCGGCCCATGTGATTCGGCCCATTGATTTGGCCCATTGATTCGGCCCATTTGACCTGATTCATTTGATACGACTCGATATTATATATTGGCCCATGAGTGAGGCCCAATGTGATGCATATATGCCCCATAAGCGAGGCCCATGATGATGTATATTAGGCCCTTATATGAGGCCCATTATACGATTGGCACTATGAGCGTCATTCCTTGGGAGCAATGTTGGTTAAAGGTCCACATTAATGGACAATGATGGTTTGACGTCCACATTGTGAACTTCCCTTAGGCCTTGTTAGGTCCATTCTCATCATTCTCTAGTGGGTTAACCCATACACTTGGGCCCCATTGATTTTAATTGATTTACCATCGGCCGTCCATCTATGGACCCCACCTTGCGTCGAGGTTGATTATCGATGCCGATTATCAGTGCCGATATCGGCTACCGTAGCCGATTATGAGTTTGTGACAGCATAGCGTTATGATACATGCCCATATGCATTATATATATTTTTGTTATGAGGTGTGATTGACCATCGCATATGCCATAGTGTAGGTGGTTTATGGGACTCGCTGATAGGTAGAGTTACCTCACATGAGTGCTCGGTATGCGTAGGATTGATGCATGATTATACTGCGTGACTCATGCACTTTGTATTTGTGTGATTGTGATTACTGTATGCTCTAATGACATCAGGGCCGTAGCCTCCACAGACACATCGTGTGTGGTCGGATTGGACACCGAAAATATTGTTGCTAAGCATCGGGCCCGATAGATGTCCCTAGGTGAAAATTCTTAAACCCGATGGTACCAGAGGATGACTCCAACATCGAGATCTAGTGGATACATGAGTGTACGAGGGCCAAATACTAGGAGGTCACGTCTCCCACTGTGTCATGGTCGGTTGGAAAGGGGTGTGACCTTACTCACCCGAGGGTAAGGGCCGTTGTTAGGCAGAGTATGACCAGCTTGTGAATGGGTTCACTATCGACGTGTCGGATAGGTATTGACAGACTATTGACCAGGAGAATAGTGAGGTTTCTTACGCTCACTTGGACTGCGCGCCTGGGAAAGGGTAGTGCCATTTTGAGTGTACTAAACCCCGGTGATTATACAAAATGAGAATCGTACTAATACTTGATGCTCTAGTGATGAGCTACATTGATATGTGGATGAGGATTGACATGCGTGAGTTGCATTTTACATCGCATGGCCTTGATATGGCCGATAACTTTCATATTTTGCATCGCATAGCCTTAGTACAGCTGATTGCATTCATGTACTCATCAGTATGATTTCACATTTCTTTGTCATTGCATTCTTATCATGCCCATATTGCGCATACACTTACACCACCCTCTAAGCTTTCTATAAGCTTATGCACGATTGATGCGTGCAGGTGATGACATGACGTAGTCGTAGCTTAGTTGCAACAGGAGTGCGCAGTCGAGCTTCAGGAGTTTATGTTATTATCACTATCTTTTATTTTTCTTCATACGCATTGTACTCAAAGTTTTTAATCATAGTGAATTTTGTGATGGTGTTCTTGTGGTTATTGTTCGTGGGTTATGCTTATGGTTATGCTCATTATGAATCAAAATCATGTTAGAAATGCTCCTTGTAGAATCCCAGGATCAGAACCTGGTGTATGGGTGCCGAAAGCAGAGAATGGGATACTACGGAGGCTGTCGGTGACGGATTCGACGATCTTAAAATTTATTAGCCTAGTTTTCGAGTTTGGGGCGTGACACGCTTCCTGGTGCGGCTCATCCTCATACAGCTCTTCCTCTATTGTGATGGTAGCGGTCCCAAGATCCACTGCATATTCGTCTATCCATGCACTGGTATCCTTATACGGTTGAACATTGATGAATGAGTAGCTTGCTCAGTGTGATTTTTCCTCAATATTACACACCGTCTTCCCAAACAAGAAATAACATAAAAACAACCAGGCAACTAAAACATAGCAAATACAGTTTTATTATATGCATGGATGCATGTATGCACCATCGACCTGGGGATGCTCATCCGTTCGGAAGTTGGGCTCATCACCCATGCAAAGGTTGGCCATTAGCGAAATAAATCATGTGCATATATCAAGTACCGCATAATGATTGCCATCATACATCACGTACGTCAATAAATATGCCATGTATACATGATTAGCTAAGCCGTTATTAGTCCAATTACAATCAGCCAGTTTAATAAACTCAAGGTCACTGCGCGGAGCTCGTCAACCGGTGTAGGCCGACGGCTCGGGCATAGTGTCCCATAACCACCATCCCGGGCCCATGAGTCTACTGCCTTAGGGGTGAGTAGAACCCATCAATATGTGGCCAATCAATTCTCAATATAGGGGAACTTTCACCGAATGCTTATTAGAAATGAAGTATTGAAAATATTAAATACAACGACTAAAGTGAGACGGTATGTGTTCACTCCCCAAGTGCAGGGTTGTGATGTAGTAATAAACTCGGTAAGACCGAGGTCGAATCACGAGGGACTGAAACTTGTACGTAATATGAAACTAGGTAGAAATAGAACTAGCCTAAGATGAAATCTAAATCGAATATAAATTGATGAATAATGGTGAGAGATTAATCTAAAACTTAAGAGAAATCAAAGATAGGAAACTAGGGATTCAGATGATCCACTTATAGAGATCAGGGAGATCTTATGCCAACTCAACTGGGCTTAGAGTCCATCTTCATTCAGTTGAAGGAGTAACCATGGAAATTAAACTGAACATACTTTCATATAGTTTTAAAGAGATGAAAGGTATATTAATTAGAATGGATTCCATCACCAAACCATGCCGAGGAGACAAAACAAACAACAGAATTAAACTAATTACCAACCAATCAACATGCTATGAAGGTCAAGAAGGGTACCGTCATCCGACCATGCCCAGGAGACGATGGTGAACAACAGGGCTTCCTGACGTCATAAACATAAAAAGAAAAAGAACATGCTCAAAGCCATCGCGGACCCATTGTAATTTTAGTCACAATAGACCATTAATAACTAAAAATATTTCCTTAATTAAACTAAAATCAATACCAGTTCAGTATAAACAAAAAGTATAAAATAAAGTCTCCCATCATGCTACAAGCTTCACCTCTTAGCCCTAGCTAAGAGGTTTAGCCCGTCATGGATGGACTATATCTCTCTAAAACAATGAAAACACAAGAAAAAGAAAAAGAAAAAGAAACTACTCTAACTCTCTCTCTCTCTCTCTCTCTCTCTCTCTCTCTCTCTCTCTCTCTCTCTCTTCACAGCTACCTCCAAGATGCCTCACTCTCCCTCTTTTCCTTTTCTTTTATAGCCATAGGGAGGTGGGTCGATGCTGGAGTCTTGTTTAGAAACTGCCTGCGAAGGCTTTTACACGGTCAAGACAGCTCTCTACTTTGCGAAGTGTTTCCGGAAGTTTCTTGCGTCAAGATTGGAATCAACGTAGTTAATGGTGTGATCCTCCAATTCGACTTCTTGGTTGGATTTGGAATCGCTTAGGAGGTAGTTTGGACAGTCTTTATCGTGCCAATAAACACGATGGTGATCACCGAATGACTTATATTGATGATTTCCTTAAGAAACGGTCTCCCTTGCACCCGTTATTACACGTACCACATCTTGCATGGACTTCTCCAAAGCATGTATATTTTGCTTTAACAATGTCCTGAGAAAGATAGACGGCCGGGATCAACCACCGGAGATCCGGATGGTGGCCCACCAGGCTCGTTCGCAAGTTCTGTTGCGAACAGAGCTTTTCATTTTCTTGCTGTGATGGTCGGTGGGCCCTACATTGATGGTTACGAAGAAATCCATGCCATCCAATAGGTTCCCCATGAAAAACCATCCGGGAAGACCAAGTTCAGTTTGATTTCGGTGTGGCCTACAAAACTTCGCATTACACCATTCATCCTGCGTTTTGGACGAGCACTCCACACATTTGCTTGCATGGCGGAGCAGGGACACCTAGGCGTGGGTTGTGGTTGCCCCATGGGATGAATGAACGATCCAGATCATGGATCTAGGCAATGAGTGGGGCCCACTAGTGATCACAGTGTCCGCACCTTGCGGACGCTGTGTTATACAAACATCGGTCGGGTCAGCGCCTGTTTTGACCGGGCGGCTAGCTTAGTGCATTGCGGGAGTGCACTACCTATGCACTCCCACATGTACATGTGGGGTCCACTATGATGCATATGAGAGATCCATTCCGACCATATCTTTTATCATATCCTTTTAACAGTGAAGATGGAAGTTGATGCATATCCAGATAGCAAGTGGGCCCCAAATTAAGGTTTTAGGGGCTGATGTGTTTGTTGAGCTACTTCCACAAAGATCCAAGGGCTCAAATTTGACGTGTATGGTTCATTTATGTTCCTCAGGCCATATATGAAGTTTCGAGCAGAACGGATGGTGGGAACCATTTGATCTTGCATTCTGGACATCTTTCAGGCTACTTGAGCTTCAGTTTCTCAGTTTTCCCAAATCTCTGGCGTGTGCGTCTATCGATCTTAGTCCCCTGGGGTCTATCCCTTGCCTTGGCGTGATAAGAGCATTAATTCCATACTTTTAGTACCCTTTTTCAGTCCAGGCTCTTAGAGTCACCTTGCAACACAAACATAAGTAAATCGGGCTGTTAAACAGTATCTTGTTCGTAAATCCAAGCAATAACTGGGTCTGATATGTAATATTTGACCCTCAACACAACCCCCAACCAACATTTTGGTAATCTCAAGCAAAGTATGTGAAAAATAAGTTGAGAATTATAGGACAATTTATATGACCTTGAGTGATTTTTGAAAAAAAAACCAGAGACTGGAATTCTAAGATTCATGAATGTTGGGCAGTACTTTCTCTTGGAATTAAGCGCACGGTACACTTCATAATCAAGTTCCAAGTATTAATCTATCAATTAGAAAAATTCTAAACATCGAATTTCATGAGTGTAGTGTAATCTCGACTTATTATCATTAAAATTCACTTCTTTATTTCAGGATATCATTGGTAATCAAAAATAGAATTCATGATAACCAAACTTGCCTTACAGATCATCTTTTCATTCTTCCAGCTTTTGATTTTTCTATTAAAAGTAATAGCAAGAAGGGAAATCAAATCCTCACCTGTAGGGAACAAATATATGGTGAAGACTGTACACCCATCCCTTTTCACATATCATCCATGGAGAATTAAATCTACACATATAGGGAGCTAACCTATAGTGAAGATTATTCGCCTAATCCGTTCCAAGGGTTTTTTTTTTTCAATTGATCATGACGGGAAAATCTCCAAGCTGGTTCCTTACATGCTTATTGATTACCAAGTTAACCCTTAAATATCAAATTGAAACCTTAATGTGTAAGCGAGATGTGACGTGTGAAATCATGGTTTAATCAATGTTTGAAACTTTTAATCATGGATTAATAATTCAAACTTAACGGTGAAGTCTGACAGATGGTTGAATCTAAGAGACATAAATTACCAACATCACGTATCTCACAATTCTAAATCAAAGATAGATGTCAAAATCACTTCAAATTCACAAGAATTTTTAAAAAAATTTAAAAATTTTCACAATTTTTGCTCAAGACCAAGAAAATACTGATTAGGTAGCCTAATCTCCTACCTCAACCTAAAATCTACATTCTCCTCAATGTAAGAGATATACACATGTAATGCACATGAGACAACGAAAGTAAGAGAAAAGTGATCGGAAGATAGTACCTAGATAACGACTCAAGAGAGAGATTTTTCAAGAGATAGCAGTATGAAAGCCAGTTAGCACGAGAGTGAAGACACGAAAGAAAACTATCCTAAAACAATGTAGGAAGCAAACTAACCTAATGACATAAAACCATCTAACCCAGAACACCAAAAAGCAGACTATCCTAGTCCTATGAAAGTAAGGAAAAACTACTCAATCATGCTATAAGGTTCCTCTTCTGGCTAATATCGTGATAAGTTTCATAGTAAGTTCCTTAACAAGATCATCCAAAAGTCCTTTTTTCAGTAGGCTTGGGCGCCCTGGAGCATGACTTTCCAGAGAAACTTATGTACCTCATTAAAAATTTATCGTTGATTCGCCTGAGGTATCTAAAGTATATATGATTCACCCATGTCAGAAAAAGTTTCAAAGTTAGTATCCCATGGTGAATTAGAGACTACATGTAGATCAAATTGAGAAAAATTTTCAGGAAGTGATGTAGTCTCAACACATTCCGAAGTGGCAGACTTCGGTTCAATTTTAGGATCTGTGGAAGAAGGGACTTCAGAGTAAGGGTTCTCTCGGTCAGTGATGACTACCAAGATGTTGTCTTGTAATACATTGACTATATCTCTTATCATGGGATCATTTAAATTTACAAAGTGTGCCAAACAACCATCCAAAGAGTTGGAAAATTCAGTTGAGCGTGACTTATGTTCCACATCAGAGCTCATTATGATCTGCCCAAGGAATCCATCGTCTTTAAAGGTAAACGGAGGTGTGCTCTCTTTCTCTAGCCCTGCACAGACAGATTGAGGGTCAGTATACGGAGCATTGATGTACAGACTCTCTTTATTGATACTACTCAGAAGAGACATTAAATCGTCAACATTCAACAGTTCAGATGGTGGCCTCAACTAGGTGGTTTCAAAATCCAGAGTCATATCGAGTAACTCGTCCATCTCTTGAATCATATCATCATTCAATTCAGGAGAGTGCTCCAAACCTATCTCACAAGAGATAGAAAGGTCGGTTGTAAGGGACTCATCCACTTTTAGATCAGACATGTCAGGTGAGTGGAGTAGCTCATTATGACCGTTCTCTTCGTGTACTTCTTGATCATTAACCTGGACCAAACTTGAGATTAATTACAGGGGAACTATGGCTGTACATTCAGCATCGTCATCCCAATACGTATCATATTCTAGTTCAGTGCAGTGCACATTTGATGAGATCACTTTCCTCACATTCTACACCTAGAATGGGTTGAGGTTCGCATAAACTAACCTCTTCTTCATCATTGGAATCTAGTGTATCCTGTGAGGGAAGTGTGTCATCATCATTATATTTGAAAGACACCCATGTCTCTTCCCCATTCTTTTGAACAGTCATCGAGATTGACACTTAGAGAAATTGAACCACATGCTCATTAATGGAATCCAACTCCTCATTTGTATTCCAGAATTTTTTAAAAGCGAGTTAGGATCACTTTTCTCGCATTGTATTTCTGTAATGAATTGTGTCTGGGATAACTGAGCCTCTTCTACTTTATCAAGGCGCAAATTAAGCGCTTCCAACGATTTTCTCATTTTCGCAAGACAAGCCAGACTATGTTGAATTGAATTCTCTTGGATTGTTTTTGGTTGAATTTTAAAGGTAGAGGATTTAAGAGAATCATCACTTAAAATAAGTGTTTCCAAAATTTTAATACTTTCTGCAAAACAGGACAAGTTATGCTGAAATGAATCCTCTTGGATTGTTTCTGGTTGGATATTAATGGTAAGGTATTCAAGATGATAATCTTTATAACATATTATTAGTTTATTTTTTCAATTTTGATGTTTCCACTGGTTATAGTCATACTGATTATACATAGGAGAATATGATGGTTGATAATAATCCTCATTCCCATAATTACGATCGTATATGACCCCATTAACCGATGGAACAGAACGTATTAGTCAGTTCTCAATGTCTGTTCTTAATGGAGAAAAATCTTGAGGTATACGTTGAATTCCACAACCCTCAGGCATTCCCCAATATTTCCTATCCATCTCAGCATATGCACATATCCACGCTTCCATGGTAGAATCCTAACTTTGAGTCTAATCCTATAAGAAAGAAAAATCCTACAGCAATATAGAAAGTAAGAGAAGTTAGAAAGATGTTACCAGACTAGAGATTCCTATATTAAGATCCTACAAAATAAAAGAAAACAAGTTAGTTTCTAAAAATAGTAAGTCCAAGATTAGAAAATTTTTAAAAATAAAACCCTAATTCTAAAAATAGAAAAAGTAAAGAAATTAGAAAGATATCACCAAATTAGAAGTTTCCATCTCAGAATCCTACAAAATAGGAAAAATAGGTTAGTTTCTAAAAATCAGAAAAATCTAAACCTAATCTTAAACTAATCCTAAAACCAATTAATTTCAGAGAATCGTAGTCGTCAGTCCCCGGCAATAGCGTCAAAAACTTGTTTACTCCCCACGTGCAGGGTTGTGATGTAGTAATAAACTCAGTAAGACCGAGGTCGAATCCCAAGGGACTGAAACTTGTACGTAATCTGAAACTAGGTAGACATAAAACTAGCCTAAGATGAAATCTAAATCGAATATAAATTGATGAATAATGGTGAGATATTAATCTAAAACTTAAGAGAAAACAGAGATAGGAAACTAGGGATTCAGAGGATCCACTTGTAAAGATCAGGGAGATCTTATGCCTGTATCAGAACTTGACTGGACTTAGAGTCCATTTTCATCCAGTTGAAGGTATAACCATGGAAATTAAACTGAACTTACTTTGATATAATTTTAAAGAGATGAAAGGTATATGAATTAGAATGGATTTCATCACCAAACCATGCCCAGGAGATAAAGCAATCAACATAATTAAACTAATTATCAACCAATCAACATGCTATGAAGGTCAATAAGGGTACCATCATCCGACCATGCCCAGGAGACGATGGTGAACAATAGGGCTTCCTAACGTCATAAACATAAAAAGAAAAAGAACATGCTCAAAGCCATCGCAGACCCATTGTAATTTTTGTCACAACAGACCATTAATAACTAAAAACGTTTCCTTAATTAAACTAAAATCAACACCAGTTCAGTATAAACAAAAAGCATAAAATAAAGTCTCCCATCATGCTACAAGCTTCACCTCTTAGCCCTATCTAAGAGGTTTAGCTCGTCATGGATGGACTATATCTCTCTAAAATAATGAAAATAGAAGAAAAAGAAAAAGAGAAAGAAACTACTCTAACTCTCTCTCTCTCTCCTCTCTCTCTCTCTCTCTCTCTCTCTCTCTCTCTCTCTCTCTCACGGCTGCCTCCAAGATGCCTCACTCTCCCTCTTTTCCTTTTCTTTTATAGCCATAGGGAGGTCAGTCGATGCTGGAGTGCTATTTAGAAACTACCTACGAAGGCTTTTATGCAGTCAAGACAGCTCTCTGCTTTGCGAAGTGATTTCCGGAAGTTTCTTGCGTCAAGATTGGAATTGACGCAGTTAATTGTGCGATCCTCCAATTCGACTTCTTAGTTGGATTCAGAATCGCTTAGGAGGAAGTTTGGACAGTCCTGATTATGCCAATGAATGCGATGGTGATCACTGAACGGCTTATATTGATGAATTTCTCAAGAAATGGTCTCCCTTGCGCCCGTTATTGTACATACCACATCTTGCATGGACTTCTCCAAAGCATGTATTTTTTGCTTTAACAATGTCCTGAGAAAGATAAACAGCCTAGATCAACCACCGGAGATCCGGATGGTGGCCCACCAGGCTCGTCCCCAAGCTTTGTTGCGAACAGAGCTTTTCATTTTCTTGCTGTGATGGTCGGTGGGCCCCACATTGATGGTTACGAAGAAATCCATGCCATCCAATAGGTTCCCCATGAAAAACCGTCCGAGAAGACCAAGTTCAGTTTGATTTCGGTGTGACCCACAAAACTTCGCGTTTTGGACGAGCACTCCACAAATTTGCTTGCATGGAAAAGCAGGTACACCTAAGCGTAGGTTGTGGTTACCCCACGGGATGAATGAACGGTCCAGATCATGGATCTAGGCAATGCGTGGGGCCCACTAGTGATCACAGCATCTATAAGGTGCGGACGCTGTGTTATACAAACATCGGTCAGGTTAGTGCCCATTTTGACTGGGCGGCCAGCTTAGTGCATTGCGGGAGTGCAACACCTGTGCACTCCCACATGTACATGTGGGGTCCACTGTGATGCATATGAGAGATTCGTTCCATTCATCTCTTTTATCATATCCTTTTAACAGTGGAGACGGAAGTTGATGCATATCCAGATAGCAAGTAGGCCCCAAATCAAGATTTTAGGGGCTGATGTGTTTGTTAAGCCACTTTCACAAAGATCTAAGGGCTCAAATTTGACGTGTACGGTTCATTTTTGCTCCTCAGGCCATATATGAAGTTTCGAGCCAAACGGATGGTGGGAACCATGTGATCTTGCATTCTGGACGTCTTTCAGGCCACTTGAGCTTCAGTTTCTCAGTTTTTCCAGATCTCTGGCATGCACGTCTGTTGATCTTTTTCCCCTGGGGTCTGTCCCTTGCCTTGGCATCATTCGATCATTAATTCCATGCTTTTAACACCCTTTTTCAGTCCAGGCTCTTAGAGTCACCTTGCAACACAAATGCAAGTAAATCGGGCTGTTAAATAGTATCTTGTTTGTAAATCCAGGCAATAACTGGGTCTGATTTGTAATATTTGACCCTCAACAGTATGTATGAGTAAATGCGAGTAAACAACGGTAATAACAAACGTTGAAAAGGTCATTCCATAGTTAAGTAGGTGGAATCACTCCATAGGTGGTGAATCCCATGAATTACATTGCCACTAACCATAACCTCCATGTTGAGGGTCTAATTTCACCACAATCCGTTCCGATACTCCCTAAGTACGAACTCTTTTTAAATAGAAGTTTCCATAGAGGAATTTTAAATAATATGTGACTTACAACCAATACAATCATATGAGGGTGTGACATGTAGATTCGTGCATGATTCAATACTCAAAGTAAAACTCATGTATAAATATAATTCAAGAGTCATGTGTTCACAACTTATTAGTTTCTAAAGCATGTATCTCAAGGAAGCCAATCAAGTGATTCATATACTTGAGTAACTATTCAATCAATTCTTGGAGCATGTGCTTAAGCTAATTTACCAAGCATTTTAATAAATTGAAGACAAGCAATTGAGTTAACTTAGTATCCAAATCAACTCTAAGACATTTCCCTAGGTAACTAATTAAGTATCTTAATTAATTCTAAGACATGCGTTTAAGTGATCTAAACAAAATATTTAACCATTTCTGAGATGTGAATTCAAGTAAGCTATCCAATAGTCAAATCTCTTATAAGGCATGCATTCAAGTAAACTATCGAATGATCACCCACTTCTAGGATATCATTTGCAGCTATTATAAAGGCTATCCCTAATCTAGTTTAGATGTGGAAAGATCAAGGGCACTACGTGAAAAATGGGAAAATAAGACAAATTTTGAGACGGTTGTGAACCGTCTGCAAAATCCCTTGGTTTAAAGATAGCCCTTAATCGTCTCTAAAATTAGAGACAGCTCTTAACCGTCTTTAATATGAAGTAAAATAGTCTTATTAATGTTGAACATCCACAAATCATTTCAGATGGTCAGAAACCATTGGTAACTTTAGAGAAAAGACAGCTATCGACTGTTTAGAATTAAAGACGGTAGCCATCTTATATGTAGTTATCTGAGACAGTCAACGACCATTTGCATTTGAGCCGGTCATTAGCAGTCCTATAGCGGTCATCTGAGACGGTCAAAGACCGTCCGCATTAGAGACGGTCCCTAGCCGTCTTATATTGGTTATCTGAGACGGTCAAAGACCGTCTACATGAGAGACGGTCATTGGCAGTCCTATAACGGCCATCTGAGATGGTCAAAGACCATCTGCATTAGAGACAGTCCTTAGCCGTCTTACATTGGTTATCTGGGACAGTCAAAGATCGTCTGCATGAGAGACGGTCATTGGCAGTCCTATGACGGTCACCTGAGACGGTCAAAGACCGTGTCTAATGTATTTAATCCACTTTGTCCATCCATTTTATTAGATAATTTTATGGCTTGAACCCATGACTTATATATTTAATCCACTTTGTCCAATCATTTTATCAGATAATTTTATGGCTTGAACCCAAAAAATTAAGCAAATCCAGGACCACACTACAGGAAACAGTGTGAAATGAACTTCTACCGTTGCAAAATTCTTGGGGGCCACAGAAGTTTTGGATCAAGCTTCTATTTGTGTTTTCCCTTCATCCATGTCTGTATGATCTTATGAACAGGTTGGATGAAGGTTTCAATGGTTGAAGTCATTATTCCACTTTTTCATGTAAGATTGGATTTTAATGATGGATATCCAATCATAATTGTTTTCATGTGGTGTGGTCCACCTGATATTTATATCTGTCATTCGACCACGATGTATGTTTTATATCCACACCTTCCATCCATTTGGAGAGATCATTTTAGGGCAATATCCAAAGAATGAGTTAAATCCTAAGCTCCAGTACTGGACCCCAGCGACGAAAATAGTGTGACAGTGATGCCCACCATTAAAAAACTTCTAAAGGGCACAAAATTTTTATATTAATATGATATTTGTGTTTTCCCTTATTTCATGTATGTTTTAAATTTTCAACAAGTTAGATTTCAAATAAACATTACGATGGGCCTTAAGATAGTTTCAACGGTGGGAATCACTCTTCCTGTTGTTTTGTGGTGGGGTCCACTATAGATTTATATCTACCTCATTCTTTAGCTCATGACTTGAAATGATATCTCAAAATGGATGGACGGTGTGGATATAACAAATACATCATAGTGGAGACCACAGAAATTGTGAGGTGTCCGTGAGTGAAAGTAGGGCGTCCAAGAGATGCCCTACAGATACAGAAATGGATTAGCTACTCCCCTGACACCAGCCAATGGCTGGTGGTCGGTGCTCCGTGGGCCCCACCATGATGTATTCGTTTCATGTCATCCATCTATTTTTACAGATCATTTTATGGCATGAGACCAAAAATGAGATATATCCAAATCTTAAGTGGACAACATTCTAGGAAACAGTGTTGAATGAGCGTTAACCATTAAAAAACATTTTGGGGCCTTAAAAGTTTTGGATCAAGCTGATTTTTGTTTTTTCCCTTCATCTAGCCTTGTATGACCTAATCAACATATTGGATGTCAAATAAACAGTGCAGTGGGCCTTAGGAGGATTTTAATGATGGATATCTAATCACTATTGTTTTCATGTGGTGTGGTGCACCTGAGATTTTTGTGGTGGGTTCCACTACAGATTTTTATCTGCCTCATTCTTTGGCTCATGGCTTAAAATGATATCTCAAAATGGATGGACGATGTGGATAAGGGGCCCTATATAGCCTAAAAAGGTGCCACACCATTAATAATTAATGGTGGTATAAAGGGCCCTATAGGGCCTAAAAAAATGTATGTGCTCTATCTAAGTCGTCTATATATTTTGAAATATTATTATAGGGCATGAAACCAAAAATCATCTAGATCAAAGGCTAAAGTGGACCATATGATAGGAAACATGGAGATTAAATCACATGTGTTTCCTATGGTGTGGTTTACTCTATGGGGCCTAAAAAAATATATATGTTCTATCTAAGCCGTCTATATATTTGAAAATATTAATTCAGAGCATGAAATAAAAAATTAGCTGGATTGAAGGCTCAAGTGGACCACATGGTAGGAAACATGGATATTAAATCACATTTTTTTTTCTTATGGTGTGGTCCACTTACGCCTTTAATCAACCTTAAATTTGGGATCATGAACTAAAATAATTTAATAAAATTATTAGTATGAATGGATAAACCAAATACATCATGGTAAGCCCCACAAAGCCCCTATCAAGACCGTCCACGGTCCGTGTGATGAGATGATGCCCAAATTTTGGGCGCATGCTCAAAATAGAGCTGCGCCCAAAGAGGGTTCTCTCTCTCTCTCTCTCTCTCTCTCTCTCTCTCTCTTCTCGTTCCCTAATCTCTCCATTCCCTAATCTCTTCTTCCTCAAATCCTCGCTCTCCCTCCCGCTCTCTGCTCCATCTCTCTCATTGTCCTCCCTCTCTGTCTAATGCATCAGCCATGAAGAAACAAAATGTCCTCTCTCTCACTCTCTCAAAAAATTGACAGCCTCTCTCTCTCAATTTGAATGTTGGAGGAGAGAGCTCCCCTTTAGATTCATGGATCTCAACGAGCTCATGTTTACAATGGCAGACCTGTTCGGTTCTTGTGCTCGCATTGGATAAGGTTTCTTCTAATTCCTCATTCCCCATTTTATTGATTTAGGGCAGACCTTTCAATCTCATCCTCATGCATTGTAAGGTTAGGGTTTCATCAAACTCCATTATGTTTGTAGTGTTTCTTGAGTCGTATGTGCTATCCAACAAATTTTGAGGGTTTCTGGAGCTGCATTTTGATGTCGAGATTGTTTCATGGGATTTTTTTTATCTTTTTTTTTTTTTTTTTTTTTTTTTTGTGGTTTGATGATTTAGATCTTTTGAATATTAATTAATTAATTTTTTCAATTTTCCTTAGTTACAGAGATATTTTTTGGTGTAGTTCTTGGATTAGGAGGAAAAACAGAGAAATTGAAAAAAAAAAAAAAAAGAAAAGAAAAGAAAAAGAAGAAGATAATGCCTTTGGTACTTGTTAACATTTGTGAAATTCCATCTCCTTTCAGTTTTTGTTGAAAAACTGATATTTTCAATTTATTTATTTATTTATTTCCATTGCAGTTTAGGAAGTTTATTTTGGATTTTTGGAGTTTCTCGAGATGATTTGAAGCCATATTCAGATTCAGGAGGATTTGATAAAAAGATATTTTTATTTTCCTTTATTAAAAAAATTTTAATTTTATGTTTTATTTTTTATTTAAGAGATTTGGAGCATCTTGAGATGATTTTGAAGTTGTATTCAGATTGGGGGGGAATGAAAAAATTCGGCCTTTTTTTATTTTATTTTATTTTATTTTTATTTTATTTTAATACTTTAGTAGAAGAAATCTTCAACTTAATGTGATTTAGAAGGCTGTGAATGTATAGAAAAAACACAGATTAGGTTTGTTATGGATTGAAAAAAAAATTGACTATTATTTATGTATTTATTTATATGCTTTCTCACCATTGATATTTTTTAACAGGGAGAGTCTTTTTTATTTATGCTTTCTCTTCATTGATATATTTTTTTAAGAAGGAGATAACTCAAGAGTGTTGAAAGATGGTATAGCCATCTTTGGGATAACACATTTTGTAGGATTATGTTTCAATTGGTAACGTCCATGTACTTTCCCCAATGTGGATTAATGATTTCTGGAAGTATGCACAAATTCAATGATCCTAGCCATATGGTCATTACCTTCAAATAGACTGTAGAAAATCTTTTTCTTTTTTAGTGTATAACATTAGGGCATCGTGAAATAACATGTGAATGTCCAACATAGCTTCTGGAATATCCAACACACCCTGTGGGAGTATTTTGAGGCCCTGCTTGCCCCATGTTATCTATTGTGCATGCTTTTTTGCCCAAAATGTTTCTTGCATCTCCTATGAAACCTATGTAAAAAAGAAAAGAAAAAAAAAAAGTGATGTTCATCTGTGTTTTTGTTTTAAAAATGAAATTTATGGATGTTCAAGTTTTTCTGTTGCAACTTTCTAAGAAAAAGTGACATTTTACATCCTCCTCTGATGTCACTCAAAGAATCTTTCTTGAAAGATTTGAAGGTCAAGTAGTTGTTGCTGTAGTTATAACAGAAGCCATTAGATCATAAGAAGTTTAAGCATTCATGATTTCAATACTACTAAACAAATTGTGTCACTCTGGCTACATCTTTGGATCAGGGAAGACTTTGAGCCAACAAATTGGAAGCATCACATTTGTTGTGGAAAGAATGATTTCAATACTACTAAACAATTTGCACAGTACATCCATTCTTTATCACTTCAAAATTTCTCTTTTAGTTTTTATAATTTTATGAGTACATTATTTCCTTGTGGATATAATTTTTGTACTCTCATTTGAATGAAGGAAACTGGAAGTTATTATGTTTATTTTATTTTGTCTAGTTGCACTGCATTTGGTGGGAATCAAGTAAAAGGACGTGTACTAATTGTACCAAAGGTCTTTTTATTTCTTTGTTTGCGAAAATTTCTTGCATATACGGGGTTGTTGTTGTGATCTTAGTTCATTAATTAGCCATTGGATTACTTTGAAGAGACTTCTAAGTGGAGGCGTTCTCCACCTACTGTTAGAGTGGAGCAGATGTTTGAACTGATTAAGGAAAAACTTCCTGGGCTTGTATTGTCATTCAATGCATTGCACCTCAAAGAGTCAATGATCAATGCCTGACAAATGTTCTTTTGAAGATAAATGCCAAGGTGAGCTGTCACTAAAATATCATGTCCCTTCCCTTTGGTCTTTTAGGTGTGATCTCTGTATCTAGCTGACAACCACCTTTCCTTTCTTTTCAACAGCTTGGTGGAATGAATTCCTTACTTGTAGTTGAACACTCACCTTCCATTCCCCTAATTTTTGGAGTTCCCACAATCATCCTGGGGATGGATGTATCACATGGTTCCCTAGGCCAGTCCGACGTGCCGTTAATTGCAGCAGTTAGATAAGATGTATGATTTTATTTTTCAACTGTTAGTCATAGAGTGGCAGTACTTGTTTCAATTTTCTGTCAGACAATATAGATTCACTCGTGCATGCAACTAGATTTTGCTGCTTCAAACAAATAATGTAGATTCACTCCTGCATGCAACCAGATCTACCCATAAGGGTTTTGGTATGAAAACCCTTACAAATAAATTACAAGATCTACTGCACCAACACACTCTTAATGTTTGGGGGCAAGTTACTTTGGTCCTTCTTGAATTAATTTTACATGCAATTTCCTTCTTTTTCTTTTTTTCTTCCTTTTTTGAACTAAGTATGGAAGGTCGGTATTAAGTATTACAATCTATTCAACCTTGGATGGGTAGCTAATTTATGATTTAATTGATCGGTGGTCCATGAAAGGTGGGAATCGTTGTTATGATCATGACGAAGCTGTCCATTTCCTATGGATAACAATATGGGTGGCCTGGCCATTTGGATATATCCGTGTTTATGTATTAAACATTGATGAAGCATGCCCGAATGTGCATCGGAGCTATTCGGATGTTAAGCGGGGGTCCCTGGAAGGTGGGAACCGCAGTTATGACCATGATGAAGCTGTCCATTTCCTATGGACAACATTTGATTGGCCTGACCATTAGGATAGGCCGTGTTTATGTATTAGCTCGAATTTGTAGGAGCAGGCCCATGTTTATGAAAATATTCATTTATGCTCAAGTTAATTTTGTGTAATTTGAAATGAGCTTAACCGTAACCTATAACCTAAAACCTAAACCTAAACCTATAACCTAAACCTAAACCTAAACCTATAACCTAAACTTAATTCACTTAACTTAAAGCAACACCTAAACCCAAACATATAACCCGAACCCGAACCCGACCCGAATTCCTAAACCTAAACCTAAACCTAAACCTAAACAAAAACCTATAACCTATAACCTTAACCTATAACCTTAACCAAAACCTAAATCTAAACATAAACCTATAACCTATAACCTTAACCTAAACCTTTAACCTATAACCTAACCTAAACCTATAGCCTAAACCTATTCTCAAATCCCTAAACCTATAACCTAAACTTAAACCTAAACCTAAACCTATAACCTAAACCTATTCTCAAATCCCTAAACCTATAACATGAGCCTAAACCTTTAACCTATAACCTAAACCTATATAACCTATAACCTGAACCCAAACCTAAACCTAAACCTAAAACTTAACCTAAACCTATAACCTAAGCCTATAACCTAAAACCTAAAACCTAAACCTAAACCTAAAACCTAAACGCATTCTCAAATCCCTAACCTAAACCTACACCTAATCCTAATCTCAAATCCCTAAATCTAAAATTACACATAATCTTAATCTCAACTGCCTAACCTAAACCTAAACCTAAACTTGAAAACCCAAACCTAAACTTGAAAACCTAAACCTAAACCCGATCCCGAACCTGAATCTGAATCCTTAAATCCTTAGCCTAAACCTAAACCTAAACTTAAACCTATAACCTAAACTTAATTCACTAAACTTAAACCTAGACCTAAACCTAAACATAAAACTATAACCTTAACCTAAACCTATAACCTATAACCTAAACCTAAACCTATCACCTAAACCTATTCTCAAATCCCAAAACCTATAACCTAAACCTAAACCTATAACCTTTAACCTATAACCTAAACCTATAACCTATAACCCAAATCCAAACCTAAACCTATAACCTAAACCTAAACCAATAACTTAAACTTAATTCACTTAACTTAAACCTACACCTAAACCCAAACGTATAACCTGAACCCGAACCCAAATTCCTAAACCTAAACATAAACCTATAACCTATAACCTTAACCTAAATATAAACTTATAACTTATAACCTTAACCTAAACCTATAACCTCACTATAATAAAGAGGGTTTTTAGCGACGAAATTTTTTTTTTGTCACTAAAAGTCACTTTTAGCAATGAAAAAAATTTTCGTAGCTAAAAGTCACCTTTAGTGATGAAACTTTTCATCGCTAAAGGTTGTTATCGGTTTTCAAACGAATTCGAAAAGTTACTTTTAGCTATGAAAATTTTTGTAACTAAAAAACGTGGATGAGACTTTTAGCGAGGAAACTTTTCCTCGCTGAAGGCTGTAAACAATTTTTTAAAAAATTCAAAAGGTTTACTTTTAGCTATGAAAATTTTCGTAGCTAAAAAACGTGGATGAGACTTTTAGCGATGAAACTTTGCGTCACTAAAGGCCGTAAACAAATTTTACTTTTAGCTATGAAAAGTTTCGTAGCTAAAAAACGTGGATGACACTTTTAGCGATAAAAATTTTCGTTGCTAAAGGCTGTAAACAATTTTTAAGAAAATTCGAAAGGTTTATTTTTAGCTATGAAAATTTTTGTAGCTAAAAAACATGGATGAGACTTTTAGCGACGACACTTTTCGTCGCTAAAGGCTGTATACAATTTTTAAGAAAATTAAAAAGGTTTACTTGTAGCTATGAATAGTTCCATAGCTAAAAAACGTGGATGAGACTTTTAGCGATGAAAATGTTCGTGGCTAAAGGCTGTAAACAAAGGTTTACTTTTAGCTACAAAAATTTTCCTAGCTAAAAAACATGGATGAGATTTTTAGCGACGAAGGTTGTAAACAAATTTTCAAAATATTCTAAAGGTTTACTTTTAGTTATGAAAAGTTTCATAGCTAAAAAATGTGGATGAGACTTTTAGCGATGAAAATGTTCATCGCTAACAAAATTTGACAACTTTTAGCTATGAAAAATTTCCTAGCTAAAAAACGTGTATGAGACTTTTTGCTACGAAACTTTTCGTCGCTAAAGGCTATAAACAGTTTTTTAAAAAAGTCTAATGGTTTTCTTTTAATTACAAATATTTTCGTAGCTAAAAAACGTGGATGAGACTTTTAGCTACAAAACGTTTCGTCGTTAAAGGCTTTTTAAAAAATTCAAACTTAACTTTTTGAGAAAAATTCAATAGGTTTACTTTTAGCTCCGAAAAGTTTTGTAGCTAAAAAGTGTTAATGAGACTTTTACCTACAAAATATTTCATAGGTAAAAGTTTCTTTTTTGGAATATTCCTAATATACACCTGTTAGAATATAATTCATCATATTCTACTTGATATACACCTATTATATAAAATATTTCATCAAATTCATATTCACATCCATATAAACCCAAACTACATAAATCCATCTAGACATAAACTATATTCATCCAAACATAAACAACATCCATCCAAACACGAACAGTCCTATGGAAAAAAACAAATGAAAAGAGAGAGAACATATGAGAGGTGATCCAGACAAATGAAAAGAAAAACAACCTTAACCTAAACCTAAACCTATAACTTACACTTATAGGTTTAGGTTTAGGTTTTAGGTTTAAGTTAATGTTAGGTTATAGGTTATAAGTTTAGGTTATAGGTTATGGGTTATAGGTTATAGGTTAAGGTTTATGTTATATGTTTTGATTTAAGTTAAGGTTATAGGTTTAGGTTTAGGTTACGGTGTTCTTTAGGTTTAGGTTATAACTTTAGGAAATTGAGAATAGGTTAAGGTTTAGGTTTAAGAAATCAGGTTCTAGTTTGGGTTCGGTATCGGGTTTAGGTTTCGGTTTTCAAGTTTAGATTTAGGTTTAGGTTAAGGAGTTGAGACTAAGATTATGAGTAGGTTTAGGTTTAGGGATTTGAGAATACATTTAGATTTAGGATTTAGGTTTAGGTTAAGGTTATAGGTTATAGGCTATAGGTATAGGTTATGGAATTTGAGAATAGGTTTAGGTTTAGGTTTGAGTTATAGGTTATAAGTATAGGTTTATGTTTAAGTTAAGGTCTAGGTTTAGGTTATAGGTTTAGGGTTTTGGGAGTTGAGATTAGGATTAGGTGTAGGTCTAGGTTTAGGGATTTGAGAATACATTTAGGTTTTAGGTTTAGGTTTTGGGATTTGAGAATAGTTTTAGGTTGTAAGTATAGGTTTAGGTTGGGTTATAGGTTAAGGTTTAAGGATTTGAGTTTAGGTTATAGGTTATGGGTTATAGGGTTTAGGTTAGGGTTTAAGTTGTAGGTTATAGGTTTAGGTTTAAGTTATAGGTTTAGGTTTAGGTTTAGGTTTAGGTTTTAGGTTTAGGTATAGGCTTAGGTTATATGTTTAGGTTAAGGTTTAGGGATTCGGGTTCGGGTTTGGGTTCGGGTTTAGGTTCTAGGTTATAGGTTTAGGTTAAGGTTTAGGTTATGGGTTTTGGGATTTGAGAATAGGTTTAGGTTATAAGTATAAGTTTAGGTTGAGTTATAGGTTAAGGTTTAGGTTTAGGTTATAGGTTTTGGGATTCGAGAATAGGTTTAGGTTTAGGTTATAGGTTTTGGGATTTGAGAATAGGTTCATAAGTTTAGGTTTAGGTTGGGTTATAGGTTAAGGTTTAGGTTTAAGTTATAGGTTTTGGGATTTGAGAATAGGTTTAGGTTATAAGTTTAAGTTTAGGTTTAGGTTAAGGTTATAGGGTTCAGGTTATAGGTTTAAGGTTATAGGTTATAGGTTTAAGTTTAAGTTATAGGTTTAGGTTTAGGTATAGGCTTAGGTTATAGGTTATAGGTTATATGTTTAGGTAAAGGTTTAGGGATCCGGGTTCGGGTTCGGGTTTGGGTTTAGGTTATAGGTTTTGGTTTAGGTTTAGGTTATAGGTTATAGGTTTAGGTTTAGGTTATGGGTTTTGGGATTTAAGAATAGGTTTAGGTTGGATTATAGGTTAAGGTTTAGGTTTAGGTTTAGGTTATAGGTTATAGGTTTAGGTTATGGGTTTTGGGATTCAAGAATAGGTTTGGGTTATAAGTATAGGTTTAGGTTTGGTTATAGGTTAAGGTTTAGGTTATAGGTTATAAGTATATGTTTATGTTTAGGTTAAGGTCTAGGTTTAGGTTATAGGTATAGGTTTTGGGATTTGAGAATAGGTTTAGGTTAAGGTTATAAGTATAGGTTATACGTTAAGGTTTAGGTTTAGGTTTAGGAAATCGGGTTCGGGTTCGGGATCGGGTTTAGGTTTGGGTTTAGGTTTTAGGTTATAGGTTGGTTTAGTTTATAGGTTAAGGTTTGGGTTATAAGTTAAGGTTTAGGTTATAGGTTATAAGTATAGGTTTAGGTTTAGGTTAAGGTCTAAGTTTAGGTTATAAGTTTTGGGATCTGAGAATAAGTTTAGGTTAAGGTTATAAGTATAGGTTATAAGTTAAGGTTTAGGTTTAGGAAATCGGGTTCGGGTTCAGGATCGAGTTTAGGTTTAGGTTATAGGTTATAGGTTATAGGTTTAGGTTTGGGTTATAGGTTAAGGTTAAGTATAGGTTTAAGTTATAGGTTATAGGTTATAGGTTTAATTTACAGGTTAAGGATTGGGTTATAGGTTAAGGTTTAGGTTATAGGTTATAGGTTATAAGTATAGGTTTAGGTTTAAGTTAAGGTCTAGGTTTAGGTTATAAGTATAAGTTTTGGGATTTGTGAATAGATTTAGGTTAAAGTTATAAGTTTAGGTTAAGGTTATAAGTTTAGGTTAAGGTTATAAGTATAGGTTATAGGTTAAGGTTATAAGTATAGGTTATAGGTTTAGGTTTAGGTTTATGTTTAGGTTAAGGTTTAGATTATAAGTTTTGGTTTAGGGTTAGTTTTAGGTTATAGGTTATAGGTTATAGCTTTAGGGAATTGAGAATAGGTTTAGGTTATAGGTTTAAGGTGTGGTTTAGGTTAAAGGTGTGGTACCTATAAATACAGATATAAAGATGACCTGTCCAAATGGCCAGGCCCCTCTAATGCTGTCTATAGGAAATACATAGCTTTATCATGGTCATAACAGCGGTTCTCACCTTCTAGGGACCCCTGCTCATCTAGATAGCTCCAACGCACATCCGGGTCTGTTCCATTAATTTCGAGCAAATACATAAACATGGCCTGTCCAAATGGCCAAGCCTTTCTAATGCTGTCCATAGAAAATGGACAGCTTCATCATAGTCATAACAGCGGTTCCCACCTTCCAGGGACTCCCTCTCATCCGGATAGCTTCGACGCACATCCAGGTTTGCTATATTAATACAATGTATTAAGGAGTTTGCAATCATTGTATTTTTACAATAAATTAATAATGTAATTCATAAGTAAAATCTTAAACCACTTGCATAGATGAAAAGTCTCGCATGCAATTCTAATATATCAAGTATTATTCTATTGGCTATAAAATGTATAGTTAGTATAATACCATGTGGATGCTTCGAATATTTCCAGGCAAGTCCTGCTGTTGACACTACTCCTATAACACTTCCAGTGGCAGCAATTTCTGTTGCTTTACATGTATGTTTGGTTTGCTTTTAGTAGTCAGCATGAAAAAATAGCATATCAAACGTGCAATTTCTTGAAGTCAACATAATTCTACTCTTGAAAAGAAATTGTGCCATATGCTAACTGTGAATATGATTAGCGTAGTAATCGAACATCAAGCTTTTAATAGAAACTTCCCATAAAGGAAAATGTGTTAGCAGATTATTGTTTCCATTTTTTTTTTTTAAAGGGAAAAATATTTTAGTCTTGCTCAAATACCACTAAATTCACCTTCTAAACAACTCTAAGAGCATAAAACGGTCTAATGAACTCCAGAATGCTATAGTACAGGATAAGTTATGATAAAAAGAAAAGTTCTTTACCAACAGGTATATTTGAACATTAAGTGCATTGAGTGAAAAGATTCACTAGGTCAGATGCTCCAACTTTTCCTCTCTTGTCAATATGTTGTTGAGCAAAGAAGCAAGAATTGAACAATTTCTTCACAAAAACATCCACCATACCACTCTTCTTACCTCTACAGGTTGTGGTCATGGACACGGCTCATTTAATTCACATCAGTGTGGTCCACTACTCCATGGCCAATATGGTGGTGGTTGTATACAAATCTGGGTCGATTGTGAAGAATTTATTTATTTTCTGAACGGTAACACTACCAAGGATTGATCCCTGGATCACTCATGCACACTGCGCTGTCTCTACCATCTCATCTAATGAGCGGGAGACAATGGGGAAGAGTTTATCTTAAGGATTCTTCAAAACATAAGTAGTTACCAGTCTATACCTCGTGTAACAACCTACAGAATAGCCTTCTTCCTATAGAATGTTGAAGAAGGAACTTGTTGGAAAAAAAAGGGAACCATTTTTAGAGAAGCTAAAAAGAATGCTCAACTGAGTAAACCACATGACCAAATGACCCTTGCATCATGCATGCATGCAAGGCATATAAATTATCTAAGAAATAGGTTGGATGAAAATCAGGTGAGTCAATCATACATGAATAAAATGGAGAGTCAGTGTTAAACATATATGTATGGCACATTTGATGAGCAGATGGCTGGAAATTGTGCAAGGGAAGCTGCATGGTGGTATTACAATAATAACATAATAAATTGTTTTCTTACAATTCAAGATCAAATCCAGGAGCATTACCTTCATGTACATGCAAAGATGCAAGCTTATTTTCCAATGGGCAAGGGACCTAATGAATAATATACAACAATGAAATTATACATGCAGATCAACAAAGGAAAACCATGTGTCATTTGGATGAGATTTAAACCACTTATCAGGTAGGACATACGACTGAGGGGCCCATAGCTCACAAATCTGGTGGATGAGATGATCTTGACAATACATTCCGTGGCATACAGAGATTCTGCACGGGTCCTCTGGTCAAATGGTTAGGATTGTCTGATCATTTTTTTACTATGGACCTTGAATGGCAGGAACACCTGATGAGTAGTTTCTCTCATTTCAAAATGCAACTATATCAATACAATTACTCATCCTTATTTCCATGAGATCAATGTTTTATGGGTTTCACTAGACAATCAAGCAAACTCCAATCCTTTCATCACTAAAAGCATGGTTTAAATCTCTGTATTGGAACATGTACAGGTACAGGCAGTGCCAATGTATGTATTGGATGACATACACACTGTATTATCTTATTGGTGCAAACTATGGACAATTTAGTGTTATAACAGTCATACACGCAGACATCAAATCATATAGGGCCACATCTGAATATTGACTAGTACTTAAACAATGAATCATATAATTTAGATTAATAGAAAATGTAGTGTATTGCTTCATATAAGAACAATTTAAAAAATACAAAACTTACATAAACAAAACAGTTTCCTTTTTAAAAATTGCATGAATAAAGGAAAACCATGAGTCATTTAGATGAGATTCAAGCCACTCATCAGCTAGGGCATACCATGAGGAGCCATAGCTGAAAAATCTGGCAGATGAGATGATCTGACTATACATTCTGTGCCAAGAAAATAAAAGCTAAAACGACCAAATAAGTAATGGTTAACATTGGATGTGTCATCCAGTAAAGTGATTAGGCTTGTCTGATCATTTCCATTTTTGAACTATTGACCCTGAATGCCAAGATCACCTGGTGAGTGGTTTCTCACATTCCAAAATACAAGTATAGAAATACAGTTACTTATCCTTTTTTCCATGAGATCCATGTTCTATGGGATTCACCAGCCAATAAAACAACCTCCAATTCTTTTATCACTAGGGGCATGGTTAAGTCTCCGTGTTCACATTTGAAGAAGCAAATCTGAATTTAATATAACTTCTCTGAATTTTCTAAGCCATCCACTAGTTCTAACACTATATATAACCTTTAGATTTTAAAACATACCTTCATAGTTGTAGATGTGTTCACTCACTATATGACCTCTAGATTCTAAAACACACCTTTCAGCAGAAGTTTCAAAACTGAAATTGACATAGTAGCCTCAGATCTCACACATGAACAATCATCAACAACAAAAAAGCAGTGAGAAGATGATGGGTTCACAATAATTTCAACAAACACAATGAATGCAGGAATTTATTAAGAACCCAATTTCAGCTACTTTTCAAATTGACTTGTGCATCACACTTCCTCTCTCATCAAGACGAAGGAAGTCTCAACAACTCACCCTAGTCCAAAACTCTAGTGGACCACACCGCATGAATTTAGAGATTTTAAGTCGATGTATCCCAATATGGAAATTAGTAGAATTAAGCTCATAATTTCTATTTCTAAGAACAAAAATCTATAAAAACTAAGCTTTTAGAAACATTCATTCAAATCTCATTACAAACCCTATATCATAAAATAATAAATAAATAGATAAATAAAATCAAATGGAAAATAGAAAAATTAAAGCATGAGAATATAAAGAGAAGGAGATTGGCTGAGAAAACGGTAAGATCAGATGGGATGCTGAAATTACCTCTGCGATTCTGGAAAGTTTCAAAGAAATCTCATATTCAGAGAGATGAAAGAGGAAGAGCTTCGGCCCTTTAAATAGATTTGAAAACATAAGGATGAAATCTGAAAAGGAGCTAAGAGAGATTTTTTATACACGGTGAAACAGGGCCAAAGCAAATCAGACGATTACCATCGATCATCGTTGCTTGGTGTATGGAAAGAGAGGAAGGGCTGTTGTGTGTGTGTGAGAGAGAGAGCAGAGGTTCTCTGCTGGACGCTGGATAGGTTGAGAGAGAGAGAGGGAGAGGATTAGGGCAAGAGAGAGAGAGAGAGAGGAGAGGGGAATGCGGATTAGCTACTGACGAGAGAGAGAGAGAGAGGATTAGGGCAAGAGAGAGAGCAGAGGTTCTTTGCTGGACGTTGGATGCCGGACGTGGATTAGATACAGGTTGAGTAGCAAGTAGGCTACTGAAGTGGCGTCACCAATTTCTGTGGGCCCCACTATGATGTATGTGTTGTATCCACACTGTCCATCCATTTTGAGATATTATTTTATGGCGTGACCCAAAGAATGAGGCAGATAAAAATATGTAGTGGACCTCACCACAGAAAACACTAGAGAGAGTGATTCCCACCATTGAAACTATCCTAAGGCCCACCATAAATTTTATTTGAAATCCAACCTATTCAAAAGTTAAAAAAGACATGAAATAAGGTAAAACACAAATTGCAGCTTGATCTAAAACTTTCATGGCCTTTAGAAGTTTTTAATGGTGGGTGTCATTATCCCCACTATTTCCTATGTTGGGGTCCACTAGAGCTCTGGATTTAACTATGGATATTGCCCTAAAATGATCTATCCAAATGGATGGAAGGTGTGGATATAAAACATACAACATGGTGGGGCCCAAAAATGAGAGGTATATAAATATCAGGTGGACCACACCACATGAAAACAATAGTATCGAGGTTTAAAACTTTTGTGACCTAAAACTTTCGTGGCCTAAGTCAGTATCGAGGTCTTATAGAGTAGGGTAGGATCTCCAAAAAAAAAGATATCAGTCAAGTATTTAGGGTTTCTCAGTGAACGTACCTTGGATAGTGGGAGCTACCTTTATATTTATAGGAGAACCATAATACGATTTCAGGAGGACTCTCACCTGATATCTTGGCTGTAGTCTGGGATGTCTGTGAGATGAGTGGTTCTCGAGATCGTCAAGATCCGATATTATCCTCTAAAGATCTTAAGTGAGATCTTTTAGGACGTTAAAGGATATCCCGAATCTTTGTGGATGTTCCATCAACACTATTTCTTGGGGCACACAACGGTGGATGTTCCATCAACACTGTTTCTTAGGGTGGGCACACAGCGGTTTTGGATCAAGCTGATGGTTGCATTGTCCCAAAATCACATTTGTGTGACCATAATTCAATGTGGCCCACTGATGAGCTAACTTGGCCTGCGCAAGTTCATGATGTGGTATCCCTAATTAATGTCGTGGATCTTCCTTAAAAATGTATCTTTTAAATATTTTTTCTAAAGGTGACTAAGCAAGACATGGCGGAAATGTTCCTTCATCCATTCAAGATGTGTGTGAAGGAAGGAGATGTTAGCAGCGTCATGTGCTCTTACAACTATGTCAACGACATCCCCACATGTGCTGACCCAAAACTCCTATCTCAAACGATACGAGGAGATTGGGATCTTCGTGGGTAATGTTGTTTTATTTATTTATTTTTAAACTTTTTTTAAAAAATAGAAGCTATGTTGGTATTTTCTTATTTCAATCATATAAATGAAAATGGTTTTGAAGTATCCACATATAGCTACGAAAATCAATAATTATTATTTTTTTCCACTTAGTTAATTTAACTTGTAAATTTCTACTAGCTATTTTTTTAATCATTTCCTGATATATTTGGCATTTCTTTGCATGATCCAATCATTGTGATTTTTTCAAGAGCATTGCCCACTATTATATGAAATGAATGGAAAGTCCTCATCGAAGATTGGATCATCCAAAATGCTCTAATCAACTAGTTGAGAAATTGGGTATGATCCATCCATGATGGGGAATAAGTCCAATGGTCTAGATCAACAAACTATTAGGCCTATATATACAAAATTTTAGTACAATAAGGAATTCCACGTTATCCACTAATTGAGAAATTGGACTCTTAGGAGCCCGTTTGTGTGCCAATTAAAAATGAGCTGAACTCATTTTATTTAATTATCATTTTTAAGTGGCCATGAACCATTGAATTTAATTATAACAGACAACTTGTGGCATAGAAAACCATTGATTTTAATTACAATATACATAGATTTTTATATTTTTTTAAATATTATGTGTGTGTGTGTGTGTGTGTGTGTGTGTGTGTGTGTGTGTGTGTGTGTGTGTGTGTGTGTGTGTGTATCATTGATGGCATTCTTCTAGCTAAAGCCATCAATGATATCCTTCATAGCAGTGTTTTCAAAGTGGGTATTGATGTGTTTGATGGGAAAAGGTTTTGGAAAATTCAATCTTGTGCCTTTTTTTCCTGCATTTTGTGTGTTCTTGCAGGAATTGTTGAGTTTCTGGAAATCATTTTTGATTTCGTTATGGAAAGTTAGGCTTTGGAATTGTCGAGTATTCATGCAACAGGGATTTTCTTGTTGATTGGTCATGGTGTTTCCTATTTATTCTTCTCAGGTACCTACACAGTAATAAGCTCAGTGGGCCAATTCCACCTGAATTGGGGAACATGTCCAAGCTAAGCTATCTGTGAGGGTTCTTACATTAAAATAAAATTTCCATTTCAGGGATATTTGTGTGTAAATTATTTCTGATAGTTTCCTTCTACAGGCAATTGAACAACAATGAACTGGTTAATAGCATTTCGGCCAAGCTTGGACAGCTAGAGAATTGTGCATGGAAAAGATTGAATGGTTCCATTCCATCCGAATTCCTGATGCTGGAGAGTCTAACATATTTGTAAGTCTTAACCAAAAGATATTAGAGATGGGCTAGTCACTTGTGAATAAATTCTAATTTACAATGACGTCTTTATACGGAGGCTTGCAGTTCACTACTAAAAATAGGGTGTGGGCGACGGATGTGTGCAGCTTTAGCTACGAATTTTATAAAATCCGTAGCTACTACAATCCGTGCTAAAAGATATGCTTTTAAGGGTGGACGTTCAATCGCTACTGTTTTCCTGTGGTGTTGTTCGCCAGAGAATTATTTCAAGTTGAGTTTTTGGTATCAACCTTAAAAGATTGTTTACAAATGGATCTACGGTGTGGATTAAACACAAACATTATGGTGGGGCCCGTAGAGCCCTACCAGATCCAAAGCTAAGCTACCATTTTCATTTATATAGTGAAAACCTGTTAGTTTTGCATTTTTTGTTAAATAGTGGTGACTTATTCATAGAAAATGTGGGTTTGATATATGACTATCAAGACCATCCAAATAATGGGTCTTTTTGTAGATGGTTTATAATTATAATTATCTTATGTAATATTATCTTAACCATCCACTAAATGGTCCCTATATTGTATGGCTGTGAATACAATTTATGTTATAAAATATGGAAAACTCACATTTTTCGGATTTGATCTCTTATCCCATATTCAAAAGAGGAAATTTCATTTTCCCTCATTCGACCGCCATTTTCTTCGTCTCCCTTCCCTCTTTTAAGTGCCAGCTTCATCACTAGTCGATCGCCCTTCTAAGGTGAGTCATGTGATTTTTTATGTCAGAATGTTATATGTTTAATCTAGAAGCTCCTGCCTGAAACACCCTAATCCCTCTCTTTCTCTCTCTATCTTCTTGTAATGAAAAGAGGGAGAAAATGGCATGGAAGATCCATTCCATTCCCTTCATTCTCTCGCTCTGTCCTTCTCTCTCATTCCCACAGATGCCTTCATACATAACTCCTTGGTTTTGAGATTCATGAGCAAGGCAACACTTTCATCGTCCATGGAGGCAGCGAATGCCTCTACGCCACCTCCCTTTCTACCCACAACGGAAGTTTCACAGCGGGCAACGATGATTCTTATATATGGTAATTCCATAACCCTCGATCCTCTTCGAATTATTCCATGTTGTGCCGCAAATGCTACCTTGGCACACGTGTGAGTGATTTAGGATGCCGATTGAGTGGTCCTGTGGTGTGTATATTGGGATGGACCGTTCATCATGTGAATGATGTGTGCATGTTGAGTGTAGGTCGTTGGTTGTGATTTTCTTTTAGGGACGTGCAGGTTTGCTATTAGATTTTCAAGCTGAGGAGCATTTCTCATGTGGTTGTTGCGTGAACGATTCAGATTTGACATGGTTTTGAAAATGGAGCATTTGGGATTACTATTCCTCGGTTTTGCATTGTCTTGATGTGATTTTCTAACTAGGGTTTGGTTTGGGAATGTTTTGAAAACTTGAAATTAGTTAGACCAAACAATTTGAGTCTAGCCTGTGATTTTGAACATTGCATGTCCTAAATAGATAAATGATGAGGTTTGTATGATGACATGGGATTTTTTTTTTCACAAAAAGGTTGGCAACAAACCCACTCTTTTCTTTTATTTTTTCAAGAAATGAAGAAATGTTAGTTCTTCAATTCATTTTGATTAAATATGAAATGGGTTTTTGATTAATTGAGTTTTTCTTCTTCTGGGATGAATAAGAATAGTGTTTGATGAGTTGAAGAGATGAATAATGAGGGTTGGGTTTTATGGGTTTTTAGTTGGGATTAATGTACAATTGTTGGTTTTTGAATCCATTTTGATTGAATGTGAAATGGGTTTTTTTATTACCATATCAGATGGTGAAGATAGGGCTGCGAGAATGCCTAAGCTGAAGTGGTACAAGGTAATTGTCTTTTTTTTTTTTTGGAAAAAGCTGTGTGTGTATTACTATATATCAAAAGAAGGATTACCGCAAAAGAGGCCTCCCTGGGACAAAAAATAGCTAGGGATGCCCAAGGAAAACCTATACAACAAAAACAGTAAGTAATCCCCTAACAAGTGGTCTCTTTAATAGAACTCAATCCCATTCTGTCTAATTTGTACAGGCCCCTAAATTCAACTGGAAGGTTAGCGGCAGCAAAGAAAGTGGATTGCAGTTGCCTAGATGCTGCTACCTTTGCCAAACCATTTGCAGGATTGTTCCCTTCTCTCGGAATCCATTTAATAAAAAACGTACCCATTTCCTTCAATCGACGAATCTTAGTTCACCAATAATGCCACTTCCACGTAGGAGAGGATTTCCCTATAAATGCGTCCACCGCACATCTGGAATCCGACTCCAAAATAACCCGATTGAATCCCCACGTGACACAGATAACCATCGCGTCGTGAAGTGCCCTCAGCTCTGCAGAATTGTTCGAAGCAACACCATAGCCAAAAGAGAAAGCAAAGAGGAGGGAGGCAGAGGAGTCCCTACCGATCCCACCTCCCCCACATGGGCCAGGATCAAGGTGTCCCGTATCGGTATCGGTTGGCGTAACGGTGCCCTCCGAAATCGATACGGATACGAGGCGTAACGACGATACGGGGGTGTAACGGCCCGTAATGGTGTAATTTTTTTTTTGCCAAAAAAATATTAAAAAAATATGGATTAAATCTAGAATATTCTAAGCATTCCAAATATGCATTCATTTGTAAATTAGAACATGTTTATGGTAGTGTAATGGCCCACTCTTTGGTGAGAAGTTGTATCGGACTGTCTAATTAATTTTTAACCAGGTAACTTAAATTTGACTACAAAATTTATATATTTAGTTTTCTAAATATGTAATTTATATACTTAACAACTTGATATCATTTCTCTCAATAGTTCTTTAAAAAAATGAAATTAAATTCAGGTAGATGGCGTTGCCAATTTGGGGCCGACTTGGAGGACCAATCTATGCTCTAAATCAACCTCAAATTCATGCCATTTATTGTCATTATTCCATTTATAAATTGGTGGACATTTATTGGATGGTGAATCATAAAAAAAATAATCAAAAGACCCTATTTTAAAAAATAAAAGACCACAAATTACCAATTAAAACTATTCAAACAATTTGATTTTGGCATTGTGAGTTAACAATTGCAGTCCATAATTTAATTGCTAAATTTTAAGTTAATATATGTCTCATGTACAAATTTGTAAGGCTTGAATTAGGCGGGACTCGGATTGTGAAGTGCAGCACACGTGTTAAAGTTTTTTGGGCCCCACCCGTGATGAATGTGTTATATCCACACCGTCCATCCATTTTGCCTAATAATTTTAGGGCATGAGCCCAAAAATGAGACACATCCAAAGCTTAGGTGGACTGCACCATAAGAAACAATAATAATTAAACGTTCGCCATTAAAATTTTATTGAGGGCTAGAAAAGCTTTAGATCAACTGACATGTGTGTTTTCCCTTCATCCATTTTAGTGTGACCTAATTAATAGGTTAGATTGAAAATAAACATTACAGTGGACCTTAAGAAAATTTTAATGGTGAGCATTCTATAACCATTATTTCCTATGGTGTTGTCCACGTGAGATTTGGATATTACTAATTTTTTGAATCCTGACCTAAAATGACGTGACAAAATGGATGGACGACATGGTTAAAATATATACATCATGGTGGGGCCCACTTGAATCTGATCGAATGGAAAATAAACGTTACCGTGTGCCCTAAGAATTGTTAACCTTAAAAATCATTATTTTCGCTGTTATTTTTGGTGTGGTTTAGATAATCTCGGGATATAATTCATTTTTTAGCTGGTGCTCTAAAATGATCTCTGAAAATAGATGAACGGTGTAGATGTAATAAATACATCACTGTGGGGGCCATATAACTTTGATCTCCTTTGAACCGTTCATACAACTCGGAGCTCGAGGAGTGTCAGCACTCGTCTTAGCGTGACACGTACATACAGCAGCTACCGATGCAAATTAAAAAAAATAAAAATAAAAAGGCAGAGAGGGAAACCGAAAAGAAAAAAGAGGGAAAGAAGAGAAGAAAAAAGAGGGAAAGAGGGAAAGAAGAGAGAGAGAGAGAGAGAGAGAGAGAGAGAGAGAGAGAGAGAGAGAGAGAGAGAGAGAGAGAGAGAAGAGGAAGAAGCTTGCGAAGAAGAAGAAGAGGAGGAGGAAGAAGGCCGCAGCCGCAGCCGCAGCCAGGCGCAGCTGCAGCTGTAGCAGGGCACAGCCGCAGCCACAGCCAAGAAGAAGAAGAAGAAGAAGAAGAAGAAGAAGAAGAAAGAGAAGAAAATGAAGAAAAAAGGTAAGGTTTTTTTTTTTTTCCTTTCAAGACCTGTAACAGCCGTTACGGGTACGTAACGGCCGTTATGGCCCGTAACGGCTGTTACTGGTACAAAATTTCATAACGGCCGTTTCGCCCTCATATCGCGTAACGGGTCTCACCGTTACCATTACGTATCGGCCGTTACGACCGATACGTAACCAATTTGGGATACCCTGGCCAGGATTTCCCAAGGCTGCACCATCCACATTTACTTTAATCTAACCATCCCGCAGCCTGGACCATTTTATTATCTAGATAGACTTTTTTCTAGGAGGTTTAGCAACAATATCAAGTCTTTGAAAGAGGGCTAAGTCTGACCTGCTAATGGGACCGAAAATCGAATGACTAATGCTTAGCTGGGAAAACCACCATTTTACCCGGTTCACAATGTTGTAGACATTGGGTCTTCTCCCGTCATACCGCGCAGCATTTCTCGCCTTTTACAGCTCCCAAAGGATCAAGCACGGGCATAAACTCTGCATACGGGAGGGGCCATTGAGGGAAAACTGATTACTCCACTAAGATCCAAGCCTTTCCATATCGTCTCCTGATGAGGAAGGTTGAACCTGAAGAAGCCATTGAAAATGGACCACACATGCATCACAAGATAGCCCAAGATGAAAAGATGGTTAATAGTTTCCGTGTTAGGGGTGGAAGATAGATCCAGGTCGCATCAATTGCATTTAGAGACGAGATGAACACCTCTCCTTTGGATTCTATCATCAGTAGGAAGAGCCCCTGATAGCAAACACCAAAGGAAAATAGAAATCTTGAGGGGGAGGTGTGGATTCCAGACCTTGTTTGCCCATGCTGAATCATGACCTCTAGTTCTACAAATGGTCCAACCAGACTTAACAATGAAATCTCCTTTGCGATCGAAAGGCCAGAAGCAAAAGTCCTGATCGGAAGAGATGCAATATCCTCCCGTGTTGATGTGCTGAACGATCTCCACCGGCAACATGTTTATAACGGGGTGATGCTCACGAAGACCGTCATGATTAAGGACATCCTTGACTTTGAGGAGAAGGATGTTAGGTGGGATCACATTGGGGATATAATCTTCTAGATTCCTAAGACCGGTCCAGTTGGATCGCCAAAAATTCAGCTCACCCTTTTCCACATGCCATTGTGAATTGGTATCTATAATCTGGGACATCTTTACCACCTGTTTCCAAAGAGGGGAGGCAGTATGAGGAGGGGAGATTTCAGCAATAGCAGAGCGAATGGGGCCATACTTTGAGAGCATGAAATCAGCCTACAGGCTTGAGCTGTTGGTATTGACCACCGTCCATGCCATCTTTAGCCTGAGAGCTTTTAAAACGTCCTTGAGCCTTCTAATTCCTAGCCCGCCTTCCTGTTTCAGCAAAGTGATTCTCTTCTAGCTTAACCAATGCATTTTGATCTTACCATCCTTCCAACCCCAGAAGAAATCAGCCAACGTAGCTTCAATTTTAGCCAGAACTTGAGTAGGAATAGTGGTAGCCGCCATGGAGTGAATAGGTATGCTGCAAAGGACATGATTTATAAGAGTGCATCTACCGACTTGGGATAGATAGCGAGCTGACCAGGCAATGATCTTAGCTTGAATTGTTTCCACCATCGGCTGAAAGAGAATGCTTCTGGTCCTTCCTCTGAATAGGGGAACACCTAGGTAGGTGAAGGAAGCTGAGGAGCCATCAATGCCAAGGATTCTCTCAATCTCCCTAATTCTATGAGAAGGGAGAGAAGAGGCATGATAAAAACAGCTTTTAGCGTAGTGAATCTTTTGACCAGAGGCCGATTGGTAGGCTAACAAGAAGTTTGTAGTGGTCATAATTGAAGCTTTGCCACCATTGAGAAAAAGCACCGTATCATCTGCATAAAGAAGGTGTGTGACCTGCTTACAGCCCTACTTAAGCTTGAAGGGAATATAACACCTGCTGGAAACCAATTGAGAAAATCCTCGGCTAAGGACCTCGGCGGCTAAGATAAATAGGCTTGGCGATATGGGATCCCCTTGGCGAAGGCCTCGGGACGACTTGAAGAAACCTGCTCCCTCCCCATTAATCAAGATTGAGAACCAAACATTGTCCAACAATTTTCAACCATTTGGATCCAAGGAAAACTAAAGCCGAACCGCTGAAGCACCTGCTTAAGGAAATCCCATTCAATTCTATCATATGCCTTTTCTATATCTAACTTAAGGATAATATTCCCTCCGCGTACTTTTCGATCTACATCTCTAAAAACCTCCTAACCCAAAGCGATTCTTTCAGCAATCGATCTACCTCTCACAAAAGCTCCTTGTTCAAGCGATATCAACTTTGGAAGTAAGAGAGAGAGCCTAGTAGCAATCACCTTGGCAAAGATCTTGTAGACGCAATTATAAAGACTGATGGGTCTAAAATCTGAGAATTTCTTCGGGGCTGCCACCTTTGGAATCAGGCAAATGAGGGTAGTAGTGAAGGCTCTCGGCAAGTTCCCACCTTGAAATAGATGGGAGACTGCTTTAAGAATATCGAAACCTACAACCTCCCAGCTACCTGCAAAAAATGCGCCTGAAAGCCCATCTGGACCAGGGGCCCCATCTCTTAGGATTGCCAAAACTGTGTCTCTGACTTCATTCAAGGAAGGGGGCTACATCAAGAGAGCGTTATCCTCATCATTGAGCAGGTGTGGAATACCATCCAACGTGAGGTCACGTTGGGTCTGAAATTCAGAGGAAAAAAGGTTGGAGTAGTTAGTTGCTACCTCCTTTATCTGTGTAGGATCGGAGGTAAACACCCATTTATCAAGTTGAATCTCTCCAATAACCGCCCGCCTGGATTGCTCAGTGGCGTGAAGGTAGAAAAATTTTGTGTTCCGGTCACCTTCTATCAACCAATTACTGCGGGCTTTTTGTTTCCAGAAAATTTCCTCTGCTAGTTCCCAGTTTTCCAGCTGACGCCTAGCCTCCGTAAGAGAATTTTGACCGATATCAATCGTTCTGAGCTGAGCCTGGTTTTCCAGAAGGGATAGGTTGACCTCGGCGACCCTAAGTTACTGGAGAATGTTGCCAAAAACATTCTTATTCCATTCCCTTAATTTGCTTTTAAGCTTCCTGATTTTTAGCATGAGATTGATCATGGGTTGAATGTAGCTACTGGATTATGAGCTCATTGAGTGCTGAAGAGATGCAACCTTTTTCTTTTTGTAGAAACTTTGGGCTGTCAAGAACCTTAATAAAAATTGATTGCTACTTCAAAAGAAGAAGAATGCTCTTATGTCTCTTTTCCTGGCTAAGTTGATGGAATACTCTCCAATTGTATCGATACTTTAGTTTCAAACTCAGTTCTTGGCCCAGGCAAACTGAATCAAATTAGCCAAATATTGATGTGATTAGCAATTCTCAAGAATTTCTTACTATAATCTGATGCTTTATAGGATCCAACACAATAGGCTAGCATGCATTACTTTACGGTACAAGAACTTGAAGGAACTGTAAATGAGTGGTGTTGGTGAAAGCAAAAGGTATTTGAGTGTGTGGGGGTAGTAGACTCTCAGGATCCTTGCTATTTTTATTTATTTATTTATTTATTTTTGTGTTAGCTTGTTAGTACACCCACTGTCAGTTCACACTTCAATGTTAGCCACATTATAATGCAAATCTAGTTAGCGGAGATTTCCCCAAATTCATGCAGCTAAAATTGTTGATCAGTAGAACTGACTTCTCGTAACTTTGATGAACTGGTTCTTAAAAGCAAAGAATTCTAGATTGTGGAATTTTTTGCACCTCGGTAAGTTTGTTCTCACGTCCAATTGATGATTTAGTTAGTGGAGATTTTGAATATGTTGGACAATTGAGATATTTTCTTCCTTTAATTGGTGCTTATTTATTAATTTGTCAATGAAGAACTATGAATTCCCATAAGTTTGATCTGCTCTTTTTTTTTTTTCCCGTTCTTTTTTTAGGTGTGGCCACTGTAAAAAGTTGGCACCTGAATGGAAGAAAGATTCAAATAACCTGAAGGGGAAGGTGAAGCTGGGCCATGTTGATTGTGATGCTGAGAAGGTAATTATACGTTATCCTGTATAAATAAATAAAATCATTGGAAGTAATTACCACCATGGGCTCTATTTTAGCTGCATGTACATGGAAGTCGTCGCTTTAGGGAATAGAAAAAGTACTTCGAATACTTTAGGGTGACTTTGTTTTGCAATTCATTCTGTTCATTGAAGTTAATGGAGGAAATGGTGCAACTGGGGTCATTTTAATTTGTAATGACTCCCTAATTCCTAATTTAAGTTCCTTGCATTTCAAGTTAGACATTCAGTCACACGGGCTTCTGCATTATTAATTCACAATTACTCATAGGACTGCTAAGTACTGCTTGGCATTAAATAATTCTGGAGAAGTTTACTGGAGCATTCAGTCACACGGGCTTCTGCATTATTGATTCACAATTACTCATTGGACTGCTAAGTACTGCTTGGCATTAAATAAGAAGTCTATTGGAGCATTCGGTCACATGGGCTTCTGCATTATTGATTCACAATTACTCATAGGACTGCTAAGTACTGCTTGGCATTAAATAATTCTGGAGAAGTCTATTGGAGCATTCAGTCACACGGGCTTCTGCATTATTGATTCACAATTACTCATAGGACTGCTAAGTACTGCTTGGCATTAAATAATATCATTATCAAGATTGTTAACCTTTCATTTCCAAATACTTTTCATGAACATAAACTACAGTTGTATCTTAAAAGAAGAAGAAGAAAAAAAAACATAAACTTTAGTTGCCTTTTATACTACTAATTCTTTTGTAGGTGGAAATCAGGATCGTTCGCTCCTACTTGCCACACTATGGGTATCAAGATACACTTAATTCATTTGACACAACAAGTAAAAGTACGCTTCCTCCTATTCCCGTAGCACAAGAAAATGGTGTTGCTGAACAAGGAGACATGTATGCACATAGCCATCGAAAGATTCTTCGTCAGGTGAGAAGATATATTTGCTGTGAAGGTGTTAGTGTATTGGTTTTAAGAGAAATTAAGTAGGCAAATGACAATCACATGAGCTTGAACTAACATTTCAGAAACAATGTCATTGTTGGCATTCTAAACTAGCGCCACCTATTCATGGAACTTCTTCTGGATTCTGTTCAGTGTTTATAGTTGTTCCATGTCGTCTTCTGTTGTTTTCCAGATTAGCCACCACAAAAAAACAGCTTTGTGATGTTGATTTTATTTTGTAAAAGATTTTGATTCATATGTCTGATCTATTGTATCCTCTAATGAATCTCATCAGGAATGGAGACATTGATTCTGCATTAGACAAGCTTCAGGGATGGTATCCACATCTTGTGCAGGTAAACTGTTTATGGCACTAAATTCTTGTTGCCTCTATTGGTCATGATATTGTTTTCATTTATTTATTTAAAAACCCTTCTGTAGTCTTACATGATAAATTTGAATTCCAGCTGCTTTAGGATGTATTGTTTTTCCTTTCTTATGCCATCGGGTGTGAATTAATGCCATAGTATGACTTGTTGAACTTGGAACATTAGGTTCCCTCGTAGATTATTTGGGACGATTACATGGTCTTAAAGCCGGTGCAATTTGTATTGCTGCATGCTATCCTGTCTTTTCTTTCAAGGTGTTAGGGGAAGTTGGACTAGGATTTAATGCTGGTGTCATTTATCCAGCTGTCAATATGAACTCTATGTAACCTGCATAACGGATATGCAAACAAAATCGTCACCTTATTTGACTTTTTTTTTTTTCCCATTCAAATACTCCAAACCAAATAATTTCCTACTAATTCATAGCACTGCTGGACTTTTTCACCAGGTTCACAAGAGAGAACGAGTCCTTATAGGAAATTACAAGAGGAAAATCATCTAACTAAGCATCCTTCCATTTGAGAAAGGCCATTAATGTTGTTGATCATGTGCCTTCCATTTGATAGGACAACAAAAACCCAAATTGAAGGAGCATGGTGTAGATTGTGCTCTTCAATTCATTGGATACTCCTGCTTTTCAATTCATTGGATATTCCTGCTTTTCAAATGGTTGCACACTGTATGTTTTCTAGTTTTAACCTCTTGTTTAGAAAGCCTTGGAGATCAATGCCTTGACTTATTTTTTAAGGATTCCAAAATTTTATTCTAAAGCGAAAGAAGAAACAAAAGGATGACAAGAAATCCGAAATTCACAATTACAAAAACCTGGACCTTACATCAAATCCCCAGAAAAAACCCTTTGATATGGGCTGCGTTGGCCCATTCTGCTAACATCCACTTGACTTTTAAGGAGAACCGCTCCTAGGGAGCATGACTTACCCTTGAAAGAACGAGCATTGTGCTCCAGCCAAACTTCCCACATCATGGCCATGACCGAAAGCCTCCATACAGCTGCCTTGCTATATCTCCTCTTCCCTCTGTGCTATGCCTGCAGGAATGACGGAAAAGACTCTGGCATCATCACCCATTCCTTCTTGAACATACAAAGAATAAACCCACATATTTCTAGAACAAATGGGCACCACAGGAAACTATGTTTGACTGACTCCGCATCTCCAAGACACGTGGGACTCCTATTCGTAATGATCATATTTCTTGTCTGCAGGTTGTCTAGAGTAAGAAATTTGCTTTTCCTTACCAACCAAACAAAGGCAAGAACTCGGAGAGGCCCTTTGTAGTTCCAAATGAAGAATAGAGGATCCCCATAATAAATGGGAGGTAAAGCCACATAACAAGATTTGCTGGAGAAACGACCAACCTTTTGTCTTGGGTCCAAATCCAGCTGTCCCAAGAATTCCCAGTCACCTTGACCTGCTGCACATTGCTTAAAATGCCTTGAGGTTGTCCCTTGAAATGCCATCTTAAATTTTTGGTTTTGAAAGTTGAAACCATGGGCTCGAAATTTAAATTTTGGTGTGAATTTATTCTTCCTTCTGGAATGAAGTTCTTTCACTATCATAAATTGACGTTTGGTGCAAATTTATCAATCTATTTGCAATTAAGTTCTTCTACAACCATAGATTCATTTTGTTACTCAATAGCATTCTTACAATTTGCTATTACCGCAGATTCTACCTTCGTTATAGATTGATTTGAATTACTATTATCCATTATATTTGGGATGAGTCTCCCACTAGATTATAGTTTGTTCTTTTGTTCGCTCTCTATGTGACTGTTTGTTCTTTCCTTAACTTTTACTAATCGATGAGAAATGTGAGAATGCAGTTTTAGCTTTTAAGGTTCAACAATAATGCTTTATCATGCATAAGATATGCAAATGCCCATGCATTTGATAAAGATGACCATGTGTAAGGTTGTTATTGTTTAATACCACTTGTGTTAGCTGAAGTTGGATACTGTTAATAATAAAACTGCTACATTTGAGAGTTAAACTTAGTTCCATGCTTCTTGGTGGTGTATAGTTACTAACCCGCAAGGTCATGCAGTCTCTAATGAGCAGATTCAAGGTTCAAGGATTCCCTACCATTTTGTTTGTTTTATGACATCTTTGTTTAGAAACTTGAAATTTTGTTTGTTTTATGACATCTTTGTTTAGAAACTTGAAATTTTGTTTGTTTTATGACATCTTTGTTTCCGAGTTCTGAATTTGTTTCCACAAAAGCAGATTTTGGATCTGAACTAGCTATAAGTACTAGAATAGAGCTTGAGCCAGGTGATAAGATTAAAGTGCTTAGTCACTCAATCAGTTGTTCTCAATTATTTGTATGAATGTAATGATTAAATGTTTTATATACGTAGTGATTGTTTTGTTGGTGTTAATAAGATGCTCTTTTGCTTGACTTATTAGTTACTTGGTGGCAACAACATGGGATTAATTGCTTATAGCTCCCGCGGATTACCATAGGCATATTAAGCTAGAGATGCTCTTCGCTTGTTTGTGAACACAGCTGGAGTTCATTTGAATTTCATTTCTGATGCATTCAGGTTTTCCAACCTTGCAAATTGAAAAGCTTGTGCAAATTTTCTCATGATGATTGTTTTATACAAGACTAATGTACTAGGACAGTACAAGGGATGAAGAGATTGGGTGTGCACATGGTGAGCAATGTGTAAAATGCAACCATACTATCCAGCTAGGTGTAATTTTTAAAATGGATTCTTAGTGGCAGTTTGAGTTTTACATCACCTAAAAGGCATTCTCAGTGTATTGTATTCGCAAATGTGAATGAAAATAAACAACATAATATATATATATATATATATATATATATATATATATATATATATATATATATATATATATATATATATATATATATATATATATATATATATATATATATGTTATCAATGGAGGATACCTTGATTAGGGGGACATGAAATTCTTGTAGTTTATGGTATGGTGCTCCAATATTGGTTGTATGTTACTAGTATGTAGTAAATAATACTACGTTCAATATTTTTTGTATGTGGCTAAATTTTTTTTTCTCAACTACTTATAACTTAAACCTAAACCTAAAACCTAAATATATTCTTAAAAGTCAAATCCCTAAACCTAAACCTACACTTAATCGTAATCTCAACTCCCTAACCTAAACCTAAACTTGAAAACCCAAACCTAAACCCGATCCTGAACTCGAACTCGATTTCCTCAACCTAAACTTATAACCTTAACCTAAACCTAAACCTAAACCTATTCTCAAATCCCAAAATCTATGACCTTAAACTATAACCTTAACTTATAACCTAAATTCAATTTCCTAAACCTTAACCTATAACCTAACCTAAACCTAAACCTATAACCCGAACCCGATTTCCTAAACCTAAACCTTAATGTATTCTCAAATCCCTAAACCTAAACCTACACCTAATCCTAATCTCATCTCCCTAACCTAAACCTAAAACTAAACTTGAAAACCCAAACCTAAACCCGATCCTGAACCTGAACCCGATTTCCTAAACCTAAACTTATAACCTTAACCTAAACCTATTCTCAAATCCCAAAACCTATAACCTTAACTTATAACCTAAACCTATAACTTAACCTATAACCTAAACCTTAACCTATAACCTTAACTTATAACCTAAACCTATGATCTAAACTCAATTTCCTAAACCTTTAACCTAAACCTAAACCTATAACCCGAATCCAATTTCCTAAACCTAAACCTTAACATATTCTCAAATCCCTAAACCTAAACCTACACCTAATCCTAATCTCAACTCCCTAACCTAAACCTAAACTTGAAAATCCAAACTTAAACCCAATCTCGAACCCGAACTCGAACCCAATTTCTTAAACCTAAACTTATAATCTTAACTTAAACCTATTCTCAAATCTCAAAACCTATAACATAAACCTAAACCTAAACTTGAAAACCCAAACCTAAACTCGATTCCAAACCCGAACCCGATTTCCTAAACCTAAACTTATAGGTTATAGTTTAGGTTTAGTTTTAGGTTTTAGGTTTAGGTTTAGGTTTAGGTTTAGGTTTAGGTTATAGGTTTTAGGTTTAGGTTTAGGTTTAGGGTATTTTTGTTTATGATGTTAAGCTTATATGTATTCATGCGTGAATGAATGTAATGTGGATAAGATTGTTTGTGTTTGGATGAATGTAGTTTATGTTTGGATGGATTTACTAGTTTGGGTTTAGATGGATGTGAATGTAAATACGATGAAATATATTATATAACAGTTGTATATCAGGATGAATATGATGAAATATATTGTAACAGGTGTATATCAGGAATTTTGTGTTGGAATATATATATATAGATTTAAAAAAGACTTTTAGCGACGAAAGTTTTCGTAGCTAAAAGTTTCGCAAAATATTTTCAGCAACAAAAATTTTTGCAGCTAAAAGTTATGCAAATATTTTTTAGCGAGGAAAATTTTCATAGCTAAACGTTATGCAAATATTTTTAAGTGACAAAAAATTTCGTAGCTAAAAGTTTTGTAAAATAATTTTAACAATGAAAATTTTCGTAGTTAAAAGTTTTGTAAAATATTTTTAGCGACTAAAATTTTCGTAGCTAAAAGTTATGCAAATATTTTTTAGCGACGAAATTTTCGTAACTAAAAGTTTTGGAAAAAAATTTTAGTTACAAAAAGTTTCATAGCTAAAAGTTTTGAAATTATTTTTAGCGACGAAAATTTTTGTAGCTAAAAGTTTTGCAAATATTTTTTAGCGACGAAAATATGTGTCGCTAAAAGTTTTGTAATTATTTTTAGTGACGAAAATTTTCGTAGCTAAAGGTTTTGTAAATATTTTTTAGCAACGAAATTATTCGTCGCTAAAAGTTTTGCAAAAGTTTTTTTGCGACGAAAAGTGTCGTTGCTAAAAGTTTTTTTAGCGACGAAAACGTTCGTTGCTAAAAATATTCCCTTTGCCGACAATTAAAATGTTTTGTTGCTAAAAACCATTTACTTCGGTCTTTTCGCTACGAATTTAGCGACGAAAATTTTCTTCGCTAAAACTTTTTAGGTACAAAAATTTATCTTTTAGTGACGAAAATTTTCGATGCTAAAGGTGAGATTTCTTGTAGTGCCTATAACCTAACCTAAACCTAAACCTAATCCTATTCTCAAATCCCTAAACCTATAACCTAAACCAAAACCTATAACCTTTAACCTATAACCTAAACCTATAACCTATAACCCAAACCCAAACCTAAACCTAAACCTAAACCTTAACCTATAACCTAAACCTATAACCTGTAACATAAACCTAAAACTAAAACCTAAACGTATTCTCAAATCCCTAAACCTAAACCTACACCTAATCCTAATCTCAACTGCCTAACGTAAACCTAAACCTAAACTTAAAAACCCAAACCTAAACCCAATCCCGAACCTGGATCTGAATCCCTAAACCCTTAGCCTAAACCTAAACCTAAACCTAAACCTATAACCTAAACTTAATTCACTTAACTTTAACCTATACCTTAACCCAAACATATAACCCGAACTCGAACCTGAACCCAAATTCCTAAACCTAAACCTAAACCTATAACCTAATCAAAGCCTTAACCTTAACCTATGACCTAAACCTAAACCTATAACCTATAACCTAACCTAAACCTAAACCTAAACCAAAACCTATAACCTAAACCTATTCTTAAATTCCTAAACATATAACCTAAACCTAAACTTGAACCTAAATCTAAACCTATAACCTAAACCTATTCTCAAATCCCAAAACCTATAACTTAAACCTAAACCTTTAACTTATAACCTAAACCTATAAGCTATAACCTAAACCTAAACCTTTACTTAAACCTAGAACTGAAACCTATAACCTATAACCTAAACCTAAACCTTAACTTAAACCTATAACCTAAACCTATAACCTAAAACCTAAAACCTAAACCTAAACTTAAAACCTAAACATATTCTCAAATCCCTAAACCTAAACCTACATCTAATCCTAATCTCAAATCCTTAAACCTAAATCTACACCTAATCCTAATCTCAACTCCCTAACCTAAACCTAGACCTAAACTTGAAAACCCAAACCTAAACCCGATTCCAAACCTAAATCTGAATCCTTAAACCCTTACCCTAAACCTAAACTTATAACCTAAACTTAATTCACTTAACTTAAACCTACACCTAAACCCAAACATATAACCTGAACTTGAACCCGAACCCAAACCCGAACTTGAACCTGAATTCCTAAACCTAAACCTATAACCTAACCTAAACCTAAATCTATAACCTTAACCTTAACCTAAACCTATAACCTATAACCTAACCAAAACCTATAACTTAAACCTATTCTTAAATCCCTAAACCTATAACCTAAACCTAAACCTAAACCTAAACCTATTCTCAAATCCCTAAACCTATAACTTAAACCTAAACCTTTAACCTATAACTTAAACCTATAACCTATAACCTAAACCCAAACCTAAACCCAAACCTAAACCTAAACCTTAACCTATAACCTATAACCTATAACCTAAACCCAAACCTAAACCCGATCCCGAACCTGGACTCGATTTCCTAAACCTAAACCTCAACCTATTCTCAATTCCCTAAAGCTATAACCTATAACCTAAACCTAAACCTAAACCTAAAACCTAAACCTAAAACTTAAATGTATCCTCAAATTCCTAAACCAAAACCTACACCTAATCCTAATCATCACTCTTTAACCTAAACCTAAACTTGAAAACCCAAACCTAAACCCGAACTCGAACTCGAACCTGATTTCCTAAACCTAAATCTTAACCTCTTCTCAATTCCCTAAACCTAAACCTATAACCTACACTTATAACCTAAACTGAAACTTATAACCTAAACATGTAACCTTAACCTAAACATAAAACCTAAACCTAAACCTAAAACCTATTTGTATTCTCAAATCCCTAAACCTAAACCTAAAACCTATTTGTATTCTCAAATCCCTAAACCTAAACCTAAACTTATAACCTACAACATTAACATAAACTTATAACCTAAACCTATAACCTACAACATTAACATAAACCTATACTTATAACCTAAATCTATTCTCAAATCCCAAAACCTATAACCTAAACCTAAACCTTAACCTAAAACCTAAACCTTAACCTATAATGTATAACCTATAACCAATAACCTAAACTCAATTCCCTAAAGTTAAACCTATAACCTAAACCTAAACCTAAAACCTAAATGTATTCTCAAATCCCTAAACCTAAACCTACACCTAATCTTAATCATAACTCCCTAACCTAAAGTTAAACCTAAACTTGAAAACCCAAACTTAAACCCGATCTCGAACCTGAACCCGATTTCTTAAACCTAAACCTTAACCTATTCTCAATTCCCTAAAGCTACAACCTATATACTATAACTTATAACCTAAGCTTAAACCTTAACTTAAACCTATAACCTAAACCTAAACCTATAACTTAAAGCAAAACCAAAACCATAACCTAAACCTTAACCTATAACCTATAACCTAAACTTATAACCTATAACCTAACCTTAACCTAAACCTAAAACCTAAACCTAAAACCTAAAACCTAAACCTAAACCTAAAACCTAAATGTATTCTTAAATCCCTAAACCTAAACCTACACCTAATCCTAATCTCAACTCCCTAACCTAAACCTAAACCTAAACTTGAAAACCCAAACCTAAACCTGGTCCCGAGCTCGAACCCGATTGATGTAATAATGTAGCCCAATCACATGGCAACAAATAAGAAAATCTTGCTTTGTTGGCAAATATACTCGAACTCAAGCATCACAATGCACCTATTTCCATCTCCACTATCTCTTATAGCATAGATTATTTGATATTTGGATTTATCTCATTTTTAGAGTCATGTCCTAACACAATATGTTAATAGTAATAGACAAAATGAATTTGTCACCAACATTATTCCAAGACTCATATAACTTCTCCTTATAGGAAGTTAGGTAGGGCATATGCAGCTTGAATCCATCAAAGGAGATAAGGATCACCTCTCATATGTTCTCTCTCTTTTCGTTTATTTTTTTTCCTTAGGATTGTTTATTTTGTGGTGTCTACTCACGTACAACATTTTATCATGTTAATATAATTATAAGTGGCGTAATCTCACCTTTTTAAAAATAACTAATAATAATTTCTACCTAATAAGTGGTCTTCTGTTTTATGCTACTAGATTTTATAATGTCATTACACTAGTAGTCTGTAGATCGTGAAAGTCATCTCATTAAATGAATACTGTTATTTCTATATTTTTTAAAACTCTCTTTTAATTCATTGCTTAGTTTCAATAAGATCGTACATAATCTGTTGCAAAGGAAAAGAAAATGGCTTAGTTTTTGAGTTCTTTTAAGCTTCTTTATCATCCATGCATGACACTGCAAACCTTTGCTAAACTGTAACTCTAATTGGAACTTTATGTGCAATCTGATCAAATGCATTAACATCTAATACTATCTTATTCCTTTATAGGATAACATTGCCGTATTTATGGGCCCTTGTGTTGCGATTCTTGTTCTCATCATCATTGGACTCTCATGCATGAGAATTAAGGATGTATCGCTTTAACACATGCCCCTTTTTACAAAGCTTTAATTTTTGTCGTTTCTATTAACTTGAATTAAAAAACTTTTTTACATTATTTGCTTGCATTAGTTTTATTTTAATGATCAGTTTTATTTAAAAAAAGTGTCCACTTTTTTGAAAAAAAAAAGACAAATGAAGTTTCTGTAAATTTTCATAATTCTGAATTATAATGTTTTGTTGGTTAAATATTTTTTTATTAGATGAAAGACACAAAAAGAAAATTGTTGCCGCTTTTTTTTTTCCATTTTTTTTAATGTAAGAAAATTTCTGATAGATTTAGGTCGTCCATATTTTTCTAAAATATTCAAATCTGAGACGGTTCATAACCGTCCTTTTAAGGTCTAAATCTTTAATGACGGTCCATGACCGTCCTTCTTTAGAGATGTTCCATAACTGTCCTTTTTAAAGTGCAATCGTGTAACATCAGAGATTGCTCATAACAGTCCTTTTATTGTCCATCTTTAAGGATGGTCCATGACAGTCCTTCGTAATAGACGGTCCATAACCGTCGTTTTAACGTCTATCTTTATTGACGGTCCATGACCATCCTTCTTTACAGACGGTCCATAACCGTTCCATCAGCAATGACGGTTCATGACCATCCTTTAAGTAATACGACACAGCAAAATAGGACAGCCCATGCGATGGTTCAAAACTGTCCTTTATTGTGATTTGAGAAGGTTTCCAACCGTCCTTTTTTCACTGTTTTGGCGTAGTGGGGGAGAAGTCATCACCTGAAGGGTTACAGTCCCATCTTTGCTCCAAATTCCTTTGCGTATCTTACGGCCCAAAGTGATGCAAGTAGTCCCCTAAAGTCAGAGTTTATATTAGATAAGTATTCCCCAAGGCCTTTTGTCTATCCATTTTATTGGAATTGTGTGGGGATTTGTGAAGGTTCATAATGTGGGAATTGGGCCTGAACAGGCTCATCAGATCTTGTATCCATACAAGGCCTAAGTTGGGCATGATATTACCCATCTCAGAGGCTCGAACCGGGCTTGACTTGGCCCAGTAGCCATATACAACAAATGCTAGGAAATCTGGCCTGGGTTAGTGTCACGTCCCAAACCCGAAAATCGGATTCACAGGAATCTCGATCATCGAATTCGGTGCCGACAGCCTCTATAGTACCCCATTCTCGGCTCCTAGCATTCATATGCCAGATTCTGATCCTAGGATCCTACAAGGAGGATTTTTTTCCCTTGCAGTGAGTAAACCTCACTGTCTAATAATTTCATGGAACACATCTAGCGTCCCTAGACACTGGACGGACGGTGTTTAAATGAAATTCATCAAGGTGGGTCCCACGTGGACGTGGCCCACATGATTTGAACCAATCTGATATTTATTTTTCCATCACCAAGGGTAGGGCCCACATGGCTTAAACAGTTGGATAAGACACACATCGAGGTAGGGTACATCTGGGTGGGCCTATTCCTTCTTCTACCTATGCACTCTAGAGCTCCAAGAGGACATTTTCAACGGTTGAGATGATGATCCAAGGGTTAGATTTGATGGCAGGACGGTGAGCCACACTAGCTTCTCCTCTTAGAAGCCATGGTCATGGGTCGCTTGGAGAGAGATGAAGTTTGAAAAATGAGAGAGAGAGAGAGAGGTGTAAGAGAAGTGATGGGAGAGATGACGAGGTGATGGGAAAGTCAACTTTTGAGATTGCTTTTGTACTTAGGAATGAGGAGAGTAATGGGTTGAGTGATAGGTGTACTTTTGACAAGTGAGGTGATTGATGTGATGGATTCTCTCGGGATTTGCAACGCGCGGTGTTTTCCTCAAACTGAACGCGGGCCCACATCTCCTGGCTAGGGTACTACATCAGCATGCAAGACATGACATCGAAACCGCGGCGACGGTGCAGTCGCACTGGTATAGGTCTCGGGTCGAGCCGACTCAGATATATGGGACACATCTCAGGGTTGCGCGCAAACATCGATAATAGACCGCTGGTCACCGAAATTCGATCGGGAGGACCGCGAAAGCCTATGAAATGATACGGGATAAGATACGAGTCTTACAGCTCTCCCTTCCTAATAAAAATTTTGTCCTCAAAATTTATAGAATAGACAAGGGAAGAGGAAATATCATCAAGTATATAAGTCAAGGCACAATCAATCTACCAAAAGATGAAGATACCGCTCTCTAATCTCAGCTTTGCGTTCCCAAGATGCCTCCTTAATAGAATGGTGAACCATGTTAATCCTCAGATCTCGGATCAGAAATGATCGAAACGGGGATACTATGTAACTTCATAATTTCATCGGCGGAGAGCTATATCAGAGAATCTCTAAGTTATTCAAACTCAGGGATCTAATTATTCTAGATTCTTAACAATCACAGAGTACAAGGTAGCTATCAGCAGACATGTGATGTTATCCTCAGGTATTCCCAAGTTATGCTCTGGTACTAACTTCTGTCATGCCCTAAACCCAAAAATCGGATTCACAGGAATCCCGATCTCCAAATCCAGTGTCGACAGCCTCCGTAGTACCCCATTCTCAGCTTCTATCATTCATATGTCAGATTTCGATCCTGAGATCCTACAAGGAGGATTTTTTTTTCAATGTACATTTAACTCGTAATAAGCATAACCACAAGATTACCCAATTCACAAAGGTAACATCGTCATCACATATCCACTAATATAATCATTTGAGTACAATACTGAAAGGAAAATACATAAATAGAAAATCAAGCTCTAGAAGACCACTGCACACTCCAAGCTCAACACTGCTGCAACCTAACATCACCTGCACGCATCTATCGTGCATAAGCTTATAGAAAGCTTAGAGGGTGGTGTAAGTGTGTGCACAAGGTAAGTGCCAAATATTCAATACAATGCCATAATTATACAATACCGAAAATATTGGTAATTCATAAATCGTACAATGTCTGAATAAGCAGAAATATTGATAAGATCATGAATTATCAGAGTAAACAGAAATACTGACAAGATCAGGAATTATCAGAGTAAACAGAAATACTAACAAAGTCCTAAATCACATGATAATAGTGTAAGAGGAAATACTGACCAGTGCATGAGTCATACAATATTAGAATACGCAATAGAAATCAACTATTCAAATGAAGAGTTATAGGGAGCCAAATATCAGATGTAGAGGATGCAATGCAATATACATTCCTGATGAGTAACACAAACAGCGTCAGCTGTACCATATGCCACAGATGTAATGCAACATGCAGTGCGAATGGAATGACCATGTTAGGGTGTGAAGTCGGGATGGTAGTACGCAATATCGCAGGCTATGGGTTCCATCACAAGAGACTTTTATCCAAATCAGTCCCATACCTAAATTTGGATAGTTAGACTCGATGTGGTAAACTCCTGATCTCAAGTTAGTCGCATGCCCTAACTGAAATCTTGGCCATTGCGAAGGTAAATGTAACAAATAGTTGCGCACTACTAGCCCGAGTGGATAGTGAATGAATGAATGAATGAGTATGCAACTCCTGCTCAATAAGTCCACATATCAGCACGGTTCATCTTTGGGATCATCACCGGGGTTTAGTACACTCCAAATGGCACTGCCGCTCTCCCAGCCGCACAGTCCAAGTAAGAGTAAGAAATCTCACTATCCGCCTGGCCAATAGTCTGCTAATACCTATCCGGCATGTCGATAGCAGACCCATTCACGAGCTAGTCAGACTCAGCCTAGTATTGCCCCCTACCTTCGGACGACTAAAGCCACACCCCCTCCCAACTGACCACGACACAGTGGGAGACGTGGCCTCCTGATATTCGGCACTCGGGCGCTCATGTATCCACTCGGTCTCGACGTCGGGGCATCCTCTGGTACCAAGAGAGTTTAGGGATTTTAACCCAGGGCCATCTATGGCAGTCCGATGTTAGAACAAATTTTCGGTGTCCCGTCTGGCCATCCACGATATGCCTGTAGAGGTTACGGCCCTGATGTCGCTATGGCGTATAGTAATCATAATGCAAGATGCATGAGTCATACAATCCAGATATGCATCAATCCTGCGCATATCGTGCACTCATGTGAGACAGTCTCCACCTATTAAGGAGTCTCATATCATCCTGCCCAATGACATATGCAATGGACAATTACATCTCATAACAAACATGTAGATGATGCGTATGGGCATGTATCATGATGCTATGCTGTCACATACTCATAATCAGTATCGATAATGTAAACATTTAACCAACATTGCCCCTAAGGAATGGCCCACATAGAGCCAAACATATAATGGACCCATGACCTCACACAAGGACCTAATATACAACACCATGGGCCTTACCCAAGGGCCACATATCCACAACAGGTGGGCCCTGCTCATGGGCCTCAAATACATGACATGTGGTCCCTACACATGGGTCTCGAATACATTAATAGGTCATGCATCATGGGCCTAATACATATCACAATGGGCCTTGTCTATAGGCCACAAATACATCACAATGAGCCTTGTCACAAAAATATCTTATTCATTACATTAAGCCTTAAACACGGGTTACATATACATCACATAGGCCGAATACACATCACAATGGGCCTCAACTACGGGTCGAATATACATCATATAGGTCTCAACAATCGGCCTTGGCAATCGAAATCAGCATCGATAATCGAAATTGGCTTCAACAATCAGAATCAATACTTGGAATCGACCTCGATACTTGACCTCAACAATCAGAATTGGCCTATACAATCGGAATCAGCCTCGACAATCGAAATTGACCTATATAATCAGAATCGGCCTATACAATCAGAATCGGCCTCGACAATCGGAATCGGCAATCAGCTATAACAATCAGAATTGATGATCCGAATCAGCCTCGACAATCGGCTTCGACGCAAGGCGGGGTCCATAGATGGATGGTCGATGATGGATCAAACAATATCAATGGGGCCCAAGCGTTTGGGTTAACCCACTAGAGAATGATGAGAATGAGCCTATCCGGGTATAAGGAAGGTCACAATGTGGACATTAAACAATCATTGCCCATCAGGGCCACAAATACATTACAATGGGCCACATACCTGGGCCTATATATATCACAATGGGCCACATCTTATAGGCCGGAAATACATCACAATGGGCCTTATCGCACGGGCTTTAAATACATAACAGGTGGGCCCTACATATGGGCCATTAATACATCTCAATGGCCATGACCCATGGGCCTCAGTACATCATAATTGGCCTCATCATATGGTCCTCATATATGTCAAGGTGGGCCTCAACAACGGGCCTCATACACATTATGGTGGGCCTCAATAACGGGCCTTGAATATATCACAATGGGTCTAAACCCATGGGCCCCAATATGTCACAATGGGCTTCAACCCATGGGCCTTAAATACATCACAATGGACCTCAACCCATACGCCCTAATACATCTCAATGGGCCTTAACCCATGGGCCCCAAATACACTACATCGGGCCTTGCCCATGGGCCTTAGATTTAAGTATGTGGGCCCCATCATATGGGCATGAAATACAAGGCAGGTGGGCCCCATGGATGGGCCGCACCAATGGGCCTCAAGTGGGCTTAGACCACACCATAAATCATTTCAATAGTTATAGGTGTAACATGTGTATTACAGTACACTTATTATTTTATGGGGCACATGGTGCTCTAATGCTGATTAGCACCGCCTAAACATTGCCTATGTAAATCAGCACGGTCCAAACATTATCCATGTAAATCACTATTTCCTAAACATTGACCGAGTAAATTAGCACCATCTTAACACTATCCAGCTTATTAGCACCATCTAAATATTTTCCAGCATCGTCTAAATATGGGGGACGGTGTGGATTAATTATATACAACATGGTGCGGTCCACAGCACCGCCCAAACATGGTCTAACAAATCGGCACTGTTCAAGCCTTGAACGGTGCAGTTAAGACACATACAACAAGGTGGATCTCACCATCCAGGTGGATGGATGGTGAGATAGAACATATACATCAAGTGTGCTCCACAGCTGTTGGTAGTGTGGACAAGACACATCATGGTGGACATGGAAAGTAGATGGACGAAATGGAATACATACATCATGTGTAGTGTCCACCCGTAGTCTACTGACGGCAGTAGCAGCAGCTACCGCTGTTGCAAGGAGATGCACAATGTGGATGAAGTCCATATTATAGTGGGCCACATCCAGATGGATGGACGGCTGAATAAAACCCTTACATTACATGGGTCCCACAGTAGGGATTAAACGCATATATTACAAGTGGGTCCCACGTCTAGCATGGTTGGATAGCTGGGATATAAATCATATACATTAAGGTGGAATCCCACGTGTGAGGTGTACCAGCCAATCCACGTCTTTGGACGGTGGACAGAATACATACATCAAGTGCGTCTAACACAGATGGACGTCGTGAATATAAGACACGTGCATCAAGTGGGTCCCACATGATATTTGAATCTGCATCATTTCTAAGGGTGGACGGTGTGGATCAAAACACATACATCACTGGTGGGTCCCACCATCTAGGGGTAGACGGTGCGGATAGAACACATACACCTTGGTGGGTTCTACCGTCCACAACAGTGGACGGTGTGAGTAAAATACATATATTTGCAGTGGACAGTGTGAGTAAAATACATACATCATTGTGGGTCCCATGTGGGGCCCACCATAACATTTATTTGTCATCCAAACGGTTGATAAGGTCACACGGACCTGGATGAAAAGGAATTACAAATTTCATATTAATCTAAAACTTCTGTGATGTCCCAAAAGGTTTTCAATGACAAACGTTCACTCACATTGTTCCCTGTGATGTGGGCCACCTGAGTTACAAATATGGCTGATTTTTGGAGGGGACCCTCTTCCCTAAAGGGGCTACCAAATGCATGGTGAGGATGTTTCACATACATCACAGTGGGACCTACAATGGGACCCATGAACAACGTCCAAGCAGTGGATGCTGCTTACTGCAGCGTCCTCTGGACGCTGACAGCAACAGCTCCCTGTTGTTGTATATATATATTTTTTGAAAATATGAACTTCTATAGTTTTTCACAGGTAGGGCCCGCATCAGCTGAATCCAGTCCAGCTAATGGATTCTACAGTCCATAACAAATCCATCAAGCCCAATATTGGGTATGTTTCAGCGTGTAGAAAAATACAAGTGAATTTAAATGGTGAAAATCACTGTTTGCTAAGGTATTGCCCACCAAAAAGTTGGATCATCTTCAATTTTCAACTCAACGCATAAAATGATCAAAGGAATGGAATGGATGACTTTGATTAAAAACATACAATAAGGTGGGGCCTGTAAGGGCGGTCCATCAAAAAGACAAAAAAATCAAAGTACCTTTTTTTTCCCCTTACAGCGAGTAAACCTCACTGTCTGCTCAATTCCATGGAACACATCTAGCATCCCTGGACGCTAGATGGACGGTGTTTAAATGAAATTCATCAAGGTGGGTCCCACGTGTGGGGACCACGGCTGGTGGGTCCCACGTGGACGTGGCCCACATGATTTGAACCAATCTGATATTCGTGTTTTCCATCACCAAGGGTAGGGCCCACATGGCTTAAACGGTTAGATAAGACACACATCGAGGTAGGGTACATCCGGGTGGGCCACATTGCCATATCATCACACCAAAATATTGAAAGAGAGAGGGAGAGAGAGAGAGAAAGAAGCACCCACCTTTGATCGCCTAATCCTTTTTCTGCCTATGCACTCTAGAGGTCCAAGAGGACATTTTTAACGGTTGAGATGATGATCCAAGGGTTGGATTTGATGGTAGGAAGGTGGGCCACACTAGCTTCTCCCCTTAGAAGCCATGGTCGTGGGTTGCTTGGAGAGAGATGGATTTTGATAAATGAGAGAGAGAGAGAGGTGTAAGAGAAGTGATGGGAGAGATGGTGAGGTGATGGGAAAGTTGACTTTTGAGATTACTTTTGTACTTAGGAATGAAGAGAGTAATGGGTTCACTACAAGAAAAACGGGCAAAGGCTATGGCCAAAAACCGTAGCAAAAGGGATTTTGCTACGAATATGATCCGTAGCACGTCCATTGCTATTGGTGGTGTAGGTAAAGGTCTAGCTACGAACAATATCCGTAGCAATAGATACCAATAGCTACGGACTATATCCGTAGTAATAGATACCAATAGCTACGGATTATGTTCGTAGCAATATCTTTAGCTACCCCACTAATAGCGACGGACGTGCTACAGCTTATATCCGTAGCAAAAGGGATTTTATCTGTAGCAATAAATACCAATAACACTAATAATATCCGTAGCAATAGATACCAATAGTTACGGATAAAAGTCGTAGCTTTATATTTATAGCTATTTTTTAAAAAAAATTATAATAATATGACCTCTTTTCATTGTAAGAACCTATTGTGATTGATAACTCACCTAAGCTTAATGCTGATAGAAATAATACATAAAATGCAATCAGAAAAAGAAATAGATGCATTTATTACAAATAGCAATCAAATCATACAATGCATCCTACACTCACATTTCTAAATAAACAGTATGATCTAGACTCAACCTATCATAAGAATTATAACTAAGGCGTGCCCTGATGTGCAATAAACAAATATACTCTAACATAGTAAACACCCTCCATATGCATTCAATAATGCTCACGTTTTTATAGAATTTTCTTCCTTCAGACAGTCAATTTCAGTAAATGCAGAAGATAGAGTTTCTTCTTTCCTTGAAACTACAGATGTAACTTTTGTGGACTTCGTCACAAGATCACTTTCAAGTTTTGAAATCCTTCCCTTGAGAAAATGACTTTCATCCTCCACTAACTTCTTTAGCTTGTCAGCCTGTATAAAACAGCATTTGTAGACACATTCAAACAAGCATGCCTTTGTACACATCTCAAAAGGAAGAAAGACAAAAAAAAAAAAATACTTATGAAGAAATAAAAAATGTACCTACAAATCTTCTAAATAATGACAAAATCCAACATGAGTAATATGTTCAAACCTAGGATGAACTTTTAAACTCAAAACCTAGGTTTAGGTTAAGGTTATAGGTTTAGGTTTTAGGTTTAGGTTAGGTTTAGGTTATAGCTTATAGCTTATAGCTTTAGGGAATTAAAAATAGGTTAAGGCTTAGGTTTAGGAAATCAGGTTCGGGTTCGGGATCGGGTTTAGGTTTGAGTTTTCAAGTTTAGATTTAGGTTTAGGTTAGGGAGTTGAGATTAGGATTAGGTGTAGGTTTAGGTTTAGGTTAGGGAGTTGAGATTAGGATTAGGTGTAGGTTTAGGTTTAGGTTAGGGAGTTGAGATTAGGATTAGGTGTAGGTTTAGGTTTAAGGATTTGAGAATACATTTAGGTTTTAGGTTTAGGTTTAGGTTTAGGTTAAGGTTAGGTTATAGGTTATAAGTTTAAGTTATAGGTTATAGGTTATAGGTTATAGGTTTTGGTTTATGTTAAGGTTATAGGTTTAGGTTTACGTTTAGGAAATTGGGTTCGAGTTTGAGATCGGGTTTAGTTTGGATTTTCAAGTTAGGTTTATGTTAAGGAGTTGAGATTAGGATTAGTTGCAGGTTTAGATTTAAGGATTTGAAAATACATTTAGGTTTTAGTTTAGGTTTAAGTTATAGGTTTAGGTGTAGGTTATAGGTTATAGGTTATAGGTTTAGGGAATTGAGAATACGTTAAGGTTTAGGTTTAGGAAATCAGGTTCGGGTTCGAGATCGGGTTTAGGTTTGGGTTTGCAAGTTTAGGTTTAGATTTAGGTTAGGGAGTTGAGATTAGGATTAGGTGTAGGTTTAGGTTTAGGGATTTGAGAATACATTTAGGTTTTAGGTTTAAGTTTAGGTTTTAGGTTTAGGTTTAGGTTTAGGTTTAGGTTTTTGGTTAAGGTTAAGGTTAGGTTATTGGTTATAAGTTTAGGTTATAGGTTATAGGTTATAGGTTAAGATTTAGTTTATAGGTTTTGGTTTAGGTTAAGGTTATAGGTTTAGGTTTAGGTTATAGGTTTAGGTTAAGGTTTAGGTTTAGGTTATATGTTATAGGTTATAGGTTATAGCTTTAAGGAATTGAGAATAGGTTAAGGTTTAGGTTTAGGAAATCGGGTTTAGGTTTGGGTTTTCAAGTTTAGGTTTAGGTTAAGTAGTTGAGATTAGGATTAGGTATAGGTTTAGGTTTAGGAATTTGAGAATACATTTAGGTTTTAGGTTTAGGTTTAGGTTATAGGTTATAAGTATAGGTTTATGTTTAGGTTAAGGTCTAGGTTTAATTTATAAATATAGGTTTTGAGATTTGAGAATAGGTTTAGGTTAAGAGATTTGAGAATACATTTAGGTTTTAGGTTTAGGTTTAGGTTAAGATTATAGGTTTAGGTTAGGTTTAGGTTATAGGTTATAGGTTATAGCTTTAGGGAATTGAGAATAGGTTAAGGTTTTAGTTTAGGAAATCGAGTTCGGGATTGGGATCAGGTTTAGGTTTGGGTTTTCAAGTCTAGGTTTAGGTTAAGTAGTTGAGATTAGGATTAGGTGTAGGTTTAGGTTTAGGAATTTGAAAATACATTTAGGTTTTAGGTTTAGGTTTTAGGTTTAGGTTAAGGTTATAGGTTTAGGTTATAGGTTTACGTTATAGGTTATAGGTTATAGCTTTAGGAAATTGAGAATAGGTTAAGGTTTAGGTTTAGAAAATCGGGTTCGGGTTTAGGTTTAGGTTTTCAAGTTTAGGTTTAGGTTAAGTAGTTGAGATTAGGATTAGGTGTAGGTTTAGGTTTAGGAATTTAAGAATATATTTAGGTTTTAGGTTTAGGTTTAGGTTTTAGGTTTAGGTTATAGGTTTTAGGTTATAGGTAATAGTTTTAGGGAATTGAGAATAAGTTAAGGTTTAGGTTTAAGAAATCCGGTTCGGGTTTGGTATCGGGTTTAGGTTTGGGTTTTCAAGTTTAGGTTTAGGTTAAGTAGTTGAGATTAGGATTAGGTGTAGGTTTAGGTTTAAAAATTTGAGAATACATTTAGGTCTTAGGTTTAGGTTATAGGTTTTGATTTTAGTTTAGGTTATAGGTTTTGTTTTAGGTTATAGGTTTTGGTTTAGATTTAGGTTATAGGTTTTGGTTAAGGTTATAGGTTATAGGTTTAGGTTTAGGTTAAGGTTAGTTTTATGTTATAGGTTTTGGGATTTGGGAATAGTTTTAGGTTATAAGTATAGGTTTAGGTTAGGTTATAGGTTTTAGAATTTGATAATGGGTTCGGGTTTAGGTTATAGGTTTAGGTTTTGGTTTAGGTTATAGTTTATAGGTTTAGGATAAGGTTTAGGTTTAGGTTTAGGTTATTGGTTTTGGGATTTGAAAATGGGTTCGGGTTTAGGTTTAGGTTTAGGTTATAGGTTTTGGGATTTGGGAATGGGTTTGGGTTTAGGTTATAGGTTTTGGTTAAGGTTATAGGTTATACGTTTGGGTTTAGGTTAAGGTTAGGTTTATGTTATAGGTTTTGGGATTTGAAAATAGTTTTAGGTTATAAGTATAGGTTTAGTTAGGTTATAGGTTAAAGTTTCGGTATAGGTTATAGGTTTGGGATTTGTGAATGGGTTCGGGTTTAGGTCATAGGTTTTTGTATTGGTTTAGGTTATAGGTTTTGCATTTTGAGAATGGCTTTAGGTTTAGGTTATAGGTTTTGGTTTTGGTTTAAGTTATAGTTTTAGGTTATAAGTATAGGTTTAGGTTAGGTTATAGGTTAAGGTTAGGTTTAGGTTATAGGTTTTGGGATTTGAGAATGGGTTCGGGTTTAGGTCATAGGTTTTGGTATTGGTTTAGGTTATAGGTTTTGGGATTTGTGAATGGGCTCGGGTTTAGGTTTTAGGTTTTGGTTTTGGTTTAGGTTTTAGGTTTTTGGATTTGAGAATCGGTTCAGGTTTAGGTTAAGGGTGTGGTCCCTGCAAATACAAATATAAACACGGCCTGTCCAAATGGCTAGGCCCTTCCAATACCGTCCATAGGAAATGGACAGCTTCATCATGGTCATAACAGTGGTTCCCACCTTATAGGGACTCTCGCTCTTCCAGATAGCTCCAACGCACATCCGGGTCCGCTCCATTAATTTCAAGCAAAAATATAAACACAGCCTGTCCAAATGGGTAGGCCCTTCCAATGCCGTCTATAGGAAATGGACAACTTCATCATGGTCATAACAGCGGTTCCCACCTTCCAGGGACCCCGCTCTTCCAGATAGTTCCGACACACATCCGGGTCTGCTCCATTAATTTTTAAAAAATACATAAACACGACCTGTCTAAATGGCCAGGTCCCTCCAATCATGTGCATTCTTGAGTTAAGAGACGTACCCGATGCTTAAATCTGAAATATGTAGCTCCAATCCTCTCACATGCAACATCCACCTGAAAGAATGCACATAACCATCATGCTTGAGTAATCAATACAAGAATGTACAAGTAAAATCATAAAACCAGAGATACTCATTGCATTTTCAGGATCTCCTTCATATTTAACGATCTCATTCTAAAGCCCTTCTCCCTCCTCCTTTACCCGGGCTTGGGATCGGCAATGTAAGGAGTTACATTGATAGAGTTAAAAAAGGGCTTAAGCTCCATTTGGTTTTAAAAAAAAATATTTTCATAAATACTAATGTAATGACCAAATGGAGCCTAAGACTATAAATACGTTCAAATATAGAGTACAAAATTCATTCAATATATATATATATTTTTAAAAAGTGCCAAATTAGTTCAAAATGCACACTACACACTCAAAATTAGTTCAAAATGCACACTACACTCTCAAAATTATTTCAAAATGCACACTACACATGTTCAATTATAGAGTACCAACATTGTTCAAATTATAGGATTCTCAAAGCCTCTTTCCCCCATTGCACAAATGATGGAAAGCTTTGATTTTAGAGGAATGGAGCCAGAGATTCGATTTTGGTACAGGTGCAAGATGGAAAGCTTTGTCAAGTTCCCTAAAGTGGAAGGGATGCAACCATCTAGATGGTTAATGGACAAGTCTAGCTTATTCAAATTCACAAGATTCCCTATTTCCATAGGTATTGATCCACTTATTTTATTTGCAGACAGACTAAGGGACATGAGTTTGTGAAGAGTGCCAATAATGGGTTGGGATGGTTCTAGTGAGAGTGTTGACACTTAGATTGAGATGAACGAGGTTTGTAAATGACAAGAAGCCCAAGTTGTCAAGCTTACCTTGCAAACCTGCACTCTGTAGGCTTATCCCTCTCACACTTCCAAGGCTGTTGCATGAGATCCCAATCCATTTAGATGGAGAGATTGTGTTGGTGGTAGCATTAGTAGCAAGAAGTGACCATGAGTAGAGAGCTTGTGAAAACTTAGCATATAGAAAGCCCAGGGAAAAAAAAACAGTGAGAAATTCTTGAAAACAAAGAATATCAAGCAAAGTATATCAGTGTTTTCTCTCAAACCATCTTCATCTCCACTCCAAGCATGATTAGTGTAACAAATTGTATCTGCTGCAGGATCACCTAGACCAGCTTCCTTATGTGAATTGCTTTCAGTTGCAAGCTGATCCGGTCCTACAACATTACCAAAAGGAGCTATTTCCAGCTCTTGATTATGGTTGTTACTATCGGTGTATTTCCTAAGCAAGATTCTGGTTTCATCAATACTATCGGATCTTGACCTCAACTTGAGATGATCCTTAGCTTGCCGACACTCTGGAAAGACAGTGAGCCCACAACACATTTTCAATTATAAAGCCTTAAAAGAAATAGTAAAGTACCATATCAGAAAAATATTGAAAGCTTTGTGTTTGTTTTCCACCACCATATCATATGATCCTCACCAACAACTCGAGCCACTCCTCATCCTGAAAAAGCACCAGCCCCATATATGTAAACAAAAGAGACGTCGAAGCCAACATCTCCAAACCTGCAACCACTCCGTTGATTCATACTATGCATCGGTCCTATACAAAAATCGGCCAAGTTTTGCATTGACTTGGCCAATCCACCGGGCCATGAAAACTTAACCGAGTCAATATTTGTCTTATAAAATTGCTTAGTAAGAACTAATTTTTTAGGTGAACAACTTTTCTTTACTTCTACAATAGTGACTAGAGACCATGACAAGTACTCAAGAGGACAAAACTGTCAAGTGGTGTTAATAAAAAAATTTGTCAAGGATATGAAAGTGAAACCATGGTAATCACCTTATTCAAGACCTGCCTTCTACTTTCTGTTGTTCAAAATCCCATGATGCACAATTCCCAGAGTTTCAGGAATTTGAGTGATGCCTCTTTGTAAACACGCACCTAAGAAAAAAAAAGGAAAGAAAAAATCAACTTATAAAAATATTGACACCAGAATTTGATTGTCCTTTCAATATAATGCCTTATATCTAGAACTGAGCTGAATTCCATTACCAAGGCCACGAAGTATTATTTGCCAATATGCTAACTATTATAAAAGAATTCAAAGAAGGTACAAAGTGAAAATCACAAAAAACAATGGGGAACATAAAAATTCTTGTTCCAATCCTTTCTCTTGACCTTGACTTCAGCTTTTTTTTCTAAATGAAACTTAAATACCTCTAATTGCTTTATTATTAAAGCACACAGCCAATCTACTAGTTACTCGGAACTGGGCAATTCCAACTAAATTTTCAAACAAAAGCCCGTGACAAAAAACTAAAAGGAAGAAATGACAGTTTTTGGTACTCTTGAAAGAAATGATAATATTCAAACAAACCAGATGGAGGAGTTCTAGGGGCTGCTGCTCTCATTTGAAGTGATGGTGGAATGTAAAAGTAGGGTTGCCATATCAAACAGAGTTTATATAAATGCACAATCAAACAACTAGGAAGCATGCTTGTACTTGTGTGATTCATAGCAACATGAATTCTCACATTGATGGTAAGGATAATTCAAACGTGATCACGGCTTGGCTTTTTATTTTTCAATTTCCAACTCTGGAGCAGGGAAATAAAACTTGTATTGGTCTGGATGGATTACAGCTGATCAGATTTTTGTATCATCAACATGGCATAAACATATACAATTCTTGAACTTTTAGGTTCACCAATGTATATAAATAGCAACAGTTCTACATTATCCCTCATTTAACAAATAAGCCCTTACCAGTTTATACAATTAAAAATAAATGAGAAAGAAGTTGATGAATAGCATTCAAGATAGAAAGGTAAGCAATCATTAACATGAGGGAAAGGCATTTACCACAGTGAAAGGCCCTGGGGCATCCATCACAAAGCAGAAGATCTCCAAAATCTGCACATATTGTGTAAAGATCATCATTGTCACTGGCAGAAAGCTTCTGAACTTTAAACCCAACGTACACCCCAGCCCATAGTTACAAAGCTCACAGTTTTGAGTCAACCTGCTGGATTTTAGAACTATGATCAGGACATCTTGAGCAAACATTCTCACTGTAGCTAGAGGCAAAAATGCATCCAACCAAAAAATGCACAAAAAAGGGAAGAGTTTACCTTCTCCTCTGGTCCTTTTTCTTCTACTTCATTTGTTGGATCCTCCTTGATTTCCTTATTAACATTTGAAGCTGGTGCATCTTCCTGCTCTAGCTGCTTGTCAAGAGTCAAGATCTTGCTTCTTTGTTTGTGATTTCCTCATGTTCCCTAGTTAATAAAATCATTCAAATATTCATATACTGCAAGTGATGAATCCAATTCATGCATTCCTCATCAGGTCATTTTAAAATCATTCAAATATTCATAAATGCACCCCATCAGGCCATGTGCGTCTTGCACAATAACTATTCCCAAAGCTCTAAAATACCAGATAGCTGATTGAACTAGAGAAGTTCTCTCCCCATCACCATGCGCATGGCCTAATTTTGCCTACCAACCTTACTTTCTCTAAGCTGGGAAAACAACTTAACATGCATGAAAGCACTGCGTCAATCAAGTATATGAAACACCTTTTTTAACCTTGGTCCCCAAAGAAGACTAATTCAATACTCAGGTGGGCCATCCCAAAAGAATTATTACATAAAACCTCTAAATTCACATGGGATTACCCACATGAGTTTTGGAATAGCATGTCTTTGGGTAAGTGGTTCATCTTCACATCAAGTGCATGGATCAGAAGGCATATAAACACCACAAAGGGCCCTACACAAAACTATATGTGGTGGGCATTCCATCCTAACTGTTTCATATAGTCTAGCCTACCTAGATTATCATGATTCTTTGGTTTTTGTAATTTTGAATGAATTTTGTACTAAGCAACTAGAAAAAACATGGAGACTATCAATATGATGAACTATAGAGTGCCAAATTAGTTCAAAATTAAGGAAAAAACAAGCTAAACATCATATAAAGATAACTAAAAAGGAAAAAAAAAGATGAGCTACCATTAATGGACTAGGAGAATTGCAAAAAAGCAATGGGTGTTAATCTTAAAGTCACATGAAGCTGGAAATTTCCTCAATGGTTACCTATATTTGACAATAAAACATTGCAATCAGCTATAAAATTATAAACTAAATAAAATAAAACCCATAAAAATCAAGGAAGAGAGCCCAACTCATCCAGATGCAAGCATACGTGCAAGCACTTATAATATAACCTCAAAAAAAATATACATATGAGATGAACCCCTACCAGATGACCATAGCATGCCAATGATATGGTTAATGACAACCAACAGTCCACATTTGATAGGGAATCAATGGATGGTTAGGATAATCCAATCAAGGATGTTTTTGAGTGCAAACAACTGTCCACATTCAATGGTCAGGACCTAAATTTTCCATTATAACCCCAACTTTGGATCTATGAACTTTTCAAATCAACAAAAAAGAAAGAAGCTATTATTGCAACTTATAGCAAATAAAAGAAAACATAGCATCAACAAAATCCTAATATCATTTTGACTTGCGAATCCAAGACTATGAGAAACAAAACAGCCAACTTATTTGCATGAAGCTACTTCCAGCAATGTTTTAATATGCAGTTATGTATAAAATTAAAGTGCTTTTTATTTCTCAGTAGAAAATAGTTGGTTTTCTTGATGAATAGGTATCAAAAGCATCCAACAAAGCATCCAACAACCAGACAGATGGGCCCACCTTTCTGGGACCCACATTATTAATCTTTGTGGAATTGTGTGAACCACTAGTTGTTTACAGTTCAGACATTGTAGGGCTGTAAATACTAGATTGAAGTGAGCCTGCTCGAATGAAGACCTTGCAATGTGGAGGTCCTGAAATATGCCTATAACTAAATCAATATTTCTATCTTAAGGAATTAAGTTGACAAATGAAATACCAAAAACAAATTGTCAGATTTTCTACGAGTTATGATTAGAAAAAGGCCCCACCTTTGACACAGATGACTTTTTATAAAGTCCATGTTCACTATGCACTTGGAACAAGGGTGAACCGAGTCCTAGGTGAGCTTTAATCTATGGTATACGGACAATTAATTGTTTCTGGACTAAAAGCTACAGTCCGCATTCCAGTTCAAGTTCAGTTCACAAATGAGTTCCAGTTGACAGATTTGTCTGGAGTTTAATCTATGAATCAGTTGAAAAATTAGATTAGGATCTGCTGCAATCACATGATACAATCCAGTTCACATGAGTGCATGAATCAGTTTACAAATGAGTGAAAGAAAGAAAAGTAACCGTTGATTTGGAAAAATAATCATTAATGTGCATCACTTCACAAAAACCTGCAACCCATTACTGCAATCACAGAATAAGTCAATGAATCACTTCACAACCATCCATCAATCTGCATCACTTCACAAGCATGTGCATTAGTTACAAAAGTCTAGGACCTGTTGCAATAAGGAAAAGTCAATTAGTTACACAAATGAGTTGATGAATCAGGCTACAAATGAGTGCATGAAGCCCAAGTACTACTCCTACATGTGGTGACAGGTCTGCATCGATGGCTATCAATTTAGAAATGAGTGCACAAAAGGAAAGTAACCATTGATTTGGAAAAAAAAAACCCATTGATACAAACCACTTCACAAAACTTGCAACCAAACTTAGCAATCACAAAAAAAAGGTTAATCTATGAACCACTTAGCATGCATCTCCACTGATCTGCATCACTTCACAAGTGTCTGCATTAGTTTCAAAGTCTAGGATCTGCTGCAATCATGAAAATTCGGTCAATGAATTAGTGCATGGATAAGTTTTTACCATTTACATTTACAGTTTGTAATAGGAATTACAGAACTTTCACAACCACATTTGAATTCATTTTAGTCATTCTGAAATGTGTTCATTTCACATTCCCAACCCTATTTACATTTATGAATCAGAAGTTTCACATTCCCACACATGAATATAATGGCAATACAGAAAACTCAGTCCACATGCATATTTAAAGAACCATGACATCTTCACTATATAGTGTCCATGCTACCCATAACACTTCTGGATGAATGCGAACTCAGTAGAGGTATGTAGAGGTGTTTAGCGAGTGTATTGGCAACAAAATGAGGGACAGTGAGCAGGAGCAATGAATTTTGTTCTTCACTTGTGTTTCTCTCTTCTTTTGATTGACTAATTCTGGTTGTGCTTCTTTATGTACATCATCTGCATCATTGTTGTCATCACCACAACCACCAGCTTTCTAGATGTTGATCTATGTGCTATTTATTGGTTGAGACAATGAGCTCCACACCACTAAATTAGATTTGATGCTTCTAGTCTTTCTGGTGCAGGGTTGCCACTGAGAGTAATGAACAACATGATCTAGAGATTATTTTTGCGTGGGCTGCTGCAGAGCAGGATGTGGCTGAGAACAGTGGTGCTATCCTTCACCACTTTGAGAGTAAGTCCTATATTATTCTTACTTTTATTGCCCACATCTTTTAGTTGCATATATTTGAGCCAAGAAATATGGCATAGAGGAGCTAAATATCTCAAAATCTCCTAATCATTTGGTTAGCATGGCTCTGTGATTTGTTTCAAAGAGTTCTAATTTGGCTGTTATTGCTGTAAGAACATGTGTTCAATACAGTGTTCTTGAAATACATTTTGAGTTAGAAAAGGAAACGACAGAAAGATTACATAGAAAATTTGTATGGTACCTTGGGTTTAGTAACTCAAACAAGATTTGTCTCTGATGAACCGACGAACTAGCTTTGCTACTGTAAATGCTAAAGTCTTCAGTTTAAAGTCTTAATTGAGGCTCACAAATTAAATGGGATGGGGACATTGCATTATATATATATATATATATATATATATATATATATATATATATATATATATATATATATATATATATATATATATATAACCTGTTCAATATCCCCTAGCATGAATGTCATTTCAAAAAACAGATAGCATGCCATTTCATCAAACAGTGAAATAGATACAATGTCATTTCATCAAATAGATACAATGCCATTTCAATAAACAGATAGCATGCCATTTCAACAAACAGATAGCATGCCATTTCAAATCTGAAAGAAAGAAAAAGAGGTACAAATAGAAGAAGATATCAAACCTATGGAGAGGAGCTTCACGGCGTGTGTTTCTTCCGGCAGGAGATTCACGACTGCTACAATGGAGAGAGAGAGAGAGAGAGAGAGAGAGAGAGAGAGAGAGAGAGAGAGAGAGAGAGAGAGAGAGAGAGAGAGAAGAGGGCGTTCATGGCTGATGCATTGGAGAGAGAGGGGGAGAATGGGAGAGATGGAGCAGAGATTGGAAGGGAGAGAGAGGATCAGGGAAAGATGAGCTTAGGGAATGCTCTGATACCCGTGTAGCATCAGAGCTTAGGGAATGCTCTGATACCCGTGCCCAGGATTAGGGAAGCCGATCAGGGAAAAATCAGAGAATGAAGAGAGAGAGAGAGAGAGAGAGAGAGAGAGAGAGAGAGAGAGAGAGAGAGAGAGAGATACGTGTTTGGGCGCAGCTCTGTTTTGAGCTCGCGCCCAAATTTGGGGAACAGATTGGCTACTCCCCCTACACCCACCCCGTGGCTGGTGGTCGGTGCTCCGTGTACCCCACCATGATGTATGTGTCACATCCATTCCGTTCATCCATTTTTACAGATCATTTTAGGCTTGATACAAAAAATTATAGGGATACAAATCTTAGGTGGACCACACCACAGGACAAAAATCATGAATGGATGTTAACAATTAAAATCCTCCTAAGGCCTACTGTACTGTTTATTTGAAATCCAATCGTTGATTTGGTCATAAAGACCCAGATGAAGGGAAAAAATAAATATTAGCTTGATCCAAAACTTTTATGGCTCCCAAAACCTTTTTAATGGTCAAAATTCATTCAACACTGTTTCCTATAATGTGGTCCACTTGAGATAAAGATATACTATTTTTTTATCATATCATAAAATGATATATAAAAATATATGGACGGCATGGATGACACACATACATCATGTTGGGACCCACAGAGCACCGACCACCAGGCAATGGCTGGTGTCAGGGGTAGTAGCCAATCCGTTCCCCCAAATTTGGGGGTTTTTGACGGATGGACGAACATAGACGGTCTGATCAGGGGTTCCGTGGGGCCCATCATGATGTATTTCCTCAATCCATTCTTGTACATAATTTTAATAAATTATTTTAGATTATCACCCCAACTTTCAGGTATATTGAAGATCCAAGTGGACCACACCATAAGAAGTAACTGTAATTTACTATCAATGTTTCCTATTGTGTGGTCCACATGAGCCTTCGATATAGCTAATTTTTTATCTCATCTAATAAAGTAATATTTAAAAATATATAAACGGCTTAGATAGAACATATAGTTTCTTTTAGGCCTCATAGAGCACCTTACAACACTATTAAATATTAATGGTGTATTAACTTTTTAGCTACGGATTAAAACTGTAACAAACTTAGCTAAGGTTTATATCCATAGCAAAAAATTAACGTGGTCTGAATCCTTTGCCCCTTTTTTTGGTAGTGGTTGAGTGATGGGTGTACTTTTGACAAGTGAGGTGATTGATATGATGGATTCTCTCGGGATTTACAATACGCGGTGTTTTCCTTAAACTGAACGGTAGCCCACATCTCCTGGCTAGGGTACCACATCGGCATGCAAGACACGACATCGGAACCGCGGTGATGGCGCGGTCGCACTGGTATAGGTCTCGGGTTGAGCTGACTCAGATATATGAGACACATCTCAGGGTTACGTGCAAACGTCGATAATATACCGCGGGTCACCAGAATTCGATCGGGAGCACCACAGAAGCCTATGGAATGGTACGGGATAGGATACGAGTCTTACAGTTAGAGACTGGGCCAGACCTCTGGTTTCAGCCTAGTTAGTGTTGATGGCAGCCAAAGCTGGCTGGATTGGCCTGTTTTGGGCCAGCGGGAAGGCCTTAAGTGTGGCCTGGACTGATGGTCGACTGGCCCCCCTATTTGCAGGGTGCAGCCCACCTGATCCCACAAGGTGTGGCCCACTGTAGTTGTAGGGAGGCCCACTGAGGTGGAACGTGGCCCACTATGGTTTGTACTTGGTGCGGCCCACTATATGGCCTGCTTACAGTGGTAGACTGGACCCTGGCCAGCCATGCTTTGGCCCACTTTTGGGCGGATTTTTAGCCCAGATCATGCGGCTGATTCTGGCCCATAGTTGGGCTAGTTTCGGCCTAGTTCTAGGCTGGTTTTTAGCCTAGTTCACTGTCCAATGCATGACTAATTTAGGCCCTCCTCCCAGCTGTTGTTATTACAACCCAAAACGTGGCTGGTCTCAGCCCATTTGAGAGTCTTTTTTAGCCCATTTCTTGGCCCTGCTAGAAGGCTGTACTTGGCCCATTGCATGGTCCAAAACTCAACTCGTTTGTTATCCAGTTCTGAGGTCGAATTTGGCCCAGAACGTGGGCTAGTTTTGGCCCATTTTGTGGACCATTTGAGAGATGTTTTTAGCTCCTGACATGGTCCATTTACAGGCCTATCTTCTGCTCGTGGCACAACCAGATCTTGACCTGCTTTCAACTCAATAAAGGAGCAATTTTCAATTTGTTGCAAGGCCTTACGAAGATGGAACGGTAAGAAGTTACTTGGGCTTGATTCGGGCATGGCTTGAACTTGGTCGAGCTCAGTATGGAGTGGAGCAACGCACGTGCCCGCCCTCACTTCTCTCTCTCTCTATTTCTCTCTCCTTGGATTTCCCTTACTCCCTCTCTACTGTGGTGCTATAGCTTTGCACTGACCTAACTCGGTCCGATCTTATGCAGGCTGAGTTGGTGCAGTGCGCACGGAGTCCACTCGGTCGTACCCGGCCACTCTCCTCACTCTCTCTTTCTCTCTCTCTTTCCTCTCTCTCTCTCTCTCTCTTTACTTCTCTCTCTCTCTCTTTGGTGCAAATCCCGAGGGCAATAATAGCCCATATATAGGCATGAGCGAGAGACCTCCAACGGCTGGGAAGAAAATGGCTCTTGCAAGGGCCATCTTCAAAAATCCGTAATGCATGGTGTCCATCAGACCTAGAGGATGGATTCCCATTGCAATGGTCCACCGGGAAAGTAAATTTTTAGCACTAGTGGAGCCCATCTCATGATAATGGGTCGAGTAGTTTAACGGAGAAGATTAAGTGGTCGTCAATGGTAAATTACTCCCTAAGGTACGTTGGTACGATCTGGTTCATTTGAGCAGACCAGATGGGACTGCTGATCACTATGGGGCCCACTTATTAGGTCTTTAACGGGTGTTTCCAATCCATCTCATGAGATATGCCCTATCGCGTCTCTTTCTCAAGAGATGGTGTGTTTTCTCTCCATTATCTCATACCGCCTTATAGGGAGGACTAGGATTGCTCCGCATGGCCCACGGAATGGCTAGAATAGTTCCAGCGTCCATTTCCCCAAAGAGAACTGTCTCCCTTTGCCTTTTGCAGTGTAAGAGGTTGGTCAGCCATTTTCGGCAATGGAGAGCGTGATTTTCAAATGGTGGACGGATAGCTGGGATTACATGTCCACATCGATCCTGATCCACCCATGTGACCCCCTGTTGGCCCACCACTCGATGATCTTAGTCATTCATACCGTTTTGATCGGTCCAGATTCCAATTCCGTGTTTCTATGCATGGGTCCATAAGCTTATAGGGTTTTGGTTGGATGGGCCCCACAGATTTGATGAACGGTTCGGATCATCCAGATAGTGGTCAGGGTGGGCCACCTTGAGAGCTGATGTCTGTCAATTTTTAAAAGTGTTTTGGAGAGAGAAATCCACCTTTTTGCGAATAGTCTCGGTCAAAGTCGGTTTAACCCACCCTCGAAATTACCTGTGGTGTGTCGCTGAACAGGTGAGGGTACTTCTCCATCACTTCTGCTTCCTGTTCCCAAGTCGTTTGTTCCTCGCCATGGTGCGACCAGAGAACCTTGACCCGCAGTATCATCTTCGTCGTCAAGATCTGCTCCTTACGATCCAGGATGCGAATAGGTTCCTCGATATAGGAAGCATCCCGGGTGAGCTCTACCTGCTCCCAACTGATGATATGTGACTCGTTTGACATGTACTTCTTCAGCATGGATATGTGGAAGACGTTGTGAATGTTAGCCAATGCAGTAAGCAGTGTTAAGAAGTATGCCACGACTCCCACACGATCCAAGATTTTTAATGGTCCAATAAATCGCAGTGCCAACTTCCCCTTTTATCCAAACCTCATTAAGTCCTTCATAGGCGAGATCTTCAAGAACACATGATCGCCCACCGTGAATTCTAAGTTACATTGTCGATTATCTGCATAGCTCTTCTGTCTACTTTGAGCGGTGCACAATCACTTCCGAACAATGTCAATGACCTGAGTAGTAGCTTGGACAAGCTCAGGCCCTAACAAACTTCTCTCCCCGATTTTTGCTTAGCACTAGGAGGCTCGACAAGGGTGACTATAGAGAGACTCATACGGTGCCATGCCTATGTTGGACTGGAATCTATTATTGTACATGAATTCTGCCAGAGCCAAGTGGTCATCCCAGTTACCCTGAAAGTTCAGAACACATGCCCTCAACAAATCTTCCAAGATCTGGTTCACCCTTTCGATCTGTCCGTCTGTCTGGGGATGAAATGCCATACCAAACTTGAGTTCTATGCCCATCTCTTCCTACAACCTCTTCTAAAAGACAAGTAAACCTGGAGTCTCGGTCTGATATGATTTCCCACGGAACTCCGTCAGATCACACGACTTCCCAAATGTATAACTTCGCCAGACTATCGGTCGAATCTGTTATGTGAATCGAAAGAAAGCGGGCAACCTTTGTCAGCCTATCAACAATGACCCAGATCGAGTCGTGCTTCCTTTGTGTCTTAGGAAGGCCGGATTTGAAGTCCATGGAGATCATGTCCTACTTCTATTCAGCTAGCGGTAATGGTTGAAGGAGGCCAGCGGGCTTGTGATGCTCGACCTTGATCTTCTGGTATACCATACACTTCGCCATAAAGCCTGCGATGTCCCTCTTCATGTTGTTCCACCAATACTGTCTTTTGACGCGTTGTACATCTTAGTGCTACCCGAGTGGATAGCTAACTTAGAATGGTGGGCTTATACCATAACTTCTTTCCTCAAGTCGGCATTGTTGGGTATGCATACTCACCCCTGATAACGAAGACTGCCGTCACCACCAATCCTCCAATCGGCCATTTCTTCACCCCTACACCTCTCCTTCATTTTAACAAGCTACTCATCCTAGTCTTGGGTAGAGATTACTTGTCAAACCAGGGTCGGCTCTGAAGTCAAAAGTGATACATAAGCGTCTGGCTCATCGAGGGTAAGCTGGATGTTGAAGTCCTGTACAAACTCCATCATCTCCCACTCTTTGATCATCAGGGTGGCTATCAACTCATGTTTCTTCTTTTTGACTCAGTGCGTCAGCCACGGATTTCGCCTTACCCGGGTGGTAAAATATGTTAAAGTGGAAGTCTTTGAGCGTCTCCATCCATCAGCGCTAGCGCATGTTCAAGTCCTTTTGTGTAAATATGTATTTCAGACTCTTGTGGTCGCAGAACAACTGAAATTCTTCCCCATAGAGATAGTGTCTCCATATCTTCTGGGTGAAAACCACTGCTGCCAATTTCAGATCGTGCGTTTGGAAATTCTCATTGTGTCTCTTCAGCTGTCGTGATGCGTAGGCAATCACTCTGTTGTTCTACTTCAGTACACATACCAGCCCCAATTCTGACACATTGTTATACACCACGAACGTCTCTCCCTCTTGTGGAAGAGTGAGTACTAGCACGAAAGTCAGTCTCAGCTTTAGTTCCTAGAAGGCAGCTTCTGTGCTCTCATCTCACGTAAACCGGTTGTTTTTCTTCTTCAGTTGGGTGAGCGGCCGCGCTATCCTAGAGAATTTCTTGATAAAGCGCCTGTAGTACCCTGTCATGCCCAGAAAACTCCAAACTTCAGTGACTGTGGTGGGCTACTCCCACCTAGATACTGTTTCCACCTTGGCTGGATCGACCACTTTCCTTCTGCTTTCACTACATGTCATAGGAACTTCACTTCCTCTTCCCAAAACTCGCACTTGCCCAGCTTGGCGTACAACTGATTCTCCTTTACGGTCTTCAAGATTGTGTGCAAGTGTTGTTCGTGTTCCTTTCAACTCTTCAAGTAAATCAGGATATCGTCAATGAACACAATCACGAACCGGTCCAGATATAACATGAATACCTAGTTCATCATGTCCATAAATACGGCTGGGGCATTGGTGAGGCTGAATGACATAACCAAGAACTCTTAGTGCCCATAGCGAGTTCTGAAAGCCGTCTTAGGGATATCCTCATCCCTGATCCTTAACTGATGGTATCCCGATCGCAGATCTATCTTGGAGAAGTATCTGGCATCCTTAAGCTGATCGAACAAATCATCAATGCGCAGTAAGGGGGTATCTGTTCTTTATCGTCACATCTTTCAACCTTCTGTAATCTATACAGAGATGCATCGACCCGTCCTTCTTTTTCACAAAGAGGACTGGCGCTCCCTAGGGAGAAACGCTCGGGCGAATGAAGCCTTGGGCCAGTAATTCATCAATCTGGCTCCTCAACTCCTTCATCTCGTAAGGAAGCATACGAAATAGAGGCAGTGATATGGGGGCAGTTCCTAGCTTGAGATTGATACAAAAATCCATGGCTCGCCTAGGGGCAACCCTATTATTTCTTGAAACACCTCTGAAAAATCTCGTACTACTGGTATTCGAATGATAGTGGCTTCTACTATTTCGGCTTCGCCCAGAGCCTGTAAACTCTCGAACATATTGCGTCTGCCTCTCCCTTTTAGGCTGAAGGAGGCCTACCCGGGGACGGATATAGTAATTATTTTGTCATGACAGTTCATAACTGCACGTACCAATGTAAGCCAGTCCATCCCAAGTATGACATTAAACTGTCTGACGGGCATGACAATCAGGTCCACCGTTACTTCGCTATTTGCGAGAGTGACAGGACATGCTCTAGATACCTTGTCCATTTCTACGAATTTACCCATAGGGGATGCTATGACTAAGGGGGCATGCATTCGAGTTGTGTTAAGTTCTAATTTAGATGCAAAAGCAAAATCAATGAAAGATAGAGTTGCACTAGAATAAAAAAGAGTGAGTACAGGGGTACCGTTGATGTGAGCGGTACCATGAATGGTCTGAAGAGGGTCCTGTTCGGCCTCTATAGAGGCAATTGCATACATTTGAGCCGAGGGAACCCTCTGCTGAGCTGGGGGTCCCTATCTGGGTTATTGGGGCATGGGCGTTACCCTGCCCGCCACTTGGTTCTACTGAGGATGGATTGTCGGTAGTGGAATGCCCTCATCTCTCATCCTCTGGTAACAGTTTCGAGCGATGTGGTTTGGTCTACCGCAGTAGTCACAGTTCTTGCCAAGGGGCATGGGCAGAGCTTGCATAGGTAGTAACTTGAACCTCCTCTCTAGGACAGGTGGAGTAGGAGGAGCCTCCCTCGGTCTGACCGGGGCATCTCGGGCTGGGGGTGTGAGTGGATAGTGCGCTCAAAGTCTTTCTCTACCCTCATCACCTTATCTACAAATTCTGGGAAATCCCCAAAATCCCATGCACATAGCCGAGACTGTATCCTAGGCTTAAGTCGCTCCTTAAATTTCTACATCTTATACTCCTCGTCCTTGAGGGCCTTGGGGACGTACCGAGAAAGCTCGTCAAACTATGCCTCGTACTGGGCAACAGTTATGGTCCCCTGCTCTAGCCTCAGGAACTGTGCGATCTTCTTATTCTGGCATGATCGCGGAAGTATTTCTCTAGGAAGTTCATATTGAAGCCAGCCCACATCCAAGCCTACTCAACTGGAACACTTCTCTGCACAGTCTCCCCCAGTTCTCAACCTCTCCTTCTAACAGGTACATGGCCAGAGTGACCATCTAGGTGTCCGATCACTCTAATGGCCCCATTATCTTGGCGATCCTCACCAACCAATGTTCCGCCTGAACTGGGTCGGTTGCTCCCCCAAAGGTCGGTGGTTGGAGCCTTTGGAAGTGGTCAAACACATCTGTGCCCCTGTCGTCTCTATCTCGGGATGCCGTCCTGCGGTCCCTATCTCGAAGAGTCTCCATCATCAGCGCGTGTACATCCTACTGCTGTCGTGCGAATATATCCTGTTGTTGTTGCATAGCGGTGACCATCTGCTCAAAGGTTGTTGCCCCTGTCGATGAATCTGCAAGTACATTAGCCGAAGGTGTCCTCTACTCGAAGTACTGTGAGGGCAGCCCCAATGGAATGACTTGAGGGGAAGGAGAATCCCCTATGGCTTCGAATCCCGTATCCATATTCGCCACCCCAGGTGAAAGGCTCGGCATATACACGGGACTTCGCTCCCTCTGACATTCCATCGATGAAAGAGAGTGTATATCAATGGTATGAGTCCTCTATGATCGCAATACAGATGACATGATTTCTTGTGAGGTCAAAATTTCACGGTTCAGGTATTAGGAAAAGGCATTTGTATTCAAATAGTGAAGTGATACAAGGATCAGAGGCCTGCGATATTGTTTGCTGCATTTACGTCATGATGCGCATTCGCCTTTTCAGGGCGTACGAATTTAGCCTCTAAGGCTAACCAATACTTTTGGTCGTAATTTAAGGGAACTAAGGTTTCTGTTTCTATATTCAGACGACTAATTCAATATTTTATAAGGGATTCTAAGTTATTTTCTAAGGGACCTAAGACTTCAATTTATACTCTAAATTCCTCCTAGCTAGTGGAACTTTCTTCATAGGTTCAATTTGTTTATTCTACTAATATTTGAGGGGCCCTAAGTATTTTGTTTCTATGTTTGTTCATCCAAACTGCTTCCTAAAGGGAAAATCCTAAGTTTCTTCTAAGTTAATCCCTTAAGGATTTTGTATGTGGATCCCATAGCCAAGCTATCTCAGACTTTGCTTTGATATTAACTTGTAATGCCCTGATTTTTAGGACCTGAGTATGCAACTCATTTCCTGAAAACCTAGATGTTAGCAGATTATCAAATGGTAATTAATATAAGATCAAAGTGCTATTAACGGAAATCAAGGTGTAGTATAAGTATAATCAAAATGAGAACAATATCCTGGCCCACTCAACTGAGTTTCAAAGTATACTAAAATAAACATAACAACTAATCTACTGATTCAGCCCGAAATATGCAGCCGCTTCCCGATGCAGCTCATCCTCATATGTCTCTTCCTCCATTGCGATGGTAGTGGTCTTGAGATCCGCTGCATATTCGTCTATCCCCGCATTGGTATCCTCTGTACGGTTGAAAATTGATGAATGAGCAGCCAACTTAGTGTGATTTTCTCTCAATATTACAAATCACCGCCCTAGACAAGAAATAACATAAAAACAATCAGGTAACCAAAACAAAGCAAATGCAGTCTTATTATATGCATGGATGCATGTATGCACCATCGACCCAAGGATGCTCATCCGTTCAGAAGTTAGACTCATCACCCATGCAAAGGCTAGCCATCAGCGAAGCACATCACATACGTACATCATGTTCCACATACTGACTATCATCATACATCAAGTATGTCAATAAATATGTCATGTATGTATGATTATCTAAGCCATTATTAGTTTAATTACAATCAGTCGGTTAATAAGCTCAAGGTCACTAAGGGGGGCTCGTCACCCAGCGTAGGCTGACGGCTCGAGTATAATGGCCCATGAGTCTACCGCCTTCGGGTGTATATAGAACCCATCAACACGTGGCCAATCAATTCTCAATGTAGGGGAACTTCCACCGAATGCTGACTAGAAATGAAGTATTGAAAATATAAAATACAACAACTAAAGTGAGATGATATGTATGAGTCAATGTAAGTAAACAATGGTAATAACAAAAGTTAAAAAGGTCATTCCATAGTCAAGTAGGTGGAATCACTGCATAGGTGGTGAATCCCATGAATTACGTTGCCACTAACCATAAACTCCACTTTGAGGATCTAATTTCACCACAATTCGTTCCAATACACCCTAAGTACGGACTCTCTTTAAATAAAGGTTTCCATAAAGGGATTTCAGATAATATGTGACTTACAACCAATACAATCATATGAGGGTGTGACATGGAGATTCAGGCATGATTCAATACTCAAAATAAAACTCATGTATACATATAATTCGAGAGTCATGTGTTCATAACTTATCAGTTCCTAAAGCATGTATCTCAAGGAAGCCAATCAAGTGATTCATATATTTGAGTAACTAGTCAATCAATTCTTGGAGCATGTGCTTAAGCCAACTAACCAAGAATTTTAATAAATCTAAGACAAGTAATTGAGTTAGCCCAGTATCCAAATCAACTGTAAGACATTTCCCTAGGTAACTAATCAAGTATTCTAATCAATTCTAAGACATATCTTTAAGTGATTTAAACAAAAGATTTAACCATTTCTAAGATGTGAATTCAAGTAAGCTAACCAATAGTCAAATCTCTTATAAGGCATACATTCAAGTAAACTATCGAATGATTATCCACTTCTAGGATATCATTTGTATCTATTATAAAGGCTATTCCTAATCTAGTTTAGAGGTGGAAAGCTCAAGGGGAGAAGTCATCACCGGAAGGGTTACAGTCCTGTCCTTGCTCTGAATTCCTATGCATATCTTGTGGCCCAAAGTCACGCAAGTAGTCTCCTAAAGTTAGAGTTTGGCCTTTTGTCTATCCATTTTATTGGAATTGCGTGGGGATTTGTGAAGGTATATAGTGTGGGAATTGGGCCTGAACAGGCCCACCAGATCTTATATCCATACAAGGCCTAAGTTGGCCCTGAAATTACCTATCTCTGAGGCCCGAACCAGGCCTGACTTGGCCCAGCAGCCATATACAACAAATGCCATAAAATCTGGCCCGGGTTAAAAACTAGGCCAGATCTTTAGTTTCATCCCAGTTAGTGTTGCTAGCAGCCTAAGTTGGCTGGACTGGCTTGTTTTGGGCCAATATGTAGGCCCTAAGTGTGGCCAGAACTAATGGTCTGACCCACTTATTTTGCAGGGTGCAGTCCACCTAATCCCACAGGCTGCGACCCACTGTAGTTGTAGTGAGGCCCACTGAGGTGGAACGTGGCCCACTGTGGTTTGTCCCTGGTGTGGTCCACTCTGTGGCCTACTTGCAGCGGTAGTCTGGACCCTAGCTAGCCATGCTTTGGCCCAGTTCTAGGCTGGTTTTTATCCTAGTTCACTGTCCAATGCATGACTAATTTTGGCCCTCCTCCCAGCTGTTGTTTTCAGCCCATACTACAGCCCAAAACATGGTTAGTCTCGACCCATTTGAGAGTCATTTTGAGTCCATTTCTTGGCCCTACTAAAAGGATGTACTTAGCCCATTGCACAGCCCAAAACTTAGCTCATTTGCTGTCTAGTCCTAAGGCAGAATTTGGCCCAGAACATGGGATGGTTCTAGCCCATTTCATGGACTAGTTGAGAGTTGTTTTCAGCTCCTAACATGGCCATTTACAGGCCTATCTTCTACTCATGGTACTCATGCTTTTAGCTCAACGAAGGAGCATTTTTCAGTTTGTTACAAGGCCTTATGAAGATGGAAGGGTAAGGAGTTACTTGGGCTTGACTCGGGCGTGACCTGAACTCGGTCGAGCTCGGTTCGGAGTGGAGCATCACACGTTGCCGCCTCACTTCTCTCTCTATATATTTCTTTCTCTCCTTTGAATTTCCCTTACTCCCTCTTTATTGTGGTGCTACAGCTTTGTACTAACCCAACTCGGTCCAATCTTGTGCGGGCTGAGTTGGTGCAGTGCACACTGAGTCCACTCGGTCGCACCCAGCCACTCTCCTCTCTCTCTCTCTCTCTCTTTCCTCTCTCTCTCTCTCTCTCCCTCTCTCTCTCTCTCTCTCTTTTCTTCTCTCTCCCTCTCTGGTGCAAATCTCGAGGGCAACAGTAGCCCATTTATAGGCATGAGAGAGAGACATCCAACGACTGGGAAGAAAATGACTCTTGCAAGGGCCATCTTCGAAAATCCGTAATGCATGGGGTCCATCTGACCTGGAGGATGGATTCCCACTGCAATGGCCCACCGGGAAAGTAAATTTTTAGCCCTAGTGGGCCCCATCTCATGATCATGGCAAAGTGGCTGTTAATGGCTAATCACTCCCTAAAGTACTTTGGTACAATCTGGTCCGTTTGAGTGGACTATATGGGACTGTTAATCACTGTGGGGCCCAATTTTTGGGTTTTTAACATGTATTTCCAATCCATCTCACGAGATATTCCCTATCGTGTCGCTTTCTCAAGAGATGGAGTGTTTTCTCTCCATTATCTTGTACCGCCTTGCAGGAAGGGCTAGGATTGCTCCACGTGGCCCATGGAATGGTTAGAATAGTGCCAATGTCCATTTCTTGAAAGGAAAATGTCTCCCTTTACCTTTTGCGATGTAAGAGGTTGGTCGGCCATCTTCGACAATGGAGAGCGTGGTTTTCAAATGGCGGATGGATGGTTGGGATTGCATGGCCACACCAATCCTGATCAACCAATGTGACCCTCTGTTGGCCCACCAGTCGACGATTTTATCCATTTATACAGTTTCAATCGGTCCCAACCCAATTTCGAGTTTCTATGCATGGGTCTGTAAGTTTATAGGGTTTTGGTTAGACGGGCCTCACGAATCTAATGAATGGTTCAGATCATCCAGATAGTGGCCAGGGTGGCCACCTTGAGAGCTGACATTCGTCAGTTTTTAAAAGTGTTTTGGTGGGAGAAATCTGCCATTTCGCGAATAGGCTCAGTTAAAGTCGGTTTGACCTGCTCAACTTCTTCTGTGCACATCATGCATGGGTACACGGGGTGCACTCGCACTTCGTGTGGGGTCCACTGTGATGTTTATGATAAATCCACTCTGTCCATTCACCTTGGGAGCCCCACTCAGGGGTCTTGGCCCAGTTTGGGGTGGAACTGAGGCCCAGTTTGGGGCAGAACTGAGGCCTAGGTGGGCCGTACCACGTCCTAGGCCCTATCTACAACCAATACACTTCGATCCATGGTTGGATTAGTCCAATATTTTGTTTCAACGGTTAACTAGGAATTGGAAATGTAGCGGGCACTTGGTTGGCTATTCACTAGCCATAAACGGTCGATTACTAGTGCATTGTTTTGATACCCCTTAATTTGATGATTCACATAATGTTTTAATCTTGAGGTGTTCAATCAAGCTTACCTTAATGGCTATTGTAGGCTTCGACTCAGCTCCCAGGGCTCTTGATGGACGACTTCATTGATGGCGGGAAACCCCAGGGCTCCTGATGGACGACTTCATTGATGGTGGGAAACCCCATCCTATATACGTTGAATTCAAGTTGTCTGTTAACTGTTTCTGGATTCTCATTGATGTAGGTTTTAAATGGTAACACCCGCATACTAGAGGTGCATGGTGTTAGCATGGACCAGGCCCAATTCTCATATTAAAAGAAAAATATAAACATCCATGTAGAGGTTAGAGGTTTAATATATATGGTGAAATGATACCATGAGAGCATGTTGTGTTTGAACGAATGGTTAGGTTTAATCAAACGAATTAGTTGGAGATGACGTAGAGGACTTGGCCACGTTTTTGGAGTTATTGGATGGATCATATTAATCAAAGGAAGTTCAAAGATGTAATAATTTGAAGCTCCAATGAGTTTTGGTCGATATGTTAGACCGTCACAAATTGTGTCCAGAGTAGTTCTTCAATTGACTCTCTTCATGGAGATGTGCTGGAGAAATTAGAACCATTAGATGGAGATTTATAAATGGTTATGATGAGTTGGAGAGGATCTCACCAACATTTTTAAGAGAAAAATTCGTGTGCGGCTTAGAGGTTACACGAAACAGAAAGAGATCTCATTTCTTTGAAATTTCTAATTATGGATGGGGAAATCATGGGATGATAGGTGGGGTCCAACAAAAAAATATGAAGAATCCAATCCACTCATTAGGTTTTAAATATCATGATGGGTAAAAGTCTGAAAAATGAGGTAGATCATAATATCATATGGGCTGCACCACAAAGAACAACAAAGATGTGATGTTGACCGTTAGCGGCTAATGATATGCAATCCAGATCAACAATGTGGGCTCCACAAAGATGAGTGACATGCAACGTGGGTTGGGTTGTGAAGTAAAAGGAGGTGAAGGAGGGACTAGGAGAGATGCCCAGGCTTGGGATTCTTCATAGAGACGTGCTACACATTGTTTTTTTCCTTTTATTTTTGTCTTTTATTTTCTTTTAATTGATAGGGACTTATGGGGCCTACTGAGGTGTTTGTACGAAATCAACACAAATCACTAGTTTTTTCATACTATGTTAAGATGCAGGCTAAAAAAATGAGGTAGAACCAAATCTTAGGTGGGCCACACATCACAGTGCAATTCTTACCGTTGGAACCTTCTTCTTTCTTATCTTATGTTTTTCTTATTATTTTATTTTTTATTTTCTAATCTACCACCATCCTTAATATGTGTGTGCGTACACATATGTGAGGGATTTAAACCGTAGGTGATGTATATAGATGAATCAAACCATTTATATGAATAAAACGTACTTATGTTTGTTGTTTTGTTTTGTTTTGTTTTGTTTTAATTATTATGTGCATCCATTTAAATACTCGGAATACCTCTCTTCTCACTTTTCTACTAGAAATCTTAAAACATAAATATCTCATATTTGGACCATAGGTTTGAAGTGAAACTTTACCATGGCTTATTATTTTGTATACCATGTAAACAGACTAAGTTTAGGCCTTGATCTCTCAAGAATGAGTAAGATTCTTATTTAATGGCTTCTCACGCTTCGTGATCCAAAAACGTTTACATACATCTAATGGAAAAGTTAGCCGGTAGATTTGACGTATACCCTATGATCTTCTAAATGATCGATTTATTTAGGCATTTGGATGGCCCAGTTGGCATATCAGACTATGATGGACAATCAATTGATGGTCTAAAATTTCAATAATTCGATGGTTATGATATTAATAATATGTACGTGTTATTGTATCTTTAGTTTCACAAATAGATACATATAAAGGAAGTTTTGGATGTAGTCTATATTAGAAATGTACACCGTTAAATTCAAGTGGTTGGTTCGTGGCTGTAAAATGCTTAAATTATAGTTTTGACGATAAGTTAAGCATATTAATAAGTGATGAAGAAGATGAATGGATTCAAATTTTAATTTGATATTTGAACGAGTGGATATGAAGATTTGAGAGTTACTTTACTTTGATCGGGTGATCCAAATTCAAGGTGGATGGTCAAATATATATATTAGATGGTGATAGGTATTTGATAGTTTTTCCTATTAATCAATGGTTGAAAAGTACTTCTTATGTTTTACATTCAATCTAAACTACAAATAACCGGTTAAAATGAACAAATTTACAAATATACAATTGAACAAGTGTAATCATAAATTCTTATGCATCACTCTAAATTTCGGGTTGTCACGTATGGTACCAACAAACACAAATGAGGATCTCAATCCATATGAAGCCTATCATAATTGTGATTTGGATTTCAAGTCATTCTGAATCAATGTGGTCAAACCTCCCATGAGTAGTGGAAACATAAAATGGTAGATGTATCTTCCATACAAACAGTCCCATGAAACAGAACGTCCAAATCAAAGTCTCCACTGTGGATGGAGCATAGCTTGAAAATTGGACTCAATCAAAGGGTTCTAATATCAACCATCACAAACTGCCATAGGATTCTCGAACAGAATAATAAATCATGCATACATTCATGACATTTCATACCATCCAAATAATGGGCCCCTTATGGATGAAAGTAGTTGTATTTGGCCAACGGTGCTCAGGTACCAATATATCAATTTTGAAATCACCAAGAGAGTGCATAATTTCAAATTCGACTTCAAGAACTAGTGGACCCCACTATAATGTTTAAGTGAAATCCACTTTGATTGATCACCAAGTATGTTAGCCCATTTTAGTTGTAGGTCCAACAATCAGCCTGATCATAATTCAGGTGGGCCGTATGAAGGGAAATAAGTGGGAGAGGGATGTCCACCCTTGATTTTTTTTATTGGCCCACCATGATGATTGTATGAACCCACTCCAATCGTTAGCTTGAAAGTTAAAAATTTAGGCATCAGGACTAAAAAATTTTGCACATTCATGATTCAAGTGGAGCACACGAAGCAAATATTTTGGAAAGTAAGTGTTGCCCTGTATATTGTTTCTAATTATGTGGGCCACCTGAATCATGGATCGGACCGAGTTTTGGGCCGAACGTGTCACACCTCGACTTTTTCAAGACTTGAGTACATGACTCGTTTCCCAAAAACCCGAGTGTTAACCTTAAACGATGGTTGAATTTAAGTATACATTTTTTTTTTCATTCATTCAGAGTAAGCAGATGAGCGTAGAGTAGACAAATCAATATAAAGGAAAATTTCATTTACATTTGGAATACAAGAAGCTGCCCATAATGACTTATATAAACCAATGCTCTCATTCTTACAATTTTAAAATGAAATAATATTACATGTGAAATAAAGTAAATTACAATAATCTTAGGATGTGAAGTCCTGTAGCAACCCTATGAACAATATCAGCTTGCTCTACATGTACATCAACTGTTATGGTTTGATAGCATTAATGCCTATCGCAGTGAGGAACACCCTCTAAGATTGCACACTTATCATTCATAATCCAATACAGATCACAAGTCATGAGAATGGATATATTAAACAGGGCATTTCATAATCATGATCCTACGCTAAAAAAATTAAGTCAATCAACAGAATCTTATTATAACCAAAATATAATAGCCATCGCAATATAAGGGGATATGTCCAGATAATCGAATAATCAATCCTACGACTTTCTATTGCACCTGAAAATCGTATTATATGTGAACTCCGTAAGATGACTAGAAAATCGAAAAGCGAACTTTAGCTCCACCTAGAAATCATAGTACAAGTGGAATCCATAAGTGAATAAAAAATCAACATTTAAACCTCTACTTCACCCGGAAATCAAATCATATGTGAACACCGCAAGATGGTTAGGAAATCGTTAAGCAAACACTTGCTCCAGTCGAAAATCATAGTATAAGTAGAATCCATAAGTGAATAAAAAATTAAATTTTAAAACTCTACTTCTCTCAGAAATCAAATCGTATGTGAACACCGTAAGATGGCTAAGAAATTGCTAAGAAAATACCCGCTCCACTCGAAAATCATGGTACGACTGAACACCGCAAGATGAAGAGAGAACAACATACCGACGTCTACTTCACTCGAAAATCATATCGTACGTGAACACCGTAAGATGGCTAGGAAATCGTTAAGAGAACACCCACTCCACCTGAAAATCATGGTACGACTAAACACCGCAAGATGAAAAGATAGGCAAAATACAAACTCTAGACCACCTGAAAATCAAATTATACGTGAACACCGTAAGATGACTAGAAAATCAACATACAAAACTCTACTCCATCCAGAAATTATATTGTACATGAATACTGCGAGATGGCTAGGAAATCGCTAAGTGAACACCCGCTCCACCCAAAAATCACCATATGATTGAACACCGCAAGATGAAGAGAGAATCAACTACCCATAAAAGGGCACCAATGTTCCATCAAGGCCATAAAGGGAAAATAGACAATCCAAGCCATGTAGGGAAAATATGGACCGCAAGGTAGAGTCCACGACAAGTTTCATCCCATCCATCAAATGATCACAAGTAGTCACTACCAAAAAAAGGGGTAAAGGATTCAGACCATATTACTTTTTTGCTATGAATATAAACCTTTGCTATGGTTGCTACGGTTTTAATCTGTAGCTAAAAGGTTGATACACCATTAATAATTAATAGTGTTGTAAGGGGCTCTATGAGGCCAAAAAAACTGTATGTTCTATCTAAGCCGTGTACATATTTGTAAATATTACTTTAGAGGATGAATAAAAAATCAGCTAGATCTAAGGCTCAAGTGGACCACACGGTAGTAAACGTTGATATTAAATTACTGTTGCTTCTTATGGTGTGGTCCAATTGGGCCTTCAATATACCTGAAATTTGGTGTTTTAAAGTAAAATAATTTATTAAAATTATGGATCGGAATGGATTAATGAAATACATCATGGTAGGCCTCATGGATCCCCTGATCATACCTTCTACGTTCGTCTATTCGTAAACCCCTAAATTTGGGTGCGCACTTGAAATAGAGTCACGCCCGAACACGCGTATTTCTCTCTTTCTCTCTCTGTCTATCTCTATATGTCTCTCTCTCTCTCTGTTTGTCTCTGCCTCTCTGTCTCTCTCTCTCTCTCTCTCTCTCTCTCTCTCTCTCTCTCTCTCTCTCCGTTCCCTAATCAGAGCTTTGGGAAAGCTCTTCTTTCCTTAATCCTCTCCATCTCTCTCATTCTCCTCCTTCTCTTTCCAATGCATCAGTTGTGAACACCGTCTTCTATCTCTCGCGCATCCTCTCTCTCTCTCTGTCTCTCTCGGTCCTCTCTTTCTCTCATGCATCCTCTCCTTTCTCTATCTCTCTCTCGCATCCTCTCTCTCTCTCTCTCTCTCTCTCTCTCTCTCTCTCTCTCTCTCTCTTAGAGCTTGGGAACCCTATTTTTGGCGTGAACTCGTGATCGGGGCTCCAACTCAAACAAGAATTTGTTCTCTTCCTCTAAAGCTCAGTTGACCGTGAGGTATCTCTCTCTCTCTCTCAATCTCTCTTAATCTCAATTCCGATTGAAATGATTTGGGGATTTAGGGATTTGGGGATTTAATGTCTCTTTTTTTTGGCTAATGGGTTTTGGATCTTTATGCGGAAAGATTTTTCAAGAATGGGGAATCACATTAACAGAAATTTATTGGAAGTTGAGGTGAAGGTTGAGACTAAAGTTAGGGATATTTTCTTTATTTTCTAGTTGTGTTGGAGATTGGCGTTTCTTTATTTTGTTTTGGTAATATTGGAGCGGTGTTTCTGTACTACTTACTGTTATTGCAGTGGGTGGTTGTTGGGGTATTTCTTACATTAGTTGAGTTCAAAATGCCTTTTTGATTGGAGGTGGCTTGGTTTTGTGGGTAATATGGACAGGGAGTAGGAGGAATAGTTGGTGGTTTTAGATCTGTGGGTTCCTATTGTTGGTGGTGGTTTTGAGTCTATGGTGTTGGAGTTCTTTTTGGTGGTTTTTCTAGTATGAGTGCGGATAGAGCAGGAGCCCTCCGCGAGTACGGCGGATTCGGAGCAGCGAGCGTTCGTTATACCGTGATGCTCCATATAGGAGGGACGTTGCAGTTACAGGTATGCTCAATTTATTGATTTTCATATAATTTGATCCAAGGTTCTTAACTTCCAGTTTTTGTTTCAAATATTGCTTAGTCTCAATCTGTTTTGGGGCTTAGTTTATGTCATTCAATGCACATATGCTTATCTGTGATTGAATAAGTTGTTTCTGTTATTCAGTGGATCCACATGTTGGATTGTCTAATATAATTAAATACTTGAAATTTAGTTGCTTGTCTTATGTTGATAGCAGTCCAAACAGTGAGAAACACCATTGATTGCTTTTGTTTTTGAACATTAACAATTGCTAATAGATTCCTCACTGTGAAAGTTGATATGTAGTAGACACTACTATTTTTTCCATAGGTTACACTGATGGTATAAAAACTCTTTTCTATCAGTTTTTATTCAAGAATGTAATCTAATTCTCATTGCACTCGTCATCATCATCATAACCTTGTCCATCTATTTGGGGCCTACATCCTCATGATTACTTGGCTGAGGTTTGACGATCCGTTGGTCACTTGTTATTAACCTTCCTTTGCATGGGTTTGGGACCAGATGGTGTGTCACAGTCAGGTGGAGTTTGAGATTTGTGAGGATAAGAGCAACAGGGTAGTTGAAATAAATATAAAAGACTTGATGGTGCAATGTATATTAGTTGAATTTGTGCATTGTATATTATTTTTTGTGGTTGGTAGATAGGATCAAATGGATTGTCTGGTCAATAATTTCTAATTTGTGTTTAGAATCTTTAAAATATGCCAAAATAGAAACAATGCATAAAAATGTCATGGCTTCAAAGTTATAACCTAATACTATTTTAAATTGAACTCTATTTTGCCAATGTTTCTGAAAAAAATAAAAGCAAATAAATGGCATGTAATAACCAAGCCATTTTAGACACCATTTGTATCCTTTTTTAACATGATTTTGCTTTCTTTTAGTTATTTGGTAAGAAGAGAAAGAAACCCAAAAATCTATTGATATTTTAGAACATGGGCCACAAGTACCAATTTTTATACCATATTTGGGTGCATATTGACTTGGTGCTCAACTGGGCTTCCATATGATCAAGGTGTTTGTAGATAATGAATACTGTTGTTTCGGCTATTTTGTTTGGACCCTTACAATTTTTTATATTTCAATTCATTGATCAGTCATTTGATTACTTTGAAGAGAGTCCTCAGTGGAGGCATTCTCCACCTACTAGCAGAGTGGAGCAAATGTAACGAAAACTGTTATTTTTGTTCTACTTTACATTCAATGTATGAGTTTATCCCATTTCTGAAGGTCCATGGAAGAAAAAGAACCTGCCAGAATTTGGTATTGTCACTCAATGCATTGCGCCTCAAAGATTCAATGACCAATGCCTGACAAATGTTCTTTTGAAGATAAATGTGCCAAGGTGAGCTGTCAACCTATGGACTTTCAGGTGTGATCTCTCTGTCTAGCTGACAACCTCCTTTCCTTTCTTTTCAACAGCTTGGCGGAATGAATTCCTTACTTGCATTTGAACACTCACCTTCCATTCCCTTGATTTCTGGAGTTCCCACAATCATCATGGGGATGGATGGATCACATGGTTTCCCAGGCCGATCCAGCGTGCCGTCAATTGCGGCGGTAAGATAAGATGCATGATTTTCCTTTACAACTGTTAGTCATATAGTGACAGTACTTGTTTCAATTTTCTTGGATGGTTGACAAATGTATTTACGAATGTAAATGAAAATAAAGAACTTTTAATATATATATATATATATATATATATATATATATATATATATATATATATATATATATATATATATATATGTGTGTGTTATCAATGGAGGATACCTAGTTTAGGGGGACATGAAATTCTTCTAGCTTATGGTATGGTGGACCAATATTTGTTGTATGTTAGTAGTATGTAGTAGATAATACTAGGTTCAATAGTAGATAATACTAGAGAATACCTAAACCCGATCTGAACCCAAAACCGAACCTGATTCCCTAAACCTAGACGTAAACCTATAACCTAAACATAAACCTAAACCTATAACCTAATCCTAAACCTATAACCTAAACCTAAACCTAAACCTAGGACCTAAACCAAAACCTATAACCTAAACCTAAACCTATGACCTAAACCTATAACCTATAACCTATAACCTATAACCTATAACCTAAACCTAAACGTAAACCTATAACCTAAACCTAAACCTATAACCTAAACCTAAACTTATGACCTATAACCTAAACCTAAACCTAAACCTATAACCTAAACCTAAAACCAAAACCTAAGTGTATTCTCAAATCCCTAAACCTATAACCTAAACCCAAACCTAAACCTATAACTTTAACCTAAACCTATAACCTATAACCTAAACCTAAACCTTAACTTATAATCTAAACCTAAAACCTGAACCCAAACCTAAACCCGATCCCGAACCCGAACCTGATTTTCTAAACCTAAACCTTAACCCGTTCTCAATTCCTTAAAGATATAACCTTAACCTAAACCTATAACCTAAACCTAAACCTATACCTAAATGTATTCTCAAATCCCTAAACCTAAACCTATAACCTTAACCTAAACCTATAACTTAAACCTAAACCTAAACCTTAACCTATAACCTAAACCTATAACCTAAAACCTAAACCCGATCCCAAATCCGAACCCGATTTCCTAAACTTAAACCTTAACCTATTCTCAATTTCCTAAAGCTATAACCTATAACCTATAACCTAAACATAAACCTAAACCTAAAACCTAAACCCGATCCCGAATCTAAACCCGATTTCCTAAACTTAAACCTTAAACTATTTTCAATTCCCTAAAGCTATAACCTATAACTATAACCTAAACATAAACCTAAACCTAAACCTATAACCTTAACCTAAACATAAAACCTAAACCTAAACCTAAAACCTAAATGTATTCTCAAATCCCCAAACCTAAAACTACACCTAATCCTAATCTTAACTCCTTAACCAAAACCTAAACTTGAAACCCCAAACCTAAACCCGAACCCGAACCTGATTTCTTAAACCTAAACCTTAACCTATTCTTAATTCCCTAAACCTTAACCTATAACCTAACCTAAACCTAAACCTTTACCTATTCTCAATTCCCTAAACCTTAACTCATAACCTAACCTAAACCTAAACGTATAACCTACACTTATAACCTAAACTTAAAACTTAAATGTATTCTCAAATCCTTAAACCTAAACCTACACCTAATCTTCATCTCAACTCCTTAACCTAAACCGAAACTTAAAAACCCAAACCTAAACCCAATCTCGAACCCGAACCCAATTTCCTAAACCTAAACCCAATCTCGAACCCGAACCCAATTTTCTAAACCTAAACCTTAACCTATTCTCAATTTCCTAAAGCTATAACCTATAACCTAAACCTAAACCTAAACCTAAATCTATAACTTAAACCTATAACCTTAACCTAAACCTAAACCTAAACCTATAACCTAAACCTATAACCTTAACCTAAACCTAAAACATAAACCTAAACCTAAAACCTAAATATATTTGTTGAGACTCAAATACTGTATAATTTTTCCCATTTATCTCTTGGTTTTATGAACATAAATCATCTTAATATTCTATTTTACTCATGCATGTGTTGCAAGGTGAATTTAAGTGCTTAGATTGAAAAATGATGCTAAAAAGCATGGATTTAATGCTTAAGATTTACCAAGGAAAGGGTTGAATCTTACGAGACCAAGATTGAAGCATTTACATATCAAATATCCAAGAAAATCAAGTGACGAATGAAGAGAATCAATGATTTGAAGTGAAGAATCCTGAAATCATCCTGAAAAAGTGTATTTTGAAGCTGTGAAGTTTATTTTGAAAAACTGCGCAGAAGAAAGTTTGTTTTAAATGAACTAAGCAGCGAGGAGTATATTTTGAGAAAATACGTATATTTGATGCGGTTTCTAGGGTTTTTAACTTTTTACAAAAATTGGAGTTTCTTACTTATAAATAGGGCTTCCTAGGGTATTCCAAAACATCATTCAAGGCATTCCAAGGCAAAATTTAGGATTTTTAAAGAGTTCTTAGTTTTATTAAAGCTTTTAAGTTATTTTTTTATATTTTAGATCTTTTCTATTTTCATTTTTTCTTTCTTGTTGTTTTTATTTCTGCAATTTAATTATATTTTTCTAAGTTCCTTCTAGCCCAAGTTAGAAGGGAAGCACATAGGTTTAATAGTTCTTTAAGATTATGATGATTGATTGTTTTAATGATGAGAAGAATGGTGTATGCATGTTGTCTATTATTTAGATTTTATTTTTTTATCCTCTTGTGAGATCCATATGTTTCCATCATATGAGATCTACATTGATGGATAGGCTTAGCCTAGATCAATCAGATTTCTTAGATAGGAGAGGTTCTCAACCTGTTATATTTCTTTGATATTCATTATCCTATAGATATTGAATACTTAAAATCACTGACGCTTGAGAATATATGTTAATGATGCAAATTCATGATTTTCTAATATTTTATATCACTTTTTAAAATATTTAAACCGTCTTATTTTTCAACTAGACTGACCATAGTGCTCAGATCCTAGTTGTGTTATCCAAGTCATCATGATTTTAAAACATTAACCTATGTGTGGAACTTTGAAGCTTGGGTGTTATTTTATTCAGTTGAATTACATCCATTCAAAATCCCAAAATCAAATTATCAGTTTAGTTTTTATTACTTAGTTTGTTTTGCATTTGATTTTTTTTTCTTCTCACAATTCATCTCCCTATGGGATCGACCCCATATTCACGGGATACTATTTACAAACCTCTGCACTTGGAGGCAAGCAATCAAGTTTTTGGCGCCGTTGCCAGGGAGAGACTGAGATAGATCAAATCTGTGCAAGATAGCTAAGGTAAGTTTTTTCTAAGGTAAGTTCTCTTCTAAACCCTCCAAATTTTCTATAAATTTATTATTATTATTTTTTCTTTGAAAATAAATTCAGTTGGGTCTTCCAAGCACTAACTATAACATAAGGTTGCCCTGCTTGGGATTTTATCAAACAAGTGCTACGGTTGTCCTACAGTTGTTGTTTGATCACAAAGATCATCCGCTGAATCTATTTTTCAGATTAACATAATTTAATTTCTGCAGTAGTTTTCCTTTTGTTGATTTATTATTATTATTATTTTGTGGATTGAACTCTCATGGTCGGCCCTGCCGCTTGGGTTGTTGATTTATTTTTTGCTTTGTGGACTGAACCCTCATGGTCAGCCCTACCGCCTGGGTTGTTGATTTTTTTTTTGCTTTATGGATTGAACTCTCATGGTCGGCCCTGCTGCCTGGGTTGTTGGTTAAGTTTTTATTTTTATTTTAAGTATCATACTTGCTATTTAATTTAGTGGTATTTATTGTGTGGTGTGGATGGTTTATGTCTCGTTGGAGTAGGGATCAAAACAATCGACTCTCCTCCGAAGGCGGACTAGTTCCAAGCCTTGATCATTCACTTAGAAGAGGCATTCAACATCACTTGGATTCCATGGCAGACCTAGTTGATAATCCAAATTCAAATCTGTCAGATCCAACTATAAATCAAAACAGAGAAAATCAACCTAATCCTCCTCTTGAGGATGAAAATGAAGTTCATAGGAATATGTTAAACCAACCACGAACTTTACGTGAACATTTACACCCTGAGAGATCAACTTTACCATCTTGCATAGTGTTCCCTGCTCATATAGGGAGCATTGATTTTAAACCAGGTGTGATTCAATTAATTTTTAAATTTCATGGCTTGGATTCTGAAAGCCCCTACTTGCATTTCAAAGATTTTGAGGAAGTAATTGCAATGTTACAAGTAAATAATGGCAATAGGGATGTACTTAAGCTTAGGTTATTCTCATTTTCTCTAAAGGATCGAGCCAAAGCATGGCTCAACTCTGTAAGACCTAATACCATCACTTCATGGCAAGCCTTAAATAGAGAGTTTTTGAAAAAGGTCTTTCCTAAGCACAAAACAAATGCATTAAAACAAGAAATCATGTCATTCTCCCAAAAAGGGAATGAATTATTTTTCCAAGCTTGGGAGCGCTTCAAAGATCTTCTAATTACTTGTCCACATCATGGTTATGAACTATGGCATGTGATTGATGCTTTCCGAAAGGGGCTCACCATGGATACCTGTAAGTTCATAGAGATGATGTGTGGTGGAACCTTTCTTGACAAAGATCATAATGAGGCTTGGAATTTTCTAGATATGTTAGCAGAGAATACACAGACATGGGATGTCTCTGCTAAATCAGACCAAACTAGACCCATTCCTAGAGAGAAAGCGGGGATGTATGCCCTAAGAGAGGAAGACGACCTAAATGCAAAATTCGCTGCATTGGCTAGAAAGGTCGAAGCCTTGGAAATTAGGAAGGTTGATATGATTAAAGCAAATACTTCTTTAGGTAAATTTTGTAGCATTTGTGGTGGTACAGACCATGATATAAAGGATTGTCCAATAATCTCAGTTGTACAAAATATCACGCATGAACATGATCAAGAAAATGCTATAAATAACTACCAAAGGTTAGTTATGCAACCAATGGGAAACACGTATAATCCAAATTGGCGTAACCATCCTAATCTTAGTTGGAGGAATGGACCACAAATTAATGCGTCCAATGTACCTCAAATACCTCCATAAAATAACTTTTTTAAGGCACCTAACAATGCACCATATGTGCCTCGCCAAAGCGATCATCTGTGGAGGATGCATTGACCACATTCATGAACTCTCAATCTAAAATGAAACAGTCCCTAATCCAATCAAATCAGGAATTAAAGACAGCTGTGGCTAGGATTGAGACTCAACTAAATTCTAGGGAAAAATACACTCTTCCTTCTTAACGTATGCCAAACCCTAGAAATACGCATTTCATTGGAGACTCAAATCTAAATGAGCTACATCATGAATAAGCTAAGTCCATCATTACCTTGAGAAGTGGAAAAGAGGTTGATAACAAGATAATGCAACCGGTAGAAATACTGGAGGATGAGCCACTATCTCAAAAAAATGATGAACTGACTATGGTTCAAGAGCCGCAACAACAAAAGGATAAAGGGACTAAGTCATATGAGCCTCCAGTTCCATTCCCATCTAGACTTCGAAATCCGACTGTCCCCATGAAATATCAAGAGGTGTTGGATGTGCTCCAAAAGGTTACTGTCAATATTCCTCTGCTTGATGCCATTAGACAAATTTCATCATATGTTAAGTATCTCAAGGACTTGTGCACCGTAAAGAGAAAATTAAATGTGCACAAAAAGTTCTTTCTTACCGAGAAAGTGAGCGCTATTATTCAACAAAGGGTTGTACCCAAATACAAAGACCCAGGAGTCCCATTATTCCTTATATTATTGGAAATTTTCAAATTGAGTATGCTTTGCTAGATTTGGGTGCAAGTGTCAACTTAGTACCTTATTTGGTTTACAAACAAATGGGGTTAGGCGAGCTTAAACCAACTACAATTACACTCCAACTCGCTGACTGTTCCATTAAGGTACCAAGGAGAATTTTAGAGGACGTATTAGTCCAAGTGGAGAAATTCTACTTTTCTATGGATTTTATTGTACTAGACACTGAACCATGTGTAAATGCTAGCACTCAAGTTCTCATCATTTTAGGCCGCTCATTCCTAGCAACTTCAAATGCAATCATAAATTATAGGAATGGAATGATGAACTTGTCTTTTGGTAACATGACTCTAGAGCTAAATATTTTCAATCTATGTAAGTAGCCCATTGATAATAATGAAATCCATGAGATAAATTTCATGAACTGCTTGATAGAAGAAGATGAATTGGAACCTAGTTTGACTGAGGAATTTATTCAAATCATTGGGGACTTGAAAAATTCTGATTTAGAAAAAGTGCTTATTGAAATTTTTAATGATAATGAGAACACTACCACCCAGGACATTGGTATGTACTAATGGAGACTGCGCCCTCAAATCCTATCAATCGAGGACTCGTGACCTTTGTCATCACCAACCAATTTTTTAAAGATTGATTTAAAACCACTACCAAATGAGCTTAAGTATGTATACTTAGGTGAAAATAAAACTTATTCTGTAATGATCTCTTCATTTTTAGACAAGGATGAAGAGATTAAATTGTTAAATGTTCTAAGAGACCACAAAGGAGCCTTGGGCTGGGCCATTTCTGACGTCAAGGGTATAAGCCATTGCATATGCACTCATCGGATCCACCTCGATGAGGATGCCAAACCAATTAGACAACCTCAAAGGCGTCTCAAACCAAACATGATGGAAGTTGTAAAAAATAAGGTGATCAAATTGTTGGATGTGAAAATCATCTACCCAATATCCAATAGTGTTTGGGTGAGTCCAACTCAAGTAGTCCCAAAGAAATTCGGAATAACTATTGTGTAGAATTCTAATAATGAACTCATACCAACACGTGTCACCACAGGTTGGCGTGTTTGCATTAATTATAGAAAATTGAACCAGGTCACAAACAAGGATCATTTCCCTCTACCATTCATTGATCAAGTTTTAGAGAGGGTAGCAGGTCACTAATTCTATACTTTTCTTGATGGATATTCTGGATATAACCAAATAGAGATAGCCCTAGAAGACCAAGAGAAAACCACATTCACTTGTCCATTTGGGATATTTACTTTCAAACGGATGCCATTTGGATTGTGTAATGCTCCAGTAACTTTTCAATGGTGTATGTTAAGTATTTTTTCAAATATGGTTGGAAAGTTTCTTTAGGTTTTCATGGACGACTTCTCTGTATTTGAGAGTAGTTTTGAGGAATGCCTCAACAATTTATCTATTATCTTGTCTAGGTGTGAAGAGAAACACCTTGTCTTAAATTGGGAGAAATGTCATTTCATGGTTCAAAAGGAAATTATTTTGGGCCATGTTATCTCCAAAAATGAAATCAAGGTAGATAGCTCAAAACTCGACATTATAGCTAATCTACCTATCCCCCAAACTGTTAGAGATATTAGATCACTTCTAGGGCATGTTGGCTTTTATAGAAGATTCATCAAGGACTTTAGTGCCATTAATAGACCCTTGACTAATCTTCTTCAAACGGATGTTCTATTTAAGTGGACAGATGAGTGTGCAAGTGCTTTTAATAAAATTAAATCATCTCTTACCACTGCACCTATCATGCGTCCACTAGATTGGACACTTCCTTTTGAACTAATGTGCGATGTAAGTGATTATGCCATAGGGCTGTTTTGGGCCAAAGGAAAGATAAACGGCTCTACGTCATTCACTATGCGAGTAGAACTCTAAACTCGGCCCAAGTGAACTACTCAACAACTGAAAAAGAGTTACTTGCAGTAGTTTTTGCTTTGGATAAGCTTAGGTCCTACTTGCTGGGATCTAAAGTGGTCATTTTCACGGACCATTCGGCTTTAAAATATTTATTATCTAAGAAGGATGCAAAGCTAAGACTTTTAAGATGGATCCTCCTACTCCAAGAATTTAACTTAGAGATAAAAGATAAGAAGGGAGTAGAAACGTAGTGGCCGATCACCTTTATAGATAGGTGTTAGATGATTCCACTGAGGAGATGTATATCCAGACACTTTTTCTGATGAACAATTATTTGCGATCTCCAAATTACCTTAGTATGTGGATATAGTGAACTATCTTGTAACGAAAAAAATGTCATATCATTGGAAGTCACAAAATAGGAAGCGTTTTGAAACCGAGGTTAGGAATTTCTTCTGGGATGACCCGTATTTATATAAATATGGGACTGATCAAATTTTTATACGTTATATCCTAGAGGATAAAGTTCAAAGTGTTATTTCCTTTTGTCACATGGAAGCATGTGGTGGCCATTTTTCTGCTAAGAAAACCACTGTAAAAATCCTTCAGTGTGGTTTTTACTGGCCAACCATGTTTAAAGACTCTCATACTTTTTTTGTTGCTCGTGATAGATGTCAAACATTGGAAAGAGTGTCCCGGCGCAACATGATGCCTTTATCCCCAATTTTACCATTGTAGTTTTTTTATTGTTGGGGTATTGATTTTATGGGTCCATTTTCATCTTCTTTTGGATTTCTTCATATATTGGTTGGTGTGGACTATGTTTCAAAGTGGATTGAGGCAGTTCCAAGTAGGACCAATGACAATAAAGTGGTCATACGATCTTTAAAGGAAAATATTTTTTCTAGATTTGGAACTCCAAAGGCCATCATTAGTGATGGCGGGTCTCACTTTTACAATAGGACATTTGAGGCTTTGATGAAGAAATATGGCATCAAGCATAAAGTGAGCACCCCATACCACTTACAAATGAGTGGGCAAGTTGGGATTTTTAATCAGAAAATTAAATACATTTTAGAGAAAACTATAAGGCTAGATAGGAAGGATTGGTCCCTTAGACTATCTGACATTTTATGGGCTTATAGGACTGCTTATAAGACCCCGATTGGAATGTCTCCATACATATTGGTGTATGGAAAGGCTTGCCACTTACCCATGGAATTGGAACATAGACCCTACTGGGCAATAAAGAAATTAAACTTTGATATGAACCAAGTAAGTGGATAAAGGAAATTAGAGTTGAATGAATTAGAGGAGTTGAGGAGAGACTCTTATGAAAATTTTAAAATCTACAAAGAGAGGACCAAAGCTTTTCATGACAAAAATATCCTGAGAAAGAATTTTGAACCTTAGCAAAAGGTCCTATTGTACAATTTTCGTCTCCAGTTCTTTCCGAAAAAATTAAGATCAAGATGGATAGGCGCCTTCATTGTGAAGAATGTTTATACTCATGGGGCTGTTGAAATTGAGAATCCACGTAATTGCAATGTGTATAAGGTTAATGGTCAGAGATTGAAACCTTATGTGGAAAATTTTCATTTGGGAGAAGAGTTCATCCCTCTTCATGAGCCAGAATATTCAGAATGATACTCCTAGTCTGATGGAGCATTTCTAGATATGTATCATATTCAATTCTTTTTAGTGTCACATAGCAGGTGAGTTTTTCATGGTATGTACTATCTACCCTTTCTTTTATTTTTATTGTTCTATTCATTACATTGGGGACAATGTAGATTTTAGGTTGGGAGTGTGGATAGTCATCCAACTGAATTTTTATTTTTTATTTTTTTTAGGTTTCAGTTTATTTTATTATTATTTTTAGGTTTCAGTTAGGTTTATGTTTATTTTTAAGTTTATGGGGATTTTATTTTATTTTATTTTATTCAACATTTTCAAAATAATATTTTTATATGCAAAAATGTAAACATGATATTATGCGAATTTCAAAGGCAAAGTTAATACTTAGCCTAGGTTGATAGTAGTCAGAATTCTGACAACGAAAAATTATAGACTTGAGTTCAATTATCCAATCACTAGTTTAAAATGAGTTGTAATTTGATGCACTAAATTCACAATACACCTTAGCTAACTAAGTGAGGAATATGATATGCGAATTAGAATAACAACTTTTGATTCATACAAGGTTGAATGAATTAGTATCATTGATATATGCTTAAAAGAAAGAATATTAAAGGAAAAAAAATAAATTATTATTATTATTATTATACAGCATGAATGTAATGATCATAACAATCGTGTCAGTAATCTGGAGTAAGGAAACCTAAGTATCCATTACTTTTACCATTACAAGGACGATACCGTAGGTTATGAAGCAAACCCGGTGAGAATCTTCATTTAAGGGTGGTCTATAAAAATGAGGATATAATAATAAAAGAAGAAATGACATGCAAAAAAATGAGATAACTAGAAATTTTATATTCTTGGAATGATTGAAAGGAGTTAGGATAAAGAACATGCATATTTCTCAAAGTTAGACTTGTGTCACGGAGCACTTAAGGATATTGGATCACAACTAATCTAAATTTTGATTAGGTCTCTGAACTCAATGATGTAATGGATTAGGAAATTGAGATTCTAACTAACTTCAGATTTAGGGTAAGTATTGGTTTGTTTTGGAATTCATATGATGAATGGAAGCATAATTGTATAATTTTTCGAGTGTCAAACCATTTTTCATGTTGTCAATGTTTGTGGGTAACATTTCTGAAAACCCTCATGAGACTATAACTCGTCCACTAGGCAAAACCTAGAGGTTTAAGGGCTTATTGCATATGCTAAATGCAATCGAGATTACCTGCGGAAGTGGTGTAGTTAGAATCTTGTTTTCATTTTAATTTTGTTTCTAAAATTAATTTTTATTCTTCTTCACTTATTTTGCTCGGGACTAGCAAAATGCTGGTTGGGGGGTGTGTTGAGACTCAAATATTGTATAATTTTTCCTATTTATCTCTTGGTTTTATGAACATAAATCATCTTAATATTCTATTTTACTCATGCATGTGTTGCAAGGTGAATTTAAGTGCTTGGATTGAAAAATGATGCTAAAAAATATGGATTTGATGCTCAAGATTTACCAAGGAAAGGGTTGAATCTTAGGAGACCAAGATTGAAGCATTCACATGCCAAATATCCAAGAAAATCAAATAACGAATGAAGAGAATCGACGATTTGAAGTGAAGAAACCTGAAATCGTCCTGAAAAAGTGTATTTTGAAGCTGTAAAGTTTATTTTGGAAAACTGCACAGCAGAAAGTCTATTTTAAACGAGCTAAGCAGTGAGGAGTCTATTTTGAAAAAATAGATATATTTGATATGATTTTTAAGGTTTTCAACTTTTTACGAAAATTAGAGTTCCCTACTTATAAATAGGGCTTCCTAGGGCATTCTAAAACATCGTTCGAGGCATCCCAAGGAAAAATTTAGGATTTTTAAAGAGTTTTTAGTTTTATTAAAGTTTTTAAGTTGTTCTTTTTATTTTAGATCTTTTCTATTTTCATTTTTTCTTTCTTGTTACTTTTATTTCTACAATTTAATTATGTTTTTCTAAGTTCCTTTTAGCCCAAGCTAGAAGGGAAGCACATGGGTTTAATAGTTCTTTAAGATTATGATGATTGATTGTTTTAATGATGAGAAGAATGGTGTATGCATGTTGTCTATTATTTAAGTTTTATTTTTTATCTTCTTGTGAGATCTATATGTTTCCATCATATAAGATCTACATTGATGGATAAGCTTAGCCTAGATCAATCAGATTTCTTAGATAGGAGAGATTCTCAACCTATTATATTTCTTTAATATTTATTATCCTATAGATATTGAATACTTAAAATCACTGACGCTTGAGAATATATGTCAATGATGCAAATCCATGATTTTCTAATATTTTATATCACTTTTTAAAATATTTAAACCGTCTTATTTTCCGACTAGGCTGACCATAGTGTTTAGATCCTATTTGTGTTATCCAAGTCATCATGATTTTGGAACATTAACCTATGTGTGGAACTTTGAAGCTTGGGTGTTATTTTATTCAGTTAAATTGCATCCATTCAAAAATCTCAAAATCAAATTATCAGTTTAGTTTTTATTACTTAGTTTATTTTGCATTTGATTTTTTTTCCCTTCTCACAATTCATCTCCCTATGGGATCGACCCTGTATTCACGGGATACTACTTACAAACCTCTGCACTTGGAGGCAAGCAATCAATATTCTCAAATCCCTAAACCTAAACCTACACCTAATCCTAATCTCAACTCCTTAACCTAAACCTAAACTTGAAAACTCAAACCTAAATCCGAACCGGAACTTAATTTCCTAAACCTAAACCTTAACCTATTCTCAATTCCTTAAACCTTAACCTATAACCTAACCTAAACCTAAACCTATAACCTACACTTATAACCTAAACCTAAACCTATAATCTAAACCTAAACCTATAGCCTAAACTTAAACTTAAAACCTAAATGTATTCTCAAATCCCTAAACCTAAACCTACACTTAATCCTAATCTCAACTCTCTAACTTAAATCTAAACCTAAACTTGAAAACCCAAACCTAAACCCGATCCTGAACCTGAATCTGAATCCCTGAACCCTTATCCAAAACTTAAACCTATAACCTAAAGTTAATTTACTTAACTTAAACCTACACCTTAACCCAAACATATAACCCAAACCCGAACATGAACCCGAATTCTCTAAACCTTAACCTATAACCTAACCTAAACCTAAACCTATAACCTACACTTATAACCTAAACCTAAAACTATAATCTAAACCTGTAACCTTAACCTAAACGTAAAACCCAAACCCAAACCCAATCCCAAACCCAAACACAATTTCCTAAACCTAAACCTTAACCTATTCTCAATTCCCTAAAGCTATAACCTATAACCTATAACCTATAACCTTAACCTAAACCTAAATGTATTCTCAAATCCCTAAACCTAAACCTACACCTAATCCTAATCTCAACTCCTTAACCTAAACCTAAACTTGAAAACTCACACCTAAACCCGAACCTGATTTCTTAAACCTAAACCTTAACCTATTCTCAATTCCCTAAACCTTAACCTATAACCTATACCTAATCCTAATCTCAACTCCCTAATCTAAATCTAAACCTAAACTTGAAAACCCAAACCCAAACCCAAACCTATAACCTAAACCTAAACCTAACCTAAACCTATAACCTATAACCTATAACCTAAACTCAAACCCGAACCTTATCCCGAACCCGAACCTGAACCCGAACCGAATTTCCTAAACCTAAACTTTAACCTATTCTCAATTCCCTAAAGCTATAACCTATAACCTAAACCTAAACCTAAAACCTAAATGTATTCTCAAATCCTTAAACCTAAACCTATAACCTAAATGTATTCTCAAATCCCTAAACCTAAACATATAACCTACAATATTAACATAAACATATAACCTAAACCTATAACCTACAATATTAACCTAAACCTATACTTATAACCTAAACCTATTCTCAAATTCCAAAACCTATAACCTAAACCTAAACATAAACCTATAACCTATAACTTAAACCTAAACCTTAATTTATAACCTAAACCTTAACCTATAACCTAAACTCAATGGTATAGTTTCTGTATGAACTGGTGAATATCCGATTCAAGTGTCATTTAATGTTTATTAAGCCACTGAAATTCGATTGTTGAATATTGTCGTATTGCTTTGTGTTTGTTTTAATTCCGTTCTTTTTATTTGAATTTTTGTTGTGATTTTGATTTTGATTTTGATTTTGATTTTGATTGTTCTAGTGATGTTCTTACTTACTGTGTATACGGAGTGATCAGTGCAATGAATTGTACATGTGGGTCCCACCATTTGGCAATCTAATTGACTTGTTCATGTGGCGGGCCATGTTGTCAATGAGAAATGCGATAAAAGTTTTGTCCATTAGATTATTCCGACTGTTTGATTGGGACACATTTGATGTGAACTGTAGGTTGCCTCATGTGGAGAAATTTGGGCATGGCCCATCTCATAATGTGGCCCACCATTTCAACCTTTGGCTCAATGAACAGTGGCCGCACTCGTAAGAATACTGGATTTAACAAAAAAGATGTCATTATTTCCTAATATCATCTGTACTGATTGATGGGTTTATATATTAATTTGCTTTTGTATTTTTTTTGTTCTTTTAATCTTTGAATTTTGTTATTTGTTTCCTAAATTGGGTTCCTGTTTTTTGTAGTATTCTTCTCAAAACTTTTACTTTATTATTTTTGTAGAATATAATTGCTTGGAGATTTAGTTTCATTGCTCCTCTCATTGTATTTTGATTTCTTCCTATATAATGTTACACAAACCAATAGTCCATCTAACCACATTACTCATGTTGGATTTTGCCATGGTTTAGAAGATTAGCAGGTGCATTTTTTATTTCTTCCTATATAAGTGTTTTTTTTTTATTTTTTATATTTATATTTATATTTTTCTTTCTTTTGAGATGTGTACAAATGCTTGTTTGATTTTATATACAAATGTTATTTTATACAGGCAGATTGACAAGCTAAAGAAGTCATTGGAGGATGAAATTCATTTTCTCAAGGAAAGGATTTCAGAACTTGAAAGTGATCTTGTGTCAAAGTCCTCAAAAGTTACATCTGCACTTTCAGGGAAAGAAAAAACTCTTATCTTCTTCATTTGTGAAATTGACCGTCTGAAGGAAGAAAATTTTGTTAAAGCGAGAGCATTATTGCATTATATGGAGGGTGTTTACTATGTTAGAGTGTATTTATTTCTTACACATGAGGGCATGCCTTAGTTGTAATTCTTATGATAGGTTGATCAAAGTAAAGTATTGTTTATTTAGAAATGTGAATGTGGGATGCATTGTATGATTTGATTACTATTTGTAATAAATGCATCATTTTTTTTTTCTGTTTGCATTTTATGCACTATTCCTATTAGCATTAAGCAGATGAGTTATTAATCACAACAGGTTCTTGCAATGGAAATCGGCACCATTATTACAATTTTAAAAAAATATATCTACAAATTTTAGCCGTAGCTATTGCTGGCTACATTTCTCTACAGAAATTTTAGCTACGGCTTTTGTTTGTAGCTACTAATATGTATTATTACGGATATAATTCGTGGTAATAGGTTTTTTAGCCTTTAGCTACCCCACCAATAGCGACGGACGTGCTACGGACTATGGAAGTAGCCTTTGCTCATCCGTGGCTACAGAAATTTTAGTTATGGCTTTTGTTTGTAGCTATGAAATCTATTGCTACGAATATAATCCGTAACAATAGGTTTTTTGGCCTTTAGCTACCCCACCAATAGTGACGAACGTGCTACGGACTATATCCGTAGTAAAAGGTCTTTAGCTACGGTTTTTGACTGTAGCCTATGCCCGTTGTTCTTGTAGTGAGCAATATTTAATCGACTAGCAGGTTATATAAATGGAAATTTCATGTAATTATCAAATCATTTATGCTTGCTAAATTTCAAGAGACATGCCCATTATGGGAATCAATTTCACAATAGATTAACATATTCTTATAATAAGGTAACTCAATAAGAAGAATCAATATACCATTCATGTCTAGATTGATGAATTTAAGCGGGAAGCTCAAAGGGTGAGTCCTCACCTTACGTGTCGAGTCATCCATTAGTGTCGCTAGAAAACGCAGGTGTCATTAAAACCAAATCCCATCATACATTGTAAAATCGTATAGTCAGATACAAGTTTTATACATTATTTAGGGTTAAGGTCTTAACCTAAGGTTTTGATTACTTAGGTTTTAGGGTCTTATCTTAAAGTTTACTTCAATGCTTAGATTCTAGGATTTGAATACTAAATTATTATTGAGATTGTTAATATTATTATTATTGTACAATGGATCGAATAATATTCATAATAGGGGTATTAGTCCATCGATATTAATAATAATGATTTATAAGTTCATATTTAAATGTACCGACATTATCTCATATTCTTATAATGACTAGTAATCTCTTAAATAATACAAGTATTAATAGTAGAATATTCACTAATGATAAGGACCAACACTAATAAAATATTGATTTACATTTGACGATACGCTGATAATATTGATAATCTCATGGTGATCATTAACATGAAGGTTATAATTTATACTAGTTGATGTGATCATAATACGTGTGATGAAATTAAATAGCATGCCCTACTATCCATGATAATATTTAAGAATGCAAAACACTTATATTTGACACTTGAAATTTGCCTATAGTAACTAATACAAGTATAGGTAGTTTACTAATGGTTAATCGTGCTCAAGGTTTATGATCCTGTTAATGATAATATTGATAATATTGATACTAAAATTGAAATAACTTCAATCTAGAAGGAGGTGGACTTACCTTGGTCCACTCGGTTCGAGTCGAGTTGACTCAACTCCAATTAACCGTCCACCTTTTCTTTCTCCCTCCTTTCTCTCTAGTTTTCTTTCCTCCTTCTTCCCCATCTTTTTCCCTTTCCTTTGCTAGAATGTCCAGCCATACCTGGACAGGACCCAAGCCCAGCTGGACTAGGTCCCAGCCTGGTTGACTCGGCTCAACCACAACCGGCTTCCTCTTTCTTCTCGTTTCTCTTCCTCTCTCCCATCTTTTCTCTCTTTCTTTTTCCTTTCTTGCTTTCTACCATTCTGCTGGAAGTCCGGCAGGGCTTTAACTCGAACCAGCCGACTTAGCATTGAGTCAACACATATTCCAACCCGACACTCTCTCTCTTCCTTTTTCTTTCTCTTCCCTTTCCTTCTCCCTTTCTTTTCTCACTTTCTTTCTCATTGCTGGTGGCTCCAACCAGCTCAGACAGATCGCCCAACCGAGTCGACTGTTGTGGCAGTCCCCAACTCTGACTCGAGCTCAGATGAGTCACACCAGCAGCCCAGTCGGGCTGAGTTGGTGCACGAATTGCGCACGCCCTCTTTTTCTTCCTTTTCTTCATCTCTCCTTTCTGCTTCCTTTCTCCTGCATCAACCTTTTGAGCCTGCAAGTCAACCTAGGCCGAACACAACTCGATTTGAAATGGTGCGACAGCGAGAGGACGACGAGGAAGAGGCTCCGTCGTTAATGGCGGTTTCCAAACGGTGGGGTTTTCTTCTTTTTGGCTTGCATTGGGCACTTCGGTTTGGCCCATAGGAGCTGAGGGAAGCTCTGAACCGAAGCTCCAGTGGAGTTTTCTCAATCAGTTGGAGGGAGGGATGCCCGACTGATTTTTCAGCAAAACCGACCGTGGTTTTGCTTTTGCTAAGTGGAAACGGGTTTGGACGACTGAGATGCCATCAAATGGATGCTCCAGATTGCGCCAAACGCCCCTCCTACGGATCGCTGAGCTGGAAGAAAAATAGCTCCCATTTTTGGAATTGTTGTGTTTTTGGGACTTGTTTGCACCCAGAATCGTGAGTGTGTACACGTGCTGAACCAAGTGAAACTTGTAGGTTTTGGTCTCACGTTAGATCTTTGTCAGATGGACGGTTTGGATTGTCCGGATGGATCATGCAGGCGGGCCACTGATCCGATCTACAGGCGTACATACGTCTGCCGTTGAAACCAGAAGAAAAAGAGGAGTATTTCCCTTTCTGGGGAAACACTCTGTCAGAGCCAGTTTGACCGGGCTGTTCCAATCTAGTGCTATCCGAGTGCACGTGTTTTGTACACACGCGATCAACAAAATGGGGTTCGCATGTAGATTTGATGAAATCCACTCTGTCCATTCTACTTTAGAGGTCCCATCACAGCCCTTGACCAAAGATGGGAGATCCGTGGTCTAGGTGGGCCATACTCCCAATTTTTCATTTATTTTTAGCCCTAATTGTAGGTTCTAGCTAATCTGCTGGTCAGATCACCTCGAAGTTGAACACCAATGGTTGAAAAGGGCCCTAGGGACCACTTAGCTAAAAATCAATGGATAGATTTAGGGTCATATGACTCCATACGCATTTATAAAATTAAATATCATTATCATAACACTCTTGTTAGTATTGTTATTATTATTATTTATATATATTTTTTGTCATGTTGTGAGACACTTAAGTAGGATTACATATCTCGTGATTTTATGTTATTAATATTTAATCATTGTTACCTATACATTGCTGTTTATTTATCTTTATTTATTTCTTATCATCATTATTATTATACCTATACGTAGGATGTAAGACTAACTGTTTGTGTGTTATTTAGCTACATACCCTACATTAGGATTGCTTTACATATAAGGTGGTTCATACCATATGGATCTCTAATTTTCAAACCATGGTTCACTGAGCATTTAAACGATCCAACAATTGGATTGTCTAGTATTTAATTAACAATAACTCTAAGGGTCCTAGTGAGTGTTTAGGTGTAATTTGTGAGTTGGATATGAAATCAGATAATTCGATTTGTGCTTCCAAATGATGGACCTTCCTACGGGATGTTGTAGACTGATGAATGGTGGATCTTGTGATTTTGATTCCTAAATTTATTTTTTCTGATTCAATTATACTAAATAGGCGTATAATGAAATATCATCACGATCAAGATTCTAAAATAAAATTTTCATTTATTTAAGCACGGGTTCAACTTGTGATAGTCGAATCTCAAATCTTATGATGGTGTTATGAGTTATCATAATCCAAAATCTAAGGGTTAAGATGGATAGGTTGAGAGTCATTGGATGGTGACGTGTAAGGTAAATTACGTGGGTTACCATATACGTGCAAGTTAACTTAGATCTACGTGGTGACACCCGAGTAATGAAAGTACGAGGTGTTACAATATGGCTTGGGCTGATGCACCTAATAATCAGGATGTATTTTACATAAACATCATGGTAGACCTTGTATAGGAATTTTTATATTTACACGTGCTCATATGATGTTGCTTCAATTTGACGTCAAGAATTAGTAGGCCCCACCATGATCTTTAAATGAAATAACTCCAATCACCAAATAGGGCCTAAAATTCAACTTGGTCCATGATTCAAGTGGGCCATGCGAAGTGAAATAAGATAGGTGGCAGCACTTACCCTCTAACTGGTTTCCCTTCATGTAGCCCACTTAAATCATTGATAGGTCTGACTTTTAATTTAGTCTTGAATCCTAAATATTATCTTGCATACAATGGTTAGAATGAATTGCATATAATCATCATAGTGAGTTTAAAAAAATCAAGGGTGGTCATTTCTCTCCTCATTGTTTCCCTTCATATGGCTCATCTAGGCTAATTTAGGGGCCCTAGGTCTAAAATGGAGAGTGAATTTCAAATAAACATTACAATGGGCCAAGTGTGAAAATTTGTAGAATCCCTCTTCCACGTGGTGACATGGTTTCACTCCAAATGGCAAAGGCGGGTGGATTTCATCCAAGAGAAATTGACCACCGTAAAATCCACCTTTTACCCAACCTCTTTTCAAAGTGCTCCCAAACTAAACTTTACTAAAGTAAATTCCATACTGACACACTATTTGCAGATGAAAATGCCCTTGCAGTCACGGTGGCTGAATACCAATAGTTATGGTTATAATGCGTAGCTGAATACAATGGTATTTTCATCTGCATGCAGTGTGTCCGTGAAGAATAGTTTACTTTGGGAAAGTAAATTTTGTGAGCGCTATGAAAACACGCTGGGTAAAAGGTGGCATTTGCAGTGATCAATTTCTCTTTCATCCTCAGAGTACTGACAAACACAAATGAGGATCTCAATCCATAGGAAGCCAATCATAATTGTGATTTGGATTTCAAGTGATTATGAATCAATGCTGTTAAACCTCTTGTGAGTAGTGGAAACATAGAATGGTAGATGTAGCTTCCATGCAAACTGTCCCATTAACCAGAACGTCCAGATCAAAGTCCCCACTGTGGATGGAGCATGGCTCAAAAATTAGACTCAATTCAAGGGTTCTAATTATCCGATGGTTACCATCAATGCAAGACGTCCAATCGGCCAAAGATGAACTGATCAGTGTCATTTTCAGGCCATACTCTATAATCTAACTCAATCAAAGGGCTCTAATAATCTGATACTAACCATCAATGCACGATATCCAATCCATCACACTGAATAGTTAGGATGAATTGATTAGTCTCATTTTCAGGCCATACTGGATAATCTGACTAAATCAAACGGCTCTAATCATCTGATACTAACCATCAATGCACGACATCCAATCCATCACACTGAAGGGCTATAATGAATTGATCAGTCTCATTTTCAGGCCATGTATAATCGAGAAAGAGACCCACCATTTGGACGGTCTGGATCACTAAAAGACAATACTAAAACACACACACACACACAGAGAGAGAGAGAGAGAGAGAGAGAGAGAGAGAGAGAGTAATTATTATTAAAAGATGCACCCTCCATTTATTAAACACTCACTAAGTTTAACCCTTCAAAGCTACAGACGTAAACACACATGATCATGTGCCTGCGACCAAGGCCCCTAACCAAAGGGAGAAGAAGGGTGCATTTTACTACCATGCGCAGCTATAGCTACGCCCTTTAGTTGCGTCGACCAGTGATCTGGCAGCTCTGTGGCCTCAGGTTACACTCGTTCGGGATGTTCTCAGCCCTTCGTCGGATCTCCTCTTGCTCTTCTTCTTGGAATTCACCCTGCCCACGCTGTTGTTGTTGTTGTTCTCTAACCATCTGCCTCAGAGCCTCGCACCTACACTCCTCCCTCACATTCCTCACCTGCTGGCAGCACTCCTGCGGCACCTGCCCTTGGTTTCTGGCAGTACCGACCATGAGCAGCCTACCACCCTGCCCATACTGCAAGTACGTGCGGCATGAGTCCAGCGGCTTTCCTTGGACCTCTTGTTGGCAGCGCTGCCGCTGCGACTGGCTCTCCTCATTGATTACGGTCTCCGTGATGGTGGTCCTGTAGATGGCGGCGTGAGCCATGGACACCAGCACTAGGAGGGTGGCTAGGGCTACGAACTTGGTGATGGGTGATGCCATGCTCTTGGGTTGTGTTTTGAGTGTAGGAGTGTTGTGAATGGAAGGGATGGATGGTTTGATGGTGGGATGGGGAATTTATAGAGGATTTGGATGGTTGCATGGAAAGAGTGGGCCACGTTGATGGGTTGATTTTGTTAGGTGGGGTTTGCAGAAAAGGCGTGGCATGCAAGATGAAGTTTTTGTCTCTTTGTTGAGTGTTTTTGTTTACCAAAGGAGTTGGTTTTTCCTTCTCTCGCGACTTAGGTGTGCAGCTTGTGCGTGGCCAGCAAATGGGGCCCACATGCTGAGGTATTTCCATGATTTGAACCGTACGTCCATATTATCATTCCAATCATAATTAGGTTATTATACTATATTCACGGTCTATTCATTATCCTAACGTTTGATTTTAAGAGTTGAATATGGGCCATTCAAAAAAATCTTTTGATTGTTCTAAATTCGTCTAGAGATTGTGAGGGTTACACTCATCTGTTCAGTATAGATTTCATGAGGTGGGCCGTAGATCTTGGAGAGAGTAATATTTACGGTTCTGATCATTGATGGTATCAGCATGAGCGCACAGGTGGACGGCGATGCTGGATCTGAGGGGCTACAGAGGCAAAGTGAACTCCTTACAGGTGGATTTGATGCTTTTTGTGGCTAAAACCTTCACTTTAAACTGGAAGCGGATTGCAAACTGACCACAATACCACCGGTGACGAGAGTCTGTGGGAACCACCGTGATGTATGTATTTCATCCACGCCGTCCATCCGTTTTTGTAGTTTATTTTAGGGCATGGTCCAAAATTGAAGTATATGTATCCAAAACTCGAGTGGACCAAGCAATAAGAAACGGGGGGATTTAAAGCCTACCGTTGAAAAGTTCTCAGGAGCCACAGAAGTTTTGGATCTAGGTGATATTTGTGTTTTCCTTTTATCCAGGTCAGTGTAACCTTATAAACAGGTTGGATGAGAAATAAACATCATGGTGGGCCTTAGAAAAGTTTCAACGGTAGATAGCATTATACCCACTGTTCCCTGTGATGTGATCCGCTTGGCCTTTGGATATGCTACAATTTGGGAAAGTGCTATAAATTGTCTGGAAAAAACAGATGGATGGGGCGGATGAAACACATACATCAAGGTGGGCTCCACACAGTCCAGTCATCAGCGTTACCGTTGGTGTTGGGGTCAGCAGGCAACCCGCTTTGGGTACCGACGGGCCCTTTCTCAGTCTGGGCTGCTTCATCTGGGATTCCGGCCAAGAGGCCCACGGTTTCGGCCTGGGCACGGTCTGACATCTGATGGACCGGGTCTGCGTGTGTATCTCACCCTTGCGTGTGTAATACTATTATAATTGTTGGATATGGGCACCAGGGCCCACCTGTAGCAAACCAGGAGGCGATTTGTATGCTGGTAAGCGGATTGCCCGTAGGGCTGTCGAAAGGCCGGGCCTGGAGTAGGTCTCAGCCCGGATTTTGAACTGTTTCGACTGGGCCATCGGTTGTCCCATTCAAAATTTTGAAGGTTAGGCCGGAGCCCGGTCCTTTGACACCCCTAAATGCCTGGGACCCCGGGAACGGAGATATACATTCACGTACGCAGGGCTACGTGGGGTCCACAGAGATGTCCCTGATAAATCCACTCAGTACATCTGTTTTTAGAAACCAAGCAATTGACGATCTTAAATCGGAAATAATTATTGTTAATCCATCAAAGTTGACAAATGGTTCATGTTTAATATATAGTTCAAAAGCATGAAATTTTGATTTGATTCTATTTAGTGAGTGTTGATCTAGATTTTCAGCTGATCCTCCTTGGCTAACCCGTTCAAACCTGCACGGAAATTAATGAAAGACAAAGGAGACACTGACTAAGTCAGGACTTTGAGTCTTTAGTAGGGTAGGATCTCTCTTGGAAAAGAGTCACCAGTCGAATATTATGGTGTAAATATGTGTACCTTACATTGGTTTGGAATACCTCTATTTATTGGATAGGGAAAACGTATGTGGTAGGGAGTCTTTCTTGATATGTTAGAGACGAATCGTATTTCGAAATCCATTAAGGATCCTATCATATCCCGAAGTTCTCAGGATCCAATTTGATTCTCCGAAAATCTTGAGAGAGATCTTCGGGCCATTGGAAAGATCTTCAAATTATTGGTTCGAGGATAATCGTTTATCGAGTTCTCCATGGAGTTGGCATTTGTTTTTTCTCGGAGGTCATCCTAACTTATAACAAAGTTCTGGTCGAGCTATGATTGAGCTTTGGTCGAGCTTCAACTGGACTATGGCCGACCTATAGCCGAACTATGGCCAACATATAGGTTAGGTCGGCAATTGGCCATTTGAGTAGACTTACGGTTACCTCCTCTTTGAGTGTCCTTACAGTTACATCAATATTCCACTAGGTGGTCGACCTGTTTCTGGACGTAGACGCCCCTTAGGGCTCGAATACCAAAAAAGGGCCCATGCTATTTAGTAGAGTTGGTCCATTCCGTAAGTCGACCTATCCAACTTGACTATTTTTTCACCAAACATTGAGGTTTAGCTGACTTAACTCAATGTATAATAATTAAATCAAATATTTTAAATGGTTAGTGTGCTATATTGTTAGGAAATTGTTTATCAGGAAGTGATTCCTTAAATCTAACAGCAACAGAAGATGGTGGCTTGAATATTGGATCTTTTTTAATGTGTTTCACGTTGTTAGAAAAAGATTATACTACTTTCACTAGCGTAAGAAGATGTCTAAAGGAACTCTCTTCTTTAAACAAGATCCACACTACAAATTATGTGGTAGTGATAGTACTTGACTTATTCTCCTTCACACCCTTTGCACCCCAAATTGGTGCTAAAAAACTATCAGTTTTCTTTCACACATTCTAATCATGAGTCTTTGTAATATTAAATAGATAAAGTAGCTAGAGCAGTTATCAGTTACTAGGAGAAAACTGCTCATGCAATTTTGAAACTACCAAAGTAGATGGGCAATCGATTACTGTATAACTCCACATCCTCTCTCTCTCTCTCTCTCTCTCTCTCTCTCTCTCTCTCTCTCCTAATGGGTGGGTCCCCCTTGAACGACCCAACTTCCAGTTACATGTAAAATAGCGAAAATCTTTCATAACAAACAATAAAAAAATGGGTGTTGCGCTTAGACTGAGTTTCTATGATTGGTGCCGAGTGGACCCAATTAACAAGTCAACTTAATGAGCCTTATTTGTAACAACCCAAAATTTTTTTATGCGAGTTTATTCATACGCAAGGATTTACTATTACACTTGTTCAACTGTAAACATATAGATCCATTAATTTTAACAATCTATCTATAGTTTAAACTGAATCTTAACCTTAGGGAGTACTTTTCATCTATAGATTAAGTTAGTTGACCATTGATTAATAGGACGAACGATCAAATTCCTTTATTTTCTCACCTGTTTACCAAACCAACCGTTAAATCAACCATTCACCGCTAGAGGAAGATATATGACCGACTACTTGGAATTTAGACCACCCAATCATACTAAACTAACTACGTGATCTTCATATCAACTCATACACATGTCAAATTAAAATTTTGATTTGTTCATCTTATGTGTCAATTATGATTATGCTTAACCTACTATCAAAATTACCATCTAGATAAGTTACAGACATGAACATGTCTATAATCGAACAATGTACATTCCCAATATATACCACATCCAAAAACTACTTTTTACGTATCCTTTTATAAAATCGATAGTACGATAACTCGTAAACACGATTAATATCCTAACCTCCAATTCCTTAAAATTTAGCCTATAATCCAATCACCTATCATGTTTGTATCCACCAAATAATCCATCTAAATATCACAATTACTCTGATGCGGATTTGAAAGAACCATGCCTAGCTGGCCTCCTCATCAACTCTGTCTTTCGAACCCACCTCACTGATAGGAAGCATTGGCCCTGTGGAGTTTTTTACGAAGGCGTCACTTGATAGGCTTGGACGGCCGATTTAGAAGGGTCTGAGCCTCGGTCCACTGCTCTACTAGGTAAGGCAACTTCTCACCTATTTCTTTACGTCTTTTCGACTGGTTACCGGTTAGTTTTCACTTAGGATGTTGATACATGTTGTTTTTTTATTATGGATAGGCGTTAACCATTAAAATGGCATATTGGTCATCCTTGAGAGATCGAGGCTCAAACTTACTCTATTTATATGGTACACAAAATAGTAGGCCATGATGAATACCTTATCTAAATTGCTTCCTTTTTAATTCAAATTTTACCAAAGTTTCAACGAAAGGTGTCAGAGTATACATCATAATCGTATGCCAGAAAATCAAATGCTCTATTAAATAGATTGTTATTCTCTCATCATGCACCCATTCAACACCCAAATCCTAATGCACTAAGAGGAAAGAAAGAAAGGGAATATTTAGGAGCTCGAATCTAATACATAACATTTCTTTTTATTTAATTTTTTGTGCATTTAATATAATTTTGTCTGATATATGCAATGAACGGTTTGGATTGGCCACATGTTCATCACATTGATTTGTGGGTAAATATGATGTAAACGCGGTGACAAGCTAAGATTTCATGTGAAGTTCCTTGTCGTAGACATTTATTTGTATGCATTTGGTTGTAATAGGTTAGATCTGTATGGATAATATGATCCCTAAGGCCAAAATATACATGGGTCCTAACTTCTAGATTAGTTTGAACATAGATGGGCCACATTAGTCAAATTTAATTATAGACATTACTTTTTATATTTGATTCTAATATGGATGATCAGACATATCAGATATGATCTCTATCATTCATATACATTCTGGAAAAATATATCTTAACATCCAGAATTGCAGATGGATCCGATCGTTTGGTGGTCCACAATGATCGTAATAATAGTTATTATTAATATGATCTAGGAGAAGTGTGGATCTTAAACTGTATAGATCTAGATAATTTATTGGCTTTTCCTTAAATTAATTAAGTAGGAGCCAATGGACTCTTTGGATCTGATTGAAGGACGTAAATAACCCCTTAATCTAAGAATAAAGGACAAACTCCCACGATATTAAATTAATCTTCAATTAGGAACCTATTAAGAATATATAAATTATTTAGGATTTATTAAATAATTGTTAGCTACCTAAGGTGATTAATCAAATCTGAGTCCCACAGTGTGATGAAAATGGATCAAACAATAATGTGGTGTCTATGATTATTAAGATTTCTGAATTCCAATCAATCTGATCATCTTATAGATTCTTCATTGATAGACCCAGGTGAGTAATCTCATCGTGTCTCATGTTCATTAAAAATAAAATAAATTATTTGTGATCGTTTGATTTATTGATGTACCCATTGGAGTGTTTTGTTATGATGTTGTTAATTAACTATTGTAAATATATGTAATGATAAATCACACACTAATATGTATCAAATTGCATGAATTATGATAATGGTACATTAAATTCACATATGAATATTTTGAACAAGATAAGTATCTATGGTCATTATGAAAATGATGCATTCATACATCATTCATCATACAAACACATTACATTATCGATCATGGGAGCCCTCCCTGAAAGAAACGTCGATCCAGGTAAATCATTACTAGATGCAGGCTATTTCTAAGCCTACCAGAAGGTGGAAGCCTACCTAATGGGTGGATGCAGGCTGATGATCCCCAACCAAAGTAGATGGACGATCATCACATCTGATGCATTGATACATCATTTATATTCATATCATTGTACATACTCTTTTTCTATTATATCTTAATTTCGATAAGCATAAAACATGTTGTGTTTTCTCACTAAGCCTGACCAACTTACATATTTATTGATGAAAAAATCGTATAGATGAGCAATTAGTTGATGAGTTGGTATGAGAATAAAAAGTTGTGGTTAAACTGCTGCGCGACCCACATGAGATATGTCTATACTTATCATAAGAAGAACTGGCCACATTTGGACTATTCATAATTATTTAATTAGAATTTTACTTGTTAAGATAATCTTATTTATATATAATGAATGATTGTATTAGTTGTACGATTTTAAGAATTTTATTGATTTTATTTAAATGAATTATTATAGGTTTGTAGCAAGTATTCATTGGTAAGCTATATTGACTGATGCATAATGTCTAATTTATGCTAATTGTATGTTTATGGATGTTGAAAATGGACATATGTTGGTACTTAAATAATTTTCTTTGAGTGATTGTCAATGGACCTAGTTGGAATGTAAAAATGAATATTACTTTTACCTCTAAATAATCATATAATGGGATGAGTTAAGTACATAGTGTATGGGTTACGACTCGAAACTCGGGTTTGAGGGTGTAGACACTGAAAATTAGCACCCATGCTGATTTGTATATTATGTTTTTGGTGGTGGGGGTGATCAGGCTGATTTGTGGATGTTGGAGTCCCCACTAGCTAATAAATCTCAGAATCTCGCACTCGACTAGAATCCACAGAATACGTAAGGTTTGAAAAATCCAAAGACTCTCTTACCTTAGATTGACTCCTGATCTGTGATTTGGGATTCCCTGTAAGAGACCTCAGTTACAAAGAGAGAAGGTGTTAGGCCCCCTCTCTATCCGTAAAAAGGTATGGTCTTTACTTAGTTTGGTAAAAGAATCTCAAGGGATGATGAATGTTGTGGTTGAGATGAGACTAGACACACACGTAGATTTCTGATGTAGCAAGATTTGATATTTCGGCAAGCCATAGAGCATACGCGGACTAGCCTTTGTATATTTTCAATTTGGGCTCGTGCTATAAAATGCACTGGCAAAACAAATGGATGGCGCAAATAAAACACATACATTAGGTTGGGCTCAACGTAGATGACTTCGTGCTCTCGAACCCTAGTGCGGCAGGTGGTGGTGGGATCTACCATGATCATTGTGGTAACTTGGTGTTTGCCTTCGCAACGAGCTATAGGGAGGCCTCAAACAACTTGGTTGAATTGCGTGTTATGTTCGATGGTATTAAAATCTGTTTAGATTTTGTCTTATCCAATGTCATCCTATAATCTGAATCCATCTGGGCAGTTAACAGCTTGTAGAAGAGCTACACTCTTTCCTAGAAGTGGGCTTACTAGCTGACTAGAACTAAATTGCTTGTCAATTATGGATCGTTTCGCATTACCCACGTCCTGCGAGAAGCGAATGGCCCAGCTGACAGTTTGGCAAGAACAGGGAGTAAATTGCAATGGAACAAGCTATTTCATGACATTCCTTCCTTGTCCAGGGTCACTCGGGGCCAGTTCCACCTAGACAAAGCCGACCTAGGGGCCATCAAAAAGCATTCAGTACCCCCCCCCCCCCCCCCCCCCCCCCCCTCAAGGCCCTCGCTCCTGCGGGGTTTTCTCTTTGTGCTGTTTTATTTAGGATATGATAGGCGGGTCAATTCCTTTTTATCTCTTGGCTCACCTGAAGAGCCCTGTAATTCCCATTTATCTTTCAATGAATTGCTCTTAGTTCTAGAGCTTCTCCAAAAAAAAGGGTGGGCTCCACACAGTCCTTTCATCAAGGATATTGTTGGTGTTAGGGTCACCATGCAACTCGCTTTGGGTACCAACGGGTCCTTTCTCAGTCTGGCTTGCTTCAGGTGGGATTCGGGCCTAGAGGCCCATGATCTCGGCCTGAGCATGGTCTGACATCTAATGGACTAGGTATGCACGTGTATCTCACCCTCACTTTTGTAATACTATTGTAATTGTTGGATATGGGCCAAAGGCCCACCTGCAGCGAACTAGGAGGCGGTTTGTATACTGGGAGGCGGATTGCCTATAAGTTGTCAACTAGTCGGGCCTGGAGTAGGTCTCCGCCCTATTTTGAACTATTTCGGACTGGGGCATCGGTTTTCCATTCAATTTTTTGATAGTTCAGGCCCGAGCCCTACCCATTGACACCCCTAAATGCCTGTGACCCTGGGAATGGAGATATTCATTCACATAGGACTACGAGGGGTCTGTTGCACAGCATGCCAACAACGTAGTGAACTGAGATCCAATCTTCAGTCTCACCCACAAATGATAAAAAAGAAGAAATATAAACTAGAAGTAGAAGAATCGAAGCATTCCAAACAAACCACAAGATAAGATATACGTGGAAAAACCCCAAATGAGGGTAAAAAACCACGGGTGTAAATTTTTACTATCGAGAAAACGAAATTACAAGAAATATACTAACCTTTTCCCTTGGATGTATAGAGAAAACTCTTTCCCTATACTTTAGAATAACTCCCAGTACCCTAGAAAATCCCTAGGGACCCCTATTTATAGTTTAGGTAACTTTCCTTTTGCACCTTTATGAAAACCAATTCAAAAATCCACAGTCTGTGTAAAATTTGGAAACGAATCTGCATAACCTTGATTGGTTGAGTAGGGGCCTCAACTGGTCGAGCACCTTGGAACCCAAAATACATAGCTCGCTGGACTTTGAGTTGAGCTAATCTCCGACTGGTCGAGTGGGCCACTCGACCGGTCGAGCAGCCCTACCTAGATGTGACTCCACATCTCAATAGGGTCCATAGAGATGTCCGTGAAAAATCTACTCAGTCCATCTACTTTTAAAAACCAAGCAATTCACAATCCTAAATTGGAAATCATTATTGTTAGTCCATCAAGGTTGAAAGAAGCTCCTTGTTTAATGCATAATTCAAAAACATGAAATTTTGATTTGATTCTATTTAGTGAGGTTTAGCTTACTTAACTCAATATTTAATAATTAAATCAAATATTTTAAATAGTCAGTGTGTGTAATATTGTTAGGAAATCGTCTATCAAAAAGTGATTCCTTGGATTTATTGACAACGGAATATGGAGGCTCGAATGTTGGATCTTTCTAAATACGTTTCATGTCACTGAAAAAAGATTATACCACTCACACTAGCGTAAGAAGATGTCTTAAGGAACTCTCTTCTTTAAACAAAATCTACACTACAAATCATGTGGTAGTGATAGTACTTGGCTTCTTCTCCTTCACACTCTTTGCACCCCAAATTAGTGCTTGAACACTATCAGTTTTTTTCACACATTCTAATCAAGAGTCTTTGTAATATTCAATTCATAAAATAGCCAGAGCGGTTATCAAATAGTAGGAGAAAACTGCTAATGCAATTTTGAAACTACCAAAGTAGATGGGTAATTGATTACCCTATATATAACTGCCACATCCTCTCTCTCTCTCTCTCTCTCTCTCTCTCTCTCTCTCTCTCTCTTCCCTAATGGGTGGGGCCCACTTGAACTACCCAACTTCCATTTACACATAAAATAATGAAAATCTTTCATAACAAACAATAAAAAAAAAGGCATGCACTGGGCTTAGACTAAGTTGCTATGATTTGTGTTGAGTGGACCCAATCAACAAGTCAACTTGATGAACCTTGTTTGAAACAATTCAGAATTTTTTATTCGAGTTTATCTATATATAAGGATTTACTATTACACTTATTCAACTGTAAACTTATAGATCCATTAATTTTAACAATCTATCTATAGTTTAAACTAAATTTAAACCTTAGGGTGTACTTTACTTTTCATCCATAGATTAAATTAGTCGACTATTGTTGAGGCATAAAAAATATTCCATTGCATTGGTTAGAGAATTCCATGGTGCAGATCATTCCCAAGGGTATTCTAGGTATTTAGGTAAAAATCCATGTCCAGGGGTATTTTAGGTATTTTGGTAAAAATCCATGTCTAGAGGTATTTTAGGTATTTTGGTAAAAATCCATGTCTGGGGGTATGTTAGGTATTTTGGTAAAAATCCATGTCTGGGGGTATTTTAGGTATTTTAGTAAAAATTCATGTCCAGGGGTAGTTTAGGTATTTCAGTAAAAGGTATTAAAAAGGGTGTTTTGGTAATAAAAGGTGCAAAGGTGTCATTTTAATGGAGAGAAGTTGTACACCACCATTTAAGGGAGAGCTTGGTAGACACCGTTGTTTAAGAGAAGAAGATGTATATATGTGAAGGGATAAGTGGTGGTGATCACCACTTTGTAAGAGAGCAAGGGCTTATAAATATCCTTTCTCTGCTTCATTTGAAGGGTTGGATCAGTTGGTGGGCAGGAAATAAAGAAGAAGCTACGAGAGAGAGAGAGAGAGAGAGAGAGAGAGATGCTATTGTGCCAACCAGGCAAGGAAGACTTCTGTTCTGCCAATCACGCAAGGGAGAATGATATTGCACCAACTGCGCAAGGGAAATACACTGTTGTATCGACCACACAATAGAAATGAAAGAATTCCCATAAACTACACATCACGGAATGTTGTCTGAGGGAAGATTTTCCTTACGCGGACCGCGTAACTGGCTGGATCTTTGGTCTTGCATAAACAGAGGAAGAAAGCTATTTTCCTTCCACTATGTTGCTAGTGAGGTCCAGCATAGTCTTTTATGAGATCTACATCGTCCATCAGATTCCTCTTAGAATTTCGACCATGAATGGCCAGTTTTAGTCATCCAATGATGTGGCCCACTGAGATAATCAGGCTACAACAACAGCTAAATAATCTTCTTTCGATCGCTGTAATGATTATGTGAATGTACATGGTCGCGAAAGATCAACATGACTTTGATTGGTTTTTCTCCCTCTGCCTAATTGATGATTTGGATCAATCCTTTGCTGCATGATGGTGGCCCATAATGGATGAACACAGTCCCTGTTGCGAAATAGAGTTGACATGCGTCGACTCTGTGAAGTATGATGACTTATTTTTTGAAGCTAAGTAGAAAATCCATTCCATACGTTGGATTCAGGGCAAAAAACCATTTAGGAAGGACTGTTTTTGGAGAGAAATCGGTGTGGCCCACGAGGTTGTTTACTCTACCGTTCATCCTATGTTTAACAGCTAGGATCTTACATCAGTTTGAATGATGGCAAAAGGACACCTAGGCGAGGGTAATACCCACCCTTTTGAGTGAATAAACGGACCGGATCATGCGGCGGAGTAGAGAGTGGGCCCCACTACTCAAACACAATGAAACATCGTCCGCATTTGAGGAAGAAGGTCGGGTCAATCGACTTTGACCAGGGAGCCCTGTGTTGTGCACGGCGAGTGCAAGGGCACTCTATGTACGTTTAATGTTCAACGGTCTCCATAGTAATGTTCGTCAGAAATCTGCTTCGTCCATCCATTTTACCACTGTATTTAAGGGGTTAAGATCGAATTTGAAGCATTTCCAGATATTAGACGGGCCCCAAATTAGAATTTTAGGGGCTGATCTGTCTTTTTGGCCATTTCCACAGGGATTTAGGATTTAAAATTTGACGTGTATGGCTAATTTGTGGTCCTAAGGCTGTATATAAAGTTTCAAGCCGAATAGACAGTGGCAACCCCGTAATCTTACATTCTGGGTGATTTTTTAGGTCTGTTTAACGTGAGTGGCCTAATTTCCTCGAGTCCTGACTACATTCAAGAGACTGCTCCATTTTTCAAGGAAGAATGACCGGAAGGATGCTCAAAACCGATCTCAACGATCAGATCAAGGGCTTGAAGCCCACACGACCCCCATCTCCTTGAAGATTGGTTGATCAATTCAACATTCCTCCTAAGTCCTAGGAGATGACTGAAGCAACTGTCGAAATGCCACTGAAATTTCTATCAGACTATCTTCTCTTTCATTCATTACATTGCATTAATTGTACTTTATTTTCAGAATTAAGAGAATCCGAGGATGTAAATGAACTCAGAATAAATGTAATCAATGTTCTCTCATCAAATTCTTTGTTATCATTAAATAAATTCCTCAAATCAAACGCATTTGTTTTCTTGTCGAAACAAAACGGTGATTCCACTAGGGACTTATTATTTGATGGTAACTTAGAGAATATTCAAAGAACATTTATCACTTTTTGGCATTTGTAAAGATACCAAAATTATGACTCTCAATGGGAACATCCTTCCCTTCATCTCTAAAAATAAAGTACGATTTTATTTAATAAATTAACTAACACTCTGTTCAGAATGACAGATATACCGCAGCAATCTTTCTCCCGACTAGTATAGTTGTTTACTTCACATTCAATAGACTTCCACCAAAAAAGTGTTAGAAAAGATCAAATCAGTTTTGATCAAAGATAAATAATGCCAGAACGATAATGGTTTCTAGAGAGATAACTTCTTGTACGGGAGCGATTCAAACATCAGTTAGTCAGCACATGTTTAAGGAAGAGGAATAGGCTGCCTTGATCTAATAGTTCTTTTACTTGTAAATAAGTTCTCATTCGATGAACAGGCCACCTTGATCTGGCAGTTCTTTTGCTTGTAGATAAGTTCTCATTCGAAGAACAGGCTACCTTGATCTGGCAGTACTTTTGCAGCATCCCCGAGAATATGATGGCAGAGTTCCTTCCATGGCTTTCTTCTTTTATTTCACTTGATGAGCATCAAGATATGCTGAAATGCTTGTGCAAGATAGTCCCATATGAAAGGCTTCCTCAAAAGGTAATATTCACCTGAATGGAAGGGAAAAAATACCGCCATGGTCATTAAAATTTTTGAAGATGATCCTCAACTGCAGTGCTGTGTGGATCCCACACATGGCCAGTTAACAGATCGAACAGAGAAAGGGTGGTGTACTTGTGAATCTTCTAAGACTGGAAAAAGGAAACATTTGGAATCAGTTGCTGATTCAATTATAGCACATCCATTTGATGAAATATTGTATTGGCACAATGCTATAAAAAGTGAGTTTAATGATATAACTGAAGAGGCAAGGAAGATACAACTTTCAGGAGATTTCTTTGATTTATCAACTTTCAATATGAGGTTACAATTCATTGCTAAAGTATGCATCTTCCACAGCATTGCTGAGGATAAGGTTATATTCCCAGTGGTAGATGGGGAATTATCGTTTACTCAAGAGCATCTTGAAAAAGAAAGCCAATTCAACAATTTTAGATGCTTGATAAAAAACATTCAGAGTTCTGGAGCCAATTCAAATTCAGCTGATTTTTATGCAAAGTTGTGCTCACATGCTGACCAAATAATAGGCATCATACAGAAGCACTTCCATGGTGAGGAAGTTGAGATTCTTCCTCTTGCTCGTGAGTATTTCAGTCCTACAAAACAGCGAGAGCTTCTATATGAAAACTTGTGTGTGATGTCACTAAAATGGGTAGAACACGTCTTGCTATGGTTGGTAGGTTCACTTAGTGAAGAAGAAGTGAGTTAATGTCGAAAGTATCAAAAACTAATGCCAGAAAGTATCAAGGAAGATCAAATCAGTTGCGATAAAAAAAAAAGACAATGTCAGGTAGTGTCAAAAGCAATTTTTTCTTCATCACTAACATAGCAAAACAATGAAGGACGGATGATAGTGTGTTAACGCACAAAAGTATGAGAAATTTCCATCATACATTGCCTTTGAGAAATGAGAGGATATTGGAGACAAGAAAGAAAGAAGAAAGAAGATTAGAAAGAAAAGATACATAAAGAAGAATGAGGTAAAGAGTAGGTATCCAGGTGTTTGCATCAGTTCACGCAAGATATGTCCGATTGTGCGGGGCCGCGCAAATGGTATAAGATGTCACATGCACCTATGTAACATCGGACTAACAAGTGTGTTGAGACCTTTATGCCGACTTACACAAACATGAATGGTGGTGCAGACCTACATAAAAGGTATAGTGTATTGCGCGTACAGGGACAATGGTGATTCGATCAAGCTGATGACGACGTCTGAGATTTGGTGAAAGATGGGTCCGTGACATGCATATCAAGAGTTCGTACGTATGGTGGTCAAAAAAATGGAACGTAGTGATATCTGAAAAAATGAAGAGTTCAATCTTCTTTTACAAGGAATATCACCCTATCGAGTATGGATAACAGTACATTCGAAGTGTGCAGGAAATAGAAAATTTGTCAGTAGATATTAATTAGTCTTCACCAAATGAACGTGCTACTTAAGTCCCTAATTTTCCAACAGCGACTACCATGAACAACAGTAAACTTTGAGGAAAAGCCTCAGATCAAAAGTTCAATTGAATTAGACGTTGCTTGCCAATAAGCAGATGAATCAGTTAATGAATTAACGAATTCATCGATCAATAGAGAACCCTGGGGGCATCGTCACAACTTACCAAAGTAGAAGAGCAAGTCTAATTTGCAATTTAAAAAGAGTTAAGAGTAAGTTGCTCAATTCTCATATGAATCAGCTGCTTAAAAGTCTTAAAAGAGTAGCGGCAGATATTGCCGAAGAAAGAAAGCAAAACAAAGAATTGTCAAAGCTAAATAGTTGAAATTCCGCTAAAGAGAACATCAGCGATTTTACAAATAAGAAAGTAAAGAAAGGCTTCAGACAATTCAAAGACTACATGAAATATACATTTAAAGAAGATGGCATACTCCTTATGATTGCTAGTTACGGAGAAAATCGAATTGCCATAGTTAAAGTATTAAAGGAAATAAAACAAAGAAGAAAAGAAGAACAGGCAAGAAGAAAGCAAGACAACGTGTTGACTTAGAAGATTCACATCATGTTGATTCAGAAGATTCACGATACAATTATTCAGGGGGCAGATAAGGGCATTCAAAATACGTTATCCTTAAAGATAAGGTACAGTTTTGATGCTTCCAAATCAAAATAGGGGTAAGATAAGAAAAGTCTCAGAATGACAAAATCTTAGAAGCCCAGATAAGGTAATTGTTGACTCCCTGTGATGATAATTGTTTTAGTAATCGTCTATATCAATTTTTGCAGGTTAAAGTTGGGACAAAAGCAAGCATTGATGATTGCTATTAAGTATTGGCGATTATCACTGACAATTCAAGGAGCAAAAGGATTGCGAAAGACAAAGTCATATACTCTCCCTTATGCGAATGAATAAAAGCGTAAATTTTCAATTGACTTCGAATCTCAGAAGAAATTCAGGAGATACAGTTGAAAAAGAAAGAAAAGTGAATGGCTTGAAGAACAAGTTGCAGAAGATGATTGATAAAAGTAAAATTGTTAAGTTGTACGACATAAGAAAAAAAAGAGAGTACACAGGCCTGATTAGTTCGAGATCGGGGGCAAAATTGATCTTGGACAAAAAGTATGAGATGATGCACCGTCAACATATTTGTTAAAGGTTGCAACATCGTTATTTTGATTATAAAGAATCTCAAAGCAATGCTTCCTAATCAGAAGGGGGCAAGATAGGTAAGTAAAAATTATGAAATATATTTTTCACCATAGAATGTATTTCTTTTGTGTATATGAATAAAATACATGCTTTCAAGCATATCAAGTCATTGCCAAATGAAAAGCGTTGATGATTGCTACCAAGCATTGATCATTGTTGTCAAGCATCAATACTGTCAAGCGTGGATGATCGCAGCCAAGCATTGATGATACTGTTAAGTATTGACAACTGTCGCTAACGCCAAAGATTTTCGTCGATAAGTACCGATGATTATCGCTAAAATTAACAACTACCGCTGTCGCCATCAATTGCTTATCAAATTTGCTATCATCACCAAGCTGATACACTATTTTAAACATGATATGAATATTCTCAAAGTATTATCAGCAGCGGCGAAATATTAATTATTGATCACCATCTTTTGGCAGTGGAATAAACTATATAGCCAACCACATATAAATTTGATGACAACGATGATTGCTCATCATTTAAGGCAACTTAGCCAAGCCTATATGGCCAACTATGCATAAGGCCTATCATTTTCGCCATTCGGACAGCGGTGAGAAGCCAGTGGCCTAAAAAGCCCGTGAAGGCCATCGTACGCATACCCATGCAGGCTGTGGATGAAGCCAACAACCAAAATTTTAAGAGGTCAAAAAGTCCTCAACGGCTAATTATGCATAACCCCCATGCCGCCTATATAGCTTCCTGTAATGTCACAGGGAATGGAGGAAAATGCCTTCCCGTGAATGGGCTCGACCTTGCAGGCGAAGAAAAAGCGCGTCGCAGTGTGAGCTCTTTGGCCATGTTCATAGATAGGCCAACCATGTATAAGACTCCTCAAATCTTTGGCTTGATTTCAGTATTAACTCATGAGAAAGGGCTTAAACTTATTCATTGATGGACTGGTGAGCCTAGATTTGGTACCCCAAAGGTTGCCTTATGAGCCTCGTGAACTCTAGATAGTTACTGCGGCCAACCCAGTGTGTAATTCTGACCGAGTTCACGGCCTCGGTAGCTTCACTAGGCCCCTCTGATGGATCGTGGTTTGTGAACTCCCAAGGCAATGAGAAGTCTAGCGAACTCATAAGAGTTACAGAGTCCTTCACGTGAGACCTGACTCCACTACTCAAGAGTATAAAAAATTGCATGGGCTCCACTACCCATGAGCTTAAACTGTGTATTGTTCTAATTACTCAAGAGCCTAAACTATGTGTGGAGGTGTCAGTCCAGTAGTATCAGTCCAATGGTGTCAGTCTAGTTGGTGTCATTCTAGTAGTGTCAGTCTTGTTCAGTAAAGTCCAGTCAACTCAAGTCCAGTTAAGTCAAGTTTAGTCTTGTCCGATCAAGGCAGGTGTTCACTCCCCAAGTGCAGGGTTGTGATGTAGTAATAACTCGGTAAGACCGAGGTCGAATCCCAAGGGACTGCAACTGTACGTAATCTAAAATTAATAGAACTAGAAATAGACTAAGATGCACTCTAAATCAAATAGAATTTTAAGAAATAATGATGGAATATTTATCTAAAATTTAGGAGAAATTCAGAGAGAAGGGCACTAGGGATTCAGAGGATCCACTTGTAGAGATTAGGGAGACCTTATGCATGTTCTATGGACATTAACTGAACTGACATTGATTTAGTTTTCAAGAGATGAAAGGTATATGAATTAGAATGGATTCCATCACCAAACCATGCCCAAAAGACTATGGGAAACAACAGAATTAAACTAATTACCAACCCATCACATGTATGAAGGTTAGGAAGGGTACCGACATCCAACCATGCCCAGGAGACTATGGTGAACAACAGGGCTTCCTGACATCATAAACATAAAGGAGAACGAAAATATTCAAGGCCATTGCACACCCATTATAATTTCAGTCACAACAGACCATCAAAGACCAAAAATATTTGCATTAAAATCAGACTAAAACCAACATCAATTAAAAAATTAAAATTAAATTAAAAACATATAATCTCCCATCTCACTACAAGCTTCACCTCTTAGCCCTAGCTAAGAGGTTTAGCCTGATAACATGGTTAGGCTAAATCCAAATAAATAAAGAGAAAGAGAAAAGGAAAAGAAAAGTGAAAGAAAAGAAACAAAGCTCCTCTCTCTCTCTCTCTCTCACGATCTTCTCCCAGCCTTGGCTGCCTCCCGTTCTCCTCTTCCAGACCCACGTCTCCCAAGCCCCTCCTCCTTTTATAACAACAGCCAGTCGGTGGGAGCTTTTATACAGCACAACAGTGTGCGTAACCTCTTACACGGCAGAAAAGAAAACAATGCATCTGATCTGCATTGGCTGATGGGCCCGAGTATATGATTTGGCTTCATGAACGGGGTAAGTACCCCCCTATGCATCTTATGGATGGATCAGATCATTGATCCGACCACCCCTTTGATTGTACAGTGGCCCACTGTGGCCAATTTTTACGGACGCAGAGCCTGCGCATGACGCTTGCTCTGTGCACGTTAGTGGGCCCATTATTGGAGTCATTGTGGAAATCCACTCCGTCCATTCAATCCATGTCGAAAAACCATTTAGATATGGACGGTTTCGGATTGATCTGAGTGTGGCCCATTGAGTTTTAAATGTGCCGTCCATTAGATGGGGTGATGCTGTTTCTATGCATACACGTGCTTGGATCTGAAAACCCACCACGTGTACGGTCGGTTTTACCTGCTGAAATGAAAGGACGGTGCAGATAATTAAATCAGATGACGAAGATGGCCCACAGAACCTCATCCGTAGTCCCTGTTGCGGCAACGGGATTTGAATCCCAACAGAAGTCGGGTCAGCGCTGCTGACCAATTTCTTTTGTTCAGTGCACAGCGAGTGCACGGTTTCTCTGCACTCCACTCACATAAAGTGGGCCCAACCTTGATGTATATGAAAAATCTAGTCCGTCCATTCTCTTTCTCATCTCATTTAAATAGTTGAAACTAAAATTGAGGCATTTCCAAATATCAGGTGGGCCCCAAATTGAAGATTAACGGGCTGATCAGCCCGTTGGGCCACTTCCACAGCGATCCAAGGGTTAAAATTTGATGTGTACGGTTAATTAATGGTCCTTAGGCCATGTATTGAGTTTTGAACTGATCGGATGGCGGGAACCCTGTGATCTTGCATTTTTAGACCTATTTCGGGCCTTTTTAATGTAAATAGCTTGATTTCCTCGGGTCCCTGGCGTGCATATCTGTCGATCTTAGTCCCTGGAGTCCGTCCCTTGCCTTTGGTGTCATCAGAGCTTTAAATCCATGCTTGAAGCTCCCTTTTTTTAATCCATGCTCGTAAAGTCACCTTGCAACATAAACATGATAAAACGGGCCATTAAACAGTATCATGCTCGTAAATCTAGAAAATAAATGGGGTCTGATATGCAATATTTGACCCTCAACACAACCCCCAACCAGCATTTTGCTAGTCCTAAGCAAAGTATGCGAAAAGTAAATTGAGAATTACAGGACAATTTCTATGAACTCGAGTGAATTTGCAAAATAATCCAGTATGAGAATTCTAAGATTCATAAATGTTAGGCATAGCTTTCTTCTAGATTCAAGCATACGGTAGCATCATAATCAAGTTCAAAGTATTAATCCATCAATTAAAACAATTTTAAACATTGATATCCATGGGTGTATAGTGTAATCTCGGCTTATCAACACTAAGATTCAATTCTTTATTTCAAGATATCATTGGTAATCAACAAGAGAATTCATGATAATCATTACGTGCCTCACAGGTTATCTTTTCATTTTCTTTCAGCCTTTGATTTTAAAAGTAACGTCAAGAAGAGGTATCCAATCCTCACCTACAGGGAGCAAACCTATGGTGAAGACTGTACACCTAACTCTTTTTCACATATCATTCAAGGAGTATCAAATCCTCACCTATAAGGAGCAAACCTACGGTGAAGATTATTCACCCAAATCTTTTCAAGAGATCTTCTTCTTCTATTGATCATGATTGGTAACTTTTTCAGGCTGGTTCCTTTCGTGCTTAGTGATTACCAAGTTAATCCTTCGATATGGAACTGAAATCTTAAAGTGAAAGCGAGATGTGACATGTGAAATCATGGCCATATCAATGTTTACAACTTCTAATTCTGAATTAAAACTTCAATCTTAACTGTGAAATCTCACAGATGTTGAATCCAAGAGTCATAATTGCTAATATTACGTATCTTATGATTCTAAATCAAGGATGTCCGTCAAAATCACTTCGAATTCACAAGAAGTTCCCAGAAAAATTTGAAAATTTTCACAAATTTTGCTCAAGACCAAGAAAATACTGACTAGGAAGTCTAATCTCCCACCCCCAACCAAAAATCCACATTGTCCTCAATGTAAAAGATATGAGCATGCAATGCACATGGAACAACAAAAGTAAAGTGATGGTAAGAGAGTACCTGGATAACGAATCGAGAGAGAATTTTCAAGATATCGTAGCATGAAAGCTGGTCAGCCAAAAGAGAAAACAAAATAAAAATAACAACGAATAAAATCCTACCTTTACCACTTTCGCAGGTGCTCTCGATTGCATTTAGCGTATGCAACAAGCCTTTAAATCCCTAGGTTACCCCTAGTGGACGAGTTGTAGTCTCGTGAGGGTTTGCAGTAATGTTACCCACAAACATTGAATCATCTACTAAAGAATGAAAAGAAAAGCTGGGTTGCCTCCCAGGAGCGCTAAATTTACCGTCTTCAGCCAGACAAATAAAGCAACAATTCTAGTCCTATGAAAGTGATAAACCTACCTATACCTCCATCAGACTAGGAGATCATTCCTAGTAAACAGGAGTAGTCAGAGGCATGGACATGTCCTCTGAATCAAATGTCTCAACAAATGGCTTTAAGAGATGTCCATTTACTTTAAACTCCTTGCCATTTTCAGGATTTTTTATCTCGACGGCCCCATGAGGATAAGTAGTGACAACAATGTAAGGGCCGGTCCAACGAGATCGAAGCTTACCCGGAAAGAGATGTAGTCGAGAATCGTACAAAAGGACTTTCTGACCTGGCGTGAATGATTTTCGTAGAATATGTTGATCATGAAACGCCTTCATCCTGTCCTTGTAAATTCTCGAGTTCTCATATGTATTGTTCCGGATTTCTTCAAGTTCATTTAATTGAAGTTTGCGTAACGAGCCAGCGTTGTCCAGATTGAAATTTAGATTTTTGATCGCCCAGTATGCTTTATGTTCTAATTCTACAGTCAAGTGACAGGCTTTCCCATAGACAAGTCTAAAGGGAGACGTTCCAATTGGAGTTTTGAAAGCAGTACGGTACGCCCATAAGGCATCGGTCAATCGGATTGACCAATCCTTACGATTAGCGTTAACCGTTTTCTCCAGCATATGTTTGATCTCTCTATTGGAAATCTTAGCTTGTCCACTTGTCTGTGGATGGTATGGGGTGCTCACCTTATGAGAGATACCGTATTTCTTCATTAAACTCTCAAATGGTCTATTACAAAAGTGTGAGCCCCCGTCACTAATGATGGCTCGAGGAGTTCTGAACCGCGATAGGATATTTTCTTTCAAAAATTTAATGACCGTGCGATGGTCATTTTTGCGGCACGGAATTGCTTCGACCCATTTAGTGACATAGTCTACGGCGAGCAAAATATACAGATTTCCAAATGATTGGGGGAATGGTCCCATGAAATCAATGCCCCAGCAATCAAATGCTTCAATGATAAGGATGGGATTCAAAGGCATCATATTTCGACGGGACAATGCTCCCAATTTTTTGACAATGCTCATAAGCTTTGCAAAACTCATGAGTGTCCCTGAACATAGTGGACAGTAAAAGCCACACTGTAGAATCTTGGCTGTGGTCTTTTTAGCAGAAAAGTGACCACCACAGGCCTGTGAGTGACAGAAGGAGATGACACTCTAATGCTCATCGTCTGGCACACATCTCCTTAAGATTTGGTCTGGGCAATATTTAAACAAATATGGATCATCCCAGAAAAAGTTACGCACCTTGGTAAAGAATTTCTTCTTATCTTGTAACGTCCAGTGTGTCGGTATGGCACCTGTACCAAGATAATTAGCAATATTAGCGAACCAAGGTGAATGAGAGACTCTAAACAGTTGTTCATCAGGGAACATGTCATTGATATGGGTCGCCTCAAGGGAATCAGAGGTATTAAGGCGAGAAAGGTGATCAGCCACTACGTTCTCTACTCCCTTTTTTTCTTTAATTTCTAAATCAAATTCTTAGAGTAGAAGGATCCATTGTATTAGGCGGGGCTTAGAATCATTCTTGGAAAGAAGATACTTAAGTGCCGCATGATCTGTATAAATAATGATCTTGGATCCGATCAGGTAGGACCGAAATTTATCCAAAGCGAACATTACGGCTAAGAGTTCCTTTTCCGTGGTTGAATAGTTCACTTGGGCAGGATTTAGAGTCCTACTTGCGTAGTGAATGACATAAGGCCGCTTATCTTTTCTTTGGCCTAGAACCGCTCCAAGAGCATAATCAAAGGCGTCGCACATAAGTTCAAAAGGAAGACTCCAGTCGGGTGGCTACATGATAAGTGCAGTGGTTAACATGCCTTTAAGCTTAATGAAAGCTTCTTGACATTGCTCAGTCCACTCGTATGATGTATCCTTTTGAAGAAGATTACATAAAGGACGAGAGAGAAGACTAAAGTCCTTTATGAATCGCCTGTAAAATCCTGCGTGTCCTAAGAAGGATCGCACGTCTCTGATGTTCTTGGGTGGAGATAGGTTAGAGATAAGATCGATTTTTGCCTTATCTACCTCGATTCCTTTGGATGAGATGATATGCCCAAGGACAATTCCCTTTTGAACCATAAAATGGCACTTCTTCCAGTTAAGTACTAAATTTTTTTCTTCACATCTTTTCAGCACACATTTAAGACTTGCTAAGCACTCGCTGAAAGATGAACCAAAAACAGAGAAATCATCCATGAAGACCTCTAGATATTTTCCCACCATGTCAGAAAAGATACTCATCATGCATCGCTGAAAGGTGGCAGGGGCATTACATAGCCCGAATGACATCCTTCTATAAGCAAAGGTGTCATAGGGACATGTAAATGTGGTCTTTTCTTAGTCCTTAGGGGCGATTTTAATCTGATTATAACCTGAAAACCCGTCAAGGAAACAGTAATAGGAATGACCAGCTAACCTTTCCAAGATCTGATCTATAAATGGTAAAGGAAAGTGGTCCTTCCTAGTGACGGTATTCAGCTTCCTGTAGTCAATGTACATTCTCCAACTAGCAGTAACTCTGGTCGGCACGAGTTCATTATTGGCATTAGCTACGATGGTGATCCCGAACTTCTTAGGAACCACCTGAGTTGGACTCACCCATTGACTATCGGATATGGGGTATATGATCCCCACTTCCAATAGTTTGAGAACCTCGGCCTTAACCACTTCCTTCATATTTGGATTTAGTTTACATTGTGATTGCCGAATAACCTTTGCATTATCCTCAAGATATATGCGGTGAGTACAAATCGATGGGTTAATTCCCTTGAGGTCCGCTATCGTCCATCCAAGAGCTCCCTTATGCTCAATGAGAGTAGATATGAGCATACTCTCTTATTCTTTCTCCAGGTGGGAAGAGATCACCACCGGGTATGTCTCATCTTGACCTAAATAGACATATTTTAAATCAGAGGGCAAAGATTTTAGGTCAAGCTTCGGTGGCTTGAGGTTAGACGGTAGAGGCACTACATCAGTTTGGGGCAATTTTTCAATTTGTGGCCTCCACCGGTTAACTTCAAGTACCGGTGCAGTATCAAGCATGGCACACATATCCCTAATTATATCATCATCAAGATCATGAGAGTGGGCTAGGCACGTCTCTAGAGGATCAAAGGATAAGGTGAGAGGCGTTCTATCTTTCACAAAAGAATCAATCATATTAACATCGTGGAAATCGTCATCATCCTCTGAGTTGTTGCTGTTATTGAAAAAGATATTCGATTCTAATGTCAAATTTCTAAAAGACATAGTCATGACACCATTCCTGCAGTTGATAATTACATTTGAAGTGGACAGGAATGGGCGACCAAGGATGACGGGAATCTGAGTGCTCGTGTCATTGATGGGTTCGGTGTCCAAGATGATAAAATCAACAGGGTAGTAGAATCTATCAACCTGGACAACACATCCTCGATGATCCCTCTTGGTACACGAACAGAACGATCAGCAAGTTGTAGTGTGGTTCGAGTGGGTTTTAATTCACCCAAACCTAACTGTTGGTATACCGAGTAAGGAATTAGATTGACGCTCGCTCCTAAGTCAAGAAGTGCGTGATCAATTCGATAGTTCCCAATTACACATGATATGGTTGGGCAACCGGCATCTTTGAATTTTTGCAGCACATCTTGTTTCAGGATGACACTCACTTTCTCAGTTAAAGAAATTTTCTTTTGAACACTTTTTCATCGTTTGGTCGTGCATAAGTCTTTTAGGAATTTAGCATATAAAGGTATCTATTTTACAACATCAAGAAGAGGAATGTTGACTTTCACTTGTTTCAACACCTCTAGGATATCCTGAGAGTTAGAGAGACGTTTTGGTTCAACCAACCGTTGGGAAAACGGAGCAACTGGCTTTTCTAGAGGTTCCGGTTCAAATTTTTGTGGGGCGTCACTAGATCCATCATTGTTGTCCTCTTCTGGTTCTTGAGGCTTTTCAGGCCTAACCGGAAAGGTTTTATCAATAACCTTCCCACTCCTAAGAGTGGTGATGGATTTAGCATGCCCCATTTGATTTGAAGAGCTGGGATCACTAACTCCATAATGCGGTTTAGGATTGGGAAGAGGTTGAGCTGGGAAGCTCCCCTTGTTTTCAATTGTATTTTCAGCCTTAAGTTCATGTATTGCTTTTGCAAGGTCTTGAAAGGCTTGCATCATACCTTGATTAAAAAGCTCTTGCTTTTGAAAATGTTTTAGAACCAAATCCTGTTGAGGTTTCTCTTGAGTTGGATTTTGGTTTAGGAAACCTTAAGGTGTAGCCGTTGGTCCATTCCTCCAACTGAAATTTGGATGATTTTTTCAACCAAGATTGTATGTATTAGAGGGTGGTTCATTGAAAGGTCTTTGATAGTTATTTACGGCATTAGATTGTTCATTCAATACTTCTCAAAAGGCAGGTATTGAAGGACAATTTTTAGTAGTATGAATGTTACAATCACAGATGCCGCAAACACTTTCATTAACCTTTTCCTTCTTTCCTTCCATGGCCTCAAATTTTCCGGTGAGATTAGCCACCTTAGCGTTGAGATCATCATCCTCTTTCAGGAGATATATTCCTCCTTTTTCCCTTGAATGAGTTGGCCTAGATGTAGCGTTCGTCCTTGGGTAATAATCCCATGATTGTGTTTTTTCAGCGAGACTATCGAGGAATCCCATACCTCATCGACATTTTTATTGATGAAATCTTCGTTACACATTGTCTCGACCATTTGGCGCATGGAAGATATTAACCCATCATAGAAAAAATTCGTAATGCGCCATATTTCAAAGCCATGTTGTGGGCATGCATTAACCAAATCCTTGAACCTTTCCCAACATTGGAGGAATGTTTCATCTTCCTTTTGGGCAAAGTTCATGATTACTCTCCTGAGGGTAATTGTCTTATGATGTGGGAAAATTTTCTTTATAAATTCCCTCTGCATATCATTCCATGTGCCAATAGATCTAGGACGCAGTGAATGTAACCACGTCTTGGCTTTTTCTTTCAAGGAAAATGGAAAGAGTTTCACCCTAATAGTATCTTCAAATACATTAGGGAAATATAAGGTGCCTATGATTTCGTCGAATTCTTTCAGATGCAAGTATAGTTCTTCAGATTCAAGCCCATAGAACTTGGGAAGGAGTTGGATAACCCCTGGCTTAATGTCCATATGTCCTGTATTCGCAGAAAAAAATCATGCATGAGGGCGTACTCACCCCCGTCGGTTGTAAATAATCTCGTAAAGTACGAGGCGGGGGTGCGTGGTGCACCTCATTCTCATCATGTACTTCCTCAACCCTAGGTTGGGGTAGTGCTTGAGGTTGATTTTCAGCCATAACCTCCTCTGTCTCAGGAGAATTCAAGTGGTGTCTAGTCCTGCGATGGACAGTCAACCCCTCAACTAATCCTCCTTCAGTCACGAGACGTCGAGTGTTGTCGCGTGCCCACTGGGGCAGAAAACACACTCAACTCTCGATTCTAACTTAAACCTAGACCTAAGAGAAAAGAAGTAAAAATTTAGAAAATAAAAGGGAAAGATGGAAAGAAGTTACCAATTTTGGAGTCCTATGTTAAGAATCTGCAAAACAAAACAAAATAAGTTAGTTTCTAAGAATAGAAAGTCCTAATTAAAAGTAAATTAATTTCTAGAGAAAAAAAGAAATTTCAAAGAAAGAAGAATTAGAAAGAGCTTACTAAATTAAAAGTTTCCTACAAAACAGAAAAATTGAGTTAGTTCTAAAAATCAGATAGAAGGAAGAATAGCAAGTTTCTAAAGTTATGAAAAATTTATAATAAGGAAAATAACTAAGCTTCTAAACCTAGAATTAAAAATTTCTAAAAAGAAAATCTAATCCTAAACTAATCCTAAAACTAATTAATTTCAGAAAAACGTATCCAACAGTCCCCGACAACGGCGCCAAAAACTTGTTCACTCCCCAAGTGCAAGGTTGTGATGTAGTAATAACTCGGTAAGACCGAGGTCGAATCCCAAGGGACTGCAACTGTACGTAATCTAAAATTAATAGAACTAGAACTAGACTAAGATGCACTCTAAATCAAATAGAATTTTAAGAAATAATGATGAAATATTTATCTAAAATTTAGGAGAAATTCAGAGAGAACGGCACTAGGGATTCAGAGGATCCACTTGTAGACATTAGGGAGACCTTATGCATGTTCTATGGACATTAACTGAACTGACATTGATCTAGTTTTCAAGAGATGAAAGGTATAAGAATTAGAATGGATTCCATCACCAAACCATGCCCAAAAGACTATGGGAAATAACAGAATTAAACTAATTACCAACCCATCACATGTATGAAGGTTAGGAAGGGTACTGACATCCAACCATGCCCAGGAGACTATAGTGAACAACAGGGCTTCCTGACATCATAAACATAAAGGAGAACAGAAATATTCAAGGCCATTGCAGACCCATTGTAATTTCAGTCACAACAGACCATCAAAGACCAAAAATATTTCCATTAAAATCAGACTAAAACCAACATCAATTCAAAAAATAAAATTAAATTAAAAGAATATAATCTCCCATCTCACTACAAGCTTCACATCTTAGCCCTAGCTAAGAGGTTTAGCCTGATAACATGGTTAGGCTAAATCCAAATAAATAAAGAGAAAAGGAAAAGGAAAAGAAAAGTGAAAGAAAAGAAACAAAGCTCCTCTCTCTCTCTCTCACGATCTTCTCCAAGCCGTGGCTGCCTCCTGTTCTCCTCTTCCATACCCACGTCTCCCAAGCCCCTCCTCCTTTTATAACAACAGCCAGTCGGTGGGAGCTTTTACGCAGCACAGCAGCGTGTGTAACCTCTTACACGACAGAAAAGAAAACAATGCATCTGATCTGCGTTGGCTGATGGGCCCGAGTATATGATTTGGCTTCATGAACGGGGTAAGTACCCCCCTATGCATCTTATGGACGGATCGGATCATTGATCCGACCACCCCTTTGATCGTACAGTGGCCCACTATGGCCAGTTTTTGTGGACGCAGAGCCTGCGCATGACGCTTGCTCTGTGCACATCAGTGGGCCCATTATTGGAGTCATTGTGGAAATCCACTCCGTCCATTCAATCCATGTCGAAAAACCATTCAGATATGGACGGTTTCGGATTGATCTGAGTGTGGCCCATTGAGTTTTAAACGTGCCGTCCATTAGATGGAGTGATGCTGTTTCTATGCATACGCGTGCTTGGATCTAAAAACCCACCACGTGTACGGTCGGTTTTATGTGCTGAAATGAAAGGACGGTGCAGATAATCAAATCAGATGACGAAGATGGCCCACAGAACCTCATCTGTAGTCCCTATTACGGCAACGGGATTTGAATCCCAACAGAAGTCGGGTCAGCGCTACTGACCGATTTCTTCTGTTCAGTGCACGGCGAGTGCACAGTTTCTCTGCACTCCACTCACATAAAGTGGGCCCAACCTTGATGTATATGAAAAATCTAGTCCATCCATTCTCTTTCTCATCTCATTTAAACAGTTGAAACTAAAATCGAGGCAGTTCCAGATATCAGGTGGGCCCCAAATTGAAGATTAACGGGCTGATCTGCCCATTGGGCCACTTCCACAATGATCCAAGGGTTGAAATTTGATGTGTACAATTAATTAATGGTCCTTAGGCCATGTATTGAGTTTTGAACTAATCGGATGGCGGGAACCCTGTGATCTTGCATTTTAGACCAATTCCGGGCCTTTTTAATGTAAATTGCTTGATTTCCTCGGGTCCCTGGCGTGCATATCTGTCGATCTTGGTCCCTGGAGTCCGTCCCTTGCCTTTGGTGTCATCAGAGCGTTAAATCCATGCTTTAAGCTTCCTTTTTTTAATCCATGCTCATAAAGTCACCTTGCAACATAAACACGATAAAACGGGCCATTAAACGGTATCATGCTCGTAAATTCAGGAAATAAATGGGGTCTGATATGCAATATTTGACCCTCAACAGTAGGGTTAGTCAAGAGTATATTATCTCCATTGCTCGAAAGCATAAACTATGCATAGCATTCAAAATACTGCAGATACATATTTCATTTTAGAAATGCTCAAATATGCAATTGCTTGATGAAAATTTTAAACATTGATTAGACAACATGCAAAAATGCATTTTTTTTTGAATCAGGATCAAATTACAGCAATAGCGAATACCTTCAAAATATTGACAATTATATACTCAAAAATTTCAAATCTTCAAGATCAACTATTAGTCTTCAATTGCAATATATTTGATCTACTAACAAGCGTTATAAGGTTTCTTGCTTTTTTTATATAAAGAAATATTATCGCGCAAGATTCTCATAGGTAGCAAAGAATAAACTAGCGAAGAATCATTATTCTCTCTTGGATAATATAAAGATTTAGATATATTCTTTGAATTCATTAAAGGAGCAACAAAGATTATCTATCCTTCAGGAGTATCAACGGGCTTTACTTTGGAAATATTATCTTCTGAAGAAATTTTTATGTGACATTGATCAGGAAAGGGGGCAGGATCTATATCTTCAAAGTAATTTATGCCTTAGTCTTTCTGATAATTTCTTATACGCAGTGAAAGAATTCATATGCTGAGTATTATGAATAATAATATCGTAAGATTCTAAGTACCAGATCTGATGGAGACAGAACAAATGGAATTATCATCAGTAACTTCTATGGCCTTGAGAAAATTATTAAATAAAAATTGAAAGAAGTTTTGTTTATTTTTCAGAATTAGCAAAGATCCAAGGAAAAGTCTATGAAGAAATATTAACGAGCACAAACTAGAAACGACTCAACTAAGTGATTGAACCTTTGGAGCTGGAAATGACATCTCCAAGAGCGTGATTTAATGAGTAAAAGATGCGATACAAAGCACGATTGCAAGCACAAAGATGAAATGATTAAATCATTATCATATTGCGAATATCACAATCTGCCTAAAACAGAGAAGAAGCTTTCAATATATTTAAACAATTATCAATGCTTCATAAAGTTAAATTAAAAAATTATAATGTCTTGAGATACTAATTCTGAATAATTTGGCAGGAAAGACTACTATTTGAAAGCTCAAGCTATGTAGATCATGAATAAAGGAGACAATTGAAAAAGTTATTGCAGCAGGAGCAACACTAAAGAACAACTCCCTAGATACAAGTTAAAGGAAAGAGTCGTCGGAGTCGATCAAAGAGACCGTCGTAGTAGCAGCGGTGTTGAAAGATGGTTCTCTAATCAAGTTGCTTAAAGATGAAGTTACCACAACTATTACAATGACAAGTTTTGATGATCAAGATAATTCTCTCTAGTGAAGCATTCGCTCGACATTGTTAGCGGGGGCATTCAAATCTTCTGTTCAAGTGCGATCATTCAAATTTTCTGTTCGAGCACAATCATTCAAGCCTTCCGTTTGAACTTGCATTCAAATCTTCCGTTCGAATGCAATCATTCAAGTCTTTCATTTGAGCGCAATTGTTCAAACCTTCCATTCGAGTGTGATTGTTCAAACTTTCCGTTCGAGCGCGATCATTCAAGTCTTTCATTCGAGCGCGATTATTCAAGTCTTCTGTTTGAATGTGAGCATTCTGGTCTTCCGATCGAACATGATCATTCAATCTTATGGTCAAGTATGACCATCCAGTCTTATGGTCAAGTATGACCATCCGATCGAACATGATCATTCAATCTTATGGTCAAGTATGACATTCCGATCGAACATGATCATTCAATCTTATGGTCAAGTATGACCATCTAGTCTTCCATACAAGCATGATCATTCAGTCATCCTTCGGTTGCAATTCATTTAATATTCTTCAGGTGGAGGAAGATCGATCCTCCATTTGATTTCAAGAATTAATCAAAGAAGCATTGAGGGGGCATCTATTGAGGCATAAAAAATATTCCATTACATTGGTAAGAGAATTCCATGGTGCAGATCATTCCCAGGGATATTCTGGGTATTTTGGTAAAAATTCACGTCCAGAGGTATTTTAGGTATTTTGGTAAAAATCCATGTCCAGAGGTATTTTGGTAAAAATCCATGTCTGGGGGTATTTTAGGTATTTTGGTAAAAATTTATGTTCAGAGGTATTTTAGGTATTTTGGTAAAAATCCATGTCTGGTGGTATTTTAGGTATTTTGGTAAAAATTCATGTCCAGGGGTAGTTTAGGTATTTCAATAAAAGGTATTAAAAAGGGTGTTTTGGTAATAAAGGGTGAACATGTGTCATTTTAATGGAAAGAGGTTGCACACCACCATTTAAGGGAGAGCTTGGTAGACACCATTATTTAAGAGAAGAAGATGTATATATGTGAAGGGATAAGTGGTGGTGATCACCACTTTATACGAGAGCAAGGGCCTATAAATACCCCTCCCCTACTTTATTTGAAGGGTTGGATCAGTTGGTGGACTAGAAAATGAGGAAGGAGAAGCTAGGAGAGAGAGAGAGAGAGAGATATGTTGCGCCAACCTCGTAAGAAAGACTTCTGTTGTGCCAACCGCGTAAGGGAAATACACTGTTGCGCTGACCGCGCAACAAAAATGGGAGAATTCCCATAAACCATATGTCACGAAATGTTGTCTGAGAAAAAATTTTCCTTGTGCAGACCGCGCAACCTGCCGGATCTTTGGTCTTATGTAAACAAAGGAAGAAAGCTATTTTCCTTCCATTGTGTTGCTAGTGAGGTCCAACATAGCAGTCTTTTAAGAGATCTACACCATCCACCAGATTCCTCTGGGAATTTCGACTGTGAATGGCCAGTTTTGGTCATCTGATGATGTGGTCCACTGAGATAATCAGGCTGCAACGACAGCTGAACGGTCTTCTTTCGATCGTTAGTACATGGTCGCCAAAGATCAACATAACTTTAATTGATTTTTCTTTATCTACCTGATGGACGATTTGGATCAATCCTTTGCTGCATGATGGTGCCCTACAACGGATGAACACAGTCCCTGTTGCGAAATAGAGTACATCGACTCTGTGAAGTATGATAACTTATTTGTTGAAGCTAAGTGGAAAATCCATTTCATACATTGGATTCAAGGCAAAAAACATATAGGAAAGACTTTTTTCGAGTGAAATCAGTGTGGCCCACGAGGTTGTTTACTCTGTTGTTCATCCTATGTTTAACGGCTAGGATCTTACAACAGTTTGCATGGTGGCAAAAGGATACTTAGGCGAGAGTATTACCCACCCTTTAAAGTGCATGAACGGATCAAGTCATGCGGCGGAGTAAAGAGTGGGCCCCACTACTTAAATCCAACGAAACTGCGTCTGCACGCTGTTTCGTTTGAGGAAGAAGGTCGAGTCAACTGACTTTGACCAGGGAGCCCTGTGCGGTGCGTGGCGAGTGCACAGGCACTCTATTACGTGCAATATTCAACGGTCTCCATAGTGATATTCATGAGAAACTTGCTCTATCCATTCGTTTTGCCACTATATTTAAGGGGTTGAGACCAAATTTGAAGCGTATCCAGATATTAGGCGGGCCCCAAATCAGGATTTTAGGGGCTGATCTGTCAGTTTGGCCATTTCTACAGGAATCCAAGAGTTGGAATTTGACATGTAAGGCTAATTTATGGACCTAAGGTTGTATACAAAGTTTCGAGCCAAACGTACAGTGGAAACCTTGTAATCTTACATTCTGGGTGATTTTTTAGGTCCGTTTAACGTGAGTGGCCTGATTTCCTCGGGTCCTGGCTACATTTCAAGGGACTGCTCCATATTTCAAGGAAGAATGACTGGAAGGATGCTCAAAACTGATCTCAATGATCAGATCAAGGGCTTCAAGCCCACACAACTCCCATCTCCTTGAAGATTGGTTAATCAATTCAAAATTCCTCCTAAGTCTTAGGAGATGACTGAAGCAACTGTTGAAATACTGTCAAAATTTCTATCGAACTATCTTCTCTTTCATTTATTACATTGTATTAATTGTACTTTATTTTCAAAATCAAGGGAATCCAAGGATGTAAATGAACTCAGAATAAATGTGATCAATGTTCTCTCATCAAATTCTTTGTTATCATTAAATAAATTCTCCAAATCAAACGCATTTGTTTTCTTGTCGAAACAACTATTGATTAATAGAATGGACCAGAAAATTTCTTTATTTTCTCACCTTTTTACCAAACCAACCATTAAATCAACCATTCACAGCTAGATGAAGATATATGACTGACCACTTTGAATTTGGACCACCTAATCTTACTAAACTAACTACCCGATCTTCATATCCGCTCATACACATGTCAAATCAAAATTCTGATCCGTTCATCTTATTTGTCACTTATGATTATACTTAACCTATTATCAAAATTACCATTTAGATAAGTTGCAGACATGAACAAGTCTCTATAATCGAACAATGTACATTCCCAATATATACCAAATCCAAAAACTACTATATATATATATATATCCTTTTATAAAATCGATAATACAATAAGCCGTAAACATAATTAATATCCTAACCATCCAATTACTTAAAATTTAGCCAATAATCTAATCACTTATCATGTTTGTATCCACTAAACAGGCCATCTAAATATCAAAATAAACTATTCATTTAGAAGATCATAAGTTATACATCAAAATTACCAGTTAGTTTTCACTTAGGATGTTGATACATGTTGTTTTTAACTATGGATTGGTGTTAGCCATTAAAATGGCATATTAGTCATCTTTAAGAGATCGAGGTTCAAACTTACTCTATTTATAGGGTATAAAAAGTAGCAGGCCATGATGAATACCTTATCTGGATTGCTTCCTTTTCAATTCAAATTTCACCAAAGTTTCAACAGAAGGTGTGAGAGTTTCCATCATGATCGTATGCCCCAAAATCAAATGCTCCATTAGATAGATTATTATTCTCTCATCATGCATTCATGCAGTGTCCAAACCCTAATGCAATAAGAGAAGAGAGAGAAATGGAATATTTAGGAGCTCAGATCTAGTATGTAACATTTTTTTTTATTTAATTTCTTTGTGCATTTAACATAATTTTGTCTGATCTATGTAATGAATGGTTTGGATTGTACACACATTCATCACATTGATTTAAGGGTAGATGTGATGTAAAGCCAATGGAAATGTAAGATTTCATGTGAATTTTCTTGTCGCAGAGATTTATTTGCATGCATTTGGTTCTAACAGGTTAGTACTGTACGAATAATACGATCATTAAGGCCAAAATATACAATGGTCCCAACTTCTATGTTAATTTGACCATTGGATCGGCCACATTAGTCAGATCTATTTGTAGACGTTACTTTTTATACTTGATTATAATATAGATGATCAAACATATCAAATATGATCTTTACCATTCATATACATTTTGGGAGAATATATCTTAACATCCAGAATTGCGGATGGATCCGATTGTTTGGTGGTCCACAATGATTATAAGAATAGTTATTATTAATATGATTAGGAGAAATGTGGATCTTAGACTATATAGATCTAGATAATTCATTATCTTTTCTTTAAATCGATTAAGTAAAAGCTAATGGACACTTTGGATCTGATTAAAGGACCTTAATAACTGTTTAATATAAGAATAAAAGAAAAAATCCCATAATATTAAATTAATCTTCAATCATGAACTTATTAAACATATACAAATTGTTTAAGATTTATTGAATAATGGTTAGCCACCTAATGTGATTGATCAAATGTGGGTCCCACCGTGTGATAAAATTGGATCAAACAATAATATGGTGTATATGATTGTTAGGATTTCTGAATTCCAATCAATCTGATCATCTTATAGATTCTTCATTACTAGACTTAAGTGAGTAATCCCAGCATGTCTCATGTTCTTTGGAAATAAATAAATAAATTATTTATGATGGTTTGATTTATTAATATACTAATTGGAGTGTTTTGTTATGATGTTGTTGATTTTACCACTGTGAATGTATGTTATGATAAATTACACGCTAATATGTGTCAAATTGCACGAATTATTATAATTGTACGTTGAATTCACATATGAATATTCTGATCAATACAAGTATCTATGTAGTTATGAAAATAATGCATTCATACATCATCCATCATACAAACATATTATATTGTCAATCCTGGGGGGCCTCGCTGAAAGAAATGTCGATCTGAGTAAATTGTTATTAGATGTAGGCTATTCCCAAGCCTAACAGAAGGTGTAAGCTTACCTAACGGGTGGATGCGGGCTGACGATCTCTAACCCAAATAGATGAACGATCATCTCATCTGATGCATTGATACATCATTTATATTTAAATCATTGTAAACACTATGTTTCTATTATATCTTAATTTCAATAAGCATGAACCATGTTGAGTTTTCTCACGGAGTCCAACTTACATATTTATGGATGGAAAAACTGTACAGATGAGCAATTAGCTGATGAGTTGATATAGGAATAAGAAGCTGTGATTGAACTATTGCACGACCCATGTGAGACGTGTCCATACCTATCATAAGAGGAACTGGCCACATTTAGATCATTCCTAATTATTTAATTAGAATTTTACTTGTTAGAATGGTCTTATTTATATATAATGAATGATGTTATTAGTTGTATGATTTAAACATTTGATTAGTTTTATTTAATTGATTTATTATAGGTCTATGGAAAGTATTCATTAGTTAGCTATATTGACTGATGCATAATGCATAATTTATGTTGATTGAATGTTTATGAATGTTGAGAATGGACAAATGTTGGTGCTTAAATCATTTTTTGTGAGTGATTGTCAATGGACCTAATTGGAATGTAAGAATAAATATTATTTTTACCTCTAAATAATTGTATAATGAGATGAGTTCAAGACACAGTATATGAGTTATGACTTGAAACTTAGATTTGGGTGTACACTCTATACTAAAATTCGGGGCATAACATTGTTGACCCAAGAGCTAAGTCACTCATAGGATCAAGCGTCCCAATAAGTTGGCCCAATATTAGTGAGCCAAATTGACTTGGGATGAGTACTGGGCAAACTCCATGAGTCTAGAACTATTCTTATACAAGACATCTAAGACATATGCACGATGGTTTGAGTTGACAGAAGGGTCAAATTCCGCGGGTGTATCATATGTGTTGCCAAGATACCCATCTATCTCAAGTGAGAGACTCTTAGCCGAGTGTAGTCATAATAAAAGATGATGTCATTGCCTTTTGTCTCACTTAAAGCGTACAACTATATCCCTTCTTTCAGGGGCAGAGGCTGAACATTTTTTTACTTATTCGATCGAGTCAGGACTCAATTGAGTCAGGCCTCTATTCTAAATACTACAGTTCTGAACTAGATCATACTTATACTGAGTCCTAGTTGACTCAGATGAGTCACATCCAACTTGGGTGAATCATTAATCCTTAGGCTGAACTACATTTTTTAAAAGGGGTTTTTAGAGTCAACACTGGGTAGGGTCCTAAGGCTAGCCAGCCAACCTATCCCACACTTAGTTTTGGGTTAAGCATGGATCCATAAATGTTACCCATTCATATAAATGGGCTGAGCTTGGTTGCCCTGAGTACCCATATATGATCCTACATATAATTAGGTAATATATAACAAATAATCACTTTTGTAGTAGAAATTGGCACAACCTTGCATGAGGATTTTGAAAATGCCCTTGCTAGTGCCCTGGTTTGTCAATTAGCATGTGTGTTGAGTCACTCGGATTGTAAAGCCTCACAGGAAGATCAATTTAAATATCTGCCTCAACCGGATGTGTGGAAGCTCATCATAGGTAAATCTAAGCCTCACATCCCATGTCCCAAAACACTAAGTGAATAAAATCCTTAAAAACAAGTTAGACATTATAAGGTTTTTAGTGAGAAAACTTTTTCAAAAATTAGAAAATCTCTAAGTTTTCTTACTCTATCGATTGTATCGATACATGTCTCGATACGATTGACCTGCGTTGTCAATGTCCTCGGAAGCTCAATCGATAAAATCGAATGAGGACATAAAGTATCCAGCAACCACATATTCATCTGGATGAAATTACCGATATATCGATATATATATCGATATCATCGATAATTGAATCTCATGCCGAACGAAGGAGACTCGATAATATTGACAGGCAGATCCGACGCCCCTATTTTTTTTAAGAATATCATATATGCTTCGATATATTGAAGCCATCATCGATACCATCGGCGTGAAAATCTCAATCATATCAACAGTCTTTCGATAATATCGGTCATGGCGTGAAGTTGTTCAGTAACATTTTTCAGGGGTTTTCAATTCTGATCAGGGGTCACTTGATAAAATCAATATTCAAATATCGATGGTATCGAGGCTGGATCTATTGCATCGAGAATGGACATAAACCATCCAGCAAGCTCATTAATAAAATTCTTGAATTTATTGATGCATTGACACAACCTTCGATATCATGGTATTCAAATTCTGATGATATCGAGTATCACCCGATCATATCTGATGACCTGAAAAATTTCAAAGTAATTCTCTCTCATTTTTAAATGTCGAGGAATCAAAACTGGCATCGATAATATCAAAGTTTAAAATCTGATTGCATCGACACGAGTCTCAATTCCCTCGACTAGCTGACAAGAGGTTTTTAAAAAGCGTATGATATTGAGTTTGTGTCATCGAGTGGACCATCGATACAATCGAGAGTATACGCTCGATGATATCAATCCAACTTGATGATATCGAACTCTGTCGTAAATGTGACTATTTTATATCTGTTGGAACCTTTTTACCTATATAAAGAGAGCTTGGCTTTAGTTGCTGATAGAGAAAGAAGAGAGTGCTTTTGAGTGTTTAAACCTTAGATCATTTAAACTAAGCCTTTTCTCTCAAGGGAGTTCATCCTCCAATCCACCCTCATCATTGATATTCAATAGAGTGGATTGGGAAATGAACTTCTGCTTTCAAGGATCCTCCAGCTATGACCTTAATTGCAAATCATTAAGCTAGGACGCCTTGAATGCATAGATGATTGGAATCGCTCTATCTTCCTAATAGGAAAATATTTAGAGAGTAGGATTCCATCATAACCTTGACCCAACTCGTTGCCATATATTGGTACATTATTTGTGTTATGGATCAAGGGAGAAGAAGATTCTTCATCAACAAGGAGGAGACCTTCATCAACGTGCTGAATGGGACTCATCCACTTATCCGTAAGTATCTTTTGATCATTCCTTTGTAGGATTGGGTCTAAGGCGTTTCTCACCCTTTGAAGTCCTCAAGGAGGCCTCTGGCAGGAGTGTACGTGGTGGGTGTGTTATGTGGACCCTTGCTCTGTGGAGAGCACACTACAAGAAAACATACTTTTACCAACGAAAATTTTCGTAGGCAAAAGACTTAATTTCGCAGCAAAAATGTTTTACCAACGAAATTTTTCGTTGGCAAGTTCGTAGCTAAAAGCCCAAGGGGAACACCTTTTACCCACGAAAAAAAAATTTCGTTGGCAAAGGTAAGACTTTTGCCAACGAAATTTTTCGTAGGCAAATAATTTTACCAACGTTGCATTTCATTAGTAAAAGTATTGAAAAAACTTTTTACCTACGAATATTTTTGCAGGTAAAAATACTTACCTACCAACAATTTCGTAGCTAAAAATATATACAAGACTTTTTACATACGAATACTTTTGTAGCCAAAAATATTTCAAATACTTTTTACCTACCAACAATTTTGTAGCTAAACATAGACTTTTTACCTACGAATACTTTCGTAGCAAAAAAATATTATAAACACTTTTTACCTACCAACAATTTTATAGCTAAACATATTTACCAAATTTTTTACCTACCAACAATTTTGTAGCCAAAAATATTAAACTCATTTTAGCTACTAAAAATTTCGTAGCTAACAATATTAATAAAATTTTTTGCCTACCAATACTTTCGTAGCTAAAAATATTAATAAGACTTTTTGCCTACCAATACTTTCGTACCTAAAAATATTAATAAGACTTTTTTCCTACCAATACTTTCGTAGCTAAAAGGTATATTCGTAGACAAAAATATTTAATAAACGTTTCCCTAAGACTAATTTTATAGCTAAAAATTCCTTTACCTACACATATTTTCATAGGTAAAAATACACGTTTAACTACGAATGATATCGTAGGTAAAAATATCTTTAAAACGTTTAGCTACGAATATTTTCGTAGGTAAAAACATTGTGATACTTTTTACTACGAAAATTTTCGTAGGTAAAAACTCGGAGGTTTCTTTTACCTACCAAAATTTTCGTAGGTAAAAGTTTTTTTTTTATTTATTCCCCACCCTATATTCCAGCACAAAATTCTTGAAATACACCTGATATACACCTGTTACAATATATCCTGATATACACCTGTCATGTAATATATTTCATCATATTCACATTCACAGCCATTTAACTCCAAAGTACAAAAATAAATTTATCCAAACATAAACTACATCATGCATAAATACATATAAGTTTAACATCATAAATAAAATATAAAAAATCATGAAGATGGAGGTAGAGGTGGTGAGGCATCGATGGATAAACGTGTGGCAAGAGCCTGAAACATATTCGCTATCCGTCGCTCATGCTCCACCCACATCTCCTCCATCCTCTTCTCCTGCTCTTCCCTCAGCCTCGCATGCTTCTCTATCCTCATCCTCTCCTGCTCCTCCCTCTGCCTCGTCAGCTCCTCCATCCTCCTCTCCTGCTCCTCCCTCTACCTCATCAGCTCCTCCATCCTCCTCTCCTGCTCCCTCAACCTCTCCTGCTCCTCCATCTTCCTCCTCTCCTGCTCCTCCCTCTGACTCGTCAACTCGTCCATCCTCCTTTGCTGCTCCTCCATCTGCCTCTCCAACTTCTCACTCTTCTTCTCCAGCTGATCTCTGATGTCATTGACGACGACCTATAGCTGGTGAACCTCTCTCTCAGCGATATCAGCTCGGCGGGTGGCACTCTCGCCAACGACGATGGATCGGGTGGAAGCAGCTCTAGCGGGTGCCGTGAGCTTGGCACCATGGCCAAGCCCACGCACATATTTAGAACGGGTGCCAAGCACCTCACTAAGGATCTCTGGCTTACTCCGTTGAGTACCATCGGGAGTGGGCTGACTGCGTAAGGTGTCCATCACTGCCTGTAATGAAAACATATGAATTTTCTCAAAAAAAATGACATTATTATAATTTAACGCAATTAAATTTTAAAATGTAAGGATTTTTACCCAAATCTCGCCGGCACTAGGATGCACCCAAGATCCCGTCGCCTGCCGACAGTGAGTCCCTTTGTAGAGGTCTATTGGTCCGGGCTCCTAGCCAGTGACGGAATCTCACTGTGCAATCGAAAGAACAATAGAGTTAATATAAAATGCTATCCATAAATCTATCAACTTAATAGTTACTAGTAATTTCTTATCATGTCTTGACGAATTTGTACAAATGACTTTGAACCAGCTACGTGGTTCATTGCTAACTTTCCCCTGTTGTTAGAATTTATTTTGCTCCTCTTCAGAACACATTATTCATAATACATAATTATTAGTTGTGAATTTAATTGTTACCTTAAGATATCGTAAATATATAAATATTACCTGAAAAGAATCAGATGAAAATCTATCACAGAGTATCTTCCAATCATCACGGGTCACGTGCGGCGGTGCGGACAATATGCCCTCCTCATTACTCATGCACTGCTTATACCGCTTGTGTAACAATGAGCGGTACTCCTTGAACCGCTCCTTGATCATGTCGTCGATGGCATGGAAAACGTGCGGAACACTCGAATCAAATTCAAATTTATCCTGCAATTTCATAAATAATAGATTAAGGTAATAAACTTATTAAGAAAATAACTTAATCGTAAATGAACTTTTATCAAATAAATTAAGATTTATAAGTATAGGTTTAGGTTTAGGTTTAGGTTAAGGCTAAGGTTAAGGTTTAGGTTTAGGTTAAGGTTATGGGTTTTGGTTAAGGTTTAGGTTTAGTTTTAGGTTATAGCTTTAGGCAATTGAGAATAGGTTAAGGTTTAGGTTAACGAAATCAGGTTCGGGTTCAGGATCGAGTTTAGGTTTGAGTTTTCATGTTTAGGCTTAGGTTTAGGTTAGGGAGTTGAGATCAGGATTAGGTGTAGGTCTAGGTTTAGGGATTTGAGAATACATTTAGGTTTTGAGTTTAGGTTTAGGTTTAATTTTTTGTTTTTAGGTTTAGGTTATAGGAAATCGGGTTATAGGTAGGTTATAGGTTATAGCTGTAGGGAATTGAGAATAGGTTAAGGTTTAGGTTTTAGGTTAAGGTTATAGGTAGGTTATAGGTTATAGGTTTAGGGATTTGAGAATAGGTTAAGGTTTAGGTTTAGGAAATCGGGTTTAGGTTCGGGATCGGGTTTCGCTTTGAGTTTTCAAGTTTAGGTTTAGGTTTAGGTTAGGTAGTTGAGAATAGGATTAGGTGTAGGTTTAGGTTTAGGGGTTTGAGAACACATTTAGGTTTTAGGTTAAGGTTTTAGGTAGGTTATAGGTTAGAGCTGCAGGGAATTGAGAATAGGTTAAGGTTTAGGTTTTAGGTAAAGGTTATAGGTAGGTTATAAGTTATAGGTTAAGGGATTTGAAAATAGGTTAAGGTTTAGGTTAAGGAAATCGGGTTTGGGTTCGGGATCGGGTTTAGCTTTGGGTTTTCAAGTTTAGGTTTAGGTTTAGGTTAGGTAGTTGAGAATAGGATTAGGTGTAGGTTTAGGTTTAGGGGTTTGAAAACACATTTAGGCTTTAGGCTAAGGCTTTAGGTAGGCTATAGGTTATAGCTATAGGGAATTGAGAATAGGTTAAGGTTTAGGTACTAGGTTAAGGTTATAGGTAGGTGATAGGTTATAAGTTTAGGGATTTGATAATAGGTTAAGGTTTAGGTTTAGGAAATTGGGTTTGGGTTCGGGATCGGGTTTTGCTTTGGGTTTTAAAGTTTAGATTTAGCTATAGGTAAGGTAGTTGAGAATAGGATTAGGTGTAGGTTTAGGTTTAGGGGTTTGAAAACACATTTAGGCTTTAGGCTAAGGTTTTAGGTAGGTTATAGGTTATAGCTGTAGGGAATTGAGAATAGGTTAAGGTTTAGGTTCTAGGTTAAGGTTATAAGTAGGTTATAAGTTATAGGTTTAGGGATTTGAGAATAGGTTAAGGTTTAAGTTTAGGAAATCGGGTTTGGGTTCGGGATCGGCTTTTGCTTTAAGTTTTCGAGTTTAGGTTTAGGTTTAGGTTAAGTTGTTGAGAATAGGATTTGGTGTAGGTTTAGGTTTAGGGATTTGAGAACACATTTAGGCTTTAGGTTAAGGTTTTAGGTAGGGTATAAGTTATAGATGTACGAAATTGAGAATAGGTTAAGGTTTAGGTTCTAGGTTAAGGTTATAGGTAGGTTATAGGTTATAGGTTTAGGGATTTGAGAATAGGTTAAGGTTTAGGTTTAGGAAATCGGGTTTGGGTTGGGGATCAGGTTTTGCTTTGGGTTTTCAAGTTTAGGTTTGGGTTTAGGTTAGGTAGTTGAGAATAAGATTAGGTGTAGGTTTAGGTTTAGGGGTTTGAGAACACATTTAGGTTTTTGGTTAGGGTTTTAGGTAGGGTATAGGTTATAGATATAGGGAATTGAGAATAGGTTAAGGTTTAGGTTCTAGGTTAAGGTTATAGGTAGGTGATAGGTTATAGGTTTAGGGATTTGAGAATAGGTTAAGGTTTAGGTTTAGGAATTCGGGTTTGGGTTCGGGATCGGCTTTTGCTTTGGGTTTTCAAGTTTAGGTTAGGTAGTTGAGAATAGGATTAGGTGTAGGTTTAGGTTTAGGGGTTTGAGAACACATTTAGCTTTTAGGTTAAGATTTTAGGTAGGGTATAGGTTATAGCTGCAGGGAATTGAGAATTGGTAAGGTTTAGGTTCTGCGTTAAGGTTATAGGTAGGTGATAGGTTATAAGTTTAGGGATTTGAGAATAGGTTTAGGTTTAGGTTTAGGAAATTGGGTTTGGGTTCGGGATCGCGTTTTGCATTGGGTTTTCAAGGTTAGGTTTAGGTATAGGTTAGGTAGTTGAGAATAGGATTAGGTGTAGGTTTAGGTTTAGGGGTTTAAAAACACATTTAGGCTTTAGGCTAAGGTTTTAGGTAGGTTATAGGTTATGGCTGTTGGGAATTGAGAATAGGTTAAGGTTTAGGTTCTAGATTAAGGTTATAGGTAGGTTATAGGTTATAGGTTTAGGGATTTGAGTATAGGTTAAGGTTTAGGTTTAGAAAATCAGTTTTGGGTTCGGGATCGGCTTTTGCTTTAAGTTTTCGAGTTTAGGTTTAGGTTTAGGTTAAGTTGTTGAGAATAGGATTAGGTGTAGGTTTAGGTTTAGGGATTTGAGAACATATTTAGGCTTTAGGTTTAGGTTTTAGGTAGGGTATAGGTTATACCTGTAGGGAATTGAGAATAGGTTAAGGTTTAGGTTCTAGGTTAAGGTTATAGGTAGGTTATAGGTTATAGGTTTAGGGATTTGAGAATAGGTTAAGGTTTAGGTTTTGGAAATCGGATTTGGGTTCGGGATTGGCTTTTGCTTTTACTTTTCGAGTTTAGGTTAGGTAGTTGAGAATAGGATTAGGTGTAGGTTTAGGTTTAGGGGTTTGAGAACACATTTAGGTTTTAGGTTAATGTTTTTGGTAGGGTATAGGTTATTGCTGTAGGGAATTGAGAATAGGTTAAGGTTTACGTTCTAGGTTCAGGTTATAGGTAGGCTATAGGTTATAGGTTTAAGGATTTGAGAATAGGTTAAGGTTTAGGTTTTGGAAATCGGGTTTGGGTTTGGGATCGCTTTTGCTTTGAGTTTTCGAGTTTAGGTTTAGGTTTAGTTTAGGTAGTTGAGAATAGGATTAGGTGTAGGTTTAGGTTTAGGGGTTTGAGAACACATTTATGTTTTAAGTTAAGGTTTTAGGTAGGGTATAGGTTATATCTGTATGGAATTGAGAATAACTTAAGGTTTAGGTTCTAGGTTGAGGTTGTAGGTAGGTTATAGGTTATAGGTTTAGGGATTTGAGAATAGGTTAAGGTTTAGGTTTAGGAAATCAGGTTTAGGTTCGGGATCGGTTTTTTCTTTGGGTTTTCAAGTTTAGGTTTGGGTTTAGGTTAGGTAGTTGAGAATAAGATTAGGTGTAGGTTTAGGTTTAGGGGTTTGAGAACACAATTATGTTTTAGGTTAAGGTTTTAGGTAGGGTATAGGTTATATCTGTATGGAATTGAGAATAAGTTAAGGTTTAGGTTCTAGGTTAAGGTTGTAGGTAGGTTATAGGTTATAGGTTTAGGGATTTGAGAATAGGTTAAGGTTTAGGTTTAGGAAATCAGGTTTAGGTTCGGGATCGGGTTTTGCTTTCGGTTTTCAAGTTTAGGTTAGGTAGTTGAGAATAGGATTAGGTGTAGGTTTAGGTTTAGGGGTTTGAGAACACATTTAGGTTTTAGTTTAAGGTTTTATGTGGGGTATAGGTTATAGCTGTTGGGAATCGCAAATAGGTTAAGGTTTAGGTTCTAGGTTAAGGTTTTAGGTAGGTGATAGGTTATAGGTTTAGGGATGTGAAAGTAGGTTAAGGTTTAGGTTTAGGAATTCGGGTTTGGGTTCGGGATCGGGTTTTGCTTTGGGTTTTCAAGTTTAGGTTAGGTAATTGAGAATAGGATTAGGTGTAGGTTTAGGTTTAAGGGTTTGAGAACACATTTAGGTTTTAGGTTAAGGTTTTAGGTAGGGTATAGGTTATAGCTCTAGGAAATTGAGAATAGGTTTAGGTTTAGGTTCTACGTTAAGGTTATAGGTAGGTGATAGGTTATAAGTTTAGGGATTTGAGAATATGTTAAGGTTTAGGTTTAGAAAATCGGGTTTGGGTTCGAGATCGGGTTTTGCTTTGTGTTTTCAAGTTTAGGTTTAGGTATAGGTTAGGTAGTTAAGAATATGATTACGTGTAGGTTTAGGTTTAGGGATTTGAAAACACGTTTAGGATTTAGGCTAAGGTTTTAGGTAGGTTATATGTTATAGGTGTAGGGAATTGAGAATAGGTTAAGGTTTGGGTTCTAGGTTGAGGTTATAGGTAGGTTATAGGTTATAGGTTTAGGAATTTGAGAATATGTTAAGGTTTAGGTTTTGGAAATCATGTTTGGGTTCGAGATCAGCTTTTCTTTGAGTTTTCGAGTTTAGGTTTAGGTTTAGGTTAGGTAGTTGAGAATAGGATTAGGTGTAGGTTTAGGTTTAGGGATTTGAGAACACATTTAGGTTTTAGGTTAAGGTTTTTGGTAGGGTATAGGTTATAGCTGTAGGGAATTGAGAATATGTTAAGGTTTAGGTTCTAAGTTAAGGTTATAGGTAGCTGATAAATTATAGGTTTAGAGATTTGAGAATAAGTTAAGGTTTAGGTTTAGGAAATTGGATTTGGGTTCGGGATCGGCTTTTGCTTTGAGTTTTCAAGCTTAGGTTTGGGTTTAGGTTAGGTAGTTGGGAATGGGATTAGGTGTAGGTTTAGGTTTAGGGGTTTGAGAATACATTTAGGTTTTAGGTTAAGATTTTAGGTAGGTTACAGGTTATAGCTGTAGGGAATTGAGAATTGGTTAAGGGTTAGGTTCTAGGTTAAGGTTACAGGTAGGTGATAGGTTATAGGTTTAGGGATTTGAGAATAGGTTAAGGTGTAGGTTTATGAAATTGGGTTCGGGTTCGGGATCAGGTTTTTCTTTGGGTTTTTAAGTTTAGGTTTGGGTTTAGGTTAGGTAGTTGAGAATAAGATTAGGTGTAGGTTTCGGTTTAGGGGTTTGAGAACACATTTAGGTTTTAGGTTAAGGTTTTAGGTAGGGTATAGGTTATAGCTGTAGGGAATTGAGAACAGGTTAAGGTTTAGGCTCTAGGTTAAGGTTATAGGTAGGTGATAGGTTATAGGTTTAGGGATTTGAGAATAGGTTAAGGGTTAGGCTCTAGGTTAAGGTTATAGATAGGTGATAGGTTATTGGTTTAGGGATTTGAGAATAGGTTAAGGTTTAGGCTTAGGAAATCGGGTTTGGGTTCGGGATCGGGTTTTGCTTTGTGTTTTCAAGTTTAGGTTTAGGTTTAGGTAAGGTAGTTGAGAATAAGATTAGGTGTAGGTTTAGGTTTAGGGGTTTGAGAACACATTTAGCTTTTAGGTTAAGGTTTTAGGTAGGGTATAGGTTATTGCTGTAGGGAATTGGGAATAGGTTAAGGTTTAGGTTTTAGGTTAAGGTTATAGGTAGGTTATAGGTTATAGGTTTAGGGATTTGAGAATAGGTTAAGGTTTAGGTTTAGGAAATCGGGTTTCGGTTCGGGATCGGGTTTTGCTTTGGGTTTGCAAGTTTAGGTTTAGGTATAGGTTTGGTAGTTGAGAATAGGATTAGGTGTAGGTTTAGTTTAGGGGTTTGAAAGAACATTTAGGCTTTAGGCTAAGGTTTTAGGTAGGTTATAGGCTATAGCTGTAGGGAATTGAGAATAGGTTATGGTTTAAGTTCTAGTTTAAGGTTATAGGTAGGTTATAGGTTATACGTTTAGGGATTTGATAATAGGTAAAGGTTTAAGTTTAGGAAATCGGGTTTGGGTTCGGGATTGGGTTTTGCTTTGGGTTTTCAAGTTTAGGTGTAGGTATAGGTTAGGTAGTTGAGAATAGGATTAGGTGTAGGTTTAGGTTTAGGTGTTTGAAAACACATTTAGGCTTTAGGCTAAGGTTTTAGGTAGGTTTTAGGTTATTGCTATAGGGAATTGAGAATAGGTTATGGTTTCGGTTCTAGTTTAAGGTTATAGATAGGTTATAGGTTATAGGTTTAGGGATTTGAGAATAGGTTAAGGTTTAGGTTTAGGAAATCGGGTTTGGGTTCCGGATCGAGTTTTGCTTTGAGTTTTTAAGTTTAGGTTTGGGTTTAGGTTAGGTAGTTGAGAATAGGATTAGGTGTAGGTTTAGGTTTAGGGATTTGAGAAGACATTTAGGTTTTAGGTTAAGGTTTTAGGTAGGGTATAGGTTATAGCTGTAGGGAATTGAGAATAGGTTAAGGTTTAGGTTCTAAGTTAAGGTTATAGGTAGGTGATAGGTTATAGGTTTAGGGATTTGAGAATAGGTTAAGGTTTTAGTTTAGGAAATCGGGTTTGGGTTCGGGATCCTCTTTTTCTTTGAGTTTTCGAGTTCAGGTTTAGGTTAGGTAGTAGAGAATAAGATTAGGTGTAGGTTTAGGTTTAGGGGTTTGAGAACACATTTAGGTTTTAGGTTAAGGTTTTAGGTAGGGTATAGATTATAGCTATAGGGAATTGAGAATAGGTTAAGGTTTAGGTTCTAGGTTAGGGTTATAGGTAAGTGATAGTTTATAGGTTTAGGGATTTGAGAATAGGTTATGGTTTAGGTTTAGCAATTCGGGTTTTTGTTCGGGATCTGGTTTTGCTTTAGGTTTTCAAGTTTAGGTTAGGTAGTTGAGAATAGGATTAGGTGTAGGTTTAGGTTTAGGGGTTTGAGAACACATTTAGGTTTTAGGTTAAGGTTTAAGGTAGGACATAGGTTATAACTGTAGGGAATTGAGAATAGGTTAAGGTTTAGGTTCTAAGTTAAGGTTATAGGTAGGTGATAGGTTATAGGTTTAGGGATTTGAGAATAGGTTAAGGTTTAGGTTTAGGAAATCGGGTTTGGGTTCGCGATCGGGTTTTGCTTTGAGTTTTCAAGTTTAGGTTTGGGTTTAGGTTAGGAAATTTGAGAATAGGATTAGGAGTAGGTTTAGGTTTAGAAATTTGAGAAGACATTTAGGTTTTAGGTTAAGGTTTTAGGTAGGGTATAGGTTATAGCTGTAGGGAATTGAGAATAGGTTAAGGTTTAGGTTCTAAGTTAAGGTTATAGGTAGGTGATAGGTTATTGGTTTAGGCATTTGAGAATAGGTTAAGGTTTAGGTTTAGGAAATCGGGTTTGGGTTCAGGATCAGCTTTTGCTTTGAGATTTCGAGTTTAGGTTTAGGTTTAGGTTAGGTAGTTGAGAAAAGGATTAAGTGTAGGTTTAGGTTTAGTGATTTGAGAACACATTTAGGCTTTAGGTTAAGGTTTTAGGTAGGTATAGGTTATAGCTATAGGGAATTGAGAATAGGTTAAGGTTTAGGTTCTAGGTCAAGGTTATATGTAGGTTATAGGTTATAGGTTTAGGGATTTGAGAATAGGTTAAGGTTTAGGTTTAGGAAATCGGGTTTGGGTTCGGGATCCGCATTTGCTTTGAGTTTTCGAGTTTAGGTTTAGGTTTAGGTTAAGTTGTGGAGAATATGATTTGGTGTAGGTTTAGGTTGAGGGATTTGAGAACACATTTAGGCTTTAGGTTAATGTTTTAGGTAGGGTATAGGTTATGTCTGTAGGGAATTGAGAATAGTTTAAGGTTTAGGTTCTAGGTTAAGGTTATAGGTAGGTGATAGTTTATAGGTTTAGGGATTTGAGAATAGGTTATGGTTTAGGTTTAGGAATTCAGGTTTGTGTTCGGGATTGGGTTTTGCTTTGGGTTTTCAAGTTTGGGTTAGGTAGTTGAGATTAGGATTAGGTGTAGGTTTAGGTTTAGGGGTTTGAGAACACATTTAGGTTTTAGGTAGGGTATAGGTTATAGCTGTAGGGAATTGAGAATATGTTAAGGTTTAGGTTCTAGGTTAAGGTTATAGGTAGGTTATAGGTTATAAGTTTAGGGATTTGAGAATAGGTTAAGGTTTAGGTTTAGGAAATCGGGTTTGGGTTTGGGATCCGCTTTTGCTTTGAGTTTTTGAGTTTAGATTTAGGTTAGGTAGTAGAGAATAAGATTAGGTGTAGGTTTAGGTTTAGGGGTTTGAGAACACATTTAGGTTTTAGGTTAAGGTTTTATGTAGGGTATAGATTATAGCTGTAGGGAATTGAGAATAGGTTAAGGTTTAGGTTCTAGGTTAAGGTTATAGGTAGGTGATAGGTTATAGGTTTAGGGATTTGAGAATAGGTTAAGGTTTAGGTTTAGGAAATCGGGTTTGGGTTCAGGATCGGCATTTGCTTTGAGTTTTCGAGTTTAGGTTTAGGTTAGGTAGTTGAGAATAGGATTAGGTGTAGGTTTAGGTTTCGGGATTTGAGAACACATTTAGGCTTTAGGTTATGGTTTTAGGCAGGGTATAGGTTATAGCTGTAGGGAATTGAGAATAGGTTAAGGTTTAGGTTCTAGGTTAAGGTTATAAGTAGGTTATAGGTTATAGGTTTAGGGATTTGAGAATAGGTTAAGGTTTAGGTTTAGGAAATCGGGTTTGGGTTTGGGATCCGCTTTTGCTTTGAGTTTTTGAGTTTAGGTTTAGGTTAGGTAGTAGAGAATAAGATTAGGTGTTGGTTTAGGTTTAGGGGTTTGAGAACACATTTAGGTTTTAGGTTAAGGTTTTACGTAGGGTATAGATTATAGCTGTAGGGAATTGAGAATAGGTTAAGGTTTTGGTTCTTGGTTAAGGTTATAGGTAGGTGATAGGTTTTAGGTTTAGGGATTTGAGAATAGGTTATGGTTTAGGTTTAGGAATTCGGGTTTGTGTTCGGGATCGGGTTTTGCCTTGGGTTTTCAAGTTTAGGTTAGGTAGTTGAGAATAGGATTAGGTGTAGGTTTAGGTTTGGGGGTTTGAGAACACATTTAGGTTTTAGGTAGGTTATAGGTTATAGCTGTAGGGAATTAAGAAGAGGTTAAGGTTTAGGTTCTACGTTAGGGTTATAGGTAGGTGATAGGTTATAAGTTTAGGGATTTGAGAATAGGTTAAGGTTTAGGTTTAGAAAATTGGGTTTGGGTTCGGGATCGGGTTTTGCTTTGGGTTTTCAAGTTTAGATTTAGGTATAGGTTAGGTAGTTGTGAATAGGATTAGGTATAGGTTTAGGTTTAGGGGTTTAAAACACATTTCGGCTTTAGGCTAAGGTTTTAGGTTGGTTATAGGTTATAGCCGTAGGGAATTGAGAATAGGTTAAGGTTTAGGTTATAGGTTAAGGTTATAGGTAGGTTATAGGTTATAGGTTTAGGGATTTGAGAGTAGGTTAAGGTTTAGGTTTAAGAAATCGGGTTTGGGTTCGGGATCGGCTTTTACTTTGAGTTTTCGAGTTTAGGTTTAGGTTTAGGTTAGGTAGTTGAGAATAAGATTAGGTGTAGGTTTAGGTTTAGGGGTTTGAGAATACATTTAGGTTTTATGTTAAGGTTTTAGGTAGGGTATAGGTTATAGCTGTAGGGAATTGAGAATAGGTTAAGGTTTAGGTTCTAGGTTAAGGTGATAGGTAGGTTATAGGTTATTGGTTTAGGGATTTGAGAATAGGTTAAGGTTTAGGTTTTGGAAATCAGGTTTGGGTTCGAGATCAGCTTTTGCTTTGAGTTTTCGAGTTTAGGTTTAGGTTTAGGTTAGGTAGTTGAGAATAGGATTAGGTGTAGGTTTAGGTTTTGGGGTTTGAGAACACATTTAATTTTAGGTTAAGGTTTTAGGTAGGGTATAGGTTATAGCTGTAGAGAATTGAGAATATGTTAAGGTTTAGGTTCTAAGTTAAGGTTATAGGTAGGTGATAGATTATAGGTTTAGGGATTTGAGAATAGGTTAAGGTTTAGGTTTAGGAAATTGGGTTTGGGTTGGGGATCGGCTTTTGCTTTGAGTTTTCAAGCTTAGGTTTGGGTTTAGGTTAGGTAGTTGAGAATGGGATTAGGTGTAGGTTTAGGTTTAGGGGTTTGAGAACACATTTAGGTTTTAGGTAGGTTACAGGTTATAGCTGTAGGGAATTGAGAATAGGTTAAGGTTTAGGTTCTAGGTTAAGATTACAGGTAGGTGATAGGTTATAGGTTTAGGGATTTGAGAATAGGTTAAGGTTTAGGTTTAGGAAATTGGGTTCGGGTTCGGGATCGAGTTTTTCTTTGGGTTTTCAAGTTTAGGTTTAGGTTTAGGTTAGGTAGTTGGGAATAAGATTAGGTGTAGGTTTAGGTTTAGGGGTTTGAGAACACATTTAGGCTTTAGGTTATGGTTTTAGGTAGGGTATAGGTTATAGCTGTAGGGAATTGAGAATAGGTTAAGGTTTAGGTTTTAGGTTAAGGTTATAGGTAGGTGATAGGTTATAGGTTTAGGGATTTGAGAATAGGTTAAGGTTTAGGTTTAGGAAATCGGGTTTGGGTTCGGGATCGGGTTTTTCTTTGGGTTTTCAAGTTTAGGTTTAGGTTTAGGTTAGGTTGTTGAGAATAAGATTAGGTGTAGGTTTGGGTTTAGGGGTTTGAGAACACATTTAGCTTTTAGGTTAAGGTTTTAGGTAGGGTATAGGTTATAGCTGTAGAGAATTGGGAATAGGTTAAGGTTTAGGTTTTAGGTTAAGGTTATAGGTAGGTTAAAGGTTATAGGTTTGGGGATTTGAGAATAGGTTAAGGTTTAGGTTTATGAAATCGGGTTTGTGTTCGGGATCAGGTTTTGCTTTGCGTTTTCAAGTTTAGGTTTAGGTATAGGTTAGGTAGTTGAGAATAGGATTACGTGTAGGTTTAGGTTTAGGGGTTTGAAAACACATTTAGGCTTTAGGCTAAGGTTTTAGGTAGGTTATAGGTTATAGCTGTAGGGAATTGAGAATAGGTTATGGTTTTGGTTTTAGGTTAAGGTTATAGGTAGGTTATAGGTTATAGGTTTAGGGATTTGAGTATAGGTTAAGGTTTAGGTTTAGGAAATCGGTTTTGGGTTTGGGATCGTGTTTTGCTTTGAGTTTTCAAGTTTAGGTTTGGGTTTAGGTTAGGTAGTTGAGAATAGGATTTGGTGTAGGTTTAGGTTTAGTGATTTGAGAACACATTTAGGTTTTAGGTTAAGGTTTTAGGTAGGGTATAGGTTATAACTGTAGGGAATTGAGAATAGGTTAAGGTTTAGGTTCTAAGTTAGGGTTATAGGTAGGTAATAGGTTATAGGTTTAGGGATTTGAGAATAGGTTGAGGTTTAGGTTTAGAAAATCGGGTTTGTGTTCAGGATCGGCTTTTACTTTGAGTTTTCGAGTTTAGGTTTAGGTTTAGGTTAGGTAGTTGAGAATAGGATTAGGTGTAGGTTTAGGTTTAGGGATTTGAGAACACATTTTGGCTTTAGGTTAAGGTTTTAGGTATGGTATAGGTTATAGCTGTAGGGAATTGAGAATAGGTTACGGTTTAGGTTCTAGGTTAAGGTTATAGGTAGGTTATTGGTTATAGGTTTAAGGATTTGTGAATAGGTTAAGTTTTAGGTTTAGGAAATCGGGTTTGGGTTCGGTATCCGCTTTTGCTTTGAGTTTTCGAGTTTAGGTTTAGGTTAGGTAGTAGAGAATAAGATTAGGTGTAGGTTTAGGTTTAGGGGTTTGAGAACACATTTAGGTTTTAGGTTAAGGTTTTAGGTAGGGTATAGGTTATAGCTGTAGGGAATTGAGAATAGGTTAAGGTTTAGGTTCTAGGTTAAGGTTATAGGTAGGTGATAGGTTATAGGTTTAGGGATTTGAGAATAGGTTAAGGTTTAGGTTTAGGTAATCGGGTTTGGGTTCGGGATCGAGTTTTGCATTGGGTTTTCCAGTTAAGGTTTGAGTTTAGGTTAGGTAGTTGAGAATACGATTAGTTGTAGGTTTAGGTTTAGGGGTTTGAGAACACATTTAGGTTTTAGGTTAAGGTTTTAGGTAGGGTATAGGTTATAGATGTAGGGAATTGAGAATAGGTTAAAGTTTAGGTTCTAAGTTAAGGTTATAGGTAGGTGATAGGTTATAGGTTTAGGGATTTGAGAATAGGTTAAGTTTTAGGTTTAGGAAATCGGGTTTGGGTTCAGGATTGGCTTTTGATTTGAGTTTTTGAGTTTAGGTTTAGGTTTAGGTTAGGTAGTTGAGAATAGGATTAGGTGTAGGTTTGAGTTTAAGGATTTGAGAACACATTTAGGCTTTAGGTTAAGGTTTTAGGTAGGGTATAGGTTATGGCTGTAGGGAATTGAGAATAAGTTAAGGTTTAGGTTCTAGTTTAAGGTTATAGGTTTAGGGATTTGAGAATAGGTTATGGTTTAGGATTAGGAAATCGGGTTTGGGTTCGGGATCGGCTTTTGCTTTGAGTTTTTGAGTTTAGGTTTAGGTTTCGGTTAGGTAGTTGAGAATAGGATTAGGTGTAGGTTTAAGTTTAGGGGTTTGAGAACACATTTAGGTTTTAGGTTAAGGTTTTAGGTAGGGTATAGGTTATAGTTGTAGGGAATTGAGAATAGGTTAAGGTTTAGGTTCGATGAATGGTACAGGCCATAATATAGATGTTTTGGATGGTACAGGCCATAATCTCAGTTTCGCTTGAGTTTTGACTGCGTTTGACCAATTTGAGTTTCTCTCTTGAGTTTTGACCGAATGGTGATCAAACCGAGTTTTTTCGTGTCTCCAAAAAAGCTTGTTTAGTTGAGAAGCATCAACTCGAGCAAGTTGATTCAGGGTTTCTAAACTATTGAGTTATACAGAAATTCACCAAAGAGAAATTTCTTTGGGGATTTCCCTCCCAATGTAAGGGCGCAATAGATGAATATTTCTAGATCTTTTATATTTGTGCCACGTGTATGATATTGAAATCCTTTTTTTTTTCAGGGTTCTAGACAATCTTTCTAGTCGTTCAGATCAACGGATGAGATTTACCATCAAGATGCTTGTGAAATCCATTTGGACCTTCCAATCAACATCTCCAGTCCATCAGTCACCGATTTCACCCGAGATATAAGCAGTCCTTTGGTCACTGACTTCGTTCTAGACTTCGGTCATGATCAAGAAGTGGGCCCCACCGCAGAACCAATGACATCTGAGAAGTAAACTGTCCCACAACCACGGGCTAAAGTAATCATTGGGATGGCCTTCACGTCCGTAGTGGGCCTTCTTAGTGTCAGTTACACAATCAACGAAAATGATAACCTTACCCCAGCCACCCTATTTAGTGGACGGCCTGTATCGTTTAGATTCTTTCTCTTAGTAGTCATGGTCACATTCTATATCTCTATCATAGCAATGATCATCCGGTCAGTCTTGCCATTGATGGCCAAAGTCCTTAACGTCATGGCCTTTGTTTGTGTGGTTTTAGGGGTCACGGTCCTGTTGTGGGCCATGCTTCCTAAAAGCATCAGCTGGGTCCCATGAATTTTTTTTGGGGTCACGATCTTGATTTCTCTTAAAGTGAATAGAGATTGTACGCCCACAGCTAAAACATTCATAGGGCTGCAGACGCTTTAGATCACAAAAATATTTTTATTCTTTTAAGTTCAATCTCATGGTAAGGAGTTTATGAGCATTTGGGTCACTTTATGAACATTTTATATTACATATAAACATCACAATGCTACTTGGAAAAGTTTAAATGATAGGCATTTCCTTTCAACTATTTCTAGTCGTGTGGTGCACTTGAGTTTTAAATCTGTCCAATTTTTTGTCTCATGTCTGAAAATTATCTTCCAAAATGAATGGATGGAATGGATTTTCCACATATATCACGGTGGTGTAGCATAACTTATGGTGATATAAACCACATGGAAAAAGCTTTTCCCTTGAAATCAGTGTCAATGTAATGTGATATAAAGTGGGTAGGGTAACAAGACGTATGTAGAGATGGATTGTCTTATTGGGCCCACTGTGGTGTGTATATTTTATCAACGCCACCCATTCATTTTGAAAGATCATTTTAGGGATTGAGCCCAAAAATCAGGCATATCAAATGCTCATGTGGACTACACCATAGAAAGTAGTGAAAATGAACCCCTTCACCCTCTTTGATGGTAATATTTCATTTGACATGATAGTAGATGATCTTACCAAAATATTTGGGAGGCATGGCAAGATTATGGATGCCTACATACCCTGAAACTATAATCTAAGAAGATCTCTAGGCTATGCCTTCATCAGATTCCAATATGCGAATGCAAACACAGCTTTGGATATTCTCGACGGTAAGATGGTGGATGGTTGGATTCTGATGGTAGCAATGGAAAAGGCTCGTGCTGCACATTCGCCCAACATTCAACCACCGCTGTAAAGGGCTGCTTCAAATCCCCCCGCATTAGCCCAAAAGGTGCTGACTACGAAAGGGAAATCTTTCGTCGAAGCGGTTAGGGTTGTGGGACATGGATGCATAGAAGGTGTTCGATCAAACATCAACTGTGGGCGTACAATCTCCAATATCAAAAATATATGAATGAATAGAAAACACAAACATCAGCTTGATCCAAAACTTCTATGGCCTCTAAGAAATTTTAAATGGTATAGGTTCAATCACACTATTTCCTGTGGTGTGGTCCACTTGAGCTTTGGATATGCTTCTTTTTTGTTCTTTAGACCTCAAATTATCTGTTAACATGGATGAATGGAGTAGTTAAAATAGATAAATAATGGTGGACCCCACAGAGTTTACTCAGGTAAAGGTAACGAGTAACTCAAATGTAGTGGAGAAAGGTTTCCTCACAACATTTGTAATCATATATTGGGCCTGCCCAAATGTGATTCACATATCTAACCCGCTCATTATGTGTGTCCCACTTGGATGAGGGGTCAGACCAAGTTTCAACCGCATCCAAAACTCATGTGGGGCCTACCAAGTGCTTTATATTTTATATGATGTTTTCACATACTTTTAAATGGTATGGCCCACTTGAGTTTCGTTTACCGATGATTTTTGAGATATCTCATAACCCAAAGGGGAGACATCAAATCCATGGTGTTGATGTTCGACAGACATCATAATGGGGCCCACAAAACTTACTAACATCAATTCATAGGTTCTCATGAGGTTAGTAAGTTAGGTCACAATTTTGACGAGAATATTTGGCCCATTTTACATGTTTGGTGCATTCACCCTATTTTACTGATCAATACTCTCAATTTGACTGGTTACTCGCCTCAATCAAGCTACATATGAAAAAAATATTGGGCATACAAGATTGATCAACAATTTCAGTAAAATTTGATTTCAACATTTGAAGTTATTTACTCTTTAATTTAAACTAATTAGATTGTCAAAAAACAATTAAAGTTCAATTAGTGGATGTGCCTAATAATTTAATAAATTTATTTTTCATAAATAAATTTAACTTCCTTTTTCTTCAAAAGGTATATTTTTTTTACTCTTTTAAATAAATATCATTTTTATTATAAAATATTTTTAAAATATTTAAAATAAAAATTTTAAATTTTATTTACAAAATCCAAATTTTTTTCTCATATTTTGATTTTTTCTCAAAAATTTCAAAATGCCAATTTTTCTCTTTAAAAGCATTATTTTGTTCTCAAAATTTTTCTTAAACATATTTAAAATTTTTAAACTTTTCAACATTCTTTATCATGTGATATTTTAAATTATTTAAATATTACCTTTTAATTATATATATATATATATATATATATATATATATATATATATATATATATATATATATATATATATATATACACACACACACACACACATTTACGTTATAGACAAAAAATTTAAAAAATTAAAACAATTTTACATTATTACAGACAGTTTCTAGCCGTCAGAAAAAAAATTTTGGAAAGGCACTTTTACCGACGAAAATTTTCATCGGTAAAAGTCTTACCGCCAACTTTTTCCCCATCCCGCCAGAAGTGCAGAAATTTTCGAAAGCCCTTTAGCTACAAATTGTTTCGTAGGTAAATCCTGTTTTACCTACGAAATTATCATTCGTAGGTAAAAGTAAGGTTTTCGATTTTAAAAATTCAAAAACCCTCCAGCTACGAATCATTTCGTAGGTAAATATTGGTTTTACCTATGAACCTAGTATTCGTAGGTAAAAGTAATGCTTTGCATTTGCTTTTTTACTTTAAAAATTTTCACACATCGTTCATCTATAATCAAAGGACCCTTTAGCTATGAATAGTTTCGTAGCTAAAGACGTTTTTACCTACGAATTATACTTTCGTAGGTAAAAGGATGAATTTGCATTTTGTATTTATTTGAAAATTTTCACATATCCTTCAGCTACAAATAGTTTCGTAGGCAAATATTTGTTACCCCTTCACATACATTCCGCTACAAATATTTTTGTAGGCAAATAAGTGTTTGCCCTACAAAACTATTATTCGTAGGGAAAAGTAAGGCTTAACATTTCGAATTTTAATAGTCCCTTTAGCTATGGAAAATTTCGTAGGTGAATATATCTTTTACCTACGAAAATTATTTTCGTAGGTAAAAGGTAGGTTCCATTTACCCTTTAGCTACGAAGGTATTTGTAGGTGAAGATATGTTTTTACCTACGAAATTTTATTTCGTAGGTAAACGGAGTGGTCTCAGTAATGAATGGACCCTTTAGCTACGAATATGATCATAGGCAAAAGTAAAGTTTTGATTTTTTAAAATTCATAACATCATTTAGCTACGAATATTTTCGTAGGTAAAGATCCAATTATTATTACCCGACACCCTTTGGCTACGAACAGTTTCATAGGTAAAGATGGGTTTTATTATTCAAAACACCCTTTGGCTACTAACAGTTTCGTAGGAAAATATGGTTTTACCTACGAAAGTATGTTTCGTAGGTAAAAGTATGGTTTTTACCTATGAAATTATAGTTCGTAGGTAAAAACCTCTAAAATTCCTTTGGCTACGCATATTTTCGTTGGTAAAGGTTTGTTTTACCTATGAAATTAAATTTTGTAGGTAAAAGTAAGTTTTCATGCAAAAAACCCTTTACCTACGAAAAGTTTTGTGGGTAAAGGTAAGCTTTACTTTTACCTACGAAAAACATTTTCGTCGGTAAAATTCTTCTTTACGCAAAAACTATATTTCTTGTAGTGCCTCTAGCTACGAATTCTTTCATAGGTAAAGAGGGTTTTACCTACGAAATTATAATTCGTAGGTAAAAGTATGAAAATTCAAAAAACCCTTCAGCTACGAATATTTTCGTTGGTAAATAGGAGTTTTACCTACGGAATTATACTTTGTAGGTAAAAGTAACGTTTTTGCTTCTAAGGTTGGTTTGAACCCTTTAGCTACGAATAATTTCATAGGTAAAGAAAAGTTTTACCTACGAAACCTTATTTCGTAGGCAAACGTAAAGAATTCGATTTTTGGTTTTTTATAAAAATTGAAATACTCTTTAGCTACGAATAGTTTCGTAGGTAAAGATTTTTTTACCTACGAAATTACATTTCGTAGGTAAAAGTAAGGGTTCAAGTCGCTTTAACTACAAATATTTTCGTAGGTAAATATTGGTTTTGCCTACGAAATTAGAATTCGTAGGTAAAAGTAAGTTTTGGATTTCTAATTATTAGAAAAAAGCAAAAGACTTTTAGCTACGAATGTTTTCGTAGCTAAAGATAAGGTTTTACCTATGAAATTGCAGTTCGCAGGTAAAAAATTTAAAACAACCTTTGGCTACGAATTTTTTCGTTGGTAAAGGTGGGTTTTACCTACGAAATTTAATTTCATAGGTAAAAGTAATGTTTTAAATTTTTTATTATTTGAAAAAGGCAAAAGACCCTTTACCTATGAAAAGTTTTGTAGGTAAATATCTGTTTTACCTACGAAATTAGATTTCATTGGTAAAAGTTGACTTTTACCTACGAAAATAAGTTTCGTCGGTAAAAGTCATCTTTACCTACGAAAATTATTTTCGTAGGTAAAAGTTTCGTAGGTAAAAATCATATTTCTTGTAGTGGCATAAATATCTGGTTGAAGGTGAACCAATCAAAACCTTAGGTTTGAGGTGAACTGCTGTGAAACCTCGGGTTAGAGGTAAACCACGTAAAACCTCCGTTACGATCTTATGGAAGATCCTTGGCCAAAGTGCCTAAAAGTGGGTGCGATGTGTTGACCCTTACTCGTCAGAGTATAAACAGTCAGCCTCAGTGTACATTGTAAAGGGTGAAAGTGAACCTGATTTAAAACCTTAGGTTAGAGGTGAACCACTACGAAACCTCCTTAGTGAAATCCGGTATCTTAAGGGTTGAGTGCAGTTACCGGGAGTGGAGTAGATAAGTAGTTGAACCACTATAAAAATAACTGTATTTGCGATTGCTATTCTTCTATGTGTGTGATTTATGTCAATACCTCCATATCTATTTATCTGATCACACCTCACACACATACACAGTCATATCCATCATAAACTAAGTTATATATTGCTGTCTCTTGAATAGTTTGTTATTGGATCCTCTACCAGGTTTGAAAGCCAGTAGAGTTACATTCGAGTAATCCTGATAATTGCATATCTATAAGGATTAGTGTAACGAGATTTTTAAATACATTGTAAGAACTTTAAAAAGTCCTATTCACCCCCTTCTAGGACATATTGACATATTCCTACTTCAACTAAAGCGGTCTTCACCGCTATTCAATTGGTATCAGAGCAGGTCTCTCTTTAAGGGTTTCACCACCTAGAGAGTGATCTTGACTGAAGTTAGAATCATGATAAAGAAGGTGCTAGAGGATGTGACAAATCAATACAATTGCCTTGTAACCCATACTGCTCTGAAAGTAGGCAATAGTTCAAATTGGTACCTTGATAGTGAATGTTCCAGACACATGACTGGTAATCAAACTCACTTCTGTGAATACTCAGCTTTGATGGAGGATCGGTCACATTTGGAGATGGTAGCTCAGCCAAAATTATTGGACTGGGAACAATAGTTGTACCAAGTCTTCCTAAAATCAAACATGTCCTCTATGTAAAAGGTCAGAAACATAATCTCCTCATTATCTCCCAAATTTGTGACAAGGAACATCTGGTTACCTTCTCAAAAGATGTGTGTAGAATTTCAAATTATACAGTAAAATCTCTCATAAAAGGTTTACGCATTAGTGATAACTGTGATGTCATTGAAAGTACAAATGAGAATGTGTTGTCCACAAAGTGTAATATGGCTATAAAGAATGAATCCAAATTGTGGCATCAAAGGTTGGGACATATTCATTACCGAAATTTAGCTAAGCTTAGCTCAAAAAATTTGGTTAGAGGTCTTCCCAAAATTAAAAAAGAAGAAAAAGTTGTGTGTGGAGAATGTATAAAAGGAAAATAAATAAAAGTTGGTCACAAAAAGACAACCACTATAGCAACAACAATACCTTTGGATCTGTTACATATGGATCTGGTTGGTCCAACTAAAGTGGAAAGTCATGGCAAGAAAAGGTACTTCCTGGTAGTAGTAGATGACTATTCCAGATTTACCTGGGTCGCATTTCTTCGAGAAAAATTGGATGCCTTTGAAGATTTTGTAATCTTAGTAAAACAAATTCAAAATGAAAAAGGGTATGGCATCGACCGCATCAGAAGTGATCATGGTGGGGAATTTAAAAATGAAATATTTGAAAATTATTGCAATGAAAAAAGAATTCGTCATGAATTCTCAGGTCCAAAAACCCTAAAGCAAAATGGAGTCGTTGAAAGGAAAAATCGAATATTATAGGAGATGGGGTCGGTTATGCTAAATGGGAAAGATATGGCAAAATATTTTTGGGCAGAAGCTGTCAATACTGCCCGCTACATCATAAATAGAGTATATCTTAGAGTAGGTCTAAACAAAACTCCATATGAACTACGGTATGGGAAGCTACCTAGTGTAAAATACTTTTGGTTCTTTGGTAGTAAGTGTTATATTTTGAGAGATAGAGATCACCTAGGGAAATTTAAGTCTAAAAGTGATGAAGGTATTTTTCTAGGGTATGTCATGAATAGTCATGCTTATAGAGTATACAACTTAAGAACCCTCACTATTCAAGAGTCTGTCAATGTGGTAATTGATGATCATCCTCATGATGAGGATACCTTTGTTAATGAACTAGAAGATTATGTAGATTCATGCATACTAGATAAATCAGATAACAAATCTCCATCTTTGAATGAACCCCAACAATCATCTGACATACCCATCATTAAGGATCACCCTCGAGAGCAAATTATTAGAGATCCTAATGATGGTGTAAGAACTAGACGACAGATAGACAATATTTATAGTCATTTCTGTTTTACCTCAAAGATTGAACCCCAAGAATATTGTAGAAGCTCTTATTGATGAATACCGGATAAATGCTATGCAAGAAGAACTGCAACAATTCTAGAGAAATGAGGTGTGAAAATTGGTTCCTAGACCAACTGATACTAATGTTACTGGAACAAAATGGGTCTTCAAAAATAAATTCGATGAGTCAGGGAATGTGATTAGAAACAAAGCAAGACTAGTTACTCAGGGATACTCACAGATAGAAGGAATTGATTTTGATGAGACATTTGCCCATGTTGCTCATCTTGAGTCTATTAGAATTCCTATGTCTATTGCATGCGCACTAAAATTTAAACTGTTTCAAATGGATGTTAAGAGTGCTTTTCTTAATGGGGATCTTGCTGAAGAAGTTTATGTAGAACAACCAAAAGGATTTTCAGATCCTAAGCATCCCCATCATTTTTATCGTTTAGACAAAGCTCCGTATGGTCTCAAACAAGCACCACGTGCATGGTATGAACGATTAATAAAATTCCTTTTAGATCATGAATTCTGCGGACGAAGTGTAGACAAGACATTGTTCACCCAGAGAACAAAGAATTCATTGCTTATTGCACAAATTTATGTGGATGATATAGTGTTTGGGTCAACATATGGAAATGAGGCATACAAATTTACCAACCTCATGAAATCAGAATTTGAAATGAGCATGGTGGGCGAATTAAACTTCTTCTTGGGATTACAAGTCAAGCAACTAAATGATGAAATTTTTATAAATCAGACCAAGTACGCAAAAGACTTGGTGCAAAGATTTGGGCTCGAGTCTGGTCGCACTTATCACATGCCTACGAGTACCACACTTAAACTTTTCAAAGATACTAATGGCAAAAGTGTGGACCAACATCTCTAACGAAGTATGATCAGAAGCCTACTATACCTCACTACCAATCATCTAGATATGTCCTTTAGTGTAGGAGTGTATGCTCGGTATCAAGCAAATCCTAAGGAATCTCACCTAACAGCAGTTAAAAGGATTATCAAATATGTGGCAGGAACTACCACCTTTAGATTATGGTATCCATATAAAACATCTACCATCATTGCTGGTTATTTTAATACAGATTGGGTTGGAAATTTGGATGATCAAAAATCAACGAGTGGAGGATGTTTTTATATTGAAAATTGTCTGGTCTCCTGGCAAAGCAAGAAACAGAATTCAATCTCATTATCCACTGCGGAAGCTGAATATATAGCTGTGGGTAGCTGTTGTGCATAACTCCTTTGGATGAAACAGATGCTATCAGACTATGGAATTGCACAACCTACAATGAGTCTTTTCTATGACAATACAAGTGCTATAAACATCTCAAAAAATCCAATTCAACACTCTCGGACCAAGCACATTGACATTCGTCATCATTTCATCCGAGAACTAGTTGAGGAAAAGATCATTGTATTAGATTATGTAACTACTGAAAAATAGCTTGCCGATATCCTCACAAAGCCACTTGACACAAATAGGTTTTGTGACCTTCAAAAATCAATTGGCATATGTACTCATTGATAATATCTCAGGTACAATGATCCACATAGGTAAATCTTAAGACTTAAATACTCGTGGCTGATCTACTGTTGCACATAAATGTTAATTTTTTTTTTATATAATTCCGATGGTATCTAGGCATTTTCAATATCATCATGATTTAAACATCGATTTCATCGAGATATTCCATCAATGAAATCGATGAATCGGCTATATTAAAGAGAAGACTGCACTCGAAGTCAAATTCATTCCTTCTCTGAGTACTTCCTCTCAGCTTCTCTCATCTACAAAACATGATCAAGGGGAAAGGTAAGTCTTCTCTTCACTCTCTGCAATCAAAGAACATACAATCAGAGTCCAGTAGACGTCAACTTATTGCAACACATCGATCTCTCATTCTTGAGAGTCTAGTGTTAAATAGTGTCATAGAACCTTTTAGAGTAGACCTACTTTTAGAAGTAATAGGTTGGTAGAATATTTAAAATCTTGGAGGATCATATCAACTGGGTGTGATCCAAGAATTCTTTAATCGTTGTCGTGTCATTAGTGATAATCCCCCCTAGCATTCAGGTTGAACTCGCGCATTACTCTAACCTTATCACTCTAATCACTCTGGCACACCTTCTAGATCTTCATGTCACTAGAATCCCAGTGACCAATAGGGATCTCAACAGTCTGGGTGTGTGGGGAGAAATAACTCGCGCATTATGTCAAGGCACTACAGTCCCGCGGAATGATGACAACCTGCTGCATATCAACTATCTTGAACCCACATTCAAAATTCTTCATAATATTTTTGAGTCTAATGTATATCCCTGTGATATCAGAGGTACTCATCTCCCTCCGTTTGCGATAAATATGCTTTATGATGTATATCAAGAAAATCAGGTGTGCCTGCCGACTCTTCTCCTCAAGTAAGTCATTCGTGTAATTCAAGAAAATCATAGGGAGATACTGTTCTTTTTGGTGCTCATATGAAAACTCGCACATCATGCGGGGCTCCCTACCACTTCTGACATTGTATATCCTGAAGCATGGTTTGGCAGCAGTGCCGCTCAGGAAGCTCAACAATTGTGTCTATTTTTGTCTCTTCCTAGGAAGAATCCTCCCCTATCGCGAGCTGTCCAATTTGCTCAACCATTAATTGGGCCTACACATGGAGGATCAAATCACACACTGATGGTCAGCCCAGAGTCAATCACAAACTGCCAGACCCATCACTTAGAACGTCATCTTCTAAATGGGATGACCAGAATGGAGGAACGACTGAACAATTGTGAGAGGCGTCTCACTGCGATTGAAGAGAAAGTCGACATCCTTCAGTAAACAACTCATCAAGTAGTGGACTTGCTCACACGTAACAATCCTCGCAAATACTGAGCATCAGAATACCAAGCGTGTCTATTGTTGTGTTAATTTTTCTGCTACTTTTGGATGCTTTTTGACTGACTAGAAGTCTACTACTGTCTGGGGCAGTATGGGTGATGAAGATTTTTTTTAAATGGTTGAATATGATTCTCAAATTTCTTGCCATATTAAATATATGTGATCCCCTGGTTTGTGGAGTTTCTGACATATGGAATGCATGTGTTTTTATTGACTATTTTATCTACTTCCATAACTGCTTTGTTTAATCTGATATGCACCCATATCTTTTGGAATAGATGTATGTTACACTGATTCTACTTCATCCTTCTACATCTATATCTAAAGGTTCTCCCACATGTCTTTAAACTTCAGTCAATATCAATTGTTATATCTTTGTCAATGACTGACAAAAAGGGGGAGAAAAGTTCAAATACCTCGTACGGACAATTGTATATCTGCTAGAATGGTGTTGCAGGTGTTAGGGGGAGCAACTGCACCAAGAAAGAGGGAGTTTTTGAAGTTAAAAGGAGCAGATACTAGGTTGTGTACATGGTTCACTAGAAATTATAAAATCGTGTCAAATGCATGTACACACAATTTAGGATGTGTCTGTCTAGATATTGTCATAGGGTGTTTTGGGTATTTTGTCATGTAATTGACAAAGGGGGAGATTGAAAGTGCCCTTGCTAGTGCCCTGTTTTGTCAATTAGCATGTGTGTTGAGTCAGTCGGACTGCAGAGCCTCACAGGAAGATTAATTCAAGCGTCTGCCTCAACCAGATGTGTGGAAACTCGTCATAGGTAAATCTAAGCCTCACATCCCATGTCCCAAAACACCAAGTGAATAAAACCCTTAAAAATAAGTTAGAAATTATAAGATTTTCAGTGAGAAAACTTTTTCAAAAATAAAAAAATCTCTTAGTTTCTTGCTCTGTCGATTATATCGATACATGTCTCGATATGGTCGACCTGCGTTGTCGATGTCCTCTGAAGCTCAATCGATAAAATCAAATGAGGACTTAAAGTATCCAACAACACATATTCATCTAGACAAAATTACCGATATATCGATATAAATATTGATATCATCGATAATTGAATCTCGAGTTGATCGAAGGAGACTCGATAATATCGACAAGCAGATCCGACGCCCCTGTTTTTTCCTAAGAATATCATATATGCTTCGATATATGTAACATTCCAAAAATTGGGGGGTCAGGTAGAAACCCAACTCCCGAGTTTCAGAACGTCACTTATGCAACATAAATAATGATAAATGCATGTTGTCTGTAGAATGGCATTAAACAATATTGGAATTAAGCCAGAATAGCATATCATACTCCAGAGACAGTTAAATTAACAAGCGGAAGACTGTGATACATACATATAATATATAATTGATTGTAAGTCTCTAGAGTGTGAACATGTTACCAGGTTAAACATATACATGTATACCTCAAAATAGAAAGAAAGAATATACATGAGTGCTCTGAAAATATAAAATGACAAGTGTCATGGCATCTAATGAACCTCCCTGTAATCCCGTCGATCTGAACACGCATAAAGGAGGGATCCTCCTCCTCATCATCAAGTCCGGCTCCACCTCGCAGGTCGTGTCATCATCTACAATCACAATAGGGACTGGTGGGTGTCCGGAAACACCGTCCCGTAACGTGGGAGTGAGTGATCAACTCAGTGGGATAAGAGAGCAAAAATTAGCATGTTCTCAAATCAATCATGTGATAATAGTAAAAAAATAACTCAAACATTCCTAAATACTATTGTTAATGCAATATGACATGACATGACGATGCCCTCACCGACGATCTCCCTCATACGGCACCATCTTACTCCCGCGGCATGCTTTCTTCCCACAGTGCTCCACATCTTCCAGGCACATGCAATGTGATGGTGATATGATTACCGAGTTATTATTAGTCCATTCATACAGCAGTATTGGGAAACTAAGGTACCTTACTTATATCAATCCCAACACAGATCCTGTCTAGGGTCGTCACTCCTAGTAATCTCATACGATGTTAAATTTGTAGGTCGCTGCAAAGGCTGTCAGGGCTGTTGCTCGCACTCATTGCACCTCTCCCCCATCACCTTATCAATACAGGCCTAATTATCCTTAAGACTGTATCAAGACTCGTCGCCCCCATGCGATGTCAGGATAAACTCACAGTCACTACAAAGGGCTCGTCACCTAATCAGTGTAGGCCGACAACAAGAATATAGTGTCCCATACCACCATAATCTGCTCAGAGTAGAGTGCTCACTGGTCACTACGGGGAGGTTTGTGGCCCCATCGTAGGCCGACAGCTCGACCACGGTGTCCCATACCACCAAGCCCGGCTCATGAGTCTTTTTGGATCAAGGTACCATGGTTAATAGGGTTTCCAATGGTAAGTTCAGTACCCTAGGTTCAAGCAGTTATGACTCATACATGGTGAACATACAATGGTCAGTCGGGTTACTTGACGGGCTCGACTAGTACGAGCGCATCGTAAGTCGAACGACATAAAGTGCATAAAATACTTCGTGTGGCCTAACCACTGCCACCAACTCAAAACACGACTCGCGTTCATCGACGCGTCCTTCGTGGCAAATGGAAGCCAGCCACGAATTTTCTCTGTTACCGACTGTCTGGACTAAGTATAACCCCAAACATTTATGAATCCACAACATCAATCATATAAGAGTGATGGAAATGAAATACAACAATATAAGCATGTTGAAACATGTTATAACATACAACTTAAGTGAATCATCTATCACATGCATTTCATACAGATAATGAAATCATGCACATCGCCAACATGAAGGAACTCATTTACATCAGCGTATTATATGAGAATTCAATCTCAAACTAATTCACAACACCATTTAATTCAATACATACTAATACAAATATTTATACAAACACATAGTCTACACACTTAAGTCTACATAGTATATGTCGACTCAAAGTACGCATTTGGGCGAATCTCTTTGCCAAACTGATTATGCATACATTCCTAATATCCTAATATGACAAAAAGTTATGTCAATCATTTCAGCAAAATATGGATGTTTACAGTATTTCCTACAAATGACTAAAATGCCCTAAATCTCATATTTTTCATATGTTTACGAAACGGGAAACGGACAGCATGTTGTACATGTCAAACGGCGTTGCCGTCGATAATCTATTATTAAACGACATTGAAAGCGTTGAAAACAGCCAATCAAAGTATCTAAAATCCGCACCTTTTTCCCTAGAGGTGTATCGATTCTAACGGAGCGTATACGCTTCGTCTACGGCGAACAGGCGACCTATTTCACAAGATGTATAAGCTACTTTGCTAAGAAATCGACGGAACATTAAATCAGCAAGTGTTGAGGATTTTCCTTACCTAGAAGTGCGTTGGAATTGCTGAAAAAGAGATCCGAATGCGGTACTTCGGTACATACAAAAGCTGCAGCAAGTGGCAGGAGAATCTCTCCCACTCTCTCACAATCTCTCACTTTTTCTCTCTCTCAATCTAAGGTTTTAACCAAATTCGGATGGGAGAGAAATGAGAGGGTTTAAGGCCCTTATATAGCCCAAAACCTTCCTAAAATAGACTTGGGAACAAGGTTTACTTGGGTTATAACCAAATCGGGGTTGTTCTGGTCCAAAAGAGCATTTCTGGAGGTCCCCTGTCCGAATGCGGTCGGACTTAAGCTCATGGATACTGGATCCTGCTCACACCCAGTTTTCAGTCCGGCAGAATTCGCGGATCGCACGTGGCGGTCCAGTTTCAGTTTAGCGGTCATCGCACCTACATCAGGTCTACAAGTCTCATGATATGAAAGAGAAATTTTTTCTGATCCGAGGGTGTAATTTGGCTGAATTCTGACGGTCAGAACGCTTAATAATAACGCGTCAAGTCACGTGCCAGATTTGGATTTAAATTTTCAAATCTAATCCTATTCTCACTCTCTTCACTCTAGGCTCAATGAAATAGCCTCTGAACGTCGGTTGGCCTTGATTTTTGAAATGATTGTCAAGTTGTTCACTCCCCAAGTGCAGGGTTGTGATGTAGTAATAACAAGGTAAGACCGAGGTTGAATCCCAAGGGACTGAAACTTGTACGTTATCTAAAATTAAATAGAACTAGAACTACACTAAGATGCACTCTAAATCAAATAGAATTTTAAGAAATAATGATAGAATATTTATCTAAAATTTAGGAGAAATCAGAGAAAAGGAAACTAGGGATTCAGAGGATCCACTTGTAGAGATCAGGGAGATCTTATGCCTGTTTCAAAAATCATGAAATTAACTGAACTGCCGTTGACCTAGTTTTCAAAGAGATGAAAGAAAGATGAATTAGAATGGATTCCATCACCAAACCATGCCTAAAAAGACTATGGCAAACAACAGAATTAAACTAATTACCACCCAATCACATGTATGAAAGTTAGGAATGGTACCGTCATCCAACCATGCCCAGGAGACTATGGTGAACAACAGGACGTCCTGACGTCATAAACATGAAAAGAAAATAGAAATATTCAAAGCATCGCAGACCCATTGTAATTTCAGTCACAACAGACCATTAAGAACTAAAAATATTCCCATAATAATCAACTAAAATCAACGTCAATTCATGCATTAAAATTTAAATAAAATCAAATCTCCCATCTCACTACAAGCTTCACCTCTTAGCCCTAGCTAGGAGGATTTAGCCTGCCATGGATGGGCTCAATCCAAATAAATAAAGAGAAAAAGAAAAGGAAAAGAAAAGGGAAAGAAAAAACCAAGCTCCTCTCTCTCTCCTCTGCCCACGTTGAAACCCAAGCTCGAGTTCTCTGTTCTTCCTCCCAAGACCTTGAATGCCTCTTTCCACGTCCAAAAACCTCCTTTTATAGCTGCTGGAAGGCTGGAGTCAGTGACAGAGTTGTAGCAGGACACGGAGTGTAATTTTCACAGTCAAGTTCGGTGCCTCGAAACATGCCACTTTTCTCACTCAAATTCTAAAAAAACACCGTCCCTTAGTACTTTCTTGGGTCCTCTACATGATAGACGGTTCAGATCTGCCATATGATCAAAGATGGTGGGCCAAAACTGTCCGAAAAAGTCAATTTTCGCGGATGTGCGAAACCTTTCGCACCATTTCGCTGTTGTAGTCGGTCGGCCCCACAGAAGCATTTTCTGGAAAATCCACCCCATCCATTGGATTCAAAACGAAATTTCAGTCAAGAATGGTTGGTTTTGAACGTCCATTGACGTGTCCCAGAGAAGAAATAACTAAAAGATCAGATTTGAACGCTACCGGGCAGCCCTTTTGTGGCCTCTGTATCTCACACGTGTGCACGCATGGGTGAAAAGTGACAACAGGTTTTGTAGTGCTCGCAGCTGTCTACACGGTGGACGGCTTGGATTGAGCTTATGGGGCACGTGTGTGGCCCACAACTAATCGCAAAAATCAGCGTCGGTCGGTTACGCGACCGTGAAAAATGAAAATTTCCGTTTTTTTTAAAGATGATGCGGGTCAGCTCTTCCGCTGACCCATCGTTTGGTCCGGTGCACCTTGTATGCACGTACATGTGTAATGTACACACCATGTATACGGGCCCCATTGTAATGTATTTTAGAAATCCAATTCGCCCATTCTGTTCCTCATATTGTTTTACCCGTTGAGAACAATTATCAAGCATATCCAGCTGGCGGGTGGGCCCCAAATTGAAGATTGATGGGCTAATCTACCCGTTAGGCTACTTCCGCAATGATTCAATGGATGATTTTTGACGTGTACGGTTAATTTATGGTCCTCAGGCCACGTATGAAGTTTCGAGCCGAACCGATATTGGAAACCCCGTGATCTTGCGTTCTAGATGCATTTCAAGCCACTTGAGCTTCAATTTCTTAGTTTTCTCAGATTTCTGACCGTGTATATCTGTCAATCTTGGTCCCCTGGAGTGTTTCCCTTGCCTTTGGTGTCATCAGATCGTTAAATCTCAACTTTTAACGTCCTTTTTCCATCCATGCTTGTAAAATCAACCTGCAACATAAACACGATTGAATTAGCCGTTAAGCACTGTTATGCTCGTAAATCCGGACAATATTTGAGGTCTAATATGCACTATTTGACCCTCAACACAACCCCCAACTAGCATTTTGCTAGTCCCGAGCAAATTATGCGAAAAATAAGTTGAGAATTATAGGAGAACTTTCTATGAAATCGAGTGAGATTTTGAACAAGATACGAGAAATTTAATATTCATGAATGTTAGAAATTATTTTCTCTTAAGCTCAAGCGCGCGGTAGACTTCATAATCAAGTGTAAAGTATTAATCCATCAATTAGAAAAATTTTAAACATTGAGATCCATGGATGTATAGTCTAATCTCGGCTTATCATCATTAAGAGATCCAATCGTCTATTTTATGATATCATTGGTAACCAACAAGAAAATTCATAACAACCAAAACCTAATCCAAAACTTGCCTCATAGATTAGCCTATTAACTTATGATTTTTCTATTCAAAGTAATGCCAAGGAAGGAGAATCAAATCCTTACCTATAGGGAGCAAATCTATGGTGAAGATCGTACACCTGACTCTTTTTCACATATCATTCATGGGGAATTAACTCTACACCTATAGGGAGCAAACCTATGGTGAAGATTAATTATCCAACCTTTTCAATTTTTATACCATGATGGCAAGATATTTCAGACTGGTTCCTTTCGTGCTTAGTGATTACCAAGTTAATCCTTTAATATGGAACTGAAATCTTAATGTGTAAGCAAGACGTGTCCTGAAATCATGATTCAATCAATGTTTACAACTTCTAATCATGGATTAATAATTCACTTAACTATGAAATCTAACAGATACGGAATCCAAGAGTCATAAATCCACCATTATGTACCTTGAAAATCTAAATTAGGGATATCTGTCAAAATCACTTCGAATTCATAAAAATTTTCAGAAAAATTCAAAATTTTTCACAATTGTTGCTCAAGACCAAGAAAATACTGATTAGGTTACCTAATTTTCCACCCCCAACCTAAAATCTACATTGTCCTCAATGTAAAAGATATAAACATACAGTGCACATGGGACAACGAAAGTAAATGAGAAGTGATGAGAAGATAGTACCTGAATAACGAATCAAGAGAGTTTCCAATAGATCACAGCATGCAAGCTTGTCAGCATGAGAGAGAAAGCAGAACAAAAATAACGAAAATAAAATCCTACCTATACCACTTTCGCAGGTGCTCTCGATTGCATTTAGCATATACAACAAGCCTTTAAACCCCTAGGTTACCCCTAGTGAACGAGTTGTAGTCTCGTGAGGGTTTGCAGTAATGTTACCCACAAACATTGAACTAACTAACCTATGAAAGCGACTATCCTAAACCTATGAAAACGATAAACCTACCTATACCTCCATCAGACTAGGAGATCAGTCCTGATAAACAGGAGCAATCAGAGGCATGGACATGTCCTCTGAATCAAATGTCTCAACAAATGACTTTAATCGATGTCCATTAACTTTAAACTCCTTGCCATTGTCGGGATCTTTTATCTCGACGGCCCCATGAGGATAAGCAGTAACAACAATGTAAGGGCCGGTCCAACGAGATCGAAGCTTACCCGGAAAGAGATGTAGTCGAGAGTCATACAAGAGGACTTTCTGACCTGGCGTGAATGATTTCCGTAGAATATGTTGATCATGAAACGCCTTCATCCTGTCCTTGTAAATTCTTGAGTTTTCGTACGCATCGTTCCGGATTTCTTCAAGTTCATTCAACTGAAGTTTGCGTAGCGAGCCAGCGTTGTCCAGATTGAAATTCAGATTTTTGATCGCCCAGTATGCTTTATGTTCCAATTCCACAGGCAAGTGACAGGCTTTCCCATAGACAAGTCTAAAGGGAGATGTTCCAATAGGAGTTTTGAAAGCAGTACGGTACGCCCATAAGGTATCGGTCAATCGGATTGACCAGTCCTTACGATCAGGGTTAACCGTTTTCTCTAGGATATGTTTAATTTCTCTATTGGAAATCTCAGCTTGTCCACTTGTCTGTGGATGGTATGGGGTGCTCACCTTATGAGAGATACCGTATTTCTTTATTAAACTCTCGAATGGTCTATTGCAGAAGTGTGAGCCCCCATCACTAATGATGGCTCGAGGCGTTCCGAATCGCGACAGGATATTTTCTTTCAAAAATTTGATGACCGTGCGATGGTCATTTTTGCGGCACGAAATTGCTTCGACCCATTTAGTGACATAGTCTACGGCGAGCAAAATATACAGATTTCCAAATGATTGGGGGAATGGTCCCATGAAATCAATGCTCCAACAATCAAATGCTTCTATAATAAGGATGGGATTCAAGGGCATCATATTTCAACGGGACAATGCTCCCAATTTCTGACAACGCTCACAAGCCTTGCAAAACTCATGAGTGTCCCTGAACATAGTGGGCCAGTAGAAGCCACACTGTAAAATCTTGGCCGTGGTCTTTTTAGCAGAAAAGTGACCACCACAGGCCTGTGAGTGACAGAAGGAGATGACACTCTGATGCTCATCGTCTGGTACGCATCTCCTTAAGATTTGGTCTGGGTAATATTTAAACAACTATGGATCATCCTAGAAAAAGTTACGTACCTTGGTAAAGAATTTCTTCTTATCTTGTGACGTCCAGTGTGTCAGTATGGCACCTGTAGCAAGATAATTAGCAATATCATCGAACCAAGGTGAATGGGAGACTCTAAACAGTTGTTCATCAGGGAATATGTCATTGATATGTGTCACCTCAAGGGAATCAGAGGTATTAAGGCGAGAAAGATGATCAGCCACTACGTTCTCTACTCCCTTTTTATCTTTAATTTCCAAATCAAATTCTTGGAGTAGAAGGATCCATCGTATCAGGCGGGGCTTAGAATCATTCTTAGAAAGAAGATACTTAAGTGTCGTGTGATCTGTGTAGATGCTGATCTTGGATCCGATCAGGTAGGACCTAAATTTGTCCAAAGCGAACACTACGGCTAAGAGTTCCTTTTCCGTAGTCGAGTAGTTCACTTGGGCAGGATTTAGAGTCCTACTTGCGTAGTGAATAACGTAAGGCCGCTTATCTTTTCTTTGGCCTAGAACCGCTCCAAGAGCATAATCAGAGGCATCGCACATAAGTTCAAAAGGAAGACTCCAGTCAGGTGGCTGCATGATAGGTGCAGTGGTTAACATGCCCTTAAGCTTAGTGAAAGCTTCTTGGTACTGCTTAGTCCACTCGTATGGTGTATCCTTTTGAAGAAGATTACATAAAGGATGAGAGAGGAGACTAAAGTCCTTTATGAATCGTCTGTAAAAGCCTGCGTGTCCTAAGAAGGATCGCACATCTCTGATGTTCTTGGGTGGAGGTAGGTTAGAGATAAGATCAATTTTTACCTTATCTACCTCGATTTCTTTGGACGAGATGATATGCCCAAGGACAATTCCCTTTTGAACCATAAAATGGCACTTCTCCCAGTTAAGTACCAAATTTTTTTCTTCACATCTTTTCAGCACACATTTAAGACTTGCTAAGCACTCGCTGAAAGATGAACCGAAAACAGAGAAATCGTCCATGAAGACCTCTAGATATTTTCCCACCATGTCAGAAAAGATACTCGTCATGCATCGCTGAAAGGTGGCAGGGGCATTACATAGCCCGAATGGCATCCTTCTGTAAGCAAAGGTGCCATAAGGACATGTAAATGTGGTCTTTTCCTGATCCTCAGGGGCGATTTCAATCTGATTATAACCTGAATACTCGTCAAGGAAACAATAATAGGAATGACCAGCTAGCTTTTCTAGGATTTGATCAATGAAGGGCAAAGGAAAGTGGTCTTTCCTTGTGATGGTATTCAGCTTTCTGTAGTCAATGCACATTCTCCAACCAGTGGTAACTCTAGTCGGAACGAGTTCATTATTGGCATTGGCTACGATGGTGATCCCGGACTTCTTAGGAACCACCTGAGTTGGACTCACCCATTGACTATCGGATATGGGGTATATGATCCCCACATCCAATAGTTTGAGAACCTCGTCCTTAACCACTTCCTTCATGTTTGGATTTAATCTACGTTGTGATTGCCGAACAGCATTTGCATTGTCCTCAAGATATATACGGTGAGCACAAATCGATGGGTTAATTCCCTTAAGGTCCGCTATCATCCATCCAAGAGCTCCCTTATGCTCAATGAGAGTAGATATCAGCATACTCTCCTGTTCTTTCTCCAGGTGGGCAGAGATTACCACCGGATATGTCTCATCTTGACCTAAATAGACATATTTTAAATCAGAGGGCAAAGGTTTTAGGTCAAGCTTCGGTGGCTTGAGGTTAGACGGTAGAGGCACTACATCAGTTTGGGGCAATTCTTCAATTTGTGGCCTCCACCGGTTAACTTCAAGTACCGGTGCAGTATCAAGCATGGCACACGTCTCCCTAATTATATCATCATCAAGATTATGGGAGTGGGTCAGGCACGTCTCTAGAGGATCAGAGGATAAGGTGAGAGGTGTTCTATCTTCCACAAAAGAATCAATCATGTTAACATCGTGGAAATCGTCGTCATCATCTGAGTTGCTGCCGTTATTGAAAAAGATATTCGATTCCAATGTCAAATTTTCAAAGGACATAGTCATGACACCATTCCTGCAATTGATAATTGCATTTGAAGTAGACAGGAATGGGCGACCAAGAATGACGGGAATCTGAGTGCTCATGTCATTGATGGGTTCAGTGTCCAAGATGATAAAATCAACAGGGTAGTAGAATCTATCCACCTGGACCAATACATCCTCGATGATCCCTCTTGGTATACGAACAGAACGATCAGCAAGTTGTAATGTGGTTCGAGTGGGTTTTAATTCTCCCAAACCTAACTGTTGGTATACCGAGTAAGGAATCAGATTGACGCTTGCTCCTAAGTCAAGAAGTGCGTGATCAATTCGATAGTTCCCGATCACACATGATATGGTTGGGCAATCGGGATCTTTGAATTTTTGCGGCACATCTTGTTTCAGGATGGCACTCACTTTTTCAGTCAAGGATATCTTCTTTTGAACACTTTTCCGTCGTTTGGTAGTGCATAAGTCCTTTAGAAATTTAGCATATGAAGGTATCTGTTTTACAACGTCAAGCAGAGGAATGTTGACTTTCACTTGTTTCAACACCTCTAGGATATCCTGAGAGTTAGATAGACATTTTGGTTCAACCAACCGTTGGGGAAACGGAGCAACTGGCTTTTCTAGAGGTTCCGGTTTAAAATTTTATGGGGTGCCACTAGATCCATCATTGTTATCCTCTTCTGGTTCTTGAGGCTTTTCGAGCCTCACCGGAAGGGTTTTATCAATAACCTTCCCACTCCTAAGAGTGGTGATGGATTTAGCGTGCCCCATTTGATTTGAAGAGCTGGGATCACCTGTCTCGTATTGCGGTTTCGGATTAGGGAGTGATTGTGCAGGGAGCATCCCTTTTTCCATAGCCGTCATACGTGAATCTATTTTTTGCATAAAATATGAAATTCCTTGCATTGTCCGCGCCAGTTCTTGTATGGAAATTTGAACCGATTCTTCTTGAGGTTTCTCCTGATTTGGATTTTGATTGAAGAAACCTTGAGGGGTAGCAGTTTGTCCGTTCCTCCAACTAAAATTCGGGTGATTTTTTCAGCCAGGATTGTAAGTGTTACAGGATGGTCCATTGAAAGGTCTTTGATAGTTATTTACGGCATTAGATTGTTCATTCAATACATCTCGAAAGGCAGGTATTGAAGGACAATTTTCAGTAGTATGAATGTTGCAATCACAGATGCCACAAACACTTTCATTAACCTTTTCCTTCCTTCCTTCCATGGCCTCAAATTTTCTGGTGAGATTGGCCACCTTAGTGTTAAGATCATTATCCTCTTTCAGGAGATATATTCCTCCTTTTTCCCTTGAATGAGTCGGCCTAGACGTGGTGTTCGTTCTTGGGTAATAGTCCCATGATTGTATTTTTTCCGCGAGACTATCGAGGTAATCCCATACCTCGTCAACATTTTTATTAATGAAATCTCCGTTACACATTGTCTCGACCATTTGGCGCATGGAAGATGTTAGCCCATCATAGAAAAAATTCGTAATGCGCCATATTTCAAAGCCATGTTGTGGGCATGCATTAACCAGATCCTTGAACCTTTCCCAACATTGAAAAAATGTTTCATCTTCCTTTTGGGCAAAGTTCATGATTGCTCTCCTGAGGGTAATTGTCTTATGATGTGGGAAAAATTTCTTTATAAATTCCCTCTGCATATCATTCCATGTGTCAATGGATCTAGGACGCAGTGAATGTAACCACGTCTTGGCTTTTTCTTTCAAGGAAAATGGAAAGAGTTTCAGCCTAATAGTATCCTCAGATACATTAGGAAAGTATAAGGTGCCTATGATTTCATCGAACTCTTTCAGATGCAAGTATGGTTCTTCAGACTTAAGCCCATGGAACTTGGGAAGGAGTTGGATAACCCCTAGCTTGATGTCCATATGTCCTGTATTCTCAGGAAAAATCATGCATGAGGGCGTACTCACCCCCCCGGTTGTAAATAATCTCGTAAAGTACGAGGCGGGGGTGCCTGATGCACCTCATTCTCATCATGTACTTCTTCAACCCTTGGTTGGGGTAGTGCTTGAGGTTGATTTTCAGCCATAACGTCTTCTAACTCAGGAGAATTCAAGTGGTGTCTAGTCCTGCGATGGACAGTCAACCCCTCAACTAATCCTCCTTCAGTCACGAGACGTCGAGTGTTGTCGCGTGCCCAATGGGGCATAAAACACACTCAGCCCTCAAATTCTAACTTAAACCTAAGAGAAAGAAAGAAGAAATCTAGAAAAAGGGAAAGATGGAAAGAAGTTACCAAATTTGGAGGCCTAGGTTAAGAATCTGCAAAACAAAACAAAATAAGTTAGTTTCTAAGAGTAGAAAGTCCTAATTAAAAGTAAACTAATTTCTAGGAAAAAGAAGAAATTTCAAAGAAAGAAGAATTAGAAAGAGCTTACTAAATTAGAAGCTTCCTACAAAACAGAAAAATTGAGTTAGTTTTAAAAATCAGATAGAAGAAAGAATAGAAAGTTTCTAAAGTTAGGAAAAATTTCTAATAAGGAAAATAACTAAGCTTCTAAACCTAGAATTAAAAATTTCTAAAAAGAAAATTTAATCATAAACTAATCCTAAAACTAATTAATTTCAGAAAAACGTAGCCGACAGTCCCCGGCAACGGCGCCAAAAACTTGTTCACTCCCCAAGTGCAGGGTTGTGATGTAGTAATAACTCGGTAAGACCGAGGTCGAATCCCAAGGGACTGAAACTTGTACGTTATCTAAAATTAAATAGAACTAGAACTACACTAAGATGCACTCTAAATCAAATAGAATTTTAAGAAATACTGATGGAATATTTATCTAAAATTTAGGAGAAATCAGAGAAAAGGAAACTAGGGATTCAGAGGATCCACTTGTAGAGATCAAGGAGATCTTACGCCTGTTTCAAAAATCATGAAATTAACTGAACTGCCGTTGATCTAGTTTTCAAAGAGATGAAAGGAAGATGAATTAGAATGGATTCCATCACCAAACCATGCCCAAAAAGACTATGGCAAACAACAGAATTAAACTAATTACCACCCAATCACATGTATGAAAGTTAGGAATGGTACCGTCATCCAACCATGCCCAGGAGACTATGGTGAACAACAGGACGTCCTGACGTCATAAACATGAAAAGGAAATAGAAATATTCAAAGCATCGCAGACCCATTGTAATTTCAGTCACAACAGACCATTAAGAACTAAAAATATTCCCATAATAATCAATTAAAATCAACGTCAATTCATGCATTAAAATTTAAATAAAATCAAATCTCCCATCTCACTACAAGCTTCACCTCTTAGCCCTAGCTAGGAGGATTTAGCCTACCATGGATGGGCTCAATCTAAATAAATAAAGAGAAAAAGAAAAGGAAAAGAAAAGGGAAAGAAAAAACCAAGCTCCTCTCTCTCTCCTCTGCCCACGTTGAAACCCAAGCTCGAGTTCTCTGTTCTTCCTCCCAAGACCTTGAATGCCTCTTTCCACGTCCAAAAACCTCCTTTTATAGCTGCTGGAAGGCTGGAGTCAGTGACAGAGTTGTAGCAGGACACGGAGTGTAATTTTCGCAGTCAAGTTCGGTGCCTCGAAACACGCCACTTTTCTCGCTCAAATTCTAAAAAAACACCGTCTCTTAGTACTTTCTTGGGTCCTCTACATGATAGACGGTTCAGATCTGCTATATGATCAAAGATGGTGGGCCAAAACTGTCCGAAAAAGTCAGTTTTCGAGGATGTGCGAAACCTTTTGCACCATTTCGCTGTTGTGGTCGGTGGGCCCCACAAGAAGCATTTTCTGGAAAATCCACCCCATCCATTGGATTCAGAACGAAATTTCAGTTAAGAATGGGTGGTTTTGAACGTCCATTGACGTGTCCCAGAGAAGAAATAACTAAAAGATCAAATTTGAATGCTACCGGGCAGCCCTTTTGTGGCCTCTGTATCTCACACGTGTGCACGCATGGGTGAAAAGTGACAACATGGTTTTGTAGTGCTCGCAGCTGTCTACACGGTGGACGGCTTGGATTGAGCTTATGGGGCACATGTGTGGCCCACAACTAATCGTAAAAATCAACGTCGGTCGGTTACGCGACCGTGAAAAACGAAAATTTCCATTTTTTTTAAAGATGATGCGGGTCAGCTCTTCCGCTGACCCATCGTTTGGTCCGGTGCACCTCGTATGCACGTACATGTGTAATGTACACACCATGTATACGGGCCCCATTGTAATGTATTTTAGAAATCCAATCCGCCCATTCTGTTCCTCATATTGTTTTACCCGTTGAGAACAATTATCAAGCATATCCAGCTGGCGGGTGAGCCCCAAATTGAAGATTGATGGGCTGATCTGCTCGTTAGGCCACTTCCGCAATGATCCAATGGATGATTTTTGACGTGTACGGTTAATTTATGGTCCTCAGGCCACGTATGAAGTTTCGAGCCGAACCGATATTGGAAACCCCGTGATCTTGCGTTCTGGATGCGTTTCAAGCCACTTGAGCTTCAATTTCTTAGTTTTCTCAGATTTCTGACCATGTATATCTGTCAATCTCGGTCCCCTGGAGTGTGTCCCTTGCCTTTGGTGTCATCAGATCGTTAAATCTCAACTTTTAACATCCTTTTTCCATCCATGCTTGTAAAATCAACCTGCAACATAAACACGATTGAATCAGCCGTTAAGCACTGTTATGCTCGTAAATCTGGACAGTATTTGAGGTCTAATATGCACTATTTGACCCTCAACACAAGTCCAACCAAGCGGTCATAACGGTCTAAGATTGTAGGTATCGGACTTTCGACGCGCGGTCTAGATCCAATACAAAGTTTCAAAGGGTTCCCGAGAACAAACCGGTTTAGAGTTTGATCCTAGGTTTTAGGGTATTATAGCACCATTGATTCTACAAGTTTTGGATCTTATAGAACGTATTTAAAGCGATCAGGGACAATTTCACAGCTACTCTAGCGTAGTGCTAGCTAACTTACTCTTAATTTCTAAAGGAATTAATCCTAAGTAATTTCTTTGGCTTTGGAATTGGGTTCTAAGCAGTTACCCAGGTGTTTTGGTTGACCCATTGCCTAAGGACGTCTAATCCAAGGTTGGCAAAAATCCAAGGTGTTACAATATATCGAAGCCATCATTGATACCATCGGAGTTCAAATCTTGATTATATCGGCAGTCTCTCGATGAATCGGTCATGGACGTGAAGTTGTTTAGCAACATTTTTCAGGTGGTTTTCAATTCTGATTGGGGGTCACTCGATGAAATCGATATTCAAATATCGATGGTATCGAGGCCAGATCGATTATATCGAGAATGGACATAAACAGTTCAGTAAGCTCATTGATAAAATTCTTGGATTTATCGATGCATCGACATGACCTTCGATATGATCGGTATTCAAATTTCGATGATATCGAGTATCCCCCGATCATATCTGATGATCCCAAAAATTTCAAAGCAAGTCTCTCTTATTTTCAAATGTCGAGGAATCAAAATTGGCATCGATAATATCGAAGTTCAAAATCCGATGACATCGACACGAGTCTCAATTCCCTCGACTAGTTGGCAAGAGGTTTTCCAAAAACGTATGACATTGAGTTTGTGTCATCGACCCGACCATCGATACAATCAAGAGTATACACTCGATGATATTGACCCCGCTCGATGATATTGAACTCTGTCATAAATGTGACTATTTTATATCCGTTGGAACCTTTTACTTATATAAAGGAAGCTTGGCTTTAGTTCCTGATAGAAAAAGAAGAGAGTGCTTTTGAGTGTTTAAACCTTAGATTGTTTAACCTAAGCCTTTTCTCTCAAGAGAGTTCATCCTCCAATCCACCCTCATCATTGATATTCAATAGAGCAGATTGAAAAATAAACTTTTGCATTTAAGGATCCTCCAGTTACTACCTTAATGGCAAATCATTAAGTTGGGATGCCTTAAATGCATAGATGATTGGAATTGCTCTATCGTTCTAATAGAAAAATATTTAGAAAGTAGGATTTCATCATAACCTTGACCCAACCCGTCGCCATTTATTAGTACATCATTTGTGTTACGGATCAAGGGAGCAGAAGATTCTTCATCAACAAGGAGGAGATCTTCTTTAACGTGCTGAATGAGACTCATCCATTTATCTGCAAGTATCCAAAGTCCAGAGGACCCTTTGATCATTTATTTGTAGGATTGGGTCTAAGGTGTTTCTCACCCTTTGAAGTCCTTAAGAAGGCCTCCGGCGAGAGTGTACGTGGTGGGTGCATTGTGTGGACCCTTGCTCTGTGGAGAGTATAAACATCTGGTTGAAGGTGAACCAGTCAAAACCTTAGGTTTGAGGTGAACCACTGTAAAACCTCAGGTTAGAGGTTAACCACGTAAAACCTCCGTTAAGGTCTTATAGAAGATCCTTAGCTTGTGTGCCTAAAAGTGAGTGCGATGTGTTGACCCTTGTGCATAAGAGTATAAACAGTCAGCCTCAATGTAGGTTGTAAAGGTTGAAAGTGAACTTGATTTAAAACCTTAGGTTAGAGGTGAACCACTGTGTAACCTCCTTAGTGAAATTCGGTACACCTAAGGGTTGAGTGCGGTTACCGGGAGTAGAATAGACAAGTAGTTGAACCACTATAATAATGACTATATTTGCGATTGTTATTCTTATGTGTGTGTGATTTATGTCAGTGCCTTCATATCTATTTATCTGATCACACCACACACACATATATAGTTATATCCATCATAAACTAAGTTATATATTGTTGTCTCTTGAATAGTTTGTGATTGGATCCTCTACCAGGCTTGGAAGCCAGTAGAATTACATTTGAGTAATCCTGATAATTACATATCTATAAGGATTATTATAATGGGATTTTTAAATACATTATAAGAACTTTAAAAAGTCCTATTCACTCCCCTCTAGGACATATTGGCATATTACTACTTCAACTAAAGTGGTCTTCACCGCTATTTCAGATTTCACAATAACATCTTCCTTGTAATATATTGGTCAATGTGCTGGCCCTACAATTACAAAGATAACCCATCCATCACATTTAGAAATGTAAAATAATCAACCAATGAGCTATGCAAAAATTTCTCTTTTTTTTGTCTTTTTCTTTTTAACCTATGGTTTATAGCTAGACCAACCTACTAATATGTGACTCAAGTATAACTTCACTTGAGTCGGGTCCTGGTCACTAGAAAGATTCAAATCTGACCCAATTGCATTGTGAAGTCTGAGTTGGAATATTTGTTTTTACTCTAATCCTTTATTCAACTTACACATCATATTTAGCAACTCAACAAATTCTTTCTATATGTACATTTGAAGTTTGGATAACTGCCTAAATTTTCTTCGTTGGAGGAATTTAAACGGTCAAAGCTAGATTCAGATTAGTGTGATTTTGGCAATGGAAACTCAACCCCTGTTCATGTCGTGCTTGGATCACCTTTGAGAAGTTGCAAATGTTTCCATTTGATAACTGAGGCCATGATTTGCACTCAAGCTCAACCTCATCATCATCACCATCTAATTCTTATCTTAATTAATTGGAGTCGACTGTGTGAATCCTGTTTGGTTCGGTGAAGATTCACGACAAAAGTAATGGTATAAGTTTGATGCCAGTTGCCAAGCTAACACAACCACCCTCCATACAAGCAGGAGACCGGCAATTAGAGCTCAAAAGTCCCAAGCGGACTGTAATAGGCTATTATTAGTTGATTATAATTGATGATTTTATTACAATCCACCACAGGAACTCAATGTCAACCTAACAGGTCCAAATTCAAATCCGGATAATCAATGGATGCACTTCTACCTACATTTGCATACAACTAACTTCCCAAAAAAATGTGAACAGTTATCAACATACTCGAACAGCGGTTTAATGTGGCCAAAAACCAGTGCCAAGAAATTCTGGTTAAAGTAAAAATATGAAATGGTCCACTATGTTTTGTGGTTTACCTTGCCAACCAATGGATATGAGAAATAGTACACTGAAATATTATCTAAATGGGGATGGAAATTTCAGGGCACTGATTCTGGAAAGAGAAAATGCTGTATATGGAAAGGATTAGAATATCAAATGCTCTTGTTCATTGCAAACATTCATAGTCCAAATTCTTTCATTGTAGGAAAGTATATACAAAGAAAAACATGAGAAAAATAATAGATTTTACAATGAATTACCAGAGTAGGGTGGTGACAGGTCAGGTGGACTCAGACCTATCTTGAACCAAAGTTAGGCCCTGGATCAACCATTGCCCTAATCCAGTCCCCGATTAGTTCAGAGGTCTGGGCCTTAATATAAAATTTTGCAAACCTAATCCCAAGCCAACGAGCCCATTTGCGCGGAGAGAGATTTTGAAGGATTGATTCTTTTCAAGCACTTGATGTAGGCACTCACAAAATAGGAGACCACAAGAATTCCATAGTAAAACAATGAAGCCAGTCCACTGATCAAGTGGGCAGTTAAGGATGTCAAATATACAATGATGGTGATCATTTCTCTTTATTTGATATGCAGGCCCCAATCTTCATTTGAAAATAATGATGAGCTTACATTCATGAATGCTTCTAATCAATCTTGCTGAAATTACAATATCAATTGAAATTGCAAGGAATCTAGTCTCTAATCTATCTTGCTGAAATTACAATATAAATTGAAAGTACGAAGGAATCTGGACAAACAAAATAATTGGATGGCGATCCTCTGCAGGAAGATCAACAACAATGCTATCAGAAGTCCAAATGAAAATGCACCAAGAAACAGAGTAAGGCTCTGTTTGGCAGAGAGGGTCTTAAGTTTAAGCATTTACCTTAATACAGTCATAATTCAGCCTTGAAGGAGTTCATGGATGCGTGCTTTGACAGCTTCGTCTTCCCACTCCAATCTGTCAATCCGTTCCTTATCCATTCCTTCTATCTTCTCCAGTTTCAGTACACTTTGCGATCCGAGCGGAAGCCTCGTCAGTTCCGGACATCTCCACACCTTAAGATATTCCAGCGATTTCAAATCAAGAACCGACCCATCTTGGTAGAAACATGTGAGATTTTTGAACTTATTTAGAGTCAGAGTCTTTAATCGAGGGAGCAGGCCATGATCTGGTGCTTCTGCCTCCTCCTCGTCCTCATCCTTTGCAACTATCACGCCCATGTTCGGGCAGCTTTGTACTTTGAGTTCTTCTAATTTTCCGAGATTACGAGCTAGTTTCATGGACAAGAGTTTCTTCATGCTGATGCAATTATATATGAACAGCTTCTGCAGATTTTGGAAGGCTAGCCATGGTCGGACTCTGATGGAAGACAGGGATGCACTTCTTTCTCCCATGGCCTTTGGATCCACCTCGTTCGAGATTATTTTCTCTAACTCCTCACAGGTCTTTATCTCAAATTGCTGCAGTTGTTCAAGCCTCTGAGCTGTGGAAGGGGAGAAGAGATTCTTCATTCTCTCACATCTGCCGACGTATAGATCCTCTATGTTCCCGAGGCTCCCAACCGGTATTTTCCCCTTCCAGATGGTCGTCAGCTTCGGCAGTAATTTCAATTTCAAAGCTCTTAATTTGGAGACCAATGGACGCTGTTCCAGAAGCCCGTCACAGTGAAAGACCTCCTGCAGCTCATCGCATCCGCATACCAAAAGCCGTTCCAGATTGTGCACATTACCAAGCAGATCAGAAGGCAAAATTCTGATTAATTTTTCAGAATGGTAGATGCTTAGTACCTTCAGCTTTCTAAGGAAGTTAGCAGGGAGCGGCCCATTGCATATTTCTTTTAAGTTTTTCATGTGATCAAGGTATAACTCCTTCAACATCCCAAATGCAGTTTTCGGGGACTCTTCTACTACAGTTATGAGATATTCGATTTCATCACCATCTTTGATTGAGAGACGCTCCAAGACGTTGAATCCACCTTCATGTAACTGGATGAGATTCTTGACACCCTTACAAGACAGCAAGCTCAAGTCCTCAGTTTTTCCTAATAGCAGATTTACCCAATTCGGGGCTTGATCCGATATGTTAAGGCGCAAACTCCTTGGGAATGTGCTGTAATCATAATTTCTGTCATTGCAGATGCAGAATTTCATTAGGTTTCTCCAAGGCCTGGGAACATCTTGAGACAAACATTCGACATTTTCTACATGGCATTGTAGAACATTCAGGCAAACCAAGGATGCTACCTCACCAAAGCTTGCATTGCTTTCATCTCCTTTTCCATTAACTTCCCACTGACTAAAGCTTCTTCCCATATAGAATTCTTCTAAGCGGGTTAGCTTTGATATCACATTACGCGGTACCCTTTTGAGACAGATGGTATTCGACAAATCCAAGAGCTTTAGATTGGTCAAGCTTCCAATTTCTGTAGGGAGTTCAGATATCTTAGTACCATTTAGGCGAAGTATTTCAAGCATCTTCAACTCCCCCACTAGAGAGATGTCTTTTAACAATCGACATTTATGCAGACAAAGCACCCGTAAGTTTATTAGGCATGGTAAGGATGGGGGCAGTGACGAAATGGGAGTATCGTTTAGATCCAAAACAGCAAGAGCTTTCATCCCTTCAAAAAAACGATCCGGGATCTTTGTCAAACGCCAGTTGTTTTGCAGTAACAACGTCTGTAATTGAGGGCATTCTGGCTGATTGGGAAGTACACTGATTCTGTTTTTCATCAGTGAAATGCGCTTACATTCTTCTAACTTCTCCTTCGCCGGCCACTCCCTCAATCCTAATCCAACCTTTACTAAGAACCTGCGCCCATCTTTTGATGCTACTGAGATGGCGGCATCTCGAACAGTATCATGCATTTTTACAAACCCTTCACGATAACCGTCCAACAACAAGCAAGAAGATTTTAGCTTGTCGACCAAGATATGAACTCTTTGTGATGCTTCTTCCAACGAGCTCACGTCATTTAGGAAACCTTCCCCCACCACATATCGCATTAATTTATCGATATGAATGTTGTAATCTTCAGGAAATAGGCAACAAAACAACAAACAAAGTTTGGTTTCCTCACTTTCCATACTATCAAAACTCAGCATTAGAGATGAAAAAACCTTTGTATGCATACCTTCAATATCCGTTGGGACAGATTTCTGTAATTGCGTCAATGCATTCATCCAAATCAAACGACCCTTATCTCTCAGAGCCCTTCCAACAGTAACAATCACGAGGGGCAATCCCCCACATTCCCTAGCAACATCTCTCGCCATGGAGAGAAAATCAAGGGAATCAACAACGCAGCCTGCTTTCTTTTTGAACAAATTCCATGAATCCTCCTCAGATAAGACATCAACTACGATCTTCGCTCTGCTCTCCATCAATCCGCATACATCTACACTTCGAGATGTCACAACAATTTTGCAACCTGAGTGGTCGATTCCATAAGGAATTCCCACATCAGCGAGCTCCACCCGTTCCCATAAATCGTCGAAGATGACGAGCACCGTCTTCTCCTGCTTGAATCTTTCCAACAACCTGCGTGCCCTCACAGATTCGCTCTCTTCCTCAAGCTTCAGGCCTAGTTGCTCTGCTATCTCTCCTTGAATCCTTTTCAACTCAGGATTCCTGGACACACTAGCCATTAAGACCACATTATAACGCTTCTCTCTTCTAACCCGCTTGCCTACTTCTTTCATCAACATCGTCTTACCAACACCTCCCATACCAAATACCCCAACAACATCAGTTTCCTCATCTTGTAATGCCTCCATGACCTGTTCCATAGCCAATTCCGTTGACGAAAAAACCTCAAAATCTCCAACCGGCGTCGATTCAATGCCGGGAAGAGGAAGATGGCGTGAAATTGCATTAAAATTCCCTTGCTCTTGGAGTTGTATTAGAACAACTAACTTCTGTGCGGCTTCTTTACTTAGTCGGTAACGAGGTCCCCAACTTGGGCACCAGCAACAGCACCTTTCCAAACTTCTCTTATTTTCTTCAATGGCTTCATCTAATCTCCTCAAGTATACTTCTATATCATCCATCCTTTTCAGCCACTCGATCACTTCCTCGGTCGGTTCTTCCAATTGCCTACGTGCCTCATCTATTGAATTTTGTATATCGATTCTCCTTGCTTTCAGATAATTTTCTTGGCTTCTCAGGTTTTCAATGTTCCTTCGGTAATTAACAAGATAATCAATCTCACGCTTGAGAGGAAGAAATAGACACTTCCCAACTTCGGTCATCGGCGCAGCCGGGATTCCAAGAATTTCCATGGATTTTTTATTTTTTATTTTTCTTTAAAGGTGAAGAGCACTAAATTGCAATGGAAGGGCTGATGAAATTGAAGGGATGCTCTTTGAAATGGCTGTCTGAACTTCAAAAAGGCCGGAATTCAAAGGAAGCACCTCAACGCTCTTTTTTTGAATAAGATGCGGTGACCAGTGAAATGGCGAGGAGGCCGACTCCTGTAGATTCGGTCCTTGTGCCATACTGTGTGATGATCCAGACCGTTCAAGTGGAATTTCGTGAGACGGATGGATCACCATGAAAACATCTTAGCCATTAAAGGTTTTTTTTTTATGTCAAAAAACTATTAGATGAAATCAACGGCCCAAAAGAGTCGGATTGCGTCCTACCCCGTCCGGGCAGGGCTCTGTGGGGCCCACATTGATGTAAATATTTTATCCACGCCGTTAATCGCTTTTATCAGACCATTTTATGATGTAACATAAAAACTGAGGCGGGTCCACAGCTCCAGTGGACCACACCAAAGAACGTTGCAGTGATAATGACAACCACCGTTGAAACCTTTCTAAGGGCCACTGATGTTTTTAAGCCATCCAACCAATTAATAAGGTCATGTATACGTGGATGAAGTGAAAACACAAATATAAGCTTGATCCGAAACTTCTCCAGCTCCCAAGAACTTTTTAATGGTGGAAGTTCAATCCCCACTTTGTAGTTCAATTAAGAGTTAAACCTACTTTGAAATGATCTGAGAAAAATGATGAACGGCGTGGATGAAACACTTACTTCACGGTGGGCCCCACTGAGCCCTGCTCGGACGGATTACCGTCCGGGCGGGGGGTAGGACGCAATCCGCGTCCATGCATGAGATGCAAAAATGTACATCAATCCAAACCATCCAAATCTTGGGCACCAATTTTTCTGGTCCAGATCGTCCGTGCATGGCAATCTACCGGACAGGTAATATAGAAAATATTCAACGTCTCAAATTACACAGACAAATGGCCATTAAGCAGCGATAAAGATGTCGCAATCAGGCGGATTCTACCAAGATCCCGGAAGCGGATTGGCTGGTGTAGCACACACCACCGAGGTGGCTTATGTGTTGACGTCACCAAGTTGTGTGGTCCCACCATAAAGGATGTGTTATATCCAAACCGTCCGTCCATTTGGAGAGCTCTTTGTAAGGCTTCAACCGAAAAGTACAACAGACCCAAATATCAAGTGGACCACACTGCAAAAAAGGAAAGGGGATTGAACGTCTACCATTGAAACTCATATAGGGTTAGAGATGTTTTGGACCCATATGATACTTGTTTTTACTTTTCATCCATGAACAGAGTCGGCAAGCCCTTAGATTGTTTTAGTGAGAATCATTGTCCGCACTGGTTTTTATAGAGGTATCCACTTAATATTTGGATGTCATTCATTTTTTTAAGCCGATTGCGTAATTACTCACTATGCTTAGCATACCGAGTAAACTCAGTGTGATCCATCATAATTTATGTATTTTATTCTCTTAATTCATTCATTTTACCAAATAAATTTTGGGCTTGATCTCAAAATTTTGAGATATCCAATATTCAAATGGGTTACACCACATGAAACAGATGAATTGGACATCTAAAATTGAAAATTTTTTGGGGGTCTAAGAAGTTTTGGATCAAACTTATATTTTTGTGTTCCCTTCATCCATATATGTATGATATTATGGACACCTTGGATGACAATTAAACTTTATTGTGGGGCCTGAAAAGGTTTCAATAGTGGAAATCATTATTCCCACAGTTTCCTATGGTATGATCCACTTGATCATTTGATATGCTTTAATTTTGGGATCAACCCTTTAAATTAGATGGAAAATTGGATGGACGGCATGGATAGGCTGCATACTTTCAAGGTGGGTCCAACTGAGTTTACTCAGTACCATAATAGCGTACTCAATCCGTTTTCATCATTTTTGGGATCGCCAAAAATGTTAAGGGTGTAGATATCCCATATAACTTTGATCTCTTTTGGACCGTTCGTACAACTTGGTGCTGGAGGAGAGTCAGCTAGATGCGGATTTCCAGCAAAAGCGTTTAGCTGGAAGTTCCTGCGCTGGGAAGCCAGGTGGGGCCCACCGTGATGTTTGTATGTAATCCACCTTGTCCATTAGTTTTATGAGCTCATCTTAGGCTATGAGAGTAAAATTGAACAAGATACACGACGGCTATATTAAAGGAAAAAGTGGTTAGGGTAATTCATATTGTTAAAACTTCCCTGGATTTTACAGTGATTTTTACATGACATCCATACCGTTAATAATGTCATTCATACTGGGATGAACGGAAAAAACAAATATTAGAATGATTCAAAACTCCATTGGCGCACGAATATTTCAACTATCGAAATTCAATTCTCACATTTTTGGCCCACTTGAGATTCAGGTACCGTTCATTTTTGTCCTCATATCTTAAAATGAACTCACAAAACGGATGGATGGAGAGAATTTCTCAAAATCATCACAGTGGGCCCCAACTGGTTCCCAGCGCAGGAACTTTCTACCAAAGGCTTTTGCAGGAAATCCGCGTCCGAGTCAACTCACCTCTTCGAACGACACATACCACACCAGTTAGTTCGCTGGGGGGACGCGGATTTCCTGCGAAAGCCACGCGCAGGAACTTCGTGCGAAAGACGGCGTCTTCCAATAAAAACTCGCCACATGTAAGAATGACATGGCAAGATTTAAATCCTCCTGTTAACGGAGTCTCCGTTAATGGTGAGACTCGAGCACTATGCGGCGCCTCTTCATTGCCTTTTTCGTTTTTTCTTTTTCATTTTTTTCTTTTTCTTCTTCTGCCCTTTCTTCCCCTCTAAACCGGAAGCTAAAAAAACCACTTGCCAAGCTTTTATTTTATGACACCACATTTTAGCAAGGAGATAATCTAAGACTTACATACCTATTCTCCCATTTGAATAGGTAACTATTTAGAGTTTCCTCCCCTAAATTCTAGGAGTTTTTTTTTTTTTTTTTTTTTTTTTTTTTTTTTTTTTTTTTTTTTTTTTTAAATTCTGTTGAAATCTGAAAATGAAGAATTTTTTCACTTTTTTCGTAGTTCAGGGGCACGTAAGAATTTATTATTATCCTGTTTGCTAAAGTTCACATGAATAATGCCTGCCGGTGAACACCAGGCAAGGTACCGCTAACTTGTGGTGAACTACTATCTTTCCTTCAGATCTACAAAATCTGTACTGTCAAAGTTATAGACCCCACCATGAAAATCATCTAACCGGAAAATCAGGCTGTTTTTCTAATCAGGTGGGCCACATTGTTGAAATCAACTTACAACTGATGGTTGAACTTAACATAAAATATCAGCCCACCTAGTGAATGAATCAGCCTGGTTTTCTGGAAAGCTGGACTTCATGGTGGAGCCTATCATTTTCATGGTACTGATTTCCTTAATAGGTGCCACGTTTGCGGAAAAGATGGCTCCGTGCTACACATTGTGGTAGGTTCTCTTCTCATTCTAGACCCAGTTTTCTCAAAGATATGGCCCACCTTGGCAAGGCTGGGATGTTCTAACCGGACGCGGTTTGGCTAGTCACGCCGCCACCAGCATTCTAGACCCGATCTTCTCAAAGATATGACCCAACTTGATCAGTGAGAATTATTTGTGGCCTATTTAATAAATGAGCCGGTTTGGGCCGATCCTAATCCAACCCGAACCAGGCCCATTACCACCCCTAATCAAGTGAAGCCTCTAAGGATTTTGTATATATGCATTTACCTAATGAAAATATAGAAAGTGTGCTTACTTTTTTACTTCAATGAAATATTTTATGATTTTTATTCTTGGTTTTGCACTTTCTTATTTAGATGAATACACTGGCAATTTCATTTGTTTTTTTTTTTCTTCTTTTTTAATGGCACACTGTTACTTTTTCTATTGTAAGAATGTGTTGCCTTTTTTTTAATAGATTTTTTCACTATTGCGTATGTATATCTACATTTATGTTTTGACAATTTTATATTGGTAGGTAAATGGATGACATGGGTGCCTTGAATAGCCAAAATTTTCCCCATTCATGTCGAAGGTTGGAGTTCAATGTTGAAAAGGGACATCATGTTCAAGAAGCAGTACATGAAGTTTTGGTTGAGACGGGTGGGAAATTAGATGAACCAAACCTTGGAATGGAGTTCAATTCTGAAAAGAGTGCATATGAGTTTTATAATAAATATGCTGGGAAGATAGGGTTTAGTGTTCGAAGATCATCGTGTAATAAATCAGATAATGGTATTGTGATTTAAAAAATATTTTTTTGTTATAAAGAAGGTCGAAGACAGGAAGATAAACGAACTGATCAAGTAAAGTATCAACATCCGAATATAAGAACAGGATGTCGAGCAAAAATGACTATTAGGCTTCAAATGAATGGTAGATTCAGTCTCACTAAATTTATTACAGAGCATAACCATGAGGTCGTTAAACCATCAAAAGTACACATGTTAAGGTCACAACGAGGTTTAACTGATGCTCAATCAGCTGTAGTAGATATGGCAAACAATTCAGGCATTACATCATCAGCAACTATGACATTTATGAGCAAGCAAGCTGGAGGTCGAGAGAATTTGGGATACCAACCTGTTGATTACAAAAATTACTTGCGAAAAAAGCGAATGAAAGCAATGGAAAAGGGAGGTGCAGGAGCTGTTTTAAAATATTTTACAAAAATGCAAGTAGAGAATCCATCTTTTTTTTATGTAATACAGGTAGATGAAGATGATCAAATCACCAATATCTTTTGGGCAGATGCAAAGTCGATAATAGATTATAGCTATTTTGGGGATGTGATTTGCTTTGATACTACATACATGATAAATAGCTATGGTCTTCCATTTGGCCCATTTATTGGGGTAAATCATCATAAACAAACAGTCATATTTGGTGCAGCCTTGTTATATGATGAAACAACTGAATCTTTTAAGTGGTTGTTTGAAACTTTTTTAAAGGAAATGTCTGGAAAGTAACCAAGGACAATCTTAACAGATCAATGTGCTGCAATGGGTAATGCAATAGCTGATGTGATGCCGGACACATACCATCGTCTATATATCTGGCATATATACCAAAATGCTGCAAAGCACGTTAGTAATGTGTTTCATGGTTCAAAAAGTTTTGAATATGATTTCAGTAGATGTGTGTATGATTATGAAGAAGAGGAAGAGTTTTTAATTGCATGGAATAATATGCTTGAGAAATATGATTTGATGCAAAATAAATGGTTACAAGCGTTGTTTAAAGAAAGAAACAAATGGACTTTGGTGTATGGCAAAAATACATTCTGTGCCGACATGAAGAGTACACAACGGAGTGAAGCATGAATAATGTTTTGAAGAAATATTTGAGTTCCAAATACAATCTTTTGTGTTTCTTCACACATTATGAACGAGTAGTGGCTGATCGACGATATCGAGAATTGGAAGCTGATTTCAAAATGAGGCAAAGTACCCCAATATTATATGTTGATGTGAAGATGTTGATGGAAGCAGCAAAAGCATATACTCCGGAAGTATTTAAAATGTTCCAAAATGAGTACAAAAAGTTTCTTGGTCATACAATTCATAAAAGTGGTGAATTTGATATAGTGTTAGAGTTTCAAGTTGTTTGTAAGGACAAAGTTGGAGGCCGTCGTGTCAAATTTGACACATCAAACAATACCGTCACATGTAGTTATAAGAAATTTGAATTTGTCGGGATACAATGTAGCCATGCACTAAAAGTTCTGGATTATTATAGTATAAAGGTGCTTCCTTCCAATTATATTTTGAAAAGATGGCAAAGAGATGCAAAAGTTATTGCTGTGAATGACCATCTTGGGTTTACCATACAAGGTGATCCTAAGATTTCATTAGGGAAGCGTTATAGCTATTTGTGTCGCAAGTTTCTTAAAATTGCTTCAATGGCTGCGGAATATGAAGATGCATTTGATTTTGCTGATAGATATTCAGACAAATTTCATGATGAATTGACAGAGTGTATAAAAGGGATCAAGAAACTTCCATTGATGACATATCAAACTAATGATGAAAATGTAGATGCTGAAATTGTTTGTCATCAATCGACTGACAATGAGCTGCCAATTATGACATCTCAAATTAATGATGAAAATGTAGATACTGAAAGTGTTCATCATCAACCAATTGACAATAAAGTTACTTTTGTTGATAGCCTCTGCTCACAAACTGTAAGTGGAATTAAAATGAAGCCTAGAGTTGCAGGTGATCGCCGTACATTTAAAAATTCTCTAGATAAAGGAAGGAAGAAAAAATTCCGAACCGAATCCATTCAGCTACAAATGAATCAAGAGAGAAATGATTCAACCCAAGCACCAAATATCTTTCACCTTCCTTCATTTCACCCTTCACATTGTCCAAGTGTATTCTCTCAACTAAGCCAAGTCAATCAGGTATTATTGATATTTTATTTACTAAACTTGTCATAACATTTGTTATCCACATCACAGTTTTTTATACTTTGTTTTTCTATACCAGGGTCAAAAAGTTCTTATGGTGAGTCCTTTTGGATTACCAGTGGCTTATTATGGGTACCATCAACGTAATATTAACATATACTAGCAAAATTCCTTGAGCATCAGATCTCAGGTAAATTTGAGATTTTTTAAAACTAAAATATATCATATGTGGTTCTCACAACATGTGCTCATGAACTGTGATTCTGTTATTTTATTATTTTTTTGTCAGGGTAGCTTTGTTACTAGCGGAAGTTATTTTGAAGTACCTGGTGGAAGTTGCGTAGCTGGCACCAGTGGATCCATGAATGCACACCATCTGCCCCTTGTGGTTGCCAAACAGGCATCAACTGGTAACAACAAAATTATTCGAGGACCAGCGCCTGCCTAAGGTATGAATTGTTATAGTAGGTATTATTTTTATTTTTTTTCTTGGCACATAAGCTTATAAATATTTTGACTAATGTGAATGGTTTTGTTTTTGTTCAGCATTCTAGTAATTACATACTGAGTTGTTAATTATATTGCAGTTTGGAGGGCTGCCGGTTCGATGTCAATGTTAGCTGCATTGTTGTTTGAAGGGTAGAATAGTTGTTTTGTGCTATGAATGTATGAGGGATTTCTTGGACGCAAAATATGAGATATTGTACTATGGATGTGTGAGATCTTTTTGTTGGATGCAAGTCTACTCACCTTTTGCGCATGTTGGATTTGTTGAATGCGAGGATAACCCTTTTCCATCATTTCTTGTTGTAAGATGTGGAGCTTACTATTGGTCTTGTGCTGGGGTTTGTAAGGCTATTCCACTTTAGTTCAGAGGTGGTGTTTTTTTGGTGTGTTCGAGTTTGCCCATTGTTGGTTAGACTGATAGTTTGTTTGACACTTTTGTTGAGGCTGTCTGATTGCTTAGACCTCTCACCTATTGTCTTATTTTGTTTGTTTATGTGATTTCTGTATACCTCTCTTCCATATAATAGGCATGTTTCATTTTATTTTTGTATAACCTGCCTAAATAGACGTGTAGGCTATTTTTTGTGTGTAAAGAATGTTATACAGGAAAGGGAATAGAGGAAAGGGAAAAAAAAAAAAAAAAATAGTTGTCACTCACTTGGTAGGTGTATGTTATGGTTCTTTTGAGTATGTTGTGGGCTTAGTTTCATGAAAGCCATTGTTCTATTTTGTTTTTTTTCTTATTAGTTGATGTGATTAATGGTATTTGAATCATTGAGATATGGAACTCTTTCAAATCCTATTTGAACTCTTGGGTTGTTATGTTTTGCACTCTAATCTTGTATTAGAAGCTTGATCAGTTTCTATACAAAGATAACTAAGTGAAGAATATCTGAGTGTGCTACCCTGTTGAGTGGCCCATTTAACACATGTTGTGAAAATTAGATGTGAAATAACACCACTAGATTAATGCAACTAGCACTTGTAACACCGAACCCTCGTAGTGAGCCCTTGTGGGCATGTAAATAAGGGGGCTCTTTTTGTCACATGCACCAATGTGTAACAATGTGTATACGATATGAGCCCATTTATGAAGTGCAAGCACAAATATCAATGCTCATCCTCAAGCAAGCACACCCCTACATGCCACATGTGTATGAGATCCTGAGCTTTCGATTAGGTGGTCTACATGAGTTAGAAATTTGGCCTAAAATTCAAAATGTTTCACTCTATAGCTGTGTGACTATGTTGAAAAAAATGGTGAACAATTATTCAAATGAGAATATGTGAATAATACCACCAAATTGATGCAACTAGCACACGCAACACTGAGCCCTTATAATGGGCCCTGCACATGTAAAAAAGGAAGTTCTTTTTTCACATGTGCCAACATGGGACCATGTGTGCAAGATATGAACTAATTCATCAACTGCGATCATTAACATGGGACCATGTGTGCAAGATATGAACTCATTCATCAAGTGCTGACATTAACATGGGACCATGTGTGCAAGATCCTGCACAAATGAGCCACATTTACTCAATAATTGTGTCCATTTCTTAAATTCAGGGCATCGTTTTGGCCTCTTTCATAGAAGCGAACAATCTATCCACAATTTTTCTCATTGATAACCCGAACTCAACTCCCGAATCAAGTTGAATGCAAGCTATTGATCCATAGGCTAGAACAAATTGTTAAAATTGCTTCATTAACAGTGGGGAAAGAGTGCTTACTGTTGAAACATTCCTAGGCTCCACCTTGATGTTTATATTCCATCCAAACAGCCTATAATGTCATTTTTACTTAGATGAAGTGAAAACATTAAGAAGTTAAGCCATACAAAACTTTTGTGGCCCATTTAAATGTTTCAACGGTGGTCACTAAATATTTACCGTTTCCTTTCGTGTGACCCATTTAAGTTTTGGTCGCATGTCCTAATATGACGGAGTGACTTTATAAAAACATATCGTACTTGCTCACACAGGATTCCAGTGACAGGATTCGCGAGCATGATAGTTGTTGGGGAAAAATGTGTCGGGCTCGGGTAAAGTCCCGAGATTCGTATAAGAGTAGGTCGGCTTCGCCGACACTGCCTGAAGAATCCGAGACAACACCGACAGGACAGAAGGTAGGCCGTTAGGCGTAAGCAAGGACGAGTAAAGTCGCTCTGTCAGAGTGATAACCTCGCCTGCATAACCCCACTGAAGGCCGGGCGTGTGAGAGCCATTCAACCGATAGAGTAAAGATCCCCTCAGGGAGTTAATTCTATCGGGCACGGCTGAGAACCCGTCCTCCTGCATCGGCCGAGACTCTCCCGGTGTCGGTCATGACCTGGCCGAGACTCCCCCGGAGTCGGTCGAGATCCAACCGAGACAGGTAGTGGCGGAACGAGGACAGATGCTGATCTACGGAAATCCAGGGATACTGGTAGCGAATCCGGAGATTCTCGGGATCCTGAGCAATCCCAGGAGAAGAATCCTCTGAAGATAAGGATTGACAGACTGTATAAATCTCTGAGCTTGGAACAGTAAAAGGTACGCAAAAACTAACCGAGACAAGCTCTTGGCTATTGACGAGATAACTGACTTAAGCATCGGAGGTTCCCCGGCTCTAGCCAGGGTTCCCTTGACATTGTTTCTGTGCAGGTGAAGGAGGGTCCGTCGCCAAGGGAAGCCGTCCCATAAAAACACTGCAACAGTTTGGCGCCGTCTGTGGGAAACGGACAAAAAGCCGCTTTCTCCAACCATTCCAATGGCAAGAACAAGAAGGACGGACCCAGATGAAGCAAGGGAGGCTGCCGCTAGCGTCGCTCAGGGAGCTCCCCCGGCAGCACCACCTGCGACTACAAGCCAGCCCAACCAAGGGAACGCATACCTGGATCGTGAGGTTCAGGAAATGCGTTCCGAGATGGCTGCCATGAAACACATGCTGGAACAACTGTGCAACCAACAGATGCAGCGCCAAGAGTCGACGCCAGCTCATCCACCAGCGTCTGTAGCGCAATCACCCGCGCCACGGTCTCCTAGACGATCGAGTCAGCCCTGAGAACCAAGTCACCCGGCACCTGCTCGTTCGGCAACAGCCGTTCTGCCTCCCTCTGACTTGAGGCATAGAATAGATCAGAGGAGGCGCAGTCGGCTACCTGTAGACGCTGAAGAAACGGCAGAGAGCGCCGAACCCTGGAAGGCTGACATGCAAGACTTCAAAAACGAAGTCCGAGAGAAGATGACAAAGGAAATGGTAGATATAAAGCACGGTCGGAATTCAGATCCGACCAAACACGAAGAAAAAGCTTCTCCGTTCGTGGACGAGGTAATGCGGGCCCGGTTGCCGGAAAGGTTCCGCTTACCCCAGATTACTCCATTTTCCGGGAAGATCGATCCGACAGATCATCTTGAATGCTTCAGGACTTACATGGAATTGCACGACGCCTCGGATGCCGTTATGTGCCGAGTGTTTTCTCTGACCTTGAAGGACGTTGCCCGACTTTGGTTTAAGCAACTGAAACCCGGGTCGATAAAGTCGTTCGCCGAACTCAGCGACGCCTTCCTCAGCAATTTCATTGGCGGAAAGAAGAAACTGAAGCCTCCCGTGCATCTGAACAACATAGTTCAGAGGGAAGGAGAGCTATTAAAAGACTACATTAAACGCTTCAATTTCGAATCCCTGCAAGTTCGAAAGCATTCTGAGGAGACAGCTCTCAACGCTCTCATGCAGGGAGTCAGAGACAAGCCTTTTTTGGTGTCACTGGACAAAAACCCGCCCGATACTCTGGGCGAGTTTATGGTTCGGTCGGACAAGTACACCGATGCGGAGGAGACGCGACTCCTAAGAGAGAAAATCCAGAATACGAAACCATCGGCAAAAGAGTCGGCCAAAAAGGAAGCCGACTCGGCCGGAGGGAAAAAGCGAAAAGACGACCGGGGCCGAGACGACAGCAGGCCAGAGAAGCGACCCGACAGAAAATTCTCTGCATATACCCCCCTGAACAAATCTCCTGAACAAGTACTGATGGAGATCAAAACCGAGGGCTTCGTTAACTGGCCTCAAAAAATGCGAGGAAATCCTGGTCGTCGGAACAAGGATAAATATTGCCACTACCATCGCGATCACGGTCACAACACGAGTGACTGTTATCATTTGAAGGACGAGATTGAGTGGCTGATTAAGGAAGGCCGGCTAAGAGAACATACGACTGGGACCGACGCCGTCGCGGGATCGAGTGGAGAGCGACCCCAGGAAGAAATTCAAACGATCGTCGGGGGTCATCGAGGCGGCGGGGACTCAAATAACGCCCGAAGAAACCACGCCAGAAGCCTCGACCGCCCCGAGTCCGAGGTTCTCCTGCTATCCCGGCCTCCCAAAGAGAAAAAACGAGAGAAGTATTGCATCTCGTTCACTGAAGAAGATGCTCGAGGCATTCATCATCCTCACGATGATGCGCTCGTAGTCACCCTCACCATCGCGAACAGAAAAGTGTTCCGGATACTGGTGGATACAGGGTCATCAGCGGACGTCCTATTCACTACAGCATTCGATAAAATGGACATAGGTCGGTCGGTACTACGGCCTGTCCGAACGCCGCTCATCGGTTTCTCGGGCGGACAGGTACTCCTAGAAGGAATCGTCTCGCTGCCGCTCACCGCGGGAACCGCGCCCCATCAAAGGACCGGGATGGTCGACTTTCTGGTCATGGACCAACCTTCAGTGTACAACGCCATCCTCGGCCGACCGTCTCTCAGCCTCCTTCAGGCCATAGTGTCTACCTACCACCTTTCCATGAAATTTCCGACCGAGTCGGGAGTGGGGGTAGTGAAAGGAGACCAGCAAGAGTCTCGGAAGTGCTACGCCACTGCAGTAAAAGCCCCGGCAGAAATTTCAATGATTGAATCACTGGACCCCCGTATCGGGTTGCACGAGCGGGGAGAACCAATGGAAGAACTCATCTCGGTGCCATTAACCGAGACGGATGTTTCAAAAGTAGTCCGAATCGGCTCATCCATGAGCCTGCCTCTTAGAGAACGAATAATCACCTTGCTTCGTCGGTATGCCGATTTCTTCGCCTGGAGTCATGAAGACATGCCTGGGATCGATTCCTCAGTCATGACGCACCGACTCAACATCGACCCAACCTACATGCCCATCCGACAGAAACGTCGACCTCTCGGCCCGGAGAGGTACACTATCATAGGAGAGGAGGTCGGCAAGCTTCTTAAAGCCAAGTTTATCGAAGAGGTATACTATCCGGAATAGGTAGCTAATGTCGTACTAGTGAAGAAAGCCAATGGGAAGTGGCGAGTCTGTATAGACTATACGGACCTAAACAAAGCCTGCCCCAAGGATAGCTTCCCTCTTCCTCGTATCGATCAGTTGGTTGATAGTACAGCGGGTCATGAACTGCTCAGCTTTATGGACGCCTATTCAGGCTATAATCAAATTGTAATGCATGAAAATGATAAATCAAAAACCGCCTTTGTCACCGACAAAGGCCTTTATTGTTACCGAGTGATGCCGTTTGGGTTAAAGAATGCCGGAGCGACATATCAGCGGTTGGTGAACAAAATGTTCTCCCGGCAAATTGGCCGAACGATGGAAGTTTATATTGATGATATGCTCGTCAAAAGTAAACAGGCGTCCGATCATGAGAAGGACTTGGAAGAAATGTTTTTAATTCTGCGTAAGTATAAGATGAAGCTGAACCCCAGCAAGTGCGCGTTTGGCGTGAGCTCGGGAAAGTTCCTCGGTTTCCTCGTTAGTCAGCGAGGAATCGAAGCAAATCCTTAGAAGATCAAAGCCTTACTTGAAATGGAGTCTCCCAAAACTATCAAAGATGTTCAAAGGTTAACAGGAAGAGTAGCCGCGCTCAATCGCTTCCTTTCCCGAGCCACAGACAAGTGTCTCCCGTTCTTCAAGCAATTGAAGGGACGACAGACTATGATGTGGACGGAGGAATGTGAGAGATCGTTTCGAGAACTGAAGGTTCACCTCGGATCTCTACCGCTGTTATCTAAGCCCGAGCCTGGTGAAGTGTTATTATTGTATTTGGCCGTGTCTGAAGCCGCGGTAAGCTCAGCGTTAATACGCGAGAGTCAAGGGAAGCAGCTGTCAGTCTACTACATTAGCAAAGCCTTGCTGCCCGCCGAGACAAGGTATCCTCAGCTTGAGAAAGTAGCCTTCACCCTAATAGTTTCATCACGACGCCTTCGGCCATATTTTCAGGCCCACACCATCGCCGTTGTGACCGACTTACCACTCCGCCAGATTCTTCAAAAGCCGGAAGCCTCTGGCCGACTTACAAAATGGGCAGTCGAATTAAGTGAATTTGACATACATTACCGGCCCAGGGCTGCTTTAAAAGGACAGGCCGTCGCCGATTTCCTTGTCGAAGTGGTTCCTAATCTCGATAATCTGCCCGAACCAGAGGGAATTAATGTACCCGAGGGTTCCTCCTCTCTCGGGCCGACACCCTGAAAGTTATTTGTCGACGGATCATCCAACTCGAAGGCAAACGGGGCAGGGGTAGTATTAGAAACTCCCGACCAAACTTGTATGCAATATGCCTTGCGACTCGGCTTTCAAGCGTCCAACAATACAGCAGAATACGAAGCTTTATTACTAGACCTCAGACTCGCCGCGAGTCTGGGCATGACCCATTTGAACGTTTTCAGCGACTCACAATTGGTTGTTAACCAAGTTTTCGGCGTCTATCAGACTCGGAAAGAACAGTTAAAGGCGTACATGGAGAAGGCTAAAGAATTGATCAGCGGATTTCAGAAGTGTGAAATAATTCGAATACCCAGAACCGACAACGCCAAAGCTGACCTACTAGCAAAGCTTGCCTCAGCAGATGAGAAAGACATACCTCGGTCAGTTCCAATTGAACATGTCCTTGAACCAAGCGTAAACGAGCCGACGGTCTCGGTCCTGTTTCCAATCGATCCAGCGGCCGCTTGGTTCGACCCACTCGTCCGCTACCTTATCAATGGTGAACTGCCAGAAGATCACGCCGAGGCATGGCGATTAAAAACTCGAGCCTCGCGCTACACTATCTTGAATGGAATTCTGTACAAAAAAGGCTTTCATACTCCTCTACTAAGGTGCGTCGACTTCCAAGAAGCAGATTATATCTTACGAGAGATACACGAAGGAATATGTGGAAACCATTCGGGAGGACGCTCGCTCTCCAACAAAGTATTGCGACAGGGATATTACTGGCCGACCATACAGCATGACTCCAAACGATTCGTCCAAAGGTGCGAGAAGTGTCAGCGGTTCGCAGTGATCCCGAGACAACCCCCCGAGGAGCTAACTCCGATGTCGGGACCGTGGCCTTTTGCGCAGTGGGGAATAGACATAATCGGGCCCTTTCCATTAGGGAAGGGACAGACTAAATTTGCCGTGGTAGCAGTGGACTACTTCACGAAGTGGGCCGAAGCAGAACTGTTGGCGAAAATTACCGAGCAAAGGGTCACGAGTTTCGTGTGGAAGAAGATCATATGTCGGTTCGGAATACCCCGGACGATAGTGACAGACAATGGCAGGCAGTTCGATAACAAACAATTCCGGGAGATGTGCAGTAACCTCGGGATTCGTAATGTATACGCCTCGCCTCATCACCCTCAGACGAACGGACAGGTCGAGGCGATCAACAAAATCATAAAGCAGCATCTCCGGACAAGACTTGACGAGGCAAAGGGAGCATGGGCCGAAGAACTTCCGAATATACTGTGGGCTTATCGGACCACGGCACGGACCGCGACGGGAGAAACCCCCTTCTCTCTATGTTATGGTGCGGAAGCAGTCGCACCGGTCGAGATCGGTATTGGTTCAGCCCGAGTCAACCTATATGATGAACGAGAGAACGGTGAACTCCTCTCATTCGCACTTGATTCATTAGAAGAAAGAAGAGAAAGTGCTCGACTGAAGGTGATGGCTCGACAAAGACAGGTGTCTCGGTTTTACAATCGTCGAGTCAAAGTACGACGATTCCGAACCGGGGACATGGTCCTCCGAAGGACCTTCCCAAATACTAAGGAAATTGGGTCGGGTACATTAGGGCCGAATTAGGAAGGCCCCTATGTCGTCTCAGGCACCATCCGACCTGGAACCTACCGGCTGGAAGACCTGAACGGGCAGTTGTTGCCTCATCCTTGGAACGCCGAGAATCTCAAAATTTATTACTCGTAAGATACAATTAAACACGCTGTACTTGAAGTCGACCCAATAAAAGTTCCATTTCATTTTAGCACCCAATGTCGGGTCAGATACAAAATTTTACAAAAAAAAAAAAGGGTACAATGTAAATGTGAATCCTAGGCAACGCCCAAGGGTCCAGCCTCGTCAGCAGCGGCATTTTCTTCAGCGGCTCCGCCCTCGGCAGCCTCGGCAGACGGACTGTCGACCTCGAAAGCGGAGAGATCCAGTTCAGGGAAGGCCGCCCTCATCTCCAAAACGCAGGCCTTATAGCCACCTTGGTAAAGGTGGTCCCTCTCCTCCTCAAATTCGGTAGATTCGAGGAAGGCCTCTACCGCTCGGTCTCGCTCCTCCTTGGCTCGACGCGTCTCTTCCTGAGCTTCCTGAACAAGCTCGGCAGCCTCGGCCTTCGCGCGAGCAAGGGCGCCCTCGCACTCGCCGTGAACCTGGAGAAGCCGCCGCTCCCTCTCCTCGGCCTCTTGAAGGAGCAAAGTAAGGTGAGCATTGTCGGCCTTCATGCCTTCGAGAGCTGCACGGGCGTCGGCAGCCATCTTCCGGGTGATAGAAAGATCACCGGTCATGATGCCGATTCGGCCCTCGGCGATCTCCCTACGGCCCTCAGCCTCGGCCGCGATCTTCTTCGCAGTCTCTGCCTCAGATGCGAGTTTCTGGGAGGCGACCAGCTCCGAGCTTGCCTTAACGAGGTAAGGAGCCAGCTGCAATACAGAGACGGTGAGTTGTATTGAAAAACCTAGACAGAAAGCGACACAAGAATGAAGAAAATTCTACCTCAAAAAGCAGCCTCGCTGCATGCCCGAGGGTCTGGGCCGTCGGGGCATTGTAATAGTTGGCGAAGTCTCTCTCGCTCCCGTGGGCAAGCGCCCAAGGAACCATCCCCGCAATGATCTTCGAGAAGGGGGACTCCGTTTGAGTCATCTCCCTTCTCGGGGATTCTTCACGCAGGGCCTCCCTCGGCCCCGAGACCTCCACAGCGGCGGGCCCCGACTCAGGTGTCGCCTGAGTCATTGGATGGATTGGCCCCGCTTCCTCGGCCCTCTCATCAGGGTCGGAGAGGACGACCACCTGGGGAACGGCGGGCGCAGCAGCAGGTGGAGCGACCGTTTCCTTCCCCTTGCCCGCGATCTTCTGCTGCTTCGAAGGCCGGGACCCAGACAGCAGAGTCGATCTTGGGGGGGCCTTCACTTTGGAAACAGGCTTCAAGGCGGGTCGGGGCTCGGCCATGCTCTCTAGTGCAGGTCTCAAAATAGGACGAGCTTCGGGGAGGTCTGCAAGGACGAGTGATAAGGTTAAGAGAGCAAACCAAAAACCAAGGAGACAAATATAAGGAAGAGCGAAATACCCGAGACGAACGAGTCAAGGCCGGCGAGGTGAAGACGCTCAGGTTGCAGGAGCAACTTCCAAGATCGCTCTGCCGCGCTCAGCTTCCTCAACTCTCTTATCCGAGTCAAAGCCCCGGACTCGAGCTTCCCTCTACTCTTCGAGATGTCCGCGAGACATGGTAGAGTCAAGATCAGTGGAAGAGAATATATAAACGGAGAATAAGAAAAGGGAAGATCAGTGAGCCGAGGCGCCGAGTCACTTGCTCTACGGAATGTGTGGGATACTTGAGGCTCGTACGGCCACGAGTCGGCCGACTCCCACCTACCGCACGCCCAAAACCACCTCTCCTTCCAGAACTTGTTCGAAGTAAGTGGGTCGGTTATTAGAGATCCCCCCTTGCCTCTCCACGTGCTTAGAAAGTAGAGGCCAGGGAAGTTGGGGTTTGGTCGGACTTGATACAGGTAGAGGAACTCGTCGACCGTAAGAGAAGGTTGCTCTAGCTCGGACCAAAGCACGGCACACCCGAACAAGTTCCTCCACGCGTTCGGGACGATTTGGCCGGGGGCTATTTTGACTCGAGAAAGGAAGTCACGGGCAATGGGCTGGAGTGGCAGGCGCAAGCCGCACTGCATCGAGACTTGAAAAATTGCTACCATCCCTGCGGGGGGATGGTCGGGCAAATCACCCGGACGAGGGAGATGAAGGATGACCGAATCAGGTACATGGTAACCAGCCCTGATTCGGTTTAAATCGGATTCGGTGAGAATAGAAGCTACGAGACCGCTGGGCTCGTCTCCTTTCCCTTTCGAAGACGACCCAGAAGCCTCCGCAGTTCGAGTCACAGGGTATGGAACGGCCATTCCTTCGCCCATGACTAAATCGTCCTCTCCCTCTCCCTCCTCGTCCTCCATCTGATCCGCCCATGGGTTAGGTCTCCCTGGACGAGTCACCAGAGATGTCCCACCGCTGGATGGACCTATCTGTGCGGGATGCTCAGCCGAAGGGCTGCCGGATTCTCTGACAAGCCGAAATGCGGCGTCAGCTCCGACGGCGAACTCCGTCAACAGGGATGGTGGGTCTGTAACGTCCCAGAGGTGTTGGGACACGCCCTCATCTACTGACATTTCCTCCCGAGGGCTTTGAGAGCCGTGTGCGGCCATTAAAGCTAATTAAAGGAGAAGGAAAAGACGCACCAAAGGAATCGATGGTGACTGCAAGGAAAGGTTAACGGAGAAAGAGGCGACAGCGGAGGAGAGGGAGAAGAGAGCGAAAATGTGCTCGGAATCAGACACGGACGGGAGGAAGGAGGGCGAAAACAAAGTTCGAACCGTCCTCCCGCCCGGGCTTTTTATAGCCTTGCCCGTAGACGGGTCATTATGGCAGAAGCGAAGCGACGTTCACCTCGGCTCCCCCATTCGACGCGTGGCGACTGTTGATTGACTGCGCCGAAATCGTGGCCACGCGTCCGCCACTTATACGCGGACGGAGTGAGTTGACGGCTGGCCGCACGTGCGACCTTGGGAGGCGCAATGACGCACGCTAAGAACGACTCAAAGAACATTAAATGCCTCATCATTGTCTCGGATGCTAATGCCAACCGACCGATAAAATCGTGCTCCTTGTTGCCATAGACGACACCAGGAGCAGGGGGGGCTCACTGTTGGGGAAAAATGTGTCGGGCTCGGGTAAAGTCCCGATATTCGTATAAGAGTAGGTCGGCTTCGCCGACACTGCCTGAAGAATCCGAGACAACACCGACTGGACAGAAGGTAGGCCGTTAGGCGTAAGCAAGGACAAATAAAGTCGCTCTGTCTGAGTGATAACCTCACCTGCATAACCCCACTGAAGGCCGGGCGTGTGAGAGCCATTCAACCGATAGAGTAAAGATCCCCTCAGGGAGTTAATTCTGTCGGGCATGGCTGAGAACCCGTCCTCGTGCATCGGCCGAGACTCCCTCGGTGTCGGTCATGACCTGGCCGAGACTCCCCCGGAGTCGGTCGAGATCCAACCGAGACAGGTAGTGGCGGAACGAGGAAAGATGCTGATCTACGGAAATCTAGGGATACTGGTAGCGGATCCCGAGATTCTCGGGATCCTGAGCGATCCCAGGAGAAGAATCCTCTGAAGATAAGGATTGACAGACTGTATAAATCTCTGAGCTTGGAACAGTAAAAGGTACGCAAAAACTAACCGAGACAAGCTCTTGGCTATTGACGAGATAACTGACTTAAGCATCGGAGGTTCCCCGGTTCTAGCCAGGGTTCCCTTGACATTGTTTCTGTGCAGGTGAAGGAGGGTCCGTCGCCAAGGAAAGCCGTCCCATAAAAACACTGCAACAATAGTGATATCCATGTGGGCGTAGACCCTATACCCATCAATGAGATAGAGAAAGAAAATGCTGATTGAGCTGGCCTTGTACGTGTAACAAGGCAGGCGTGTGTATGATCAGGAACGTGACTTTGCCTTTAACCCAGGGTCACTTGGATTCTTCCAGTGCAATCACAAGCTCGGTGGAACTTACCTAGTGTTTGGGCTACTACGCTGCAAGACAGAGTATGAGTGAGATCTGAAACTCAAGTAGGCAATATCTACATACCATTTTGGAGCACGTGGCATATAAACATTACGGTGGGCCCTAAAAAGACTTTGATGGTGGGCGTTTTTATTCCCACGGTTTCTTCTGGTGTGGCCCACCTCAGTTTTGGATTCCCCTCTTTTTTTTTTATATGCTTGTGTATTAAAATTAGTTGAAACGTAGATGGAGTGGATATAACACAAACATAACGGTGGGCCTGATATTGCTTGAGGTTGACGATGGATTACTGGCAAGTCTCTTCCTAGGTACCCCGTAAAGGAATTGAATTTCGTAAAGAGAAAATGACTACCCAGCGGTTTTATCGCGGAATACAAACTTACCGAGTCAGACTAGCACGTGCGGACAGCGACTTTGAGGACGAAACTACCCCTCCTTTTTTACTTTTTACAGCCGTTTAACAAAAAAACAAGTTAGACTAGCACGTGCGGGCAGCGACTTTGAGGACGAAACTACCCCTCCTTTTTTACTTTTTACAGCCGTTTAACTAAAAAACACATGCGCTTTTTTTCAACCAAGTTCCATTGCAACGGAAAACCGACGCACGGACGATTTTTGGATTTATGAAGGATTTGTAGATAGATTTTAAAAAATAGAAGGGTTTGTGGATTGTGGAAGGAGAGCAAGTGTGGAATGAAATGAAAATGATGATTTGTCTTTGGATTTGTAGAGAATGGAGTGAAAATGATGATGGGTTTAGGATTGTGGAAGAAGGGGAAGTGTTTTGTTGGAGAGAAGGCATGTGGAAGAAGGGGAAGTGTTTTGTTGGAGATAAGGCATGTGGAAGAAGAGGAAGTGGGTTTTAGGCAATGGGTCTAGGGTGATTTAAAGTGGGTATCGACCGGGCTTCGGGCCTGTTGCAAGATGAAGGGAAGTGAGAAAATTGTAAAGAGTGGCTAAGGCATGACAGAGAGATGGCCAGACCAAGGCACCTATGGCTATGGATTAGTGGTTCGTATGGCTACAGTTATTATCCGTAGCTATAGAAACAATAAATTCACAATCCTAAAGAAAAAGTTTGGACAGCGAGTTGGGGTCGACCGGGTTGAGAGCCGGTCGACCGGGTCCGAGTAGTTCATTCACTACGGATTAGAACCGTAGCCATAACTGTAATGGAATGAACTTTTCTCTCTTATTATTTTTTATTTTTTACTTGGAGAAATTTTTTCCAATTACATTTTTCTATAATACATAATTATGTAAATATCTATATATAAGTAAACCAAAATATTTTGATATCTTTTAATTCATTTCTCTATCTATTTATTTAACAACCATATCTTTGGAATACAATAGAATCAGAAGGGCCCAATCACATCAATGATTGCATACAAGTGAGTCACAAGGGCCCAATCACATCAAGGATTGCATACAATTGAATCACAAGGGCCCACTTGTACAAGTTGAAATTCAGAGGATAACTTATTACTGGCTGAATTAGAATCACATGAAGTGGGAACAATAGGGGCATCAACAAAGAATCAAAGAATTGATCATTTTCAAAATAGAAAGAAACCAGGATAGCGTAGGAAGTTAGCATATATATTAAGAAAACAACATATAAATGTGTAGATTCCTTAGTAGATATATATCACAAACATTATTTTTTGAATGATAACCATGAATTTATTAAAAGATAAGAACAATAGAGAGCTAAAAAAAACAATAGGCAAAGGGACAAAAATGCCAAAGAGCCTGCACAATGAGTAATATTCTCATCACTCCATAGTAATATACCTCAATAGCAATTCTGTAACAAAAACCAAAAGAACAATAGCAATATCTTGAGAGCCCAAAACAAAGACAAGCTGAGCACAAACACAAGTTAACACCCAAGAGAGAGCCCAAAAGGATTATCCGCTTTCATATCCCCATTGCTCGCTCTTCACCAATCACAGAAACTCCTCTCTTGAAGCACCAGGAAATTCCATTCTCACCATCACCCAATCCATAATCGCAGTCAAAATCCTTCTTCTAATGATCCTCCCATTTCTTTCAACACAAACCACATGAAAGCCCATCCACAAATAATGTCCTTTAATGATCTGCTAAAAACCCTCTCAATCCCAAACATATAAAAAATGGTACCACACCTTTATCAAAGGACAATGTAATGGTTGATGGACTCCTCATCCTCCCAATGCATGTACAAAATGTTTGGGAAATAAAATTGACTTTTCTGCAGATTTTCCAAAGTCGGAATCTTATTTGTTGTGGCTGAAAATAACTTATTTAATGACTGTTTATTATGGAGTTCCAAAACTATCTAGATTCTAAAACAACCAAAGCTACAATGTATCTATTTAAATAACATTAAATAAATAACTAATTAAGTGTTGCATTTGTTGCAGAGTTTAAAAATGTCTAGATTCTAAAATGAACAAAACTACAAATAGTAAAAGACCAATGTTCACGAAGAAGTTTAAAAAATGTTTACGTTCCAAAACAAATAGTAAAGAAGCAATGAGTTGTATAAATAAATGATAATGCCTTTCATTAATATCATTTTGTAAGAGCATGATTTATTTGTTTTAGTTTCTAAGTATTGAATATACAAAATGTTTTAATCATTAAGAGGACTCACTCTCGGTAGACTTAAGAAGCACCAGCAGACATAAAGGAATTAGTTTGGTGAAGTCCTCACCTTCATGGTTGTTTTATCGTCATCAGTTGTTAAAGAATCTTCATGGTTGGGAATAACATTATTCTCATGGAAAGGTACAAGCAAGCATGCTTTTGCAGATACTCTCCTAAGATTTCTTGTCCTATTGCTAGCATTTCACATGGATGCAAGCTCAGCTCGCATTTGTCGAAAAGTATGAGGCTGTCCAAGGCAAACGAATGATTAAATTCTATAGATAATTTTTTGGGGAGCAACAAGTTCTATAATTGAATCTCTGACAAGCATCAATAAAATGGCATAAAATGCATACAGATGAGCACACCAGATATTAGATCTTAATGCCGATGCTAAAACTAGAAAAAGAGAATAAAAAAAAGGAGAAAGTGCACTGTCATTACTTGGTGAAGTGTAACACTCCTTTCCAATTAAGTGCTATGATGATACAAACTTTTTTACATGACAAAAATGGGGAGAAAGTAACATCCATGGATTGGTATTTTCAGGTTCCAAAGGAATTGAATCTGTGCACAACATGAATTGAAATCATGAAACAAATAACAATCTAAGTAGTGTTCTACTTCAAAAGGGCAAGTTCTGGACCTATTGGGCCAGTTTGGATTGGTGAAAACCAAAATGTGGATATGAAAAACCAAACGTCACATAAGAGGAAAGGGAAATGTGTGGAAAAGAATCTGCGTTAACTTATTTTTCTAGCACGTGATTTCCAAGGAAATGTTAAAAAGTCTATGGTCAAAAAGCAAAAGCCGCCTCTCATAACAGTGGAAATTTCCATGTAACAGATTATTTTGAGGACATGGAAATCACCCTTTTCAAGGAAAACAATGGAAATGAAAATCGATTTCTACAATCACACTGTTTTAAGAAACAAGAGAAACATCACATTGGAGGAAATCGATTTCTTGTCCATGGTTGAAAACAGGATTCCACAAATCCAAACAGCCCCAAATGTAACTGAAACAGTACAATAGACAACAAGGTTCCATCTGAATAGTGTTAATGCCAGCTGAAGTGGCTAGTTAGTAAGAATACAGTCATACACAAACAAAAAGGCAAAAGATAAAGATCCTAAGATCACATTATAAGCAGCTTGCATCACATCTTCTTTTGCCGAGTCTGCAATCTCAACAGCCTCCTGAAGAACATACATGATGGACAAAAATGTATAATGGCTCACGAAGAGCAAAAAACCTCAATATGTATCAATGTCAATGAAGTCACAGAGTTACAGGTCCACACCAAATAGCAGTTAGTAACCTTCAACATTGAATGAATCAGTTGTAGAGCACTTCAATTATCTGAGGATCCTGCGGTTTCCAGGAAGGCCTTTGATTTCATCTCATCAGGATAAGAGCTCTAATAGGCCACTCCACTAGGCTCAACCCACAAAAGATCTCCTTTACAGGAGAACACCTACAAAAGTATAGCTTAAGAGCTTCTGCAAGCAATGTTTTAAATATTGATGATATCAACCGATATATCCCACGATATATGTTGTAACCCACATGTGCGATACGAAACGCATAAGTAGTGCCGATATATCCCACATGTTCGATCCGGTGATCATTTTCAATTTTCAATTCCTTTTTTTTTTTCATTGAAATTATGTTAAATCAGTGTCAAATGGTTTTAAATCCATTGGTTCTTTCATGTTTTGCATGAAAAATCATGGAGTTGGAGCTTTGATTTTGATATCCATTAGTTCTTCAAGTTCTTCATGTTTTTTTCAAAATTTTCCTTCAGCTAGCTATCAATTGAGACTAATTCTGCAGTATTTAGAGTATCTGAGGAAATGATTCTCACATACTCTCTAATTTGGAATTTTGAGTGTAGGCAGTCCAATTTGGAAAAAATTCAAAATTTCCCCATTCTCCCAAATTGCTTGCATTGTTGCACTCCGAACATGAAATCAAGCATGCATGAGGGATGATCTACTGATTTGTCAAGTCCTTGTCAATTTTCAGAAAATAAAAATTATTTTTAATTAAAAATTAATAAAATATTATTTTTTTTCAAAATTTCCCTTCAACCAGGAAGTAATAAAGAAGTAGCTGCATTAGTGCGGCTCTTAAAATCTCCATGCTGCACAAGAAGTTGCTGAAAGAAGTAATGACATCTTTGTGCATTAGCTGTAAGGTTTTGTTTTTGCGCCTTCCCAGTTTCTGTACCTACTTCCTGGGAAACAAAATTTCACTAAAACAATTATAGAAGTGCACAAATGCTAGCAACATACATGACCAAAATTTAAATGAATTCATGAGAGAAAACAATGAGCACTCACAAAACGTCTGATTCTCACCTTTAACACAACAATAGTCATATCATAATTGTTTATGGGGAACACTGTTTGCAGCTTTGGCTTGGTGAATGTTTTGGCAAGCTTAATAAGCAACTCATCAACGGCCATTCGAAGTCGATCCAGATTCAATTCAAGCTACAAATATCAGTCAAGCAAAACTAACTGATTTCAGATGCTAAAGATATCAAGGGATGGAATACCAGCTATAATTGAGAAAATAAATTCAACAGTTGTTTGAAAATTAAAATTACCATCCCAAGGTATGTAAATTGTAATGACTAAGCCAATCTCAAGAGGTAACAGGGACTTGGTCGGATTTGAATAATAGAATCTGGCTTACCTGACCATCTCCATATTCAACATTGAGTTGAATAAGTGAGGCTGTGAACTCGGCATATGTCTCATGACGTAATGTGGATGAACATCTTCCTCCCATAATGTCTTTACATTGGCATTACGCAAGCTGTTGAGGTGCATGTCAAAGACCATTTTGAAATGAGGCCACAGCGCAATATTGACCTACTAACATGTATAGCTCATTAGTTCAGATGTTCCTTAAGACAGATTAGTTCCACTGATTAAGGTGAAAGAGAATTAAATCCAGTCCCTAAGTACAAATGGATAACTGTGATAAGAACTAAGACAGAGAAACCAAGGCACAGGAAGAGGTAAGAAATAGCAAGTTCAGAATACCACCAAGTATTTTATGTGTTAACATTCTTCATTTATCTTTTTATTTATTTATTTTTTATTTATTTTAATTCTTTTCCATTTTTAGTTAAAGAAATCACTTCATGCTATCCTATATGCATTGACTGCAATGATGAATTTACTGTCATTGTTTGTTTCACCCATAAAAAACAATATGAAGTAGTTTCTAATGCAGACAATGTACTCATGCACACAACCAAGGGCACACATGTACCTCAATCCAAGATGCCTGCATTATTGTCAAATTTTGATGGGGCATGGCTCCGAATCAGATAATTGGATGAAGGTACATAGTCAAGAAAGGAGAAAATAACCAGCTAATTAACTGAAGAAAAAAATCACGAGTTAATTGCTTGATTTGGAAAAATCATAGCGTAAAAAGTAGTTGATTGGAAACAAAAAAAAAAAGGTCTTACTATATTAATTAACAATCCAATCTAGAAGTGATTTATTATTATTATTAATCCAATCCAGAAGGAGAGATCATTATCTGCAGTCAAACGAGGGAAATAACTAATGGCATTTGGCATATAAAAAAATAGTTGAAGATAAAGAAAACTATTGAGTACTCTAAAGTAGCAGTATCCATCAGAAGTTTATGCAAGCTCCTAAAGAGAACTTCATAAGGGTACTTCAGAGAGCTAGCTTCAGTTATACGTGGAATCAATGTAGGTTGTTCAATTTTCTGAGAACAGTAAAAGAGTTTAAATCAAGCCTTTGAACCCGGTCCTTCATGGAAAGAATAGAAGGAAAAAGTTTTTCTGATTTTGTAAACTCCGAATGCTCAAAAACATCTTCTCTTCATGTCTTTTGAGTTTTTATGTTTACTAGAAATTGAGCGAGGCAACTTAGGATTTGAGCGAGGTTTATGTTATAGGTTTTTGGATTTGAGAATGGGTTCAGGTTTAGGTTATAGGTTTTGGTTTTGGTTTAGGTTATAGGTTTTGGAATTTAATAATGGGTTCGGGTTTAGGTTATAGGTTTTGGTTTTGGTTTAGGTTATAAGTTATAGGTTTAGGATAAGGTTTAGGTTTAGTTTTAGGTTTAAGTTATAGGTTTTGAGATTTGAGAATAGGTTCGGGTTTAGGTCATAGGTTTTGGTTTTAGTTTAGGTTATAGGTTTAGGTCAATTTCATGTTTGTCCCGCTCAATTTTCAGTTTGCCCCGCTCAATTTCTAGTTTGCCCCGCTTAATTTTCAGTTTGCCCCACTCAATTTTTAGTTTGCCCCGTTTACCCCGCTCAATTTCTAGTTTTTCCCGCTCAATTTTCAGTTTACCCCGCTCAATTTCTAGTTTGCCCTGCTCAATTTCCAGTTTGCCCTGCTCAATTTCTAGTTTGCCCCGCTCAATTTCCAGTTTGCCCCGCTCAATTGATAGTTTGCCCCGCTCAATTTTCAGTCCGCTCAATTTTCAGTTTGCCCCGCTCAATTTCTAGTTTGCCCTGCTCAATTTCTAGTTTGCCCCGCTCAATTGAGTGGGGCAAACTGGAAATTGAGCGGGGCAAACTGGAAATTGAGCGGGGCAAATTCAAAATTGAGCGGGGTAAACTCAAAATTAAGTGGGGCAAACTAGAAATTGAGTGGGGCAAACTCGAAATTGAGTGGGGCAAACTAGAAATTGAGCGGGGCAAATTAGAAATTGAGCGGGGTAAACTGGAAATTGACCTAAACCTATAACCTAAACTAAAACCAAAACCTATGACATAAACCCAAACCCATTCTCAAATCCTAAAACCTATAACCTAAACCTAAACCTAAACCTTATCCTAAACCTATAACCTATAACCTAAACCAAAACCAAAACCTATAACCTAAACCCGAACCCATTCTCGAATACCAAAACCTATAACCTATCCCTAAACCTTAACCTATAACCTAACCTAAACCTATACTTATAACTTAAAACTATTCCCAAATCCCAAAACTTATAACCTAAACCTAACCTTTCCCTAAACCTATAACCTAAACTCAATTTTCTAAAGTGAAACCTACACCTAATCCTAATCTCAACTCCCTAACATAAATGTAAACCTAAACTTAAAAACTCAAACTTAAACCCAATCCCGAACCTAAACCCGATTTCCTAAACCTAAACCATAACCTATTCTCAAATCCAAAAACCTATAACCTAAACCAAAACCAAAACCAAAACCTATAACCAAAACCCGAACCCATTCTTAAATCCCAAAACCTATAACCTAAACCCGAACCCATTCTCAAATTCAAAAACCTATAACCTAAACTGAAACCTATAACCTAAACCTGAACCCATTCTCAAATCCAAAAACCTATAACCTTAACCTAAACCTATAACCTATAACCTAAATCAAAATCAAAATCAAAACCTAAAGCCTACCCATTCTCAAATCCCAAATTTTTTTGACGCAATTATAGCTACGGTTATAATCCGTAGCTAAAGTGTATCATAAATTGTTATCTATAACTAACGTCGATATATTGATGATATGTAGATAATATCTACAACTTACATCGATATATCGATGATTTGTAGATAATATCTACAACTTATGTCGATAATATCTATGATATTACCTAAAGTTATTACCTATAACCTACACCTAAACCTAACTTAAACCTATAACCTTAACCTAAAACCTAAAACCTAAACCTAAACCTAAAACCTAAATGTATTCTCAAATCCTTAAACCTAAACCTACACCTAATCCTAATCTCAAATCCTTAACCTAAACCTAAACTTGAAAACCCAAACTAAACCCGATCTCAAACCTGAACCCGATTCCCTAAACCTAAACCTATTCTCAATTCTCTAAAGCTTTAACCTATAACCTAAACCTTATCATAAACCTAAACCTAAACCTTAACCTAAACCTAAACCAAAATATATCACCAAATTTTCAGTTTGTCCTGCTCAATTTTCAGTTTGCCCCGCTCAATTTTCAGTTTGCCTCGCTCAACGTAGCCTAAACTTCGCTCAATTTCTACCTTCCCTCACTCAATTCATACCTTGTCCTACTCAATTTTCAATTTACTCACTCAATTTCATATTTGCCTCTCTCAATTTCTAGTTTGACCATGAAGTGTTTGAAATTGACCGTGAAGTGAATGAAATGTATTTTCGACCATCAACCTAATGGAATCTTGAAAAATAACTAGGTTGGTTGGCTAAAATAGCTTCTCCTACCCTAAAATCATATGTGGTACATCAAGTAACTAATTTTAGTTTAGAAGATATTCTTGTTAAATGAATAAAGAAAGAAATGAAAAAAAAATGAGAAAAATTTATATTTATATACACACACACACACACACATATTTATATAAACATGTATTAAAGAAAAATGTAGGTATAATAAAGTTCTCCATGTAAAAAATAAAAATAAAAATAAAGTGCAGAGCATTATAGCTATGGCTACGGTTATAATCCGTAGCCATAGGCCGGTCGACCGGCCTGACCCTGTCGACCCCAACTTGCTGGCTTCTTTTTCATTTTTTTTTCCTTTTCCCTGTTGCAATCCCCACTGATTTTTGGGTTTTGAGATTTGAGAATGGGTTCGGGTTTAGGTTACAGGTTTTGGGATCTGTGAATGGGTTCGGGTTTAGGTTATAGGTTTTAGTTTTGGTTTAGGTTATAGGTTTTGGAATTTGAGAATGGGTTCGAGTTTAGGTTATAAGTTTTGGAATTTGAGAATGGGTTCGGGTTTAGGTTATAGGTTTTAGTTTTGGTTTAGGTTATAAGTTTTGGTTTGGGTTATAAGTTTAGGTTTAGGTTTGGGTTTGGGTTTGGGTTTTGGGATTTAAAAATGTGTTCGGGTTTAGGTTATAGGTTTTGGTTATGGTTTTGGTAATAAGTTTTGGGATTTGAGAATGGGTTCGGATTTAGGTTATAGGTTTTGGTTTAGGTTATAGGTTTTAGTTAAGGTTATAAGTTATAGGTTTAGGATAAGGTTATAGGTTTTGGGATTTGGGAATAGTTTTAGGTTATTAGTATAGGTTTAGGTTAGGTTATAGGTTTTGGGATTTGAGAATGGGTTCGGGTTTAGGTTATAGGTTTTGGTTTAGGTTATAGGTTCTAGGATTTGAGAATGGATTCGGGTTTAGGTTATAGGTTTTGGTTTAGGGATTTGAGTTTAGGTTATAGGTTTAGGTTTAGGTTTAGGTTTTAGGTTTAGGTTTAGGTTTGGGTTTGGGTTTTGGGATTTGTGAATGGGTTCGGGTTTAGGTTACAGGTTTTAGAATTTGAGAATGGGTTCGGGTTTAGGTTATATGTTTTAGGTTTTGGTTTAGGTTATAGGTTTTGGGATTTGAGAATGGGTTCGGGTTAGGTTATAGGTTTTGGTTTTGGTTTAGGTTATAGGTTTTGGGATTTGAGAATGAGTTCGGGTTTTAGTTATAAGTTTTGGTTTGGGTTTAGGTTATAGGTTATAGGTTTAGGATAAGGTTATAGGTTTTGGTATTTAGGAATAGTTTTAGGTTATAAGTATAGGTTTAGGATAAGGTTATAGGTTTTGGGATTTGATAATGGGTTCGGGTTTAGGTTATAGGTTTTGGTTATGGTTTTGGTTTAGGTTATAGGTTTTAGGATTTGAGAATGGGTTCGGGTTTAGGTCTTAGGTTTTGGTTTTGGTTTTGGTTTAGGTTATAGGTTTTGGTTTAGGTTATAGGTTAGAGGTTTAGGATAAGGTTTTAGGTTTAGGTTATAGGTTTTTAGAATATTTGAGAATGGGTTCGGGTTTAGGTTATAGGTTTTCGTTATGGTTTTATGGTTTTGGTTTAGGTTATAGGTTTTATGATTTGAGAATGGGTTCGAGTTTAGGTCTTAGGTTTTGGTTTTGGTTTTGGTTTTGGTTTAGGTTATAGGTTTTGGTTTAGGTTATAGGTTATAGGTTTAGGATAAGGTTTAGGTTTAGGTTATAGGTTTTGGGATTTGAGAATGGGTTCGAGTTTAGGTTATAGGTTTTGGTTATGGTTTAGGTTATAGGTTTCAGGATTTGAGAATCGGTTCAGGTTTAGGTGATAGGTTTTGGTTTTGATTTTGGTTTTGGTTATAGGTTTTGGATTTTAGAATGGGTTCGGGTTTAGGTTATAGGTTTAGGTTTAGGTTTAGGTTATAGGTTTTGGGATTTGAGAATGGGTTCGGGTTTAGGTCATAGGTTTTGGTTTTGGTTTAGGTTATAGGTTTTGGGATTTGAGAATGGGTTTGGGCTTAGGTCATAGGTTTTGGGATTTGAGAATGGGTTTAGGTTTAGGTCATAGGTTTTGGCTTCGGTTTAGGTCATAGGTTTTGGGATTGGAGAATGGGTCGGGTTTAGGTCTTAAGTTTTGGTTTTGGTTTAGGTTATAGGTTATAGGTTTATGATAAGGTTTAGGTTTATGTTATAGGTTTTTGGATTTGAGAATAGGTTCGGGTTTAGGTTATAGGTTTAGGTTATGGTTTTGGTTTTGGTTATAGGTTTTAGGATTTGAGAATGGGTTCGGGTTTAGGTTATAGGTTATAGGTTTAGGATAAGGTTTAGGTTTAGGTTTCAGGTTTTAGGATTTGAGAATGGGTTCGGGTTTAGGTTATAGGTTATAGGTTTAGGATAAGGTTTAGGTTTAGGTTTCAGGTTTTAGGATTTGAGAATGGGTTCGGGTTTAGGTTATAGGTTTTGGTTATGGTTTTAATTTAGGTGATAGGTTTTGGAATTTGAGAATGGATTCGGGTTTAGGTCATAGGTTTTGGTTTTGGTTTAGGTTTATAGGTTTTGGGATTTGAGAATGGGTTTGGGTTTAGGTATAGGTTTTGGTTTTGGTTATAGGTTTTTGCGTTTGAGAATCGGTTCGGGTTTAGGTTAAGGGTATGGTACCTGCAAATACAAATATAAACATGGCATGTCCAAATGGTCAGGCCCTTCCAATGCCGTCCCTAGTCAATGGACAGCTTCATCATGGTTATAACAGCGGTTTCCACCTTCGAGGGACCCCCGTTCTTTTGGATAGCTCCGACGCACATCCGGGTCTACTCCATTAATTTCGAACAAATACATAAACACGGCCTGTCTAAATGGCCAGGCCCTTCCAATGCTGTCCATAGGAAATGGACAGCTTCATTATGGTCATAACAGCGGTTCCCACCTTCCAGGGACCCCCGCTCTTCCGGATAGCTCCGACTCACATCCGGGTCTGCTCCATTAATTTTGAGCAAATACATAAACACGGCCTGTCCAAATGGTCAGGCCCTTCCAATGCTGTTCATAGAAAATGGACAGCTTCATCATGGTCATAACAGCGGTTCCCACCTTCCAGGGACCCCCGCTCTTCCGGATAGCTCCGACGCACATCCGAGTCTGCTCCATCAATTTCGAGCAAATAATAAACACGGTCTGTCCAAATGGCTAGACCACTCCAATTATGTGCATTCTTGAGTCAAGAGACGTACTAGATGCTTAAATCTGAAATATGCATTTAAACATAAAATGGCATTGGGAATCGCTTCTCAAAATCGCAGACTGTTTTCTTTTGAAACTCGTTCATTTCACCTAAAAACCTGTCACATAATGAATAACTATAACCACAATGATAACTACACATGTGCATTCTTGACAAGAGACGTACCAGATGCTTGAATCTGAAATATGCAGCTCCAATCCTCCCACATGCAACATCCACCTGAAATTCCAATGGTATGGACTTCAACAAAATGTTCAGTTCAAGCTACAGTCCGCATTCCAATTCAATTTCAGTTCACAAATGAGTTCCAGTTCACAGATTTTTCTGGAGTTTAGTCTATGAATCAGTTGACAAATTAGATTAGGATCTGCTGCAATCACATGATACAATCCAGTTCACATGAGTGCATGAATCAGTTTACAAATGAGTGTAAGAAAGAAAAGTAACCATTGATTTGGAAAAAAAACCATTAATGTGCATCACTTCACAAAAACCTACAATCCATCACTGCAATCACAGAACAAGTCAATGAATCACTTCACAACCATCCATCGATCTGCATCACTTCACAAGCATGTGCATTAGTTACAAAAGTCTAGGATTTGTTGCAATAAGGAAAAGTCAATCAGTTACACAAATGAGTTAATGAATCAAGCTATAAATGAGTGCATGAAGCCCAAGAACCCATTCTCAAATCCCAAAAGTAATAACCTAAACCAAAACCAAAACCTATAACCTAACTCGAACCCATTCTCAAATCCCAAAATCTATAACCTAAACCTAAACCTTATCCTAAACCTAAACCTTATCATAAACCTATAACCTATAACCTAGACCAAAACCTATAACCTAAACCAAAACCAAAACCTATAACCTAAACCCAAGCCCATTCTCAAATCCCCAAACCTATAACATAAACCCGAACCCATTCTCAAATCCCAAAACCTATAACTTAAACTAAAACCAAACCTATAACATAAACCCGAACCCATTCTCAAATCTCAAAACCTATGACCTAAACCAAAACTAAAACCTATAACCTAAACCCGAACCCATTCTTAAATTCCAAAACCTGTAACCTAAACCCGAACCCATTCTCAAATCCCAAAACTCAAACCCAAACCTAAACCTAAACCTAAACCTATAACCTAAACCAAAACCAAAACCAAAACTAAAACCTATAACCTAAACCCAAATCTATTCTCAAATCCCAGAACCTATAACCTAAACCAAAACCTATAACCTAAACCCGAACCCATTCTCAAATCCCAAAACCTATAACCTAAACCAAAACCAAACCTATAATATAAACCCGAACCCATTCTCAAATCCCAAAACCTATAACCTAAACCAAAACTAAAACTCAAACCCATTCTTAAATTCCAAAACCTATAACCTAAACCCGAACCCATTGTCAAATCCCAAAACTCAAACCCAAACCTAAACCTAAACCTATAACCTAAACCAAAACCAAAACCAAAACTAAAACCTATAACCTAAACTCAAATCCATTCTCAAATCCCAGAACCTATAACCTAAACCAAAACCTATAACCTAAACCCGAACCCATTCTCAAATCTCAAAACCTATAACCTAAACCAAAACCAAACCTATAACATAAATCCGAACCCATTCTCAAATCCCAAAACCTATAACCTAACCCGAACCCATTCTCAAATCCCAAAACCTATAACCTAAACCTAAACCTAAACCTTATCCTAAACCTATAACCTATAACCTAAACTTAAACCTATAACCTAAACTCAAATCCCAGCGGGGATTACAACAACGAAAAGGAAAAAAAAAAAAAAAAAAAGAAACCAGCGAGTTGGGGTCGACCGGGTCAATGCAATGCACTTTTTTTCTTTTTTCTTTTTTTATTTTTATTTTTTAGGAATTATCCCGAACCCGAACCTGATTTCCTAAACCTAAACTTTAACCTATTCTCAATTCCCTAAAGCTATTACCTAAAACCTATACCTAAACTTAACCTTAACCTAAACTTAAAACCTAAACCTAAACCTAAAACCTAAATGTATTCTCAAATCCTTAAACCTAAACCTACACCTAATCCTAATCTCAACTCCTTAACCTAAATCTAAACTTGAAAACCCAAACTAAACCCGATATCAAACTTGAACCCAATTCCCTAAACCTAAACCTTAACCTATTCTCAATTCCCTAAAGCTTTAACCTATAACCTAGAACCTATAACCTAAACCTAAACCTAAACCTTAACTTAAACTTAAACCAAAACATATAACCAAATTTTCAATTTGTCCTGCTCAATTTTCAGTTTGCCCCACTCAATTTCTAGTTTGCCCCGCTTAATTTCCAGTTTGCCCCGCTCATAAATGGACGGTTTGGATATAACACATACATCATGATGGGACGCATAAAAGAAAAAAAAATTCAGTTTGAGTGGGGTAAACTGGAAATTGAGCGGGGCAAACTGGAAATTGAGCGGGCAAACTGAAAATTGAGCGGGGTAAACTGAAAATTGAGCGGGGCAAACTAGAAATTGAGCGGGGTAAACTGGAAATTGAGCGGGGTAAACGGAAATTGAGGGGGGCAAACTGGAAATTGAGGGGGGCAAACTGGAAATTGAGCGGGGCAAACTGGAAATTGAGTGGGGCAAACTGGAAATTGAGCGTGAAAAACTGAAAATTGAGCGGGGCAAACTGAAAATTGAGCGGGGCAAACTGGAAATTCAGCGGGGCAAACTGAGCGGGGCAAATTGAGCTGAGCAAACTGGAAATTGAGCGGGGTAAACTGAAAATTGAGCGGGGCAAACTAGAAATTAAGCGGGGCAAACTGGAAATTTAGCGGGGTAAACTGGAAATTGAGCGGGGCAAACTGGAAATTGAGCGAGGTAAACTGAAAATTGAGTGGGGTAAACGCTCAATTGAGCGGGGTAAACTGAAAATTAAGCGGGACAAACTGGAAATTGAACGGGACAAACTGAATTTTTTTTATTTTTTTTTTTGCTATGCTACTTTTGTGGGTCCCATCATGATGTATGTGTTATATCCAAACTGTCCATATATTTTATGAGCTCATATTAAGGCTTGGGACGAAAAATAAGATAGATCTAACTATCAAGTGGACCACACTGTAAAAGGCAACATAGGATTTGAGCGAGGCGAGGGAAGCTACAAATTGTGTGAGGGAACTTAGAAATTGAGAGAGACAACCTACGAATTGAGCGAAGAAGCTAGAAATTGAGCGAGGAAACCTTGGATTTGAGCGAGGGAACATCGAAATTGGAGTGAGGCAACTTAGGAATTGAGCGAGGGAAACTAGAAATTGAGCGAGGCGAGCGAAGCAACGTAGAAATTGGAGCGAAGATTGAGCAAGGGAATCTAGAAATTGAGCGAGGCAACCTAGGAGTTAAGTAAGGCAACGAAAAAAATTCAACGAAGCAACCGAGAAATTGAGCAAGGAAAATATTAATTTGAGTGAGGCAAGCTTGAAATTGGGTGAGGCTAACATGAATTGGAATGAACTTTAAATATAATTGACCTAGCCTAACAATTTACTTTGTTGAATTTGACCGATCAGTTAATGAAATTGACCGAGATTTACATGAAATTCTCTTCGGTGAATTTGATCGAGCAATTAATGAAATTGACCGAGCGGTTCATAAAATTTTCAGTACGCACTTATAGTGTTAAGTTAACTAAGTTGGGCACACCCATATCCATAGCTCAATTGACAGACTAAGTAGAGATACCTCATGTCAACACTTGAGGTCCTGGTATCGATTCCTAGCGGGGGTGGCTAACATGGAGTGTGTGTATTGACATGGTTGTGTACTAACAAGCTAACCTAAAAAACTTTTTTTTAAAAATTAATAATAAAATATTTAAAAAATTAAAAAATTAAAAATATTGAGTTGGGCCCACCTTGAATGTATGTGGACTATCCATGACGTTCATCCATTTTTCCATCTAAAACAAGGGTTTCAGCCCAAAATAGTGGCATATTGAAATATCAAGTGGATCACATCACAGGAAACAATGTTTCCACCGTGGAAACCTTGTTATGCCCCTACAATGATGTTTTACTTGTAATCCATCATGTTCATAGGATGATTTTCGCATGGATGAATTGAAAATCAAGATGGGAGCTTCATTCGGCATTTCAATGGCCCAAAAAAAATTTACGCCGTTTAGGTAAATGTATATCATACCTGTCATGCGTACTGTCTTCCGTGGAGGGAACATTTTCAGGAAAAATGAGATAATGTTGATTAGGGGTGTACATCGAGTCAAACCGAGTAAAGCTGGCCTCATGTCGACTTGGCTCGGCCACTGGCTGACCTCAGCTCGAACTCGGCTAGGCTCGGTCCTTGAGCCTGACTGGCCATCTCAGCTTGGTTTAGTCAGCAGCTCGAGCCGAGTTCGCCATTGAGGCATTTTCACAAACACCTGAGTTGCAACTTCAAAATTCCACTATTTTACAAACAAATGCAATTGTTTTATAGGTATTTTATCAAATACCTTCTAAGCAACATAAAAACCAAGAAAAACAAAGAGAAAAAAAGTATTTGTTTCATGTACATACTTTCCTTGCCACCGGCCACATTTCGTTGAGTCATTTAATCAGACAGTTGGTGAGCAACATCAATGGCAGAGTAACCGATTCATTGAACTGGTCCGATTTGAGCTGGATTCTGTCCAAGTTGAGTCGAGCTGAGGCTTGCTCGAACTCATTTTCGAGCTCAAAAAATCAGCTCAGCTCAAACTTAGCTTTGAACCGAGTTGAATCAAGCTTTTTCAACTCGAGTCGAGCGAGCTAACCGACCTAGCTCGTTTCGTGTACACCCCTAATGTTGATGAATAGAGAGGGTGGGATCCAGCTAGAGCGTGGTGCGATCCAAGCAACAGATGTAGCGGTGGAGTATTCGTCCTTTTTTAAAAAAACAATGGAGCGAGAGAAGTGAGGGAGAGGAAAAGCAACGGCAGTAAAAAGGAGGGGTAGTTTCGTCCTCAAAGTCGCTGTCCGCACGTGCTAGTCTAAGTTGGTAACTTAAGTTTGTATTCCGCGATAAAAACGGCTGGGTAAAAGGTTTTGTTTACAGTGGTCATTTTCTCTTTCGTAAACGGTGTAAAGAGAACTTGATGAATGGTTTATATTGCATGTATAGGTTGTGGGCCATCTGATCATCACATTAGGCTAATTTTGGATGCATGGAATCTGCCCCTTGGGATCAAATAGAGCAACAGTTTGATCTTAAACACGTTTCATTCCCTTCCACGTGTACGGTGAGTGCACTTTACGGCCAAAGGCTTTCGCGGGAAATAGAAATTGAAGAGACGCTCACGTACGTGTTCGAGTCTCACTGTTAACGGAGACTCCATTAACAGGATTTAAATCGTGCCACGTCATCCATACGAGTGGCGTGTTTTTACTGGAACACGCCATCTTTCGCACGAAGTTCCTGCGCGTGCCTTTCGCAGGAAATTGCCGTTCGCTGGTGTGTGGTACACCAGCCAATCCGCTTCCAAAGATCCCCTAGATATTGCGGGGCCCATCACCTGCACTAATTAGATGTAGGTAATTCATCCAACTTGCACTGTGTCCTTGTGCCTGTGTATGGGTCGTCATGATCTTCCAGCGTATCAACTTCTCAAATGGTATTTATCCGCAACGTGTTGAGGATTTCGTCACAATCTGTAGCTAATCTGATCCGTCCAAAAGATCGTTCCATCATCAATATCTCGTGTCATGAAAATGAACCGTTTCTGTGGTGGGCCAAACGGTAAATATAAATGACGAACCGTCTATCTGAACCAACATACAATTTTGGCCCATCTGATGATTTCATTGGCCTGGTTTTGACATATAGCAAAATCAAAATTAGGTTAACAATTTTGACGGCTCAGATGCCATACAAAAGAAATTTTGAAAAGAAAAGAGACGTCGTACAGTAAGTCTAAATACCTATAGCCGTACCTGATGCTTTCCAATTTTTAAATTTTCATTTCTAGTTTTCATCGTTTATAAAATCATGGACCGCCCGCATCCTATAATGCGACAATCAGCAATAGCCAAGGCATTGACTTGTGAACGCATTGGACTTCAGCGATGTTGACCAATATTTTAAATACGGTGCAGGCTGATCCACCGCACAATAGGGTCTAGGAAGATCCAGACCATCCAAATTCCAGGGATCATCTTGGATGCAGTCGGCCGGACACTCTAAAATTTTAATTATGAAATAATCAGATAAAATATTATGGTTAATGGTTCAGATTGATCAAAAGGAAATATGAGATGAAAAAACGATCCGAAACAGCAGACTATCCTAGATTTGCATGATGGATGGTGATCTTCAATCACTGAGAGCCCTTGCATGTTGACCATCGACTGTAGGTGTTTGTAGATGAACGTTATGGATGAAGAAGAGGTGGGGCAGAAGGTGCAAACCCTAAGGTAGAAAGGCATCTTAGATTGGTGTGGTCTACCTGATGAGATATGAATAACCTTCATTTTTAGGACCGTACTTTAAAATAAGCTGGCAAAACGGATGGATGGCATAGATATACCACATATGGCTTAAGGTGAGCCAGATGGTCTGGGTCGCGCGCATCCACGTACCTGGATCTAGGTCGCAATGATCCGCGTTCTATACATTGCCGTAAAAGAAATGAATTGAATGATCCATGCTAGGCTGGCCATTTAATCATAGCTTCAGAGAAAAGTAGTTTAGGGCCGGTTTGGTTTTCCTAGATAACAGTAAATGAGCTGTAATAGATAATTATGACTTTTCACCGGCATTTGTTTTTTAATGTATTCAGCTGCAATTAAAGGGCGACCGTAGTTAGAAGGATTTCGGATCCTTTACAGTCTTTGAATCCACTGTAAATGCAGGTAATCGAGATTGGTTTGACATTCAAATTTTGCATTCTGAAATGTTTACGGTAGTCTGCAGGACACCACTGCACGGTAGTGTATAACGCTCAATTTTAAATTGTGAGAGGCTTCTCCATTCATACCTATGTTCTAAAAATTGTCTTCCCAGCGAGACAATACTGACGGATTCACCACCCAAATATGATCATTTGGAAGCTAGCCCCGTGTTCAAAAATCCTCCTTTCTGATTATTACATTAATGCTCCCCTTCCATGCATGGTGATTTTCTTCCCTTTCAATCTATATACTAACCATCCCTAGAGACTGTGTTTAACAGACTGTGAAGGTTAGATCTTACTTCTAGACTGTCAAATACCATCTTCACAGCTACGTGTTCTGTTGCAAATAAGATACTCTATTCATTCTGATTGCTTTATGATTTGCGATTATAGTTATTTTGTTGCATTTAGTGGATCCTCTGCTTATATTTATTGGGATGAACTCCCATAATCTAGTGGGTGGGTTTGTACCATGAATTGATTTTAGGTTGATATGTTGAGGAAGATATAATGGTTTAGCCATCGCCAACTTTCAGTAAAGCTTCTGTGAAGGAGACATGTCTAATGAGTTGCATGTAATGAAGTACCTTCTTATAATGTTGCCTTTTATTACAAACCTTTGAATATACCGCTCATGGTGTATTTTGCCCGAATGGGTGGTCGTTGGTCCTCTCTTTATACCTTACCAGTTGTGGAATGCGGAGACATTACGGACGTTTAGTCCTTGGCTACCTCTAACTGTCCCACATGCCATGCGTAATATGCAAAGGATGTCGGCCAAAGTCAGCTCCTAAAACCGGCTGTTGTCGTTATGTTATTGACAGTTCAGCTAATTCATCCATCCACATCTTACCAGTTTTTTTTTTATTGAACACAAATACCATGGACAGATGGATATGTTTAGAAGAAGAATAAATACCATGCATAACCTGCAGAGGATGTCAGCCCGAATTTGGATATCCCAAGGCTTTCAGAGTGGAAGATCCTCTCTGACCACTATTTGGATCTTCCGCACCTGCTGTTTGTTTTAGTAATGGTTTGTTTTATGCTATGGATTAAAGCGCCTTCCTATTTCGATATGTTACAGTGCATTCCTCAGCCAATGTATGGGACGCCCAAACCAAAACAACAATGTGGATAACCAAATCTTGGGGCTATGCCTATACAATTTGTCCCCATACAGCATGACCTTATGATCTGCAGTATAGCATTCGATACTAAATAAAAACATAACATAAACTGTTCTCTACATGATGCACTATGTAATTGGTATTTCCCAATCAATGCACCATTAGGAATCTACAAGCATGATCTGTATGAATGAGTAATGCATGTTATATGTAAACAGTTTGTTCTCCTCTCAGCATCCATTTTAGTTCTCAAATCATTATTTCCCAATCAATGCACCATAAGGAAAATAATATAAATCATCTAATTGTTTTTCATTTACATTGAAACCAATTGCTTTCTTAAATTTTTAACTTGAAATTGTAGCCATAAATGAACTTGTTTTACACGAAAATTCCTTGATCGGTGTGAGGTACAGATATGTCTCATGGATAATGAGGCTCCCAATTTGGATGATTTTAAAAAATACATTACTTGATCAGATGTAAGTAGGATGAGACATCCAAATTTTGAGGTATGAAATAAATTGACATTAAAATGTGAATGACTATCATGTAAGCCCCACCGAGAAATGTTGGCCATACATCCTGTGGGACTCACTTTGGATGTGGGACACTTATCATTAGGACCGATCTTTGATGTGGGTTGTCTATTTGATTGTTTTCCCTTTCATTGTTATATGTGAGAAACATATAATCAGGATTTGGCCACTTGAAGCTTGGATGCAGTTTTCTATCTTCGTTCTCTTTTTGAATATATAGAATCTTCGTGGTGCTATCAGACTGTAGCATAATCTGTTAAAGAGATTGTCCTGTTCCAACCGTCCATGTAATATGTCTTTGCTCATTGTATATAGGCAGGGACTAACTTCCATAAAGAACTGGCAAACTCATCTGTGATTGAGGTAAATGTGATTCTTTAATTGTTTTCAATTTACATTTTCTCGCTCTCAACTTTATAATATTGTTCATATTTACTTCGAATCAGCTGAAAACAAAAAGTGATCATCACAAGGGCTGAGATGTTTTTATAATTGATTTATTATATACATGCGGTAGGTCATCTATATGTTAGTGTTCATTTCTATCAAATTGTTTTGGAGAATAACACCTTTCTATAGCAATTATACAACTTTATAAATAAGAAGAAGCTATCTGGATAAACCATACAGGCCCTAACAGTAATCGACTTGTCTGACTTGCATTACTCATTACTCTATTGATAGTCCAAGTGCCCGATGTGAATCTTAGATCAGCATTTGGTTGAAAGGGCCTGTTTGTGAAGACCTTAATAAGGGCCTGTTTGGTTTTACTAGATAATAGTAATCGGCCTGTAATGGGTAACTATATATGACTTTTCCACTCTTACAACTTTATTAATTAAAAGTTGAAAAAACATATATGTGTCTATCCAACTGTTAATTCATACTGATATTACTTACTCAAAATGTGTCTACTTTAATAATGAAATCAAATAATATCATAATAGTGAAAGCAAATAATATTGAGTACCTTTTTTTACGTTGATTTCTTGTTTAACTGTTCTAACTAGAATGATCAGTTTTAAGATTTGAAATTTCACCCATTCTAGGGCTCCATTATCCAAATGTGTTGTTTACTGTGTATAACGGGTTGGATTAAGCTTTCGTTGATTAAGATAGTTCACTGTATTAATTAGTTCTACATTACAGTCTATCATTGACATGCCTCAACTATCATCATGTTTGGATTAAACTTTTATTGTGGAAATAGTTGTATTGAAACTATGGCCCAACAATGGTCAGTCTCATTGGACCGATGATCCAGATACAGAAACTACATGCCAAGATGAACAGTCTGCATGAGTTAATTAATTCATGTGTAAAGCATAAGGGAAAAAAGATTATTTGGTGTCTGTATCTCAATTATGCAGCAGATAAAGGATAAGGCTTGAAGTTCGATTGAATTGGACTGCAATCAGCCATGTATCTTGTTTAGATTAAAAAAAAAAAACTAAACAAACTTAGACTATAATAAAATCCTTTAAACCGAACCTAGCTTTTAGGGTCAAGACAATCCTTATACTGGTTTGATGGTTGTAAAAGAAAAAATTATAACGAAACTCAAACAGAGATGAATCCATCTGATCTTGTAAATAGGCATCTGAAGCTATAAACCATAGGTAATGAGCCCTAGTGGGGGTGGCTAACGAGACAGTTTGATATTTGGACTAATGGATGATGACTCTATTTCATATGTTTTTTGTACAAGTTTATATCTTAACATGGAAGGACATGGATGGACGAAAGAGGAGATGGCTGCCTTTGCAGCTTTAGTTGTAGCAACAACTATAGTCATTAAGATTGAGAAATTTTGCAATTGTCTCTTTATTATGACACCCTGGAGAGTTCGTGACTACGAAAGAAGAAAGATAATTAATGGGATAATTAGATCCAGTGATAACGAGTGCCTGACACAACTCCGAATGAATAAGAATATTTTCTTTTGCTTATGCTCATTTCTCAGGGATAAGAATCTACTATTCGATGGGAAACATGTAAGTATGGAGGAATAACTTGTCATGTTCCTGCATATAGTAGGGTATAATGTACGAAACCGTGTCATTGGACATCGTTTTATACGAATAGGAAAAACTGTAAGCAGATATTTTTCTAAAGCATTGGATGCAATTGTGGGTCTATATCCTGAGTTTGTAAAGCTCCCAGGAACAGAAATACCAACAGACATTTCATCCAATCCCAATTAGAGCATGTATTTTTAGGTATGGATTATGCTAATTACTATTATCCATGAACATCATTGTTATAAGATTATGTCTCTATCCACTTCTCTTCCTGATAATTCGTTTTTAATTTAAGATTGTATTGGTGCAATTGATGGAACCCATATATCCGTTTATGTTCCTACGATGGATAGTGTCACCTATTGTAATAAAAAAGGGGTTCTATCTCAAAACATAATGGCCGCTTGTATATTTGATATGAAGTTCATATACATGTTGGCCGAATAGGAAGGTTCGGCCTCTGATGCATGTGTCTTACAGAGTGTGTTAACACATTCACACGATCGTTTCACAATCCCAGAGGGTATTATAGTGTTCACTTATGTAATATAAGTTATTTGTTAAGTTAATTAACGTTAAATTGTATATTAATAATTACTCGTAATAAACTGTAGGTAAGTACTACGTAGTTGATGCAAGTTATGTGCATTCACAAGGATTCATGGCTCCATACCAGGGCGTACGGTATCATCTCAATGAATATCGCGTGGGTCACAAGCCTTACAACAAGAGAGAATTATTCAACTACAGACATGCTCAACTACAAAATGTTGTAGTACGAATTTTTGGAGTACTGAAAGCTTGATTTTCAATCCTCAGATCAGCTCCACCATATTCACTTTTAACACAACTCAAGATAGTTATTGCATACTGTGTTTTACACAACGTTATCCGACGATTTGGGGGAGATGGTATTGTTGCTAATGAGGACCCATCAACGGATATAGCAGATGGTATAGATCCATCTCCAGTTGAGTTCAGTTCTCAAGAAGATGGACCGATGGTTATGAATACCACACAACGTGAGAGAGATGAATGGAACAAGTTTCGAGACAATATTGCTACCAGGATGTGGAATGATTACCATCCTGTGCATCGTAGTTTATGAAAATGTCTCGATTATTAGTTTGTTTGTATGAGGGAGAAAGAGATATTTGTACTTGTTTTCCATCACTTACTTGTCTATAGTATATATCTCCCTACTGGTCAAACATTATCTATTTTTTTTTGTACACCACATGTTAACTAATATTTTAAAATACGAATGTGTGGGAATGTATGTTGCAAAATATCAATCATTTTAAGTTGACAACCTGGGATCTCACTAATTATAATAAGCTATTCATTTGAATCTATGTAGATATATGAAGATTTCGACGGAGATATGTCACCTAACAAGAGTAACACTCAATTGACACCTACGAAAGCATCCTGTCCATCGCCACGTATTACACCACGGAAGACCCCGAGGAAAATTAAGTAGAAATCGACCAATGAAAATGGGTTATCTGGTGGTGTAATGCGATGGACCAATGAGATGGACAACTGTCTTATTGACACTCTTATGGAAGTTGTCGCAAATGGCCGTAAAAGTGCCAACGGATTTAAGAAGGAGACATCTAAGACGGTTGTTGATACTGTTAAGGGTGTCATAGGAATAGTGCCACATAAGAAACATGTTGGGAATCGCCTCCGTACACTGAAGATGCTGTATTTTGAAGTGCGCGAGACATTAAGTGCTTCTAGTTTTGGATGGGATGACGATAAGAAGGTAGTCATTCCTCTAAATAACGTATGGGAAGATTACATACGGGTGAGCACAAGATCGATTCAACTTTTTCATATGTTCATTAGAGTTGTTTATTTTCTTTATAATTTAGTAAATGTGATATGCACAAAAGTAACCTTGTATTGATACCTTCATTCTTCTTGTGAATGTCACATCCTTATGCTCAACATGTACAGGACAAATCGGTACAGAGGTATGATGACTTGACTTTCCTGTTCGGTAATGATCGTGCTAGTAGACGTCGTTCAAGTACAGACAATATTCCAGATTCTATGGCTTCTCGATAGTCTAGGGATATAGAAATATCACCGAGAATGTCTACTAATCAGAACGATGATACATTCCTGCTATCGGGCGATGACATATGTGACAATGCGGAAGGTATTAATTGGTCATACCATAGTCGTGACGGCAGCCACATGGCCCACTAAAGTCCAAATGGAAACAAAAACAATTCCGTCAACACAGGCAGCACTTCCATGTCAAGGAAGAGAGCACGGATGAGTCACCCTTGTAACCTAATTGGGCAAGGAATGAGAGAGGTTGCCGATGTAGTGAAATCACTAGCGATAACAATTCACCAAGGAAAGGACATGGTCCGGATGTCACAGATTGTTCCCACCTTAGAACAGATTGAAGGGCTAACAGGACATGAGATCCTTCGCACGACAAAGATTCTATCGAAAGATGAGCAGCAGTCTGCCTTCTTCCTTTCACTCCCTAAGCACAAGAGGTTGGACTTCGTGTTGATGCTACTTGCACCAGACCACTCCTTTGACTGATGGTTGTTTGACATACATAGACTTTGTTTGTTTCTTTAGATGTTTTTTTGGACATTTTCATTTTGGACAATTGCTTTTGGTTGTTTTGGATAACTATAGGTGACATTACGTGGATGGATGTGCTTGTATAGAACAAGTCATGGATGTGCCTTTATAGAACGGGCAGTTGGAAGAACCTTGCTACTAGGTTGGCAGTGTTAGATAAACTGTCATCCTATTGATATTTTGATGACTATTTGCATTATTATAGACTTGGTGGCTACGGTTTGTTGATACGCAACTGTCTATTACACTGCATAACCTGCTTTTATCATTGGTTTATCCTCTCAATGATCTTTACAATAATTGTAAGTTTTTTGTGTAAACCATTCCGTCAGATTATGCAGGTGTTCGTTAGGACTTTTTTTTCCTTATTTTTGGTAACTGTTGGTGACAATATGTGGATGAATATGACTGTTTAGAACAAGCAGTGGATATGCCTGTATAGAATAGGCTCTGTAGGTTGTGCTTGTTACACGTTGATTAGCAGTGTTAGAAAACCTATCAAGTATCTAAGATTTTCATTCATCCACAAAGTATAAAACAGGCTCTGTAGGATAATGTTTGCATTTTTGAACTTGGTGACTATAGTTTGTTTGGACGTTTTTCTTATACACTACATCACGTGTTTTTATTTTTAGTTAACTCTATCAGTGATCTTTTAAAGGCCAGTTCAGGTATATGAGATGTAATACTTCATTACCTTGTAATATAATGATTTCAACAGCAATAATTTACGCTATTCTCTTCCAATTTCTGAACATGTAATGATATTTGAAATTGTTCAGCTATTTTTTAGTATATTCCACTATGATATTGTTTCATTATTTGACAATGTGCAGATGGAACAAAAGACTTATGTTGTCTTCAACGACCGACACCCTAGAACATACTATGACTAGGAGGACTGTCGGGTGCAGGTGGAGGGATTTTCACGGGCACTTTTCCGTGGATACAACTCTGCAATCGAGGCATTTCTTGAATAGTCTGAGAAAATGGGGCTTCTAGCTGTCCCACGGGACGAGATCGTCTATGACCATGAGAATGTTAGGTCCTAGCCTAGAGAGCGCCACAGTGCCATCTTTTTGAGTCGTACATATGGACGGACCTTGGAAATTACATCCTTTGCCCTGTATGAATTTGGCACAACCAGACAGGGAGAAGGTGTCTCGACAATGACCTCTTGTGTAGCATATGAATTTGGCACAAACAGATAGGGAGAAGGTGTCGCAGATGTTGGAGACTGTGGGGCACTGCTAAGATTTAACTTTGGAATCTTGGTAATGGTTACTGTCATTCAGCTTATATCAAAGCTGAAGTGGTGATATATAGTTGTATTTTTATGGTTGCATCTAACCTATTATTTTGGACAACTTTCTGTTTGCCTTTGTTGATGGACAGTGTTACGTATTTTGATAATCGTTGTTTGACATGGAATTTTTAGTTTATGTAATTTTGAATTGAAGTGTATCTTTTCAATCCCTCTGACTGTTTTATTCCAATAGATAATATTGGACCAATCAGGTACCCATACGCTATTTTTTAATCAGTGGTGATATTTTTGGCATCCACATATAGTGGTGGAACCGGCTTTGTTACAATATATTTTTGTGAACCATTTCTAAATATCTTTACGACTTATATCATGAAGGTCGGTTGGTATATGGAACCTAATGTGTATGGCTAGTGGGCCCCATAGTTGAACGGTGTGGATAAAACAACTATAGCAAGTGGGGACCACAAATGAACTATGTGAATACTACAACTTCAAATTGTTGCGCCCACAGATGAACAGTGTGGATATAACACCGTCAAAAACTGGGGCCCAAAGATGAACGACGCGGATGAATCAAAGAGAAAAGGTGTAGCGCACTGATGCACAACATTTTAGAAACATGTACAACAAGTGGGGCCCATATACCAAGACAGGGAGGAACATGCACTGAAGGTGGGGCCCACAACAGATTGACCATAGATCGTTAGTCCACTCTTCTGTATGACAATGCAATGGACCCAAACGAAATCAAATAGTCATGGCAGTGAAGTTAGAAATGAGGTGAGGGACACCATAACACTGCAGCTGGTGTGATGTATGTAATACTCCTATAAACCAAACACAAGATTACTGATTTGGTATAGAGTCCACTCAAAAGCTTATAGAAAACAAACATGTAACTGTAGTCAAATGAAATATCAGCAATCATTAGAAGTACAAATAAAACAACAATTATTACTTCTTTACTTCCAAATACTGTGGTAATTGGAAAACTAAACAGGCCCTTAATCAATGAAAGATTGCATTGAATGCTATTTCTGCATTCACAACAGTGCGACATGTCCACATGCGAGGACATCTATAACACATGTTTCCATCCGATGAGCTGCAGGTTTTAGATTTCATGGCATAAAAATTAGGCCATCTCAGGCCATAGGTTCATCGTAACAAGTGCCTAGGAAATTACTTTCAGCTTCAAGTTAGTTTTACAGTCGTAGCCCTTTCACACATTACTTAAAAACTTATAAAAGCTTAAATTTTAGATGCATGGTTCTTATTTGCATGTGTGAAGTAGAGTGGGTTAGGGACACTTTCATGACAATGATGGACCAAAGAAAGCCCAATTGGAGGTGGAAATGATTCGGACCGTCAGAATCTTAAAAGAGTCATATCTCGCCAATTGAAATGAGTTTTTCGACGTATCATATATGATTTTGGGGTAGGAAAAGCTACTTTAGCCAATCAACCTTGCTACACCAGGTTGCCCATGCTAGATTTGTAAAATTCTATCAAATTGATGGTCAAAAGTCTATTTTATTTTCATTTTTACTATTTATATAGTAAGTTTTAATTCGACCATTGCTTTTGGTCCTTTAAGTTTTAGGAGCTCTGCCCAACATGAAAAGGTCATTAAAAAATTAGGAGACTAACATGGTTAGGCCGGACTAGAAACTTTTTTTTAAAAAATTTTAATTTTTGGCCGAAAATCATGAAGTCTAGTAGAAATGATGGTAGTCAATAAATAGTAAGTTTACTATTTATACTATGTCAAGGGTTTTTAAGTTGGAGTTTGAGCCTAAAACTCCATCTTAGGTTTGAACTCATTATTTAAAGGATTGTAATTTTGATTTTATCATCAATCAATTTGTTTTTAAAAATTTAAATTTATTAAATATTAATTCTATTTTATATCTCGTGGATTGGAGGAAATTTTGTGAAAAATCTAGAGAGCTTCATGGATTTGGAGTACTAGTCATCCTTGAGGAAGATGGTGATGACATCATCATGTCCTTTCCTGCGTCAATGTGTGCCTGCATTTGAGCACTTACCGGCGTGTGGAATTAGCAAACCTCCTGAGTAGGGGTGTCAATATGGGCGGACTGGCTTGCCCAAGCTGGGCTTTGGTAGGAGTAACCGGGCTAAAGGCGGTGCTTGGGGTTGAAATTCAGGCCTATTTCTCATTTTGCCTTGGGTCTGGACCACATACAACAACCCATCCTCATCCCTGGCCATGCCCTGCTCATTAAGGTTAGCAAGAGTAATATATATATATATATATATATATATATATATATATATATATATATATATATATATATATATATATATATATATATATATATATATATATATAGCGGAACGCTCACCTGCCAACTGGTTCGCACGGACTGCCTATGAACTTTTTAAAGAAATCATATCTGATGATTCTCGAAAATCTGAACAGTCCACATGAAGAAGAACCTCACGAAATCCCCTGGTACCAATTTTTACTTTAAATCAAAACTTTGGTGGGCTATAAAAATGCAAATAGTTTCTTCTTGTGATTTGAATTTCTCTTTACTATGGCCCACCAGAATCTTAGATCAGGGTGAAAATTCACCCCGTAAGGTTTCATGGGATTCTGCATCTTATGGACCGTTCGGATTCGACAAACATGACACATGTGGAAAGGTGCGCACATGCGTAGGTGCATAGGAGAGCATGCCTCTCTCTCTCTCTATATATATAATATGTAAAAATCCTCATTTATTCCCATGCTACTGCTCCAACCACACCACCATCTCTCTTTTTATACTCTCCGATAGTAACAAACCTCAGGCTCTGTCTCAGACCTAGTATAAATATTTTGGCCTGAGTTCAGCTGGTTGGGCTATTTTGGCTCGTCAAGTGTCAGACTGGGCTCAAGGTTAAGCTAAACAATACTGGCTAGGCTTAGATAGAGCCTGGCCTGCCCTAGCACTAGCCATTGACACCCTACTCAGCCAGATTTATTAGTTTTCTAAGCCATGTAAGTACTAAGGAAACTGATGCTGGATGCAAGTTTTCCACGTTCCCTCTCATACGTACCACGTTGAAACACGTGATAAAGATCAAGTAATTAATTGTGAATGGATATCAGATATTCTATGTGTGGGACATGTTGGTAGGAAGTACATGGTCGACCGCATGTGTCCGAGGCACACGTGATCATTTCTCAAAATTATAGGGTCAACTGCTGAATACTTCCCTGATACGCAGATCTAAGATAGGTGGGGCCTAGGTTATCCAACCATTGATCTAATGGTCTCCACTGCTTATGGTTCTTGACCCAAAAGCCAAGGATGTTAAAGATTGGATGGGTATTGTTTATGTAGAAATCTGATTCACTCTTCTCCAAGCACTTGCACCGAGCACTGTAAGCCTGCACAGGAGAAGGACAAAGGAAACCCTGGATAGAGCAGGGGACTCTCCGATGCCAAAGTCAGGCTAAGAATATGGGTCTAAGTAGTGTGGGTAGGTTTTGGGTGAGAGATTTTGTGTACCTATTTTTGTAAATGAGTTCCCTATTTATACTGTTTGGTTGGAGTTAACGTGTCTGTCATTCCCGACATGATCTATGTCATTATGTGGGAGTTAAGCGACTGAAGGTGTTGGCGGTTACTTTGAGATTGTGCGCAAGATGTCACTATTTACGTGCATTACTAGAGTTGATTCTAGGGCGTGATTATAGGTCACATCTAATGTAGGGGCATTTTCACATTGGGCTCGAGTGGGGTCGCCTGCTGGATGCAGGGGCACATTCAGGGTGGGTGACCCATGTGATTTGGGGCCTACGGGGGAGGTCTCATGTTTGAGACTCCTTACTGGGGTGAGTAATGCGCATTTCACACCGGGCTCGAGTGGGGTGGCCCGTGGGATGCGGGGACACACTCAGGGTAGGTAGCCCAAATGATTTGGGGCCCACGAAGGGGGTTTGGCTGAGGTCCTAACCCATGAGATGTGGGGCCTCAGCTATGAGATAAAGGGATTAATTCACCATACTCTAATAGTTGAAGCTTTTAGAGTAATTGGTTAATTGTCCAACATCAAATTAGTATCAGAGCGAGAGGTCTTGTGTTCGAGATTCCTCATCAGGGGTAATTAATGCAGGGGCATTTTCACAATGGGCTCGAGTGGGGTCACCTGTTGGATGTAAGGGCACACTCGGGGTGAATGACCCATTTAATTTGGGGCCTACGGGGAAGGTCTCGTGTTCAAGACTCCTTACAAGGGGTGAGTAATTCGCATTTCACACTAGGCTCGAGTGGAGTGGCCCATGGGATGTGGGGACACACTCGGGGTAGGCAACCCATGTGATTTGAGGCCCACGAAGGGGGTTCGGTAGAGGTCCTTACCCATGAGATGTGGGGCCTAGGCAATGAGATAAAGGGATTAATTCGCCATACTCTAATAGTTCAAGCTTTTAGAACAACTGGTTAATTGTCCTACATCAACATCTTGTCCAAGCCGACCTTACATTCCGAACCTTACTTACAACAATCTGAGCCCATGAGTAGGCCGAGCCCGATCACTTACTGATGAGGATCTGGTCGGAGTCGACGATTGATACACATGGTGACTTCTTCTAGGTTCCAGGTTGATGTGAAAGCTCTACAAAAGAACTTGGCAGCTAGGCACTTGATCTATTAATATATAGGTTATACCAACCCCTCACACGACTCTCTCGGATTCCAAATGAGCCCAACCCTAAGTTATGCTCGTTGGATTAGTAGAGAGTGCTTTTCGTACCTTTACTTCTAGGGTCGGCGACACCGACGTTGTCGCATCTTTGCCAAACTGAGCAGGACCATATTTCCCATAACAGAAGTGTAACATCCCATACTTTTCAGTACTCGGGTGTTACCATGTAACTTAATTTAGTATAAATACAAACCTAGCTTGAGCAAATACTTATGTGCATTTTAGCCTAAACTCGATCGTGAAAATAGCCCACATCCATATATTAAGTCATCCATCCATTGATGTTAGAGATGAACTATCACATCATCGGCAAAACCTATTCTTAGGATTTCAATCACTTCATTAGACAAATAGAACTGTACCCGGCATTTTAGGACTCGGATCATAAAATCCACCGTTCACCGAGTTTACAACGTCCTGTTAGACGATCCACCCTTTGAAAACATGAATTAGATTGTCCAGTTCATATTCAACCCCAAGATCACACCTAAATACTCGTTGGGACTCCTAGAGTTATTGGTAACTAGACATGAGTCAATCCAACTGAGGGATTGGTTGGATGGGTAGGATATAAAAAATTAATGATTAGACGTTCATGTGATGTGGCCCATGTAACAATTAAAGTCATTTAAGGAGTAGATACATGAATTATATCAGTTGATTTACCATAAGGATAGGTTTGTTTAAGAATAGGCCCTACAAGTGTAACGTAAAATAATAATAATTTATATTATTGAATATGTCATAATTGTGGCACTAAATATTGTAAATCCATCGAATAAGTGGTCCCAATCATCTGAACAATTTTCAAGACCATCGAATTTCAGATTGGAATCAACCTGACCGCTGGATTAACGTGAATAAACAAATATGACTTAAATTAAGTTGTGGGGCCCGCTTGAGCATTGAGTCTACCTCATCTCTAGTCAAATGACGCAGTTGGGCCCATGGAACACCATGGATGGAGTGGATTTCTCTAAACATCATTGTGAACCCCACACCTATTGTGTGTTTGCACCAAGAGTAGTGCACTAGACTAGGGGCCTTGTCAAATTGGGTTTGACCCGTGCCTAGCTGAAAGAGGCAAAGGCCTCTTCCACTTTTCTCTCATCAGCATGATTTTGAATGGATGACGTCCATTTTGATTTCATTATGGCCCACTATAGGAACCATCAAGACGATCAGAACCGTCCATCATGTCCACAACGCGAGGCTGAACAAAACCCTACCCTTCCCGCGTGTGGAAACACACATGCGTGCCCACAGTTTCTAGCAAAATCAGGCTTCTTGTGACTCAATTCCAAAAATGAAAATTGTGTTCCATTCGCTGCTAGCCTAGCAATCCGCATGCGTCGCCCTCCCACCATCTCAACCATAGAATGTGAGCAATCCTAACCCTTCAACCTAGGACTCTCTTCCATAACCAAACCAAAACAATGGCCGGTTTTGCATTACCGACCGTACTCAGAGGTGGTTTTAAACAGATCAAATCCTAACCATTTAAGTTTAATCCAATGGCTCTAGGGAGATCTAAGATTCATTATAAATACGTTGGAATCGAGTAATAGGGCTCATTCTCCATTTTCAGTAGTTGTGCTCAAAAAACGACAACCACCTTCCTTCTCAAAACCCACCACTCAAACCTCTATGGAACTTCAAACTCCCCATTCCACAAGCTCCTCTAAGACCATCTAAATCATTTGAAACCTTCAGATTGAAGGGAGAAGCAGTCGAAGGGATTTCACCATTAATGGCCACCTCCTTCCTCATTCAAATTGCGTTGGGTTAGGTTCAAGTTGGGTTGAACCGAGTCGTCCAGTGGTTCCACTAGACTTGCAGCAATTGAAAGGAAGAAGAGAGAAGTGTGAAGGAAAAAATGAAGAAGAAGAAGAAGAAGAAGAAGAAGAAGAAGGAAGAGAGAGTGAGTGCGAGAGTGGCTTGCACTGCACTCGATGTCGGATCGACTGGACTCGATTCGTTGAGTTTGAGTTGAGGCCGTGGTCAGTCCGGTTCGGATGGATCTAAACTATGTTCTAGTTTTGTAAAAGGAGAGAGAGAGAGAGAGAGAGAGAGAGAGAGAGAGAGAGAGAGAGAGAGAGAGAGAGAGAGAGAGAGAGAGAGAGAGAGAGCAGGCCATTATTGCACTCCCATCAACTGCAAGAGCATTATTGTTGTAGCTAGGGGTGTACATCGAGTCGAACCAAGTCTAGCTAGCCTCAACTCGAACAGTGGCTGACCTCAAGCCAGACTAGCCAACTTAGCTCGGTTCAGTTAGGAGTTCGGGCCAGCTCGGGCCGAGTTCAAGCTAAGATCGAGCCGAGTTCGCCATTGAGGCATTTCCAAAAACACCTTAACTGCAACTTTAAAGTCCCAAGTCGTCAAAGGATGACATGATTTTGGTTGAATGGGTGTCAAAATGGTGGAGGAGAGGGACGATACTGGTAGTGGCAGACCCAAAACTGGGAGATGACTATGATGTAGAGGAGATGGAGTTGGTGCGAAAACTTGGATTGTTGTGTTCGGATCCATTGTCGACCAAAAGGCCGAGCATACGACACGTAATGCAGTTTTTGGACCACGATGCTCCTTTACTTGAGTTAATCTCATCGAACGGCCTGGGTGTATTGATCCTGGAGTTGGGCCATTATAAAGGGTCTGATGATCTACTGTTATCATATCCTTCTTCATTAGCGCAGGGGTTTGAAAGTATATCCTTTTTCAAGCTGGGGCCTGCTCGAACTTAACTTGAACTCATTTTCAAGCTAAAAAAATCAGCTAGGCTTGGCTCGAACTCAGCTTCAAACCAAGTAGAATCGAGCTTTTTCGAGTCGAGTCGAGTGAGCTAACCGAGCTAGCTCGGTTCGTGTACACCCTTAGCTACCACACTGAGCTGGGCCGACTCAGTAGCTGTGATCTGGCCCGATAAAGTTGTTGGAACGAGTTCAGCCACACTGCCTAGTCCAGCTAGAGAGTGAGAGCAAGAAATAAAAGGAAGAGAAGAAGAAGAAGAAGAAGAGAGAGAATGGGTGTGTTGCTGGACCAGCTCAAACCTAGCCTAGTCGCTGGGTTGAGTAGTGCGAGTCAGGGCTGTTTTCTGTCTGAGTTGGGTGTGGGTTTGATCCAATCCAGACTTTTGGGAAGTCTAGGGAGAGAAGAGAAGTAGGAAGAAAAGAGGAAGAAGAAGAAGAAGAGAAGAAGGTGGAGGGAGAGTCACTGAGTTGACTTGGTTTGAGATCGAGTTAAACTGTCAACTCGCTGCTGACTCACTGTGCTTGAATTGGGGCAAGTTGTTGGGTGAGTTTTGGGTCTGGTAACCTCGCTGGACATGCCAGAGGTGAAGAGAGAGAGAGTGAGAGAGAGACAGAGAGCATAGGGAGGTGAGGAAAAAGAGAGAAAATAGAGAGAGAGAGGGTGAGAAAGGAAGAGAAGGAAAAGATGAGAGCAGTTAGAGGTTATCGAGTTTCCAGTTGAGTTGACTCAATCCTCATCACTTCAAATTCAAATTGGGCCAGTTTTAATGAGATCCTGATCCAGTCAACTTAGGTATGCCAACTTACCATTATTATTTTTATACATTTGAATTGTCGAAATCAAATTATCATTATTTTTACTATTGTTAGAAATTATTATTAGACACTATTAATTCTCATACTTGATTGTTAGTATTTGATATTAACATTTTTCATTATTAATTCTATTCTTATTTTGTCATTAGTAGATTATTGATTATAAGATTAGTGTTGTTAGTATTAACTAACAATTATTACTTAGTGTTACTTCATTTCTAATATTATTATAAATTAATTATATGAATTAGATTTCAAACTCTAAACCAAAGCCTAAAATTAGATTAGTGGATAAAACCCTAAATCTAAGTAATCCAAACTATAGGTTATGATCCTAACCGTAGATAGTGTACGAAACTTGAATCTTACCTTGCAAATTTTATAATTCATGATAGGATTCGGTTCTAAGGGCACACATAGCTAGCGACACTAGTGGGTGATTCGATTCATCTGGTGATGATTTCTTATCCTTGAGCTTCCCACTTTTCTATTAGTTTAAATGATAGTTTCTGTTTTAATTACAGTTGATAATTGATATCTCTATTACTTGCTCTATTTGTTGAATTTGATCTCCAACTTATATGTTCAACGTTTATCTTGTATAAACATATGTATGTTGCACTTATATGCCTTCTTATGCTTGTGGATTACTTGTGGATTGCTTATGAAACTTAAACGAGTATCTCTATAAGTGGGAAACCTCATTTGCATATATACATCCATACCTGGGATGTAACTTGACTGATTATGACTATAATGGGCCCTCGACCTAGTGGTCATTTTACTTAAGTTGTTATGGACTTACCATCTTGCAGATCCTTGTGCCATTTGTGGCTTTGATATGATATCTGCCCTTTGCGCATTTAATGTGATATCTGCCCTTTGTACCTTTGATGTGATAATTACCCTTTGCAGTTTGGATATAATATTTGCCATTTGTGGCTTCGATATAATATTTGCCCTATGTGGCTTTCATTTGATATTTATCCTAAGTGGCTTGATGAATTATTCTTATATATCTATGTGATAGTAAGATTCACTTGTGGCACTATGATTGGCCACTAATCGGTGAGGTTACTGTAAGTGCTATGGTTTGAATCCTCTTTGGTTGTCAAATTTTGTGTGTCAAAACCTCTATATATGTCTTGTGTTTGTATCTTGTTAAATATGTTCGAGACATCACGTTAACACTTCGAGACAAGATGATAAACTTCTCAAGCTAGTTCAAGCTACAATATTGACGATTTTAAAGAAGATTTCAAGTTAAAGACTCCAGCTCGAGTTCAAGTTCAAGATGCAAAGTTCACATATATCCAAGTTCAAGACTCAAGCATAGTTAGGGAACTGAGAGCAGCTCACATCGACAATGACTTCAAAGCTTGTGAAGGGTTCAAGCTACATCAAGAAGAACTCAAGCTTCATAAAGTTCAACGTTTAAGCAAATGAAGGCTCAATGTCCTTACTTATTGAGGTTTGATTAACCTTTGGTTGACCTTTACAGTAGGTCACTTTGGATACATAATTCATATATCTTTTACAAGTGAGTTTGGTCTATTCTAAGAATTTTCCTGGACCTTGATCGACTAGTCCTAGCACTGGTTCGACCAATCTAAGATATTTCAAGACCAGTCGTAATTTTATTACATTTTATCAGATTTTTCTGTTCGGCTACGACCAATCCTAGAGTCTGCTCGACTGGTCATGAGAGGGTCTCGATTCGACCTTCGATCAGTCATGGAGCTACGATTCAAACTCTAGCGACTAAACCAAGTGTCGTTCGACTAGTCGTGGGGTGGTCACAACCAGTCATGGACTGCCTTCGACCAGTCGTGGACTTCTCATGATCGGTTGTGTAATGGCTTTATCCGATCGCGCTCGAAAATTCAAAAATCTGTTTCTTCTTCGACCAGTCGTAATGACTCTAGGACCAGTCGAAGACGAATTTCTGTAGCTATAAATAGCATACGAATTTCAAAGTTTTTTATTAAAAATTAAGTGAATTCAAAGCTCCACTCTGAGATAAGTTTGTGTCTGTTCTTAAGTTATATTGTACATAATTCTATTTCCTTTTGTTAGTTTTTTCCTATTTGATTTGATTCAATATTCCAATATGATTTGAAAAGAGGAAATATTGTTTTCCTTCTTCTGGGAATTAAAATCAAATATAGTTAGCCCAGTTTGATTTAATTTAAAATTAATTAGAACTTAGAACTATTATAAAATGAGTATTGGACATTGAACTTTCATATCCGAACATCTACTCCAATTGGTTCTTCCGGGCTACTACAAGAGGAGAAATCTAGGTATTTTATAATTTTGTAAAATTTTCATTCTTTTGATTTTTGTTTGGGATTTGCCAAAAAAATTCCATTTGTGGGGTTATTTAAGGAGAGCAAAAAAACTCAGAATAGTGTGGGCTTTTGGATTGTGTAAGCTCAAGTTAAAAAACATAATTGTGAAGGTTTTAGGTGAACCTGTGAAACCTATTTTGATAGTGAACGCTAATATCCCTGTGAGGATATTAGGAGTGGAGTAGCATTCTGTGTGGCTGTTGTAAAACAGTTGGTGTACACATAGGCGAACCACTATAAATCTTTGTCTTGTGGATTGATTGCTTGCTTAATTCCTTATCTTTCATCATTCAGTTTTGTGAAATATATATGTGGATGTGAATGCTGTAACTATTTACATTTCAAGCAAGTGTGGGAATGTTGTAATAATTTAGAGTTTTATTTCATCAATTTATTCCTTGCTATTTATTTTCAGATTGAGTTCTTGATTCAAAAGACATTCTAGAAATAAGGTTGTCCTACTATAAGCCCTTGTTGATTATGGTGTAAGGTTGTCTTTAGAACTGAATTTGAATCAACCTCTCAATGCTTGTTTATTGAGATTGATTTAATTTCAGCATTGTGAATTGATTTATTTTGTAAGGCTATTTCTTTATTTTAATCCGCTGTATTTAATTTTAATTTGGCATAGTCCTATTCATCCCCCCCCTCTCTAGGACATATAGCTTGGCCATTTCAAGTGGTATCAGAGCCTAATAGCTCGTTCTTATTGCTTTAATTTGGATTTATTTCATAAGCTAACGATCAAAGTAATAAGATGTCAAATTTCGATAACCTTTCAGTCACTATGCCTCCACCATTTGATGGCTCCAACTATGCCTATTGGAAAGCCAGAATGAGGATCTTCCTCAAATCAATGGATGAGAGTGTGTGGCAAGCTACAGTGACTGAATGAAAACCCCCTACCACTGAAGTAACTGGAATCGATGGTTCAAAAATAATGAGAGTGTCTCCTTATTTCTCATGGACTACACTTTAGAAAAGTGAGAGTAGTGCCAATGCTAAAGCACTAAATGCTATCACTTGCGCACTATCACCAGATGAGTTCAAAAGAATCATATCCTATGATACTGTAAAGCAAGCCTGAGATATATTAGAAATGATACACGAGGGTACATCAATTGTTAAGAAATCTAAAGTCCAACTCCTCACAACTAAGTTTGAAGAAATTCATATGGAGGAAAATGAAATGTTTATGGACTTTTACACTAAATTGAATGACATTGTAAACTCAATGTGGGTCTTGGCGATAAAATCCCAGAAAGTAAAGTGTGTGCAAAAATACTACGCTCTCTTCCTGAACGGTTCAACTCAAAAGTAATTGCGATCCAGGAACTTTATAATACGGATAACATGAGGGTAGAAGAACTAGTTGGTTTTTTACAAACCTATAAATTAAATTTTAAAGCTCCAAAAGGTAAATCTATTGCTTTAACATCTTCTAAAGGTATTCCTCAAGAAAACTCGGATTTGGAAAATTCAGAAGATGATATGGCACTTTTAGCAAAAAAGTTTTATAAGATTTTCAAAAGTAAGAAAATGGTCGATTTTCAAAAGACAAATGAAAAGAAACGATCTAAACCAAAGTCTAGAACTTGAAAGTATTTGAAAGATATTCAATGTTACAACTGCCAAGAATATGGGTATTTAGCAAACAAATGTCCTAAAAAGAACAAACCCAAAAAGAAAGGTATGTTGGTTACAAGGGACGAATCATCTGATTCTGAAACCTCTTTTGAATCAGAAGATTCTGAAACCGAGTCGGGCAATGATGTAAAAGCCCTTATGACTCTAGCCAAGTTCACATTTTCAGATCACGACAATTCATCTAGTGAAGAGAATTTGGATAGTGATCATGAAAATGAAGAAGATCTTCAAGATGCTTATAATGCCTTATATAAAGAAAGTTGTAAAATTATTGTCAAACTTAAACTTAAAAAAGAAAAGTTTTCTAAACTCAAAGAATGTATCGAGACTCTTATTTTAGAAAAATTCTAAATTTTAGATTGCTTTGAAAAATCAAAATGTGATTTGGAATTCAAAACCTCCCTGATTGAAGATTTGAAATCTGAAAATGAGAAACTTAATAATGAAGTATCTTCTCTTCTGAGTTTGAAGGACACATGGAGATATGCCCAAGGTGATCCAAAGTTAGAAAAATTATTATTCGGATCAAGAAAATGTGGTGATCGATCCGGGTTGGGCTATGATAAGAATATACCTCCTAAACAGAAGGATACTCCTCTCAAATTTGTGAAAGGAGAAGCCTCAAACTCAAAAGAGAAAAGTACTTATCGAGGTTTTTCTAAAAATAGAAAAACTTTTCAAAAACCTAAAAGCAGCCATGTCAATTTCAAAAATCAGAACAGAAACCCACTAGCTGAAAAGATAATTGATTTACTCAAGGAGCTCTTAAAATTTAACTCGGTAGGTCATTCTTACAACTACAATCAAAAGAAGACCAACTATACTCCTAAACCCAAAACAGTTCTAAAATGGGTTCCTAAGGGTGCCTGCTTGGTTGCCCACACTGCTTTTAAAGCAACAAGCCATTCAAAGTGGTACCTAGATAGTGGATGCTCCAGGCATATGACAGGAGACAAAGTTTTATTCACTGATCTTAAAGACATGACTGATGGGTCAGTCACATTTGGTGATGGAAGCAATTGAAAGATTATTGGCAAAGGTACGGTTCAACTTTACAACCTTCCTTTATTTAAAGATGTTTTATATGTTGAGAGGCTAAAACATAACCTGTTAAGCATATCTCAAATATGCGATAACAACCATAGTATGAAAATTTTCAATCAAGGTTGTGAGATCATAAACAGAAAGGGTTCTGTAATATTAACTGGTTGCAGAACTTCTAAAAACTGCTATATAGTAAGTGATGGTAGTTCATCTAACCAAAAGTGCTACATGGTCCACACCAATGAGACAAAATTATGGCATAAACGCCTTGGACATGTGCACTACCAAAATTTATACAGATTGAGCAAAGGAGAACTAATTAGAGGTCTACCTAAGTTACAAAAATAGACAAATTATGTGGTGAATGCCAGTATGGTAAACAAACTAGGACCTCTCACAAAAAAGTGAACTCCAATGCCACATCAAGACCACTCGAGCTTCTCCACATGGATCTTATAGGACCAACAAGAACGGAAAGTCGAGGTGGTAAAAAATAAATCTTAGTTATCATAGATGATTATACAAGATACACTTGGGTTTCATTTTTAAGAGACAAATCAGAAACCCTTGATGAAGTGAAAAATATCATCAAACGAATCTAAACTGAAAAATGTTCTCAAGTCAGTAAGATCCGTAGTGATCATGGATCCGAATTTGAAAATAGCAGTTTTGAAAAATTTTGTAGCGAAAAAGGAATATCACATGAATTTTCTGCGCCCAAAACACTACAACAAAATGGTATTGTGGAAAGGAAAAATAGAGTGCTTCAAGAATTGAGAAATGTTATGTTGAATAGCATGAAGCTCCCTAGAAATCTATGGGCTGAAGCAGTGAATACTGCCTGCTACATTATTAACCATGTTTATACTTGTATATCAAATAATAAAACGGTTTATGAAATGTAGTTTAACAAGAAGCTTACTGTCAAATACTTTCGTGTTTTTGGCAGCAAGTGCTACATTTTACGTGACCGTGAAAACTTGGGAAAGTTCGACACTAAAAGTGACGAAGGGACATTTTTAGGATATTCTTTAAACAATCGTGCTTATCATGTTTTGAACAACAAGACTGGTGTGATTTAAGAATCAATTAATGTAGTCATTGATGATCACTTGAATACACCTGCCCCTAGTTCAGACAATGATGAAGTTCTTATAATTGAAAAACCAAATACTTAATCAAGTGAAATTAATTCTGAATTAAGGACTATTAAAGATCATCCAACTTCTCAAATTCTTGAAAACCCTCTCACTGGTGTGCGCACTCGTAGACAAATAGAAGACATATGTAATTACGTATGTTTTACATCCCAGATTGAACCGGTAAACGTAAAAGAAGCACTTTCTGATGAAAACTGGATAAATGCGATGCACGAAGAACTTAATCAATTTATTCGTAATGATGTTTGGTATCTTGTTCCTAGACCTACAGATAAACACATTATTGGAACAAAATGAATTTTCAAAAACAAGTCTGATGAACTTGGAAATATTATTCAAAATAAAGCAAAACTAGTTGTATAGGGGTACATACAAATTGAAGGCATCGATTACGATGAAACCTTTACCCCTATAGCCCGTCTTGAATCTATCAGACTTTTTATATCCATTGCATGTTTTAAGAAGTTTTAAAATTTTCAAATGGATGTAAAGAGTGGCTTTTTGAATGGCGATTTACATGAAGAGGTATATGTGGAACAACCTCCAGGGTTTGAAGACCCAAAGTTTACTAATCATATATATCGTCTTAAAAAAGCTCTCTATGGTTTGAAACAAGCTCCCAGGGCATGATACGAAAAATTGTCAAAGTTTTTACTGAGTCACAATTTTCAAATGGGTAGTGTCGATAAGACGCTCTTTGTTAAGAAGCATAACGATGATATTTTATTGGTTCAAATCTATGTTGACGATATTATTTATGGATCAACGTGTACCAACATGACTGTTTAGTTTGCAGAGTTAATAAAATTAAAATTTGAAATGAGCATGGTTGGGGAATTAAATTATTTTCTAGGGTTGCAAGTAAAACAACAACCTGATGGAATTTTCATTTCTCAAACCAAGTATGCTTTGAACTTGATTAAGAGGTTCGGATTTAAAAATGGTAAGAATTTTGATACACCTATGAGTACAACTCTAAGACTTTCAAAAGTCTCTACAGGTAAAGATGTAGATCCTAAGTTGTATCGTAGCATGATTGGTAGTTTGCTTTACTTAACTATAAGTAGACCTGATATCGCTTTAAGTGTTGGAATTTGCGCTAGATATCATTATAATACTAAAGAATCTCACTTAACTGTTGTTAAGAAAATTATTAAATATGTCGCAAGTTCAGTTAACTTGGGTCTTTGGTATCCTTTTGATACTAGTATTTAATTGGCTAGGTATTCAGATGCTGATTGGGCCGGTAATATCGATGACAGAAAATCAACCAGTGGTTGTTGTTTTTACATTGGAAATTGCTTGGTTTCTTAGTTTAACAAGAAGTAAAGTTCCATATCATTCTCAACTATTGAGGCTGAATATATTGCAACTGAAAATGCATGTACATAGCTGGTTTGGATGAAACAAATGTTGAGTGATTATGGTATCGCACAGGATTCCATGGTTTTTATACTGTGATAATTTCAGTGTGATAAATATTAAAAAAAACCCAACCCAGCATTCACGTACTAAGCACATTGATATTAGATTTCATTATATTCGTGAATTAGTGGAAGTAAAAGTAGTATCCTTAGAATATATTCCTACTGAGACTCAACTTGCTGACATATTCACTAAACCACTCGATAAAAGCAGGTTTAATAAATTGAAATTTGATCTTAGTATGTGCAATTTAAAATGATTGATTATGCATCTCTATAGTATAGTGTATATATATTCATATATTAATGATTTTTATTTCAAATTTTGACGAAAATTATATTTTTTTATGGTACATGACCAGTCGAGGATGTACTCGACCAATCGTGCCACGACCGGTAGAGGACGACCCACGACCAGTCGTGTAGCGCACTGATTGTCTTTATTTGGGGAAAAAACTTCTTCCTCTTCATTCTAACCCTTCTCTCCAACGAACCGAGCTACGACTAGTTGAACCCCTGTGTTCGATTCCTTCAGGTTAGAGCATTTTACTTATTTTTCTAGAAGAATCTTTATCTTTTCTCTTCAATTTCTTGATTATTGTTGTCTATTTTATCTCTTTTTTAGGTTGTCTTCCTCATTTGCTGATTCTAGAGAAACCCATCTCTATTTTCTTAAAATTTCTTATATTTCTTCAAGAAAATGGACCCTAGAGCTAAAAAGAAGAATTCTAGAGGTGCTTCTTCTTCTAGATCAAACATTATCACTAGACGTCATCTTAGGTCTCCCGAAGATGATCCATCGTTTGTTCGGGATTTGCGTATGCGTAATGTAATTGTAGAAAAGGCCGTTGATTTCAACCATATCGTTCCTTTTAATCTTTTTCCTCTCCTTCAATCTGTAGATTGTGAAAATATTTTACACTGAGATGGGCCGACATACCAGTCCATAGCGCAGGCCATGGTAGCGTGCATTACTGAATTCTCTACTGAGCAACTGACTTTTACTATTGCTACTAGAGAAGGGCCTTTTCCTATTGATCGACATTTAATCTCAAGCCTTATAGATATTTCTGTAAATGATGATGACATTCATCCTGTCACACTTGCTGAGAAAGTGTCAGAATCTAAAAAATGCATTTATACTAGAACATTGTGTAACATGGATACACCATGAAATAGTACTGGGAATGCCCTCGCAACCAGATATTTGTTGCCCAGATACAGAGTCTTACATCGTATCTTTACCTCTGATCTGTATCCTCGCTCTGGTAACAAGAATGAGTTGACTCTGCTCATGGTTCATATTTTATAGTCAATTGTTACTGGTGCTAATATCTATTTGCCCTCTTTGATTTGTTACTCTATCATTCAATTCCGTATTTATCCTGGTCATAGTGATATTCCATTTGGGTATCTGATGAATGTGTTAACCACTCACATGTTAGTAGCTATGCCCATTGGAGAGGTTCCTATCCAACTCCTTATATTCAACAACTCCAACATAAACAAAATGAAGTTGGAGTTGGCTTGAGGACAAGTTGATATTGGTGCAGGTGAAGCTTCTGCTGAAACAGGGAATGCTGAAGAGGGTGATGCTCTTCCTCCAGATGATGTCAATATGGACGATATTTTTAATGAAATTGAGTCAGACTCTGGAAATGATCCAGACTATGAACCATCTGATTTTGATGCACGTCTGAGTGCATTAGAGGAGAAGGTAGCACAAATGAATGTTGGCCACAATGCTCAATTTAAAAATATGCGCAAGTATTTTAGGCGCTTACAAAAAAGCCTTTATCAAATTAATCCTACCATACCTGCTCCTTCTTCTGGTTCAGATTGAGAATTTTACTCTTTGGTTTATAATCACTATAAGACTTTACTTTCTCTTTACTTGTGTGACTGAGTTTCTTTGATTTGACTTGATATCATTTTATGACAAGAAATTCTGACTCCTTAATTACTTATCCAGTTTTTTATTCTTCCTTTGTCATAATTTTGACAAAAAGGGAGAGAATTGTGGGATTGATTATGATTGGTATTTGGATAATTGGTTCAATATGATGATTGGTAGGTGTACTACTCAAGGGGAGTTGGTAAACTTACAGGATTACAGGATGTAATGCTTGGTTATCTCATGACAACTGGTGCATGATTCTTTATTGATGCTTGTGCTCTGTTTCTCTTACTATACGAGTGTATTTTGTCACAAATTTGACAAAGGGGGAGATTATAAGTGCTATGGTTTGAATCCTCTTTGGTTGTCAAATTTTGTGTGTCAAAACCTCTATATATGACTTGTGTTTATATCTTGTTAAATATGTTCGAGACATCATGTCAACACTTCGAGACAAGATGATGAACTGCTCAAGCTAGTTCATCTACAATATTGACGATTTTAAAGAAGAGTTGAAGTTAAAGACTCCAGCTCGAGTTCAAGTTCAAGATACAAAGTTCACATATATCTAAGTTCTAGACTCAAGTATAGTTAAGGAACTGAGAGCAGCTCAAATCGACAGTGACTTTAAAACTTGTGAAGGGTTCAAGCTACATTAAGAAGAACTCAAGCTTTGTAAAGTTCAACGTCTAAGAAAATGAAGGTTCAATGTCCATACTTATTGAGGTTTGATTAACCTTAGGTTGACCTTTAGAGTAGGTCACTTTAGATATATAATTCATATATCTTTTACAAGTGAGTTTGGTTTGTTCTACGACTAGTCCTAGACCTTGTTCGACTAGTCCTATCATTGGTTCGACCAGTCCAAGATATTTCAAGACCAGTCATAATTTTATTACATTTTATCGAATTTTTCTGTTCGGCTACGACCAGTCCTGGAGTCTACTTGACTAGTCGTGGGATGGTCTCGATTTGACCTTCGACCAGTCATAGAGCTACGATTCAAACTCCAGCAACTAAATCAAGTGTCGCTCGACAAGTCATGGGGTGGTCATGACCAGTTGTGGACTGCCTTCGACCAGTCGTGGACTTCTTACGACTGGTCATGTAACAGCTTTATCCGATCGCGTCTGAAAATTTAAAAAACTGTTTCTTCTTCGACCAGTCGTGGTGACCCTAGGACTAGTCGAAGATGAATTTCTACAGCTATAAATAGCACAAGAATTTTTGAGTTTTTAATTGAAAATTAAGTGAATTCAAAACTCTACTCTGAGATAAGTTTGTGTTCTTAAACTATATTGTGCATAATTCTATTTCCTTTTGTTAGCTTTTTTCTATTTGATTTGATTCAATATTCCAATCTGATTTGAAAAGAGGAAATATTGTTTTCCTTCTTCTGGGAATTAAAATCAAATAGAGTTAGCCCAGTCTGATTTAATTTAAAATCAATTAGAACTTAGAACCATTATAAAGTGTGTATTGGACATTGAACTTTCATATCCGAACATCTACTCCAATTGGTTCTTCTGGGCTGCTACAAGAGAAGAAATCCAGGTATTTTACAATTCTGTAGAATTTCTATTCTTTTAGTTTTTGTTTGGGATTTGTCAAAAAATTTCATTTATGGGGTTATTTGAGGAGAGACAGAAAACTCAGAATAGTGTGGGTTTTTGAATTGTGTAAGGCCAGTTAAAAGACACAATTGTGAAGGTTTTAGGTGAACCTGTGAAACCTATTTTAATAGTGAACGCTAATATCCCTGTGAGGATATTAAGAGTGGAGTAGCATTCTGTGTGGCTGTTGTAAAACAGTTGGTGTACACACAGGCGAACCACTATAACTCTTTGTCTTGTGGATTGATTGCTTGCTTAATTCCTTATCTTTCATCATTCAGTTTTGTGGAATGTATATGTGGATGTGAATGCTGTAACTATTTACATTTTAAGCAAGTGTGGGAATGTTGTAATAATTTAGAGTTTTATTTCAGCAATTTATTCTGTGCTATTTATTTTCAGATTGAGTTCTTGATTCAAAAAATGTTCTAGAAATAAGGTTGTCCTACCATAAGCCCTTGTTGATTGTGGTGTAATGTTGTCCTTAGAACTGAATTTGTATCAACCTCTCAATGCTTGTTTATTGAGATTGATTTAATTTCAACATTATGAATTGATTTATTTTGTAAGGCTATTTCTTTATTTTAATCCGCTGTATTTAATTTTAATTTGGCATAGTCCTATTCACCCCCTCCCTCCCCTCTAGGACATATAGCTTGGCCATTTCAGTTACTATTACAGATCCCAATGATAAAGTCTCATGAGTCAGGGATGGATGGAATGAGACACTATGCCCGAGCTGTCGGCCTATGCTGGATGACGAACCCCCCATGATGACCTTTAAACTTTCTTAAATTTGATGGTTATAATCGAAATAATAATGATTTGGCTAATCATGCATTCATAGCATACGAGTGATGACAAGTGGCTAATTCTAGATGCTATAGCACGTGCCCTTAGGCCTTAGAGTCGTATCATTTCTCTAGCTCCCAGACCATTGACTATTGACCCACATACATGATGTACGATGGCTTGGTCATTATGCTTGTATGTAATGTATGCATGTGATGTGCTATGCTAGTGACTAGCCATATGCATGGGTGACGAGCCTAAGTCCAACTGGATGAGCATCCCCAGGTCGATGTGCATTCACACATCTATGCATTTAAATAAGATTGTATCATATATTATTTTGGATGCCTTATTTCTTTAAATTATACTTGACTAATGCGACGATGTGTAATGTTGAGGGAAATTCACACTGAGTTGGGCACTCATTTATCGAATATATTACCGTACAAGTAGTGTAGGTTTTTTAAATGATATTCATATTTGGATTGATGAGGAGTATGGTACAATTGTTAAGGATGCATGGTTGTAATTTCCAAGAGAAGTTGCGCAATGTTGCGGCTCAAGTTTATATGCATTTTATTATTTCACATGTGTTTCAATCTTCTAATTCTTGTATTTATTAACATAGAGACATTGGTTTGTATACGTTATTTTGGGCAACCGCTCTTATAATTTGAATGTATATATAATTTTCTTTATGCTTGATTTGTTCATATTCCGCCTAAATGCTCACTTTGAAAAAGGAAAGAAAAATATTCACGTGGAATTTGACTATCTTTAAAGGTTAACACTTAGGCTTTTGGAAAATGAGTCATATACTCGGGTTTCGAAAATACGAGGCGTTACAAGAACCCCCCTACTCTCTGAGTCCGAGCTTTGGATTTGAGGAGTAAATGCCTTAGAAGATGGTCCGTCACGTCTCTCATGATGATGGATCGATAGAATCTGGGCGAATCTTGCCATTATGGCTCACTGTCATCGAGGCAAAATACAATGGCGATGGCTTTTCGACTACGAGCTTGTGAGAGGTGAACACATGGCGTCGATTAAGGATCTAAGTCGCCTAGGGGAGTGGGATGTTGCCACATGGACATCGAAAGGGGGAGAGGTTTACTCAGCAATGATCGTCATTTAATGATGCCATCATGGGGCTTGGTAGATACAACACCCGGCCTATTGGAGCACTGCCACGTATATATAGTAGAGCGTTTGACTCAGCGACGTTTCGGCTTCAATGATAGCTGTCCATCATGATTGTAGTCAGCTGATTAAGGTTATAAAAGCTTGTTTCCTTTCTCATTTGAACTCTCCTCCTTCCTACCACTAGAAAGTTTTCATTACAAATACACTCCCGGAGTAAACGATTTTCGGTGAGTCTCCTCTTCTTCCTGTCTTCTTTAGTCTTTCCTTTAACTTTACCACATCGAATGGATTGGACGAAGTTCGTGAAGTTCATGCATTTGAGGGTGACTCCGAGCCGAAGAGCACTGACTCTGAGCGTGGGGGCTCGGAGGGTCTATTGGAAGAAATACCTCTCTGACCTTGTGCTGAGAAAATCATTACGAAAGCCAGGGCTCATCCTAAAGGGACTATGAGGATACCTCGAGACCCGACTAAGAGGGTTGTGGCTGGGCCAATGGGTGGTTGATCCGCTGGGCTCATCCCTGGGGGCACGATTATCATCTATTCTTAGATGGTCGAGATTCGAGTAGAGTATCAGATTCGTAACTCTGTTCATATCTGTACTCCAACCCCTCATGATGCCCCAGGGGACTTAGTTAATGGGGATATAGTGATCTTCATCTGTGACCTTCAATGCAGGTTCCAATTCCCACTCCACCCCTTCGTGTGCATGATGACTGCACATTTGAAGTTAGCCCCGGGACAGCTCATTCCTAACGCCCGGAGGACCTTGATGGCCTCCTACATTGTTTGGCATCAACTCAAAAACCAAGAGCTGACGCCAAACAAATTCTTGTCCATATATCAAGCTAAGAACGACTCCTTTGAGCTATGTTGGTATTACTTTTCGGCGAGGACTCATCACGGCCCAGGCCTCATTGTTAGGCTCCCATCTTCCAAAAAAGATTGGAAGAACAAGTAGTTTTAGGCCTCAAGAGAGTGGGAAGCACCTGCGTCCGAGCTCGGTGGTTTACAAGTTAGAGTGCCTACCAAATTCTTCACCCCATATTGAATGTCTTGTGATGTATGCTTTGCCTTCAACTTCTAACCCATTCTTTTCTGATCTACCCCTTGTTATCTTTTTGCAGGGTACCTAAAGGGTCTGCCCGAACTCTCTTCCTTCCTCTAAGCCCAGGTTGTCAGGGCTAGAGTAATGAAGGAAGAGCTTCGTATCTAGCACCACATCATCAATCTGGATGACCTTCTTTGGTCCAGCCTTTGTAGATTCAAGCCTTTCCCTTACGCTCTAAGTAACTTGTATATAGTTTCGAATGTAACCTAAATTTTCACTGTAGATGTTTCCTTGAGCTGAGCTATTTTGTACAGGTATGGCTGAGGCTTCAAGATATAAGAGGAAGAGGAAGCACCCTCCTCTCAGTGTGATGATCCATGCCGAGCCCTGCGTGAAGATCATTGTGCTAAAGAAGAAGAAAGTTCTTCATGCTGTGGCCGAACTTGCCACGGCTCCTGTCCCCGCTTCAGAAGTCTCTTCGGCTGCTCCTTCTCATCCACCAGTGATGGAAGGGGAAGTGGTCGAAGAAACCATTATTGTAAGCCCCATTGCTCTAGGCTTGGAAGGGAGTTCATGGCAGAGGATGAGCACATTGGCTCATGCCCGTTGAAGTTGGCTATCTGGTTAGCAAAACTCACTCTTCGCCTAGGGGTGGTGATGTGCTTGGGGCTAAACCTCAGGTCTCAGTCGCCAACAACGTTGGCGAAACCGCTGGGTCAGTTCCCCCTGTGGAATTGGGGGAATTTTCGCCCGACTACCACATGTCCCTCCTAGTCGACTGGGTAGCGAAGCATGCGCCTGAGGCAGAGATCACCAACACCATGTCCCGCCACCCTGAGTCCATCATAGACATAGCTTCAGTCTGTTACACAGTAAATTCTTAACCTTATCTGATATGTTCATTCTAACCTCATATTGTTTCTAACTCTTATCCATATTTCAGGTGGTGCCGATGTTCTTGTTCACTTGTGACAGGCTACAATTGATAAGCTGGGTGGAGTCGGAGAAGGCTGAGCTGAAAATGCTTCTGAAGGCCTTGATCGAGGAACACAAGAAGCTGAAGGGCCTGGTGGCGGAGGGTCAATTGAGAGAGTTGATGATCCAAGGGGAGGTCAACGAGCTCCAGTCCTGCTTGGACTTGACTGAATTCAAGCTGGTGAATTTGAAGGTGAATGTTGGAACGGTGGAGGATGACAATGCTTGACTGTCAACTGAATTAGGGCAGGCCAAGCTCAATGCTGAGGCTGAGTCAAAGGCAGTTTTTGAGAAGGCCCTGGCCGCACAGTGTGCCAAGATCGAAGCTTTAGCCGTTTCAAGAGCTGCTGCTGCTATTGAAGAGTTCAAGTCTTTAGCAAAGAGGGTCATCGAGGTCAATAAGGCCTACTTCTATGGTCATAATGCCTGTCTAGATGATATTAAAGACCTCTATCCAGACCTCAACCTCGATGCTTTAGCTGCCGAGGATGCTGAAGATGCACCGACTGACCAGCCCCCTAGTATTAGTGCTCCTCCTACCGACCAGCCTCCTAATGTAGAAAATCCTCCCCCTCTCACCTACTGATCTGCGCCATCATTTTTTCATTTTCTTTTTTTTTTTAATTAGATATTATGTCACTTCGGTGCCATTTTGATTAATATACTTTTTTGGTTGATTTACTTGTTTACGATGTTTGTCGAATGACAAGCCGACCTCTTCTTTAAGGGTTGACTCATTAAAGGGTTCCATCTCTGCAAGTCAGAGATGGTCCTTCGTAGCATGCCTGGGTGATGAGACCAGCACTTCTTTAAGTGATCGGCTCGTCCGCGGGACTTCACCCACATTTAGGGTCCCATGTAGAATATATAGAAAAGAGTAGAAAAATGTGTCTTTTATTTGAAGCGTAGATTTATCATAAGTGATGCTGACCTTTACATTGATTTCTTTAAGAATAATAGATCTTCAGATGGTCGATATTCCATGGGTGCTGCAGTGGACGCCTTCTAAGTTTTCGAGCCAATAGGACATGGGTCTAGCGGAGCTGACTACTCGATAGGGTCCCTCCTAGTTTGGTCCCAGGGACCCTACTCCAGGTTCCGCGGTGTTTTGGAACACATGGCGAAGGATGAGGTCTCCCCTCCGGAACCGCCTCATCTTGACCCTGGAATTGTAGAAACGAGTGACCTGTTGATGCTGAGCTGTAATCCGTAGCTTAGCTATATTACTCAATTCTTCAAGCAAGTCAAGGCTCGTAGTCATCTGCTCGGCATTTTCTCCATCCTGATAAGATCGTACTCGAGTGGTGGGGAGTCTTATCTCGACAGGGACAACTACCTCAACATCATAAGAAAGAGAGAACAGGGTTTCTCTTGTTGCTGACCGGGCTGTAGTTCGATACATCCATAGTACGAATGGGAGCTCCTTGGCCTAAACGCCTTTTTCTTTTTTGAACTTGGTCTTGAGATGACTCTTTATAATATTGTTCACCACTTGCACTTAGTCATTGGATTGATGATGTCAAGGTGATGACTATATGTTTCTGATGCCAAGTCCTTGACACAAGCCCTTGAACCTATCATTGTCGAACTGCTTCCCATTGTCTGACACAATGGTGTGAAGAATGCCGAACCAGCAGACGATATTCTTCCAGATGAAGTCTGTCACTTTCTGCTTGATGATTCGATCTTAAGGAGTTCACACACCTTCTAAGAGCTTTGTTTCATACCATAAGTAAGGTATGAAACTTAGTTCTAACCACACGAATTCATGCTTCAGGGTAGGATTCGATCTTAAGGAGTTCTCACACCTTCTATGATCATGGCAATAGGCTTTGTTTCAGCTCACTTGGTGAAGTAGTCAATGGCCACAATTGCATACTTAGTTTAGCCTTTTCCTTAGGGCAAGGGCCCAATGATGTCGATCTCCCACTAGGAAAATGGCCATGACCTGCTCATGGGAGTCAGCTCCTCTGCCAGTTGCTTTGGGACGGCCGTAAACCTTTGGCATTTGTCACATTTCTAGGCAAAGCTTCTGGAGTCTTCTCGAATAGTCAGTTAGAAATATCATTGGCGGATAATCTTTTGGGCCAAAGCTCGGCCACCAGAATGATTCCTGTAGATCCTTTCATGAGTCTCTTAGATACGTACTCTGCCTCGTCTGGTCGGAGACATCTTAGATATTGCAAGGAAAAGCCTTTCTTATACAATGTATCTCTTATGATTGCATACCGTGCCGCTCTGAGCCTCAGACGCTAAGCCTCCAGCTTATCCTTGGGAATTTTGCCTTCTCTGAGGTATTCAACTATCGGATCCATCCATCTTATGGTCATTTACACGGGCTAAACGATTCCCTGGATGGGAAAATCTATGGTTGGTTCGTTGAGGAATTCCACCAGGACAATCCTCAAAATACATCCTTCAGTAGCCGAGGCCAACTTCGCCAAAGCGTCGGCCCAAGAGTTCTTAGACCTCGGTCTCTGGTCAATATTGTACTCATGAAACTTACTAATGAGTTTTCAAGCTTCACCGAGATAAGCTATCATCATGGCTTCCTTAGCCTCATATTCTGCTGATACATGATTTACAATGAGCTGAGAATTGCATCGAACGTTGAGAGTTTGGATTCCCAAGGTAATCACCAACCTGAGTCTGGCCAGCAGAGCTTCGTATTCTGCTTCATTGTTCGAGGCTCAAAAATTGAGCCTTACGACGTACTGGATGGTCGTCGAGTTGGGTGCTACGAGGACAATTTCTTCTCCCCATTGTTTCAAGTTAGATGACCAGTCCACAAATATGGTCCATTTGTCCACCTTCATTATCTCTGCTTTGGCGTCCTCAACAGAACTGGCCTAGAGGATCATGAGTTTCTTTGTCAGATTGGCAGATACGATCAGGTCAGACGTTCTGCCTTCACTATTCTGAGCAGTGAACTCCGCTATGAAATCAGCCACAGCTTGGCCTTTGATGGCGGTTTTCGTCCAGTACTTAATATCGAACTTGACAAGCTCGATTGCCCACTTGGTCAGATGCCCAGACACTTCAGGCTTCTGGAGCACCTGGTGAAGAGGTTGGTTGATGAGGATGATTACTGGGTGTGCTTGGAAGTATGGGCGAAGTCATTAAGAAGATATTACCAACATATAATGCCTCGGGTTTTCGAAACCTGAGTATATGACTCGATTTCCAATAACCCGAGAGTTAACCTTTAAATATAACTCAAATTTCATGTGTGTGTATATATATAATTTTTTTTTTACTTTACTGTTCTCAGAATAAGCAATTTAGCAGAAGATGAACAAGTTAAAAATAAAGGAAAATTTACATTTACATTCGAAATATATGAGCGGCTGCTCAAATGACTTATACAAACCAATGTTTCTATGCAACAAATACAAGAATTACACAATTTAACACATGAGAAATAATAAAATGCATATAAACTTGAGCCACAAAATTGCACTTCTCTTGGTAGATACAGCCATGCATCCCTGACAATTGTACCCTTCTCCTCGTTAATCTGAACATGCATATCATTTAAGCCACTTGTACTACTTGTACGGTTATATATTCGATGAATGAGTGGTCAGCTCAGTGTGAAGTTCCCTCAAGATTACACACCATCGCATTAGTTAAGCATAGTTGTAAACAAAAAGGCATTCAAAATAATACATGATACAGTCTTCTTAAATGTATGGATGCGTGAGTGCACATCAACTGGGGATGCTCATCCAGTTGGCTATTCGGCAAAACTCATGCATGCGGCCGGTCACTAGTTAAAGTACATCCTGTACATGCGTAGTGCCAAACTCACCGAAAGTGGCGCTGATAGTCGATAGTCTGTGAGCTAGCGAAACGATACCATGACTAAGGGCACGTGTTACAGCATCAAGAATTATTCCATTTAGAACCAGCCAATTTAAAAAAACTCAAAGGTCACTACGGGGGGCTCATCACCCAACGTAGGCCGATAACTCTGGCATAAGTCCCATACCACCATCACTAGCTCATGAGACTCCAACATTGAGATTTTTAATGGTAACATCATCGACTAGTAGACAATCATAGTTCAACATGTGAAACTTACCAACACATGATTGAACAAAATAATACATTGAACCCATATAAGGAAAATACCAAAACTAAACTACATAGGGCAAATATCAAATCAAATGCCATATAAGGCAAATATCAAATCAAGCCACATAGAGCAGATACCAAAACTAATACAATAAAGAGACCATCATCAAAAGCCACATAAACACAATGATCCATGGATGGTAAGCTCACGTCAATATTCACATCATTCAAGTAACCACTAGGCCGAAGGTCCATTATAATCACAATCAATCAAGTTATATCCCAAGTCAAGATGTACATATATAAGTGGGGTTCCCCGCGATGTACCAATTCAAGTTTTACAAGCAATCCACGAGCATAAGAAATATATAAGTGCAACATATAGATGTTCATGTAGGATAAATATTGAGCACATAATCTAGAATTTAACTCCAACAACTAGTATAATAATTATGAGAAAGGGATATCAATTATCAACTAAAATTAAATTAAAAACTATAACTTAAGCTAATTGAAAAATGGAAAGCTCAAAGGAATGAAAATCATCATATTAGGAGTTGGTTTGCTTGATGGTGTTGCTCTTAGAAGGTGTGTGAACTCCTTAAGATCGAATCCTACCCTGAAGCGTGAATTCGTTGGTTAGAACTAAGTTTCATACCTTACTTATGGTTGAGATTGTAGTTAAGGCTTGGGTTCAATCTTAGTATTTAGCCTTTAGAGAATCATACATTCCCTTACAATTTAAGTTGATTGGATCTATTTTCATTAGAGGATAAGTATTGTTCACACTCTGATTTAGAATAGGGTGGTTGATTTGAATCGGCCTGAATGAGAGCTTCCTGTCTAGACAAGACACAAATGTATAAGATAATGAACTAGGAGAAAGGTCTATTTCATAATGTCTAATAGGTTTCTAAGAGTGCTTTGGGGAATGTCTTACTGTTTTGAGATCGATATAACTTGGCGATAGAACTTGATCCTTTATCACACTTGATTAGGGTTCGCTTTGCCTGATTTCTTTAGTTGTTGCTGTGCAAACAACTTAAAATTGGTTAATCCAATCTTGGCCTTACAATCATCGAGTCAACAACTGAGATTCACTAATTTGGGATAGTACACATATGAGAGGGCTTACCTGAAGGTCTAACTTGGCTACGGTGTAGAGGAATCAGATTCACTCTGAGGGGAAGCCATTGAGTCATGGCTAGGTTGGTGCCGGTTGAGTGGTGACTATGTCAACTCGGCTGGACCGGGTTGAGTTCAGTGCAACTCTCCTCCTCTCTCCTTTCTTCTTTCCTTCTCTGCTTCCTCTCCATTGCTCTCTTTCTTTCTCCCTCCTTGTTTAGGTGCTTAGGAGGGCGTGAATGAACCCCAACTCGGACAGACAGAGTCAGCAACTCAGTGCAGCCTGACGAGTGCAGCGACGGTCTTTGGTCACAGCCTCCACTCTTCCTTGTTCTTCCCTTCTTCTTCCATCTTCCCCAGGGCTCTCAACCCCGACTCACCGAACCCATTCCGTGGCTCGGGCGGGTCTGGTGAGTCACACTAGCTATAGGGTTGAGGCACATCCAGCTAGAGGATAAGTACTATTCACACTCTGATTTAGAATAGGGTGGTTGATTTGAATCGGCCTTGAATGAGAGCTTCCTATCTAGACAAGATACAAATGTATAAGATAATGAACTAGGAGAAAGGTCTATTTCATAATTTCTAATAGGTTTCTAATGGTGTTTTGGGGAATGTCTTACTGTTTCGAGATCGACAAAACTTGGCGATAGAACTTAATCCTTTATCACACTTGATCAGGGTTCGCTTTGCCTGATTTCTTTAGTTGTTTCTATACAAACAACCTAAACTTGGTTAATCCAATCTTAGCCTTACAATCATCGAGTCAACAACTGAGATTCACTAATTTGGGATAGTAAACATATGAGAGGGCTTACCTGAAGGTCTAACTCAGCTATGGTGTAGAGGAATCAGATTCACTCCAAGGGGAAGCCATTGAGTCATGGCTAGATTAGTGCCGGTTGAGTGGCGACTAAGTCAACTCAGCTGGACCAGGTTGAGTTCAGTGCAACTCTCCTCCTCTCTCCTTTCTTCTTTCCTTCTCTTCTTCCTCTCTATTGCTCTCTTTCTTTCTCCCTCCTCATTTAGGTGCTCAGGAGGGCCTGAATGAACCCCAACTCGGACAAAAAGAGTCAGCAACTCAGTGCAGCCTGACGAGTGCAGCGACGGTCTTTGGTCGCAGCCTCCACTCCCCCCTGCTCTTCCCTTCTTCTTCCATCTTCCCCAGGGCTCTCAACCCTGACTCACCAGGCCCATTCCATGGCTCGGGCGAGTCTGGTGAGTCACACTAGCTATAGGGTTGAGGCACATCCAGTTAGAGGATAAGTACTATTCAAACTCTGATTTAGAATATGGTGGTTGATTTGAATCGATCCTGAATGAGAGCTTCCTATCTAGACCAGACGCAAATGTATAAGATAATGAACTAGGAGAAAGTCTATTTCATCATTTCTAATAGGTTTCTAATGGTGTTTTGGGGAATGTCTTACTATTTTGAGATCGACAAAACTTGGCGATAGAACTTGATCCTTTATCACACTTGATCAGGATTCGCTTCGCCTGATTTCTTTAGTTGTTGCTATACAAATAACCTAAACTTGGTTAATCCAATCTCAGCCTTACAATCATCGAGTCAACAACTGAGATTCACTAATTTGGGATAGTACACATATGAGAGGGCTTACCTGAGGGTCTAACTCAGCTACGGTGTAGAGGAATTAGATTCACTCTGAGGGGAAGCCACTGAGTCAAGGCTAGGCTAGTGCCAGTTTAGTGGCGACTAAGTCAACTTGGCTGGACTGAGTTAAGTTCAGTGAAACTCTCCTCCTCTCTCCTTTCTTCTTTCCTTCTCTGCTCCCTCTCTATTGCTCTCTTTCTTTCTCCCTCCTCGTTTAGGCGCTCGAGAGGGCCTGAATGAACCCCAACTCAGGTAGATAGCGTAACTCGGTGCAACCTGACGAGTGCAGCGGCAGTCTCTGGTCACAGCCGCCACTTCTCTTGGTAGATACAACCATTAATGCTTGCATCTTCTTTCGTCTTCCCCAGGGCTGAGGCACATCTAGCTATAGGTCTGGACTCAGCCTCGACTCACCAGATCCATTCTGTGGCTCGGGCAAGTTAAGTCACGTGGGTGCGGTGCAATAGCAACCTCCTCACATTTTCTCTTCTTTCTTCTTCCATTTTCTTTCTCTATTTTTCTTCTCTCTCTCCTTCCTGGGACAACCTGGACCGAACCTCGCTCAACCCGACTCGAACAACGTCGACTCGATCGGACAACACCCCCGACCCAGTGCGGCATGGTGCACTCTCCCTCACTCTCTTCTTCCTTTTCTTTTCTTTTCATTCTATTCTTTTCCTTCCTTTTTCCCTGTCAAAGACGTCTAAAAGAGAGCCCAAGTGTAAACAGGGTCGAACCATGTCGACTTGGTGCGGTAGAATGATAGAGAAGAAGATGCAGGCATTAATGGCAGATTGCAAATGTTGGGTTTTCTCTTTATTCTGCTTCTGTTGGACGCTTCATATTGGCCCACATGAGCTTGTGGAGTCCATAAATTGAATTTTTAATAGCATTTCATTGATGAGTTTGAAGCTTGAAGGCATCGGCTAGTTTTTGAGCGCAGTCGTAAGAATCGGTGTATTCACTCATTTGCGCACCTACTTATCCTCATTATATCATGCCCTAGTTCTCCTTAGAGTCGTTAGATTGAACCAAAATGGTTGGGATTTGACTTGTTTGAAACCGTTTACAAAAATAGTGGGTAGGACTAAAACAGGCCATTGTTTATTTTTTTGGTATAGAAGGAACCCTAAACCACATAGCTAGGGATGAAGGGCTAAGATTTTACCACATTTGGATAGCTAGGATAGAAGGAGACATGCGCATGCGGACTACCAACTTGGTGGCAACAATAGTTTTTGTTTTCAAAAACGTGACGCACACGACTCTGTTTGGGCCCATTGTTGTGCGTATTCATAGGTGCATGAACCTGCACAGACAATGTGGTTTTGGTCAGGAGGGGATACTCTATCAGATGGATGGTTCAAATCTCCTAGCTGATTCGAGGTGCATGAACCTGCAAACGGACGTTGTCCGTTCAAATTGAAATCGGGAGGGAAAAGGAGGGAGAAACCTTTCTTTTTCGGGCAAGCTCGAGTCAACCATGTTTGATCGGTCTGACAGGTCTGGTGCACAGCGGGTGCATGCTCATTGTGGTACACACCCTGTGTAATGTGGGGTCCACATTGATGCTAGAAAAAATCTACCCCATCCATTCTCTTTAGAGGTCCCCATCAAACCCTCTAGCCAAAAATCAGGTAGAACCAAAGCTCAGGTGGGCCATACCAACTGAACAACTATTTTTAAGTGTTTATTGTAACGATCCGATGGTCATATTGATTTTAATTCAATCATCAACGGTTAAAAGGTACTAATGGACCATATGTATATTCAAGATCCTCATAATATGTTAGTAAGTAATTAATCATTTTAATGTTTTAATATTACTTTATTATAAATTTTTATTATCTTAATTTAAAATTGTAGGGCCGACTTCCCGTCCTTGTGGTAGATCAAAATCTACGAGTCATGCGTCTAATTCTCAAAGTATTTTAACTATTAAGTTGGCCACACAGAATGATTTTTATTATACTTTTAATGATAAATTATAGATTTTTTAAAAAATAAAGATTTAATTGATTTTAATTTGTTAATCTCTATCAATTCTATGGGCGGATAGCTTTTAACTTGACCTAGAGTGGTTTTAGGGGCTAACAAACTCACACTTTATAGTGCATCTCTCCATCCAACCATTTGATTAACTTATTTTGAGCAAATGTGCATCTCCGTAGTTGTACACTCAACCGTAACATTTGCTCTATAATTCAATGGTTGGTTTGCCTCAAAATCATTTATCAATGGTCCTAGTAGTCCTAAAAAGTATTTAGGTGTGATCTGGTAGTCGAATATGGGGGTAGATGATCCAGTTTGTGTTTTCAGAGGATGGATAATCCAACGAGATGTTGTAACCTGATGAATGATAAATCTTGTGACTTTGATCCCTAATTTACTTTATGTGATTTAATTGTATTAAATAGGTGTATTTTAAAATATCATCATGATCAAGATTCTAAAATAGGATTTTTATTTATTTATTTAAATACACAGTCAATTTAATCGTGTTGTGGTGGTTAAATGGACAGATCGATCTCAAATCTTACGATTGTGTTGTGAGTAGTCATAGTCCAAAATTAGATGGTTAAAAGGTCATTAGGGATCCAGGGCAGATTGATCTAAATTCTAAAATGTCTTATCGTCATAGTTAAAATCAAATGGTTAAGATGGATAGATTGAGGGTCGTAGGATGGTGACATGTAAGGTAAGTTAAAATCCAAGTACTACTTTAATTGATGGAAAACTTGTTCACAGTCTGAGGTCCATTCTACCTTCTTATTGCCTTTTAGCTGTTGGAAGAATGGGAGACACTTGTCGGTTGCCTTAGAGACGAAGCGACTGAGGGCAACCACTCTCCCGGTGAGGCATTGGATCTCTTTCAAAGTTGTGGGCGAGCTCATGTTCAAGAGGGCCTTAATCTTTTCTGGATTTTCCTCGATTCCTCTTTGGATAACCTAGAAGCTGAGGAATCTCCCTTAACCCACGTCTAACGCACACTTAGTTGGGTTCAGCCTCATCTAACATTTCTTCATAATGGAGAAGGTCTCGGTGAGGTCTGATATGTGGTCGGCTGCTTTGACGCTCTTTACTAGCATGTCGTCGACGTAGACCTCCATGGTCTGGCCAATCTAACGAGCAAACATTTTGTTCACTAGTCGCTGATAAGTTGCTTATGCGTTCTTCAGGCCAAAGTGCATGACTCGGTAGTTGTAGAGTACTTTATCTGTGACGAGCATCATCTTCTGCTTGTCCAAGGAATGCATAGCTATTTGATTGTAGCCAAAATATGCATCCATGAACATGAGAAGCTCATGTTCAGTCGTGCTGTTGACTAATTGGTCGATCCTAGGGAGGGGGAAGCTCTCCTTGGGCAGGCTTTATTTAGGTCAAAATAATCTACACAGACCCTTCATTTTTCGTTGGCCCTTTTGACGAGTACAAAGTTGTCAATCCAGTCCAGATAATGAATTTTTTCGATGAAACCCGCCTCGAGGACTTTATCCACCTCCTCGGCGATTGTCGCGTACCTCTCGAGCTTGAAAGCCCTTCTCTTCTGCTTAACTAGCTTGTTCTCTAGATCCACATTCAACCTATGGACCATCACTTTAGGGGTGATGTCGGGCATGTCCTGATGGGACCATGCATAGACGTCTCTGTGGCATTGCAGGAACTCCAACATCTATGCTCGTTGGTTGGTGGTCAGTGATGACCCAAGCTGTACTATACTGCTTGGGTCGACCTCATCGAGCGAGATAGTCAAGAGATCTTTCATAGGAGAGCTTCCCTTCCAGGTGTCCTCCTTGGGATTGAGCACATTGACTGTAATGGCCCACTTCGATGTGCCCTTTCTTACAGCTATTGAATAGCAACACCGAGCTTCCCGTTGGTCTCTTTGGAGATAGCCGACTCCTTCAACAATAGGAAACTTCATCATCAGGTGGTATGTGGATACCACTGCCTCATGGAGTTGGGCGATGATCGAGGATGACATTATATGTTGATGGTGTGTTCACCACAAATGTCACGCCCCAAATCCGGAAATCGGATTCATAGGAATCCCGATCGCCGAATCCGGTGCCGACAGCCTCCGTAGTACCCCATTCTCGGCTCTTAGCATTTATATGCCAGGTTCCGATCCTGGGATCCTACAAGGAGGATTTTTTTATTTATTATTATTTTTTTTTGAAATGTACATTTAACTAGTAATAAGCATAACCACAAGATTACCCAATTCACAACAGCAACATCGACATCACATATTCACTAATATAATCATTTGAATACAATACTGAAAGGGAAATACATAAATAGAGAATCAAGCTCCAGAAGACCACCGCACGCTCCAAGCTCAACACTGCTGCAGCCTAACATCATCTGCACGCATCTATCGTGCATAAGCTTATAGAAAGCTTAGAGGGTGGTGTAAGTGTGTGTACAAGGCAAGTGCCAAGTATTCAATATAATGTCATAATCATACAATACCAAAAACACTGATAATTCATAATTCGTACATCATCGAAATAAGCAGAAATACTGACAAGTCCATAAGTCAATAAATATCAGGATACGCAATATAGAACAGTTATGCAATAAAGAATCATAAAGAGCTAAATATCAGATGCCAAGGATGCAATGCAATATACAAATCCTGCTAAGTCTATTTAGGCCATATAAGGGCAGAAACATAGCAACTCAAAATGTCATATGCCTGCGGATATAATGCAATATGCGATGCGAATGAAATGACCATGCTTGGAGTGTGAAGTCGGGATGATAGCACGTAGTATCGCAGGCTACGGGGCCCACCACAAGGGACTTCTATCCAAACCAGTCCCATACCTAAATTTGAATAGTCAGACTCATCGTGGTAAACTCCTGATCTCAGGTTAGTCGCGCGCCCAACCGAAATCCTTGCCATAACGAAGGTACACAACAATTAGTTGCGCACCACCAGCCCGAGTGTATAGTGAATGAATGAATGAATGAGTATACAACTCCTACTCAATAAGTCCACATATCAGTACAGTTCCTCTTTGGGAAATCACTGGGGTCTATTACACTCCAAACCAGATTGTCGCCCCATCGCGCACAACAAGGTGAGTGGAAGAGACCTCACTATCCGCCTGCCAACATCGGGCCCGACTCGTCGATAGCGGACCCATTCCTTGAGCTGGTCAAACTCAGCCTAGCTTTGCCCCCTCCTCTCGGGCAGGTAAGGCCACACCCCCTTCCAACCGACCACGACACAGTGGAGAGCGCAGCCATCTGGTAATCGGCACTCGACGCTCATCTACCCACTCGGTCTAGACGTTGGAGCAACCTCTGAAACCAAGAGGGTTTATGGACTTTCACCCAAGGATATCTATAGCACCCCATGTAGAACAGATTTCCGGTGTCCCATCTGGCCATCCACGATATGCCTGTGGAGGCTACAACCCTGATGTCGCTAGGGCATACAGTAATCACAGCACACAATGCAAGATGCATGAGTCATACAATCCAGTCATGCATCAATCCTACGCAAACCATGCGCTCATGTGAGACAATCTCCGCCTATCAGGGAGTCTCATAACAACCAGCACTATGACATATGCAATGGTCAATCATATCTCATAACAGACATGCAGATGATTCGTATGGGCATGGATCATGATGCTACACAGTCACATACTCATAATCGGTATCAATAACTGGCATCAACAATCGGCCTCGACAACGTGGACATCTAACCAACATTGCCCCCTAAGAAATGGCTCACATAAAGCCGAACATATAGTGGACTCATGGCCTCACACAAGGGCCAAATATACAACACCATGGGCCTCACTCAAGAGTTTAATATCCATCACGATGGGCCTTTCACATGGGCCTAACATACATCACAATGGGCTCCATCGCCTGGACCTCAAATGCATCATAATGGGCCTCATCACATCGGTCGCATATGCATCACATCGGGCCTCAAACACGGGCCGAATGCACATCACAATGGACCTCAAGTATGGGTCGCATATACATCGTATAGGTCTCGATAATCGACCACGATCGGTAATCGGTCACGATAATCGGCCTCGATCAATAATCGATCAATCGGCCACGACAAACAGAATCGAAAATTGGCCACGTCAATCGACAATCGACCACGATCGGTAATTGGTCATGATAAACGGCCTCGATCGCTAATCGACAATCGGCCAGGATAATCGGCCTCGATCGTTAATCGGTAATCGGTCAGGATAATCGACTGTCGGCCATCAAAATCGGTAATCGGTCTCGATCGATAATTAGCCTCGATCGATAAAAGGTAATCGGTCATCAGAATCGGTAATCAGCCTCGATCGATAAATGGCAATGGGTCATGACAAATCAGAATCGGTAATCGGTCACGACAATCGGGATCTGCAATCGGTCACGATAATCGGGATCGATCGATAATCAGAATCGGCAAATCGATCACGTCAATCGGAATCGGAAATCGATCGCAACAATCAGGATCGATCGATAATTAGAATCGGCAAATCAGTCATGATAATCGGAATCGATCGGTAATAAGAATCAGCAATCAGTCATGACAATCGGAACCGATCGATAATAAGAATCAAAAATTCGGTCACGTCAATCGGAATCGGTAATCGGTCATGATAATCGCATCGGTAATCAGTAAATAAACAAAACGGGCCCATAGATGATCACCCGATCAACCATAGTATAAAGATCAGCACTCGATCGTGGTTATATCAAATCCGATAACTCGGAGTCATCCATCTACAATGAATGGGGCCCACTTATTTGGGTTAACCCACTGAGGGAATGGTGATAATGGGCCTAACAAGGCCTAAGGGAAGGTCACAATGTGAACATCTAACCATCATTGTCCATGAATGTGGACATTCAACTAACACTGCTCCCAAGCAGTGGTCCACATAGAGTCAAACATAAAGTGGGCCCAAATATCCAACAGGTGGGCCTCAATAGTCGTTATAAGTGGGCCTTACAAATGCAGCATGTGGGCGTACACATCACGATGGGTGGATACATTGGGCCGCAGCAATAGGCCTCATATCCAATAAGTGGGCCACATCAATGGGCCACATTAATGGGCCTTATTCACATCAAGTCAGGCCTCAATAAATGGGTCAGAAACATATCACAATAGGTCACGACATACGGGCCAGAAATACGTCACAATGGGTCTCGACCCATGGGCTGAAAATACATCCCAGTGGGCCTTACCAAATGGGCCATAAACACAATAGGTGGGCCCCATTACATGGGCTAGAAATACAAACAGGTGAGCCCTGCACATGGGCCAAAAATACATCATGATGGGCTATATCAATGGGCTGCACCATGGGCCTCATACATCACGTGGGCTGCATTAATGGACGACATAGATATACAGTACATTCATCATGGCGGGCCGCACAAATAGATGGTGTAGATATGTAATACATGCATCAATGGTAGGCCCCACATGGCACTGTCCAACGGTGGACGTCATGAGTATAGAATACATATATCAAGGTGGGCCGCATTGCATAAGATGGATGGCGTGGATAATAAATACATCACGGTTGGCCCCACATGGATGGATGGTGTATACAACACATTATCAAGGTAGGGCCCACCATAACATTATTTTCCACCCAATCTAATCATAAGGTCATGAATACCTGGATTAAGAGGAAAAACAGTTTTCATATATATCTAAAACTTCTATGACCCAAAAAGTTTCAATGGTTGACGTTCAATCCAAAAATGTTCTCTGCAGTGTGGTCCACTTGATATTGGTTCTATCTAAATTTTTATTTTTTATTTTTTTTCTCAAGCCTAAGGACGAGCTCACCAAACGTATGGATGGTTGGTATAACAATGTGGGGTCCATATAGGTGGCTGTCCATTAAATGAATAAACGGTGTGGATGGAAAAATATCCATCATGGGTGGGGTGTTGACCGTCCAGCAGATGGACAGTTTGGATGGAAAATACCCATTAGAGTGGGGCTCACAGCAATGTCAGATGAATGGATAGTATGGAGTAGGACAAACTCACTAAACGAATGGATGGACGGTGTGGAGCAGATGAGCTCGCCAGATGAAGGGATGGACGGTGTGGGTAAGACCCATACATCATAGGGGTCCCACGTACATGGGCCACCCCACTTCCCTCTCTCTCATAACATATAAATATATATAATATATACATATAAATATAATATATATATATATATATGTATATATATAATATAATATAATAAGATATATTATAAAATAATGTAAGCATATCAAATGTCCACCGTCCAAACTCTCTGGACGTTCTGGACGGTGGGGATATGACGCAGAAAACATGGTGGGTCCCACCGTCCAGGGATGGACGGCGCGGACAGAGCACCAGCAAGGTGGACTCCACTGTCAAGCAGACGGTGTGAATGAAACCCATACACCATGGTAGGTCCCACCGTCCACAGCCGTGGACGGTGGATAAAACATATTCATCACTGTGGGTCCCATGTCTGTGGCCCACCATAATGTTTAAAATTCATCCAAACCGTTCATAAGGTCACTCAGACCTGGATGAAGGATAAAAGCAAATTTCATCTTGATCTGAAACTCCTGTGGGCCCAAAACAGATTTCAATGGTAGACGCCCAAACAACACTGTTTCCATTGATGTGGGCCATATGAGTCTTGGATGTGGCTGAAACTTGATGGGGCCACAGTTACAATGGGGACCCAATAAATGTGTGGCATGGATAGCCACAAACATCATGATGGGGCCCACGCTTTGGGACCCACGGTCGGCCAGCGATCGTCCCAGCGCCCAGGACGCTGCTGGGAGTCCTTTCCAGCAGCAGCAGCAATGCTGTTTTTTTTTTTTTTTTTTTTTTGAACTCTTGGAAAGAAAATCATGTGGGGCCCACTTCTAGAAAATCCACTCCACCCAAAAGATTCTAGGGCCAAAACATGCCTACAAGTCCAATGTTTAGCATGTTTTGGCGTGTAGAAACAACAAGGTGGGCCCTAATAGCCTTTGAAGGGTAAGAAATACCATTTTCTATGGTATGACTCGCCTGATCATCGGATTGACCTCATTCTTTGGCTCAACGCCTAAAATAATCTTGGAAACGGAATAGACGGCGTGGATTGAATACATTCATCAAGGTGGGGCCTATGTGAGCGGTCCGCCCCCAAACCCAAAAGAAACCTCCTTTTTTTTTTTTTTTTTTTTTAACAATTCACGTCCAGCGTCTCTGACGCTGGACGACTTGGCATGTAAGGTGGGCCCTGCCCAAGTGGGCCACCGATGGATGGTGTGGGTACAACACATACGTGAAGTGGGCCCCACCTATAGATGGCTTGGCTAAAATATATATGCTTCATGGTGGGGTCCATCCGCGTGGGCCACATGGCCACATCTTCAAATACAAAAGGAAATGAAAAGGAAGAGGAGAGAGAAAGAGAAAAAGAGAGAGAGAGAGGCACCCACAAACAATAAAGAATCGTCCGCCTTTGATCTCATCTTCCTTCTTCCGCCTATAGCCTTTAGATTTCCAATGGAATGATTTCAACGGTCTAGATGATCTTTGGATGGTGGGGATGGGAGGTAGGAAGTGGGCCACATCTAGCTCCTTCATGGAAGCTTGGACGGTTGCTCTCATGGTGTTTTTGGGAGAAATGAGAGAGATGAGAGAGAGTGATGTAAGAAGTGATGGGAGAGAGTGGTGTGTGTAAGAAAAAGGTGACTTGTGTAAGAACTTTGTTGACTTATGGGTTGCTTGGGGATGGGTGTGAGGTGATGGTGTACTTGACATGAGGTGATGGGATTGATTGATGAAGTGCTTGATTGATGGGACATATCATAGAGATTCTCTTGATACTTGCAATGCGCGGTATTTTCTCGAACTGAACGCGGGCCCACATCTCCTGGCCTGGGTATCGCCTCGGCGTGTGAGACGTGGCATCGGAACCGCGGCGACAGCGCGGTCGCACTGGTACAAGTCTCGGGTCAAACTGACTCAGACCGACAGGATCCGTCTCAGGATTGCGCGCAACGCCGGTTGCAGATCGTGAGTCATCGAAAATTAATCGGAATGACCGCGAAAGCCCAAGGAACAGTACGAATTAGGATACGGGTTTTACAACAAAGAAGTCCACCAACAAGGTGACTTGATTATGTCCTTCCCCTGCTGTCACTAGAAGATAGATCGCTCCTTCTGAAATGACTTTATCACCCGCGAAGCCATGTAACGAGTCTGAATGGGTCGAAGGCGTGACCTGTCTATACCCATCTTGTCGAACGCCTCAAAGTACAAAAATGTCAGTCGAGCTCCCCGTGTTGACCAGAATGCAATATACCTTCCAATTGGCTATAATCATGGTTACTAACAAGGCATCGTCATGAGGATGTTGAATTTCACGCATGTCATCCTCTGTGAACGTCAAGCTACACGCACTCATTCGAGGTTCCTTGCTTGGCCTATCAGTTAAGTGGATGTTGTGCTCGGGGTCAGTGCTCTAAGCATGAGCCTTTTGGGCTTGGTTTGAGTCCCGGCCTCTCGACAGACCTCTGCATATCGTCCGAATCTCGATGCCATCATCCGCTGCTCTGCTCGGTGGCTCATCTTTCCGAGCTTTTTTTTCCTTCTTCACGTACTAACACAAGTGCCCCTTGTGAATAAGAGTCTCAATCTCTTCTTTTAAGTTGACACAGTCGTTGGTGTTATGCCCATGGTCGTGATGGAAGAGACAATATTTACGCTTGTCTCACTGACCCACATTTGTTTTCATGCAGCTTGGCCACATCAACAGTTTCTTATCTCGGATCTCCAAGAAAATCTGTTCCAGAGATGTGTTGAGGGGGTGTATGAGCTTAATCAGCTTTTAGGCTTTCTGCTCAGCCTTTTAGCTGCATGATCCATCCTTATTTGACCTCTTTCTACTCGAGCTCAGCTGGAATGGGGCATCTTTGCACTTTTTGTCTCTAGAGCAGTTTTCTGCACATGGGGCCCCCTTTTGGGAAATGAAGAAGTCCTCGACATTTGAGTACTTTTGGGCTCAATTCATGAATTATCCAAATGTGGTCGGAGGGTTTTCATTATTGAGAATAGGAACTTCCCTTCCTTGAGCTTGGAAATTATAATGGACAGAGCCATCTTGTCAGAGTAATCATCAACCTGCATTGCTTTCCCATTGAATCAGAGGATGTAATCCTTCAACGCTTCCCCGTCCTTATGCTTGATGGTGAGCAGATGTGTGGAAGGTTTCCAACGTTTCTTTCCCATGATGAACTATGTTAGGAATGCTTTACTGAGCTCAGTGAATGAGCTGATTGACTTTGGTTTTAACTGTCTATACTAGCCTCGTGTGGCTCCAGTAAGCATAATTGAGAAAGCGTAAGACCCGTATCCTAGTCCGTACTGTTCTCTCAACTCCTGCGATCCTTCCGATCGAATTCCGGTGACCCGCGATCAGTTATCGACGTATGCGCACGATCATGAGTCGTGTCTCATATATTAGAGTCGGCTTAACCCGAGACTTGTACTAGTGCGATCGCGGCGTCGCTGCGGTTCCGATGCCATATCTCGCGTGCCGAGGCGGTACCCAGGCCAGAAGATGTGGGCCCGCGTTCAGTTTGAAGAAAATACCGCGCGTTGCGAGTATCGAGGGAATCTCTATAAAATGTCACATCAATCAATCTCATCCATCACTTCATATGTCAAGTATAAGCCACCATACTTTCTCTTACAAAAGTACTCTAAAGTCAACTTCTCTATCACTTCACCCCACCCATCCCTCTTCCCATCACTCCATCACTCACATCATTTCTCTCTCTCTCTCTCTCTCATCTCTCTATCATTTTCTCTCAAGCAACCACATGAGAGCACCCAACGTCCATGGCTTCCATGGAGAGCAAGTGTGGCCCACTTTCCTATCTCCCATCTCCACCATCCTAAGTCGATCTCAACCGTTGACGTGCATCCATTGGATCTCTGGCGTACATTGATGGAAGAAAAAGTCCAAGAAGATCAAAGGTGGGTGCTTCTTTCTTTCTTTCTCTCTCTCTCTTTTTCTTTTGTTTTGTGGCTGAATCTTCATTGTTTGTGGGTGATTTTATGATTTTTCAACCGTTGGTTTTATATATTTGAGGGCCCACATATGGTGGGACCTATCTTGCTATATGCATTGTATAGAGAGGGACCCATAGTGGCGGGTCCCTCCCATCTCCTCCATTTTCTCTCTCTCTTTCATATTATTTTTTTGGTTGATGATGAGGCCATGTGGCCCACCTGGTTGGACCCCATCTAAATACATGTATTGCATCTAGGCCGTCTGCCAAGCAAGGCCACCTTGCTGACTGTCCTGCAGCAATGCCTTGTTACCCGTCCTTGAGTGGACTCTGGACAAAGGGAAAACACAAATATCTGCTGGACTTTCCAGCCGGTGGACCACAGTGGAAATCCTCACCGTCCAGACAGATGGGACGGTGGGACCACGTAATGTATGCGTCTCACCTATACCGTCCATGTATGTTTTATCCACCACCCATCTGTGGATGGTGGAGTCCGTTGCTGTATTGACAACAACAAGTTATGTGGGTCTGATCCAAGGTATGGATCTCATCCACGCTATGCCTGCATAGCACGGTACTGCATCCAGCATGTGTAACCCTAGTATGATGTATGGTTTCATCCAGCCGTCCATTGGCCGGGATGGTGGAATCCACCGTGATTTTATGTATTTAATCAGCTCCGTCCATTTTCCTTGGACGTGGCCTGCCCCACACGTGTGGGTAGGTGGACCCCACCTTGATGTAAGTGTTTTCTATCCATACCATCTGTAGCCCACCATGATACTTGCATTTCATCCCTGCCGTCCAGGGGTTCCACAGGACGCATGGCCTTCATCCTCGTCGTCCGTTCCATGCACCTGGACGTTGAATATTTATAAAATATTTTATTTTAATATATTATTACGGTGGGCCCTGAGGTACATGGGACCCACCTTGATGAGCGGCCTTACATCCTAGCCGTCCGTCCGGCACTCATGGAAGTTGGATCAGGTAATATTTATATATATATATATATATATATATATATATATATATATATATATATATATATATATATATATATATATATATATATATATATATACGTTTGTTATGGTGGGCACACGTGGGACCTATCCACACGTGTCACACGTGTAGGGTGGGACCCACCTTGCTGTACGTATCTTGCACTGTCCATATTTGGACGGTGCTATGTGGAGCCCTCGCTTGATGCATCCGTTGCATCCAGGCCGTCCATGGCAGCCATGGATGGCTGTACAATGTTTGGACGGTGCTGAATGAGGGACCCACCTCTGTATAAAGGGTTGGCTTATGTACGTCACACCCTAGCTATATGGCTACTGTGTATGACGTCAGCAGGTCCTGTGGGTGTGTGAGATCCACACCGTTCGTCTGCATGGACCACAAAACACGTGTGGGTTTGATCCGCACCGCCCAACTGTGGGCCCACACATGAAATATGAGTTTTATCCTTGCTGATGCAGCCGTGGGGTCCACAGCATGTGTTTATTCCCCACCGTCCATCTATTTTGATGGAGGGCTGCTGTCAGCTGCTGTTGCACATTCAGCAGTAGCACGTTGGACTCCACCATGATTTATGTACTATCCACTTCATCCGTCCATCTGGTTGGTGGCAGACGGGCCCAACGCTGATGGATGTATTTCATCCAAACCGTCCATTCATTTTATCGGGTTGATCCCACCGTGATACATGTTTTCCATTCAACGCTGGCACTTGCACTCTCTCACACACATACACGTTTATATATAAATCTGTATATATATATATATATATATATATATATATATATATATATATATATATATATATATATATATATAATGTATATAATATATTAATAATATCATTTGGTGGGCCACACGTGTGGACCAACCACCTCATACGCATCAGATCTGCACCGTCCAGATCATCGGACTCTCTGGACGGTGGCTTTCTGTCATGCCCCAAATCCAGAGATCGGGCTCACAGGAATCCCGATCTCCGAATCTGATGCCGACAGCCTCCGTAGTACCCCATTCTCGGCTCCCAGTGCCCATATGCCAAATTTTGATCCTGGGATCCTACAAGGAGGATTTTTCAATATACATTTATCTTGTAAGAATCATAACCACAAGTTTACCCAAATCATAAAGGCAACATCATCATCACATATCCACTAATATAATCATTTGAATACAATGCTGAAAGGGAAATACATATGTCAAAATCAAAGCTCTAGAAAACAGATGCACACTCCAAGCTCAATGTTGTTGCAACCTAACGCCACTTATAAGAAGCATACCACAAGTTTACGCAAATCATAAAGGCAACATCATCATCACATATCCACTAATATAATCATTTGAATATAATGCTGAAAGGGAAATACGTATGTCAAAATTAAAGCTCTAGAAAATAGATGCACACTCCAAGCTCAATGTTGTTGCAACCTAACGCCACTTGTATGCATCTATCGTGCATAAGCTTATAGAAAGCTTAGTGGGTGGTGAAAGTGTGTGCACGGGGTAAGTGTCAAGTAAGCAATAATAGAGTAATCAGAGTAAGTAGAAATACTGGTAAACCCATAATCATACAATATCAGAAACACTGGCAAGATCATAAATCATATGAAATTAGAGTAATATGAAAACATGCTGATAGGCCCATAAATACCATCAGTCGTATCTAGGCCGTATAAATGCAGAAGCATAGTAACCCAAAATGTCATATGCGTGCAGATATAATGCGATATGCAATGTAAATGAAATGACCAAGCTGAAGTGTGAAGTTGGGATGATAGTACGTAATATCACAGACCATGGGGTCCACCACAAGGGACTTCTATCCAAATCAGTCCCATACCTAAATTTGGATAGTCAGACTCAATGTGGTAAACCCCTGATCTCAAATTAGTCGCGCGCCCAACCGAAATCCTCATCATGCGAAGGTACACGTAACAAATAGATGCGCACAATCAGCCCGAGTGGATAGTGAATGAATGAATGCATGAGTATGCAATTCCTACTCAATAAGTCCACATATCAGTACGGTTACTCTCTAAGAAATCACCGGGGTCTATTACACTCCAAATGGAACTGCCGCTCTCCCTAGCCGCACAGTCTAAGTGAGTGTAAGAAACTTCACTATCCTCCTGGCCAACAGTCTGCCAACACCTATCCGGCACGTCGATAGCGGACCCATTCCTCGAGTTGGTCAAACTCAACCTAGCTTTGCTCCCTGCGCTCGGGCAGGTAAGGCCGCACCCCCTTCCAACTGACCACGACCCAGTGGAGAGCGCAACCGTCTGAAAATCGGTACTCAACGCTCATCTACCCACTCGGTCTAGATGTTGGAGCATCCTCTGGTACCAAGAGGGTGTTTAGGGATTTTCACCCATGGCCATCTATAGCAGCCCGATGCTCAAACAGATTTCTGGTGTCCCATCTGGCCATCCACGATATGCCTGTGGAGGCTACGACCCTGATGTCACTAGGGCGTATAGTAATCACAACACAATGCAAGATGCATGAGTCATACAATCCAATCATGCATCAATCCTGCGCATGTCGTGCGCTCATGTGGGAGAACCTCCGCCTGTCAGGGAGTCTCATATCATCCTGCCCAATGACATATGCAATCATCAATCACATCTCATAACAAACATACAGATGATGCGTATGGGCATATACCATGATGCTGTGCAGTCACATACTCATAATTGGTATCACAATCGGCCTCGACAATGTGGACATCTAACCAACATTGCCCCAAGGGATGACCCACATAAAGCCAAACACATAATGGGCCCATGGCCTCATACAAAGGCCTAATATACAACACGATGGGCCTTACTCAAGGGTTTAATACACATCACGATGGGCCTTTCACATGGGCCTAACATAGATCACAATGGGCCTTATCCATAGGCCATGAATACATCACAATGGGCCTTACCCATGGGCCATGAATACATCACAATGGGCCTTACCATCAGTCGTATTTATGCAATGTAAATGAAATACATCACAATGGGCCTTACCCATGGGCCATGAATACATCACAATGGGCCTTACCTATGGGCCATGAATACATCACAATGGTATTTATGGGCCATAATCATACAATATCAGAAACATTGGCAAGATCATAAATCATATGAAATTAGAGTAATATGAAAACATGCTGATAGGCCCATAAATACCATCAGTCGTATCTAGGCCGTATAAATGCAGAAGCATAGTAACCCAAAATGTCATATGCATGCAGATATAATGCGATATGCAATGTAAATGAAATGACCAAGCTGAAGTGTGAAGTCGGGATGATAGTACGTAATATCACAGACCATGGGGTCCACCACAAGGGACTTCTATCCAAACCAGTCCCATACCTAAATTTGGATAGTCAGACTCAATGTGGTAAACCCCTGATCTCAAATTAGTCGCGCGCCCAACCGAAATCCTCATCATGCGAAGGTACACGTAACAAATAGATGCGCACAATCAGCCCGAGTGGATGTGAATGAATGAATGCATGAGTATGCAATTCCTACTCAATAAGTCCACATATCAGTACGGTTACTCTCTAAGAAATCACCGGGGTCTATTACACTCCAAATGGAACTGCCGCTCTCCCTAGCCGCACAGTCTAAGTGAGTGTAAGAAACTTCACTATCCGCCTGGCCAACAGTCTGCCAACACCTATCCGGCACGTCGATAGCGGACCCATTCCGCGAGTTGGTCAAACTCAACCTAGCTTTGCTCCCTGCGCTCGGGCAGGTAAGGCCGCACCCCCTTCCAACTGACCACGACCCAGTGGAGAGCGCAACCGTCTGAAAATCGACACTCAACGCTCATCTACCCACTCGGTCTAGACGTTGGAGCATCCTCTAGTACCAAGAGGGTGTTTAGGGATTTTCACCCATGGCCATCTATAGCAGCCCGATGCTCAAACAGATTTCTGGTGTCCCATCTGGCCATCCACGATATACCTGTGGAGGCTACGACCCTGATGTCACTAGGGCGTATAGTAATCACAACACAATGCAAGATGCATGAGTCATACAATCCAATCATGCATCAATCCTGCGCATGTCGTGCGCTCATGTGGGAGAACCTCCGCCTGTCAGGGAGTCTCATATCATCCTGCCCAATGACATATGCAATCATCAATCACATCTCATAACAAACATACAGATGATGCGTATGGGCATATACCATGATGCTGTGCAGTCACATACTCATAATTGGTATCACAATCGGCCTCGACAATGTGGACATCTAACCAACATTGCCCCAAGGGATGACCCACATAAAGCCAAACACATAATGGGCCCATGGCCTCATACAAAGGCCTAATATACAACACGATGGGCCTTACTCAAGGGTTTAATACACATCACGATGGGCCTTTCACATGGGCCTAACATAGATCACAATGGGCCTTATCCATAGGCCATGAATACATCATAATGGGCCTTACCCATGGGCCATGAATACATTACAATGGGCCTTACCCATGGGCCATGAATACATCACAATGGGCCTTGCCCATGGGCCGCAAATACATGACATGTGAGCCCTACACATGGGTATTAAATACATCAAATGGGCCATGCATCATGGGCCTAATACGAGTCACAATGAGCCTCAACTATAGGTCACATGTATATCATATAGGTCTCACCAATCAGCTTTGACAATCGAAATCAGCAATCAGTCATGATAATCAGCCTCGATCGCTAACCGGCAATCGGCCACGACAATTGAAATTGGTCAATAATCGGCATATAAATAAGGCAGGGTCCATAGATGAACAACTGATCAACCATAATATAAAGATCGGCCCTCGGTCGTGGTCATATCAAATCTGATAGCACGGAACCATCCGTCTATGGCGAATGAGACCCACTGATTAGGGTAAACCCATAAGATAATGATGAGAATGAGACTATCAAGGCCTAAGAGAAGGTCACAATGTGAACATTTAACCAACATTATCCCAAAGGAGTGGCCCACATAGGGCTGAACATACGGTGGGCCCACGGCCTCATACAAGGGTTTGATATACGCCACAATGGGCTCTATACAAGGGCTACATACACAACAGGTGGGCCTTGCATAAGCAGAAAGTGAGACTACTCATAACATACCCGTTTAGATGGGTCACAAGTATATCAAAGTGGGCCTCATAACATGGGTCTCATATATGGCCTCAGCACTAGGCCACAAATACATCAAGATGGGCCTAATCGATCATATGGGCTAAATCAACCAAATGAGCCGATACAAGCAGGCCGATCAAATAGACCGATACAAATGGTTGAATCAAATGAGCTAAGTCAAATGGGCCCCCAAATACATCGAATCGGGCTTCATTAAGTGGGCCCCAAATACATCAAATGGTCTACGCGTCATGGAGTTATACTAAGCATGTTATAAGGTGATGCACTATCCCTACAACAGAGGTGGCCTAGACACCCGACTCACAACAAGTACGGTCTATCAATGGGCCCTAGGGGGAGTCATAATGTGGACATCCAACCAACATTATACTCGTAATGTGGACGTCAAACCAACATTGCTCCTAAGGCACGACCGTCATAAACATTTTACATAATCCGTGCTGAAATCACACATTGCAATGGACCTTAGGTACATCCCATTGGGCCTTAAATACATCAAATGGGTCATATCATATGGGCCTTTTATTCATCAAATGGGTCACATCAATGGGCTGCACCAATGGGCCTTATGTGCATTGCAATGGGTCATAACACGTGGGTATTAGAATGCATCAAATGGGCCTGATAATGTGGGCCTATATATATCAAGGTAGGCCCCAACAACGGGCCTATAAACACATCAAGATGACCTACATACATGGGCCCATATATACTAAAGTGGGCCTCAACATTGGACCCGTATACATGCTAAGATGGGCCTAAATACATGAGCCCATATGCATCCATGTGGGCCTTAAAATAATCCCCAAATGGTTGTACAGTTTAGATGAAACACGTGCATTATGGAGGGTTCCATAGGGATGGGAAGGATGGTCGGCATAGATGAAAAACATACCCTATAGTGGGGCTCATAGCAATGGAGGGTATGGATTACAATACATACATCAGTGGGTCCCATGTGGGGCCTATCATAAGGTTTATTTTCCACCCAACCAGTTGATAAGGTCACATGGGTTTGGGCCCACCGAAAAGAATGTTTATCTTCCATCCAAGCCTGTTCATATGGTCGCTGGACCTAGGACCCACTGTACTATTTATTTTTCACCCAACCCCGGCCCACTGTACTGTTTATTTTCCACCCACCTGGGCCCACATAAATGTTTATTTCCATCCAAACTGATCATAGGGTCACATGGGCCTAGGGCCCACTGTAATGTTTATTTGCCACCCAATCTATTCATAAGATCACGTGGACTAGGGTAGGGCCTACAGTAATATTTATTTGCCACCCCACCTAATCATATGGTCACGTGGACCAGGGACCCACCGTAACGTTTCTTTGTCATCCAACCGGTTCATGAGGCCACAGTCAGGGGCCCACCATAAGGTGGTTCACCAATCCAGCCCACTCATTATGTGCGTCCCACTTGGCTGAGGGTCCAGACCAAGTTTAAGCTGTATCCAAATTTCAGGTAGGCCCCACTAAGTGCTTTTATATGTTTCAGGCATGTCTTCACATGATTTTAGATGGTATGGCCCACCTGAGTTCCGTATACGGCTGATATTTGGAAGGAGGCCCACTGCCCTAAGGGGCCACCTAGTGAATGGCATGGATGTTCGAAAGGCATCACGTGGGACCCACAGCTGGGGCCATGAGCCCCAGCCAGTCTGTCCGTCACTTCTTTCTTTATTGTCTTTTTTTTTTCTTTTTTTTAAGGGAATCCCGTGGTTTTTGGTAGGTGAGGCCCGCCTTAGGAAAATCCAACCCATTCATTGTGTGTGTCCCTCCAATTTAATGGTCCAAATCGAGTTTCAGGTGGGTCTAAGCTGCATGTGGACCCCAACATTTGATTCCATGTGGTTTAGCATACCATCATATGAATGATGATGGTGTGGGCCGTCCAAGAACTTTTTATGGCCGATGTTTGGAGCCAACGCATCATTAAAGGGGACCTATTAAATGAACGGCATGGATATAGAACATACATCATGGTAGGGTCCACAATTCGAGACAATGCCGCCACCTTCTTTTTTTTTAACGTTGGACGTCCTCTGGATGTCATGGGAGCAAATGCATGCCATGTATATAAACTTTTATTTTTATTTTTTTTTATCCTATGTGAGACCCACATTAACCAGATCTACCCCGTCCATTGTATGTGTCCCAGAAAATTAGGGGTCCAAACCAAGTTTCAAGTCGGTCCAAGCTTCTTGTGGACCCCAGCAATCATTTTTCCAAGTTTTAACGGAAAATACTAGCATTTTTAATACCACGGCCCGCCAGATAATTGGATCGGTCTCATTTTTTGGCTCAACGCCTAAAATGATCTAAGGAAGAGGATGGATGGCTTGGATTAAGTACATGCATCAAGGTGGGGCCTGCATGAGTGGCCCACCCCATGCATAGTACACCCATGTCACCTCATACTTAACTGGGAGTACACACCCACGTCTGTACATGCACTCCATGTTAGCCAACCCACACGTCCAGCGTCCAGGGACGCTGGACGGCCTGGATAAACACAAACATTAGGGTGGGCGCCACATATACATGGCCCACAAATTAAGGTGGGTCTCACATGAACGTGGCCCACGTTTTGGATCAACATGATATTTGTGTTTTCCCATCTTCTTGGCCGTCCAATTAGCCCATTGCAAGATGGGCCTCACGATCAAGCGGCCAAGATCACCTTGCACATGGTGGCCACAAGAAATCACATCAAAGAAAGAGAAAGAAAGAGAGAAAGAGAACACTGGTGAAATAGAGGGACCCCGCCACTATGGGCCCCTCACTACAATACGTACATCACTATGGGCCCCAATACAAGGGGTCTTTATAAAAAGAAATGAAATCTAATGGTCGATCACCCACCTCTTGCACTCCTCCTTGCTCCTTACGACTTGTATACACCTATGCACCACGATCAATGGTGGCGATGGAGTTTTGATGGTGAGGATGAGAGATGAGAGGGTGGGCCACACTTGTGATTTAGGAGAGAGTTGGGGAGGCTTGGACGTATGGAAATTTTTTTCTTGGGAGATTTTTGAGAAATGAGAGAGAATAATAAAAGATATAGTTGGAGTGATGGGTGTAATTAATGAAGTATGGGTGGTTTGAAAAATGGGTAAAAGAGGGATGGTTATGGTTGAAATTTTTGTAAAGTGAGATGGTGAGGTGGAAAGAGAGTTGACTTGAGGGAAAAAGGAGGGATGGGGCTTGTACTTGAGGTATGGTGTACTTTGACATTGATTGATGGGACATCTCGTAGAGATTCCCTCGTAATTCGCAACGCACGGTGTTTTCTTCGAATTAAACGCGGGCTTGCATCTTCTACCCTGGGTATCGGGTCAGTCCGCGAGCCACGACGTTAGGACCGCGGGGACGGCGTGGTCGCTAAGGTATAGGTTTCAGGTTGAGTCGATTCTGATATGCGGGACTCGGCTTGGGTTCGCACGTAAACGTCGAATACAGGTTGAGGATTGTTGAATTTCGACCGGAAGGACCGTGGAGGCCAATGGAATGGTACAGACTAGGACACGGGTCTTACAACTTCTCTGTGTCATGTTATATTATAATATAATGTATGATAATATATTATATTAAATTACATATGTTAAGGTGGGCCACTACGTGGACCGCACCATGATGTATGTTGCATCTGCACTGTCCATTTGTTGGACAGTGCAGCAGCCATGACGTCCAAGCCGTCTATCCATTTTCCATGCATGCGGCCCCACCATGATGCATGTATTGTAGATCTGCACTGGATGGTGGGGCTCACCTCGATCTATGTATTTCATACCCACACTATCTACCCATTTTGATGGTGCAGAGTCCACTTGCTGCATGTGTTGGGTCCGCCTACACCGTTCAGACCCACCGTGTTGTGTGTGTTTCATCTATGTCGTCCACTTGTACGACCCACCGCGATGTATGTTGTACCCCCACCTGTTGTGTATACGACGCCCGTTGGTGCAGCCCATTGATGAGGCCCACTTGTTGTATTTGAGACCCATGTGTAGGGCCGCATGCTGTGTATTGAGGCCCATGTGCAGGGCCCACCTGTTGCGTATTTATGGCCCATTGATGCTGCCCACTTGACATATAGAAGGCCCATCGGTGCGGCCCACTTGATGTACACCCAGCCCATGGGCGAGGCCCTATGTGATGTATTCGAGGCCCATGCAATGCGACCCACTTGATGTGTAGATGGCCCTTACATGAGGCCATGAGCTCATTATATGTTTTGGCTCATATGTAAGCCACTCCTTAGGAGCAATGTTGGTTAAACGTCCAAATTGATAAGCTGTGATGGTTAAATGTCCATATAATGACCTTCCTTTAGGCCTGGATAGGCTCATTTTCATCATCCTCTAGTGGGTTACCCCAAACGAATGGGCCCCATTGGTATTTCTTGGACTATCATCGGTCATCCATCTATAAACCCCGTCTTGAGACCGATTACTGATCGAGACCGATTATCGTGACCGATTACCGATCGTGGTCGATTTTCAATTCTGCGTGTCGTGGCCGATTGACCGGTTACCGATCAAGGCCGATTATCGTGACCGATTACCGATCGAGGCTGATTATTGTGACCGATTACCGAGCATGGTCGATTTTCAATTGACGTGGCCAATTGCCGATTCTGCTTGTCGTGGTTGATTGACCGATTACCGATCGAGGCCGATTATTGTGACCGATTACCGATCGTGGCCGATTGTCGATTCTGCTTGTCGTGGCCTATTGACCGATTACCGATCAATGTCGATTATCGTAACCGATTACCGATCGTGGCTGATTATTGATTGACGTGGCTGATTGCCGATTCTGCTTGTTGTGGCCGATTGACCGATTACTGATCGAGGCCAATTATCATGACCGATTACCAATCGTGGTCGATTGTCGATTGACGTGGCCGATTGCCGATGTTACTTATCGTGGTCGATTGATCGATTACCGATCGAGGCCGATTATCATGACCGATTACCGATCGTGGCCGATTATCAATTGACGTGACTGATTGTCGATCCTGCTTGTTGTGGCCAATTGACCGATTCTGATTATCAAGGCCAATTATCGATCGAGGCCAATTATCGTGGCCGATTGTCGATTCCGATTGTTGTGGCTAATCGTCGATTCCGATTGTCGAGGCCCAATGTGATGTATATGCGGCTCGTATTTGAGGCTCGTCGTGATGTGTATCCAGCCCGTGTTTAAGGTCTAATGTGATGTATATGAGACTTATGTGATGAGGCCCACTGTGATGCATTTGAGGGCTAGGCGATGAAACTCATTGTAATGTATGTTAGGCCCATGTGAAAGGCCCATCGTGATGTGTATTAAACTCTTAAGTGAGGCCCATGGTGTTGTATATTTGGCCCTTGTATGACGCCATGAGTCCACTATATGTCAGGCTTTATGTGGGTCATTCCTTGGGGGACAATGTTGGTTAAATGTCCACGTTGTCGATGTCGATTGTCGATGCCTGTTATTGATACCGATTATGAGTATGTGACTGCATAACATCACGATACATGCCCATACGCATCATCTGCATGTCTGTTATGAGATATGATTGACCATTGCATATGTCATAGTGCTGGTTGTTATGAGACTCCCTGATAAGCGGAGATTGTCTCACATGAGCGCACGATATGCGCAAGATTGATGCATGATTGGATTGTATGATTCATGCATCTTGTATTGTGTATTGTGATTACTATATGCCAGAGAGACATCTGGGTCGTCGCCTCCATAGACATATCGTGGATGGCCAGATGGAACACCAAAAATCTGTTCTATATGGGGTGCTATAGATATCCCTGGGTGAAAGTCCCTAAACCTTCTTAGTTCTAGAGGTTGCTCCAACATCAAAACTAAGTGGATGCATGAGCGCATGAGGGCCATACATCGTTAGGTCACGTCTCCTACTGTGTCGTGGTCGGTTGGAAGGGGGTGCGCCTTACCTGCCTGAGAGGAGGGGGCAATGCTAGGCTGAGTCTGACCAGTTAGAGGAATGGGTCCGCTATCGACGAGCCTAGCCCAATATTGGCAGGCGGATAGTGAGGTCTCTTTCACTCACCTTGTTGCGCGCGATGGGGCAGCAATCTGGTTTGGAGTGTAATAGACCCCGGTGATTTTTCAGAGAGGAACCGTACTGATTTGTAGACTTATCGAGTAGGAGTTGCATGCTCATTCATTCATTCATTCTCTATCCACTCGGGCTAGTGGTGCGTAACTAATTGTTGTGTACCTTCATTAGGGCAAGGATTTCGGTTGGGCGCGCAACCAACCTGAGATCAGGAGTTTACCACGTTGAGTCTGACTATCCAAATTTAGGTATGGGACTGGTTTGGATAGAAGTCCATTGTGACGGACCCCGTAGCCTACGATACTATGTACTATCATCTCGACTTCACACTCCAAGCATGGTCATTTCATTCGCATCGCATATTGCATTACATCTGTAGGCATATGACATTTTGGGTTGCTATGTTTCTGCACTTATATGGCCTAGATAGACTTAACAGGATTTGTATATTGCATTGCATCCTCGACATCTGATATTTAGCTCTTTTTGATTCTTTATTGCATAATTGTTCTATATTGCGTGTCCTGATATTTATTGACTTATGGACTTGTCAGTATTTCTGCTTATTCCGATGATGTATGAATTATGAATTACCAGTATTTTTGGTATTGTATGATCATGACATTGTATTGAATACTTGGCACTTACCTCGTACACACACTTACACTACCCTCTAAGTTTTCTATAAGCTTATGCACGATAGATGCGTGCAGGTGATGTCAGGCTGCAGTAGTGTTAAGCTTAGAGTGTGCGGTGGTCTTCTAGAGCTTGATTTTCTATTTATGTATTTCTCTTTCAGTATTGTATTCAAATGATTATATTAGTGGATATGTGATGACGATGTTGCCATTGTGAATTGGGTAATCTTGTGGTTATGCTTATTACTAGTTAAATGTACATTTTAAAAAATAAAAAATAAAAAAAATTCTCCTTATAGGATCTCAGGATCAGAATCTGGCATATGAATGTTAGGAGCTGAGAATGGAGTACTACGGAGGCTGTCGGCACCGGATTCGACGATCGGGATTCCTATGAATCCAATTTTCGGGTTTGGGGCGTGATGGAAAGCCCAGCACATGATTGGTTCGAAGGCTGATTAAAGCTCCATCCATGAGCGATAAGACTCTATGTGTTCAGTAGGATCCCCAGAATCCGAGTAGGGCATAATGGGAGGCATTCGGAACCTTGGAGGCATTACCACGCTCATTATCTCGCTGGTGAATGGTGTTTCTGTTCCCTCAGTCATTGCTTCCATGGTGGTCGGGGTCTGAGTTTGATACGTCCGACGCATCGGTTGATCTGTCCTCACAGTTCTTTGAGCTGAGCCTCTAAGGGGTCTTTGTTCTCGGCCATAGCTTCCCAAGCATGATCGAGCTCAGGAGTCCTTCCTCGTCTCCTTCGTTCCAGTTCATGGCGGAGATCAGTTGGAGCTAACGCTGAAGTCTCAAAGACATGCATCGGGACTTGGATTGATGGCTTTTGTGCTTGCGTCGGGACCCGAGCAGATACACCTCGCAATATACCTCCTCGAGATGCTGTAAAGGTCGGATGCTCTGCAACCGTCGGACAATTCATCTCCTATTCAAGGGGTGGATGCTGCCTATTCATTTGTTGTCTTATTTAACTGACCTCATTGACCAGCATTTCCATTTGATTCTTTAGCTCTTGGTATTTGCCTCCTCGGTTCCTAGATCATTAAGTAGGCTTCATAGGTGCAAAGTCTATTGCAGCCTCAAGGTTGAATTTCATGCCTTGGACGGCTCAGGATCAACTGCAACAATTGGTGCATGTATTTTCTTCTTCCCTTTCTCCATTTCTCCTTGGTAAAGTAGGAGTGGTTTTTATCTGTTTTCCTCAGACGGTGCCAAAATGTTGATGTAGAAATCTGGTTCACCCACACCGAGCTCCGAGCACTCGCGCTGAGCATTATAAGCCTGCATAGGAGAAGGATAAAGGACACCCTGGTCAGAGCAGGGGACCCTCGCAGATGCCGAAGTTAAGCTAGGAATCTAGGTCTAAGTAGTGTGGGTAAGTTTCGGGTGAGAGATTTTACGTACCTATTTTTGTAGACGAGTTCCCAATTTATATTGTTTGGTTGGAGTTAATGTGTCCGTCATTCCCGGAACCATCTCTGCGATTATGCGGGAGTTGAGTGCCTGAAGGTGTTGGCGGTTACTCTGAGATCGTGCACTAGATGTCACTCCTTGTGTGCGTTACTAGAGTTGATTCTCGGGTGTGATTATAAGTCACATCTCATCCTAGCTGACCTTATATTCCAAACCTTACTTACAACGATCCGAGCCCATAAGTAGGCCGAGCCTAATCGCTTGCTGACAAGGATCTAGTTGGAGTCGACAATTGATACACGTGATGACTTCTTTTGGGTTTTAGGTTGATGTGAAAACTCTACGAAAGAACTTTTTTTTTTGTTTTTGGTTTACTTGTTAGTACACCTCACTATCAGTTCACACTTCACTATTAGCCACCCTCATTAGGGAATCAATACCAAGATCGTATGTTGAAACGATATCTTTCACTCAATCTAGCACTTGAGCTATGGATCAGGGTATCTCTACTAAAGAACTTAGTAGCCAAGAGCTTGATTTATCAATATCTAGGTAATACCAACCCCTCACACGACTAGCTCGGATTCCAGATGAACCCAACCCTGAGCTATGCTCGTTGGCTTGAAGAGTGCTTTTCGTACTTTTTCTTCCAGGGTTGGCAACACCATGTTGTCACGTTTTTACGGAACTGAGCAGGACCGTATTTTCCATGTCAGATATCATAGTAAAATATTGAAGGGTTTTGGATTCTTTTACATCCATGGGTCAGTATATGTGTGGGGCGGTTGTAGGAATGCGGATTGCCAGCGAAAGCCTGTTGTAGGAACTTTCTATAATCCGAAGCTAGGTGGGGCCTACCGTGATGTATGTGAGAAATTCACTTCGTACATATATTTTTCTGGATCATATTAGGACATGTACCAAGAAAATGAGGCAGATCCAAAACTCAAGTGGGTTGCACCACACGAAAAAAGTGGAGAAGGAAAATAACTACCAAGGAAACTTTGGTGTGGTCTACCGTAATGTTTATATGCCATCCATATCGTTCGTAAGATCATTCCTACTCGGATGAGCCAAAAACAAAAGAATATTATCTTGATACAAAACTTTTGTGGCCTCAAGACTAATTCAACGGTGGACATTCAATCTCATTGTTTCCTATCGTGCGGTCCATTGGAGTTTTGGATCTGCCTCATTTTTTAGCCCACGTACTAATTTGATCTAGAAAAACGGATGGACTAGATTTCTCACATACGTGACGGCGGCAGTACAACAAATGGGAATTTTAGCGGCGCTCACAAACGCCACCATAAACCCATAAAAGCGCCGGTGATTCTGTTAGCGATGCTAGTCAAGCGCCGATAAATGGGTTTGTCGCTAAAAGTATTAGCGGCGCTAGGTAACTTTTTGTGGCGCCGCCCATTGTAGATTTTTGCGATGCGAATAAGCGCCGCTAAAATTCACTCAGAGCGCCGCTAAAAGTGGTTTGTGGACACTTTTTCTCACGAAAAAGCACCGCAAGATTTCTAAGCAAGCACTGCTAAAAGCCTTTGTATGGATTTGAGAGGCACTAGCATGCCAGTAATTTTTATTATTATATATAATTCAATCAAAACCTGTATTTTTTAAATATTTGAAACATAAAAATAATGTAATACAAATAAAACAAATATTAAACAAAATTTATATTAATACACAATAAATTTGTTTTATTACAATTATGAAGAGAAGGAAAATGTCACACAGCACAATTACAGGTTTAACCATCTCTCAAAAAATTAAAAAGAAAAACAAACAAATAAATAAAGGATGGGGCTTAACAGAGCATTCCATTATGCGAAAATTTTCTGTCATACCAAAAGCTTTCATGAACAGAACTTTTTTTTAAAAAAAAATTAATAAGAACTTTAAATAGATAATAGGAAATTGACTTCACTACATGAAAAATTATTATAGAACCAATAGTTAATAGGAACTTTAAATACTTGGCATTGGTAGGACATGGAATATAATATGGATTTATGGACATTGCATGAGACACACAAACTGAGAATTCTAAATTTTATAGACCACACCTGTTTTGATTACATATTAAGGGGCTCAAAAGGATGAAATCTCCAATTGCCAAATATGAGTGGAACTGCAACTGCTTGACACTAAACAACCAACCCAACAAAACCAAAAACTGGATGGGATTTGCATTTTGAGAGCAAAAATATAGCAGCATCAACAGATCATGTGGCGTACTGCAGATCATAAAAAAGTCACCAGCTTAACATGTCCTCACTCTCCGAACTTAACAACTCCTTACATTGGGAAAAGGAGCAAATATACTAGCATGAACTTTTAGAAATAATCAAACCAAGCAGGTAATCAGTATAAAAATAAAAAAAGCGTAACCACATAATGAGATGGATATGCAGAAACAAGCACGAGCACTTAAAATCTCAGGGAAGTAAATTGAGATAACTAAGTAAATGATTTTGGCTACCTGAAGCATCCATGACATCCAATGATGATGCATATGCCATGAGTCCAAAGCGAGAGACGCCCATAGGTTGGCTTCATTCCCACAACACCACATAAAGATGTTGGCTACCTGACACTGCCCCCTGATCATCTGCTAGCAATAATGGGTAGACAGAATACCTGTACTCAGTTGCTAAACTCTTCCTTATCAATAGAATTGATGATACGAAATACATGCCCATGATCTCAGACAGGAAAAGAACAATGTTAACAGTCACATACCTCACTCAATAGTAACTAACTGTGTAAAACCAGGTAAAGAAAGAACAGATGATAAAAGGATGAGCGTAATTTGGTCAGAGAATAGATTGGAAAACAAATAAAGAAAAGATGCCTAAGGTTTCATATGCATACCTTAATCATTTTATACACACAGTACATAGAGCAAGCATAGCACAACAAATTCTGCAAGTGCCCCGACGAGGTTCTCTTATCGACATTCAATTGAGACTCTGGGACTGAAGTTTATCTGCCCACCCGATCCCAATCAATGCTTGGAAGAACACAGTTTGCATTTTCAACTCAAGGAGCTTTCTCTGTGGAAATGGATCTCAGCCACATGGCTTCTTGACTTGGACCAACCATTCCATTACTTCCTTCTCTTGGGTTCTTCTGTGAAAGTTCCTTCACCAATATGAATGGACAATGGCATGCTTGGAAAGAAATATGCAATTAAGCATGATTCAAATGGAAATACACGTCTCTGACCTTATAGTTGTTGACGTGTGTAGTATCAATAAGATGGAATCGAGATCCATGTGTGTAAGATTAGAAAATGCCAGTAGTCCAATGTTTTGCCTTTTCCCGTTCAGTGTGGACCACTGTCATGTTCATTTCTTTTATGTCTATCGAATAGCTAGGAATTTCATCTCAAGTAGTTCTCTAACAACTGTAGGGATCAGAGGAAGTATGGCAGCCCCCTTCATTCAAAGTTGGTAAATAGAAAATTCATACCTTGGCAAAGGATGCTATATATCCATTGGTCCAGGATCATATAATTCTTAAATGAACAGAAACCCATTTTCTGTAGTGATCAGAAAATGATGTCAATCTCCAGATAGTTCTTGTATGCATCAAAGAAAGGGTAGGGCTCAAAAAGAGCTCAGGTCTAGGTCTTACTTTGCAGGCTGACTTGGATAGACCTTGCATCCAAACTTGTTTTTTACCATTTACAGGACATGGTTTTAACCAAGCTGAGTAGATTCAACCTTGTTTGTTAGTGGTGGTTAACACTTCTTTTTCTTAATAGATAAACCCATTTCTATTATTTGGAAATATAACCACTAAATTACTCAAAGTATAAAGGGTGGGGAAGTATAGAAAGCATAGTTTAAAAGCTTAAAAAGCCATCTCCGGCTATTTATTAGAGCTGATAGAGATAATGTCATCTGTATAAGTGATTCAGAATTCGATCCTAATTGTCTTACCTTATTAAACTTACTCCCTTTTAAGCACTCAAAGCTAAAGAAAAAAGTAAATAAATAGAAACCTTGAAGAGCTACTTAGTTTCAGATTTCATCAGGACTAATCTGCATAAAAACTTGATTTGATCACAAATCAGTCAAGATGGTGGAAAAACTCTGAAAAACTAAATGAAGGCTCCCAAACCTTTGAATTGAAGAGCTTTAACTTCAGCTCCAGGTCACAATAGTTGCATGAAGTGAGAAGAGAAGCAGTATCAGATTTGGGTGTCAGAAGGGGAAACATTTGGTTCAAAATGCTACCCCAACAATGAGAAAGGGTGAAAATAAAAACAGACTACTATGTTCATAGGTATCTTGAGTTCCTAAAACAATCCAAAAGTGACACACATTTAGAACCTTTACATATCCTGGCATTCCATTGAAAATGATGGAGAATCGAGGATGCTTCCAATAGAATTAGAGGTTGGTGAGTGAGGATGCCAACGGTTATGGTTATGCATGTGCCGAGATGATATCTTTATCAGGCTTTTCAATGATTGTTGGCTTGTTGATTTGTCTCTGGTCATGAGAAACTAATCCAGGAACTATGGCCACTAGGAAACGAGTAGAGGTTTCCACCTTTTATTTGGGACTCTTGTAAACAATTAGCTATATAAACTAAGCCATACAATGGGACCTGTACATGAAGTTATTCTGAATAGCTCAACTAAAGTCTCCTTAGTTGTCTTTTAGTTATAGACTTTTAGATTAGTAATTCATCTTTCTCTTGTTCCAGTTTATACTAGAAGGCTGTTGCATTATCCCGCATTCAATATTTTAGTCTTGAATATTAATTTTAAAGAAACCTTGTAAAACTAAGGCCAATTGTAAAGACCTTTGGCTAAGCCCAATAGATCACATAAACAAGCCTTAAAACCTGCTGTTCTACTGATTTTTTTTATTTATTGAAAGGTTACAAAAGCATTGTGGTGTTACAAAAGCATAGTGATTTTCAAGCCAGGACTTGTTTAAATTCGACCATGCCTGATGAATGACCCAGGTCTTGCATGTTTTCTATGAAGAAAGCCCTCAATCATCCACAATGAATCTCCTCAGCATTTCTCGTTAAAAAGGCAGTGCATGATAATCCACAAAGAAAACAGTGGACAAATTATACCACAACCATACGCAAAGGTTTATTTTTCCCCTTCTTTCTCAACCTCGATACAAAATCAAACCCATAAGTTACATAGCTTACCTTCTTGATGACCAGGAAATGCGGAAGCCACAATAATAGTTCCATCCTTGGACTCCAGCACTGAATGAAAGAACATGTCAACATAACATAAAGATGATTTGGCAAAACCAGAGACAATACGAGCGGACCCATTTGAAAAATCTCACCATAATACAATTCTCATTGCAAACCTATACACGCCATAGAAAATGTGGATAATGAAAACAAGAACAAAATTTTAGAATTTTAAAGGGCTTAATGAAAAAAAGGTGGATCAATTTTAACAGTAAAAAAAACCCAACCAAAATGACACTCCCACAGTCCCACTCCTTAGAATTTTAAAGGGCTTAAAGAATTTGTTTCCATGAAAGAAAAAAAAATCCCTAAGAAACAAATTCCATTTGTCATGTTTGCATACTAGGCCTTTAATTCTGTGGAATCAAAAACAATACATTTGGATATTAGGAAAAAATTATCAGGAATTCTACTGTGCATTCACAAGAGAGGAAATTAGCAACAAAAAAAAAAAAGGGTGGGAAGTGCAGTGGAAGAACAGGGAGATTGGCCTGGTAAAATGTCAATAAAAACATGTACCTCAGTGCACCCTTTCATAGCTTTCGAGTCTTTCTTTTCCTTTGTAATACCGAAAACATCAAAGGATAGGTCCTTCATAGAAGTTGAAACCTGCAACCATGATTCGGAAGTCCAATAAAAAAATGCTACAAAGTATAAATAAAGAAAATGCTAACAGGAGCATGTCTTACACTAGTAAATTCAGATTTTGATGTGCCACAGAGCTCAATAAGCTTAATCTTGTCTACTTTAAGCTGCAAAACAAGTAAACACTGAAGCGTAAGAAACATTTTAAAAAATCAGGTAGGTTGAAATGGAAAGAGAAGAAAGGATTTCATTGATTAGCTACCTTGTGTCTTTTTGCACACGAGTAGAATGCAGTGGCTGTGAAAACAAGCCGACTCAGCACTTGCTCGACGAGGTACTGGCAAAGCAGCAAGAAATCGGTCCTTGTAGCTGAAAATCAACATTATTATTCAATTACATACAGAAGAAAGATTACAAAAAATTGCATACATCCAAGCAGGCTGACAGGCAAGCATGAGTGATTTATGTTTGTTCACATCTTATATAAGGGTGAACTCACTCACATAGACAATGATAACACCAAAAAATAATAGTAATAATAATAATAAATAAAACAAGGAGATCTCCAAGAGGTGAATCATCATACATGTGCCAACATGACACATTTATGTGACATCCTTCATCAGGTTGATCCCACCAAATGGATTTTTGTAAGCTCACTTGCCTGTAAATCATATTTCATGCACACAACCTCCTTAGCAGAACCATCTTGGCAAGATTAATACATACATACAGACAGATAGACATTAATTTTGTTTTTGATAGATACCTTGACACAACTTCCATTAATTCTTTTGACAGAGAATTTCTGCCACTTCTTAATATTTCTTTCAAAACAAATTACTAAATGATAGACAGTTCATTTAGTAATCCAGAACTTGCAAGATCTTATAAAACTAGCATAAAACTAGCATTTGCATATATTTATAAACTGAAGTGCATAATAGAAAATGCATTATCAATAAAAAGAACTGAAAGTGGCATAATAGAAAATGCATTATCAATAAAAATCTCGAATGATTAAATTAGGAAGCACTATCTCAATTCTCAGAACATACGGTAACAGCCTCATTTATAGACTAGCAATTAGAAGGATTCAACTACACTAGATAATTTTCTTTGGTGGAAGAAGTGGCAAGCATCAAATTTCTTGCTCACCTCAGTTGCTCCCGAAAGAAATATTCCTTGTGTCTTGCCCTCCTTAATCAGTAGACCCTTATTTTGGTTGTTTCACTACCATACCATTGGGAAAATCCTTTTAGAGTTCCAGTACCTTATAATCTAATAAGTTACTTTCATACTCGTGTCATTCGTGATATCTAATCATTATTTTGGTGAAGATTGGCACTATCTACTGAGAATACATTTAAGCATTGTAATTGTAAGTATGCTTTTTATGCTGGCTCCTACTTGGTTTGTTATTTGGAGAGTCCTTTGTTGCTTCTAAGCTATCTTCCTTTCATGCTGCCAAGCATTGAGTATTCTTCTTGCATTCATCTTGTATTTTTAATGTGGCATTTATTTATGGAGTGACTGCTTCATTCTTCAATTCCATTCTATTAAGAACTTACATTCTACAGGTGTGCAGAATTTTGGACATGAAGCTTGGCACTATGAGAAGAATTTCAAAAATATATCAAGCATTAGCCACAGGGATAATTGATGAGGATGAGGTAAAAGACCTATCATGGTAAAACAAATTTTCACCAGCTATATAATTGGACTGTAGTGCTCATTTGTTGCTACTAGTTTTTCTAGTTTAGTCTCTTGTGATAGAAAGTCCATGCAAAATGGACTCGGAATATCTCTGGCCTTCCACAATCTTACAGACCTGCAACAATTTATAGCAGACTTGTCCAAAAGATTCGTACATAGAAAACAAGGGAAGGGTCCAGAAGATTCATACATAGAAAACATGGGAAGAGTGTATGAATGTACTGACCTCCATTGGTAGATAGTTTGGTCTATTCTGATTTCCAACTTGCAAACATGGCCACGTGGTATGTTGGATAACAAATCCACAGGTCTCTTGGAAGTATTGAACAACCGACTTCATTGTGCCTTTCTCATCAACAGGGAAACTATTAATGTTTCCAATTTTCCATAAACAAGACAATTCATGATCCATGTCAGCAACACAGACATAAAAAAAAACTTAAACAGACACCCCATAAGACAGGATATATTGGTAAACAAAGACTAGTGGTTTTTTTATAAAAATTTTAAAAAAATCAAGATAAAAAGATCCTTACGTTAGCTCTTTAGTTGCCTGCGATGTTAAACCTGATATTCGGTATTTTTGGCGCATGTTCCCTCGGTGTGTAACCTCAACCTTCACACCTCTAAGAGCCTTCTTAATCCGTCAATACCACAGTAGAAAAATTAATTTAAGAACAGTGAAAAAAAAAACCTACAATTTAAAAAACTCCACCCTGAGACCACCTACCTCAATTTAGTCAAAGAAAAAAAATTGAGTTTCGTTGAAAATAGAAAAAACAGAGTCCTGCTCTCTGGAGGTCAGATTAACACCCAATTCAGTCCAGCCGACAAAGCTCTACTTTAACTCCCAGACTGAGTAGAATCCAAGGCATTCGCACAAATAATATTAAACCCAAATTTCATTATTTACCAAGTTCATAAGAAGGGAACATGTAACACCCCGGATTTTTGCCAACCTGGGGTTAGACGTCCTTAGGTAATGGGTCAACCATAACGCCTTGGTAACCTCTTAGAACCCAATTCCAAAGCTAAAGAAATCATTTAGAACCAAATTCTTTAGAAATTTAACGTGAATTAACTAGCGCTACACTAGATTACCTGTGAAATTAGCACCAATCACTTTAAATACGTTCTGCAAGACCCAAAACTTGTAGAACCAATGACGCTACAATACCTTGAAACCTAGGATCAAACTCTAAACCCGTTTACTCTCAGGAACCCATTGAAACTTCGTATTGGATTTAGACCACGCGTCGAAAGTCCGATATCCACAATCTTAGACCGTTATGACTGCTTAGCTGGACTTGACAATTATTTCGAAAATCAATCCTAACTGATGTTCTGAGGCTATTTCATTGAGCCTGGAGCAGGGAGTGTGAGAAAGAGTGAAATTCATTAAAATTTAAATGGGATTTAAATGAATTTGGCACGTTTCGTTTGTGGGATCAGTATAAGCATTCAGACCGTCGGAATCTGACCCAAATACACCCTCAGATCAGGAAACATTTCTCACTCAGGTCAGTGTACTTGGAATCCTCGATCGAGTCTCCGTGACCACTGAACTGAAACTGGTCTGCCACGTGCGATCTGGAAACTCTACCGGTCTGAAAACTTGATGTGAGCATGATCCAATGTACATGAGCTTAAGTCCGATCGCGTTCGGCCAGGGGACCTCTCGAAACGCTCTTTTGGATCGAAAAAGTTCCGATTTGGTTATAACTTAAGTATACCTTTGTCCCAAGTCTAATTAGGTTAGATTTTAGCCTATATAAGGGCTTTAAACCCTCTCATATCTCTCCCATCCGAATTTGCTACAAACCCTAGAAAGAGAGAGAGAGAGAAAGAGAGAGATTGTGAGAGAGTTGTGGGAGAGATTTCCTGTCACTTGCACCAGCTATTGCACGTACCGAAGCACCGCATTCAAATCACTTTTACGGTGATTTCCAACTCACTTATAGGTAAGAAAACCCTACCCTCTTGCTGTTTTAGGGATTCCTTTGATGTGAGTAGCGGTGTAGCTTATGTAACTTGTGCATTAGGTCGTTATAACGCCGTTGACGAGGCGTAGACGTTCTATTCCAATCGATACACGTCTACGGTGAAAGGTGAGGATTTTAGACGCTTAGATTGACTGATCTCAAAGCTTTCAATTTTTTTTAATAGTAGATTATCGACGAGAACGCTGTTTGACATGTAGAACATGCTGTCCATTTTTTATTTCGACTGCGTACGGGAAATATGAGATTTAGGGTATTTTAGGTATTTGTAGGAAATACTGTTTACGTCCGTATTTTGCTGAAATGATTTCCATGGGTATTTTTCATGTTAGGATATTAGAAATGCGTGTATGATCGGTTTGGCGAAGAGATTCGCCCTAATGCGTACTTTGGGTCGACATACGCTATGTAGACTAAAGTGTATAGACTAAGTGTTTGTATAAATGTTTGTATTAGTATGTATTGAGTAAATGGTGTTGTGAATTAGTGTTGAGATTAAATTCTCAATTAATATGCTGATGTATATGATTTCCACCATGTTGGCTACATGAATTGATTTCATTATATATATGGAATGCATATGTTGGTTGATTTGCTTATGTTGTATGTTATAACATGTGTCAACATGCTTGTATTATTTATATTCATTCCTATTACTCTCATATGATTACTGATGTTGATTTACAAATGTTTAGGGCTATACCCTAGTCCAGGCAGTCGGTAATGGTTTAAATTCGTGGTTAGCTTCTATTTGTCATGAAGGACGCGTTGATAAACGCGAGTCGTGCCTTGAGCAGGCGGCAGTGGTTAGGTCACACGAAGTGTTTTATGCACTTCATGTTGCTTAGCTTGAGATGCGCTCGTACTAGTCGAGCCCGTCAAGTAACCCGACTGGCCATTGTATGTTCACCCTGTATGAGTCACAACTGCTTGAACCTAGAGTACTGAACTTACCATTGAAAACCCTGTTAACCATGGTACCTTGATCCATAAAGACTCATGATCCGGGCATGGTGGTATGGGACACCGTGATCGAGCTGTCGGCCTACGCTGGGGCCACAAACCTCCCCATAGTGACCAGTGAGCACCCTACTCTGAGCAGATTATGGTGGTATGGGACACTGTATTTTTTTTATCGGCCCACACTGATTGGTGACGAGCCCTTTGTAGTGACCTTGAGTTTATCGTGACACCGCATGGGGGCGACGAGCCCTGATGCAGTCTTAAGGATATAAATAGGCCTGTATTGATAAGGTGATGGGGGAGAGGAGCAACGAGTGCGAGCAACAACCCTGGCAGCTCTTGTAGTGACCTATAAATATAACATCGTATGAGATTACTATGAGTGACGACCCTAGACAGGATCTGTGTTGGGATTGATATAAGGAAGGTACCTTAGTTTCCCAATACTGCTGTATGAATGGACTAATAACAATTCGGTAATCATTATTCATATCGCACTGTATGTGACTGGAAGATGTGGAGCACTGTGGAAAGAAAGCATATCGCGGACGCAGATGGTGCTGCATGAAGGAGTATGTCGGTGAGGGTATCCATCATGTCATTTCATGCTTGTATTAACAACAGTATCTAGGAATGTTTGATTGCCTGCTTTACTATTATCGCGTGATTGATTTGATATCATGCTAATCTTTGCTCTATGATTCCACTGAGTTGATCACTCACTCCCACGTTACGAGACGGTGTCGTGCACACCAACCAGTCCCTGTTTTAGTTGCAGATGATGGCGCTGCTTGTGAAGTGGAGCCGGACTTGATGATGATGAGGAGAATTTCTCCTATATGCATGTTCTGACCGACGGGATTACAGGGAGGTTGTTTAGATGCCATGACACTTGTTATTTTATATTTTTAGAGCACTCATGTATGTCGTTTTTATCATTTTTAGAGTATACATGTATTTAGTTAACCTGGTAACATGTTCACACTCTGGAGACTTACAACAGTTCATATATTTTATATATCTATCACATTCTTCCACTTGCTAATTTAACTGTCTCTGGAGTATGATATGTTGTTTTGGCTTAATTCCAATATTGTTTAATGCCATTCTACAGACGACATGCATTTATTATTATCTATGTTACATAATGACATTTTGGAACTCGGGAGTTGGGATTCTATCCGACCCTCGATTTTTGGGGTGTTACAAAACAAGTAGACTAAATTCCATAAAATTAATTTTAAACCTTCCAATATGAAAAGTATTTTAATTTTAAACCCGAAAGTACTTATAAAATGCCAAATGACAAAGTAACTAAAACAGATAAACATAATTCATAGAAGACTGTTCAGTAATTTTCTTCGTAAAGAATAGAAGAAAAGAATAATAGCTAAAAGAGTCCACATATATAGACCTCATTGATAAAGGAACCGGCTCCGAGTTGGGTGCGGTCGAAGCGCACTTTCACAGCTACTAGTTTTCCATCTGGAAGCTTTCCTAGATAGACAAATCCAAAACTACCATGACCTATGATGTCCTTAAAGTTGTTTGTAGCCACCCCTATCTCTTTGTAGGAGAAAATCTTTACAGCATTCCAGTTCTTCATATCTGCCGCAGTACCTGAGCATTTAAAGATAGGCGGCGGTCTAAGGAAGCAATCTTAACCTTGTAACAAAGCAATTGGTAGGAATTTCAAAATATGAATACCTGGTGTGGATGTGACGTCATCTCCTTCTCTTTTCCTTCTGTATAAGAAACCCAAAAGTATGATCAACAGAATTGCACATAAGGCACCACCAAGTGCACCAGCTAAAATTGCCCTTCAATCCATGACTCTTCTTCATGTTGGGGACTGTAACCTATGGTGTCTGAAGTGGTGGATGGTTTGGAAGAACATCACATGTTGAGGTGGAGAAGAAAAGGCACAAGTTCCCGGATGTTCTGCCAAAAAAGAAAAAAAAGACTCACAAATATGTCTAAATTTGAAAATCAATGATAATAAACTAAAAACTACGGACCTAACTTCTAGACTCCCCTTGATGCCTTGTAGTTTATTATTTTCCAGGTTTCTGCGGAACAGGATATCGTATGGATTGAGTGTATCAGAACTGGACAAGATGATTCAAATACAGCAACTGATGGAAATTATTAAGGTGACTTACAATAAATGAAGGTTCTGTAAGCCTCCCAAACTGTCTAGAACAGTTCCTTTTAAACTATTGTTCTGCAAATCCCTACATAAGGTCCAAATAGAACTCAATGATTGGGTCTTTCACTACACATAAAACATAAACATCTAGCATTCACCTTACAAGATATGGCAGCAGGATGCAATTTGGGCAGTAGCATGGAATTTTGGATGCAGATTTCACAACTGATACCGAATCATTGAGGGGCGTGATGATCAACGAAATCAACTAAGCTTCCTCTGCTAATCCCTAAAAATGGATTCGACCATGCATTCCAGTTCTTCTGCTGATACCGAATCTTTGCAGCATTCCAGTTCTTCTAAATTAGAGACTTGACCATGTAAATCTCTAAAAATGGATTCGACAACGCAAATTCCTAATTAAGGATTTGTATTCAACAAAGCATATTCCTAATCAAGTATTCTAAATTTCAGAAAGCAACAACAAGAAGAGAAAAGCATTACATCATACCTGAGAATCTGAGATTCACCAGTAGCAGAAGACCGAACTGCAGCAGAGTGTAGAAAATAGATCCAAAACCCTAGGAAACAAGAGAGTAGCAGATCTCATCAGGTTGCTGCAGCTGGAGAGATCCCAAAGCAGCCGTGAGAGAGAAAGAGGATAGAGAGAAGGAGAGAGTCGTGGAGTTGCAAAGAGAGAGAGAGAGAGAGAGAGAGAGAGAGAGAGACGGGTAGGAAATAGGAGAGAGTCATGGGGTTGCAGACAGAGAGAGAGAGAGAGAGAGAGAGAGAGAGAGAGAGAGAGAGACGGGTATGAAATAGGAGATGCGGCCAGTTGTTTTTTCTTTATATGGTGCGATACCCGTCGTTCGGTCTCACATAGCGCCGATAAACAAGTAGCGCAAGTGCCGTTTATACCCCTTTTTGTTGTAGTGTGGGCCCCAACTAGCCTCCTATCACAGTAAGTTTAGGGATGCGGTTTGCGTCCTATACCCATCGTCTCTAGCCCCGGTCAGTTCTGTAGGCGACCTACCATGATGTATCTGTTTATCCAAGCCATCCATCCCTTTTCTCATATCATTTTAAATCATAAACACAAAAAATGAGGCATATTCAATGCTCAAGTGGACCACACCAAATAATAAGCTTGGTTACATTAAATGCACAAAGCATTAAATGTCAGTTGCATTAAATGCAAGAGTCATCTTTGGTGTGGTCCACTTAGCTTTAGATTTGTCTATTCTTGCGTTCATGCCTTAAAATGATTTGAGAAAAGAAATGGACAGTTTGATAAATAGATACATCACGGTGGGCCCGCCCACAGAACTCCCCGTTCGGGGCTAGAGACATGCGGGGGTAGGACACAATCCACGTCTCAAGTTTGGGCAATTCATATTGTACTCGTCGGCTGCTAAATTGAATATGTAGTGCACTTCTTGGCCGATACCTATGGATGATCAGAGCTGTTCAATATGAATGCCATAAACAATAAAAATGAGATTACACAAAAACATTATTTATGACAGATGAAATCATAAAAAAGGTCAATGGTTTAAATTCATGCACATTCTTTGAATGGTTAAGATCAGCTATCTGAGAAAAAAAATCTAACAGTATAGCCTACAAGGTATACTGTTCCTACATTTTGACGTGTTACCAAACAATTTCACTACAGTAGTCCAAACACTACCTCGCTTTTCTCCACAGGCGATAATGATCAAATTTAATGCCGTTGACGAAAACAATGAATTAACGTTTTGAGGAACGGACAAAGATGAAATTAAGTCGACAAAAGAGACAGCTTGATGGGTTGAATCAATAAAAGACAAGCAAAACAAATGGCAAATGCTTACTATTGAAGCCGGACTTGTACCATAAAATACCCATGTCTGTGGAGTACTCCACCCTGCTGTATAGGTTGAATCCACTCTGTTGATCGATTCTATCATTGATGTTTTAACTGAAGAATAAAATTAAGCAAGATCAACAACTCAAATAGGCTACATACCATGCAACAATGGAGATGGGATGCCAAACATATATAAGTTTGTATGTGAGACCATTGTTAAACACTTAGCTTGTTTTCTTTCAATTCTACTACTTCGATACAGCAGCTGCATTCAAATTGATTAACTTTGACTCCAAGTGCCAAAATAAATAAATATACACCACCAAAATCATGGATTAGGAATGGGTAAGACTTTGGTTTTAAAATGGTCTTAAGCCATTCCTAATTTGTAACATTTTTTTAATAAATTTCTAACAATCCAGAATTTTTAACAACTGACATTGTCGATGGCACTGTTTTGTTGGTGTATCTCATTTGAATCTGGGATCTTCTTGACTTTTAGGATCATATTTTATTTGAAATGAGATGGACGGAGTGGATTTGATCTAGGTGATGTACGTAGACCCCACACATCCCTAGGCAGCACAGAGGTATCTCTCTACCCGGGGTCACTGTTAATTCACTACCTCTAAATGCGCCGAAAATCCCCCAACTCTCTCTAAATGCGCCCGAAATCCCCTAAATCCAAAATCTCTCTCTCTCTCTCTCTCTCTCTCTCTCTCTCTCTCTCTCTCTCTCTCTCTCTCTCTCTCTCTCTCTCGATCTACCAATCCCTCTCCCTCTCAGCGCATCATCTATAGCACCAGCACATCGTCTCCAGCATCGTCTTCAGATCTAGTGCGCTTACAGCGCCCACCCTTCACCTCTTCCTCGGCCATCTGTGGTAAACAATGGGACCAATGATCTAGATGGTTTAGGTTTCTATAAATGTATGGCATGTATACAGTGGATGTAAATCTAGAATAGTCTTACACTTCATCGTTTGTTGTGAATGTTTAACGTGTGCACAACATGTGTTTGATGAACTTTCTCTATTTTAGCAATTTTCAATTTATATGTATGTCATCTATACAATGGATGCATGCAAACAAAGATTTGTGGCATTCTCTCGACCAAGGACTAGTTCGGGCGTACCTAAAAATGTGGACTGAGGAATCCATCCATAGTTTTTTTGAAATGGTCTTCGTCTGACGATGTCTCTAATAGTCTTCATGAACCTGAGTCTTTAAAATGGTCCAAACTCCTAGTATTTCTTTATTCATTCCTTGACTTCTTTTTCCAGTGTGAGGGAAATCTGAACGTCTCAGATTTTGTTTAGATAGTTTGGATTCTCACGTTTGGAGCGCTTGTATTTGGCGCTTAAAGATATGGGTGCTTGGTATATTGTACTAGTTTAGTTCTTAACTGTTAAAACGGTTAACCACACTTTACTATTCTCTGACATAGAGCTTCGCTAATCCTACATGCATGTACAAGTCAGCTTATGTCCATAGCTAATTTAATGAAAGAATTTAATCTTATGTTTCAGCTGGTCCACAACATAGGATGATTTACTAACAAACGGTCAGCCTTTTCCACAACCAATCACATTACTTGTAAGCTTTCTAAGATCTTTTCCCCTATTGTCTCCTCCCAATGGCATGTTTTGGTAGCTATCCTAAATTCCAAGCTAATTTAATCTTATGTTAACGAACATTGATAAGGTCACCAACAAGGACATGTATGTTATCCTCAGATTTTCAGGTTTAATAAGTGATACCCATTGTTCAGAGGTCGACCATTGAACGAATGCAACCCACTATGGATGAATGCCATCTCAAAAATCTCCTCTGATGCAACCCACTATGGGCAATGGTTGTCTAGAAAGTCTCCTAGTCTAGAAGATCTTGGCCACCGATCTTGGTTGTTTGGAGTTTAATGGGAATTGTTGCTGTGTCAATTCTTAAATATTAAATAAAGAACAAATCAAGTGTATGAGCATAGACTTGGATTACATTTAAAGATTATGGGTAATAATTATCACTACTCCTAAGATAAGTTGAGATAAAAGATAAATTGATACCATCGATGCAGAAATCTAGTTGATCCTACCACACCTACTGTTAGTTGGAGTACATGCGATTTATTGAAAAATAAGAGAAGACATTGGGGGCGCCAGTTAAGGCCTAGGACCTTCTGATGCGTAAGTCATGATGTGTACTTACATGAAACGTAGTAGAATCAAAATATTTGTCGTACCTTTTATTATAGAGGAGGCCTTTATTTATAGCCAATTAGTATCAGAGACATATATGGCAATGTCTCTTTGATGGTGATTATGATTATGTAAGAGATCTTCCTCTGAACGTGTCGTGGTTGACTTCCCGAGATCCTCGGTGAATATTTCAAAGGATAATCCTATCCTAATATATTATAAGTGTATTTATATTCTGAGGTGGTAGTTAATATCTAAGGTAGACCTCTAAGGCCGAGGTCGGTATTCTAGTCCGACCTCCGAATACAAGTTCATTCCTTGAGATTGAGGTCGGTATCACCAGGGGTCGATCTCTAAAGCCGAGGTTGGTATCCGAGGCTTGTCGTTAAGGTTGAGGTATAAAATAGCTAACACCAAAGGTCGGGGTGATTTTTCGGCCCTCAACCAATCGATAGTCATCTAGTCTGGCTACTTGGCTCATCTATCTCATACATCTGGTCAATCCATTTTTATCCATAAAAGTAGCTTCCCTATTTCCAAGCATTCTTCAGGAGCTTAGAAAGTAAGTTAGTGTGGACTGACACTATGATGCCTCAAGAAAAAGAGGTGAGGAGGCTGAGAGGTCTCATGCCTATAGGGGAACCAACGGTTGACTGCCTCGGTTTCTTCGATCACCACGGAAGAGGTCCTCTCGAACCGATTGCAAAGATCGCTTAAATCCTTGGCCCCGATGGGAGGCCCTATAGGGTCCCGATTTCATGTAGCCAATTATGTGCACGCCTAGACATATATATATCTACCTCATGAGGAATACGGTGAAAGCTTAAGCATAACAAATCAATGTAAATGTTAGAAGTAATTAAATTTCGGGGATGAAATTTTATTTAAGGAGGGTAAATTATAACACCCCAAACTTTTCAATACCCATGTATTGAAAGTTCTTCAGTGTTATCAAGAAATTTAACTTAGAACGTACATATGTGTATCAACAATTTAACTATCATAACCTTACATCTATTCTCCAACATAAATCTGACCGTTGAGAGTAAACTTCATCCGTAGATCAAGTTATCTGACTATTGATTTTCAAGAGAAGACCATCAAATAACCAAGTATTCTTATCTGTCCAACCATTCAGTCAAATATTCACCACTAGAAAAAGACACCTGACCGTCCACTTTGAGTTTAGACCACCCGATCATAATAAACTAACCGCTTAATCTCTAGATCTGCCCATACATATATCGAAACAATATTCTGATCCGTTTATCTTGTTTACCACCTATGAAGATGCCTAACCTATCATCAAAAGGATGATCTGAGGAACTTATACATGCAAACAAGCGACTCGAATCTAACAATACCCACATTTTATCCTTATAACTCCAGAAACCCACTTTGTGTTCTTCCATTTGCAAAACTAACCGTACATCCACTTACATACATGATCAAAGTACTAACCATAAGGTTTTCTTAATTTTAGCAAGTCATTTGACCATCTATCATATTTGGATCTACTAAATGGGTCATCCGAATATTAGGATAAATTGGTTATTACAAAGATCTTAGGGTATATGTTCAAACTACCGGGTAATATTGTAGCTAAACGTGTACAACCATAGTTCTGGAACACGGAGTGTGCTAGCCACTTAAAAGAACATCCTGGTCATCCTTGAGAGATTGAGGCCTAAAATCTATTAAGAGATCTTGAGAAATAAGGATCAGTGGTAAAGTTTCGTTTCTTTTGGATGATGTAATAAGGAGGTACGAACGATAGAAGTTGCTACTAGGCAGAAGGGTAATTTTGTAATTATAAATCCAAATATTTGTTTATCTAATGTCTACACATGAAATTCACGTCAGTTTTGCGTTTAGTCACACGTTTTTGCAACATGTGGCCCACCCAAGGCTCGGATCTGCTTCATATTTGAGCCCATAGCAAAACATGACCCTGCAACGTTGATGAACAGATTGGATTGCGTAGCGAATGCCATGATGGACTCGACTTGGATTGTAACTTGAATAGTTCCAATGCCAAATTAGAAACTTGTTTCAACAGCCAACACTGAGCAAAAAGGGTGAAAATTCTCGATTTTCCTTTACCCATTCCAATCATGAAGCCTCGCCGAATCTAGTGAGAAACTTTCCATCAAAACTCAGTCATTCATGGGAGAATTATGGCCATCCAAAGAGGTTCCACCATAGGCTTCCATCGACTCATGATAAGTGTGGCACACCTGACTTATGGATCCACTTCATATTTGAGATTTTGGATTAAATGTTTTATTCATACCTGATGAACGGAGTGAACGTCTTGATAAATCATCATAGTGGACCCCACCTGATCATGAAGATCGGTTGAAAGCAGTAGTTCAACAACCACAACAATGGCCGCTAAAACCGGACTGAAATAAGTTCCTTACTTGGGAACTTTTAATTTGGATGCAATCGGAACTGTTCATTCCACAACTAGAACACTTCCGACTTCGACCTGGGACTTCAAGAGAACTGGGAGTCCCACGAAACTTGGATCTCTGAAATCTTCCATCACGTTGTTATGACGTGCAGGAAATTGTCTTGTGCATTCGTTGAACCCACTAGATAAACACACATGGACCTCTGATTTGTTGATCCCAAGAGCTTCTATAAACCCATCAGAGATGTCCATAAGATGCACGGTGAAGAAATAACCAAAAGCATGGAATTTACGATTGAAGCATCTGTCATCCTCTTCGATTTAATGATGAACGCATGATCTTAATATATCTTAATCTAGGAACTGAAAATGGCCACTAAGTGGGCCTCACGGATATGAATAAACTTCCACAAATTAACATTGGACGTATCCATTGTAGAATAAGCTGCTAAATCACACCCAAGTTCAGCGTTTAACAATCCATGCGCAAACAGATCGCGTGCAAACTGCAGTTACTACTAGATGAATAAAACTGGGCTCTCTCCATATACAGGAGAACCTTTTCAAAATTATATATAAGTCTCTACAAGTAGTAGATACCTACTAACAAAGAATCAGAAAGGAGTGAGAGAAAAGAAAATTAAAGAGAGAGTGAAAGGATGGAAGAAGAATATTGAGGTAGAGAGAGACCGAGTGCACTTGGAGTAGCAACTCGCTGAGTTGCTGAGTTGAGCCAAACCTAGGGTGGATTCCCCTATCAATTAGAGGTAGGCCCAAGTCCAACTTTCCTTAGTCTTTTATTTTTCCTTCTTTTCAACAACCTGATATAAGTTGTTTAGGATTAAGTTGAACCGAGTGGTGCTAGACATGCATTTCATATATAATGATTGCACATACCAATACCACTTGTATTTGTGGAGTATAAGATGTATCGTAACCCTTCTGTTATTCTTATGAATCACTTGAATCATTGTAAACTTTAAAGGATAACCACCACTATAGGTAGGACATTGACCCTCTCCAACCATATAGATGTTGCAGATGAATTACAAGTTGATATAACTGTAATAAAGAAGTTTCTCTCTTCAGTTTTTAAAATGAAGGATCTTGGATAAGTGGATACTATATTGGTGTTCACTCCCCAAGTGCAGGGTTATGATGTAGTAATAACTCGGTAAGACCGAGGTCGAATCCCAAGGGACTGAAACTGTACGTAATCTAAAATTATCTAGAACTAGAACTAGGCTAAGATGAAATCTAATCTGATTGAATTTGAAGGAATACTGGTGAAATAATTATCTAAACTTGAGAGAAATCAGGAGAAGGGAACTAGGGATTCAGAGGATCCACTTGTAGAGATTAGGGAGATCTTATGCATGTTTTATGAAAATTAACTAAACTGTCATTGATCTAGTTTTCAAGAGACGAAAGGTATATGAATTAGAATGGATTCCATCACCAAACCATGCCCAAAAGACTATGGCAAACAACAGAATTAAACTAATTACCACCCAATCACATGTATGAAAGTTAGGAAGGGTACCGTCATCCAACCATGCCCAGGAGACTATGGTGAACAACAGGGCTTCCTGACATCATAAACATTAAAAAGAATGAAAATATTCAAAGCCATTGCAGACCCATTTTAATTTCAGTCATAACAGACCATTAAAAACCTAAAACATTCCCATAATAATTAACTAAAACCAAAGTCAATTCATGCATTAAAATTAAAATAAAATCAAATCTCTCATCTCACTACAAGCATCACCTCTTAGCCCTAGCTAAGAGGTTTAGCCAGACATGGATGGGCTAAATCTCCACAATTGAAATAAACTAAAAAATAAAAAGAAAATACTCTTTTTTTTTTCTTCTGCTTCACGTCCCTGCCCGAGCCTCCACATCTCTCTTTTTCTTCCTTCCTAGACCTGAATGAATGCTCCCCACGTCCAAAAACCTCCTTTTATAGCTGCTAGAAGGCTAGAGTCAGTGACAGAGTTGTAGCAGGACACGGAGTGGAATTTTCGCAGCCAAGTTCGATGCCACGAAACACGCCACTTTCCTCGCTCAAATTCTAAAGAAACACCGTCTCTTAGTACTTTCTTGGGTCCTCTACATGATAGACGGTTCAGATTTGCCATATAATCAAAGATAGTGGGCCAAAACCGCCTGAAAAAGTCAGTTTTCGCGGATGTGCGAAACCTTTCGCACCATTTCGCTGTTGTGATCGGTGGGCCCCACAGAAGCATTTTCTGGAAAATCCACCCCGTCCATTGGATTCAGAATGAAATTTCAGTCAAGAATGGGTGGTTTTACACGTCCATTGACGTGGTCCAGAGAAGAAATCACAGAAGGATCAGTTTTGAACGTTACCGGGCAGCCCTTTTGTGGCCTCTGTATCTCACACGTGTGTATGCATGGATACAAAAGGTCAGCATGATTTTGTAGTATTTACAGCCGTCTACAAGATGGACGGTTTGGATTGAGCTTACAGGGCACGTGTGGGGCCCACTATCTTCCGCAAAACGGCCAACGGCCGTGCATTATGCGGACACGAAAACGGAGAATTCTTCCGCTGTGGCACTTGTGGGGCCCATTTCGTTAGACACTTGAGAAATCCAATCCGTCCACCGAATTTCTCTCGAAATTTCAGTAAGAAATGACTGGTTTCAGATTGATTTTGGCTTGGCCCACGGAATATTCTGTTTCGCCGTCCATCCTACGTTTGACGGTGGCAATCGCATGATAGCATGCATGGGGTGAGAAGGTCAACATGGATAGGGGCGTGGCCACCCCCTAGACACAATGAATGGGTTGGATCATGCATATGGGCAATGGGTGGGGCCCACAGTAAGAAACTGGCGGACGCTAGTGCCTTTTTTTTTTTTCTTTGAGAAGAAGCTCGGGTCAGCGCACGCTGACCCGTTCTTTTATCTTGGTGCACGGCCGGTGCGTGTACACTATGTACATACACTGTGTACGTAGGGCCCATGGTGATGTCTTTTTAGAAATCTGATCCATCCACCCTTGTTATCATCTCATTTAAACCGTCCAGACCGATTTTAAAGCATATCCGAATAGCAGGTGGGCCCCAAAATTGAGAATTTATGGGCTGATTTGACCGTTGGGCCACTTCTAGAGAGATCTAATGGCTGAAATTTGACGTGTACGGTTAATTTATGGTCTTTAGGCCATGTACGAAGTTCCGAGCCAAACGGATGGTGGGAACCTCGTGATCTTGCATTCTGGACGTCCTTCAGGCCACTTGAGCTTCAGTTCCTTAATTTTCTCGGATCCCTGGCGTGTAATTTCAGTCGATCTTGGTCCCCTGGAGTGCGTCCCTTGCCTTGGTGCATCTTGAGCGCTAAAACCATACTTTTAACACCCATTTCCAGTTCAAGCTCATAAAGACCCCTACATCACAAACACGATTAAATCGGGCTATTAGACAGTACAATGTTCATAAATTCAGGCAATATTTGGGGTCTAATATGCAATATTTGACCCTCAACACAACCCCCAACCAGTATTTTGCTAGTCCCGAGCAAAGTATGCGAAAAATAAGTTGAAAATTATAGGAGAACTTTCTATGAAATCGAGTGAGATTTTGAACAAAATACGAGAAATTTAATATCCATGAATGTTAGAAATTGTTTTCTCCCGAGCTCAAGCGCACGGTAGACTTCATAATCAAGTGTAAAGCATTAATCCATCAATTAGAAAAATTTTAAACATTGAGATCCATGGATGTATAGTCTAATCTCGGCTTATCATCATTAAGAGATCCAATCGTCAATTTCATGATATCATTGGTAACCAACAAGAAAATTCATGACAACCAAAACCTAATCCAAAACTTGCCTCATAGATTAGCCTATTAACTTGTGATTTTTCTGTTCAAAGTAATGCCAAGAAAGGGGAATCAAATCCTCACCTATAGGGAGCAAACCTATTGTGAAGATCGTACACCTGACTCTTTTTCACATATCATTCATGGGGATTTAACTCTACACCTATAGGGAGCAAACCTATGGTGAAGATTAATTATCCAACCTTTTCAATTTTTATACCATGATGGCAAGATATTTCAGGCTGGTTGCTTTCGTGCTTAGTGATTACCAAGTTAATCCTTCGATATGGAACTGAAATCTTAATGTGTAAGCAAGACGTGTCCTGAAATCATGATTCAATCAATGTTTAAAATCTCTAATCATGGATTGATACTTCGATCTTAACTGTGAAATCTAATCGATACGGAATCCAAGATTCATAAATCTAACATTATGTATCTTGAAAATCTAAATTAGGGATATCTGTCAAAATCACTTCGAATTTGTAGGAATTTTCAGAAAAATTTTAAAAATTTTCACAATTTTTGCTCACAATTTTTTCTCAAGACCAAGAAAATACTGATTAGGAAGCCTAATCTCCCACCCCCAACCTAAAATCTACATTGTCCTCAATGTAAAAGATATAGGCATGCAGTGCACATGGAACAACGAAAGTAAAGTGATGGGAAGATAGTACCTGGATAACGAATCAAGAGAGATTTTTCAAGAGATTGCTAGGAGAGAGCAGATTAGTACGAGAGAGAAAGAAAAATAAAAATGACGAAAATAAAATCCTACCTATACCACTTTCGTAGGTGCTCTCGATTGCATTTAGCGTATGCAACAAGCCTTTAAACCCCTAGGTTACCCCTAGTGGACGAGTTGTAGTCTCGTGAGGGTTTGTAGTAATGTTACCCACAAACATTGAATCATCTACTAAAGAATGAAAAGGAATAAAAAAAGATGGGTTGCCTCCCAGGAGCGCTAAATTTACCGTCTTCAGCCAGACAAATAAAGCAACAATCCTAGTCCTATGAAAGCGATAAACCTACCTATACCTCCTTCAGACTAGGAGATCAGTCCTGGTAAACAGGAGCAATCAGAGGCATGGACATGTCCTCTGAATCAAATGTCTCGACAAATGGCTTTAATCGATGTCCATTTACTTTAAACTCCTTGCCATTGTCGGGATCTTTTATCTCGATGGCCCCATGAGGATAAGCAGTGACAACAATGTAAGGGCTGGTCCAACGAGATCGAAGCTTACCCGGAAAGAGATGTAGTCGAGAATCATACAAAAAGACTTTCTGACCTGGCGTGAATGATTTTCGTAAAATATGTTGATTATGAAACGCCTTCATCCTGTCCTTGTAAATTCTCGAGTTCTCATATGCATCGTTCCGGATTTCTTTCAGTTCATTTGATTGAAGTTTGCGTAGCGAACCAGCGTTGTCCAAATTGAAATTTAGATTTTTGATTGCCCAGTATGCTTTATGTTCCAATTCCACCGGCAAGTGACAAGCCTTTCCATAGACAAGTCTAAAGGGAGATGTTCCAATAGGAGTTTTAAAAGCAGTACGGTACGCCCATAAGGTGTCGGTCAATCGGATTGACCAGTCCTTACGATCAGGGTTAACCGTTTTCTCTAGGATATGTTTGATCTCCCTATTGAAAATTTCAGCTTGTCCACTTGCCTGTGGATGGTATGGGGTGCTCACCTTATGAGAGATACCGTATTTCTTCATTAAGCTCTCAAATGGTCTATTGCAGAAGTGTGAGCCCCCGTCACTAATAATGGCTTGAGGCGTTCCGAACCGCGACAGGATATTTTCTTTCAAAAATTTAATGACCGTGCGATGGTCATCTTTGCGGCACGGAATTGCTTCGACCCATTTAGTGACATAGTCTACAGTGAGCAAAATATACAAATTTCCAAATGATTGGGGGAATGGTCCCATGAAATCAATGCCCCAATAATCAAATGCTTCTATAATAAGGATGGGATTCAAGGGCATCATATTTCGACGGGACAATGCTCCCAATTTCTGACAATGCTCACAAGCCTTGCAAAACTCATGAGTGTCCCTGAACATAGTGCGCCAGTAGAAGCCACACTGTAAAATCTTGGCCGTGGTCTTTTTAGCAGAAAAGTGACCACCACAGGCCTGTGAGTGACAGAAGGAGATGACACTCTGATGCTCATCGTCTAATACGCATCTCCTTAAGATTTGGTCTGAGCAATATTTAAACAAATATGGATCGTCCCAGAAAAAGTTACCCACCTTGGTAAAGAATTTCTTCTTATCTTGTGACGTCCAGTGTGTCGGTATGGCACCTGTAGCAAGATAATTAGCAATATCAGCGAACCAAGGTGAATGGGAGACTCTAAACAGCTGTTCATCAGGAACATGTCATTGATATGGGTCGCCTCAAGGGAATCAGAGGTATTAAGGCGAGAAAGGTGATCGGCCACTACGTTCTCTACTCCCTTTTTGTCTTTAATTTTCAAATCAAATTCTTGAAGTAGAAGAATCCATCGTATCAGGCGGGGCTTAGAATCATTCTTAGAAAGAAGATACTTAAGTGCCGCGTGATCTGTGTAGATGATGATCTTGGATCCGATCAGGTAGGACCTAAATTTGTCCAAAGCGAACACTACGGCCAAGAGTTCCTTTCCCGTAGTCGAGTAGTTCACTTGGGCAGGATTTAAAGTCCTACTTGCGTAGTGAATAACGTAAGGCCGCTTATCTTTTCTCTGGCCTAGAACCGCCCCAAGAGCATAATCAGAGGCGTCGCACATAAGTTCAAAAGGCAGACTCCAGTCGGGTGGCTGCATGATAGGTGCGGTAGTTAACATGCCCTTAAGCTTAGTGAAAGCTTCTTGGCACTGCTCAGTCCACTCGTATGGTGTGTCCTTTTGAAGAAGATTATATAAAGGACGAGAGAGGAGACTAAAGTCCTTTATGAATCGTCTGTAAAAGCCTGCGTGTCCTAAGAAGGATCGCACGTCTCTGATATTCTTGGGTGGAGGTAGGTTAGAGATAAGATCAATTTTTGCCTTATCTACCTCGATTCCTTTGGACGAGATGATATGCCCAAGGACAATTCCCTTTTGAACCATAAAATGGCACTTCTCCCAGCTAAGTACCAAATTTTTTTCTTCACATCTTTTCGGCACACATTTAAGACTTGCTAAGCATTCGCTGAAAGATGAACTAAAAATAGAGAAATCGTCCATGAAGACCTCTAGATATTTCTCCACCATGTCAGAAAAGATACTCGTCATGCATCGCTGAAAGGTGGCAGGGGCATTACATAACCCGAATGGCATCCTTCTGTAAGCAAAGGTGCCATAGGGACATGTAAATGTGGTCTTTTCCTGATCCTCAGGGGCGATTTCAATCTGATTATAACTTGAATACCCGTCAAGGAAACAATAATAGGAATGACCAACTAGCTTTTCTAGGATTTGATCAATGAAGGGCAAAGGAAAGTGGTCTTTCCTTATGACGGTATTCAGCTTTCTGTAGTCAATGTACATTCTCCAACCAGTGGTAACTCTGGTCGGCACGAGTTCATTATTGGCTTTGGCTACGATGGTGATCCCGGACTTCTTAGGAACCACCTGAGTTGGACTCACCCATTGACTATCGGATATGGGATAAATGATCCACACTTCCAATAGTTTGAGAACCTCGGCCTTAACCACTTCCTTCATGTTTGGATTTAGTCTACGTTGTGATTGCCGAACAGCCTTTGCATTGTCCTCAAGATATATACGGTGAGTACAAATCGATAGGTTAATTCCCTTGAGGTCCGCTATCGTCCATCCAAGAGCTCCCTTATGCTCAATGAGAGTAGATATCAGCATACTCTCCTGTTCTTTCTCCAGGTGGGCAGAGATCACCACCGGATATGTCTCATCTTGACCTAAATAGACATATTTTATATCAGAGGGCAAAGGTTTTAGGTCAAGCTTCGGTGGCTTGAGGTTAGACGGTAGAGGCACTACATCAGTTTGGGGCAATTCTTCAATTTGTGGCCTCCACCGGTTAACTTCAAGTACCGGTGCAGTATCAAGCATGGCACACGTCTCCCTAATTATATCATCATCAAGATCATGGGAGTGGGTCAGGCACGTCTCTAAAGGATCAGAGGATAAGGTGAGAGGTGTTCTATCTTCCACAAACGAATCAATCATGTTAACATCGTGGAAATCGTCATCATCCTCTGAGTTGCTGCCGTTATTGAAAAAGATATTCGATTCCAATGTCAAATTTTCAAAAGACATAGTCATGACACTATTCCTGCAGTTGATAATTGCATTTGAAGTGGACAAGAATGGGCGACCAAGAATGACGGGAATCTGAGTGCTCGTATCATTGATGGGTTCAGTGTCCAAGATGATAAAATCAACAGGGTAGTAGAATCTATCCACCTGGACCAACATATCCTCGATGATTTCTCTTGGTATACGAACAGAACGATCAGCAAGTTGTAGTGTGGTTCGAGTGGGTTTTAATTCACCCAAACCTAACTATTGGTATACCGAGTAAGGAATCAGATTGACGCTTGCTCCTAAGTCAAGAAGTGCGTGATCAATTCGATAGTTCCCGATCACACATGATATGGTTGGGCAACCGGGATCTTTGAATTTTTGCGGCACATCTTGTTTCAGGATGGTACTCACTTTCTCAGTCAAGGAGATCTTCTTTTGAACACTTTTCCGTCGTTTGGTAGTGCATAAATCCTTTAGAAATTTAGCATATGAAGGAATCTGTTTTACAACGTCAAGCAGAGGAATGTTGACTTTCACTTGTTTCAACACCTCTAGGATATCCTGAGAGTTAGATAGACGTTTTGGTTCAACCAACCGTTGGGGAAATGGAGCAACTAGCTTTTCTAGAGGTTCCGGTTCAAATTTTTGTGGGGCGTCACCAGATCCATCATTGTTGTCCTCTTCTGGTTCTTGAGGCTTTTCGGGCCTAACCGGAAGGGTTTTATCAATAACCTCCCCACTCCTAAGAGTGGTGATGGATTTAGCGTGCCCCATTTGATTTGAAGAGCTGAGATCACTAACTCCATAATGCAGTTTAGGATTGAGAAGAGGTTGAGCTGGGAAGCTCCCCTTGTTTCCAATCGTATTTTCAGCCTTAAGTTCATGTATTGCTTTCGTAAGGTCTTGAAAGGCTTGCATCATACCCTGATTGAAAAGCTCTTGCTTTTGAAAATATTTTAGAACCAAATCCTCTTGAGGTTTCTCTTGAGTTGGATTTTGGTTTAGGAAACCTTGAGGTGTAGCCGTTGGTCCATTCCTCCAACTGAAATTTGGATGATTTTTCCTACCAGGATTGTATGTATTAGAGGGTGGTCCATTGAAAGGTCTTTGATAGTTATTTACAGCATTAGATTGTTCATTCAATACTTCTCGAAAGGCAGGTATTGAAGGACAATTTTCAGTAGTATGAATGTTGCAATCACAGATGCCGCAAACACTTTCATTAACCTTTTCCTTCTTTCCTTCCATGGCCTCAAATGTTCTGGTGAGATTAGCCACCTTAGCGTTAAGATCATCATCCTCTTTCAGGAGATATATTCCTCCTTTTTCCCTTGAATGAGTTGGCCTAGACGTAGTGTTCGTCCTTGGGTAATAGTCCCATGATTGTGTTTTTTCAGTAAGACTATCGAGGTAATCCCATACTTCATCGATATTTTTATTAATAAAATCTCCGTTACACATTGTCTCGACCATTTGGCGCATGGAAGATGTTAGCCCATCATAGAAAAAATTCGTAATGCGCCATATTTCAAAGCCATGTTGTGGGCATGCATTAACCAGATCCTTGAACCTTTCCCAACATTGGAAGAATGTTTCATCTTCCTTTTGGGCAAAGTTCATGATTGCTCTCCTGAGGGTAATTGTCTTATGATGTGGAAAAAATTTCTTTATAAATTCCCTCTGCAAATCATTCCATGTGCCAATGGATCTAGGACGCAGTGAATGTAATCATGTCTTGGCTTTTTCTTTCAAGAAAAATGGAAAGAGTTTCAACCTAATTGTATCTTCAGATACATTAGGGAAATATAAGGTGCCTATGATTTCATCGAACTCTTTCAGATGCAAGTATGGTTCTTCATATTCAAGCCCATGGAACTTGGGAAGGAGTTGGATGACCCCTGGCTTGATGTCCATATGTCCTGTATTCGCAGGAAAAATCATGCATGAGGGCGTACTCACCCCCGCCGGTTGTAAATAATCTCGTAAAGTACGAGGTGGGGGTGCGTGGTGCACATCATTCTCATCATGTACTTCCTCAATCCTAGGTTAGGGTAGTGCTCGAAGTTGATTTTCATCCATAACGTCCTCTAACTCAGGAGAATTCAAATGGTGTCTAGTCCTGCGATGGACAGTCAACCCCTCAACTAATCCTCCTTCAGTCACGAGACGTCGAGTGTTGTCGCGTGCGCATTGGGGCATAAAATACACTCAGCCCTCAAATTCTAACTTAAACCTAAGAGAAAGGAAAAAGAAATCTAGAAAAAGGGAAAGATGGAAAGATGTTACCAAATTTGGAGTCCTAGGTTAAGAATCTGCAAAAACAAAACAAAATAAGTTAGTTTCTAAGAATATGAAGTCCTAATTAAGAGTAAACTAATTTTTAGAAAAAAAGAAGAAATTTCAAAGAAAGAGAAATTAAAAAGAGCTTACTAAATTAGAAGTTTCCTACAAAACAGAAAAATTGAGTTAGTTCTAAAAATCAGATAGAATGAAGAATAGCAAGTTTCTAAAGTTAGGAAAAATTTCTAACAAGGAAAATAACTAAGATTTTAAACCTATAATTAGAAAATTTCTAAAAAGAAAATCTAATCCTAAAACTAATTAATTTCAGAAAAACGTAGCTGACAGTCCCCGGCAACGGCGCCAAAAACTTGTTCACTCCCCAAGTGCAGGGTTGTGATGTAGTAATAACTTGGTAAGACCGAGGTCGAATCCCAAGGGACTGAAACTGTACGTAATCTAAAATTATCTAGAACTAGAACTAGGCTAAGATGAAATCTAATCTGATTGAATTTGAAGGAATACTGGTGAAATAATTATCTAAACTTGAGAGAAATCAGGAGAAGGGAACTAGGGATTTAGAGGATCCACTTGTAGAGATCAGGGAGATCTTATGCATGTTTCATGAAAATTAACTGAACTGTCATTGATCTAGTTTTCAAGAGATGAAAGGTATATGAATTAGAATGGATTCCATCATCAAACCATGCCCAAAAGACTATGGTGAACAACAGGGCTTCCTGGCATCATAAACATTAAAAAGAACGGAAATATTCAAAGCCATTGCAGACCCATTGTAATTTCAGTCACAACAGACCATTAAAAATCTAAAACATTCCCATAATAATTAACTAAAATCAAAGTCAATTCATGCATTAAAATTAAAATAAAATCAAATCTTCCATCTCACTACAAGCTTCACTTCTTAGCCCTAGCTAGGAGGTTTAGCCAGACATGGATGGACTAAATCTTCACAATTGAAATAAACTAAAAAATAAAAAGAAAATACTCTTTTTTTTTTCTTCTGCTTCACGTCCCTGCCCGAGCCTCCACGTCTCTCTTTTTCTTCCTTCCTAGACCTGAATGAATGCTCCCCACGTCCAAAAACCTCCTTTTATAGCTGCTGGAAGGCTGGAGTCAGTGACAGAGTTATAGCAGGACATGGAGTATAATTTTTGCAGCCAAGTTCGGTGCCACGAAACACGCCACTTTCCTCGCTCAAATTCTAAAGAAACATCGTCTCTTAGTACTTTCTTGGGTCCTCTATATGATAGATGGTTCAGATCTGCCATATGATCAAAGATGGTGGGCCAAAACCGCCTGGAAAAGTCAGTTTTCACGGATGTGCGAAACCTTTCGCACCATTTTACTGTTGTGATCGGTGGGCCCCACAGAAGCATTTTCTGGAAAATTCACCCCGTCCATTGGATTCAGAACGAAATTTCAGTCAAGAATGGGTGGTTTTGAACGTCCATTGACATGGTCCAGAGAAGAAATCACAGAAGGATCAGTTTTGAACGTTACCGGGCAGCCCTTTTGTGGCCTTTGTATCTCACACGTGTGTACGCATGGATGCAAAAGGTCAGCATGGTTTTGTAGTATTCACAGCCGTCTACAAGATGGATGGTTTAGATTGATCTTACAGGGCACGTGTGGGGCTCACTATCTTCCGCAAAATGGCCAACGGCCGTGCATTACGCGGACGCGAAAACGGAGAATTCTTCCGCTGTGGCACTTGTAGGGCCCATTTCGTTAGACACTTGAGAAATCCAATCCGTCCACCGAATTCCTCTCGAAATTTCAGTAAGAAATGACTGGTTTCAGATTGATTTTGGCTTGGCCCACGGAATATTCTGTTTTGCCGTCCATCTTACGTTTGACAGTGGCAATTGCATGATAGCATGCATGGGGTGAGAAGGTCAACATGGATAGGGGCGTGGCCACCCCCTAGACACAATGAATGGGTTGGATTATGCATATGGACAATGGGTGGGGCCCACAGTAAGAAACTGACGGACGCTAGTGCCTTTTTTTTTTTTTTTTTCTTTGAGAAGAAGCTCGGGTCAGCGCACGCTGACCCGTTCTTGTATCTTGGTGCATGGCCGGTGCGTGTACACTATGTACATACACTGTGTACGTAGGGCCCATGGTGATGTCTTTTTAGAAATCTGATCCATCCACCCTTGTTATCATCTCATTTAAACCGTCCAGACCGATTTTAAAGCATATCCGAATAGCAGGTGGGCCCCAAAATTGAGAATTTATGGGCTGATTTGACCGTTGGGCCACTTCTAGAGAGATCTAACGGCTGAAATTTGACGTGTACGGTTAATTTTTGGTCTTTAGGCCATGTACGAAGTTCTGAGCCAAACGGATGGTGGGAACCTCGTGATCTTGCATTCTGGACGTCCTTCAGGCCACTTGAGCTTCAGTTCTTTGATTTTCTGGGATCCCTGGCATGTAATTTCAGTCGATCTTGGTCCCCTGGAGTGCGTCTCTTCCCTTGGTGTATCTTGAGCGCTAAAACCATACTTTTAACACCCATTTCCAGTTTAAGCTCATAAAGACCCCTGCATCACAAACACGATTAAATCGGGCTATTAGACAGTACAATGTTCGTAAATCCAGGCAATATCTGGGGTCTAATATGCAATATTTGACCATCAACAATTGGGTATCAAAGTTAAAAATATAGTGGAGATTATGCATTGTGTTAGTCTCATTATATTGATAAAATATTGAACAAGTTTAACCACTAGAAAATCAAAGAGGCAAAAACCCCATTTGATCAAATTATTAAGTTAAAAGAAAACAGTGAAAGAACAGTTGTACAACTAAAATATACTAGTATTATATACGGTCTTATGTATGTTATGCAATATCCAAGATCGAATATAACACACGCTGTGAGTAAACTAAGTACGTTACTAGTAATTCAAGTGTTGAACACTAGAAAGCCAAAACTAGAGTTCTAGATTATCTAAAATAAACCAAAGAAATAGAGCTATTTTACTCAAAAATTTCATCAGTATTAGAATGATATATTGATGTAAGTTAGATATCGAGTGCAGGGGACAACAAGTCCACTAAAGGATAAATATTTACCTTAGGAGGTGCAGTTGTATCTTGAGGATCCAAGAAACAACTTACATAATGCATTCAATAATGGAATTCGAGTTCATAACTTTGATTGCAACAGGCAAAGAGGCTGAGTGGTTAATGGATCTTCTATTAGAAATCTCATTCTATTATACTGGTTGTTTTAGTTCATTGCGATAGTGAAGCCACTCTAGCAAGAGTCTATAGTGGTACCTATAATGGGAAGTCCAGATGCATGAGTTTGAGACATTATTAAATAAGGCAATTAATTTAAAATGGAATCATTGTGATCTCATTTGTAAAGTTAAGTAATAACTTGGTTGATCCCTTTACAAAACCTCTGACGAAAGACATAGTAAGGACTACATGTAGAGGAATGGGGTTGAAACTCTTTAATCAAAGTTCTGTTATTGATAAAAACTCAATCCAAACTTAAAAAGTCTCTAAAGATTAAGTTTAATGGGTAACAACAAATCACTAATAAGTGAAAAGTTACAACACTAAATCTAAATAACTCCATCCAAGATGAAATTGTTGGGCGCCATTATAAAAAGAGGGTTGAGTAAGCATTTTAAGTAATAGAAACTCTGAAAGGATGGAAGGATTATACCTATGTGAACGTAAAAATGATACTGCTTCTCATGAGAGTTAAAGTTATCTCAGGATTACTCATAAAACAAGATAAGCATATGACCATTAAAAGTGTTAAGCGAGTAATATGAAGGAGCACATAACGTAGAAGCTATTATGTGTGTAGTATTTTTTGTTGTAATATTAAGGAATAACTGGTTTAATGTTGCCGCAACCAGAAATTTCGAAATAATTTTAAAATACTTATATTAAGGAAAGATTCAAATAACCAGATATCTTTCTATATGCATAATAAATATTCTTCATCTTTGGTAGACATCTTTCTATTGTTTAAAAAAAAACTAGTGGGTGATTGTTGAGATTTATGGTTTTTTGAAAAAATATTTCAAATTTTTAAAATTTTGCTTCCAAAATGATTTTTGAGATTTTCAAATAGAAAAGTGCGGTGTGTACTTTTGTCCCACATCAGAAATGATAGGAGAAGATTTGGGGTTTATATGTGGATGGATGTGTGTGTAGTATTCTTACTTGGAGCTTTGGAGAATGAGATGTTTGTGTTGCACATGCATGCACATGCGTGCACGCTCGCACTTGAGCAAGGACACGGGCGTGGGCGAGGGTAAAGGAGTGGGCAGTGTGGCTATAGTGGCGCTAGTTGACACACTTTGCACTTGAAAGCCACAACGGTCCGAAAACAGATGGGCCATGATGATCCAACGGTCAAATCTTCCGATCCAACGACTAGAAACGGTTGGAATTAATGATCAAAGGTCAAAAATATTTTTCAAACGTTCTGAACCATTAATGGTCACCAAGCAATGGTCCACTCACTGGTGCCTATATAAACCAGACCATTGTGGTCCAAATTTCATCAATTCGAACAGAAATCTCACCCCTTCCATCATATCGTCCATAGTATCTCATTCATCGAATATTGTAAATGCATCCACTATTTGATTCTGTTAGAAGATTTACTGCATTGAATTGTTCCTAAATGGACCCATCGTGATTGATGCATGCATGCGTATCTAAACAAGCTTGTGTTATCCTGAAAGTAATTCGTTGGTAACCCATTAGCAATTAATAAGGAGGCGAATCACGCTTTAAGGACAACATATATTTTTACATGATTCAGCCTAATGAAACTAAATAATCGAACTTTATTTCATTTTATTTTTTATCTTTCAATATTTCTAGCACATTTTCCCATATATATATATATATATATATATATATATATATATATATATATATATATATATATATATATTTCGTGGACTAGGATGTGTTTTCTACATTTTGGCTTTTTCCTCTACCGTATTATGTCAATATTGCCAGGCACGGTGATGTGATATATGTCGTGACTCAAAAGGTCCAATTCTTGATCTTGTTATCCCTCTCGGCAGTAGTTTGATATCCAGGGGGCGCTTATTGTGACAGCTGGGGCATCTATAATCCTTTTTAATCCCCCTTAGCCCTCTATCTATGCAGATTAGCTGGCCGTACGATGCATCCGACTCAGTTGACTTGGTAGGATACAAGTGAGACAACTTGCAATCGGATACACCTCGATTTGTATTTTCTATATGGTCGGCAGACGCTGCTACCTAAGGCTGCATTAACGGACCATGTTCATGCTATGAGAGACATGCTTCATCGACGTATGTACGATGCCGGGCAGGCCCTTCGGGAGGTAATGCTGAGGAGGATTACAATGACAAGGGTGATAATAAGAAGCAATACAATGATGTAACATGTGGCTCATTTTTCTAATGGTAGATTAGCCTTTTCACTTCTTATGTATTAATGTTTTGTTTTTTTTATTTGAATTATTAATTATATAATGATTTGATGGGCACACTTATATTTATACTTTTACACAAAAGTAGTATTTATTCATGTCACGCACTAAAATCTATCACGAAGGTCAGCCACAATCCCACATTGCTAGAGATGATTCATATATACAACATAGATAAGAACATTAATTACAATTCAAAACATCAAACCATGCATTTTCATTCTACATCACAAACATTTTTCAATTAAAACAAAAATATATTCAATGACCCCTAGTTAGAACTCAATCATTCTTCCACTGTATTACAATAAACTTAAAAAGGAAACTATAATAGCTAAATAAAATCAACCTCCTATAACCCCGCTTCAACTGCACTCTTTAATTAATCCTGATCCTGAAATTGATATGTCTCAAATATGAGTGAACTGCGAAGCTAGAAAAAATATCCAAACTAATTTTTAAAATAAGTACTCAACAAAAATAGGAATCAAAAAATGGCAAGTTTTCAAATATAATGGCACTAAAAATGCATCATCATAATAATAATAATCCTATATTGACAATTTTCAAATAAGATAGGTTTCATAATAACAACAAATTTAAAATCCGCAGTTGAACTGAACATCAAATCCTCTTATTCATCCCAAACGTCCATAGTCCAATTTCTTTCAATGTAGAAGAATACATAGAAAAAGACGAGAAAAATAAGAGATTTTACAATGAATTGCCCGTGTGGCGACCGGTCAGGTGGACACAGACCTAGCTGTCTTTACCCATTATACTAAAAGTAGGGCCTGGGCTCAACCTTAGCACTAATCAAGCCTCTGATTTAAGGGCTAGCCTGCCTGTCCATCTCACATGTGAGTTTCTTGGGCTCGGTTTGGGCCTTAATAGACAAATTTTCAAAACATAATCCTGAGCCGATGGGCTCATGTCCAAACCATTGGCCTCTATTACAAGCCTGAGCCGAATCCTTATGAGTCCGGAATTGAAACCTGATGGAGCAGTTTGGCTGATTAGAGGTACTACCCCTAACGAAGCATACCTTATTGAGAAGAATAGTTGAATCAAAGGCCATTTGCGCCCAGAGAGATATGAAGGATTGATTCTTACCAAGCACATGATCTGGACATTCATGACGTAGGATACCACGAGTATTGCATGGTGAAACAATTAAGCCAGTCCATTGATCAAGTTGGCCATTTCCAACGGTCGAATAAACACAGTTGGTGTTCATTTTCTGATGCAGGGAAGGATGTCACCATCTTACCCAGGGATAACTACACCAAATCCACTCCTCACAAAGATTCCTCGGATCCATGAGGGATGAAAATAGAGATAATTTCTAATAATTCAAAATAAATTGATTGATGATAATTAAAATAATAATAATAATAATAAAAAAAAAAAAAACAGAATTCTAATCCTTTTAGTAACAAACTCAAACCTAGCACAAAGTTTTAGACTCAAACTCCAACAGATCAAACTCTCTAGAAACATGACTGATTATAAATAGTAAACTTTCTATTTATAGTCGGTCATGATTCCTACTAGATTTCATGGTTTTCGGCCAAAAATAGTAAGTACCCAATTTGACCTAATCATGTAATTCTCCTAATTTATCTAAGCTCTTTTCATCCTCGGCACCACTCCTAAAACTCAAAGGATCAAAAGTCATGATCGAACTAAAATTTAGCATTTATAGTAAAAACAAAAATAAAATGGACTTTCAATAATATGATGGAATCTCACAAATCCGATGTGGTCCACCTGGCATAGTAGGTTGGTTGGTTAAAGTAGCTTCTCCTATCCCAAAACCTCGAAAAACTCATTCCACTTTACGAGATACGATTGTTAACTTTCTGATGATCCCGATCACTCTTGCCTCCGATTAAGGTCCACCTTTGTCACAAAAGTGTCCGTGACTCGATCTACTTCATTTTCCCTTTCTTTGATAAACAGGCCTCAATCTGCATTTGATAAGAACGAGGTTACATTCATGAATATCTTAAAGTGGTTGTTTAGATGGTGTTTGGGGAGGAAATTTGCACATAAGTCACTTACAATTTTGAAGTCATCGGCAAAATTCATGGGGCTAGGGGTGAGAAGTCACTTTTATGTAAGTGACTTACAACTAAAAATCACTTCTTCATATATATTTTTTTTAATATAAAAAAAAGTCACAACTTAAAAGCTTACTAGCAATGACTCCTAATACATCTTCCTTCCTGAAATTTAGGATGCCAATTGAAAGTAGGAAGGAATGTAGATACACAAAATTCTGGGACAACTGTCCTTTGTAGGATCAGTGGTAGACTGAGTTTCAACACTGAGGTCACGGGTTCAAATGCCCATTGTGCGGGTGTGTATGTGTAATATATATATATATATATATATATATATATATATATATATATATATATAAAACTGTGCTTTCCTTAAAAAATGATTTTTCACGCACCCATGTGGCCCACCTAATGAGTAGAATGGCCAGATTCTAGAGCATGCTCTACCTAATGACCAGTGCCTATCAGAAAGTCCAAATGAGATCCTCTGTAGTTAGATCAACAACCATCAGAAGTCCAAATGAAAATGCACCAAGAAACGTAGTAAGGCTCTGTTTGGCAGACAGAGTCTAAGGCGTAAGCATTTACCTTAATACAGTCACCGTTCAGCCTTGAAGGAGTTCATGGATGCGTGCTTTGACGGCTTCGTCTTCCCACTCCAATCTGTCAATCCGTTCCCTATCCATTCCTTCTATCTTCTCCAGTTTCAGTACACTTTGCGGTCCAAGCGGAAGCCTCATCAGTTCCGGACATCTCCACACCTTAAGATATTCCAACGATTTCAAATCAAGAACCGACCCGTCTTGGTAGAAACATGTGAGCTTTTTGAGCGTATGTAGAGTCAGAGTCTTTAATTTGGGGAGCAGGCCATGATCTGGTGCTTCTGCCTCCTCCCCGTCCTCATCCTTCGCAACTATCACGACCATGTTCGGGCAGCTTTGTACTTTGAGTTCTTCTAATTTTCCGAGATTATGAGCTAGTTTCATGGAAAAGAGTTTCTTCATGCCGATGCAATTATATATGAACAGCTTCTGCAGATTTTGGAAGGCTAGCCATGGTTGGACTCTGATGGAAGATGGGGATGCACTTCTTTCTCCTGCGGCCTTCGGCTCCACCTCGTTCGAGATTATTTTCTCTAACTCCTCACAGGTCTTTATCTTAAGTTGCTGGAGTTGTTCGAGCCTCTGAGCTGTGGAAGGGGAGAAGAGATTTTTCATTCTCTTACATCTGCTGATGGATAGATCCCCTACATTCCCGAGGCTCCCAACCGGTATTTCCCCCTTCCAGATGGTCGTCAGCTTCGGCAGTAATTTCAATTTCAAAGCTCTTAATTTGGAGACCAATGGACGCTGTTCCAGAAGCCCGTCACAGTGAAAGACCTCCTGCAGCTCATCGCATCCGCATACCAAAAGCCGTTCCAGATTGTGCACATTACCAAGCAGATCAGAAGGCAAAATTCTGATTAATTTTTCAGAATGGTAGATGCTTAGTACCTTCAGCTTTCTAAGGAAGTTAGCAGGGAGCGGCCCATTGCATATTTCTTTTAAGTTTTTCATGTGATCAAGGTATAACTCCTTCAACATCCCAAATGCAGTTTTCGGGGACTCTTCTACTACAGTTATGAGATATTCGATTTCATCACCATCTTTGATTGAGAGACGCTCCAAGACGTTGAATCCACCTTCATATAACTGGATGAGATTCTTGACACCCTTACAAGACAGCAAGCTCAAGTCCTCAGTTTTTCCTAATAGCAGATTTACCCAATTCGGGGCTTGATCCGATATGTTAAGGCGCAAACTCCTTGGGAATGTGCTGTAATCATAATTTCTGTCATTGCAGATGCAGAATTTCATTAGGTTTCTCCAAGGCCTGGGAACATCTTGAGACAAACATTCGACATTTTCTACATGGCATTGTAGAACATTCAGGCAAACCAAGGATGCTACCTCACCAAAGCTTGCATTGCTTTCATCTCCTTTTCCATTAACTTCCCACTGACTAAAGCTTCTTCCCATATAGAATTCTTCTAAGCGGGTTAGCTTTGATATCACATTACGCGGTACCCTTTTGAGACAGATGGTATTCGACAAATCCAAGAGCTTTAGATTGGTCAAGCTTCCAATTTCTGTAGGGAGTTCAGATATCTTAGTACCATTTAGGCGAAGTATTTCAAGCATCTTCAACTCCCCCACTAGAGAGATGTCTTTTAACAATCGACATTTATGCAGACAAAGCACCCGTAAGTTTATTAGGCATGGTAAGGATGGGGGCAGTGACGAAATGGGAGTATCGTTTAGATCCAAAACAGCAAGAGCTTTCATCCCTTCAAAAAAACGATCCGGGATCTTTGTCAAACGCCAGTTGTTTTGCAGTAACAACGTCTGTAATTGAGGGCATTCTGGCTGATTGGGAAGTACACTGATTCTGTTTTTCATCAGTGAAATGCGCTTACATTCTTCTAACTTCTCCTTCGCCGGCCACTCCCTCAATCCTAATCCAACCTTTACTAAGAACCTGCGCCCATCTTTTGATGCTACTGAGATGGCGGCATCTCGAACAGTATCATGCATTTTTACAAACCCTTCACGATAACCGTCCAACAACAAGCAAGAAGATTTTAGCTTGTCGACCAAGATATGAACTCTTTGTGATGCTTCTTCCAACGAGCTCACGTCATTTAGGAAACCTTCCCCCACCACATATCGCATTAATTTATCGATATGAATGTTGTAATCTTCAGGAAATAGGCAACAAAACAACAAACAAAGTTTGGTTTCCTCACTTTCCATACTATCAAAACTCAGCATTAGAGATGAAAAAACCTTTGTATGCATACCTTCAATATCCGTTGGGACAGATTTCTGTAATTGCGTCAATGCATTCATCCAAATCAAACGACCCTTATCTCTCAGAGCCCTTCCAACAGTAACAATCACGAGGGGCAATCCCCCACATTCCCTAGCAACATCTCTCGCCATGGAGAGAAAATCAAGGGAATCAACAACGCAGCCTGCTTTCTTTTTGAACAAATTCCATGAATCCTCCTCAGATAAGACATCAACTACGATCTTCGCTCTGCTCTCCATCAATCCGCATACATCTACACTTCGAGATGTCACAACAATTTTGCAACCTGAGTGGTCGATTCCATAAGGAATTCCCACATCAGCGAGCTCCACCCGTTCCCATAAATCGTCGAAGATGACGAGCACCGTCTTCTCCTGCTTGAATCTTTCCAACAACCTGCGTGCCCTCACAGATTCGCTCTCTTCCTCAAGCTTCAGGCCTAGTTGCTCTGCTATCTCTCCTTGAATCCTTTTCAACTCAGGATTCCTGGACACACTAGCCATTAAGACCACATTATAACGCTTCTCTCTTCTAACCCGCTTGCCTACTTCTTTCATCAACATCGTCTTACCAACACCTCCCATACCAAATACCCCAACAACATCAGTTTCCTCATCTTGTAATGCCTCCATGACCTGTTCCATAGCCAATTCCGTTGACGAAAAAACCTCAAAATCTCCAACCGGCGTCGATTCAATGCCGGGAAGAGGAAGATGGCGTGAAATTGCATTAAAATTCCCTTGCTCTTGGAGTTGTATTAGAACAACTAACTTCTGTGCGGCTTCTTTACTTAGTCGGTAACGAGGTCCCCAACTTGGGCACCAGCAACAGCACCTTTCCAAACTTCTCTTTTTTTCTTCAATGGCTTCATCTAATCTCCTCAAGTCTACTTCTATATCATCCATCCTTTTCAGCCACTCGATCACTTCCTCGGTCGGTTCTTCCAATTGCCTACGTGCCTCATCTATTGAATTTTGTATATCGATTCTCCTTGCTTTCAGATAATTTTCTTGGCTTCTCAGGTTTTCAATGTTCCTTCGGTAATTAACAAGATAATCAATCTCACGCTTGAGAGGAAGAAATAGACACTTCCCAACTTCGGTCATCGGCGCAGCCGGGATTCCAAGAATTTCCATGGATTTTTTATTTTTTATTTTTCTTTAAAGGTGAAGAGCACTAAATTGCAATGGAAGGGCTGATGAAATTGAAGGGATGCTCTTTGAAATGGCTGTCTGAACTTCAAAAAGGCCGGAATTCAAAGGAAGCACCTCAACGCTCTTTTTTTGAATAAGATGCGGTGACCAGTGAAATGGCGAGGAGGCCGACTCCTGTAGATTCGGTCCTTGTGCCATACTGTGTGATGATCCAGACCGTTCAAGTGGAATTTCGTGAGACGGATGGATCACCATGAAAACATCTTAGCCATTAAAGGTTTTTTTTTTATGTCAAAAAACTATTAGATGAAATCAACGGCCCAAAAGAGTCGGATTGCGTCCTACCCCGTCCGGGCAGGGCTCTGTGGGGCCCACATTGATGTAAATATTTTATCCACGCCGTTAATCGCTTTTATCAGACCATTTTATGATGTAACATAAAAACTGAGGCGGGTCCACAGCTCCAGTGGACCACACCAAAGAACGTTGCAGTGATAATGACAACCACCGTTGAAACCTTTCTAAGGGCCACTGATGTTTTTAAGCCATCCAACCAATTAATAAGGTCATGTATACGTGGATGAAGTGAAAACACAAATATAAGCTTGATCCGAAACTTCTCCAGCTCCCAAGAACTTTTTAATGGTGGAAGTTCAATCCCCACTTTGTAGTTCAATTAAGAGTTAAACCTACTTTGAAATGATCTGAGAAAAATGATGAACGGCGTGGATGAAACACTTACTTCACGGTGGCCCCACTGAGCCCTGCTCGGACGGATTACCGTCCGGGCGGGGGGTAGGACGCAATCCGCGTCCATGCATGAGATGCAAAAATGTACATCAATCCAAACCATCCAAATCTTGGGCACCAATTTTTCTGGTCCAGATCGTCCGTGCATGGCAATCTACCGGACAGGTAATATAGAAAATATTCAACGTCTCAAATTACACAGACAAATGGCCATTAAGCAGCGATAAAGATGTCGCAATCAGGCGGATTCTACCAAGATCCCGGAAGCGGATTGGCTGGTGTAGCACACACCACCGAGGTGGCTTATGTGTTGACGTCACCAAGTTGTGTGGTCCCACCATAAAGGATGTGTTATATCCAAACCGTCCGTCCATTTGGAGAGCTCTTTGTAAGGCTTCAACCGAAAAGTACAACAGACCCAAATATCAAGTGGACCACACTGCAAAAAAGGAAAGGGGATTGAACGTCTACCATTGAAACTCATATAGGGTTAGAGATGTTTTGGACCCATATGATACTTGTTTTTACTTTTCATCCATGAACAGAGTCGGCAAGCCCTTAGATTGTTTTAGTGAGAATCATTGTCCGCACTGGTTTTTATAGAGGTATCCACTTAATATTTGGATGTCATTCATTTTTTTAAGCCGATTGCGTAATTACTCACTATGCTTAGCATACCGAGTAAACTCAGTGTGATCCATCATAATTTATGTATTTTATTCTCTTAATTCATTCATTTTACCAAATAAATTTTGGGCTTGATCTCAAAATTTTGAGATATCCAATATTCAAATGGGTTACACCACATGAAACAGATGAATTGGACATCTAAAATTGAAAATTTTTTGGGGGTCTAAGAAGTTTTGGATCAAACTTATATTTTTGTGTTCCCTTCATCCATATATGTATGATATTATGGACACCTTGGATGACAATTAAACTTTATTGTGGGGCCTGAAAAGGTTTCAATAGTGGAAATCATTATTCCCACAGTTTCCTATGGTATGATCCACTTGATCATTTGATATGCTTTAATTTTGGGATCAACCCTTTAAATTAGATGGAAAATTGGATGGACGGCATGGATAGGCTGCATACTTTCAAGGTGGGTCCAACTGAGTTTACTCAGTACCATAATAGCGTACTCAATCCGTTTTCATCATTTTTGGGATCGCCAAAAATGTTAAGGGTGTAGATATCCCATATAACTTTGATCTCTTTTGGACCGTTCGTACAACTTGGTGCTGGAGGAGAGTCAGCTAGATGCGGATTTCCAGCAAAAGCGTTTAGCTGGAAGTTCCTGCGCTGGGAAGCCAGGTGGGGCCCACCGTGATGTTTGTATGTAATCCACCCTGTCCATTAGTTTTATGAGCTCATCTTAAGCTATGAGAGTAAAATTGAACAAGATACACGACGGCCGTATTAAAGGAAAAAGTGGTTAGGGAAATTCATACTGTTAAAACTTCCCTAGGTTTTACAGTGATTTTTACATGACATCCATACCGTTAATAACGTCATTCATACTGGGATGAACGGAAAAAACAAATACTAGAATGATTCAAAACTCCATTGGCGCACGAATATTTCAACTATCGAAATTCAATTCTCACATTTTCGGCCCACTTGAGATTTAGGTACTGTTCATTTTTGTCTTCATATCTTAAAATGAACTCGCAAAACGGATGGACGGAGAGAATTTCTCAAAATCATCACAGTGGGCCCCAACTGGTTCCCAGTGCAGGAACTTCCTACCAAAGGCTTTCGCAGGAAATCCGCGTCCGAGTCAACTCACCTCTTCGAACGACATGTACCACACTAGTTAGTTCGCTGGGGGGACGCGGATTTCCTGCGAAAACCACGCGCAGGAACTTCATGCGAAAGACGGCGTGTTCCAATAAAAACTCGCCACATGTAAGGATGACATGGCAAGATTTAAATCCTCCTGTTAACGGAGTCTCCGTTAACGGTGAGACTCGAGCACTATGCGGCGCCTCTTCATTGCCTTTTTCGTTTTTTCTTTTTCATTTTTTTTCTTTTTCTTCTTCTGCCCTTTCTTCCCCTCTAAACCGGAAGCTAAAAAAACCACTTGCCAAGCTTTTATTTCAGGACACCACATTTTAGCAAGGAGATAATTTAAGACTTACATACCTATTCTCCCATTTGAATAGGTAACTATTTAGAGTTTCCTCCCCTAAATTCTAGGAGTTTTTTTTTTTTTTTTAAATTCTGTTGAAATCTGAAAATGTAAGAATTTTTTCACTTTTTTCGTAGTTCAGGGGCATGTAAGAATTTATTATTATCCTGTTTGCTAAAGTTTACATGAATAATGCCGGCCGGTGAACACCAGGCAAGGTACCGCTAATTTGTGGTGAACTACTATCTTTCCTTCAGATCTACAAAATCTGTACTGTCAAAGTTATAGACCCCACCATGAAAATCATCTAACCGGAAAATCAGGCTGTTTTTCTAATCAGGTGGGCCACATTGTTGAAATCAACTTACAACTGATGGTTGGACTTAACATAAAATATCGGCCCACCTAGTGAATGAATCAGCCTGGTTTTCTGGAAAGCTGGACTTCATGGTGGAGCCTATCATTTTCATGGTACTGATTTCCTTAATAGGTGCCACGTTTGCGGAAAAGATGGCTCCGTGCTACACATTGTGGTAGGTTCTCTTCTCATTCTAGACCCAGTTTTCTCAAAGATATGGCCCACCTTGGCAAGGCTGGGATGTTCTAACCAGACGCGGTTTGGCTAGTCACGCCGCCACCAGCATTCTAGACCCGATCTTCTCAAAGATATGACCCAACTTGATCAGTGAGAATTATTTGTGGCCTATTTAATAAATGAGCCGGTTTGGGTCGATCCTAATCCAACCCGAACCAGGCCCATTACCACCCCTAATCAAGTGAAGCCTCTAAGGATTTTGTATATATGCATTTACCTTAGGAAAATATAGAAAGTGTGCTTACTTTTTTACTTCAATGAAATATTTTATGATTTTTATTCTTGGTTTTGCACTTTCTTATTTAGATGAATACACTGGAAATTTTTTTTTTTTTTTTTTCTTCTTTTTTAATGGCACACTGTTACTTTTTCTTTTGTAAGAATGTGTTGCCTTTTTTTTTAATAGATTTTTTCACTATTGCCTATGTGTATCTACATTTATGTTTTGACAATTTTATATTGATAGGTAAATGGATGACATGGGTGCCTTGAATAGACAAAATTTTTCCCATTCATGTCGAAGGTTGGACTTCAATGTTGAAAAGGGACATCATGTTCAAGAAGCAGTACATGAAGTTTTGGTTGAAACGGGTGGAAAATTAGATGAACCAAACCTTGGAATGGAGTTCAATTTTGAAGAGAGTGCATATGAGTTTTATAATAAATATGCTGGGAAGATAGGGTTTAGTGTTCGAAGATTATCGTGTAATAAATCAGATAATGGTATTGTGATTCAAAAAATATTTTGTTGTTTTAAAGAAGGTCGAAGACAGGAAGATAAACGAACTGATCAAGTAAAGTATCAACGTCCGAATATAAGAACAGGATGTCGAGCAAAAATGACTATTAGGCTTCAAATGAATGATAGATTCAGTCTCACTAAATTTATTGTAGAGCATAACCATGAGGTCGTTAAACCATCAAAAGTACACATGTTAAGGTCACAACGAGGTTTAACTGATGCTCAATCAGCTGTAGCAGATATGGCAAATAATTCAGGCATTACACCATCAGCAACTATGACATTTATGAGCAAGCAAGCTGAAGGTCAAGAGAATTTGGGATACCAACCTGTTGATTACAAAAATTACTTGCGAAAAAAGCGAATGAAAGCAATGGAAAAGGGAGATGCAGGAGCTGTTTTAGAATATTTTATAAAAATGCAAATAGAGAATGTATCTTTTTTTTATGCAATACAAGTAGATGAAGATGATCAAATCACCAATATCTTTTGGGCAGATGCAAAGTCGATAATTGATTATAGCTATTTTGGGGATGTGATTTGCTTTGATACTACATACAGGATAAACAGCTATGGTCGTCCATTTGCCCCATTTATTGGGGTAAATCATCATAAACAAACAGTCATATTTGGTGCAGCCTTGTTATATGATGAAACAACTGAATCTTTTAAGTGGTTGTTTGAATCTTTTTTAAAGGAAATGTCTTGAAAGCAACCAACGACAATCTTAACAGATCAATGTGCTGCAATGGGTAATGCAATAGCTGATGTGATGCCGGAAACATACCATCGTATATGTATCTGGCATATATACCAAAATGCTGCAAAACACCTTAGTAATGTGTTTCATGGTTCAAAAAGTTTTGAATATGATTTCAGTAGATGTGTGTATGATTATGAAGAAGAGGAAGAGTTTCTAATTGCATGGAATAATATGCTTGAGAAATATGATTTGATACAAAATAAATGGTTACAAGCGTTGTTTAAAGAAAGAAACAAATGGGCTTTGATGTATGACAAAAATACATTCTGTGCTGACATGAAGAGCACACAACGGAGTGAAAGCATGAATAATATTTTGAAGAAATATTTGAGTTCCAAATACAATCTTTTGTGTTTCTTCACATATTATGAACGAGTAGTGGCTGATCGACGATATCGAGAATTGGAAGCTGATTTCAAAATGAGGCAAAGTACCCCAATATTGTATGTTGATGTGAAGATGTTGATGGAAGCAGCAAAAGCATATACTCCGGAAGTATTTAAAATGTTTCAAAATAAGTACAAAAAGTTTCTTGGTCATACAATTCATAAAAGTGGTGAATTTGATACAGTGTTAGAGTTTCAAGTTGTTTGTAAGGACAAAGTTAGAGGCCGTCTTGTCAAATTTGACACATCAAACAATACCGTCACATGTAGTTGTAAGAAATTTGAATTTGTCGGGATACAATGTAACCATGCACTAAAAGTTCTGGATTATTATAGTATAAAGGTGCTTCCTTCCAATTATATTTTGAAAAGATGGCAAAGAGATGCAAAAGTTAGTGCTGTGAATGACCATCTTGGGTTTATCATACAAGGTGATCCTAAGATTTCTTTAGGGAAGCGTTATAGCTATTTGTGTCGCAAGTTTGTTAAAATTGCTTCAATGGCTGCGGAATATGAAGATGCATTTGATTTTGCTGATAGATATTCAGACAAATTTCATGATGAATTGACAGAGTGTATAAAAGGGATCAAGAAACTTCCATTGATGACATATCAAACTAATGATGAAAATGTAGATGCTGAAATTATTTGTCATCAATCGACTAACAATGAGCTACCAATTATGACATCTCAAATTAATGATGAAAATGTAGATACTGAAAGTGTTCATCATCAACCAATTGACAATAAAGTTACTTTTGTTGATAGCCTCTGCTCACAAACTCTAAGTGGAATTAAAATGAAGCCTAGAGTTGCAGGTGATCGCCGTACATTTAAAAATTCTCTAGATAAAGGAAGGAAGAAAAAATCCCGAACCGAATCCATTCAGCTACAAATGAATCAAGAGAGAAATGATTCAACCCAAGCACCAAATATCTTTCACCTTCCTTCATTTCACCCTTCACATTGTCCAAGTGTATTCTCTCAACTAAGCCAAGTCAATCAGGTATTATTTATATTTTATTTACTAAACTTATTATAACATTTGTTATCCACATCACAGTTTTTTATACTTTGTTTTTTCATACCAGGGTCAAAAAGTTCCTATGGTGAGTCCTTTTGGATTACCAGTGGCTTATTATGGGTACCATCAACCTAATATTAACATATACCAGCAAAATTCCTTGAGCATCAGATCTCAGGTAAATTTGGGATTTTTTAAAACTAAAATATATCATATGTGGTTCTCACAACATATGCTCATGAACTGTGATTCTGTTATTTTATTATTTTTTTGTCAGGGTAGCTTTGTAACTAGCGGAAGTTATTTTGAAGTACCTGGTGGAAGTTGCGTAGCTGGCACTAGTGGATCCATGAATGCACACCATCTGCCCCTTATGGGTGCCAAACAGGCATCAACTGGTAACAACAAAATTATTCGAGGACCAGTGCCTGCCTAAGGTATGAATTGTTATAGCAGGTATTAAATTTTTTTTTTCTTGGCACATAAGCTTACAAATATTTTGACTAATGTGAATGGTTTTATTTTTGTTCAGCATTCTAGTAATTACATACTGAGTTGTTAATTATATTGCAGTTTGGAGGGCTGCCGGTTCGATGTCAATGTTAGCTGCATTGTTGTTTGAAGGGCGGAATAGTTGTTTTGTGCTATGAATGTATGGGGGATTTCTTGGACGCAAAATATGAGATATTGTACTATGGATGTGTGGGATCTTTTTGTTGGATGCAAGTTTACTCACCTTTTGCGCATGTTGGATTTGTTGAATGCGAGGATAACCCTTTTCCATCATCTCTTGTTGTAAGATGTGGAGCTTACTATTGGTCTTGTGCTGGGGTTTGTAAGGCTATTCCACTTTAGTTCAGAGGTGGTGTTTTTTTGGTGTGTTCGAGTTTGCCCATTGTTGGTTAGACTGATAGTTTGTTTGACACTTTTATTGAGGCTGTCTGATTGTTTAGACCTCTCGTCTATTGTCTTATTTTGTTTGTTTATGTGATTTCTGTATACCTCTCTTCCATATAATAGGTATGTTTCGTTTTATTTTTGTATAACCTGCCTAAATAGACGTGTAGGCTATTTTTTATGTGTAAAGAATGTTATACAGGAAAGGAAATAGAGGAAAGGGAAAAAAAAAAAAAAAAAAGTAGTTGCCACTCACTTGGTAGGTGTATGTTATGGTTCTTTTGAGTATGTTGTGGGCTTGGTTTTATGAAAGCCATTGTTCTATTTTGTTTTTTTTCTTATTAGTTGATGTGATTAATGGTATTTGAATCATTGAGATATGGAACTCTTTCCAATCCTATTTGAACTCTTGGGTTGTTATGTTTTGCACTCTAATCTTGTATTAGAAGCTTGATCAGTTTCTATACAAAGATAACTAAGTGAAGAATATCTGAGTGTGCTACCCTGTTGAGTGGCCCATTTAACACATGTTGTGAAAATTAGATGTGAAATAACACCACTAGATTGATGCAACTAGCACTTGTAACACCGAACCCTCGTAGTGAGCCCTTGTGGGCATGTAAATAAGGGGGCTCTTTTTGTCACATGCACCAATGTGTGACAATGTGTGTACGATATGAGCCCATTTATGAAGTGCAAGCACAAATATCAGTGCTCATCCTCAAGCAAGCACACCCCCACATGCCACATGTGTATGAGATCCTGAGCTTTCGATTAGGTGGTCTACATGAGTTAGAAATTTGGCCTAAAATTCAAAATGTTTCACTCTATAGCTGTGTGACTATGTTGAAAAAAATGGTGAACAATTATTCGAATGAGAATATGTGAATAATACCACCAAATTGATGCAACTAGCACATGCAACACTGAGCCCTTATAATGGGCCCTGCACATGTAAAAAAGGAAGTTCTTTTTTCACATGTGCCAACATGGGACCATGTGTGCAAGATATGAACTAATTCATCAACTGCGGTCATTAACATGGGACCATGTGTGCAAGATATGAACTCATTCATCAAGTGCTGACATTAACATGGGACCATGTGTGCAAGATCCTGCACAAATGAGCCACATTCACTCAATAATTGTGTCCATTTCTTAAATTCAGGGCATCGTTTTGGCCTCTTTCATAGAAGCGAACAATCTATTCAACATTTTTCTCATTGATAACCCGAGCTCAACTCCCGAATCAAGTTGAATGCAAGCTATTGATTCATAGGCCAGAACAAGTTGTTAAAATTGCTTCATTAACAGCGGGGAAAGAGTGCTTACCGTTGAAACATTCCTAGGCTCCACCTTGATGTTTATATCCATCCAAACAGTCTATAATGTCATTTTTACTTAGATGAAGTGAAAACATTAAGAAGTTAAACCATACAAAACTTTTGTGGCCCATTTAAATGTTTCAACGGTGGTCACTAAATCTTCACCGTTTCCTCTCGTGTGGCCCATTTAAGTTTTGGTCGCATGTCCTAATATGACGGAGTGACTTTAAAAAAACATATCGTACTTGCTCACACAAGATTCTAGTGACAGGATTCGCGAGCATGATAGTGATATCCATGTGGGCGTAGACCCTATACCCATCAATGAGATAGAGAAAGAAAATGCTGATTGAGCTGGCCTTGTACGTGTATCAAGGCAGGCGTGTGTATGATCAGGAACGTGACTTTGCCTTTAACCCAGGGTCACTTGGATTCTTCCAGTGCAATCACAAGCTCGGTGGAACTTTCCTAGTGTTTGGGCTACTACGCTGCAAGACAGAGTATGAGTGAGATCTGAAACTCAAGTAGGCAATATCTACATACCATTTTGGAGCACGTGGCATATAAACATTACGGTGGGCCCTAAAAAGACTTTGATGGTGGGCGTTTTTATTCCCACGATTTCTTATGGTGTGGCCCACCTCAGTTTTGGATTCCCCTCTTTTTTTTTACATGCTTGTGTATTAAAATTAGTTGAAACGAATAGATGGAGTGGATATAACACAAACATAACGGTGGGCCTGATATTGCTTGAGGTTGACGATGGATTACTGGCAAGTCTCTTCCTAGGTACCCCGTAAAGGGATTGAATTTCGTAAACGGTGTAAAGAGAACTTGATGAATGGTTTATATTGCATGTATAGGTTGTGGGCCATCTGATCATCACATTTGGCTAATTTTGGATGCATGGTATCTGCCCCTTGGGATCACATAGAGCAACAGTTTGATCTTAAACACGTTTTATTCCCTTCCACGTGTACGGTGAGTGCACTTTACGGCCAAAGGCTTTCGCGGGAAATAGAAATTGAAGAGACGCTCACGTACGTGCTCGAGTCTCACTGTTAACGGAGACTCCATTAACGGGATTTAAATCGTGCCACGTCATCCATACGAGTGGCGTGTTTTTACTGGAACACGCCATCTTTCGCACGAAGTTCCTACGCGTGCCTTTCGCAGGAAATTGCCGTTCGCTGGTGTGTGGTACACCAGCCAATCCGCTTCCAAAGATCCCCTAGATATTGCGGAGCCCACCACCTGCACTAATTAGATTTAGGTAATTCATCCAACTTGCACTGTGTCCTTGTGCCCGTGTATGGGTCGTCATGATCTTCCAGCGTATCAACTTCTCAAATGGTATTTATCCGCAACGTGTTGAGGATTTCGTCACAATCTGTAGCTAATCTGATCCGTCCAAAAGATCGTTCCATCATCAATATCTCGTGCCATGAAAATGAACCGTGTCTGTGGTGGGCCAAACGGTAAATATAAATGACGAACCGTCTATCTGAACCAACATACAATTTTGGCCCATCTGATGATTTCATTGGCCTGGTTTTGACATCTAGCAAAATCAAAATTAGGCTAACAATTTTGACGGCTCAGATGCCATACAAAAGAAATTTTGAAAAGAAAAGAGACTTCGTACAGTAAGTCTAAATACCTATAGCCGTACCTGATGCTTTTCAATTTTTAAATTTTCATTTCTAGTTTTCATCGTTTATAAAATCATGGACCGCCCGCATCCTATAATGCGACAATCAGCAATAGCCAAGGCATTGACTTATGAGCGCGTTGGACTTCAGCGATGTTGACCAATATTTTAAATACGGTGCAGGCTGATCCACCGCACAATAGGGTCTAGGAAGATCCAGACCATCCAAATTCCAGGGATCATCTTGGATGCAGTCGGCCGGAAAATCTAAAATTTTAATTATGAAATAATCAGATAAAATATTATGGTTAATGGTTCAGATTGATCAAAAGGAAATATGAGATGAAAAAACGATCCGAAACAGCAGTCTATCCTAGATTTGCATGATGGATGGTGATCTTCAATCACTGAGAGCCCTGCATGTTGACCATCGACTGTAGGTGTTTGTAGATGAACGTTATGGATGAAGAAGAGGTGGGGCAGAAGGTGCAAACCCTAAGGTAGAAAGGCATCTTAGATTGGTGTGGTCTACCTGATGAGATATGAATAACCTTCATTTTTAGGACCGTGCTTTAAAATAAGCTGGCAAAACGGATGGATGGCATAGATATACCACATATGGCTTAAGGTGAGCGAGATGGTCTGGGTCGCGCGCATCCACGTACCTGGATCTAGGTCGCAATGATCCGCGTTCTATGCATTGCCGTAAAAGAAATGAATTGAATGATCCATGCTAGGCTGGCCATTTAATCATAGCTTCAGAGAAAAGTAGTTTAGGGCCGGTTTGGTTTTCCCAAATAACAGTAAATGAGCTGTAATAGGTAATTATGACTTTTCACCGGCATTTATTTTTTAATGTATTCAGCTGCAATTAAAGGGCGACCGTAGTTGGATGGATTTCGGATCCTTTACAGTCTTTGAATCCACTGTAAATGCAGGTAATCGAGATTTGTCTGACATTCAAATTTTGCATTCTGAAATGTTTACGATAGTCCGCAGGACACCATTGCACGGTAGTGTATAACGCTCAATTTTAAACTGTGAGAGGCTTCTCCATTCATACCTATGTTCTAAAAATTGTCTTCCCAGCGAGACAATACTGACGGATTCACCACCCAAATATGATCATCTGGAAGCTAGTCCCGTGTTCAAAAATCCTCCTTTCTGATTATTACATTAATGCTCCCCTTACATGCATGGTGATTTTCTTCCCTTTCAATCTATATACTAACCATCCCTAGAGACTGTGTTTAACAGACTGTGAAGGTTAGATCTTACTTCTAGACTGCCAAATACCATCTTCACAGCTACGTGTTCTGTTGCAAATAAGATACTCTATTCATTCTGATTGCTTTATGATTTGCGAATATAGTTATTTTGCTGCATTTAGTGGGTCCTCTGCTTATGTTTATTGGGATGAACTCCCATAATCTAGTGGGTGGGTTTGTACCATGAATTGATTTTAGGTTGATATGTTGAGGAAGATATAATGGTTCAGCCATCGCCGACTTTCAGTGAAGCTTCTGTGAAGGAGACATGTCTAATGAGTTGCATGTAATGAAGTACCTTCTTATAATGTTGCCTTTTATTACAAACCTTTGAATATACCGCTCATGGTGTATTTTGCCCGAATGGGTGGTCGTTGGTCCTCTCTTTATACCTTACCAGTTGTGGAATGCGGAGACATTATGGACATTTAGTCCTTGGCTACCTCTAACTGTCCCACATGCCATGCGTAATATGCAAAGGATGTCGGCCAAAGTCAGCTCCTAAAACCGACTGTTGTTGTTATGTTATTGACAGTTCAGCTAATTCATCCATCCACATCTTACCAGTTTTTTTTTTTTTATTAAACACAAATACCATGGACAGATGGATATGTTTAGAAGAAGAATAAATACCATGCATAACCTGCAGAGGATGTCAGCCCGAATTTCGATATCCCAAGGCTTTCAGAGTCGAAGATCCTCTCTGACCACTATTTGGATCTTCCGCACCTGCTGTTTGTTTTAGTAATGGTTTGTTTTATGCTATGGATTAAAGCGCCTTCCTATTTCGATATGTTACAGTGCATTCCTCAGCCAATGTATGGGACGCCCAAACCAAAACAACAATGTGGATAACCAAATCTTGGGGCTATGCCTATACAACTTGTCCCCATACAGCATGACCTTATGATCTGCAGTATAGCATATAATACTAAATAAAAACATAACATAAACTGTTCTCTACATGATGCACTATGTAATTGGTATTTCCCAATCAATGCACCATTAGGAATCTACAAGCATGATCTGTATGAATGAGTAATGCATGTTATATGTAAACAGTTTGTTCTTCTCTCAGCATCCATTTTAGTTCTCAAATCATTATTTCCTAATCAATGCACCTTAAGGAAAATAATATGAATCATCTAATTGTTTTTCATTTACATTGAAACCAATTGCTTTCTTAAATTTTTAACTTGAAATTGTAGCCATAAATGAACTTGTTTTACACGAAAATTCCTTGATCGGTGTGAGGTACAGATATGTCTCATGGATAATGAGGCTCCCAATTTGGATGATTTTAAAAAATACAATACTTGATCAGATATAAGTAGGATGAGACATCCAAATTTTGAGGTATGAAATAAATTGACATTAAAATGTGAATGACTATCATGTAAGCCCCACCGAGAAATGTTGGCCATACATCCTGTGGGACTCACTTTGGATGTGGGACACTTATCATTAGGACCGATCTTTGATGTGGGTTGTCTATTTGATTGTTTTCCCTTTCATTGTTATATGTGAGAAACATATAATCAGGATTTGGCCACTTGAAGCTTGGATGCAGTTTTCTATCTTCGTTCTCTTTTTGAATATATAGAATCTTCGTGGTGCTATCAGACTGTAGCATAATCTGTTAAAGAGATTGTCCTGTTCCAACCATCCATGTAATATGTCTTTGTTCATTGTATATAGGCAGGGACTAACTTCCATAAAGAACTGGCAAACTCATCTGTGATTGAGGTAAATGTAATTCTTTAATTGCTTTCAATTTACATTTTCTCGCTCTCAACTTTATAATATTGTTCATATTTACTTCGAATCAGCTGAAACAAAAAGTGATCATCACAAGGGCTGAGATGTTTTTATAATCGATTTATTATATACATGCGGTAGGTCATCTATATGTTAGTGTTCATTTCTATCAAATTGTTTTGGAGAATAACACCTTTCTATAGAAATTATACAACTTTATAAATAAGAAGAAGCTATCTGGATAAACCATACAGGCCCTAACAGTAATCGACCTGTCTGGCTTGCATTACTCATTACTCTATTGACAGTCCAAGTGCCCGATGTGAATCTTAGATTAGCATTTGGTTGAAAGGGCCTGTTTGTGAAGACCTTAATAAGGGCCTGTTTGGTTTTACTAGATAACAGTAATCGGCCTGTAATGGGTAACTATATATGACTTTTCCACTCTTACAACTTTATTAATTAAAAGTTGGAAAAACATATATGTGTCTATCCAACTGTTAATTCATACTGATATTACTTACTCAAAATGTGTCTACTTTAATAGTGAAATCAAATAATATCATAATAGTGAAAGCAAATAATATTGAGTACCTTTGTTTACGTTGATTTCTTGTTTAACTGTTCTAACTAGAATGATCAGTTTTAAGATTTGAAATTTCACCCATTCTAGGGCTCCATTATCCAAATGTGTTGTTTACTGTGTATAACGGGTTGGATTAATCTTTCGTTGATTAAGATAATTCACTTTATTAATTAGTTCTACATTACAGTCTATCATTGACATGCCTCAACTATCATCATGTTTGGATTAAACTTTTATTGTGGAAATAGTTGTATTGAAACTATGGCCCAACAATGGTCAGTCTCATTGGACCGATGATCCAGATACAGAAACTACATGCCAAGATAAACAGTCTGCATGAGTTAATTAATTCATGTGTAAAGCATAAGGGAAAAAAGATTATTTGGTGTCTGTATCTCAATTATGCAGTAGATAAAGGATAGGGCTTGAAGTTCGATTGAATTGGATTGTAATCAGCCATGTATCTTGTTTAGATTAAAAAAAAAAACTAAACAAACTTAGACTATAATAAAATCCTTTAAATCGAACCTAGATTTTAGGGTCAAGACAATCCTTATACTGGTTTGATGGTTGTAAAAGAAAAAATTATAACGAAACTCAAACAGAGCTGAATCCATCTGATCTTGTAAATAGGCATCTGAAGTTATAAACCATAGGTAATGAGCCCTAGTGGGGGTGGCTAACGAGACAGTTTGATATTTGGACTAATGGATGATGACTCTATTTCATATGTTTTTTGTACAAGTTTATATCTTAACATGGAAGGACATGGATGGACGAAAGAGGAGATGGCTGCCTTTGCAGCTTCAGTTGTAGCAACAACTATAGTTATTAAGATTGAGAAATTTTACAATTGTCTCTTTATTATGACAACCTGGAGAGTTCGTGACTACGAAAGAAGAAAGATAATTAATGGGATAATTAGATCCAGTGATAACGAGTGCCTGACACAACTCCGAATGAATAAGAATATTTTCTTTCGCTTATGCTCATTTCTCAGGGATAAGAATCTACTATCCAATGGGAAACATGTAAGTATGGAGGAATAACTTGTCATGTTCCTGCATATAGTAGGGTATAATGTACGAAACCGTGTCATTGGACATCGTTTTATACGGTTAGGACAAACTGTAAGCAGATATTTTTCTAAAGCATTGGACGCAATTGTGGGTCTATATCCTGAGTTTGTAAAGCTCCCAAGTACAGAAATACCAACAGACATTTCATCCAATCCCAATTAGAGCATGTATTTTTAGGTATGGATTATGCTAATTACTATTATCCATGAACATCATTGTTATAAGATTATGTCTCTATCCACTTCTCTTCTTGATAATTCGTTTTCAATTTAAGATTGTATTGGTGCAATTGATGGAACCCATATATCCGTTTATGTTCCTACGATGGATAGTGTCACCTATTGTAACCAAAAAGGGGTTCTATCTCAAAACATAATGGCCGCTTGTATATTTGATATGAAGTTCATATACATGTTGGCCGAATAGGAAGGTTCGGACTCTGATGCATGTGTCTTACAGAGTGCGTTAACACATTCACATGATTGTTTCACAATTCCAGAGGGTATTATAGTGTTCACACATGTAATATAAGTTATTTGTTAAGTTAATTAACGTTAAAGTGTATATTAATAATTACTCGTAATAAACCGTAGGTAAGTACTATGTAGTTGATGCAGGTTATGCGCATTCACAAGGATTCATGGCTCCGTACTAGGGCGTACGGTACCATCTCAATGAATATCGCGTGGGTCGCAAGCCTTACAACAAGAGAGAATTATTCAACTACAGACATGCTCAACTACAAAATGTTGTAGTACGAATTTTTGGAGTACTGAAAGCTTGATTTTCAATCCTCAGATCAGCTCCACCATATTCACTTTTAACACAATTCAAGATAGTTATTGCATACTGTGTTTTACACAACGTTATCCGACGATTTGGGGGAGATGGTATTGTTGCGAATGAGGACCCATCAACGGATATAGCAGATGGTATAGATCCATCTCCAGTTGAGTTCAGTTCTCAAGAAGATGGACCGATGGTTATGAATACCACACAACGTGAGAGAGATGAATGGAACAAGTTTCGAGACAATATTGCTACCAGGATGTGGAATGATTACCATCCTGTGCATCGTAGTTTATGAAAATGTCTCGATTATTAGTTTGTTTGTATGAGGGAGAAAGAGATATTTGTACTTATTTTCCATCACTTACTTGTCTATAGTATACATCTCCCTACTGGTCAAACATTATCTATTTTTTTTGTACACCACATGTTAACTAATATTTTAAAATATGAATGTGTGAGAATGTATGTTGCAAAATATCAATCATTTTAAGTTGACAACCTGGGATCTCACTAATTATAATAAGCTATTCATTTGAATCTATGTAGATATATGAAGATTTCGACGGAGATATGTCACCTAACAAGAGTAACACTCAATTGACGCCTATGAAAGCATCCTGTCCATCGCCACGTGTTACACCACGGAAGACTCCGAGGAAAATTAAGTAGAAATCGACCAATGAAAATGGGTTATCTGGTGGTGTAATGCGATGGACCAATGAGATGGACAACTGTCTTATTGACACTCTTATGGAAGTTGTCGCAAATGGCCATAAAAGTGCTAACGGATTTAAGAAGGAGACATCTAAGACGGTTGTTGATACTGTTAAGGGTGTCATAGGAATAGTGCCACATAAGAAACATGTTGGGAATCGCCTCCGTACACTGAAGATGCTGTATTTTGAAGTGCGCGAGACATTAAGTGCTTCTAGTTTTGGATGGGATGACGATAAGAAGGTAGTCATTCCTTTAAATAACGTATGGGAAGATTACATACGGGTGAGCACAAGATTGATTCAACTTTTTCATATGTTCATTAGAGTTGTTTATTTTCTTTATAATTTAGTACATGTGATATGCACAAAAGTAACCTTGTATTGATACCTTCATTCTTCTTGTGAATGTCACATCCTTATGCCCAACATGTACAGGACAAATCGGTACGGAGGTATGATGACTTGACCTTCCTGTTCGGTAATGATCGTGCTAGTATACGTCGTTCAAGTACAGGCAATATTCCAGATTCTATGGCTTCTCGATAGTCTAGGGAAATAGAAATATCACCGAGAATGTCTACTAATCAGAACGATGATACATTCCTGCTATCGGGCGATGACATATGTGACAGTGCGGAAGGTATTAATTGGTCATACCATAGTCGTGACGGCAGCCACATGGCCCACTGAAGTCCAAATGGAAACAGAAACAATTCCGTCAACACAGGCAGCACTTCCATGTCAAGGAAGAGAGCACGGATGAGTCACCCCTGTGACCTAATTGGGAAAGGAATGAGAGAGGTTGCCGATGTAGTGAAGTCACTTGCGATAACAATTCACCAAGGAAAGGACATGGTCCGGATGTCACAGATTGTTCCCACCTTGGAACAGATTGAAGGGCTGACGGGACATGAGATCCTTCGCACGACAAAGATTCTATCGAAAGATAAGCAGTAGTCTGCCTTCTTCCTTTCACTCCCCAAGCACAAGAGGTTGGACTTCGTGTTGATGCTACTTGCACCGGACCTCTCCTTCGACTGATGGTTGTTTGACATACATGGACTTTGTTTATTTCTTTAGATGTTTTTTTGGACATTTTCATTTTGGACAATTGCTTTTGGTTGTTTTGGATAACTATAGGTGACATTACGTGGATGGATGTGCTTGTATAGAACAAGTCATGGATGTGCCTTTATAGAACGGGCAGTTGGAAGAACCTTGCTACTAGGTTGGCAGTGTTAGATAAACTGTCATCCTATTGATATTTTGATGACTATTTGCATTATTATGGACTTGGTGGCTACGGTTTGTTGATACGCAACTGTCTATTACACTGCATAACCTGCTTTTATCATTGGTTTATCCTCTCAATGATCTTTACAATAATTGTAAGTTTTTTGTGTAAACCATTCCGTCAGATTATGCAGGTGTTCGTTAGGACTTTTTTTTTCTTATTTTTGGTAACTGTTGGTGACAATATGTGGATGAATATGACTGTTTAGAACAAGCAGTGGATATGCCTGTATAGAACAGGCTCTGTAGGTTGTGCTTGTTACACGTTGATTAGCAGTGTTAGAAAACCTATCAAGTATCTAAGATTTTCATTCATCCACAAAGTATAAAACAGGCTCTGTAGGATAATGTTTGCATTTTTGAACTTGGTGACTATAGTTTGTTTGGACGTTTTTCTTATACACTACATCACGTGTTTTTATTTTTGGTTGACTCTATCAGTGATCTTCTAAAGGCCAGTTCAGGTATATGAGATGTAATACTTCATTACCTTGTAATATAATGATTTCAACGGCAATAATTTACGCTATTCTCTTCCAATTTCTGAACATGTAATGATATTTGAAATTGTTCAGCTATTTTTTGGTATATTCCACTATGATATTGTTTCATTATTTGACAATGTGCAGATGGCACAAAAGACTTACGTTGTCTTCAATGACCGACACCCTAGAACATACTATGACTAGGAGGAGTGTCGGGTGCAGGTGGAGGGATTTTCACGGGCACTTTTCCGTGGATACAACTCTGTAATCGAGGCATTTCTTGAATAGTCTGAGAAAATGGGGCTTCTAGCTGTCCCACGGGACGAGATCGTCTATGACCATGAGAATGTTAGGTCCTAGCCTAGAGAGCGCCGCAGTGCCATCTTTTTGAGTTGTACATATGGACGGACCTTGGAAATTACATCCTTTGCCCTGTATGAATTTGGCACAACCAGACAGGGAGAAGGTGTCTCGACAATGACCTCTTGTGTCGCATATGAATTTGGCACAAACAGACAGGGAGAAGGTGTCGCAGATGTTGGAGACTGTGGGGCACTGCTAAGATTTAACTTTGGAATCTTGGTAATGGTTACTGTCATTCAGCTTATATCAAAGCTGAAGTAGTGATATATAGTTGTGTTTTTATGGTTGCATCTAACCTATTATTTTGGACAACTTTCTGTTTGCCTTTGTTGATGGACAGTGTTACGTATTTTGATAATCGTTGTTTGACATGGAATTTTTAGTTTATGTAATTTTGAATTGAAGTGTATCTTTTCAATCCTTCTGACTGTTTTATTCCAATAGATAATATTGGACCAATCAGGTACCCATACGCTATTTTTTAATCAGTGGTGATATTTTTGGCATCCACATATAGTGGTGGAACCGGCTTTGTTACAATATATTTTTGTGAACCATTTCTAAATATCTTTACGACTTATATCATGAAGGTCGGTTGGTATATGGAACCTAATGTCTATGGCTAGTGGGCCCCACAGTTGAACGGTGTGGATAAAACAACTATAGCAAGTGGGGACCACAAATGAACTATGTGAATACTACAACTTCAAATTGTTGCGCCCACAGATGAACAGTGTGGATATAACACCGTCAGAAACTGGGGCCCAAAGATGAACGACGCGGATAAATCAAAGAGAAAAGGCGTAGCGCACTGATGCACAACATTTTAGAAACATGTACAACAAGTGGGGCCCATATACCAAGACAGGGAGGAACATGCACTGAAGGTGGGGCCCACAACAGATTGACCACAGATCGTTAGTCCACTCTTCTATATGACAATGCAATGGACCCAAACGAAATCAATTAGTCATGGCAGTGAAGTTAGAAATGAGGTGAGGGACACCATAACACTGCAGCCGGTGTGATGTATGTAATACTCCTATAAACCAAACACAAGATTGCTGATTTGGTATAGAGTCCACTCAAAAGCTTATAGAAAACAAACATGTAACTGTAGTCAAATGAAATATCAGCAATCATTAGAAGTACAAATAAAACAACAATTATTACTTCTTTACTTCCAAATACTATGGTAATTGGAAAACCAAACAGGCCCTTAATCAATGAAAGATTGCATTGAATGTTATTTCTGCATTCACAACAGTGTGACATGTCCACATGCGAGGACATCTATAACACATGTTTCCATCCGATGAGCTGCAGGTTTTAGATTTCATGGCATAAAAATTAGGCCATCTCATGCCATAGGTTCATCATAACAAGTGCCTAGGAAATTACTTTCAGCTTCAAGTTAGTTTTACAGTCGTAGCCCTTTCACACATTACTTAAAAACTTATAAAAGCTTAAACTTTAGACGCATGGTTCTTATTTGCATGTGTGAAGTAAAGTGGGTTAGGGACACTTTCATGACAATGATGGACCAAAGAAAGCCCAATTGGAGGTGGAAATGATTCGGACCGTCAGAATCTTAAAAGAGTCGTATCTCGCCAATTGAAATGAGTTTTTCGACGTATCATATATGATTTTGAGGGTAGGAAAAGCTACTTTAGCCAATCAACCTTGCTACACCAGGTTGCCCATGCTAGATTTGTAAAATTCTATCAAATTGATGGTCAAAAGTCTATTTTATTTTCATTTTTACTATTTATATAGTAAGTTTTAATTCGATCATTGCTTTTGATCCTTTAAGTTTTAGGAGCTCTGCCCAACATGAAAAGGTCATTAAAAAATTAGGAGAATAACATGGTTAGGCCGGACTGGAAACTTTTTTTTTTAAAAATTTTAATTTTTGGCCGAAAATCATGAAGTCTAGTAGAAATGATGGTAGTCAATAAATAGTAAGTTTACTATTTATACTATGTCAAGGGTTTTTAAGTTGGAGTTTGAGCCTAAAACTCCATCTTAGGTTTGAACTCATTATTTAAAGGATTGTAATTTTGATTTTATCATCAATCAATTTGTTTTTAAAAATTTAAATTTATTAAATATTAATTCTATTTTATATCTTGTGGATTCGAGGAAATTTTGTGAAAAATCTAGAGAGCTTCATGGATTTGGAGTACTAGTCATCCTTGAGGAAGATGGTGATGACTTCATCATGTCCTTTCCTGCGTCAATGTGTGCCTGCATTTGAGCACTTATCGGCGTGTGGAATTAGCAAACCTCCTGAGTAGGGGTGTCAATATGGGCGGACTGGCTTGCCCAAGCTGGGCTTTGGTAGGAGTAACCGGGCTAAAGGCGGTGCTTGGGGTTGAAATTCAGGCCTATTTCTCATTTTGGCTTGGGTCTGGACCACATACAACAACCCATCCTCATCCCTGGCCATGCCCTGCTCATTAAGGTTAGCAAGAGTAATATATATATATATATATATATATATATATATATATATATATATATATATATATATATATATATATATATAGCGGAACGCTCACCTGCCAACTAGTTCGCACGGACTGCCTAAGAACTTTTTAAAGAAATCATATCTGATGATTCCCGAAAATCTGAACAGTCCACATGAAGAAGAACCTCACGAAATCCCCTGGTACCAATTTTTACTTTAAACCAAAACTTTGGTGGGCCATAAAAATGCAAATAGTTTCTTCTTGTGATTTGAATTTCTCTTTACTATGGCCCACCAGAATCTTAGATCAGGGTGAAAATTCACCCCGTAAGGTTTCATGGGATTCTGCATCTTATGGATCGTTTGGATTTGACACCCATGACACATGTGGAAAGGTGCGCACATGCGTAGGTGCGTAGGAGAGCATGCCTCTCTCTCTCTATATATAATATGTAAAAATCCTCATTTATTCCCTTGCTACTGCTCCAACCACACCACCATCTCTCTTTTTATACTCTCCGATGGTAACAAACCTCAGGCTCTATCTCAGACCTAGTATAAATATTTTGGCCTGAGTTCAGCTGGTTGGGCTATTTTGGCTCGTCAAGTGTCAGACTGGGCTGAAGGTTAAGCTAAACAATACTGGCTAGGCTTAGATAGAGCCTGGCCTGCCCTAGCACTAGCCATTGACACCCTACTCAGCCAGATTTATTAGTTTTCTAAGCCATGTAAGTACTAAGGAAACTGATGCTGGATGCAAGTTTTCCACGTTCCCTCTCATACGTACCACGTTGAAACACGTGATAAAGATCAAGTCATTAATTGTGAATGGATATCAGATATTCTATGTGTGGGACATGTTGGTAGGAAGTATATGGCCGGCTGCATGTGTCCCAGGCACACGTGATCATTTCTCGAAATTATAGGGTCAACTGCTGAATACTACCCTGATACGCAGATCTAAGATAGGTGGGGCCTAGGTTATCCAACCATTGATCTAATGGTCTCCACTGCTTATGGTTCCTGACCCAAAAGCCAAAGATGTTAAAGATTGGATGGGTATTGTTGATGTAGAAATCTGATTCACTCTTCTCCAAGAACTTGCACCGAGCACTGTAAGCCTGCACAGGAGAAGGACAAAGGAAACCCTGGATAGAGCAGGGGACTCTCTGATGCCAAAGTCAGGCTAAGAATATGGGTCTAAGTAGTATGGGTAGGTTTTGGGTGAGAGATTTTGTGTACCTATTTTTGTAAATGAGTTCCCTATTTATACTGTTTGGTTGGAGTTAACGTGTCTGTCATTCCCGGCATGATCTCTGCCATTATGTGGGAGTTAAGCGACTGAAGGTGTTGGCGGTTACTTTGAGATTGTGTGCAAGATGTCACTATTTACATGCATTACTAGAGTTGATTCTAGGGCGTGATTATAGGTCACATCTAATGTAGGGGCATTTTCACATTGGGCTCGAGTGGGGTCGCCTGCTAGATGCAGGGGCACATTCAGGGTGGGTGACCCATGCGATTTGGGGCCTATGGGGGAGGTCTCATGTTCGAGACTCCTTACTGGGGTGAGTAATGCGCATTTCACATCGGGCTCGAGTGGGGTGGCCCGTGGGATGCGGGGACACACTCAGGGTAGGCAGCCCATATGATTTGGGGCCCACGAAGGGGGTTTGGCCGAGGTCCTAACCCATGAGATGTGGGGCCTGAGCTATGAGATAAAGGGATTAATTCACCATACTCTAATAGTTTAAGCTTTTAGAGTAATTGGTTAATTGTCCAACATCAAATTAGTATCAGAGCGAGAGGTCTTGTATTCGAGATTCCTCATCAGGGGTGATTAATGCAGGGGCATTTTCACAATGGGCTCGAGTGGGGTCACCTGTTGGATGTAGGGGCACACTCGGGGTGAATGACCCATTCAATTTGGGGCCCACGGGGAAGGTCCCGTGTTTAAGACTCCTTACAAGGGGTGAGTAATGCGCATTTCACACCAGGCTCGAGTGGAGTGGCCCGTGGGATGTGGGGACACACTCGGGGTAGGCAACCCATGTGATTTGAGGCCCACGAAGGGGGTTCGGTAGAGGTCCTTACCCATGAGATGTGGGGCCTAGGCAATGAGATAAAGGGATTAATTCGCCATACTCTAATAGTTCGAGCTTTTAGAACAACTGGTTAATTGTCCTACATCAACATCTTGTCCAAGCCGACCTTATATTCCGAACCTTACTTACAACAATCTGAGCCCATGAGTAGGCCGAGCCCGATCACTTACTGATGAGGATCTGGTCGAAGTCGACGATTGATACACATGGTGACTTCTTCTAGGTTCCAGGTTGATGTGAAAGCTCTACAAAAGAACTTGGCAGCTAGGCACTTGATCTACCAATATATAGGTTATACCAACCCCTCACACGACTCTCTCGGATTCCAAATGAGCCCAACCCTAAGTTATGCTCGTTGGCTTAGTAGAGAGTGCTTTTCGTACCTTTACTTCTAGGGTCGGCGACACCGACGTTGTCGCATCTTTGCCAAACTGAACAGGACCATATTTCCCATAATAGAAGTGTAACACCCCATACTTTTCAGTACTCGGGTGCTACCATGTAACTTAATTTAGTATAAATACAAACCTAGCTTGAGCAAATACTTAGGTGCATTTTAGCCTAAACTCGATCGTGAAAATAGCCCACATCCATATATTAAGTCATCCATCCATTGATGTTAGAGATGAACTATCACATCATCGGCAAAACCTATTCTTAGGATTTCAATCACTTCATTAGACGAATAGAACTGTACCCGGCATTTTAGGACTCGGATTATAAAATCCACCGTTCACCGAGTTTACAACGTCCTGTTAGACGATCCACCCATTGAAAACATGAATTAGATTGTCCAGTTCATATTCAACCCCAAGATCACACCTAAATACTCGTTGGGACTCCTAGGGTTATTGGTAACTAGACATGAGTCAATCCAACTGATGGATTGGTTGGATGGGTAGGATATCAAAAATTAATGATTAGACGTTCATGTGATGTGGCCCATGTAACAATTAAAGTCATTTAAGGAGTAGATACATGAATTATATCAGTTGATTTACCATAAGGATAGGTTTCTTTAAGAATAGGCCCTATAAGTGTAACGTAAAATAATAATAATTTATATTATTGAATATGTCATAATTGTGGCACTAAATATTGTAAATCCATCAAATAAGTGGTCCCAATCATCTGAACAATTTTCAAGACCATCGAATTTCAGATTGGAATCAACCTGACCGCTGGATTAACGTGAATAAACAAATATGACTTAAATTAAGTTGTGGGGCCCACTTGAGCATTGAGTCTACCTCATCTCTAGTCAAATGACGCAGTTGGGTGGAGTGGATTTCTCTAAACATCATTGTGAACCCCACACCTATTGTGTGTTTGCACTAAGAGTGGTGCACTAGACCAGGGGCCTTGTCAAATTGGGTTTGACCCGTGCCTAGCTGAAAGAGGCAAAGACCTCTTCCACTTTTCTCTCGTCAGCATGATTTTGAATGGATGACGTCCGTTTTGATTTCATTATGGCCCACTATAGGAACCATCAAGATGATCAGAACCGTCCATCATGTCCACAACGCGAGGCTGAACAAAACCCTACCCTTCCCGTGTGTGGAAACACACATGCGTGCCCACAGTTTCTAGCAAAATCAGGCTTCTTGTGACTCAATTCCAAAAATGAAAATTGTGTTCCATTCGCTGCTAGCCTAGCAATCCGCATGCGTCGCCCTCCCACCATCTCAACCATAGAATGTGAGCAATCCTAACCCTTCAACCTAGGACTCTCTTCCATAACCAAACCAAAACAATGGCCGGTTTTGTATTACCGACCGTACTCAGAGGTGGTTTTAAACAGATCAAATCCTAAACATTTAAGTTTAATCCAATGGCTCTAGGGAGATCTAAGATTCATTATAAATGCGTTAGAATCGAGTAATAGGGCTCATTCTCCATTTTCAGTAGTTGTGCTAAAAAAACGACAACCACCTTCCTTCTCAAAACCCACCACTCAAACCTCTGTGGAACTTCAAACTCCCCATTCCACAAGCTCCTCTAAGACCATCTAAATCATTTGACACCTTCAGATTGAAGGGAGAAGCAGTCGAAGGGATTTCACCATTAATGGCCACCTCCTTCCTCATTCAAATTGCGTTGGGTTAGGTTCAAGTTGGGTTGAACCGAGTCGTCCAGTGGTTTCACTAGACTTGCAGCAATTGAAAGGAAGAAGAGAGAAGTGTGAAGGAAAAAATGAAGAAGAAGAAGAAGAAGAAGAAGAAGAAGGAAGAGAGAGTGAGTGCGAGAGTGGGTTGCACTGCGCTCGATGTCGGATCGACTGGACTCGATTCGTTGAGTTTGAGTTGAGGCCGTGGTCAGTCCGGTTCGGATGGATCTAAACTATGTTCTAGTTTTGTAAAAGGTCAGGGGAGAGAGAGAGAGAGAGAGCAGGCCATTATTGCACTCCCATCAACTGCGAGAGCATTATTGTTGCAGCTAGGGGTGTACATCGAGTCGAACCAAGTCTAGCTGGCCTCAGCTCAAACAGTGGCTGACCTCAAGCCAGACTAGCCAACTTAGCTCGGTTCAGTCAGGAGTTCGGGCCAGCTCGGGCCGAGTTCAAGCTAAGATCGAGCCGAGTTCGCCATTGAGGCATTTCCAAAAACACCTTAACTGCAACTTTAAAGTCCCAAGTCGTCAAAGGATGACATGATTTTGGTTGAATGGGTGTCAAAATGGTGGAGGAGAGGGACGATACTGGTAGTGGCAGACCCAAAACTGGGAGATGACTATGATGTAGAGGAGATGGAGTTGGTGCGAAAACTTGGATTGTTGTGTTCGGATCCATTGTCGACCAAAAGGCCGAGCATACGACACGTAATGCAGTTTTTGGACCACGATGCTCCTTTACTTGAGTTAATCTCATCGAACGGCCTGGGTGTATTGATCCTGGAGTTGGGCCATTATAAAGGGTCTGATGATCTACTGTTATCATATCCTTCTTCATTAGCGCAGGGGTTTGAAAGTATATCCTTTTTCAAGCTGGGGCCTACTCGAACTTAACCTGAACTCATTTTCAAGCTAAAAAAATCAGCTAGGTTTGGATCGAACTCAGCTTCAAACCAAGTAGAATCGAGCTTTTTCGAGTCGAGTCGAGTGAGCTAACCGAGCTAGCTCAGTTCGTGTACACCCTTAGCTGCCACACTGAGCTGGGCCGACTCAGTAGCTGTGATCTGGCCCGATAGAGTTGTTGAAACGAGTTCAGCCACACTTCCTAGTCCAGCTAGAGAGTGAGAGAAAGAAATAAAAGGAAGAGAAGAAGAAGAAGAAGAAGAGAGAGAATGGGTGTGTTGCTGGACCAGCTCAAACCTAGCCTAGTCGCTGGGTTGAGTAGTGTGAGTCAGGGCTGTTGTATGTCTGAGTTGGGTGTGGGTTTGATCCAATCCAGACTTTTGGGAAGTCTAGGGAGAGAAGAGAAGTAGGAAGAAAAGAGGAAGAAGAAGAAGAAGAGAAGAAGGTGGAGGGAGAGTCACTGAGTTGACTTGGTTTGAGATCGAGTTAAACTGTCAACTCGCTGCTGACTCACTGTGCTTGAATTGGGGCAAGTTGTTGGGTGAGTTTTGGGTTTGGTAACCTCGCTGGACATGCCAGAGGTGAAGAGAGAGAGAGAGAGAGAGAGAGAGAGAGAGAGAGAGAGAGAGAGAGCATAGGGAGGTGAGGAAAAAGAGAGAAAATAGAGAGAGAGAGAGAGAGAGAGGGTGAGAAAGGAAGAGAAGGAAAAGATGAGAGCAGTTAGAGGTTGTCGAGTTTCCAGTTGAGTTGACTCAATCCTCATCACTTCAAATTCAAATTGGGCCAGTTTTAATGAGATCCTGATCCAGTCAACTTAGGTATGCCAACTTACCATTATTATTTTTATACATTTGAATTGTCGAAATCAAATTATCATTATTTTTTCTATTGTTAGAAATTATTATTAGACACTATTAATTCTCATACTTGATTGTTAGTATTTGATATTAACATTTTTCATTATTAATTCTATTCTTATTTTGTCATTAGTAGATTATTGATTATAAGATTAGTGTTGTTAGTATTAACTAACAATTATTACTTACTATTACTTCATTTCTAATATTATTATAAATTAATTATATGAATTAGATTTCAAACTCTAAACCAAAGCCTAAAATTATATTAGTGGATAAAACCCTAAATCTAAGTAATCCAAACTATAGGTTATGATCCTAACCGTAGATAGTATACGAAACTTGAATCTTACCGTGCAAATTTTATAATTCATGGTAGGATTCGGTTCTAAGGGCACACATAGATAGCGACACTAGTGGGTGATTCGATTCATCAGGTGATGATTTCTTATCCTTGAGCTTTCCACTTTTCTATTAGTTTAAGTGATAGTTTCTGTTTTAATTACAGTTGATAATTGATATCTCTATTACTTGCTCTATTTGTTGAATTTGATCTCCAACTTATATGTTCAACGTTTATCTTGTATAAACATATGTATGTTGCACTTATATGCCTTCTTATGCTTGTGGATTACTTGTGGATTGCTTATGAAACTTAAACGAGTACCTCTATAAGTGGGAAACCTCATTTGCATATGTACATCCATACCTGGGATGTAACTTGACTGATTATGACTATAATGGGCCCCCGACCTAGTGGTCATTTTACTTAAGTTGTTATGGACTTACCATCTTGCAGATCCTTGTGCCATTTGTGGCTTTGATATGATATCTGCCCTTTGCGCATTTAATGTGATATCTGCCCTTTGCACCTTTGATGTGATAATTACCCTTTACAGTTTGGATATAATATTTGCCATTTGTGGCTTCGATATAATATTTGCCCTATGTGGCTTTCATTTGATATTTACCCTAAGTGGCTTGATGAATTATTTTTATATATCTATGTGATAGTAAGATTCACTTATGGCACTATGATTGGCCACTAGTCGATGAGGTTACTGTAAGTGCTATGGTTTGAATCCTCTTTGGTTGTCAAATTTTGTGTGTCAAAACCTCTATATATGTCTTGTGTTTGTATCTTGTTAAATATGTTCGAGACATCACGTTAACACTTCGAGACAAGATGATAAACTCCTCAAGTTAGTTCAAGCTACAATATTGACGATTTTAAAGAAGATTTCAAGTTAAAGACTCCAGCTCGAGTTCAAGTTCAAGATGCAAAGTTCACATATATCCAAGTTCAAGACTCAAGCATAGTTAGGGAACTGAGAGCAGCTCACATCGACAATGACTTCAAAGCTTGTGAAGGGTTCAAGCTACATCAAGAAGAACTCAAGCTTCGTAAAGTTCAACGTTTAAGCAAATGAAGGTTCAATGTCCTTACTTATTGAGGTTTGGTTGACCTTTGGTTGACCTTTAGAGTAGGTCACTTTGGATACATAATTCATATATCTTTTACAAGTGAGTTTGGTTTGTTCTAAGAATTGTCCTGGACCTTATTCGACTAGTCCTAGCACTGGTTTGACCAATCTAAGATATTTCAAGACCAGTCGTAATTTTATTACATTTTATCAGATTTTTCTATTCGGCTACGACCAATCCTAGAGTCTGCTCGACTAGTCGTGAGAGGGTCTTGATTCGACCTTCGATCAGTCGTGGAGCTACGATTCAAACTCTAGCGACTAAATCAAGTGTCGCTCGACTAGTTGTGGGGTGGTCACGACCAGTCGTGGACTGCCTTCGACCAGTCGTGGACTTCTCATGACCGGTTGTGTAATGGCTTTATCCGATCGCGTTCAAAAATTCAAAAATCTGTTTCTTCTTCGACCAGTCGTGATGACTCCAGGACCAGTCGAAGATGAATTTCTGTAGCTATAAATAGCACATGAATTTCAGAGTTTTTTATTAAAAATTAAGTGAATTCAAAGCTCCACTCTGAGATAAGTTTGTGTCTATTCTTAAGTTATATTGTACATAATTCTATTTCCTTTTGTTAGCTTTTTCCTATTTGATTTGATTCAATATTCCAATACGATTTGAAAAGAGAAAATATTGTTTTCCTTCTTCTGGGAATTAAAATCAAATAGAGTTAGCCCAGTTTGATTTAATTTAAAATCAATTAGAACTTAGAACTATTATAAAGTGAGTATTGGACATTGAACTTTCATATCCGAACATCTACTCCAATTGGTTCTTCCGGGCTGCTACAAGAGGAGAAATTCAGGTATTTTATAATTTTGTAAAATTTCTATTCTTTTGGTTTTTATTTGTGATTTGCCAAAAAAATTCCATTTGTGGGGTTATCTAAGGAGAGCAAAAAAACTCAGAATAGTGTGGGCTTTTGGATTGTGTAAGTCCAAGTTAAAAAACATAATTGTGAAGGTTTTAGGTGAACCTGTGAAACCTATTTTGATAGTGAATGCTAATATCCCTGTGAGGATATTAGGAGTGGAGTAGCATTCTGTGTGGCTGTTGTAAAACAGTTGGTGTACACACAGGCGAACCACTATAACTCTGTCTTGTAGATTGATTGCTTGCTTAATTCCTTATCTTTCATCATTCAGTTTTGTGAAATATATATGTGGATGTGAATGCTGTAACTATTTACATTTCAAGCAAGTGTGGGAATGTTGTAATAATTTAGAGTTTATTTCATTAATTTATTCCTTGTTATTTATTTTCAGATTGAGTTCTTGATTCAAAAGACATTCTAGAAATAAGGTTGTCCTACCATAAGCCCTTGTTGATTATGGTGTAAGGTTGTCCTTAGAACTGAATTTGAATCAACCTCTCAATGCTTGTTTATTGAGATTGATTTAATTTCAGTATTGTGAATTGATTTATTTTGTAAGGCTATTTCTTTATTTTAATCCGCTGTATTTAATTTTAATTTGGCATAGTCCTATTCACCCCCCCCCCCCCCCCCCCCCCCCCCCCCCCGCCCCCTCTCTAGGATATATAGCTTGGCCATTTCAAGTGGTATCAGAGCCTAATAGCTCGTTCTTATTGCTTTAATTTGGATTTATTTCATAAGCTAACGATCAAAGTAATAAGATGTCAAATTTTGATAACCTTTCAGTCACTATGCCTCCACCATTTGATGGCTCCAACTATGCCTATTGGAAAGCCAGAATGAGGATCTTCCTCAAATCAATGGATGAGAGTGTGTGGTAAGGCACAGTGACTGAATGAAAACCCCCTATCACTAAAGTAACTGGAATCGATGGTTCAAAAATAATGAGAGTGTCTCCTTATTTCTCATGGACTACACTTCAGAAAAGTGAGAGTAGTGCCAATGCTAAAGCACTAAATGTTATCACTTGCGCACTATCACCAGATGAGTTCAAAAGAATCATATCTTATGATATTGTAAAGCAAGCCTGAGATATATTAGAAATGACACATGAGGGTACATCAATTGTCAAGAAATCTAAAGTCTAACTCCTCACAACTAAGTTTGAAGAAATTCATATGGAGAAAAATGAAATGTTTATGGACTTTTACACTAAATTGAATGACATTGTAAACTCAATGTGGGTCTTGGCGATAAAATCCCAGAAAGTAAAGTGTGTGCAAAAATACTACGCTCTCTTCCTGAACGGTTCAACTCAAAAGTAATTGCGATCCAGGAACTTCATAATACGGATAACATGAGGGTAGAAGAACTAGTTGGTTTTTTACAAACCTATGAATTAAATTTTAAAGCTCCTAAAGGTAAATCTATTGCTTTAACATCTTCTAAAGGTATTTCTCAAGAAAACTCAGATTTGGAAAATTCAGAAGATGATATGGCACTTTTAGCAAAAAAGTTTTATAAGATTTTCAAAAGTAAGAAAATGGTCGATTTTCAAAAGATAAACGAAAAGAAACGATCTAAACCAAAGTCTAGAAGTTGAAATTCTTTGAAAGATATTCAATGTTACAACTGCCAAGAATATGGGTATTTAGCAAACAAATGTCCTAAAAAGAACAAACCCAAAAAGAAAGGTATGTTGGTTACAAGGGACGAATCATCTGATTCTGAAACCTCTTTTGAATCAGAAGATTCTGAAACCGAGTCAGGCAATGATGTAAAAGCCCTTATGAGTCTAGCCAAGTTTACATTTTCAGATCACGACAATTCATCTAGTGAAGAGAATTTGGATAGTGATCATGAAAATGAAGAAGATCTTCAAGATGCTTATAATGCCTTATATAAGGAAAGTTGTAAAATTATTGTCAAACTTAAACTTAAAAAAGAAAAGTTTTCTAAACTCAAAGAATGTATCGAGACTCTTATTTTAGAAAAATTCTAAATTTTAGATTGCTTTGAAAAATCAAAATGTGATTTGGAATTCAAAACCTCCCTGATTGAAGATTTGAAATCTGAAAATGAGAAACTTAAGAATGAAGTATCTTCTCTTCTGATTTTGAAGGACACATGGAGATATGCCCAAGGTGATCCAAAGTTAGAAAAATTATTATTCGGATCAAGAAAATGTGGTGATCGATCCGGGTTGGGCTATGATAAGAATATACCTCCTAAATAGAAGGATACTCCTCTCAAATTTGTGAAAGGAGAAGCCTCAAACTCAAAAGAGAAAAGTACTTATCGAGGTTTTTCTAAAAATACAAAAGCTTTTCAAAAACCTAAAAGCAGCCATGTCAATTTCAAAAATCAGAACAGAAACCCACTAGCTGAAAAGATAATTGATTTACTCAAGGAGCTCTTAAAATTTAACTCGGTAGGTCATTCTTACAATTACAATCAAAAGAAGACCAACTATACTCCTAAACTCAAAACAGTTTTAAAATGGGTTCCTAAGGGTGCCTGCTTGGTTGCCCACACTGCTTTTAAAGCAATAAGTCATTCAAAGTGGTACCTAAATAGTGGATGCTCTAAGCATATGACTGGAGATAAAGTTTTATTCACTGATCTTAAAGACATGACTGATGGGTCAGTCACATTTGGTGATGGAAGCAATTGCAAGATTATTGGCAAAGGTACAGTTCAACTTTACAACCTTCCTTTATTTAAAGTTGTTTTATATGTTGAGGGGCTAAAACATAACCTGTTAAGCATATCTTAAATATGCGATAACAACCATAGTATGAAAATTTTCAATCAAGGTTGTGAGATCATAAACAGAAAGGGTTCTGTAATATTAACTGGTCACAGAACTTCTAAAAACTGCTATATAGTAAGTGATGGTAGCTCATCTAACCAAAAGTGCTACATGGTCCACACCAATGAGACAGAATTATGGCATAAACGCCTTGGACATGTGCACTACCGAAATTTATATAGATTGAGCAAAGGAGAACTAATTAGAGGTCTACCTAAGTTACAAAAATAGACAAAATATGTGGTGAATGCCAGTACGGTAAACAAACTAGGACCTCTCATAAAAAAGTGAATTCCAATGCCACATCAAGACCACTCGAGCTTCTCCACATGGATCTTATAGGAGCAACAAGAACGGAAAGTCGAGGCGGTAAAAAAATAAATCTTAGTTATCATAGATGATTATACAAGATACACTTGGGTTTCATTTTTAAGAGACAAATCAGAAACCCTTGATGAAGTGAAAAATATCATCAAACGAATCTAAACTGAAAAATGTTCTCAAGTCAGTAAGATCCGTAGTGATCATGGATCCGAATTTGAAAATAGCGGTTTTGAAAAATTTTGTAACGAAAATGGAATATCACATGAATTTTCTGCGCCCAAAACACTACAAAAAAATGGTATTGTGGAAAGGAAAAACAGAGTGCTTCAAGAATTGGGAAATGTTATGTTGAATAGCATGAAGCTCCCTAGAAATCTATGGGCTGAAGCAGTGAATACTGCCTGTTACATTATTAACCATATTTATACTTGTAGATCAAATAATAAAACGGTTTATGAAATGTGGTTTAACAAGAAGCTTACTGTCAAATACTTTCGTGTTTTTGGCAGCAAGTGCTACATTTTACGTGACCGTGAAAACTTGGGAAAGTTCGACACTAAAAGTGACGAAGGGACCTTTTTAGGATATTCTTTAAACAGTCGTGCTTATCGTGTTTTGAACAACAAGACTGGTGTGATTTAAGAATCAATTAATGTAGTCATTGATGATCACTTGAATACACCTGCCCCTAGTTCAGACAATGATGAAGTTCTTATAATTGAAAAACCAGATACTTAATCAAGTGAAATTAATTCTGAATTAAGGACTATTAAAGATCAACCAACTTCTCAAATTCTTGAAAACCCTCTCACTGGTGTGCGCACTCATAGACAAATAGAAGACATATGTAATTACATATGTTTTACATCCCAGATTGAACCGGTAAACATAAAAGAAGCACTTTCTGATGAAAACTGGATAATTGCGATGCACGAAGAACTTAATCAATTTGTTCGTAATGATGTTTGGTATCTTGTTCCTAGACCTACTGATAAACACATTATTGGAACAAAATGGATTTTCAAAAACAAGTCTGATGAACTTAGAAATATTATTCGAAATAAAGAAAAACTAGTTGTATAGGGGTACATACAAATTGAAGGCATTGATTATGATGAAACCTTTACCCCTGTAGCCCGTCTTGAATCTATCAGACTTTTTATATCCATTGCATGTTTTAAGAAGTTTTAAAATTTTCAAATGGATGTAAAGAGTGGCTTTTTGAATGGCGATTTACATGAAGAGGTATATGTGGAACAACCTCCAGGGTTTGAAGACCCAACGTTTACTAATCATATATATCATCTTAAAAAATCTCTCTATGGTTTGAAACAAGCTCCCAGGGCATGGTACGAAAAATTAACAAAGTTTTTACTGAGTCACAATTTTCAAATGGGTAGTGTCGATAAGACGCTCTTTGTTAAGAAGCATAACGATGATATTTTATTGGTTCAAATCTATGTTGACGATATTATTTATGGATCAACGTGTACCAACATGACTGTTTAGTTTGTAGAGTTAATAAAATCAAAATTTGAAATGAGCATGGTTGGGGAATTAAATTATTTTCTAGGGTTGCAAGTAAAACAACAACCTGATGGAATTTTCATTTCTCAAACCAAGTATGCTTTGAACTTGATTAAGAGGTTCAGATTTAAAAATGCTAAGAATTTTGATACACCTATGAGTACAACTCTAAGACTTTCAAAAGTCTCTACAGGTAAAGATGTAGATCCTAAGTTGTATCGTAGCATGATTGGTAGTTTGCTTTACTTAACTACAAGTAGACCTGATATCGCTTTAAGTGTTGGAATTTGTGCTAGATATCAGTCTAATCCTAAAGAATCTCACTTAACTGTTGTTAAGCAAATTATTAAATATGTCGCAAGTTCAGTTAACTTGGGTCTTTGGTATCCTTTTGATACTAGTATTTAATTGGCTAGGTATTCAGATGCTGATTGGGCCGGTAATATCGATGACAGAAAATCAACCAGTGGTGGTTGTTTTTACATTGGAAATTGCTTGGTTTCTTAGTTTAGTAAGAAGTAAAGTTCCATATCACTCTCAACTATTGAGGCTGAATATATTGCAACTGAAAATGCATGTACACAACTGGTTTCGATGAAACGAATGTTGAGTGATTATGGTATCGCATAGGATTCCATGGTTTTTATACTGTGATAATTTCAGTGTGATAAATATTTAAAAAAACCCAATCCAGCATTCACGTACTAAGCACATTGATATTAGATTTCATTATATTTGTGAATTAGTGGAAGTAAAAGTAATATCCTTAGAATATATTCCTACTGAGACTCAACTTGCTGACATATTCACTAAACCGCTCGATAAAAGCAGGTTTAATAAATTGAAATTTGATCTTGGTATGTGCAATTTAAAATGATTGATTATGCATCTCTATAGTATAGTGTATATATATTCATATATTAATGATTTTTATTTCAAATTTTGATGAAAATTGTATTTTTTTATGGTACATGACCAGTCGAGGACGTACTCGACCAATCGTGCCACAACCGGTAGAGGACGACCCACGACCAGTCGTGTAGCGCACTGATTGTCTTTATTTGGGGGAAAAACTTCTTCCTCTTCATTCTAACCCTCCTCTCCAATGAACCGAGCTACACTAGTCGAACCCCTGTATTCGATTCCTTCAGGTTGGAGCATTTTACTTGTTTTTCTAGAAGAATCTTTATCTTTTCTCTTCAATTTCTTGATTATTGTTGTCTATTTCATCTCTTTTTTAGGTTGTCTTCCTCATTTTCTAATTCTAGAGAAACCCATCTCTATTTTCTTAAAATTTCTTATATTTCTTCAAGAAAATGGACCCTAGAGCTAAAAGGAAGAATTCTAGAGGTGCTTCTTCTTCTAGATCAAACGTTATCACTAGACGTCATCTTAGGTCTCCCGAAGATGATCCATCGTTTGTTCGGGATTTGTGTATGCGCAATGTAATTGTAGAAAAAGCCGTTGATTTCAACCATATCGCTCCTTTTAATCTTTTTTCTCTCCTTCAATCTGTAGGTTGTGAAAATATTTTACACTGAGATGGGCCGACATACCAGTCCATAGCGCAGGACATGGTAGCATGCATTACCGAATTCTCTATTGAGCAACTGACTTTTACTATTGCTACTAGAGAAGGGCCTTTTCCTATTGATCGACATTTAATCTCAGGCCTTATAGATATTTCTGTAAATGATGATGCCATTCATCCTGTCACACTTGCTGAGAAAGTGTCAGAATCTGAAAAATGCATTTATACTAGAACATTGTGTAACATGGATACACCATGGAATAGTACTGGGAATGCCCTCGCAACCAGATATTTATTGCCCAAATACAGAGTCTTACATGGTATCTTTACCTCTGATTTGTATCCTCGCTCTGGTAACAAGAATGAGTTGACTCTGCTCATGGTTCGTATTTTATAGTCAATTGTTACTGGTGCTAATATCTATTTGCCCTCTTTGATTTGTTACTCTATCATTCAATTCCGTATTTATCCTAGTCATAGTGATATTCCATTTGGGTATCTGATGAATGTGTTAACCACTCACATGTTAGTAGCTATGCCCATTGGAGAAGCTCCTATCCAACTCCTTATATTCAACAACTCCAACATAAACAAAATGAAGTTGGAGTTGGCTCAAGGACAAGTTGATATTGGTGCAGGTGAAGCTTCTGCTGAAGCAGGAAATGATGAAGAGGGTGATGCTCTTCCTCCAGATGATGTCAATATGGATGATATTTTTAATGAAATTGAGTCAGACTCTGGAAATGATCCAGACTATGAACCATCTGATTTTGATGCACGTCTGAGTGCATTAGAGGAGAAGGTAGCACAAATGAATGTTGGCCACAATGCTCAATTTAAAAATATGCGCAAGTATTTTAGGCGCTTACAAAAAGGCCTTCATTAAATTGATCCTACCATACCTGCTCCTTCTTCTGGTTCAGATTGAGGATTTTACTCTTTGGTTTGTAATCACTATAAGACTTTACTTTCTCTTTACTTGTGTGACTGAGTTTCTTTGACTTGACTTGATATTATTTTATGACAAGAAATTCTGACTCCTTAATTACTTATCCAGTTTTTTATTCTTCCTTTGTCATAATTTTGACAAAAAGGGAGAGAATTGTGGGATTGATTATGATTGGTATTTGGATAATTGGTTCAATATGATGATTAGTAGGTGTACTACTCAAGGGGAGTTGGTAAACTTACAGGATTACAGGATGTAATGCTTGGTTATCTCATGACAACTGGTGCATGATTCTTTATTGATGCTTGTGCTCTGTTTCTCTTACTATATGAGTGTATTTTGTCACAAATTTGACAAAGGGGGAGATTATAAGTGCTATGGTTTGAATCCTCTTTGGTTGTCAAATTTTGTGTGTCAAAACCTCTATATATGACTTGTGTTTATATCTTGTTAAATATGTTCGAGACATCACGTCAACACTTCGAGACAAGATGATGAACTCCTCAAGCTAGTTCAAGCTACAATATTGACGATTTTAAAGAAGAGTTGAAGTTAAAGACTCCAGCTCGAGTTCAAGTTCAAGATGCAAAGTTCACATATATCCAAGTTCTGGACTCAAGCATAGTTAGGGAACTGAGAGCAGCTCAAATCGACAATGACTTCAAAGCTCGTGAAGGGTTCAAGCTACATTAAGAAGAACTCAAGCTTTGTAAAGTTTAACGTCTAAGAAAATGAAGGTTCAATGTCCATACTTATTGAGGTTTGATTAACCTTAGGTTGACCTTTAGAGTAGGTCACTTTGGATACATAATTCATATATCTTTTACAAGTGAGTTTGGTTTATTCTACGACTAGTCCTAGACCTTGTTCGACTAGTCCTAGCACTGGTTCGACCAGTCCAAGATATTTCAAGACCAGTCATAATTTTATTACATTTTATTAAATTTTTCTGTTCAGCTACGACCAGTCCTGGAGTCTACTTGACTAGTCGTAGGATGGTCTCGATTCGACCTTCGACCAGTCGTAGAGCTACGATTCAAACTCCAGCAACTAAATCAAGTGTCGCTCGACTAGTCGTGGGGTGTTCACGACCATTCGTGGACTGCCTTTGACCAATCGTGGACTTCTTACGACTGGTCATGTAACAGCTTTATCCGATCGTGCCCGAAAATTCAAAAAACTGTTTCTTCTTCGACCAGTCGTGGTGACCCTAGGACTAGTCGAAGACGAATTTCTGCAGCTATAAATAGCACACGAATTTTTGAGTTTTTTATTTAAAATTAAGTGAATTCAAAGCTTCACTCTGAGATAAGTTTGTGTTCTTAAACTATATTGTGCATAATTCTATTTCCTTTTGTTAGCTTTTTTCTATTTGATTTGATTCAATATTCCAATCTGATTTGAAAAGAGGAAATATTGTTTTCCTTCTTCTGGGAATTAAAATCAAATAGAGTTAGCCCAGTCTGATTTAATTTAAAATCAATTAGAACTTAGAACCATTATAAAGTGTGTATTGGACATTGAACTTTCATATCCGAACATCTACTCCAATTGGTTCTTCCGGGCTGCTACAAGAGGAGAATTCCAGGTATTTTACAATTCTGTAGAATTTCTATTCTTTTAGTTTTTGTTTGGATTTGTCAAAAAATTTCATTTATGGGGTTATCTGAGGAGAGACAGAAAACTCAGAATAGTGTGGGTTTTTGAATTGTGTAAGGCCAGTTAAAAGACACAATTATGAAGGTTTTAGGTGAACCTGTGAAACCTATTTTAATAGTGAACGCTAATATCCCTGTGAGGATATTAAGAGTGGAGTAGCATTCTGTGTAGCTGTTGTAAAACAGTTGGTGTACACACAGGAGAACCACTATAACTCTTTGTCTTGTGGATTAATTGCTTGCTTAATTCCTTATCTTTCATCATTCAGTTTTGTGGAATGTATATGTGGATGTGAATGCTGTAACTATTTACATTTTAAGCAAGTGTGGGAATGTTGTAATAATTTAGAGTTTTATTTCAGCAATTTATTCCTTGCTATTTATTTTCAGATTGAGTTCTTGATTCAAAAAATGTTCTAGAAATAAGATTGTCCTACCATAAGCCCTTGTTGATTGTGGTGTAATGTTGTCCTTAGAACTGAATTTGTATCAACCTCTCAATGCTTGTTTATTGAGATTGATTTAATTTCAACATTGTGAATTGATTTATTTTGTAAGGCTATTTTTTTATTTTAATCCACCGTATTTAATTTTAATTTGGCATAGTCCTATTCACCCCCTCCCCCCCCCCCCTCTAGGACATATAGCTTGGCCATTTCAGTTACTATTACAGATCCCAATGATGAAGTCTCATGAGCCAGGGATGGATGGAATGAGACACTATGCCCGAGCTGTCGGCCTATGCTGAATGACGAACCCCCCATGATGACCTTTAAGCTTTCTTAAATTTGATGGTTATAATCGAAATAATAATGATTTGGCTAATCATGCATTCATAGCATACGAGTGATGACAAGTGGCTAATTCTAGATGCTATAGCACGTGCCCTTAGGCCTTAGAGTCGTATCATTTCTCTAGCTCCCAGACCATTGACTATTGACCCACATACGTGATGTACGATGGCTTGGTCATTATGCTTGTATGTAATGTATGCATGTGATGTGCTATGCTAGTGACTAGCCATATGCATGGGTGACGAGGCTAAGTCCAACTGGATGAGCATCCCCAGGTCGATGTGCATTTACACATCTATGCATTTAAATAAGATTGTATCATGTATTATTTTGGATGCCTTATTTCTTTAAATTATACTTGACTAATGCGACGATGTGTAATCTTAAGGGAAATTCACACTGAGTTGGGCACTCATTTATCGAATATATTACCGTACAAGTAGTGTAGGTTTTTTAAATGATATTCATATTTGGATTGATGAGGAGTATGGTACAATTGTTAAAGATGCATGGTTGTAATTTCCAAGAGAAGTTGCGCAATGTTGCGGCTCAAGTTTATATGCATTTTATTATTTCACATGTGTTTCAATCTTCTAATTCTTGTATTTATTAACATAGAGACATTGGTTTGTATACGTTATTTTGGGCAACCGCTCTTATAATTTGAATGTATATACAATTTTCTTTATGCTTGATTTGTTCATATTCCGCCTAAATGCTCACTTTGAAAAAGGAAAGAAAAATATTCACGTGGAATTTGACTATCTTTAAAGGTTAACACTTAGGCTTTTGGAAAATGAGTCATATACTCGGGTTTCGAAAATACGAGGCGTTACAAGAACCCCCCTACTCTCTGAGTCCGAGCTTTGAATTTGAGGAGTAAATGCCTTAGAAGATGGTCCGTCACGTCTCTCATGATGATGGATCGGTAGAATCTGGGCGAATCTTGCCATTATAAATACAATGGCGATGGCTTTTCGACTACGAGCTTGTGAGAGGTGAACACATGGCGTCGATTAAGGATCTATGTCGCCTAGGGGAGTGGGATGTTGCCACATGGACATCGAAAGGGGGAGAGGTTTACTCAGCAATGATCGTCATTTAATGATGCCATCATGGGGCTTGGTAGATACAACGCCCAGCCTATTGGAGCACTGCCACGTATATATAGTAGAGCGTTTGACTCAGCAACCTTTCGGCTTCAATGATAGCTGTCCATCATGATTGTAGTCAGCTGATTAAGGTTATAAAAGCTTGTTTCCTTTCTCATTTGAACTCTCCTCCTTCCTACCACTAGAAAGTTTTCATTGCAAATACACTCTCGGAGTAAACGATTTTTGGTGAGTCTCCTCTTCTTCCTATCTTCTTTAGTCTTTCCTTTAACTTTACCACATCGAATGGATTGGACGAAGTTCGTGAAGTTCATGCATTTGAGGGTGAATCCGAGCCGAAGAGCACTGACTCTGAGTGTGGGGACTCGAAGGGTTTATTGGAAGAAATACCCCTCTGACCTTGTGCTGAGAAAATCATTACGAAAGCCAGGGCTCATCCTAAAGGGACTATGAGGATACCTCGAGACCCGACTAAGAGGGTTGTGGCTGGGCCAATGGGTGGTTGATCCGCTGAGCTCATCCCTGGGGGCACGGTTATCATCTATTCTTAGATGGTCGAGATTCGAGTAGAGTATCAGATTCGTAACTCTGTTCATATCTGTACTTCAACCCCTCATGATGCCCCGGGGGACTTAGTTAATGGGGATATAGTGATCTTCATCTGTGACCTTCAATGTAGGTTCCAATTCCCACTCCACCCCTTCGTGTGCACGATGACTGCATATTTGAAGTTAGCCCCGGGATAGCTCATTCCTAACGCCCGGAGGACCTTGATGGCCTCCTACATTGTTTGGCATCAACTCAAAAACCAAGAGCTGACGCTAAACAAATTCTTGTCCATATATCAAGCTAAGAATGACTCCTTTGAGCTGTGTTGGTATTACTTTTCGACGATGACTCATCACGGCCCAGGCCTCATTGTTAGGCTCCCATCTTCCAAAAAAGATTGGAAGAACAAGTAGTTTTAGGCCTCAAGAGAGTGGGAAGCACTTGCGTCCGAGCTTGGTGGTCTACAAGTTAGAGTGCCTACCAAATTCTTCACCCCATATTGAATGTCTTGTGATGTATGCTTTGCCTTCAACTTCTAACCCATTCTTTTCTGATCTACCCCTTGTTATCTTTTTGTAGGGTACCTAAAGGGTCTGCCCGAACTCTCTTCCTTCCTTTAAGCCCAGGTTGTCAGGGCTAGAGTAATGAAGGAAGAGCTTCGTATCTAGCACCACGTCATCAATCTGGATGACCTTCTTTGGTCCAGCCTTTGTAGATTCAAGCCTTTCCCTTACGCTCTAAGTAACTTGTATATAGTTTCGAATGTAACCTAAATTTTCACTGTAGATGTTTCCTTGAGCTGAGCTATTTTGTACAGGTATGGCTGAGGCTTCAAGATATAAGAGGAAGAGGAAGCACCCTCCTCTCAGTGTGATGATCCACGCCGAGCCCTGTGTGAAGATCATTGTGCGAAAGAAGAAGAAAGTTCTTCATGCTGTGGCCGAACTTGCCACGGCTCCTGTCCTCGCTTCAGAAGTCTCTTCGGCTGCTCCTTCTCATCCACCAGTGATGGAAGGGGAAGTGGTCGAAGAAACCATTATTGTAAGCCCCATTGCTCTAGGCTTAGAAGGGAGTTCATGGCGGAGGATGAGCACATTGGCTCATGCCTGTTGAAGTTGGCTATCTGGTTAGCAAAACTCACTCTTCGCCTAGGGGTGGTGATGTGCTTGGGGCTAAACCTTAGGTCTCAGTCTCCAACAACATTGGCGAAACCGCTGGGTCAGTTCCCCCTGTGGAATTGGGGGAATTTTCGCCCGGCTACCACATGTCCCTCCTAGTCGACTAGGTAGCGAAGCATGCACCTGAGGCAGAGATCACCAACACCATGTCCCGCCGCCCTGAGTCCATCATAGACATAGCTTCAGTCTGTTACATAGTAAATTCTTAACCTTATCTGATATGTTCATTCTAACCTCATATTGTTTCTAACTCTTATCCATATTTCAGGTGGTGTCGATGTTCTTGTTCGCTCGAGACAGGCTACAATTGATAAGCTGGGTGGAGGCAGAGAAGGCTGAGCTGAAAATGCTTATGAAGGCCTTGACCAAGGAACACAAGAAGCTGAAGGGCCTGGTGGCGGAGGGTCAATTGAGAGAGTTGATGATCCAAGGGGAGGTCAACGAGCTCCAGTCCCGCTTGGACTTGACTGAATTCAAGATGGTGAATTTGAAGGTGAATGTTGGAACGGTGGAGGATGACAATGCTTGACTGTCAACTGAATTAGGGCAGGCCAAGCTCAATGCTGAGGCTGAGTCAAAGGTGGTTTTTGAGAAGGCCCTGGCCGCACAGTGTGCCAAGCTCGAAGCTTTAGCCGTTTCAAGAGCTGCTGCTGCTATTGAAGAGTTCAAGTCTTTAGCAAAGAGGGTCATTGAGGTCAATAAGGCCTACTTCTATGGTCATAATGCCTGTCTAGACGATATTAAGGACCTCTATCCAGACCTCAACCTCGATGCTTTAGTTGCCGAGGATGCTGAAGATGCACCGACTGACCAGCCCCCTAGTATTAGTGCTCCTCCTACCGACCAGCCTCCTAATGTAGATGATCCTCCCCCTCTCACCTACTGATCTGCACCATCATTTTTTCATTTTCTTTTTTTTAAATTAGATATTATGTCGCTTCGGTGCCATTTTGATTAATATACTTTTTTGGTTGATTTACTTGTTTACGATGTTTGTCGAATGACAAGCCGGCCTCTTCTTTAAGGGTTGACTCATTAAAGGGTTCTATCTCTGCACGTCAGAGATGGTCCTTCGTAACATGCCTGGGTGATGAGACCAGCACTTCTTTAAGTGATCGGCTCGTCCGCGGGACTTCACCCACATTTAGGGTCCCATGTAGAATATATAGAAAAGAGTAGAAAAATGTGTCTTTTATTTAAAGCGTAGATTTATCATAAGTGGTGCCGACCTTTACATTGATTTCTTTAAGAATAATAGATCTTCAGATGGTCGATATTCCATGGGTACTGTAGTGGACGCCTTCTAAGTTTTCGAGCCAATAGGACATGGGTCTAGCGGAGCTGACTACTCGATAGGGTCCCTCCTAGTTTGGTCCCAGGGACCCTACTCCAGGTTCCGCGGTGTTTTGGAACACATGGCGAAGGATGAGGTCTCCCCTCCGGAACCGCCTCATCTTGACCCTGGAATTGTAGAAACGAGTGACCTGTTGATGCTGAGCTGTAATCCGTAGCTTAGCTATATTACTCAATTCTTCAAGCAAGTCAAGGCTCGTAGTCATCTGCTCGGCATTTTCTCCATCCTAATAAGATCGTACTCGAGAGGTGGGGAGTCTTATCTCGACAGGGACAACTACCTCAGCATCATAAGAAAGAGAGAACAGGGTTTCTCTTGTTGCTGACCGGGCTGTAGTTCGATACATTCACAGTACGAATGGGAGCTCCTTGGCCCAAACGCCTTTTTCTTTTTTGAACTTGATCTTGAGATGACTCTTTATAATATTGTTCACCACTTGCACTTAGTCATTGGATTGATGATGTCAAGGTGATGACTATATGTTTCTGATGCCAAGTCCTTGACACAAGCCCTTGAACCTATCATTGTCGAACTGCTTCCCATTGTCTGACACAATGGTGTGAAGAATGCCGAACCGACAGACGATATTCTTCCAGATGAAGTCTATCACTTTCTGTTTGATGATTCGATCTTAAGGAGTTCACACACCTTCTAAGAGCTTTGTTTTATACCATAAGTAAGGTATGAAACTTAGTTCTAACCACACGAATTCACGCTTCAGGGTAGGATTCGATCTTAAGGAGTTCACAAACCTTCTATGATCATGGTAACAGGCTTTGTTTCAGCTCACTTGGTGAAGTAGTCAATGGCCACAATTGCATACTTAGTTTAGCCTTTTCCTTAGGGCAAGGGCACAATGATGTCGATCTCCCACTAGGCAAATGGCCACGACCTGCTCATGGGAGTCAGCTCCTCTGCCAGTTGCTTTGGGACGGCCGTAAACCTTTGGCATTTGTCACATTTCTAGGCAAAGCTTCTGGAGTCTTCTCGAATAGTCAATTAGAAATATCCTTGGCGGATAATCTTTTGGGCCAAAGCTCGGCCACCAAAATGATTCCTGTAGATCCCTTCATGAGTCCCTCAGATACGTACTCTGCCTCGTCTGGTCGGAGACATCTTAGATATTGTAAGGAAAAGTCTTTCTTATACAATGTATCTCTTATGATTGCATACCGTGCCGCTCTGAGCCTCAGACGCCAAGCCTCCAGCTTATCCTTGGGAATTTTGCCTTCTCTGAGATATTCAACTATCGGATCCATTCATCTTATGGTCATTTACACGGGCTAAACGATTCCCTGGATGGGACAATCTATGGTTGGTTCGTTGAGGAATTCCACCGGGACAATCCTCAAAATACATCCTTCAGTAGCCGAGGCCAACTTCGCCAAAGCGTCGGCCCAAGAGTTCTTAGACCTCGGTCTCTGGTCAATATTGTACTCATGAAACTTACTAATGAGTTTTCAAGCTTCACCGAGATAAGCTATCATCATGGCTTCCTTAGCCTCATATTCTGCTGATACATGATTTACAATGAGCTGAGAATCGCATCGAACGTTAAGAGTTTGGATTCCCAAGGTAATCACCAACCTGAGTCTAGCCAGCAGAGCTTCGTATTCTGCTTCATTGTTCGAGGCTCAAAAATTGAGCCTTACGACGTACTGGATGGTCGTCGAGTTGGGTGCTACGAGGACAATTTCTTCTCCCCATCGTTTCAAGTTAGATGACCAGTCCACAAATATGGTCCATTTGTCCACCTTCATTATCTCTGCTTTGGCGTCCTCAACAGAACTGGCCTAGAGGATCATGAGTTTCTTTCTCGGATTGGCAGATACGATCAGGTCAGACGTTCTGCCTTCACTATTCTGAGCAGTGAACTCCGCTATGAAATCAGCCACAGCTTGGCCTTTGATGGCGGTTTTCGTCCAGTACTTAATATCGAACTTGACAAGCTCAATTGCCCACTTGGTCAGATGCCCAGACACTTCAGGCTTCTGGAGCACCTGGTGAAGAGGTTGGTTGATGAGGATGATTACTGGGTGTGCTTAGAAGTATGGGCGAAGTCATTAAGAAGATATTACCAACATATAATGCCTCGGGTTTTCGTATATGACTCGATTTCCAATAACCCGAGAGTTAACCTTTAAATATAACTCAAATTTCACGTGTGTGTATATATATAATTTTTTTTTTACTTTACTGTTCTCAGAATAAGCAATTTAGCAGAAGATGGACAAGTTAAAAATAAAGAAAAATTTACATTTACATTCGAAATATATGAACGGCTGCTCAAATGACTTATACAAACTAATGTTTCTATGCAACAAATACAAGAATTACACAATTTAACACATGAGAAATAATAAAATGCATATAAATTTGAGCCGCAAAATTGCACTTCTCTTGGTAGATACAGCCATGCATCCCTGACAATTGTACCCTTCTCCTCGTTAATCTGAACATGCATATCATTTAAGCCACTTGTACAACCTGTACGGTTATATATTCGATGAATGAGTGGTCAGCTCAGTGTGAATTTCTCTCAAGATTACACACCATCGCATTAGTTAAGCATAGTTGTAAACAAAAAGGCATTCAAAATAATACATGATACAGTCTTCTTAAATGTATAGATGCGTAAGTGCACATCAACTGGGGATGCTCATCCAGTTGGCTATTCGGCAAAACTCATGCATGCGGCCGGTCACTAGTTAAAGTACATCCTGTACATGCGTAGTGTCAAACTCACCGAAAGTGGCGCTGATAGTCGATAGTCTGTGAGCTAGCGAAACGATATCATGACTAAGGGCACGTGTTACAGCATCAAGAATTATTTCATTTAGAACTAGCCAATTTAAAAAAACTCAAAGGTCACTACGGGGGGCTCATCACCCAACGTAGACCGATAGCTCTGGCATAGGTCCCATACCACCATCACTAGCTCATGAGACTCCAACATTGAGATGTTTAATGGTAACATCATCAACTAGTAGACAATCATAGTTCAACATGTGAAACTTACCATCACATGATTGAACAAAATAATACATTGAACCCATATAAGGAAAATACCAAAACTAAACTACATAGGTCAAATATCAAATCAAATGCCATATAAGGCAAATATCAAATCAAGCCACATAGAGCAGATACCAAAACTAATACAATAAAGAGACCATCATCAAAAGCCACATAGACACAATGATCCATGGATGGTAAGCTCACGTCAATATTCACATCATTCAAGTAACCACTAGGCCGAGGGTCCATTATAATCACAATCAATCAAGTTATATCCCAAGTCAAGATGTACATATATAAGTGGGGTTCCCCGCGATGTACCAATTTAAGTTTTACAAGCAATCCACAAGCATAAGAAATATATAAGTGCAACATATAGATGTTCATGTAGGATAAATATTGAGCACATAATGTAGAATTTAACTCCAACAACTAGTATAATAATTATGAGAAAGGGATATCAATTATCAACTAAAATTAAATTAAAAACTATAACTTAAGCTAATTGAAAAATGGAAAGCTCAAAGGAATGAAAATCATCATATTAGGAGTTGGTTTGCTTGATGGTGTTGCTCTTAGAAGGTGTGTGAACTCCTTAAGATCGAATCCTAGCCTGAAGCGTGAATTCGTTGGTTAGAACTAAGTTTCATACCTTACTTATGGTTGAGATTGTAGTTAAGGCTTGGGTTCAATCTTAGTATTTAGCCTTTAGAGAATCATACATTCCCTTACAATTTAAGTTGATTGGATCTATTTTCATTAGAGGATAAGTATTGTTCACACTCTGATTTAGAATAGGGTGGTTGATTTGAATCGGCCTGAATGAGAGCTTCCTGTCTAGACAAGACACAAACGTATAAGATAATGAACTAGGAGAAAGGTCTATTTCATAATTTCTAATAGGTTTCTAAGAGTGCTTTGGGGAATGTCTTACTATTTTGAGATCGATATAACTTGGCGATAGAACTTGATCCTTTATCACACTTGATTAGGGTTCGCTTCGCCTGATTTCTTTAGTTGTTGCTGTGCAAACAACTTAAAATTGGTCAATCCAATCTTGGCCTTATAATCATCGAGTCAACAACTGAGATTCACTAATTTGGGATAGTACACATATGAGAGGGCTTACCTGAAGGTCTAACTTGGCTGCGGTGTAGAGGAATCAGATTCACTCTGAGGGGAAGCCATTGAGTCATGGCTAGGTTGGTGCCGGTTGAGTGGTGACTATGTCAACTCGGCTGGACCGGGTTGAGTTCAGTGCAACTCTCCTCCTCTCTCCTTTCTTCTTTCCTTCTCTGCTTCCTCTCTATTGCTCTCTTTCTTTCTCCCTCCTCGTTTAGGTGCTTAGGAGGGCGTGAATGAACCCCAACTCGGACAGACAGAGTCAGCAACTCAGTGCATCCTGACGAGTGCAGCGGCGGTCTTTGGTCACAGCCTCCACTCCTCCTTGTTCTTCCCTTCTTCTTCCATCTTCCCTAGGGCTCTCAACCCCGACTCACCAAACCCATTCCGTGGCTCGGGCGGGTCTGGTGAGTCACACTAGCTATAGGGTTGAGGCACACCAGCTAGAGGATAAGTACTATTCACACTCTGATTTAGAATAGCGTGGTTGATTTGAATTGGCCTTGAATGAGAGCTTCCTATCTAGACAAGATACAAATGTATAAGATAATGAACTAGGAGAAAGGTCTATTTCATAATTTCTAATAGGTTTCTAATGGTGTTTTGGGGAATGTCTTACTGTTTCGAGATCGACAAAACTTGGCGATAGAACTTAATCCTTTATCACACTTGATCAGGGTTCTCTTTGCCTGATTTCTTTAGTTGTTTCTATACAAATAACCTAAACTTGGTTAATCCAATCTTAGCCTTACAAGCATCGAGTCAACAACTAAGATTCACTAATTTGGGATAGTACACATATGAGAGGGCTTACCTGAAGGTCTAACTCGGCTATGGTGTAGAGGAATCAGATTCACTCCAAGGGGAAGCCATTGAGTCATGGCTAGGTTAGTGCCGGTTGAGTGGCGACTAAGTCAACTCAGCTGGACCGGGTTGAGTTCAGTGCAACTCTCCTCCTCTCTCCTTTCTTCTTTCCTTCTCTTCTTCCTCTCTATTGCTCTCTTTCTTTCTCCCTCCTCATTTAGGTGCTCAGGAGGGCCTGAATGAACCGCAACTCGAACAAAAGAGTCAGCAACTCAGTGCAGCCTGACGAGTGCAGCGGCGGTCTTTGGTCGCAGCCTCCACTCCCCCCTGCTCTTCCCTTCTTCTTCCATCTTCCCCAGGGCTCTCAACCCTGACTCACCAGACCCATTCCATGGCTCGGGCGAGTCTGGTGAGTCACACTAGCTATAGGGTTGAGGCACATCCAGTTAGAGGATAAGTACTATTCAAACTCTGATTTAGAATATGGTGGTTGATTTGAATCGACCCTGAATGAGAGCTTCCTATCTAGACCAGAAACAAATGTATAAGATAATGAACTAGGAGAAAGGTCTATTTCATCATTTCTAATAGGTTTCTAATGGTGTTTTGGGGAATGTCTTACTGTTTTGAGATCGACAAAACTTGGCGATAGAACTTGATCCTTTATCACACTTGATCAGGATTCGCTTCGCCTGATTTCTTTAGTTGTTGCTATACAAACAACCTAAACTTGGTTAATCCAATCTTAGCCTTACAATCATTGAGTCAACAACTGAGATTCACTAATTTGGGATAGTACACATATGAGAGGGCTTACCTAAGGGTCTAACTCAGCTACAGTGTAGAGGAATTAGATTCACTCTGAGGGGAAGCCACTGAGTCAAGGCTAGGCTAGTGCCAGTTTAGTGGCGACTAAGTCAACTTGGCTGGACTGATTTAAGTTCAGTGAAACTCTCCTCCTCTCTCCTTTCTTCTTTCCTTCTCTGCTCCCTCTCTATTGCTCTCTTTCTTTCTCCCTCCTCGTTTAGGCGCTCGAGAGGGCCTGAATGAACCCCAACTCAGGTAGATAGCGTAACTCGGTGCAACCTGACGAGTGCAGCGGCAGTCTCTGGTCACAGCCGCCACTTCTCTTGGTAGATACAACCATTAATGCCTGCATCTTCTTCCATCTTCCCCAGGGCTGAGGCACATCTAGCTATAGGTCTGGACTCAGCCTCGACTCACTAGATCCATTCTGTGGCTCGAGCAAGTTAAGTCGCATGGGTGCGGTGCAATAGCAACCTCCTCACGTTTTCTCTTCTTTCTTCTTCCATTTTCTTTCTCTATTTTTCTTCTCTCTCTCCTTCCTGGGACAACCTGGACCGAACCTCGATCAACCCGACTCGAACAACGTCGACTCGATCGGACAACACCCCCGACCCAGTGCGGCATGGTGCACTCTCCCTCACTCTCTTCTTCCTTTTCTTTTCTTTTCATTCTATTCTTTTCCTTCCTTTTTCCCTGTCAAAGACGTATAAAAGAGAGCCCAAGTGTAAACAGGGTCAAACCATGTCGACTTGGTGCGGTAGAATGATAGAGAAGAAGATGCAGGCATTAATGGAAGATTGCAAATGGTGGGTTTTCCCTCTATTCTGCTTCTGTTGGACACTTCATATTGGCCCACATGAGCTTGTGAAGTCCATAAATTGAAGTTTTAATAGCATTTCATTGATGAGTTTGAAGCTTGAAGGCATCGGCTAGTTTTTGAGCGCAGTCGTAAGAATCGGTGTATTCACTCATTTGCGCACCTACTTATCCTCATTATATCATGCCCTAGTTCTCCTTAGAGTCGTTGGATTGAACCAAAATGGTTGGGATTTGACTTGTTTGAAACCGTTTCCAAAAATAGTGGGTAGGACTAAAACAGGCCATTGTTTATTTTTTTGGTATAGAAGGAACCCTAAACCACGTAGCTAGGGATGAAGGGCTAAGATTTTACCACATTTGGATGGCTAGGATAGAAGGAGACATGCGCATGCGGACTACCAACTTGGTGGCAACAATAGTTTTTATTTTCAAAAACGTGACGCACACGACTCTGTTTGGGCCCATTGTTGTGCGTATTCATAGGTGCATGAACCTGCACGGACAATGTGGTTTTGGTCAGGAGGGGATACTCTATCAAATGGATGGTTCAAATCTCCTAGCTGATTCGAGGTGCATGAACCTGCAAACGGACGTTGTCCGTTCAAATTGAAATTGGGAGGGAAAAGGAGGGAGAAACCTTTCTTTTTCGGGCAAGCTCGAGTCAACCATGTTTGACCAGGCTGACAGGTCTGGTACACAGCGGGTGCATGATCATTGTGGTACACACCCTGTGTAATGTGGGGTCCGCATTGATGCTAGAAAAAATCTACCCCATCCATTCTCTTTAGAGGTCCCCATCAAACCCTCTAGCCAAAAATCAGGTAGAACCAAAGCTCAGGTGGGCCATACCAACTGAACAACTATTTTTAAGTGTCTATTGTAACGATGCGATGGTCATATTGATTTCATTTCAATCATCAATGGTTAAAAGGTACTAATGGACCATATGTATATTCAAGATCCTCATAATATGTTAGTAAGTAATTAATCATTTTAATGTTTTAATATTACTTTATTATAAATTTTTATTATCTTAATTTAAAATTGTAGGGCCGACTTCCCGCCCTTGTGGTAGATCAAAATCTCCGAGTCATGCGTCTAATTCTCAAAGTATTTTAACTATTAAGTTGGCCACACAGAATGATTTTTATTATACTTTTAATGATAAATTATAGATTTTTTAAAAAATAAAGATTTAATTGATTTTAATTTGTTAATCTCTATCAATTCTATGGGCGGATAGCTTTTAACTTGACCTAGAGTGGTTTTAGGGGCTATCAAACTCACACGTTATAGTGCATCTCTCCATCCAACCATTTGATTAACTTATTTTGAGCAAATGTGCATCTCCGTAGTTGTGCACTCAACCGCAACATTTGCTCTATAATTCAATGGTTGGTTTGCCTCAAAATCATTTATCAATGGTCCTAGTAGTCCTAAAAAGTATTTAGGTGTGATCTGGTAGTCGAATATGGGGATAGATGATCCAGTTTGTGTTTTCAGAGGATGGATAATCCAACGAGATGTTGTAACCTGATGAATGATAAATCTTGTGACTTTGATCCCTATTTTACTTTATGTGATTTAATTGTATTAAATAGGTGTATTTTGAAATATCATCATGATCAAGATTTTAAAATAGAATTTTTATTTATTTATTTAAATACACAGTCAATTTAATCGTGTTGTGGTGGTTAAATGGACAGATCGATCTCAAATCTTACGATTGTGTTGTGAGTAGTCATAGTCCAAAATTAGATGGTTGAAAGGTCATTAGGGATCCAGGGCAGATTGATCTAAATTCTAAAATGTCTTATCGTCATAGTTAAAATCAAATGGTTAAGATGGATAGATTGAGGGTCGTAGGATGGTGACATGTAAGGTAAGTTAAAATCCAAGTACTACTTTAATTGATGGAAAACTTGTTCACAGTCTGAGGTCCATTCTACCTTCTTATTGCCTTTCAGCTGTTGGAAGAATGGGAGACACTTGTCGGTTGCCTTAGAGACGAAGCGACTGAGGGCAGCCACTCTCCCGGTGAGGCATTGGATCTCTTTCAAAGTTGTGGGCAAGCTCATGTTCAAGAGGGCCTTAATCTTTTCTGGATTTTCCTCGATTCCTCTTTGGTTAACCTGAAAGCTGAGGAATCTCCCTTAACCTACGCCTAATGCACACTTAGTTGGGTTCAGCCTCATCTAACATTTCTTCATAATGGAGAAGGTCTCGGTGAGGTCTAATATGTGGTTGGCTGCTTTGACGCTCTTTAGTAGCATGTCGTCGACGTAGACCTCCATAGTCTGGCCAATCTAACGAGCAAACATTTTGTTCACTAGTCGCTGATAAGTTGCTCATGCGTTCTTCAGGCCGAAGTGCATGACTCGGTAGTTGTAGAGTACTTTATCTGTGACGAACGTCATCTTCTGCTTGTCCAAGGAATGCATAGCTATTTGATTGTAGCCACAATATGCATCCATGAACATGAGAAGCTCATGTTCAGTCGTGCTGTTGACTAATTGGTCGATCCTAGGGAGGGGGAAGCTCTCCTTGGGCAGGCTTTATTTAGGTCAAAATAATCTACACAGACCCTTCATTTTTTGTTGGCCCTTTTGACGAGTACAAAGTTGTCAATCCAGTCCGGATAATGAATTTTTTCGATGAAACCCGCCTCGAGGACTTTATCCACCTCCTCGACGATTGTCGCGTACCTCTCGAGCTTGAAAGCCCTTCTCTTCTGCTTAACTAGCTTGTGCTCTAGATCCACATTCAACCTATGGACCATCACTTTAGGGGTGATGTCGGGCATGTCCTGATGGGACCATGCATAGACGTCTCTGTGGCATTGCAGGAACTCCAACATCTATGCCCGTTGGTTGGTGGTCAATGATGACCCAAGCTGTACTATACTGCTTGGGTTGACCTCATCGAGCGAGATAGTCAAGAGATCTTTCATAGGAGAGCTTCCCTTCCAGGTGTCCTCCTTGGGATTGAGCACATTGACTGTAATGGCCCACTTCGATGTGCCCTTTCTTACAGCTATTGAATAACAACACCGAGCTTCCCGTTGGTCTCTTTGGAGATAGCCGACTCCTTCAACAATAGGAAACTTCATCATCAGGTGGTATGTGGATACCACTGCCTCATGGAGTTGAGCGATGATCATCCGAGGATGACATTGTATGTTGATGGTGTGTTCACCACAAAGAAGTCCACCAACAAGGTGACTTGATTATGTCCTTCCCCTGCTGTCACTAGAAGATAGATCGCTCCTTCTGAAATGACTTTATCACCCGCGAAGCCATGTAACGAGTCTGAATGGGTCGGAGGCGTGACCTGTCGATACCCATCTTGTCGAACGCCTCAAAGTACAAAATGTCAGTCGAGCTCCCCGTGTTGACCAGAATGCAGTATACCTTCCAATTGGCTATAATCATGGTTACTAACAAGGCATCGTCATGAGGATGTTGAATTTCACACATGTCATCCTCTGTGAACGTCAAGCTGCACGCACTCATTCGAGGTTCCTTGCTTGGCCTATCAGTTAAGTGGATGTAGTGCTCGGGGTCAGTGCTCTAAGCATGAGCCTTTTGGGCTTGGTTTGAGTCCCGGCCTCTCGACAGACCTCCACATATCGTCCGGATCTCGATGCCATCATCCGCTGCTCTGCTCGGTGGCTCATCTTTCCGAGCTTATTTTTCCTTCTTCACGTACTAACACAAGTGCCCCTTGTGAATAAGAGTCTCGATCTCTTCTTTTAAGTTGACACAGTCGTTGGTGTTATGCCCATGGTCGCGATGGAAGAGACAATATTTACGCTTGTCTCACTGACCCACATTTGTTTTCATGCAGCTTGGCCACATCAACAGTTTCTTATCTCGGATCTCCAAGAAAATCTGTTCCAGAGATGTGTTGAGGGGGTGTATGAGCTTAATTAGCTTTTAGGCTTTCTGCTCGGCCTTTTAGCTGCATGATCCATCCTTATTTGACCTCTTTCTGCTCGAGCTCAGCTAGAATGGGGCATCTTTGCACTTTTTATCTCTAGAGGAGTTTTCTGCACATTGGGCCCCCTTTTGGGAAATGAAGAAGTCCTCGACATTTGAGTACTTTTGGGCTCAATTCATGAATTATCCAAATGTGGTCGGAGGCTTTTCATTATTGAGAATAGGAACTTCCCTTCCTTGAGCTTGGAAATTATAACGGGCAGAGCCATCTTGTCAGAGTAATCATCAACCTGCATTGCTTTCCCATTGAATCAGAGGATGTAATCCTTCAACACTTCCCCGTCCTTATGCTTGATGGTGAGCAGATGTGTGGAAGGTTTCCAACGTTTCTTTCCCATGATGAACTATGTTAGGAATGCTTTACTGAGCTTAGTGAATGAGCTGATTGACTTTGGTTTTAACTGTCTATACTAGCCTCGTGTGGCTCCAGTAAGCGTAATTAAGAAAGCGTAAGACCCGTATCCTAGTCCGTACTGTTCTCTCAACTCCTACAATCCTTCCGGTCGAATTCCGGTGACCCGCGATCAGTTATCGATGTATGCGCACGATCATGAGTCGTGTCTCATATATTAGAGTCGGCTTAACCCGAGACTTGTACTAGTGCGATCACGGCGTCGCTGCGGTTCCGATGCCGCATCTCGCGCGCCGAGGCGGTACCCAGGCCAGGAGATGTGGGCCCGCGTTCAGTTTGAAGAAAATACCGCGCGTTGCGAGTATCAAGGGAATCTCTATAAAATGTCACATCAATCAATCCCATCCATCACTTCATATGTCAAGTACAAGCCACCATACTTTCTCTTACAAAAGTACTCTAAAGTCAACTTCTCTATCACTTCACCCATCCCTCTTCCCATCACTCCATCACTCACATCATTTCTCTCTCTCTCTCTCTCTCTCTCTCATCTCTATCATTTTCTCTCAAGCAACCACATGAGAGCACCCAACGTCCATGGCTTCCATGGAGAGCAAGTGTGGTCCACTTTCCTATCTCCCATCTCCACCATCCTAAGTCGATCTCAACCGTTGACGTGCATCCATTGGATCTCTGGCATACATTGATGGAAGAAAAAGTCCAAGAAGATCAAAGGTGGGTGCTTCTTTCTTTCTTGCTTTCTCTCTCTCTTTTTCTTTTGTTTTGTGGCTGAATCTTCATTGTTTGTGGGTGATTTTATGATTTTCCAACCGTTTGTTTTGTATATTTGAGGGCCCACATATGGTGGGACCTATCTTGCTATATGCATTGTATAGAGAGGGACCCATAGTGGCGGGTCCCTCCCATCTCCTCCATTTTCTCTCTCTCTCTTTCATATTATTTTTTTGGTTGATGATGAGGCCGTGTGGCCCACCTGGTTGGACCCCATCTAAATACATGTATTGCATCCGGGCTGTCTGCCAAGCAAGGCCACCTTGCTGACTGTCCTGCAGCAACGCCTTGTTACCCGTCCTTGAGTGGACTCTGGACAAAGGGAAAACAAAAATATCTGCTGGACTTTCCAGCCGGTGGACCACAGTGGAAATCCTCACCGTCCAGACAGATGGGACGGTGGGACCACGTAATGTATGCGTCTCACCTATACCGTCCATGTATGTTTTATCCACCATCCATCTGTGGATGGTGGAGTCCGTTGTTGTATTGACAACAGCAAGTTATGTGGGTCTGATCCAAGGTATGGATCTCATCCACGCTATCCCTGCATAGCACGGTACTGCATCCAGCATGTGTAACCCCAGTATGATGTATGGTTTCATCCTGCCGTCCATTGGCCGAGATGGTGGAATCCACCGTGATTTTATGTATTTAATCAGCTCCGTCCATTTGCCTTGGACGTGGCCTGCCCCACACGTGTGGGCAGGTGGGCCCCACCTTGATGTAAGTGTTTTCTATCCATACCATCTGTAGCCCACCATGATACTTGCATTTCATCCCTGCCGTCCAGGGGTTCCACAGGACGCATGGCCTTCATCCTCGTCGTCTGTTCCATGCACCTGGACGTTGAATATTTATAAAATATTTTATTTTAATATATTATTACGGTGGGCCCTAAGGTACATGGGACCTACCTTGATGAGCGGCCTTACATCCTAGCCGTCCATCCAGCACTCATGGAAGCTGGATTAGGTAATATTTATAATATATATATATATATATATATATATATATATATATATATATATATATATATATATATATATATATATATATATATATGTACGTTTGTTATGGTGGGCACACGTGGGACCTATCCACACGTGTCACACGTGTAGGGTGGGACCCACCTTGCTGTACGTATCTTGCACTGTCCATATTTGGACGATGCTATGTGGAGCCCTCGCTTGATGCATCCGTTGCATCCAGGCCGTCCATGGCAGCCATGGATGGCTGTACAATGTTTGGACGGTGCTGAATGAGGGACCCACCTCTGTATAAAGGGTTGGCTTATGTACGTCACACCCTAGCTATATGGCTGTTGTGTATGACGTCAGCAGGTCCTGTGGGTGTGTGAGATCCACACCGTTCATCTGCATGGACCACAAAACACGTGTGGGTTTGATCCGCACCGCCCAACTGTGGGCCCACACATGAAATATGAGTTTTATCCTTGCTGATGCAGCCGTGGGGTCCACAGCATGTGTTTATTCCCCATCGTCCATCTATTTTGATGGAGGGCTACTGTCAGCTGTTGTTGCACATTCAGCAGCAGCACGCTGGACTCCACCATGATTTATGTACTATCCACTTCATCCGTCCATCTGGTTGGTGGCAGATGGGCCCACCGCTGATGGATGTATTTCATCCAAACCGTCCATTCATTTTATCGGGGTGATCCCACCGTGATACATGTTTTCCATTCAACGCTGGCACTTGCACTCTCTCACACACATACACGTTTATATATAAATCTGTATATATATATATATATATATATATATATATATATATATATATATATATATATATATATAATGTATATAATATATAATATATTAATAATATCATTTGGTGGGCCACACGTGTGGACCAACCACCTCATACGCATCAAATGTGCACCGTCCAGATCATCGGACTCTCTGGACGGTGGCTTTCTGTCACGCCCCAAATCCAGAGGTCGGGCTCACAGGAATCCTGATCGCCGAATCTGATGCCGACAGCCTCCGTAGTACCCCATTCTCGGCTCCCAGCGCCCATACGCCAAATTTTGATCCTGGGATCCTACAAGGAGGATTTTCCAATATACATTTATCTTGTAAGAAGCATAACCACAAGTTTACCCAAATCATAAAGGCAACATCATCATCACATATCTACTAATATAATCATTTGAATACAATGATGAAAGGGAAATACATATGTCAAAATCAAAGCTCTAGAAAATAGATGCACACTCCAAGCTCAATGTTGTTGCAACCTAATGCCACTTGTAAGAAGTATACCACAAGTTTATCCAAATCATAAAGGCAACATCATCATCACATATCCATTAATATAATCATTTGAATACAATGTTGAAAGGGAAATACATATGTCAAAATTAAAGCTCTAGAAAATAGATGCACACTCCAAGCTCAATGTTATTGCAACCTAACGCCACTTGTACGCATCTATCGTGCATAAGCTTATAGAAAGCTTAGTGGGTGGTGAAAGTGTGTGCACGAGGTAAGTGCCAAGTAAACAATAATAGAGTAATCAGAGTAAGTAGAAATACTGGTAAACCCATAATCATATAATATCAGAAACACTGGCAAGATCATAAATCATATGAAATTAGAGTAATATGAAAACATGCTGATAGGCCCATAAATACCATCAGTCGTATCTAGGCCATACAAATGCAGAAGCATAGTAACCCAAAATGTCATATGCGTGCAGATATAATGCGATATGCAATGTAAATGAAATGACCAAGCTGAAGTGTGAAGTCGGGATGATAGTACGTAATATCACAGACCACGGGGTCCACCACAAGGGACTTCTATCCAAACCAGTCCCATACCTAAATTTGGATAGTCAGACTCAATGTGGTAAACCCCTGATCTCAAATTAGTCGCGCGCCTAACCGAAATCCTCATCATGCGAAGGTACACATAACAAATAGATGCGCACAATCAGCCCGAGTGGATAGTGAATGAATGAATGCATGAGTAAGCAATTCCTACTCAATAAGTCCACATATCAGTACGGTTACTCTCTAAGAAATCACCGGGGTCTATTACACTCCAAATAGAACTGTCGCTCTCCCTAGCCGCACAGTCTAAGTGAGCGTAAGAAACCTCACTATCCGCCTGGCCAATAGTCTGCCAATACCTATCCGGCACGTAGATAGCGGACCCATTCCATGAGTTGGTCAAACTCAACCTAGCTTTTCTCCCTGCGCTCGGGCAGGTAAGGCCGCACCCCCTTCCAACTGACCATGACACAGTGGAGAGCGCAACCATCTGAAAATCGGCACTCAACGCTCATCTACCCACTCGGTCTAGACGTTGGAGCATCCTCTGGTACCAAGAGGGTGTTTAGGAATTTTCACCCATGGCCATCTATAGCAGCCCGATGCTCGAACAGATTTCTGGTGTCCCATCTGGCCATCCACGATATGCCTGTGGAGGCTACGACCCTGATGTCACTAGGGCGTATAGTAATCACAACACAATGCAAGATGCATGAGTCATACAATCCAATCATGCATCAATCCTGCGCATGTCGTGCGCTCATGTAGGAGAACCTCCGCCTATCAGGGAGTCTCATATCATCCTGCCCAATGACATATGCAATCATCAATCACATCTCATAACAAACATACAGATGATGCGTATGGGCATGTACCATGATGCTGTGCAGTCACATACTCATAATTGGTATCACAATCGGCCTCGACAATGTGGACATCTAACCAACATTGTCCCAAGGGATGGCCCACATAAAGCCAAATACATAATGGGCCCACAGCCTCATACAAAGGCCTAATATACAACACGATGGGCCTTACTCAAGGGTTTAATACACATCACGATGGGCCTTTCACATGGGCCTAACATAGATCACAATGGGCCTTGTCCATAGGCCATGAATACATCATAATGGGCCTTACCCATGGGCCATGAATACATCACAATGGGCCTTACCCATGGGCCATGAATACATCACAATGGGCGTTGCCCATGGGCCCCAAATACATGACATGTGAGCCCTACACATGGGTCTTGAATACATCAAATGGGCCATGCATCATGGGCCTAATACGAGTCACAATGAGCCTCAACTATAGGTCACATGTATATCATATAGGTCTCACCAATCAGCTTTGACAATCGAAATCAGCAATCAGTCATGATAATCGGCCTCGATCGCTAACTGGCAATCGGCCACGACAATTGAAATTGGTCAATAATTGGCATATAAATAAGGCGGGGTCCATAGATGAACAACTGATCAATCATAATATAAAGATCGGCCTTCAGTCGTGGTCATATCAAATCTGATAGCACAGAACCATCCGTCTATGGCGAATGAGGCCCACTGATTAGGGTTAACCCATAAGAGAATGATGAGAATGAGACTATCAGGCCTAAGAGAAGGTCACAATGTGAACATTTAACCAACATTATCCCAAAGGAGTGGCCCACATAGGGCTGAACATACGGTGGGCCCACGGCCTCATATAAGGGTTTGATATACGCCACAATGGGCTCTATACAAGGGCTACATACACAACAGGTGGGCCTTGCATAAGCAGCAAGTGAGACTACTCATAACATACCCGTCTAGATGGGTCACAAGTATATCAAAGTGGGCCTCATAACATGGGTCTCATATATGGCCTCAGCACCAGGCCACAAATACATCAAGATGGGCCTAATCGATCATATGGGCTAAATCAACCAAATGAGTCGATACAAGAAGGCCGATCAAATAGACCGATACAAATGGTTGAATCAAATGAGCTAAGTCAAATGGGCCCCCAAATACATCGAATCGGGCTTCATTAAGTGGGCCCCAAATACATCAAATAGTCTACGCGTCATGGAGTTATACTAAGCATGTTATAAGGTGATGCACTATCCCTACAACAGAGGTGGCCTAGACGCACGACTCACAACAAGTACGGTCTATCAATAGGCCCTAGGGGGAGTCATAATGTGGACATCCAACCAACATTATACTCGCAATGTGGACGTCAAACCAACATTGCTCCTAAGCCACGACCGTCATAAACATTATTACATAATCCGCGCTGGAATCACACATTGCAATGGACCTTAGGTACATCCCATTGGGCCTTAAATACATCAAATGGGCCATATCATATGGGCCTTTTATTCATTAAATGGGCCACATCAATGGACTGCACCAATGGGCCTTATGTGCATTGCAATGGGTCATAACACGTGGGCCTTAGAATGCATCAAATGGGCCTGATAATGTGGGCCTATATATATCAAGGTAGGCCCCAACAACGGGCCTATAAACACATCAAGATGGCCTACATACATGGGCCCATATATACTAAAGTGGGCCTCAACATTGGACCCGTATACATGCTAAGATGGGCCTAAATACATGAGCCCATACGCATCCAAGTGTGCCTTAAACTAATCCCCAAATGGTTGTACAGTTTAGATGAAACACGTGCATTATGGAGAGTTCCATAGGGATGGGAAGGATGGTCGGCATAGATGAAAAACATACCCTATAGTGGGGCTCATAGCAATGGAGGGTATGGATTACAATACATACATCAGTGGGTCCCATGTGGGGCCTATCATAAGGTTTATTTTCCACCCAACCAGTTGATAAGGTCACATGGGTTTGGGCCCACCGAAAAGAATGTTTATCTTCCATCCAAGCCTGTTCATATGGTCGCTGGACCTAGGACCCACTGTAATATTTATTTTTCACCCAACCCGGGGCCACTGTACTGTTTATTTTCCACCCACCTGGGCCCACATAAATGTTTATTTCCATCCAAACTGATCATAGGGTCACATGGGCCTAGGGCCCACTGTAATGTTTATTTGCCACCCAATCTATTCATAAGATCACGTGGACTAGGGTAGGGCCCACAGTAATATTTATTTGCCACCCCACCTAATCATATGGTCACGTGGACCAGGGACCCACCGTAACGTTTTTTGTCATCCAACCGGTTCATGAGGCCACAGTCAGGGGCCCACCATAAGGTGGTTCACCAATCCAGCCCACTCATTATGTGCGTCCCACTTGGCTGAGGGTCCAGACCAAGTTTAAGCTGTATCCAAATTTCAGGTAGGCCCCACTAAGTGCTTTTATATGTTTCAGGCATGTCTTCACATGATTTTAGATGGTATGGCCCACCTGAGTTCCGTATACGGCTGATATTTGGAAGGAGGCCCACTGCCCTAAGGGGCCACCTAGTGAATGACATGGATGTTCGAAAGGCATCACGTGGGACCCACAGCTGGGGCCATGAGCTCCAGCCAGTCCGTCCGTCACTTCTTTCTTTATTGTCTTTTTTTTTCTTTTTTTTAAGGGAATCCCGTGGTTTTTGGTAAGTGAGGCCCGCCTTAGGAAAATCCAACCCATTCATTGTGTGTCCCTCCAATTTAATGGTCCAAATCGAGTTTCAGGTGGGTCTAAGCTGCATGTGGACCCCAACATTTGATTCCATGTGTTTTAGCATACCATCATATGAATGATGATGGTGTGGGCCGTCCAAGAACTTTTTATGGCCGATGTTTGGAGCCAACGCATCATTAAAGGGGACCTATTAAATGAACGATATGGATATAGAACATACATCATGGTAGGGTCCACAATTCGAGACAATGGGCACCACCTTTTTTTTTTTTAACGTTGGACGTCCTCTGGATGTCATGGCAGCAAATGCATGCCATGTATATAAACTTTTATTTTTTTTATTTTTTTATCCTATGTGAGACCCACATTAACCAGATCTACCCCGTCCATTGTATGTGTCCCAGAAAATTAGGGGTCCAAACCAAGTTTCAAGTCGATCCAAGCTTCTTGTGGACCCCAGCAATCAATTTCCCAAGTTTTAACGAAAAATACTAGCATTTTTAATACCACGGCCCGCCAGATAATTGGATCGGTCTCATTTTTCAGCTCAACGCCTAAAATGATCTAAGGAAGAGGATGGATGGCTTGGATTAAGTACATGCATCAAGGTGGGGCCTGCATGAGTGGCCCACCCCATGCATAGTACACCCATGTCACTTCACACTTAACTGGGAATACACACCCACGTCTGTACATGCACTCCATGTTAGCCAATCCACACGTCCAGCGTCCAGGGACGCTGGACGGCCTGGATAAACACAAACATTAGGGTGGGCGCCACATATACATGGCCCACAAATTAGGGTGGGTCTCACATGAACGTGGCCCACGTTTTGGATCAACATGACATTTTTGTTTTCCCATCTTCTTGGCCGTCCAATTAGCCCATTGCAAGATGGGCCTCACGATCAAGCGGCCAAGATCACCTTGCACATGGTGGCCATAAGAAATCACATCAAAGAAAGAGAAAGAAAGAGAGAAAGAGAACACCGGTGAAATAGAGGGACCCCGCCACTATGGGCCCCTCACTACAATACGTACATCACTATGGGCCCCAATACAAGGGGTCTTTATAAAAAGAAATGAAATCTAATGGTCGATCACCCACCTCTTGCACTCCTCCTTGCTCCTTACGACTTGTATACACCTATGCACCACGATCAATGGTGGCGATGGAGTTTTGATGGTGAGGATGAGAGATGAGAGGGTGGGCCACACTTGTGATTTGGGAGAGAGTTGGGGAGGCTTGGACGTATGGAAATTTTTTTCTTAGGAGATTTTTAAGAAATGAGAGAGAATAATAAAAGATATAGTTAGAGTGATGGGTGTAATTAATGAAGTATGGGTGGTTTAAAAAATGGGTAAAAGAGGGATGGTTATGGTTGAAATTTTTATAAAGTGAGATGGTGAGGTGGAAAGAGAGTTGACTTGAGGAAAAAAGGAGGGATGGGGCTTGTACTTGAGGTATGGTTGTACTTTGACATTGATTGATGGGACATCTCGTAGAGATTCCCTCGTAATTCGCAACGCGCGGTGTTTTTTTTGAATTGAACGTGGGCCTGCATCTTCTACCCTGGGTATCGGGTCAGTCCGCGAGCCGCGGCGTTAGGACCGCGGCGACGGCGTGGTCGCTAAGGTATAGGTTTCGGGTCGAGTCGATTCTGATATGCGGGACTCGGCTTGGGTTCGCACGTGAACGTCGAATACAGGTTGAGGATTGTTGAATTTCGACCGGAAGGACCGTGGAGGCCAACGGAATGGTACAGACTAGGACACGGGTCTTACAACTTCTCTATGTCATGTTATATTATAATATAATGTATGATAATATATTATATTAAATTACATATGTTAAGGTGGGCCACTACGTGGACCGCACCATGATGTATGTTGCATCTGCACTGTCCATTTGTTGGACGATGCAACAGCCATGACGTCCAAGCCGTCTATCCATTTTTCATGCGTGCGACCCCACCATGATGCATGTATTGTAGATCTGCACTGGATGGTGGGGCTCACCTCGATCTATGTATTTCATACCCACACTATCTACCCATTTTGATGGTGCAGAGTCCACTTGCTGCATGTGTTGGGTCCGCCGACACTGTTCAGACCCACCGTGTTGTGTGTGTTTCATCTATGTCATCCACTTGTACGACCCACCGCGATGTATGTTGTACCCCCACCTGTTGTGTATACGACGCCCGTTGGTGCAGCCCATTGATGAGGCCCACTTGTTGTATTTGAGACCCATGTGTAGGGCCGTATGCTGTGTATTGAGACCCATGTGCAGGGCCCACCTGTTGCGTATTTATGGCCCAGTGATGCTGCCCACTTGATATATAGAAGGCCCATCGGTGCGGCCCACTTGATGTACACCCAGCCCATGGGCGAGGCCCTATGTGATGTATTCGAGGCCCATGCGATGCGACCCACTTGATGTGTAGATGGCCCTTACGTGAGGCCACGAGCTCATTATATGTTTTGGCTCATATGTAAGCCACTCCTTAGGATCAATGTTGGTTAAATGTCCAAATTGATAAGCTGTGGTGGTTAAATGTCCATATAATGACCTTCCTTTAGGCCTGGATAGGCTCATTTTCATCATCCTCTAGTGGGTTACTCCAAACAAATGGGCCCCATTAGTATTGCTTAGACTATCATCGGTCATCCATCTATAAACCCCGTCTTGAGACCGATTACCGATCGAGACCGATTATCATGACCGATTACCGATCATGGCCGATTTTCGATTCTGCGTGTCGTGGTCGATTGACCGGTTCCGATTAAGGCCGATTATCATGACCGATTACCGATCGAGGCCGATTATTGTGACCGATTACCGAGCATGGCCGATTTTCGATTGACGTGGCCAATTACCGATTCTGCTTGTCGTGGTTGATTGACCGATTACCGATCGAGGCCGATTATTGTGACCGATTACCAATCGTGGCCGATTGTCGATTCTGCTTGTCGTGGCCTATTGACCGATTACCGATCGAGGTCGATATCGTAACCGATTACCGATCGTGGCTGATTATTGATTGACGTGGCTGATTGCCGATTCTGCTTGTCGTGGCCGATTGACCGAGTACTGATCGAGGCCAATTATCATGACCAATTACCAATCGTGGCTGATTGTCGATTGACGTGGCCGATTGCCGATGTTACTTATCGTGGTCGATTGACAGATTACCGATCGAGGTCAATTATCATGACCGATTACCGATCGTGGCCGATTATCGATTGACGTGACTGATTGTCGATCCTGCTTGTTGTGGCCGATTGACCGATTCTGATTATCAAGGCCAATTATCGATCGAGGCCAATTATCGTGGCCGATTGTCAATTCCGATTGTCGTGGCTAATCGCCGATTCCAATTGTCAAGGCCTAATGTGATATATATGTGGCCCGTATTTGAGGATCGTCGTGATGTGTATCCAGCCCCTGTTTAAGGCCCAATGTGATGTATATGAGACTTATGTGATGAGGCCCACTGTGATGCAATTGAGGGCTAGGCGATGAAACTCATTGTAATGTATGTTAGGCCCATGTGAAAGGCCCATCGTGATGTGTATTAAACTCTTAAGTGAGGCCCATGGTGTTGTATATTTGGTCCTTGTGTGAGGCCATGAGTCCACTATATGTTAGGCTTTATGTGGGTCGTTCCTTGGGGGACAATGTTGGTTAAATGTCCACGTTGTTGATGTCGATTGTCAATGCCTGTTATTGATACCGATTATGAGTATGTGACTGCATAACATCACGATACATGCCCATACGCATCATCTGCATGTCTGTTATGAGATATGATTGACCATTGCATATGTCATAGTGCTGGTTGTTATGATACTCCCTGATAAGCGGAGATTGTCTCACATGAGCGCACGATATGCGCAAGATTGATGCATGATTGGATTGTATGACTCATGCATCTTGTATTGTGTATTGTGATTACTATATGCCATAGAGACATCTGGGTTGTAGCCTCCACAGACATATCGTGGATGGCCAGATGGAACACTGAAAATCTGTTCTACATGGGGTGCTATAGATATCCCTGGGTGAAAGTCCTTAAACCCTCTTAGTTCCAGAGGTTGCTCCAACATCTAGACCGAGTGGATGCATGAGCGCATGAGGGTCATACATCGTTAGGTCGCGTCTCCCACTGTGTCGTGGTCGGTTGGAAGGGAGTGCGCCTTATCTGCCCGAGAGGAGGGGGCAATGCTAGGCTGAGTCTGACCAGCTAGAGGAATGGGTCCGCTATCGACGAGCCTAGCCTGATATTGGCAGGCGGATAGTGAGGTCTCTTCCACTCACCTTGTTACGCGCGATGGGGCGGCAATCTGGTTTGGAGTGTAATAGACCCCGGTGATTTTTCAGAGAGGAACCGTACTGATTTGTAGACTTATTGAGTAGGAGTTGCATGCTCATTCATTCATTCATTCTCTATCCACTCGGGCTAGTGGTGCGTAACTAATTGTTGTGTACCTTCGTTATGGCAAGGATTTCGGTTGGGCGCGCGACCAACCTGAGATCAGGAGTTTACCACGTTGAGTCTGACTATCCAAATTTAGATATGGGCTGGTTTGGATAGAAGTCCATTGTGGCGGACCCCGTAGCCTGTGATACTACGTACTATCATCCCGACTTCACACTCCAAGCATGGTCATTTCATTCGCATCGCATATTGCATTACATCCGTAGGCATATGACATTTTAAGTTACTATGTTTCTGCACTTACATGACCTAGATAGACTTAGCAGGATTTGTATATTGCATTGCATCCTCGACATCTGATATTTAGCTCTTTATGATTCTTTATTGCATAACTGTTCTATATTGCGTATCCTGATATTTATTGACTTATAGACTTGTCAGTTTTTCTTCTTATTCCGATGATGTACGAATTATGAATTACCAGTATTTTTGGTATTGTATGATCATGACATTGTATTGAATACTTGGCACTTACCTCGTGCACACACTTACACCACCCTCTAAGCTTTCTATAAGCTTATGCACGATAGATGCGTGCAGGTGATGTCAGGCTGCAGTAATGTTAAGCTTAGAGCGTGCGGTGGTCTTCTGGAGCTTGATTTTCTATTTATATATTTCTCTTTCAGTATTGTATTCAAATGATTATATTAGTGGATATGTGATGACGATGTTGCCATTGTGAATTGGGTAATCTTATGGTTATGCTTATTACTAGTTAAATGTACATTTCAAAAAATAAAAAATAAAAAAAATTCTCCTTGTAGGATCTCAGGATCAGAATCTGGCATATGAATGTTAGGAGCTGAGAATGGAGTACTACGGAGGCTGTCGGCACCGGATTCGACGATCGGGATTCCTATGAATCCAATTTTTGGGTTTGGGGCGTGATGGAAAGCCCAGCACATGATTGGTTCGAAGGCTGATTAAAGCTCCATCCATGAGTGATAAGACTCTATGTGTTCAGTAGGATCCCCAGAACCCGAGTAGGGCATAATGGGAGGCATTTGGAACCTTGGAGCATTACCACGCTCATTATCTCGCTGGTGAATGGTGTTTCTGTTCCCTCAGTCATTGCTTCTATGGTGGTCGGGGTCTGAGTTTGATACGTTTGACGCATCAATTGATCTGTCCTCACAGTTCTTTGAGCTGAGCCTCTAAGGGGTCTTTGTTCTCGGCCATAGCTTCCCAAGCATGATCGAGCTCAGGAGTCCTCCCTCGTCTCCTTCGTTCCAGTTCATGGCGGAGATCAGTTGGAGCTAACGCTGAAGTCTCAAAGACATGCATCGGGACTTGGATTGATGGCTTTCGTGCTTGCGTCGGGACCCGAGCAGATACACCTTGCAATATACCTCCTCGAGATGCTGTAGAGGTCGGATGCTCTGCAACCGTCGGACAATTCATCTCCTATTCAAGGGGTGGATGCTGCCTATTCATTTGTTGTCTTATTTAACTGACCTCATTGACCAGCATTTCCATTTGATTCTATAGCTCTTGGTATTTGCCTCCTCGGTTCCTAGATCATTAAGTAGGCTTCATAGGTGCAAAGTCTATTGCAGCCTAAAGGTTGAATTTCATGCCTTGGACGGCTCAGGATCAACTGCAACAATTGGTGCATGTATTTTCTTCTTCCCTTTCTCCATTTCTCCTTGGTAAAGTAGGAGTGGTTTTTATCTGTTTTCCTTAGACGGTGCCAAAATGTTGATGTAGAAATCTGGTTCACCCACACCGAGCTCCGAGCACTCGCGCTGAGCACTATAAGCCTGCATAGGAGAAGGATAAAGGAGACCCTGGTCAGAGTAGGGGACCCTCGCAGATGCCGAAGTTAAGCTAGGAATCTAGGTCTAAGTAGTGTGGGTAAGTTTCGGGTGAGAGATTTTATGTACCTATTTTTGTAGACGAGTTCCCAATTTATATTGTTTGGTTGGAGTTAATGTGTCTGTCATTCCCGGCACCATCTCTGCGATTATGCGGGAGTTGAGTGCTTGAAGGTGTTGGCGGTTACTCTGAGATCGTGCACTAGATGTCACTCCTTGTGTGCGTTACTAGAGTTGATTCTTGGGTGTGATTATAAGTCACATCTCATCCGAGCTGACCTTATATTCCAAACCTTACTTACAACAATCCGAGCCCATGAGTAGGCCGAGCCCAATCGCTTGCTGACAAGGATCTAGTTGGAGTCGACAATTGATACACGTGATGACTTCTTTTGGGTTTTAGGTTGATGTGAAAACTCTACGAAAGAACTTTTTTTTTTTTTTTGGTTTACTTGTTAGTACACCTCACTTTCAGTTCACACTTCACTATTAGCCACCCTCATTAGGGAATCAATACCAAGATCGTATGTTGAAACGATATCTTTCACTCAATCTAGCACTTGAGCTATGGATCAGGGTATCTCTACTAAAGAACTTAGTAGCCAAGAGCTTGATTTATCAATATCCAGGTAATACCAACCCCTCACACGACTAGCTCGGATTCCAGATGAACCCAACCCTGAGCTATGCTCGTTGGCTCGAAGAGTGCTTTTCGTACTTTTTCTTCCAGGGTTGGCGACACCATGTTGTCACATTTTCACGGAACTGAGCAGGACCGTATTTCCCATGTCAGATATCATAGTAAAATATATGATATCTGACATGGGAAATACTATGATATCTGACATTTTCAAGGTTGTAGGAATGTGGATTGCCAGCGAAAGCCTACCTTGATGTATGTGAGAAATTCTCTTCGTACATATATTTTTTCGGATCATATTAGGACATGTACCAAGAAAATGAGGCAGATCCAAAACTCAAGTGGGTTGCACCACACGAAAAAAGTGGAGAAGGAAAATAACTACCATGGAAACTTTGGTGTGGTCTACCGTAATGTTTATATGCCATCCATATCGTTCGTAAGATCATTCCTACTCGAATGAGCCAAAAACAAAAGAATATTATCTTGATACAAAACTTTTGTGGCCTCAAGACTAATTCAACGGTGGACATTCAATCTCATTGTTTCCTATCGTGCGGTCCATTGGAGTTTTGGATCTGCCTCATTTTTTATCCCACGTACTAATTTGATCTAGAAAAAAGGATGGACTATATTTCTCACATACGTGACGGCGGCAGTACAACACATGGGAATTTTAGCGGCGCTCACATACGCCGCCATAAATCCATAAAAGCGCCGCTACTTCTATTAGCGATGCTACTCAAGTGCCGATAAACGGGTCTGTCGCTAAAAGTATTAGCAGCGCTAGGTAACTTTTTGTGGCGCCGCCCATTGTAGGTTTTTGTGACGCGAAAAAGCGCCGCTAAAAGTGGTTTGTGGACACTTTTTCTCACGAAAAAGCACCGCAAGATTTCTACGCAAGCGCCGCTAAAAGCCTTTGTATGGATTTGAGAGGCACTAGCATGCCAGTAATTTTTATTATTATATATAATTCAATCAAAACCTGTATTTTTTAAATATTTAAAACATAAAAATAATGTAATACAAATAAAACAAATATTAAACAAAATTTATATTAATACACAATAAATTTGTTTTATTACAATTATGAAGAGAAGGAAAATGTCACACAGCACAATTACAGGTTTAACCATCTCTCAAAAAATTAAAAAGAAAAAACAAAAAAATAAATAAAGGATGGGGCTTAACAGAGCATTCCAATGTGCAAAAATTTTCTGTCATACCAAAAGCTTTCATGAACAGAACTTTTTTTTAAAAAAAAATTAATAAGAACTTTAAATAGATAATAGGAAATTGACTTCACTACATGAAAAATTATTATAGAACCAATAGTTAATAGGAACTTTAAATACTTGGCATTGGTAGGACATGGAATATAATATGGATTTATGGACATTGCATGAGACACACAAACTGAGAATTCTAAATTTTATAGACCACACCTGTTTTGATTACATATTAAGGGGCTCAAAAGGATGAAATCTCCAATTGCCAAATATGAGTGGAACTACAACTGCTTGACACTAAACAACCAACCCAACAAAACCAAAAATTGGATGGGATTTGCATTTTGAGAGAAAAAATATAGCAGCATCAACAGATCATGTGGCGTATTGCAGATCATAAAAAAGTCACCAGCTTAACATGTCCTCACTCTCCGAACGTAACAACTCCTTACATTGGGAAAAGGAACAAATATACTAGCATGAACTTTTAGAAATAATCAAACCAAGCAGGTAATCAGTATAAAAATAAAAAAAGCGTAACCACATAATGAAATGGATATGCAGAAACAAGCACGAGCACTTAAAATCTCAGGGAAGTAAATTGAGATAACTAAGTAAATGATTTTGGCTACCGGAAGCATCCATGACATCCAATGATGATGCATACGCCATGAGTCCAAAGTGAGAGACGCCCATAGGTTGGCTTCATTCCCACAACACCACATAAAGATGTTGGCTACCTGACACTGCCCCCTAATCATCTGCTAGCAATAATGGGCAGACAAAATACCTGTACTCAGTTGCTAAACTCTTCCTTATCAATAGAATTGATGATACGAAATACATGCCCATGATCTCAGACAGGAAAAGAACAATGTTAACAGTCACATACCTCACTCAATAGTAACTAACTGTGTAAAACCAGGTAAAGAAAGAACAGATGATAAAAGGACGAGCGTAATTTGGTCAGAGAATAGATTGGAAAATAAATAAAGAAAAGATGCCTAAGGTTTCATATGCATACCTTAATCATTTTATACACACAGTACATAGAGCAAGCATAGCACAGCAAATTCTGCAAGTGCCCCGACCAGGTTCTCATATCGACATTCAATTGAGACTCTGGGACTGAAGTTTATCTGCCCACCCGATCCCAATCAATGCTTAGAAGAACACAGTTTGCATTTTTGACTCAAGGAGCTTTCTCTATGGAAATGGATCTCAGCCACATGGCTTCTTGACTTGGACTAATCATTCCATTACTTCCTTCTCTTGGGTTCTTCTGTGAAAGTTCCTTCATCAATATGAATGGACAATGGCATGCTTGGAAAGAAATATGCAATTAAGCATGATTCAAATGGAAATACACGTCTCTGACCTTATAGTTGTTGATGTGTGTAGTATCAATAAGATGGAATCGAGATCCATGTGTGTGAGAAACGCCAGTAGTCCAATGTTTTGCCTTTTCCTGTTCAGTGTGGACCACTGTCATGTTCATTTCTTTTATGTCTATCAAATAGCTAGGAATTTCATCTCAAGTAGTTCTCTAACAACTGTAGGGATCAGAGGAAGTATGGCAGCCCCCTTCATTCAAAGTTGGTAAATAGAAAATTCATACCTTGGCAAAGGATGCTATATATCCATTGGTCCAGGATCATATAATTCTTAAATGAACAGAAACCCATTTTCTGCAGTGATCAGAAAATGATGTCAATCTCCAGATAGTTCTTGTATGCATCAAAGAAAGGGTAGGGCTCAAAAAGAGCTCAGGTCTAGGTCTTACTTTGCAGGCTGACTTGGATAGACCTTGCATCCAAACTTGTTTTTTGCCATTTACAGGACATGGTTTTAACCAAGCTGAGTAGATTCAACCTTGTTTGTTAGTGGTGGTTAACACTTCTTTTTCTTAATAGATAAACCCATTTCTATTATTTGGAAATATAACCACTAAATTACTCAAAGTATAAGGGGTGGGGAAGTATAGAAAGCATAGTTTAAAAGCTTAAAAAGCCATCTCCGGCTATTTATTAGAGCTGATAGAGATAGTGTCATCTGTATAAGTGATTCAGAATTCGATCCTAATTGTCTTACCTTATTAAACTTACTCCCTTTTAAGCACTCAAAGCTAAAGAAAAAAGTAAATAAATAGAAACCTTGAAGAGCTACTTAGTTTCAGATTTCATCAGGACTAATCCGCATAAAAACTTGATTTGATCACAAATCAATCAAGATGGTGGAAAAACTCTAAAAAACTAAATGAAGGCTCCCAAACCTTTGAACTGAAGAGCTTTAACTTCAGCTCCAGGTCATAATAGTTGCATGAAGTGAGAAGAGAAGCAGTATCAGATTTGGGTCTCAGAAGGGGAAACATTTGGTTCAAAATGCAACCCCAACAATGAGAAAGGGTGAAAATAAAAACAGACTACGATGTTCATAGGTATCTTGAGTTCCTAAAACAATCCAAAAGTGACACACATTTAGAACCTTTACATATCCTGGCATTCCATTGAAAATGATGGAGAATCGAGGATGCTTCCAATAGAATTAGAGGTTGGTGAGTGAGGATGCCAACGGTTATGGTTATGCATGTGCCGAGATGATATCTTTATCAGGCTTTTCAATGATTGTTGGCTTGTTGATTTGTCTCTGGTCATGAGAAACTAATCCAGGAACTATGGCCACTAGGAAACGAGTAGAGGTTTCCACCTTTTATTTGGGACTCTTGTAAACAATTAGCTATATAAACTACGCCATACAATGGGACCTGTACATGAAGTTATTCTGAATATCTCAACTAAAGTCTCCTTAGTTGTCTTTTAGTTATAGACTTTTAGATTAGTAATTCATCTTTCTCTTGTTCCAGTTTATACTAGAAGGCTGTTGCATTATCCCGCATTCAATATTTTAGTCTTGAATATTAATTTTAAAGAAACCTTGCAAAACTAAGGCCAATTGTAAAGACCTTTGGCTAAGCCCAATAGATCACATAAACAAGCCTCAAAACCTGCTGTTCTACTGATTTTTTTTATTTATTGAAAGGTTACAAAAGCATTGTGGTGTTACAAAAGCATAGTGATTTTCAGGCCAGGACTTGTTTAAATTCAACCATGCCAGATGAATGACCCAGGTCTTGCATGTTTTCTATGAAGAAAGACCTCAATCATCCACAATGAATCTCCTCAGCATTTCTCGTTAAAAAGGCAGTGCATGATAATCCACAAAAAAAACAGTGGACAAATTATACCACAACCATACGCAAAGGTTTATTTTTCCCCTTCTTTCTCAACCTCGATACAAAATCAAACCCATAAGTTACATAGATTACCTTCTTGATGACCAAGAAATGCAGAAGCCACAACAATAGTTCCATCCTTGGACTCCAGCACTGAATGAAAGAACATGTCAACATAACATAAAGATGATTTGGCAAAACCAGAGACAATACGAGCGGACCCATTTGAAAAATCTCACCATAATACAATTCTCATTGCAAACCTATACACGCCATAGAAAATGTGGATAATGAAAACAAGAACAAAATTTTAGAATTTTAAAGGGCTTAATGAAAAAAAGGTGGATCAATTTTAACAGTCAAAAAAACCCAACCAAAATGACACTCCCACAGTCCCACTCCTTAGAATTTTAAAGGGCTTAAAGAATTTGTTTCCATGAAAGAAAAAAAAAAATCCCTAAGAAACAAATTCCATTTGTCATGTTTGCATACTGGGCCTTTAATTCCGTGGAATAAAAAAAAATACATTTGGATATTAGGAAAAAATTGTCAGGAATTCTACTGTGCATTCACAAGAGAGGAAATTAGCAACAAAAAAAAAAGGGTGGGAAGTGCAGTGGAAGAACAGGGAGATTGGCCTGGTAAAATGTCAATAAAAACATGTACCTCAGTGCACCCTTTCACAGCTTTCGAGTCTTTCTTTTCCTTTGTAATACCAAAAACATCAAAGCATAGGTCCTTCATAGAAGTTGAAACCTGCAACCATGATTCGGAAGTCCAATAAAAAAAAATGATACAAAGTATAAATAAAGAAAATGCTAACAGGAGCATGTCTTACACTAGTAAATTCAGATTCTGATGTGCCACAGAGCTCAATAAGCTTAATCTTGTCTACTTTAAGCTGCAAAACAAGTAAACACTGAAGCGTAAGAAACATTTTAAAAAATCAGGCAGGTTGAAATGGAAAGAAAAGAAAGGATTTCATTGATTAGCTACCTTGTGTCTTTTTGCACACGAGTAGAATGCAGTGGCTGTGAAAACAATCCGACTTAGCACTTGCTCGACGAGGTGCTGGCAAAGCAGCAAGAAATCGGTCCTTGTAGCTGAAAATCAACATTATTATTCAATTACATACAGAAGAAAGATTATAAAAAATTGCATACATCCAAGCAGGCTGACAGGCAAGCATGAGTGATTTATGTTTGTTCACATCTTATATAAGGGTGAACTCACTCACATAGACAATGATAACACAAAAAAAAAAATAATAATAATAATAAATAAAACAAGGAGATCTCCAAGAGGTGAATCATCATACATGTGCCAACATGACACATTTATGTGACATCCTTCATCAGGTTGATCCCACCAAATGGAGTTTTGTAAGCTCACTTGCCTGTAAATCATATTTCATGCACACAACCTCCTTAGCAGAACCATCTTGGCAAGATTAATACATACATACAGACAGATAGACATTAATTCTGTTTTTGACAGATACCTTGACACAACTTCCATTAATTCTTTTGACAGAGAATTTCTGCCACTTCTTAATATTTCTTTCAAAACAAATTACTAAATGATAGACAGTTCATTTAGTAATGCAGAACTTGCAAGATCTTATAAAACTAGCATAAAACTAGCATTTGCATATATTTGTAAACTGAAGTGCATAATAGAAAATGCATTATCAATAAAAAGAACTGAAAGTGGCATAATAGAAAATGCATTATCAATAAAAATCTCGAATGATTAAATTAGGAAGCACTATCTCGATTCTCAGAACATACAGTAACAGCCTCATTTATAGACTAGCAATTAGAAGGATTCAACTACACTAGATAATTTTCTTTGGTGGAAGAAGTGGCAAGCATCAAATTTCTTGCTCACCTCAGTTGCTCCCGAAAGAAATATTCCTTGTGTCTTGCCCTCCTTAATCAGTAGACCCTTATTTTGGTTGTTTCACTACCATACCATTGGGAAAATCCTTTTAGAGTTCCAGTACCTTATAATCTAATAAGTTACTTTCATACTCGTGTCATTCGTGATATCTAATCATTATTTTGGTGAAGATTGGCACTATCTACTAAGAATACATTTGAGCATTGTAATTGTAAGTATGCTTTTTATGCTGGCTCCTACTTGGTTTGTTATTTGGAGAGTCCTTTGTTGCTTCTAAGCTATCTTCCTTTCATGCTGCCAAGCATTGAGTATTCTTCTTGCATTCATCTTGTATTTTTAATGTGGCATTTATTTATGGAGTAACTGCTTCATTCTTCAATTCCATTCTATTAAGAACTTACATTCTACAGGTGTGTAGAATTTTGGACATGGAGCTTGGCACTACGAGAAGAATTTCAAAAATATATCAAGCATTAGCCACGGGGATAATTGATGAGGATGAGGTAAAAGACCTATCATGGTAAAACAAATTTTCACCAGCTATATAATTGGACTGTAGTGCTCATTTGTTGCTACTAGTTTTTCTAGTTTAGTCTCTTGTGATAGAAAGTCCATGCAAAATGGACTCGGAATATCTCTGGCCTTCCACAATCTTACAGACCTGCAACAATTCATAGCAGACTTGTCCAAAAGATTCGTACATAGAAAATAAGGGAAGGGTCCAGAAGATTCATACATAGAAAACATGGGAAGAGTGTATGAATGTACTGACCTCCATTGGTAGATAGTTTGGTCTATTCTGATTTCCAACTTGCAGACATGGCCACGTGGTATGTTGGATAACAAATCCATAGGTCTCTTGGAAGTATTGGACAACCGACTTCATTGTGCCTTTCTCATCAACAGGGAAACTATTAATGTTTCCAATTTTCCATAAACAAGACAATTCATGATCCATGTCAGCAACACAGACATAAAAAAAACTTAAACAGACACCCCATAAGACAGGATATATTGGTAAACAAAGACTAATGGTTTTTTTAAAAAAAGTTTTAAAAAAATCAAGATAAAAAGATCCTTACGTTAGCTCTTTAGTTGCCTGCGATGTTAAACCTGATATTCGGTATTTTCGGCGCATGTTCCCTCGGTGTGTAACCTCAACCTTCACACCTCTAAGAGCCTTCTTAATCCGTCAATACCACAGTAGAAAAATCAATTTAAGAACAGTGAAAAAAAAAAAAACCCACAATTTTAAAAACTCCACCCTGAGACCACCTACCTCAATTTAGTCAAAGAAAAAAAATTGAGTTTCGTTGAAAATAGAATAAAACAGAGTCCTGCTCTCTGGAGGTCAGATTAACACCCAATTCAGTCCAGCCGACAAAGCTCTACTTTAACTCCCAGACTGAGTAGAATCCAAGGCATTCTCACAAACAATATTAAACCCAAATTTCATTATTTACCAAGTTCATAAGAAGGGAACATGTAGCACCCCGGATTTTTGCCAACCTGGGGTTAGACGTCCTTAGGTAATGGGTCAACCATAACGCCTTGGTAACCTCTTAGAACCCAATTCCAAAGCCAAAGAAATCATTTAGAACCAAATTCTTTAGAAATTTAACGTGAATTAACTAGCGCTACACTAGATTACCTGTGAAATTAGCACCAATCACTTTAAATACGTTCTGCAAGACTCAAAACTTGTAGAACCAATGACGCTACAATACCCTGAAACCTAGGATCAAACTCTAAACCCGTTTACTCTCAGGAACCCTTTGAAACTTCGTATTGGATTTAGACCATGCGTCGAAAGTCCGATATCCACAATCTTAGACCGTTATGACCGCTTAGCTGGACTTGACAATTATTTCAAAAATCAATCCTAACTGATGTTCTGAGGCTATTTCATTGAGCCTGGAGCAGGGAGCGTGAGAAAGAGTGAAATTCATTAAATTTTAAATGGGATTTAAATGAATTTGGCACGTTTCGTTTGTGGGATCAGTATAAGCATTCAGACCGTCGGAATCTGACCCAAATACACCCTCGGATCAGGAAACATTTCTCACTCAGGTCAGTGTACTTGGAATCCTCGATCGAGTCTCCGTGACCACTGAACTGAAACTGGTCCGCCACGTGCGATCTGGGAACTCTACCGGTCTGAAAACTTGATGTGAGCATGATCCAATGTACATGAGCTTAAGTTCGATCGCGTTCGGCCAGGGGACCTCTCGAAACGCTCTTTTGGATCGGAAAAGTTCCGATTTGGTTATAACTTAAGTATACCTTTGTCCCAAGTCTAATTAGGTTAGATTTTAGCCTATATAAGGGCTTTAAACCCTCTCATATCTCTCCCATCCGAATTTGTTACAAACCGTAGAAAGAGAGAGAGAGAGAAAGAGAGAGATTGTGAGAGAGTTGTGGGAGAAATTTCCTGTCACTTGCACCAGCTATTGCACGTACCAAAGCACCGCATTCAAATCACTTTTCCGGTAATTTTCAACTCACTTATAGGTAAGAAAACCCTACCCTCTTACTGTTTTAGGGATTCCTTTGATGCAAGTAGCGGTGTAGCTTATGTAACTTGTGCATTAGGTCGCTATAACGCCGTTGACGAGGCGTAGACGTTCTATTCGAATTGATACACGTTTACGGCGAAAGGTGAGGATTTTAGACGCTTAGATTGACTGATCTCAAAGCTTTTAATTTTTTTTAATAGTAGATTATCGACGAGAACGCTGTTTGACATGTAGAACATGCTGTCCGTTTTTCATTTCAACTGCGTATGGGAAATATGAGATTTATGGTATTTTAGGTATTTGTAGGAAATACTGTTTACGTCCGTATTTTGCTGAAATGATTGCCATGGGTATTTGTCATATTAGGATATTAGAAATGTGTGTATGATCATTTTGGCGAAGAGATTCGCCCTAATGCGCACTTTGGGTCGACATACGCTATGTACACTAAAGTGTATAGACTAAGTGTTTGTATAAATGTTTGTATTAGTATGTATTGAGTAAATGGTGTTGTGAATTAGTGTTGAGATTAAATTCTCAATTAATTTGCTGATGTATATGATTTCCACCATGTTGGCTACATGAATTGATTTCATTATATATATGGAATGCATATGTTGGTTGATTTGCTTATGTTGTATGTTATAACATGTGTCAACATGATTATATTATTTATATTCATTCCTGTTACTCTCATATGATTACTGATGTTGATTTACAAATGCTTAGGGCTATATCCTAGTCCAGGTAGTCGGTAATGGTTTAAATTCGTAGTTAGCTTCTATTTGCCACGAAGGACGCGTCGATAAACTCGAGTCGTGCCTTGAGCAGGCGGCAGTGGTTAGGTCACACGAAGTATTTTATGCACTTCATGTTTCTTAGCTTGAGATGCGCTCGTACTAGTCGAGCCCGTCAAGTAACCCGACTGGCCATTGTATGTTCACCCTGTATGAGTCACAACTGCTTGAACCTAGAGTACTGAACTTACCATTGAAAACCCTGTTAACCATGGTACCTTGATCCATAAAGACTCATGATCCGGGCATGGTGGTATGGGACACCGTGATCGAGCTTTCGGCCTACACTGGGGCCACAAACCTCGCCGTAGTGACCAGTGAGCACCCTACTCTGAGCAGATTGTGGTGGTATGGGACACAGTATTTTTTTTATCGACCTACACTGATTGGTGACGAGCCCTTTGTAGTGACATTGAGTTTATCCTGACACCGCATGGGGGCGATGAGCCTTGATGCAGTCTTAAGGATATAAATAGGCCTGTATTGATAAGGTGATGGGGGAGAGGAGCAACGAGTGCGAGCAACAACCCTGGCAGCTCTTGTAGTGACCTATAAATATAACATCGTATGAGATTACTAGGAGTGACGACCCTAGACAGGATCTGTGTTGGGATTGATATAAGAAAGGTACCTTAGTTTCCCAATACTGCTGTATGAATGGACTAATAACAATTCGGTAATCATTATTCATATCGCACTATATGTGCCTGGAAGATGTGGAGCACTGTGGAAAGAAAGTATGTCGCGGACGCAAATGGTGCTGCATGAAGGAGTATGTCGGTGAGGGTATCCATCATGTCATTTAATGCTTGCATTAACAACAGTATCTAGGAATGTTTGATTGCCTGCTTTACTATTATCACGTGATTGATTTGATATCATGCTAATCTTTACTCTATGATTCCACTGAGTTGATCACTCACTCCCACGTTACGGGACGGTGTCGTGCACACCAACCAGTCCCTGTTTTAGTTGCAGATGATGGCGCTGCTTGTGAAGTGGAGCCGGACTTGATGATGATGAGGAGGATTTCTTCTATATGCGTGTTCTGACCGACGGGATTACAGGGAGGTTGTTTAGATGCCATGACACTTGTTATTTTATATTTTTAGAGCACTCATGTATGTCGTTTTTATCATTTTTAGAGTATATATGTATTTAGTTAACCTGGTAACATGTTCACACTCTGGAGACTTACAACAGTTCATATATTTTATATATCTATCACATTCTTCCGCTTACTAATTTAACTGTCTCTGGAGTATGATATGTTGTTTTGGCTTAATTCCAATCTTGTTTAATGCCATTCTATAGACGACATGCATTTATTATTATCTATGTTACATAATGACATTTTGGAACTCGGGAGTTGGGATTCTACCCGACCCCCGATTTTTGGGGTGTTACAAAACAAGTAGACTAAATTCCATAAAATTAATTTTAAACCTTCCAATATGAAAAATATTTTAATTTTAAATCCGAAAGTACTTATAAAATGCCAAATGACAAAGTAACTAAAACAGATAAACATAATTCATAGAAGACTGTTCAGTAATTCTCTTCGTAAAGAATAGAAGAAAAGAATAATAGCTAAAAGAGTCCACATATATAGACCTCATTGATAAAGGAACCGGCTCCGAGTTGGGTGCGGTCGAAGCGCACTTTCACAGCTACTAGTTTTCCATCTGGAAGCTTTCCTAGATAGACAGATCCAAAACTACCATGACCTATGATGTCCTTAAAGTTGTTTGTAGCCACCCCTATCTCTTTGTAGGAGAAAATCTTTGCAGCATTCCAGTTCTTCATATCTGCCGCAGTACCTGAGCATTTAAAGATAGGCGACAGTCTAAGGAAGCAATCTTAACCTTGTAACAAAGCAATTGGTAGGAATTTCAAAATATGAATACCTGGTGTGTATGTGACCTCATCTCCTTCTCTTTTCCTTCTGTATAAGAAACCCAAAAGTATGATCAACAGAATTACACATAAGGCACCACCAAGTGCACCAGCTAAAATTGCCCTTCAATCCATGACTCTTCTTCATGTTGGGGACTGTAACCTGTGGTGTCTGAAGTGGTGGATGGTTTGGAAGAACATCACATGTTGAGGTGGAGAAGGAAAGGCACAAGTTCCTGGATGTTCTGCCAAAAAAGAAAAAAAGACTCACAAATATGTCTAAATTTGAAAATCAGTGATAATAAACTAAAAACTGCGGACCTAACTTCTAGACTCTCCTTGTTTAAAGATTGTGGTAGGATGCCTTGTAGTTTATTATTTTCCAAGTTTCTGCAGAACAGGATATCGTATGGATTGAGTGTATCAGAACTGGACAAGATGATTCAGATACAGCAACTGATGGAAATTATTAAGGTGACTTACAATAAATGAAGGTTCTGTAAACCTCCCAAACTGTCTAGAACAGTTCCTTTTAAACTATTGTTCTGCAAATCCCTACATAAGGTTCGAATAGAACTCAATGATTGGGTCTTTCACTACACATAAAACATAAACATCTAACATTCACCTTACAAGATATGGCAGCAGGATGCAATTTGGGCAGCAGCATGGAATTTTGGATGCAGATTTCATAACTGATACCGAATCATTGAGGGGCGTGATGATCAACGAAATCAACTAAGCTTCCTCTGCTAATCCCTAAAAATGGATTCGACCATGCATTCCAGTTCTTCTGCTGATACCGAATCTTTGCAGCATTCCAGTTCTTCTAAATTAGGGATTTGACCATGCAAATTCCTAAAAATGGATTCGACACCGCAAATTCCTAATTAAGGATTTGTATTCAACAAAGCATATTCCTAATCAAGTATTCTAAATTTCAGAAAGCAACAACAAGAAGAGAAAAGCATTACATCATACCTGAGAATCTGAGATTAACCAGTAGCAGAAGACCGAACTGCAGCAGAGTGCAGAAAATAGATCCCAAACCCTAGGAAACAAGAGAGTAGCAGATCTCGGCAGGTTGCTGCAGCTGGAGAGATCCCAAAGAAGCCGTGAGAGAGAGAGGATAGAGAGAAGGAGAGAGTCGTGGAGTTGCAGAGAGAGAGAGAGAGAGAGAGAGAGAGAGAGACGGGTAGGAAATAGGAGAGAGTCATGGGGTTGCAGACAAAGAGAGAGAGAGAGAGAGAGAGAGAGAGAGAGAGAGAGACGGGTATGAAATAGGAGATGTGGCCAGTTGTTTTTTTTTATATGGTGCGATATCCGTCGTTCGGTCTCACATAGCGCCGATAAACAAGTAGCGCAAGTGCCGTTTATACCCCTTTTTGTTGTAGTGTGGGCCCCAACTAGCCTCCTATCACAGTAAGTTTAGGGATGCGGTTTGCGTCCTATACCCATCGTCTCTAGCCCCGGTCAGTTCTGTAGGCGGCCTACCATGATGTATCTGTTTATCCAAGCCATCCATCCCTTTTCTCATATCATTTTAAATCATAAACACAAAAAATGAGGCATATTCAATGCTCAAGTGGACCACACCAAATAATAAGCTTGGTTACATTAAATGCACAAAGCATTAAATGTCAGTTGCATTAAATGCAAGAGTCATCTTTGGTGTGGTCCACTTAGCTTTAGATTTGTCTATTCCTGCGTTCATACCTTAAAATAATCTGAGAAAAGAAATGGACAGCTTGATAAACAGATACATCACGGTGGGCCCGCCCACAGAACTCCCCGTTCGGGGCTAGAGACATGCGGGGGTAGGACACAATCCACGTCTCAAGTTTGGGCAATTCATGTTGTACTCGTCGGCTGCTAAATTGAATATGTAGTGCACTTCTTGGCCGATACCTATGGATGATCAGAACTGTTCAATATGAATGCCATAAACAATAAAAATGAGATTACACAAAAACATTATTTATGACAGATGAAATCATAAAAAAGGTCAATGGTTTAAATTCATGCACATTCTTTGAATGGTTAAGATCAGCTATCTGAGAAAAAAAATCTAACAGTATAGCCTACAAGGTATACTGTTCCTACATTTTGACGTGTGTGTTACCAAACAATTTCACTACAGTAGTCCAAACACTACCTCGCTTTTCTCCACAGGCGATAATGATCAAATTTAACGTCGTTGACGAAAACAATGAATTAACGTTTTGAGGAACGGACAAAGATGAAATTAAGTCGACAAAAGAGACAGCTTGATGGGTTGAATCAATAAAAGACAAGCAAAACAAATGGCAAATGCTTACTATTGAAGCCGGACTTGTACCATAAAATACCCATGTCTGTGGAGTACTCCACCCTGCTGTATAGGTTGAATCCGCTCTGTTGATCGATTCTATCATTGATGTTTTAACTGAAGAATAAAATTAAGCAAGATCAACAACTCAAATAGGCTACATACCATGCAACAATGGAGATGGGATGCCAAACATATATAAGTTTGTATGTGAGACCATTGTTAAACACTTGGTTTGTTTTCTTTCAATTCTACTACTTCGATACAGCGGCTGCATTCAAATTGATTAACTTTGACTCCAAGTGCCAAAATAAATAAATATACACCACCAAAATTATGGATTAGGAATGGGTAAGACTTTGGTTTTAAAATGGTCTTAAACCATTCCTAATTTGTAACATTTTAAAAAAAAAATTCTAACAATCCAGAATTTTTAACAACTGACATTGTCGATGGCACTGCTTTGTTGGTGTATCTCATTTGAATCTGGGATCTTCTTGAATTTTAGGATCATATTTTATTTGAAATGAGATGGACAGAGTGGATTTGATCTAGGTGATGTACGTAGACCCCACACAGCCCTAGGCGGCACAGAGGTATCTCTCTACCCGGGGTCACCGTTAATTCACTCCCTCTAAATTCGCCGAAAATCCCCCAACTCCCTCTAAATGCGCCCGAAATCCCGTAAATCCAAAATCTCTCTCTCTCTCTCTCTCTCTCTCTCTCTCTCCCTCTCAGCGCATCATCTATAGCACCAGCGCATCGTCTCCAGCATCGTCTTCAGATCTAGTGCGCTTACAGCGCCCACCCTTCACCTCTTCCTTGGCCATCTGTGGTAAACAATGGGACCAATGATCTAGATGGTTTAGGTTTCTATAAATCTATGGCATGCATACAGTGGATGTAAATCTAGAATAGTCTTACACTTCATCGTTTGTTGTGAATGTTTAATGTGTGCACAACATGTGTTTGATGAACTTTCTCTATTTTAACAATTTTCAATTTATATGTATGTCATCTATACAATGGATGCATGCAAACAAAGATTTGTGGCATTCTCTCGACCAAGGACTAGTTCGGGCGTACCTAAAAATGTGGACTAAGGAATCCATCCATAGTTTTTTTGAAATGGTCTTCGTCTGACGATGTCTCTAATTGTCTTCATGAACCTGAGTCTTTAAAATGGTCCAAACTCCTAGTATTTCTTTATTCATTCCTTGACTTCTTTTTCCAGTGTGAGGGAAATCTGAACGTTTCAGATTTTATTTAGATAGTTTGGATTCTCACGTTTGGAGTGCTTATATTTGGCGCTTAAAGATATGGGTGCTTGGTATATTGTACTAGTTTAGTTCTTAACTGTTAAAACGGTTAACCACACTTTACTATTCTCTGACATAGAGCTTCGCTAATCCTACATGCATGTACAAGTCAGCTTATGTCCTAGCTAATTTAATGAAAGAATTTAATCTTATGTTTCAGCTGGTCCACAACATAGGATGATTTACTAACAAACGGTCAGCCTTTTCCACAACCAATCACATTACTTGTAAGCTTTCTAAGATCTTTTACCCTATTGTCTCCTCCCAATGGCATGTTTTGGTAGCTATCCTAAATTCCAAGCTAATTTAATCTTATGTTAATGAACATTGATAAGGTCACCAACAAGGACATATATGTTATCCTCAGATTTTCAGGTTTAATAAGTGATACCCATTGTTCAGAGGTCGACCATTGTACGAATGCAACCCACTATGGATGAATGCCATCTCAAAAATCTCCTCTGATGCAAGCCACTATGGGCAATGGTTGTCTAGAAAGTCTCCTAGTCTAGAAGATCTTGGCCACCGATCTTGGTTGTTTGGAGTTTAATGGGAATTGTTTCTGTGTCAATTCTTAAATATTAAATAAAGAACAAACCAAGTGTATGAGCATAGACTTGGATTACATTTAAAGATTATAGGTAATAATTATCACTACTCCTAAGATAAGTTGAGATAAAAGATAAATTGATACCATCGATGCAGAAATCTAGTTGATCCTACCACACCTACTATTAGTTGGAGTACATGCGATTTATTGAAAAATAAGAGAAGACATTGGGGGTGCCAGTTAAGGCCTAGGACCTTCTGATGCGTAAGCCATGATGTGTACTTACATGAAACGTAGTAGAATCAAAATATTTGTCGTACCTTTTATTATAGAAGAGGCCTTTATTTATAGTCAATTGGTATCAGAGACATATATGACAATGTCTCTTTGATGGTGATTATGATTATGTAAGAGATCTTCCTCTGAACGTGTCGTGGTTGACTTCCTGAGATCCTCGGTGAATATTTCAAAGGATAATCCTATCCTAATATATTATAAGTGTATTTTTATTCTGAGGTAGTAGTCAATATCTAAGGTAGATCTCTAAGGCCGAGGTCGGTATTCTAGTCCGACCTCCGAATATAAGTTCATTCCTTGAGATTGAGGTCGGTACCACCTGGGGTCGATCTCTAAAGCCGAGGTTGGTATCCGAGGCTTGTCATTAAGGTTGAGGTATAAAATAGCTAACACCAAAGGTCGGGGTGATTTTTCGACCCTCAATCAATCCATAGTCATCTAGTCTGGCTACTTGGCTCATCTATTTCATACATCTGGTCAATCCATTTTTACCCATAAAAGTAGCTTCCCTACTTCCAAGCATTCTTCAGGAGCTTAGAAAGTAAGTTACTGTGGACTGATACTATGATGCCTCAAGCAAAAGAGGTGAGGAGGCTGAGAGGTCTCATGCCTATAGGGGAACCAACGGTTGACTGCCTCGGTTTCTTCGATCACCACGGAAGAGGTCCTCTCGAACCGATTGCAAAGATCGCTTAAGTCCTTGGCCCCGATGGGAGGCCCTATAAGGTCCCGATTTCATGTAGCCAATTATATGCACGCCTAGACATATATATATCTACCTCATGAGGAATACGGTGAAAGCTTAAGCATAACGAATCAATGTAAATGTTAGAAGTAATTAAATTTCGGGGATGAAATTTTATTTAAGGAGGGTAAATTATAACACCTCAAACTTTTCAATACCCATGTATTGAAAGTTCTTCAGTGTTACCAAGAAATTTAACTTAGAACGTACATATGTGTATCAACAATTTAACTATCAAAACCTTACATCTATTCTCCAACATGAATCTGACCGTTGAGAGTAAACTTCATCCGTAGATCAAGTTATCTGACTATTGATTTTCAAGAGAAGACCATCAAATAATCAAGTATTCTTATATGTCCAACCATTCAGTCAAATATTCACCACTAGAAAAAGACACCTGACCGTCCACTTTGAGTTTGGATCACCCGATCATAATAAACTAACCGCTTAATCTCTAGATCTGCCCATACATATATCGAAACAATATTCTGATCCGTTTATCTTGTTTACCACCTATGAAGATGCCTAACCTATCATCAAAACGATGATCTGAGGAACTTATACATGCAAACAAGCCACTCGAATCTAACAGTACCCATATTCTACCCTTATAACTCCAAAAACCCACTTTGTGTTCTTCCATTTGTAAAACTGACCGTACATCCACTTACATACATGATCGAAGTATTAACCATAAGGTTTTCTTAATTTTAGCAAGTCATCTGACCATCTATCATGTTTGGATCTGCTAAATGGGCCATCCGAATATTAGGATAAATTGGTTATTACAAAGATCTTAGGGTATATGTTCAAACTACCAGGTAATATTGTAGCTAAACGTATACAACCATAGTTCTGGAACACGGAGTGTGCTAGCCACTTAAAAGAACATCCTGGTCATCCTTGAGAGATTGAGGCCTAAAATCTATTAAGAGATCTTGAGAAATAAGGATCAGTGGTAAAGTTTCGTTTCTTTTGGACGATGTAATAGGGAGGTACGAACGATAGAAGTTGCTACTAGGCAGAAGGGTAATTTTGTAATTATAAATCTAAATATTTGTTTATCTAACGTCTACACATGAAATTCATGTCAGTTTTGCGTTTAGTCACACGTTTTTGCAACATGTGGCCCACCCAAGGCTCGGATCTGCTTCATATTTGAGCCCATAGCAAAACATGACCCTGCAACGTTGATGAACAGATTGGATTGCGTAGCGAATGCCATGATGGACTCCACTTGGATTGTAACTTGAATAGTTCCAATGCCAAATTAGAAACTTGTTTCAACAGCCAACACTGAGCAAAAAGGGTGAAAATTCTTGATTTTCCTTTACCCATTCCAATCATGAAGCCTCGCCGAATCTAGTGAGAAACTTCCCATCAAAACTCAATCATTCATGGGAGAATTATGGCCGTCCAAAGAGGTTCCACCATAGGCTTCCATCGACTCATGATAAGTGTGGCACACCTGACTTATGGATCCACTTCATATTTGAGATTTTGGATTAAATGTTTTATTCATACCTGATGAACGGAGTGGATGTATTGATAAATCATCATAGTGGACCCCACCTGATCATGAAGATCGGCCGAAAGCAGTAGTTCAACAACCACAACAATGGCCGCTAAAACCGGACTGAAATAAGTTCCTTACTTGGGAACTTTTAATCTGGATGCAATCGGAACTGTTCATTCCACAACTAGAACACTTCCGACTTCGACCTGGGACTTCAAGAGAACTGGGAGTCCCACGAAACTTGGATCTCTGAAATCTTCCATCACGTTGCTATGACGTGCAGGAAATTGTCTTGTGCATTCGTTGAACCCACTAGATAAACACACATGGACCTCTGATTTGTTGATCCTAAGAGCTTCTATAAACCCATCAGAGATGTCCATAAGATGCACGGTGAAGAAATAACCAAAAGCATGAAATTTTCTATTGAAGCATCTATCATCCTCTTCGATTTAATGATGAACGCATGATCTCAATATATCTTAATCTAGGAACTGAAAATGGCCACTAAGTGGGCCTCACGGATATGAATAAACTTCCACAAATTAACATTGGACGTATCCATTGTAGAATAAGCTGCTAAATCACACCCAAGTTCAGCGTTTAACAATCCATGCGCAAACAGACCGCGTGCAAACTGCAGTTACAACTAGACGAATAAAACTGGGCTCTCTCCATATACAGGAGAACCTTTTCAAAATTATATATAAGTCTCTACCAGTAGTAGATACCTACCAACAAAGGATCGGAAAGGAGTGAGAGAAAAGAAAAATAAAGAGAGAGTGAAAGGATGGAAGAAGAATATTGAGGTAGAGAGAGACCGAGTGCACTTGGAGTAGCAACTCGCTGAGTTGCTGAGTTGAGCCAAACCTGGGGTGGATTCCCCTATCAATCAGAGGTAGGCCCAAGTCCAACTTTCCTTAGTCTTTTATTTTTCCTTCTTTTCAACAACCTGATATAAGTTGTTTAGGATTAAGTTGAACCGAGTGGTGCTAGACATGCATTTCATATATAATGATTGCACATACCAATACCACTTGTATTTGTTGAATATAAGATGTATCGTAACCCTTTTTTTATTCTTATGAATCACTTGAATCATTGTAAACTTTAAAAGATAACCACCACTATAGGTAGGGCGTTGACCCTCTCCAACCATATAGATGTTGCAGATGAATTACAGGTTGATATAACTGTAATAAAGAAGTTTCTCTCTTCAATTTTCAAAATGAAGGATCTTGGATAAGTGGATACTATAGTGGGTATCAAAGTTAAAAATATAGTGGGGATTATGCATTGTGTTAGTCTCATTATATTGAGAAAATATTAAACAAGTTTAACTACTTGAAAATCAAAGAGGCAAAAATCTCATTTGATCAAATTATTAAGTTGAAAAAAAACAGTGAAAGAACAGTTGTACAACTAAAATATACTAGTATTATATACAGTCTTATGTATGTTATGCAATATCCAAGATCGAATATAACACACGCTGTGAGTAAACTAAGTACGTTTACTAGTAATTCAAGTGTTGAACACTAAAAAGCCAAAACTAGAGTTCTAGATTATTTAAAATAAACCAAAGAAATAGAGCTACTTTACTCAAAACTTTCATCAGTATTAGAATGATATATTGATGTAAGTTAGATATCGAGTGCAGGGGACAACAAGTCCACTAAAGGATAGATATTCACCTTAGGAGGTGCAGTTGTATCTTGAGGATCCAAGAAACAACTTGCATAACGCATTCAATAATGAAATTCGAGTTCATAACTTTGATTACAACAGGCAAAGAGGTTGAGTGGTTAATGGATCTTCTATTAGAAATCTCATTCTATTATACTAGTTGTTTTAGTTCATTGTGATAGTGAAGCCACTCTAGCAAGAGTCTATAGCGGTACCTATAATGGGAAGTCCAGATGCATGAGTTTGAGACATTATTAAATAAAGGGAATTGATTTAGAATGGAATCATTACGATCTCATTTGTAAAGTTAAGTAATAACTTGGTTGATCCCTTTACAAAACCTCTAACGAAAGACGTAGTAAGGACTACATGTAGAGGAATGGGGTTGAAACTCTTTAATCAAAGTTTTATCATTGATAAAAACTCAATCCAAACTTAAAAAGTCTCTAAAGATTAAGTTTAATGGGTAACAACAAATCACTGATGAGTGAAAAGTTACAACACTAAATTTAAATAACTCCATCCAGGATAAAATTGCTGGGCGTCATTATAAAAAGAGGGTTGAGTAAGCATTTTAAGTAATAGAAACTCTGGAAGGATTACACCTATGTGAACGTAAAAATGATACTACTTCTCATGAGAGTTAAAGTTATTTCAGGATTGCTCATAAAACAAGATAAGCATATGACCATTAAAAGTGTTAAGCGAGTAATATGAAGGAGCACATAACGTAAAAGTCATTATGTGTGTAGTATTTTTTGTTGTAATATTAAGGAATAACTGGTTTAATGTTGCCGCAACCAGAAATTTCGAAATAATTTTAAAATACTTATACTAAGATTCAAATAACCAGATATCTTTCTATATGCATAATAAATATTCTTCATCTTTGGTAGACATCTTTCTATTGTTTAAAAAAAAACTAGTGGGTGATTGTTAAGATTTATGGTTTTTTGAAAAAATATTTCAAATTTTCAAAATTTTGCTGCCAAAATGATTTTTGGGATTTTCAAATAGAAAAGTGCGGTGTGTACTTTTGTCCCACATCAGAAATGATAGGAGAAGTTTTGGGGTTTATATGTGGATGGATGTGTGTGTAGTATTCTTACTTGGAGCTTTGGAGAATGAGATGTTTGTGTTGCACATGCATGCACATGCGTGCACGCTCACACTTGAGCAAGGGCACAGGCGTGGGCTAGGGTAAAGGAGTGGGCAATGTGGCTGTAGTGGCGCTAGTTGGCACACTTTACACTTGAAAGCCACAACGGTCCGAAAATAGATGGGCCATGATGATCCAACGGTCAAATCTTCCGATCCAACGACCAGAAACGGTTGGCATTAATGATCAAAGGTCAAAAACATTTTTCAAACGTTCTGAACCATTAATGGCCACCAAGCAATGGTCCACTCACTGGTGCCTATATAAACCAGACCATTGTGGTCCAAATTTCATCAATTCGAACAGAAATCTCACCCCTTGCATCATATCGTCCATAGTATCTCATTCATCGAATATTGTAAATGCATCCGCTATTTGATTCTGCTAGAAGATTTACTGCATTGAATTGTTCCTAAATGGACCCATCGTGATTGATGCATGCATGCGTATCTAAACAGGCTTGTCTTATCTTGAAAGTAATTCGTTGGTAACCCATTAGCAATTAATAAGGAGGCGAATCACATTTTAAGGACAACATATATTTTTACATGATTCAACCTAGTGAAACCAAATAATCGAACTTTATTTCATTTTATTTTTTATTTTTCAATATTTCTAGCACATTTTCTCCATATATATATATATATATATATATATATATATATATATATATATATATATATATATATATATATATATATATATATTTCGTGGACTAGGATGTGTTTTCTACATTTTAGCTTTTTCCTCAACCTTATTATGTCAATATTGCCAGGCACGGTGATGTGATATATGTCGTGACTCAAAAGGCTCAGTTCTTGATCTTGTTATCCCTCTCGGCAGTAGTTTGATATCCAGGGGGGGCGCATATTGTGACAGCTGGGGCATCTAAAATCCTTTTTAATCCCCCTTAGCCTTTTATCTATGCAGATTAGCTGGCCGTACGATGCATCCAGCTCAGTTGACTTAGTAGGATACAAGTGACACAACTTGCAATCGGATACACCTCGATTTGTATTTTCTATATGGTCGGCAGACGCTGCTACCTAAGGCTGCATTAACTAACCATGTTCTTGCTATGAGAGACATGCTTCATCGACGTATGTACGATGCCGGGCAGGCCCTTCGGGAGGTAATGCTGAGGAGGATTACAATGACAAGGGTGATAATAAGAAGCAATACAATGATGTAACATGTGGCTCATTTTTCTAATGGTAGATTAGCCTTTTCACTTCTTATGTATTAATGTTTTGTTTTTTCTATTTGAATTATTAATTATATAATGATTTGATGGGCACACTTATATTTATAATCTTACACAAAAGTAGTATTTATTCATGTCACGCACTAAAATCTATCACGAAGGTCAGCCACAATCCCACATTGCTAGAGATGATTCATATATACAACATAGATAAGAACATTAATTACAATTCAAAACATCAAACCATGCATTTTCATTCTACATCACAAACATTTTTCAATTAAAACAAAAATATATTCAATGACCCCTAGTTAGAACTCAATCATTCTTCCACTGTATTACAATAAACTTAAAAAGGAAACTATAATAGCTAAATAAAATCAACCTCCTATAACCCCGCTTCAACTGCACTCTTTAATTAATCCTGATCCTGAAATTGATATGTCTCAAATATGAGTGAACTGCGAAGCTAGAAAAAATATCCAAACTAATTTTTAAAATAAGTACTCAACAAAGATAGGAATCAAAAAATGGTAAGTTTTCAAATATAATGGCACTAAAAATGCATCATCATAATAATAATAATCCTATATCGACAATTTTCAAATAAGATAGGTTTCATAATAACAACAAATTTAAAATACGCAGTTGAACTGAACATCAAATCCTCTTATTCATCCCAACCGTCCATAGTCCAATTTCTTTCAATGTAGAAAAATACATAGAAAAAGACGAGAAAAATAATAGATTTTACAATGAATTGCCCGAGTTGTGTGGCGACCGGTCAGGTGGACACAGACCTAGCTATCTTTACCCATTATACTAAAAGTAGGGCCTGGGCTCAATCTTAGCACTAATCAAGCCTCTGATTTAAGAGCTAGCCTGCCTGTCCATCTCACATGTGAGTTTCTTGGGCTCTGTTTGGGCCTTAATAGACAAATTTTCAAAACGTAATCAAAACATAATCCTGAGCCGATGGGCTCATGTCCAAACCATTGGCCTCTATTACAAGCCTGAGCCGAATCCTTGTGAGTCCGGAATTGAAACCTGATGGAGCAGTTTAGCTGATTAGAGGTACTACCCCTAACGAAGCATACCTTATTGAGAAGAATAGTTGAATCAAAGGCCATTTGCGCCCAGAGAGATATGAAGGATTGATTCTTACCAAGCACATGATCTGGACATTCATGAAGTAGGATACCACGAGTATTGCATGGTGAAACAATTAAGCCAGTCCATTGATCAAGTTGGCCATTTCCATCGGTCGAATAAACACAGTTGGTGTTCATTTTCTGATGCAGGGAAGGATGTCACCATCTTACCCAGGGATGACTACACCAAATCCACTCCTCAAAGATTCCTCGGATCCATGAGGGATGAAAATAGAGAAAATTTCTAATAATTCAAAATAAATTGATTGATGATAATTATAAAAAAAAAAAAAAACAGAATTCTAATCCTTTTAGTAACAAACTCAAACCTAGCACAAAGTTTTAGACTCAAACTCCAACAGATCAAACTCTCTAGAAACATGACAGATTATAAATAGTAAACTTTCTATTTATAGTCGGTCATGATTCCTACTATATTTCATAGTTTTCAGCCAAAAATAGTAAGTACCCAATTTGACCTAATCATGTAATTCTCCTAATTTATCTAAGCTCTTTTCATCCTCGGCACCACTCCTAAAACTCGAAGGATCAAAAGTCATGATCGAACTAAAATTTAGCATTTATAGTACAAACAAAAATAAAATGGACTTTCGATAATATGATGGAATCTCACAAATCCGATGTGGTCCACCTGGTATAGTAGGTTGGTTGGTTAAAGTAGCTTCTCGTATACCGAAACCTCAAAAAAACTCATTCCAGTTTACGAGATACGATTGTTAACTTTCTGACGATCCCGATCACTTTTGCCTCCGATTAAGCCTTCTCTGGTCCATCTTTGTCACGAAAGTGTCCGTGACTCGATCTACTTCATTTTCCCTTTCTTTGATAAATAGGCCTCAATCTGCATTTGATAAGAACGAGGTTACATTCATGAATATCTTAAAGTGGTTGTTTAGATGGTGTTTGGGGAGGAAATTTGCACGTAAGTCACTTACAATTTTGAAGTCATCGGCAAAATTCATGGGGCTAGGGGTGAGAAGTCACTTTTATGTAAGTCACTTACAACTAAAAATCACTTCTTCATATATATTTTTTTTAATATAAAAAAAAGTCACAACTTAAAAACTTACTATCAATGACTCCTAATACATCTTCCTTCTTGAAATTTAGGATGCCAATTGGAAGTAGGAAGGAATCTAGATACACAAAATTCTGGGACAACTGTCCTTTGTAGGATCAGTGGTAGACTGAGTTTCAACACTGAGGTCACGGGTTCAAATGGCCCTTGTGTGGGTGTGTGTGTAATAAATAAATTTATATATATATATATAACTGTGCTTTCCTTAAAAAATGATTTTTCACGCACCCATGTGGCCCACCTAATGAGTAGAATGGCCAGATTCTAGAGCATGCTCTACCTAATGACCAGTGCCAATCAGAAAGTCCAAATGAGATCCTCTGTAGTTAGATCAACAACACTGCCATAAGAAGTCCAAATGAAAATGCACCAAGAAACGTAGTAAGGCTCTGTTTGGCAGACAGAGTCTAAGGCGTAAGCATTTACCTTAAAACAGTCACCGTTCAGCCTTGAAGGAGTTCATGGATGCGTGCTTTGACGGCTTCGTCTTCCCACTCCAATCTGTCAATCCGTTCCCTATCCATTCCTTCTATCTTCTCCAGTTTCAGTACACTTTGCGGTCCAAGCGGAAGCCTCATCAGTTCCGGACATCTCCACACCTTAAGATATTCCAACGATTTCAAATCAAGAACCGACCCGTCTTGGTAGAAACATGTGAGCTTTTTGAGCGTATGTAGAGTCAGAGTCTTTAATTGGGGGAGCAGGCCATGATCTGGTGCTTCTGCCTCCTCCCCGTCCTCATCCTTCGCAACTATCACGACCATGTTCGGGCAGCTTTGTACTTTTGAGTTCTTCTAATTTTCCGAGATTACGAGCTAGTTTCATGGAAAAGAGTTTCTTCATGCCGATGCAATTATATATGAACAGCTTCTGCAGATTTTGGAAGGCTAGCCATGGTTGGACTCTGATGGAAGATGGGGATGCACTTCTTTCTCCTGCGGCCTTCGGCTCCACCTCGTTCGAGATTATTTTCTCTAACTCCTCACAGGTCTTTATCTCAAGTTGCTGGAGTTGTTCGAGCCTCTGAGCTGTGGAAGGCGAGAAGAGATTTTTCATTCTGTTACATCTGCCGACATATAGATCCTCTACGTTCCCGAGGCTCCCAACCGGTATTTCCCCCTTCCAGATGGTCGTTAGCTTCGGCAGTAATTTCAATTTCAAAGCTCTTAATTTGGAGACCAATGGACGCTGTTCCAGTAGCCCGTCGTAGTGAAATACCTCCTGCAGCTCATCACATCCGCATACCTCGAGCCGTTCCAGATCGTGCACATTTCCAAGCAGATCAGAAGGCAAGATTCTGATTAATTTTTCAGAATGGTAGATGCTTAGGACCTTCAGTTTTCTAAGGAAGCCAGCAGGGAGCGGCCCATTGCATATTTGTTTCAAGTTTTTCATATGATCAAGGTACAACTCCTTCAACATCCCGAAAGCAGTTTTGGGGGACTCTTCTGCTACAGTTATGAGATATTCAACTTCATCACCATCTTTGATTGAGAGACGCTCCAAGACGTTGAATCTGCCTTCATGTAACTGGATGAGATTCTTGACACCCTTACAAGACAGCAAGCTCAGGTCCTCAGTTTTTCCTAATAGCAGATTTACCCAATTTGGGGCTTGATTCGATATGTTAAGGCTCAAACTCCTCGGGAATGTGCTGTCCTCATAATTTCTGTCATTGGAGATGCAGAATTTCATTAGGTTTCTCCAAGGCCTGGGAACATCTTGAGACAAGCATTCTACGTTTTCAACATGGCATTGCAGAATATTCAAGCGAACCAAGGATGCTACCTCACCAAAGCTCGCATTGCTTTGATCTCCTTTTCCATCAACTTCCCACTGGCTAAAGCTTCTTCCCATATACAATTCTTCTAAGCGGGTTAGCTTCGATATCAGGTTATGTGGTACCCATTTGAGACAGTGGGTATTCGACAAATCCAAGAGCTTTAGCTTGGCTAGACTTCCAATTTCTTTAGGGAGTTCAGATATCTTAGTCCCATTTAAGCGAAGTATTTCAAGCATCTTCAACTCCCCCACTAGAGAAATGTCTTTTAACAATCGACATTTATGCAGACAAAGCGCCCGTAAGTTTATTAGGCATGGTAAGGATAGGGGCAGTGACGAAATGGGAGTATCGTTTAGATCCAAAACAGCAAGAGCTTTCATCCCTTCAAAAAAACTACCCGGGATCTTCGTCAAACGCCAGTTGTTTTGCAGTAACACCGTCTGTAATTGAGGGCATTCTGGCCGATCGGGAAGTACACTGATTCTGTTTTTCATCAGTGAAATGCGCTTACATTCTTCTAACTTCTCCTTCGCCGGCCACTACCTCAATCCTAATCCAACTTTTAGTAAGAACCCATGCCCATCTTTCGACGCTACTGAGATGGCGGCATCTCGAACAGTATCATGCATTTTTACAAACCCTTCACGATAACCGTCCAACAACAAGCAAGAAGATTTGAGCTTGTCGACCAAGATATGAACTCTTTGTGATGCTTCTTCCAACGAGCTCACATCATTTAGGAAACCTTCCCCCACCACATATCGCATTAATTTATCGATATGAATGTTGTAATCTTCAGGAAATAGGCAACAAAACAAGAAACAAAGCTTGGTTTCCTCACTTTCTATACTATCAAAACTCAGCATTAGAGATGAAAAAACCTTTGTATGCATACATTTAATATCCATTGGGACAGATTTCTGTAATTGCGTCAATGCATTCATCCAAATCAAACGACCCTTATCTCTCAAAGCCCTTCCAACAGTAACAATCGCGAGGGGCAATCCCCCACATTCCCTAGCAACATCTCTCGCCATGGAGAGAAAATCAAGGGAATCAACAACACAGCCTGCTTTCTTTCTGAACAAATTCCATGAATCCTCCTCAGATAAGACATCAACTATGATCTTCGCTCTGCTCTCCATCAATCCGCATACATCTACACTTCGAGATGTCACAACAATTTTGCAACCTGAGTGGTCGATTCCGTAAGGAATTCCCACATCAGCGAGCTCCACCCGTTCCCATAAATCATCCAAGATAACGAGCACCGTCTTCTCCTGCTTGAATCTTTCCAACAACCTGCGTGCCCTCACAAGTTCGCTCTCTTCCTCCAGCTTCAGGCCTAGTTGCTCTGCTATCTCTCGTTGAATCCTTTTCAACTCAGGATTCCTGGACACAGTAGCCATTAAGACCACATCATAACGCTTCTCTCTTCTAACCCGCTTGCCGACTTCTTTCATCAACATCGTCTTACCAACACCTCCCATACCAAATACCCCAACAACATCAGTTTCCTCATCTTGTAATGCCTCCATGACCTGTTCCATAGCCAATTCTGTTGACGAAAAAACCTCAAAATCTCCAACCGGCGTCCATTCAATACCGGGAAGAGGAAGATGGCGTGAAATTGCATTAAAATTCCCTTTCTCTTGGAGTTGTATTAGAACAACTAACTTCTGTGCGGCTTCTTTACTTAGTCGGTAACGAGGTCCCCAACTTGGGCACCAGCAACAGCACCTTTCCAAACTTCTCTTATTTTCTTCAATGGCTTCATCTAATCTCCTCAAGTCTGCTTCTATATCATCCATCCTTTTCAGCCACTCGATCACTTCCTCGGTCGGTTCTTCCAATTGCCTACGTGCCTCATCTATTGAATTTTGTATATCAATTCGCCTTGCTTTCAGATAATCTGCTTGGCTTCTCAGATTTTCGATGTTTTTCCGGTAATTAACAAGATAATCAATCTCACGCTTGAGAGGAAGAAATAGACACTTCCCAACTTCGGTCATCGGCGCAGCCGAGATTCCAAGAATTTCCATGGATTTTTTTATTTTTATTTTTCTTTAAAGGTGAAGAGCACTAAATTGCAATGGAAGGTCTGATGAAATTGAAGGGATGCTCTTTGAAATGGCTGTCTGAACTTTCAAACAAGCCGGAATTCAAAGGAAGCACCTCAACGCTCTTTTTTTGAATAAGATGCGGTGACTGGTGAAATGGCGAGGAGGCCCACTCCTGTAGATTCGGTCCTTGTGCCATACTATGTTATGATCCAGACCGCTCAAGTGGAATTTCGTGAGACAGATGGATCATCATGAAAAAATCTTAGCCATTAAAGGTGTTTTTTTTTTTTTCAAGAAACTATTAGATGAAATCAACGGCCCAAAAGAGTCGGATTGCGTCCTACCCCATCCTGCCAGGGCTCTGTGGGGCCCACAGTAATTTAAGTGTTTTATCCACGCCGTTAATCACTTTTATCAGACCATTTTATGACTTCTTGAAAAAATGAGGCAAGTCTACAGCTCCAGTGGACCACACCAAAGGACGTTGTAGTGATAATGACAACCACCGTTGAAACCTTTCTAAGGGCCACTGTGATGTTTTTTAACCATCAACCTATTAATAAGGTCATGTATACGTGGATGAAATGAAAACACAAATATAAGCTTGATACGAAACTTCTCCAGCTCCCGAGAACTTTTTAATGGGGGAAGTTCAATCCCCACTTTGTGGTTCAATTACGACTTAAACCTGCCACATATTTTGGATCTTAGTGTAAAATAATTTGGGAAAAATGATGAATGGCGTGGATGAAATACTTACATGACGGTGGGCCCCACTGAGCCCTGCCCAGACGGATTGGTGGGGGGGGGGGGGGGGGGGGAGGCGCGTCTATGCATAAGATGCAAAAATGTACATCAATCCAAACCATCCAAATCTTGGGCACCAATTTTTCTGGTCCAGATCGTCCGTGCATAGCAATCTAACGGACAGATAATATATAAAGTATTCAACATCTCAAATTACACAGACAAATGGCCATTAAGCAGTGATGAGGATGTCGCAATCGGACGCGGATTGCCTCCCTGGCTCCGAACGGGCAGTTCTGTAGGCGGGCCCACCGTGATGTATCTGTACATCCAAACCGTCTATCCCTTTTCTCTGATTACTTTAAAGCATTATAACAAAAATGAGACAGACCCAACGATCAAATGGGTCATCACAGATAATTCTTGCATTCAATGTAACTGACATTTAATGCTTTGTGCATTTTAATGCAACCAGGCTTATTATTTGCTGTGGTCTGAGAAAAGGAATTAACGATTTGGATGTATAGATACATCACGGTAGGCCCACCCACAGAAGTGCCCGTTCGGAGATAGGGCCGGGCGGGGGCAGTACGCAAACCTCGTCCGTCGCAATCAGTAGGATTCTACGAAGATCCCAGAAGCGGATTGGCTGGTGTAACACACACCACCGAGGTGGCTTATGTGTTGACCTCACCAAGTTGTGTGGATCCCACCATAATGGATGTGTTATATCCAAACCGTTCGTCCATTTGGACAGCTCTTTGTAAGGCTTCAATCGAAAATTAAAACAGATCCAATGATCAAGTGGACCACACTGCAAAAAGGAAAGGAGATTGAACGTCTACCATTGAAACCCTTATAGGGTTAGAGAAGTTTTGGATCAATATGATATTTGTTTTTGCTTTTCATCCATGAACAGGTTGTACGGAAAACAAACGTCATGGTGGGCCCTACGATTGTTTTAACTATGAGAATCATTGTCCGCATTGCTTTTTGTGGTGCTATTTGTTTAAGACTTGGATAGGACTCATTTTTGGGATCAAGCTCTAAAATGATCTCGCCAGATGTATTAACGGTGTGGATATAATAAATACATTATTTATTATTTTGTAACCCATGTAACTTTGATATCTTGTGAACCGTTCTTGCAACTCGGAGATGGAGGGGAGACAACGCACATCTTCAAACGACACGTACCACACCAGCTAGTTCGCTGGTGTGTGGTACACCAGCCAATCCGTTTCCAAAGATCCCCTAGAAATTGCGGGGCCCACCACCTGCACTGATTAAATGTAGGTAATTGCTTGAGTTTGGGTCGTCATGGTCTCCCAGTGTATCAAGTAACATCTCAAATAGTATTTATCGGCAACGTGTTGAGGATTTCGTTACAATCTGTAGCTAATCTGATCGGTGCAAAAGATCGTTTCATCGACGATATCTCGTGTGATGAAAGTAAGCCGTGTCTTTTCATCAGGTGGGCCAAACGGTAGAGATAAATGATGAACCGTCTATCTGAACCAACTTAAAATGTTGGCCCATCTGATGACTGCATTGACCCGATTTTCACGTCTACTAATATCAACAATTTTCACAGCTCAGATGCCCTGCAAAAGGAAATTTTGAAGGGAAAAGAGACGCCGTATAATAAGCCTAAGGTACTTACGTCCGTACCTAATCCTTTTCCATGTTTTATTTTACATTTCTAGCGGTCAGCGTTTATAAAATTATGGACGCGGATTGCGTCCTACCCCGCCTGTCTCCAGCTGGAAATGGGCCGGAGCTTCAAGTGGCCACCGTGATTCATGGGTCTTATCCACACAGTCCATTCATTTTTTTCCTACCATTTTACGATATAGGTCCAAATTTGAGTTAGATAAAAGATATGTCTGCTACATAATGGAAATTAAAATCTTACCGTTGAAAATTTCTTTGGGCACATAAGTTTTGGATGGAGCTGATAAATCCAGGTTCTTGGTAACTTTATGAATAGGTTGGAAGGAAAATAAATATAACGGTGGGCCTTAGAAAATTTTCAACTGTGAGAATTATTGTCACAGCAGCTTCCTGTGAGGTAGCCCATGTGTGTCTTTTATCTACCTCAATTTTGGCCACATATCCTAAATTGATAGGAAACAAATGAATGAACGGTGTGAATAGGACCCATACATCACGGTGTTCCCAGCGGAGTCGGTAAGGACGCAATCAGCGTCCAAAATTATGGGCCGCCCGCAGACTATAATGCGGCAATCACCCAATAGACCAGGCGATGATTTGTATGCGCGTTGGACTTTGGCGATTGTTGACCATTATTTTTACTCAGTGGAGAATTATCCACCGCACAATTGAGTCTAGGAAGATCCAGACCATCCAAATTCCAGAGATCATTTTGGATGTAGTTGGCTGGAAAATCTAAAGTTTTAATCGTTGGGTATGAAATAATCAGAAAAAATATTATGTTTAATGGCTCAGATTCAAAAAGAAATATAAGATGAAAAAACCATCTAAAACAGCATTCTGTCTTAGCTTTGCATGGTTGATGATGATCTTCAATCACTGAGATCCTTTCCATGTTGACCATCGACTGTAGGATTTTGTAGATGAACGTTATGGATCAAGACGTGGTGGGGCAGAATGTGCAAAACCTATACGTTGAGAGGCATCTTAGAGTGGTGTGATCTACCTGAGATATATATTTGCTTTATTTTTAGGACCAAGCGCCAAAATAAGCTGAAAAAACGGATGGATGGCATAGATATACAACACATGCTTTGAGGTGAGCCCCATGGTCTGGGTCACATCCACCTAGCTGAATCTAGGTCGAAGGTGATCCGCGTTCTACGCGTTACGGTAATTTAGTCAACGAAAGAAATGCATTGAATGGTCTCCGATAGACTGGCCATTTAATCATAACCTTAAAGAAAAACAGTTTAGTCAATGAAAGATTGCATTGAATGCGATTGCTGCATTCACACTAGCGTGACACTTCCACATGCGAGGACATCTGTAACACGTTTCCATCAGTTGGTTTTAGGCTTTATGGCATAAAAATCAGGCCATTTCAGGATATATCTGGACATATCTTCAACATAAGAGTACAGAACTAACACATGTTAGTTTTATTACCGTAGCCCCTTCATTCGATATTACTTAAAAACCTTAGGGTCAGTTTGGGCGGTGAAATTAGAAGGGATTAGGTGGGATGGGATTCATCTGATCATGTGCCATTTCCATTCCATGTTCGGAATGAATGGAAAAGCTTTGAATTACATTAAATAGAATTGCATTGATTCTTGTGCCAATTTCACTCAATGTTTGGGAAGTTGTGTACGTCCCAACATGATGTGTTGGCTATATCCACACTGTCCACCTATTTATTGAGATTATTTTAAAGCATGGGCCAAAAAATCAGATAAATCTAAAGCTCAAGTGGACTTCACCATAGAAAGTAACAGGGATTGAATACTTACAGTTGAAAATTTCTTTGGGGCTACATAAGTTTTGGATCTATCTCATTTTTAGGCTCATGCCATGAAATGAGGTTACAAACAAATAAACGGTTTAGATATAACACGTGTGTTATTCTCAATAATTTCGAATGAAGGTGGGTATATCCATTTAATATACCATCATACTATCAACAAAACATGGCATTAATTTAATCCCATGGCAACAGGGGACAATCCCTGCCATGTGTATGGGTGATTTTTTTTAATCCTGTCCCACCGAATCCAGTCTAATCTGACCGCCCGAAATGACCCTTATGAAAGCTTAAAATTTAAGACACGGTGGTTTTATTTGTATGTGTCATGTAGGTTGCCAACACTTTCAAGGCAAAGATGGACTAGAGCAGCAATTAACCATCAGAACTTTTAAGCAGTTTATCTCACAAATTGGAATGAGTCTTTTAACTTATCATATATGATTTTGAGTAAGAAAAACTAATTTAGCCAACCAACCCTGCTACACTAGGTTGCTCACGCGAGATTTGCAAGATTCTGTCAGATCAATGGTCGGAAGTTCATTTCATTTTCATTTTTATTATTTTAGTAAGTTTTAAATCAATAATAAATTTTGATCCTTTGAGTATTAGGAGTCATGTCCAATATGAAATGGACCTGAAAAAATTAGGAGAATAACGTGGTTATGCTAAATTGAACACTTTTTTTTTTTCTTTTAAAATTTTGACTAAAAATCACAAAGTCTATTAAGAATCATAACCGTCTATAAATAGTAAGTTTACTAAGTCTATTAAGAATCATAACCGCCCTATAAATAGTAAGTTTACTAAGGCCCTATTTGTTAAATCTAAAGCCTAAAGCCTGAATTTGAAATCTGAAGTCAAAAAACTTGTTTGATAACTATGGCTGAAGTAAATTAAGTACTGAATTTGAAACAATTTGTTTGTTAACAAATATCTGAAATGTCTGAAATATATTAATTTGACACATTTGCCCCTATCTCCTATTTGGAAATGTTTTATACCTGATGCAGATTTCCCGCCAACTTTGATCTCCTTTAAACCATTCGTACAACTCAGAGCTCAATGATCATCAACATTATATAGCTACTGTTTCCTCTCGTGTGGCCCACTCGAGTCTTGGATCCACTTCTTTTTTGTCGCTTGTACTAAAATTAGCTTGCAAAACAAATGAACGGAGTATATTTCCTAAAAACATGGTGGTGGGCCCCACCCAGCATCCTTACACTGGAACTTCCTGCGAACGGCTTTTGCATGAAATCCACGTCCATCCAATCCACGCCCGGTGTACCACACGGAAAATCGATTGATTCCTTCGTGTGGACTTGAGTCTTAAGCTCATGGGCTGGACTTGAACTATGCCCTGACCAAGTGCAACAAGTACTCGACTAGTGCACTCCGCTACAGACCTGAATCCCCAAATCAAGACAGAACCTCTTTAGTGAGCTATAGATGAAGAACTGCACTAATTTCAAGGTTTTATAGCTGTGAATTAGAAGCCTAACATGGGTTGGTCTACTCCTATTTTTATCATTTCATTCAAATTGGACCCGTTGTTGGCATCAAAGCCAATAAAAGCTCACGTTTGAAAATCCTAACACTTCAATTAGAGGGCATCAACTAGTCAGTTACAAAACAAATTAATCAACGTTCCATACCCAACAGGAAAATTGATGGAGATCCAATGAACGTGATACCCAACTGGGAAATTAATCAGTTACATGCCATCCATACCGTTCATAACGTCATTCCTACTAGAATGAACTGAAAACACAAATATTAGCATGATTCAAAACTTTAATGGCCCCATGAATATTTCAACCGTGGACGTTTAGTTATCACGTTTTCGGCCCACCTGAGAATTGGATACGGTTCATCTTTGGCCTCACGTCCTAAAATGAACTCACAAAATGGATGGACGGTGAGGATTTCTCACAAACATCCCAGTGGCCCCACCTGCGTTCCCAGTGCAGGAACTTCCCATAGAAGGCTTTCGCAGGGGATCCACGTCCTGGACTGGATGGAAACGAATTGGCTACTCCCACAGCCACCGTGGTCGATGCTTTGTTAGCCCCTTCATGATGTATGTGTTTCATCCATTCCATTCATCCATTTTTACAGATCATTCTAGTGATTCACCCCAAAATTTAGAGGGATATAGATCTCAGGTGGACCACACCATAGGAAAACAATAATGATTGGATATGCATCATTAAAATCCTCCTAAGGCCCACTATACTATTTATTTGAAATCCAATCTTTTCATTAGGTCATACAGGCCCAAATTAAGGGAAAAAACAAAGATCAGCTTGATCCAAAATTTTTATGGCCCCAAAATGTTTTTAATGGTCGATGCTCATTCAACACTGTTTCTTGTAATGTGGCCCACTTGAGATTTTGATACGCCTAATTTTTTGTCTCATACCATTAAATGATCTGAAAAAATAGATGGATGGTATAGATGAAACACACATCATGGTAGGGCCCACAGAGCATCGACCACAGCCACTCTGGTGGCAGTGGGAATAGTTAATCCGGTGGCAGTGGGAGTAGCCATTGCCCGGTTGTTTAGCGTGGACACAGACTGCAAACTACCCCCGCCCATCCCTGGCTCCGAACAGGTACTTCTGTGGGCGGGCCCACCGTGATGTCTATGTACATCCAAACCATAAATCCCTTTTCTCAGATTATTTTAAGGCATGAACACAAAAATGAGGCAGATCCAACGCTCAAGTGGACCACACTAAATAATAATCTTGATTGCATTAAAATGCACCAGTTGCATTAAATGCGAGAGTCATCTGTGATGTGGTTCATTTGATCGTTAGATCTGCCTCATTTTTGTTTTGATGCCTTAAAATAATATAAGAAAAGGGATAGAGGGTTTGGATGTACAAATACATCATGGTGGGCTCGCCCACAGAACTGCCTGTTCGAAGCTAGGGACGAGTGGGGGTATTATGCAATCTGCGTCCCTTGTACAAACAGTTTAAAGAGATCAAAGTTACATGGCCCACTGTGATGTTTTTTTACCCTCCAACCTATTCATTAGGTCACGTAGACATGGATGAAGTGAAAACACAAAAATCAGCTTGATCTGAAACTTCTCCAGCTCTTAAGAAGTTTCTAACGGTGGACGTTCAATCCCCACCTTATGGTCCAATTAATCATTTTGGACCTGCATCTTTTATTGGATCACATCTTAAATTATCTGAAAAAGTTGATGGATGGTATGGATCAAACACATAAATCATGGTGGGGTATAAAGAAGTTTCACACGTTAAAGGTTAATTTTGTATTGCGCAAACAAATGGAAAGAAAAAATTTCCATAATACCTTGAAAGGGGTACTTTGGGAAGCAATAAAATTTTGTTTTATGAAAAATCATGGAGCGCATTCCGTGTTCACCATTAAGCCAGACTCCTATCACGGAAAGAATTCAGTGAAAAACCACTTAGAACTTTCCGTCTTCTGCGTTAACAACGCATTAACAAACACAACTAAACACGGAAAATTTTCCCCATTCTGCGTTAAGTGCAAAAATTCAACGTTAACAAACATAACCTAAGTCTATTAAGAATCATAACTGCCTATAAATAGTAAGTTTACAATTTATAGTAAGTGACGTTTTCAGGTAGAGGTGTACATGAGTTGAACTAATTCGAGCTTGGCATAGCTCGACTCGGCTCGGTCACTGGCTGACCCCAGCTCGAACTCAGCTTGGTCCTTGAGCCTAACTAGCCAGCTCAGCTCAGTTTGGTCAACAACTCAAGCTGATTTTGAGCCAAGTTCTCGTATGCAGTATTTTCACAAATACATGGACTGCACCTTCAAATTCTCACTATATGTAAAAACAATAGCAGCAGTTTTATGGGTATTTCATCAAAAACCTTGTAGGAAACATCAAAATAAAGAAAAAAAACAAGGATATTTGTTTCATATACATACCTTCCTTGCAATCAGCTGACACTTCATTGAGTCGTTTCATCAAACACTTGGTGAGTGACATAAATAACAAAGTAACCGAGTCACCAAACTAGTTTGATTCGAGTTAAATCGAGCTTAGCCAAGCTCGAACTCGGTTCAAAATTTTTTCTAGCTAAAAAAATCAGCTCGACTCGGCTCGAACTTAATTTCGAGCTAAGTCGAATCGAGCTTTTTCAAGTCGAGCGAGCTAACCAAGCTAATTCGGTTTGTGTACAACCCTATTTTTAGGTTGTTTGAGTTGGAGTTTTAGTGTAAAATTCGATCTAGGATTGAACTCATTATTTAAAGGATTGTAATTTTAATTTTTGTTGGACTTAGGCCAATGGGGCCCACTAGTGAGCAATTACTAGTGGGTACGTCCCATGCTTTTTTCGGCCTCTTCTTTTCATTTCAATTTCAAATTCAAATGTGAATTTGATTTTTGATGGGAGATAGGGATGTGATAGGATGATATGGTCTCATCCAATCTCATCCAAACTCCCATTCCTTCCTATATAAAGGATGAGACTCTCTCTCGTAATGAATCATAAGAAATACCAAGAGTATACGAAGAGAGATATAGTGTACACAGTAGTCTGTCCATTTTGGCTTGTCCTTGGGATAATCTAATCCATAGATCGCGATCTAAGGCCATTAATACCGTAGGATTAGAGGTGTGAATAGATCCATCTGCTCCAGTAGTAGATAGGTGGGCCGTTAGAGCGTTAATCTTCTGCTTTATGAAGGTTCCAAAACTCATGTAAATTGTCAGATCTTGAGGGCTCACCTTCCGCACTTCCCTACAATGGTATCAGAGCATTCAACGGTGGATCTCCGATTATTTTCATCTAAAAAGGTAAGTGGCCTATCCTTTCTTTTTAGATTAGAATTCATAGCCTGTCAATTAGAATAATCTTAATTCCATACATGAAAAGTCATGTGTACGATGGATTAGATTAGATTTTGTATACACATATGCCATGTGCATGAAAGTTCAATTATGTTTCCATACACGTTATGTAAACCATTTTGTTATACATAGAAAAATGGTATGGTACAAGATAATGGTATGATGGTACACGTATGCCATGTACAAGATAATGGTATGATGCATTTCCATACACGTTATGTATAATGGATGGTACGATGCATTTCTACTGAATTCTTTCCACAGACAAAGATTGATTACAAAAGCATGGTCCACGTGATGTACCCCATGAATGTACATCACAACAGCAATATACCACATGCATGTACATCACAGATATGCATCATACCATAGCTTGTGTAAACATGGAGATCATAATGGCTACTGTACATTATGCCATATCTGATGCACACGTGGAGATCGGTTTAGCTGATGTTGTTGTATTGAAATACAACATAGTTATTAGTGGCTGATATTGTTGTATTGAAATACACAACTAGCTGATGTATTTGAGCAGCGGACTGGATGACGTTCATCATTCAAGCTAAATTGACGTCAGCCACTCGTGGGTCTGATCACATGGCATAAGTTGTATCCAAACCATCCATTTTGTTGGCTAACTCAGTTTTAGACAACATTACCATATCATTCACCATAATGGTATTAGCATAATTTGAAAATAGAGAATTAAAGCTAATGGTCCACATTTAGGAGTGGGTGAAATCGGATGGTCTGAATTGCTAGATTGGGATATTTGTTTGAAGTATGTCCATACATAGTGGCCCACTACATGAACTGTTTGGATTGAAGTACCGAGGTATCGAAACCATCTTTTCCCAAACAGGCCACGGAAGGTGTTTTGGAAAGTTTGGAATCAAGGTACCATTCCATATTTTCCGCAAACACGCCACAACTCCACTACGCAAAAAGGTGGATTTGCAAAAATCGCTTGGTTTAACGACGGATTTAATCCGTCGCTAACAGAGAAGGTCCGTCGCTACGCCTGTCATTTTGCAAAATCTGGTCTAAACGTTACAAAATTTCGCGACGGAACCAAATCCGTCGCTAATATCTAATTTACGACCTATGTACGACGGATTTTGACCGTTGTAAATTGGCGACGGACTACATTCGTCGCAAATTTTAATTTTGTGACGAAATATAATGGTTGCAAATTCCCGCCCAAAATACCAGAGGGCGACGCCTTTCAGTTGCTTTTGCGACGGATCCTGGTCCGTCGTAAAAGGACTTTTGCCCAATATCCGCCCAAACTTTTTTTTTTTTTTTTTTAGAATTTGGTGGAAAATCATGTTTTTTTTCTAGTCTAAGAATTGTTTTTTAATACAAATTCAGTGGTTTAATTGTACATATTTGTATCTAATTTTTTTTTTAACAATTGATTGAATGCAAAAAAATAAAAAATAAATAAATAAAAATTATTTTATATTAAATGAGTGGAAATTATTAATTTTTTAAAATTTTAAAGTAATATTTAAATGATTTGTAATATGACATGAAAAGAAACATTGAGAAGTAAAAAAAATAAAATTAACAATGTTTAAGAAAAAATGAGATTTTGAAAAAATAAAAATCGTTATTTTATAAAAAAAATCTATTTTGTAGGAAAAACAATAATATTGAATAAATTTAATAATTTTGAGAAAAAGGAATTTGATTTCAAGAAAAAAATAATATCCTGAAAAAGAAAATTAAAAATATTTTAAAATTTGTGAAAATTTTGACGATGTTGAAAAATGAAAATACTTTGAAAAAGAAAATGAGTGTTGTATTTTGAAAAATAAAATAAAATTGAGAAATTTGAAAAAAATTGACAAGTTCGGAAAAAAATGATTTTAAAAAAATAGAGAAGTTAGAAAGAATTGAAATTTTAAAATTAAACAATATTAAAGAATTGATACTTCAACAAAAAAATAAACATTTTGAAACGAAAAATAAATAAGTTTGAAAAAATTTATGATTTTAAAAATAATTGAAAATGTTAAAATTTTGAAAATAAAAGAATAAGCTATTTATAAAAACATTGAGATTTTGAAAAAAAAAAAAATCATTTTGAAAAAGAAAATTAAAAAGTTGAAAACAAAATGATGTTTTTGAAGAAAAAAATCAGCATTTTGGAATTTTTGAGAAAAAAATTAAAATTTGAGAAAATTTTTGAGATTTTGAAAGTAAAAATTCAGAATTTGTATTTTAATTTTTTTATAAATATTTTATAATAAAAATGATATTTTGTTAAAAATTTTCAAAGAAAAATTAATCGTAAAAAATATACATTTTGAAAAAAATGTTATTTTTAAATGGAAATTGAAATTTATCTGTTAAAAAAAAATTTAGCCTCATCAAGGCGAGTAACTAGTCAAATTGAGGATATTGATCAATAAAATAGAGTCAATGGACCAAACATATAAAATAAGTCTGATCAAAATTGTGACCCAACTTATCGACCTCACGAGAACCCAAGTATTAATGTTAGTAAGTTTTGTGGGCCCCATCATGATGTGTGTCGAACATTAACACTGTGCATTTGATGTGTCCCCTTTAGGTTATGAGATATCTCAAAAATCATCCATATACGAAACTCAGGTGGGCCATACCATCTAAAACCATGTGAAGACATCCTAAAGAAATATAAAAGCACTTAGTGGGGCCCACATGAGTTTTGGATGCGGCTGAAACTTGGTCTGACCCCTCATCCAAGTGGGACACACATAATGAGTGGGTTGGATATGTGAATCACATTTAGGCAAGCCTAATATATGATTATCAATATTTTAAGGAAACCCCTCTCCACTCCGTTTAGGTGAGTTACTAATTACCCTTAGCATACACAGCAAACTCTGTGGGGGTCCACCATTATTTATTTATTTTATCCACTCCGTTCATCCATGTTAACAGATAATTTGAGGTTTAAAGAACAAACAACAAGCATATCCAAAGCTCAAGTGGACCAAACTGCAGGAAATAGTGTGATTGTACCATTGAAAATTCTTGGAGGCCATAGAAGTTTTGGATCAAGTTGATGTTTGTGTTTTCTCTGCATTCATATCTTTTTGATATTATGAATAGGTTGGATGACAAATAAACATTGTTGTGGACCCAAGGAAGGTATTAACGGTGGAAATCATTATTTCACATTGTTTCGTGTGGCATAGTTCACTTAAGTTTTGGATTTATCGAAAATTTGGGATCAACCCACACCGTTCATCTATTTTTCTAGATCATTTTAGAGAATTATCCAAAAAATGAATCATATCCAAAGATAAAATGGACTGCACATGCACAAATAAGAGGAACGGATTGGCTACTCCCTGACATGAGCCAATGGCTGGTGGTTGGTGCTCTGTGGGCCCCACCATGATGTATGTATTTAATCCATGTTGTCCATACATTTTTAAAAATCATCTTACGGCATGAGACCAAAAATGAGTTATATCCCAATTTGAAATGGACCACATTACAGGAAACAATGTTGAATGATCGTCAACCAATAAAAACATTTTGGGGGCCATAAAATTTTTGGATCGAGATGATTTTTTGTTTTTCCCCTTCATCTAGGCCTATATGACCTAGTAAACAGATTGAAAGTCAAATAAACAGTACAGTGGCCTTAGGAGGATTTTAATGATGGATATCGAATCACTATTGTTTTCATGTGGTGTGGTCCACCTGAGATTTATATCCAGCTCATTTTTAGGGATCAACCCTAAAATGACGTTGAGAAATGGATGGACGGCGGGGGATAAAACATATACATCATGGTGGGGCCCATAGAGCCTACCAGATCCAAAGCTCAACCGATTATGTTTTTTATTGTACAGTGACAATGTGTGAGTTTTGTATTTGATGTAAAATAGTGGTGATTCATTTATAACAATAGTGGTAATGAGATGGTGTTATCCAGACCATCTAAATAATGGGTCTAGTTGTAAATGGCTAATATTTATACTTTTTTCCTATATAAGACTATCTTAATCATCTGTAAATGGTCCATTATATGTATGGCTTTTAATATAGTTTAGTTTATAAATGATGGAAAACTCACAATTGTCGGATTTGAAAGTCACTTCTTATTTTAGAAGAGGATTTTTGAATCCATCTTCCAAGTAGCGTCTTCATTCAAACAAATGTCGCTGGAGTTCCTCTTTTGACATTCATTTATGCTGCCAGGAATTTGCGATCGAGAGATTTTCAGGTACCTCATTTCAATTTCCTCCTCTTTTTCTTTATACGATTTATCATAATAGAAGAAAATATCTACATTTTGGTGTAAATATCCCGGAGCAGCGATTTTTAGGGTTTCATATACGCCATTTGATTTTTCCACAATTTTTGCATTTTCTTTCTTCCGAATTTTTTGGTTTTCTTGAGTTCTTTTTTCATTTGAATGTCTCAAGGTCAAGCCCCTAGCAGCTTTGTCTATGATTGATGAGGGGGAGCTTGATTGGAAAATAGTTGCAATATCGTTGGATGATCGAAGAGCTTCGCTCATGAACGATGTTACCGATGTTGAGAAATATTTTCCAGTATGAAATATTATCATTGTTTTCTCCTCTGATAGTAGGTATTTTACAGATGTTGGATTAGTTATAATGTTGTGTCCTTTCTAGATTTTGGAGACAATATTGGATTTGTAATCATTTTTAGATATCTGTGAGCATAGCCAACATGGGATGTCTGCCAAATGTGGACGGGAGCTTGTCTACCGGCAGATGAGAAATGATTGAGATTGGACCCAGTGCTTTATCATCGCGAACAGATTTTGAGGATTGGGGTGTTTAGCCCATCTTATCATGTCAATTTTGTGGAATACATGGGCTCTGCTTCTACAAAATGCAGATGTCCTCGTCTTATTTTATCTCATTCTCATACTGGGTACATCTAACGGGCAAGCTCTACAGCTCTTCCAGATGTTCTTACGCAGTTGGTGGAACATGTCAGTCTGCTTCATATTATTTCATTAGTTAAGGGGCATGGTGCTGATTAGGTTAAGAGGCACATTTTTTTGATAGTCATTGTTGTTTATGTGGAAACAAATCTAGAATTTACAGACCAGATCTATCTCAGGTTTAGAACAATTAAGATACATGCATCATCATCATCTAATAAGCCTTTTCCCAACACACGTGTGTCCACATATTCAAGTTGTCAACACTTGCAGCAGCAAATGCACACTTTAAATAGCTTAGTATCTCAGTAATACCATAAGCAGGATGCAATTTAGTATGGAACACAGGAAAAGAAATGGAAATGTATGAAAGGGATGGATGCTTTAGGATTTTTACCACAAAAAAAAAAAAAAGGCATCTAGAGGAATCTCACCCCTAGATGATTGGAACATCTTGCTCTTGAGGGGCCATTTAGATGCAAGCAAATTTGTGTTGGCACAAGCTGCCTAGGACATGCTATCTTTTTACAGGCCATGCTGTCTTGGATGGTCAAATTGTCTTGCAATAAGCAATCTGATAGCAGTGAGACCACTCTGGGTCTCCTGTTGGATGGTCAGATGGTCCTGCATCATTAGTGCTTTTTAATTTTTGAGGACGGAGATTGAAGTGGCATAATCCATATATCGTATTTGCAAATGTTTGATCATTGCACGCTAATGCATAAGACTCCTTCACTTTGATTATATGGATAGATATTTTATTTCAATGAATGTTGACTTCATTTTCTTCTCATATGATTTTTTCAGCTTTCCTGCTATGTAGAAATTGTATTGATGCCACCATCATATGATGAAATGAGGATTCAGCTTTGTATTGTCATTTGTCATCTCTAGTGATGCACTAAATCAGCACTCACATGGAATGTATCATCTAATACACGTTGACATGTCTCATTTTGGAGTTTGCTTATACATGTCTGGAGACGACTGCTTATTTCTTATGATGTGATTTGAACCATGAAAAACTTTGTTCAAAGTAGATGAGATACATTCAATGGTCATTTTCATTCACAACTTGAAATTATCCTCTGGCCCTTGGTTTTCATCTATCAGTTTGCTTTGATGCAGGGAACTCTCACTGCAATTCGGGACGTGTTTAGAGATTATAAAATGATGATCACTTGGTTTAAACTTTATGGGTGATTTTTGGAAAAAAACTCCATTCACAATGGGGCCCATGATCTGCGGCACGTGGATATGGGTGCATGCAGGCTACTATTTTTCAAGTGGAGCAGTCTTACCCATATTGCATATATTGCAACTTTTACTGTCACCACATTAGCTTGACAGGTTCAAGAAAATAGGAGTTGTATAAAAATGATGTTTTAACCCTGTTGTCCATATGTGATATGATTGATGCGGTAGAAAGAGATATGGAGCTGTTGGTGAGAAATGAACATGTAGCAATCCAATCCACGGCCCAATGTGTGGAAGTTTACATGTAGCCATCCAATTCTGCTGATGGAAATGTAACAGTTCTGTTATGCTTGTTGGATTTATATCCATTGATAGAATCATAATTCATTCTTTCTGAGTTTTCAGAATATGTTAAACAACTATCCATGGAGAAATCAGTAAGCTCAGGTTGATGATGGACAAAGCCATATCCCATCAATCCCTTCTCTTGTTTCTGCAAGCTCATGTCTGATATCTCAGTCAATTTAGAAATTGAAGATCTTGGGCATTCGACATCTTCTGTAGAAAACAGCTCCAAGAATTCCTCACACCCCTTTTCTTTTTCTATTTTGGGTATTTTTTTGCTGCATAATGTTGTTAATTATGGATGTTTTAGCTTTTGAAGGAGGCCTAAATTTGGTTATTTTTGTCTTTAATCAAGGAATAGAAGTGTTGTATAGATTACTTAGAGTCTTTTGTATCTTCTCTGTTTCTATTTTTCTTTCGTCTTTTTTATGATTTTTTTAGTGCTTCCTTTTGTAAATTTTGGGAATTTTATCTTTTAAGCATGCGTGGTTTTTCACCCCCAAACCAGCTTGGGTTTTGTGGTTTTCCCTATTTTCTTTTGTTTTGGCTTTTGTTTTGGTATTGGATTTTTTCTTTTAATTTATCTAAATTTTTTTTAGTTTTTTCAGGGTTATAGTCGACAATGATGATTGTGAGAATGAAACCGCTATTCAGGTAACCTGAAATACCTTTTCACTAATTACTAGTTTGGTTTTGTGTTAGGAATTTGAATCAGAAGAGAGAAATATTCAGGTTTGGCTTGTAAGATTTGTTTAGTTATTTTTTATTTTTTAAAAAAATATTATATTTAAAAAAGAAAGGAAATCATCTATTCTAATCCTTGAAGTTCATTTGAAGTCAATGTTTCACTCTCTAGTCTCTTCCACGCCCTATGGTTCTGCCATGATTAATCTTGGGACCAACTATCTACACCTATTCTGACTAATGAATACCAAATTTAGGCTTGCGGCTAAAAATCAGGCCCATTCATAATTCAAATGGGTCACACCAAGGGAAATAGTTTGGAGGGTGGGTGTTTCCTAGTACACTATTTCCAATTGTGTGGTCCACCTGAAGCACTGATGGGGCTGGTTTTTTAGCCATAAGCAAAAAATGGGTCACCCATCTAGTGGTCGGAGCAGATTTGGGAAACAGATCACGATGGGGTCCACCCCATCCGGCCAACCCTTTGCTTGCATGACAAGCCATTTACGGTCTTGCTCCCAGGAGACCGGTTCTGTGTGTGTGTGTGTGTCCTTTCAGAGTCAATGGCATACGGATTATCTGTTACTTGTCACATTTGGCTTTGTCTTGGCTCGAGGAAGGTAACCTGCTTATTTGGCCAGGTCACTTGGTGAGTATGGTGGCTTAATGCTAAAGATGGTTTCTCTATTAAGGCAGATGGCATTGATTCACAGGACTCTTCAAGATGATCTTTTAGTTTTGTCCACTCGTAATTTCTTAGATATTTATTTCAAAGTATGGCATTGTAGATACATGTGGGTCTTTTTTATCTGCCTCCTAAGTTTTAGTTTAGAGATGGTATGATAATTTATGAGTTCTACCTTTGGCCTTGCTGTTGATGTTCTATTCAGAAAAATGCAGCCAGCCAAATTTATATTTAGGACCAAATGTGGTGAAGCTTAAGCTAATGTGATACGAACATGAAAAGAAGATTTAAGCATCTTAAATCCAGATGCTAATGTATCCCTTTTTTTCCCTGTTAAGTTTTTGTAAACTGTATGGAAAGTTAGGATAGATCTCTGTCCAAGCATTATGAAGTTTATCTCATTGAAAATTCCATGGTGGGAACCAGTTGCTTCCTCATAAAGTTTCATGATAGATAACAAATGTAATCTATGAGAAGGGATAAGCCGTGCATACTATTGTTTAGTGGCTTTGATGGTCTTTTTATCATATGAAACATCCATCCCTGCTGTTAGTAGTGAAATCAAATTATCTCTAGTTAATGTGGAACTCCATCATGAAATTGTTTTTATTGATTTTGTCATGTTTTGTTAAGTGCTAGCTTCCTAATAACTTTGTGAATCTTTTCAAGGGATTGAGAGGGCAGGAGGGATCATTGCCTTTTCCCCGGATAATCGCATGCTATGGGTTCCATGTCTTGTGTCTTCCACTTGTAGCATACCTGTTATGGTAATTGTTTCATTACAGCATGCCAATTTTCCAGGGCTAGATTTCATGCATTTTGTTATTTCAGCATGCATACCATAATGGCCGATTAGAAGTGGTACTACGCCATCTTGGCGCTGAAGATGGAAACACTGTGATAGCTAAAGATATCAGGTTTGGCTTTCCTTTGGCATCACTTTCTCCAATTTTTCTTTTGGTATTCAATCACACAATCTGGTGCATCTGTATCCTTCTGCTTGCATTTGTTTCTTACAAAATTCATGGTTCTTTAAGGCTCTCAGACTTCCTTGGTTGCATCTCTAATGGGTGGTTTGAACTTGTTAAAAAGCTTAAATGGAAGTTCGATGTCGTAATTCTGCTCTACATCTTATTTTCTGCACCTTTTTCATTTTTCTTGTATACAGAGTTTTTCTAGCTCTACACTCCCTTACATCACCCACCTGTTAACATGGCTTTAAATAATGTCCGATACAACTTGGTACCGTCCAGTCTTATCATTTTTGGTTTGACCTGAAAGGAGTCACCTTACTGATTGGGGACTGAAACTGGGACAAAAGTGGATATGTACGGGATTGAAATAGACGAGATGGGGTGTAATCATTATTTAATTCAAACTAGAAATTAAATAGGAATTTGAGTTGTTAATTGAAATGTGCATCTAGATAGTGCTTGCCTATAACTTTGGACTTGCATTTATACAGACATTGCCGAATGTTTATCATCAATGTTGGCCCTAGTTTTAGGCTGCTGTGAAGGACAGTTGAGTCTTTTATCAATACAAAAACCACTTCAAAGATTCATGTACTCTCAATGAGGCTTTTCTTCTATTTGTATTTAATTAATTAATGTTCTATCTTCTAGAAATACTGTGACAATGTGTCTAGTAGTTTTTGACATGCTTCTCTAATTTGGAAGGGTAGGGTTCTCATAGTTTGATGAATATGTTCCCATGGTAGACAAAGCTGCGGATGCTGGAAGAAAGAAGTGTCCCATCAAAAGTTCCCGTCTCCTAATAGTATGCAAGTATATGTTAGAGTTTTTTAGGGAGTTGCAAGCTTTTGCAAGTCAATGGGTATATGTTGTAATATGAGGTATCATATTTAGTGGATTCCATTTATGTGCGTGTATTTTTCATATGAGGTATCATATAATGCTTTAGCAGGGAATTTTTATTTTTAGTATGATTGAACTTATTGGTTTGATGAATAGGATTCTTACTAAACAATCATGTGAATAGGATTTGTTTTGTGAATAGAATTCTTATTAAACAATCGTATGAATTATTTTTTGAATGACTATCAGGTGTAAGATTCAAAATAATAATAACAAATCTAATGATATTTTTTTTTGAATTTAAAGATATTTTAGCGAAGGACTAAATCCGTCGCTAATTTCTGAAGAAGCTTGATACCGACGGATTTGGGTGTTGCTTTGTCATATTAGCAATGGACCTTATCCGTCGCTAATAATTTTAATGACCACGGTTTTTTGAAATTTTGATCCGTCGCTAATGTGAGACGGACCATATCCGTCGCAGATTAAACGACGGATTTTATCTGTCGAAAACAAAAAACGACCCAGTAAACAGTGACGGACCAAGCGACGGACGAAATCCGTTGTTTATTTGGTTTTACGATGGATTTGGTCCGTCGTAAATTTACAATTTTGGCATAGTGCCTATTCTGGTTGTCTGTGGACGGATTCCATACAATCTGGGTTGGATAGGTGGGGTCCACTTATGATTACTTCTCGGGATCCACTCCTTTCATTATTTTCTCTGTATCATATTATGATATGGGGTTAAAAATGAGACAAATCCTCTAATTTGGTGGACCACACAGTAAAAGGTATTCAACACCCATTCGCATATGCCATCTGATTGCTGCACCACCTTATATTCAAGCCATAGATCATAACTGGCTAGACCAACCTGATTTTTTTTAACCCAAATGCCACAGGCAAATGTGGCATGCGAGGACCGCCAGACCTATATATAGCAGTAGTGGACCCCAAAGACTTGGTTGTTGCAGAGGATTCCACATCTTTGTCAGATGGTTGGTACTCATGTACCCACCACAAGATCATAGATCAACGGCAGTTAATAGTCGTAAATTAGTATTAGTTTCTCACCTTTAGGATGGAGGTGTCCTTAAATGGTTCCATACTAGATGGATGGACCCAACTCCACTGTTTCCTTTGGTAAAGCCCACTTAAGTTTATATATATATATATATATATATATATATATATATATATATATATATATATATATTCTACTAATATGTGTGGGGAAAACTCATGGACGGAATGGATTTCACAAATACATGACGATGGCCTCATGGAGATTTTCCATCTGACAAGTTATCTACAACACTTGGTACAAGGAAACAATTCAAGTTGGGCTCCATCGTAAAGTGCACTTCTGGTCATTTTATTTACATATGGGCAGATATGTTTTCCCTGATGTGCTTCTGCTGAATCAAAGCCTGCATTGTTTCTCTAGCTTTTGACATCAATCTTGGCTCATGCTTGTATTGAACTAGCAAATCAGAAGGATGGTATAGATACAATCTACTTTGAGATTTAGTGATTCAAAGATCATTAGTGCTTAAAACGATAATCAACTATGATGATCAATGTTGATGAAAGGATCCATCATCAACAATAATCATTAACGGTGATGATCGGATCTATCTCTAATGGACATGATCACTAGTAAAAATTGAACTCGATCTTTTCATATTTAAGCACTTCTATATATTTTTTTGATGATAATATGTATGATATAATTAGGCTTGAGATGTTTAGATCAAAGGCCTCATTATTTTTTCATTGGAAAATAAAACTTAGTGCTTAGATACTCCCTATATATAAATGTTATGCATAACCTGAGTGGGAGTTTATTCTCTTTCACTAAATGATGCATGCAACCAAGTAATGGAAGGTTACACGTTATACAATTGTAATTTTATAAAAGCATCAATTCCATCTTAAAAAGAGAACTTGATTGTTCTACACCACTCATTTGGATATGTGGACTTTCAGATCTCGTTAAGATGTGTTGACTACTTTTATACTCTAAAAAATTGTATAATACGTAAAAATGCTGATGATTAGAGTTAATACCTTAGATCATAGCTAAGTAGTGATACCTATGTAATGTAGAGATGACCGCCAAAGCGTTAATCGCTGAACAGCAGAAAGGTCAACATTTCGACAGTAACAACTATGAAGACTGGTCCCGTGCAGTGCGATACCTTCTGGACGAGGACAATATATTGCATACACTCGATGAAATTCAAGAAGAACCCATATTGGCTGAAAATGAGAATTTAAAAGAATATAAGGTAACGATGACTCGCTATAATAAATGGTGAAAATAGAATCGTTCAGCTCGTAATGTCTTTCTTAGCATTATGCACAAAGAACTCATAACTACGTATGAAGTGCATGAAACTGCTAAGGGAATCCGGGAAGCACTGAAAAATGCCTATGCGCAGAAGTCAGATGCGAGAGTTCGGACAATGAAATTAGAATTTTAAGAGTATAAGATGTCAGTCAGCTTCCCCATCAAAGATCATATCCGTAAGATTGAGCAAATGATAGGTGCCCTTAGGAATGTTGGGTGTAAATTGACTGAAAATTAAAAGATTATAGCCATGCAACGTTTCTTACCTGAATCTTGGGCCTAAATCAAAAGAATTCTAAACTATACTGATTCTATCACTAATTCAGAGACTTTTGTGGCCACTTTGTATGTGAGGTTGAAATGAATGTAGTTCAGCCAGGTTCGGCCAAGACCTTTGTAGCAGAGACCCATAAGCGAAAACCTAACAAGAAACGTTTCAAAGCTCACAAGAAGGCAAAAAAGAATAACCAAGAACAGAAGATCACAACACCTCCAAATCTCAAGAAGCTGGGAATGGAAAGAAAAAGCAGAAAAAGATAAATATAGTTTACTTTCTGTGCGAAAATTCTGACCATTATGCTCGGCAGTGTGCCCATAAAAAGACAGTAATTCCTAAGTTACTACATACTTTGTATGTAGGCGTTTGTTCTGAAATCCTTTCCGTTAATACTATATCTAACGAGTGAATTTTGGATTCAGGCGCAACAAAGCACATGACACAGAGTCGTTGAGGACTCGAGGAATTCTGACCTGTAGCCAAGAGAAGTTATAAGTTATACATGAGTAATAACGTTATTAAAGACGTACTAGAGATTGATGTTTACCACCTCTGTACACGCATAGGGTGAACAATAATTCTTTGTGAAACTCTTTATGCACCGGGGATGCGTCGAAATTTATTTCTTTTTTTAGGTTATTATTTAATAGTTTTGATATTTGATTTTCTAGGACAAGAGTTTCTTTGAGACTGAATAACCACATCTTTGCATGGAGAAATTTAATTTTAGATTTATTTATTCTGGACATAGATTGTGATAATGCACCTCTTGCTTTATCTGCTATGTCGAATGAAACTGTAGTATCTAAATCTCAAAAATGGCACGTAAGGTTAGGTCACATCGGAAAGGATCGTATGACAAGACTAGTAGGTTCTGGTTTATTAGACTCCTTATCCAAAGTCAATTTATCATTTTATGAATATTGTGTGTTCGAGAAGATTTCGAAGAAACCATTTTCCAAAGCGGCTAGGTCCAAGGGCATACTAGAAATAATCCATTCAGATATCTGTGGACCCTTTAATGTACATGCCAGAAACGGATGTCAATACTTTGTCACTTTCATTGACGATTACTCGCGCTATGTATGTGTATCTCATCTCACATAAATTTGAGGCTTTTAAATGTTTTCTTAAATAAAAAGCTGAGGTGGAAAATTAGCTTGAGAAAAATATTAAAATCCTTCGATCTGATAGAGGTGATGAGTATACATCTGAAACGTTTAAGTCATATTGTGAAAATATTGAAATTATTCGGCAGTACACAATGACTTACACTCCACAACAAAATGGTGTTGCAGAGAAAAGGAATAGGACACTATTGGACATGGTTAGATCAATGATGGCACAAGCCAATCTCTCTACCACATTCTGAGGAGACGCACTATTAACAGCCGTCTACGTCCTTAATAAAGTTTCATCTAAATTCATTCCTAAGACACTATATTAGATGTGGTCTGGGAGGATTCCTTCTCTAGCCAACCTACGCTCTTGAAGATCTTTAGGATATGTTTTGTTACCTACTCCGCATAGAGGTAAACTTGATAGTAAAACCATTGAATGCGTATTCATTAGGTACACTATATATTCAAAGGGATACGTTCTAGTTTATGAGGACCATGGATTGAGATAGAATCCTAGGATATGACCTTCGTTGAAGATAGATACCCCAGCCGAATGCAGCAAAAGGTTCCAATAGAATTTTTTGAAGTACCCGATGTATCTCAGGAGAGTGGGAGTTCTGCTTCTCACGATGATGATATTCTTATAGTTCGTTAGGATAGTGGGAGGACATCTCAGTAGGCCCCTGAGTTACGTTGAAGCAAAAGAAGATTGATTCCCTAAAGATACTTTGATATTGAGGGACAAACATTCTCTTACGTTGCAGTTGATGATAATGAACCTGATTCGTATCAAGATGTATTATTATCTTCTAACTCGGCCGATTGAGTGAATCTTATGGACGAAGAGATCACTTTCATGGAGAAAAATAAAATCTATGAACTTGTTGATCTGCCTTCCAATCACAAAACGATAGGCAATAAATGAGTACTAAAGATCAAAAGAAAGGCAGATGGTAAAGTGAAAAAGTATAAAGCATGACTAGTTAATAAAGGTTTTACACAAAAAGAAGGCAATGAGTACGAGAAGACCTTTTCACCTGTTATAAAGTTCTCCTCAATCCACATGATCTTGTCTATTGTGGCAAGTTTAAACTTAGAGTTATCTCAGATGAATGTAAAGACTGCATTCTTAAATGGTGAATTGGATGAAGAAATATATATGCAACAGCACATGAGTTATATAAAAAAAGGCATCCAAAGAAAGTCTACAAGTTGTTGAAATCTACATATGGACTGAAGCAATCTTCAAGACAATGGTACATGAGGTTCCACTTGACCATCACCACTTTTAGATTCATGATGAGTGAAGAAGATCATTGTGTACATATGAAACGGTCTGTAAGATCTTTTCTGATAGTATCTCTATATGTACACGATATCTTGTTAGCTGGTAATGACATGCAATTATTGATATTGACTAAAGATTGGCTATTCTCGAACTTTGAGATGAAAGACCTCGGTGAAGCCAACTTTATTCTTGGGGTAAAAATTATCAGGATCGCACTAAGAAATTTTTAAGCTTGTCTCAAGCAACCTATATACAAAAGATCTTAGAGCGGTTCAGGATGAAAAATTCAAAAGTTGTTAAAACCCCTATGGATAAAGCTACTAAGCTAGACAGGAAATTATGTCCCCAGACTGAAGCCTAGAAATTAATTATATCCTCAGTACCTTATGCAAGCGTAGTAGGGAGCTTAATGTATGCTATGCTTTGCACCAAACTGGATATTAGCTATGCAGTTGGTATAGTCAGTCGTTATCAGAGTAACCCGGGACAGTCTCATTGGTAAGCCGTCAAACATATATTCTGCTATCTCAGAAGAACAAGAGACCTAATATTATATTATGAAGGCATAAGCCTCAAGCTCAAAGGATATTCTGATGTTGCTTGGGGTAATGACGCCGACGAATGAAAGTCTACTTCAGGATATGTATTCATACTCAGAGGAGGAGCTATCTCATGATCGAGTAAGAAACAGACATCCATAGCTCTTTCATCTATGGAGGTCGAGTACATTGCATATTGTGCTGCAGTTCAGGAGTGTGTATGGGTTCACAGATTTTTATTGAGTTTAGGTGTTGTACCGCGTGTTCGTCAGCATATATCGTTGAAGATAAACAATACTTCTGCCATTAACATGGCAAAGGACCATTAACACCACCAGAAATTTAAACACATTGAGATCAAGTACCATTATATCCGTAATCAAGTGAGAGATAAGAACGTCGGCCTCAGCTACATTCCTACCAAGAAGATGATGACTGATCCCATGACGAAACCTATAGCTAGAGATCTATTTCAGGTTCACGTCAGGTAGATGGGATTGGGGAAAGCTTGACTGATGTACTTATTTTGTAGTTCCTTTGATCTTTCATTAATGAATAATATATTTCATTTATTCACTATTGAACACTAATATAAATTAGGTAAGAAGATTATCAATATTTACCTTGAGATCATGTAGGATTTCTATTTTTGTCGGCAGGCTGGTCACCCACTCGCACGGGTTGACCAACCTTGAATGTATAAGAGAGGTACATTTGGGGCCATGTTTATACATTGAGGTATGAACTTCTCTTTATTTTGAATAATAAAGGATGCGAATATGAGTGAGTCATATCTGCCTACAATCTTTTAAGATTGAAGATGAGACTGATAAAGTCGAATAATATAATTGCACCATTCTTTTTTCAAGCGATCAATGTTATGGCCTGAATTTAAAGTCAGGTTATGAGGTTATGAGATGAGTCGTACCTCATGTATAATGACCTGCGTATTATAGACCTGACATTTATCTAGTATTATCTACTTTACGACGTGGATTGTAGCCATGTGCTGTGACCTTTTACCTACAGATTGCTTTGATTCGATCTAATCATTACAACGTGCGAGTAGTCAGTCCCGTAGGTGACTCTTTGTGCCCTTAGTTACCCTCCTCTTATGTATATAAGGATGAGATTGAGTGTCACTACTTTAGTGTACTATGACGAAAGGTCCTTGATTGGCCAGACTCAGTTACGCTAGGAAAGCGGCTTGATTAATTCCAAATTACACATCTGCGTGGAGAAGATCCAGTGACACCTACATAAGTTTCTAAAACTATAAATACGCACTTGAAGACTTATCCATCAGCAGTATCGAGTTGTTTTAATTAGACTTTTACAAATAATATTTTTCTTAAAAAGCATATATATATATAAGTATTGCTTTGAATTAGTTTTAGTCGAAGTTTGTAAAAAATCAAGTTTTCAAAATAACTCGATAAGTTGGATAAGAGTATATGTTAGCCGAGTACTCTAGATCAGGAGTTAACTCCATCCGGTGTGGTCATGTGAACTAGGATAGGTATTACAAAGCTTGGGTTATTGAGTACTAATTAGGTGGTCACTTAGTACTTAAGCACCTGTAAGAAGAGTACGGTGACCCAACTGGTCTCACATCTCTAATTCTTTTGATCATAATGTTTGGTCTTTGATTGTTATTAGGCGAGTTAAATGGACAAATTTTTGTGCCTATCCCACAATGTGATTGAGTGGGAGATGTTGGACTTGGGCCAGTGGGGCCCACTGGTGAGCAATCACTAGTGGGTATGTCCCATGCTTTTGCTGACCTCTCTTCTTTTCATTTCAATTTCAAATTCAAATATGAATTTGATTTTTGATGGGAGATAGGGATGTGATCGGATGATATGGTCTCATCCAATCTCATCCAAACTCTCATTCCTTCCTATATAAAGGATGAGACTCTCTCTCATAATGAATCATAAGAAATACCGAGAGTATACGGAGAGAGATATAGTGTGCACGGTAGTCTGTCCATTTTGTCTTGTCCTTGGGACGATCTAATCCATAGATCGCGATCTGGGGCCACTTATACCGTATGATCAGAGGTGTGAATAGATCCATCTGCTCCAGTAATAGATAGGTGGGCCATTGAAGCATCAATCTTCTACTTTGTGAGGGTTCCAAAGCTCGGTTTGACCGTCAGATCTTGAGGGCTCACCTTCCGCACTTCCCTACAATTTTATCATCAATCAATTTATTTTTAAATATATTAAATATTATTTTTATTTTATCCCTCATGGATTTGAGGAAACTTTGTGAGGAATCAAGAGAGCTTCGTAGATTCTAAGTAGTCATCCCTAAGGAAGATGATGTTCGACTTCATCACGTCCTTTCCTATGTCAATGTGTGCCTGCATTTGAGTGCTTATTGAACTGCATGCGTGTGGAATTAGAAAACCTCATGACTAGTGTTGTCAATGGGCGTACTGGCTTGCCCAGGCCGTGCTTTGGTAGGAGTATTCGGTCCAAAGGCTATGCTTGTAATTGAAATTCAGGCCTATTTCTCATTTGGGTTGGCTTTGGAACACATACAACAGCCCATCTGTAGCCCTACCTTGCTCATTAAGGTTGGCAAGAGTAATATTGTAATAGATATTATTATAAAAATCCTCATTTATTCCCCGTGCTACTGCTCCAACCACACGACCATCTCTTTCTTTACATTTCCATGGTAACAAACCTCGGGCTCTAACTCAGGCCTAGTATAAATATTTTGGCCTGAGTTCAGGTTGAACCATTTTGGCTCAATATGGGTCAGACCAAGCTCAAGGTTATTCTAAACAATGCTGGCTGGGCTTAGATATTAGAGCTTGGCCTGCCCTAGCACTAGCCATTGACACCCTACTCAGCCAAATTTATTAGTTTTCTAGGCCATGCAAGTGCTTCTAAGGAAACTGATGCTGGATGCAAGTTTTCCACGTTTCTGATCTCACACGTACCATGTTGAAACACGTGATAAAGATCAAGTCATTAATTGTGTATGGAAATCAGATATTCCATATGTGGGACATGTTGGTAGGAAGCGAATGGCTGCATGTGGCTCGGGCACATGTGATCATTAATTTCTCGGAATTATAGGGTCACCTGCTGAATACTATACCCTGATGTGCAGATCTAAGATAGATGGGGCCATGGTTATCCGACCATTGATATGATGGTCTCCACTGCTGATGGTTACTAACCCAAAAATCACCCTAAACTTTTTTTTTTGTTAGCTTGTTAGTACACCCCACTGTCAATTCACACATCACTGTTAGCCACCCTCACTAGGTAATCGATGCCAAGACCTCAGCGTTGAAATGAGGTATCTTTCACTCAGTCTACCACTTGAGCTATGGATCAGGGTGTAAAATCACCCTAAACTTCTTTACAGCTTTGATAAGAGGTCTACAAATATTCATTGAAGGGAAAAGGAAAGAAGCAACGGTCTAGAAAAGAGGCTAAAGATGTCAAAGATAAAGGGGATGGGTATCGTAGTAAAATATTCATTCGTGGTTGCCCATGGTTTGATCAGCATGCTGTGTGGGGCAGTTGTAGGAACACAGAATGCCTGCAGGAACTTTCTGAAAGATAGGTGGGGCCCACCGTGATGTCTGTGAGAAATTCACTCCATGCATGGGTTGCACCACACAAAAAGTGGAGAGGGAAATTGCCAGCCATTGAAACCTCCGTGTGGTCCACCGTAATGTTTATATGCCATCCATATCATTCATAGGGTCATTCGTACTCGGATGAGCTGAAAACAAAAGAATATTAGCTTGATCCAAAATTTTGCTGGCCTCAAGACTGATTTAACGGTGGATGTACAATCTCATTGTTTTCTGTCATGTGGTCCACTAGATTTTTGGATCTGCCTCATTTTTTTTAGCCCATGTACTAGCTTGATCTAGATAAATGGATGGACTAGATTTCTCATAGACATCACGGTGGGCCCCACCTAGCTTCCTAACGCAGGAAGTTGAGGCAATTCACATTGTACTCGTCGGCTGCTAAATTGAATATGGAGTGCACTACTCGGCCCATACCTATGGATGGTCAGAACTGTTCAATATGAATGCCACAAACAATGAAAATGAGATTACACATAACGTTATTTATGGACATAATATCATAAAAGAGGTCAACGGTTTAAATTTATTCACATTCTTCGAATGGTTAGGATCACCTATCAGAGAAAAATCTAACAATATAACCCACGAGGAATATTGTTCCTACATTTTGAAGTATGTTACCATACAATTTCACTTCAGTAGTCCAAACGCTACCTCGGTTTTCTCCACAGGCGATAATGATCAGATTTAACGTCGTTGATGAAAACAATGAATCAAGGTTTTGAGGAACGGACAAAGATGAAATTAAGGCGGCAAAAGAGACTGCTTGATTGGTTGAATCAATAAACGACGAGCAAAACAAATGGCAAATGCTTACTATTGAAGCCGGACTCGAACCATAAATTACCCATGTCTGTGGAGTCCGCCTTGCTGTATGGGTTGAATCCAGTCTGTTTATCAGGTTCTATCATTGATGTTTTAACTGAAGGATAAAATTAAGCTAGATCAACAACTCAAATAGGTTATATACCGTGCAACAATGGAGATGGGATGCCAAACATATATAGTTTGTATGTGAGACCATTGTTAGACACTTGTTTGTTTTCTTTCAATTCTAGTGAGCGGGCATGCCAAAATTGATACAGCGGCTACATTCAAATTGATCAACTTTGACTCAGTCTCAAAATAAACAGGCATGGACTACACCAAAATCATGGATTAGGAACGGGTAAGACTTTGGTTTTAAAATGGTTTTAAACCGTTCCTAATTTGTAACATTTTTTAAAAAAATTGCTAACAATCCAGCATTTTTTAACAACTGATGTTGCCACTGGCATTGTTTTGTTGGTGTATCTCATTTGAATCTAAGATCTTCTTGACTTTTAGGATCATATTTTATTTGAAATGAGATGGACGGAGTGGAACGCTGGCATTGTTTTGTTGGTGTATCTCATTTGAATCTGGCATCTTCTTGACTTGTAGGATCATATTTTATTTGAAATGAGATGGACGGAGTGGATTTGATCAAGGTGATGTACGTAGACCCCTCACAGCCCTAGGCGGCACAGATGTATCTCTCTACTCGGGGTCACCGTTAATTCACTCTACATGCGCCCGAAATCCCCCAAATCCCAAATCTCTCTCTCTCTCTCTCTCTCTCTCTCTCTCTCTCTCTCTCTCTCTCTCTCTCTCTCTCTCTCTCTCTCTCTCTCTCTCTCTCTCTCTCTCTCTCTCTCCCTATCCCTCTCCCTCTCCCTCTCAACGCATCATCTATAGCACCGGCGCATCATCTCTAGCATCTTCTTCAGATCCGGTGCGGTTACAGCCCCCGCCCTTCACCTCTTCCTCAGCCATCTATGGTAAACAATGGGACCAATGATCTAGATGGTCTTAAGTTTCTATAAATGTATGCCATGTATACAATGGATGTAAATCTAGAATAGTCTTGCAATTCATCGTTTGTTGTGAATGTTTAATGTTGGCACGTGTTTGATGAAATTTCTCTGTTTTAACAATTTTTAATTTATATGTATGCCATCTATACAATAGATGCATGCAAACAAAGATTTGTGGCATTCTCTCGGCCAAGGACTAGTTCGGGCGTACCTAAAAATGTGGACTGAGGAATCAATCCATAGTTTTTTTGAAATGGTCTTCATCTGACGATGTCTCTAATAGTCTTCATGAACTTGAGTCTTTAAAATGGTCCAAACTCTTAGTATTTCTTTATTCATTCCTCAACTTCTGTTTTCAGTGTGAGGAAAATCTGAACGTCTCAGATTTTGTTTAGATGGTTTGGATTCTCACATTTGGTGCGCTTGTATTTGGCGCTTAAAGATACGATTGCTTGGAATATAGTACTAGCTTAGTTCTTAACTATTAAAACGGTTAACCGCACTTTACTATTCTCTGACATAGAGCTTCGCTAATCCTACACACATGTACAAGTCAGCTTATGTCCATAGCTAATTTAATGAAAGAATTTAATCTTATGTTTCAGCTGGTCCACAACATACGATGATTTACTAGCCACCACTCAGCCTTTTCCACAACCAATCACATTACTTGTAAGCTTTCTAAGATCTTTTCCCCTAGTATCTCCTCCCAATGGCATGTTTTGGTAGCTATCCTAAATTCCAAGCTAATTTAATCTTATGTTAACAAAGATTGATAAAGTCATCACCAAGGACATGTATGTTATCCTCAGATTTTCAGGTTTTATAAGTGAGACCCATTGTTCAAAGGTCCAGACCATTGTACGAATGCAACCCACTATGGATGAATGTCATCTCAAAAATCTCCTCTAATGCAACCCACCATGGGCAATGACTATCTAGAAAGTCTCCTAGTCTGGAAGATCTTGGCCACCAATCTTGGTTGTTTGGAGTTTAATGGGGATTGTTGTTGTGTCAATTCTTAAATATTAAATAAAGAACAAACCAAGTGTATGAGCATAGACTTGGATGACATCTAAAGATTATGCTTAATAATTATCACTACTCCTAAGATAAGTTGAGATAAAAGATGAATTGATACCGTTGATGCAGAAATCTCGATCCTACCTCATTTCCTGTTAGCTGGAGTACTTGTAATTTATTGAAAAATAAGAAAAGACATTGGGGGCGCTGGTTAAGGCCTAGGTCCCTCTGATGCCTAAGTCATGATATGTACTTACATGAAGCGTAGTAAAATCAAAATATTTGTCATACCTTTTATTATAAAGGAGGCCTTTCTTTATAGCCTTTGGTATCAGAGACATATATGGCAATGCCTCTTTGATGGTGAATGCATATTATGTAAGAGATCTTCCACCAGACATGTCGTGGTTGACTGATCCTCGGCGATTATTTTAAAGGATAATCCTATCTTTATATATTATAAGTGTATTTTTATTATGAGGTGGTAGTCGATATTTGACGCAGACCTCCAAGTCCGAGGTCGGTATTCTAGTCCGACCTCCAAGTCCGAGGTCGGTAAGTCTTTAGTTGAGTTTGACCTCTGAATTCGAGTTCATTCCTTGAGATTGAGGTCAGTACCACCTGAGTTCGGTCTCTAAAGCCAAGGTCCGTATCCGAGGCTTGTCACTGAGGCTGAGGTATAAAATAGCTGACACCAAAGGTCAGGGTGATTTTCTGGCCCTCCATAGTCATCCAGTCTGGCTGCTAGGCTCATCTGTCTCATACATCTAGTCAGTCCATTTTTACCCATAAAAGTAGTCTCCCTACTTCTAAGCATTTTTCAGGAGCTTAGGAAGTAAGTTAGTGTGGACTGACAATGTGATGCCTCGAGGTTGGAAGGGTGGGAGGTTGTGCCTATAGGGGAACCGACGGTTGACTGCCTCAGTTTCTTCGATCACTACGGAAGAGGTCCTCTCAAACCGATTGCAAAGATTGTTTAAATCCTTAGCCCCGATGAGAGGCCCTGTAGCGTCCCGATTTCATGTAGCCAATTATATGCACACCTAAACATATATATATTTACCTCACGAGGAATACGGTGAAAACTTAAGTATAACAAATCAGTGTAAATGTTAGAAGTAATTAAATTTTGAGGACGAAATTTTAATTAAGGAGGGTAAATTGCAACACCCCAAACTTTTTAATCCCCGAGTATTGAAAATTATTGAGTGTTACCATGAAATTTAACTTAAAATATACATATATATGTCACCAATTTAACTATCATAACCTTACATCTATTTTCTAACATGAATCTGACCGTTGAGAGTAATTTTCATCTGTATATTGAGTCATTTGACTATTGATTTTCAAGATAGGACCATCAAATAACCAAGTATTCTTATCTATCCAACCGTTCAGTCAAATATTCACCACTAGATAAAGACATCTGACCATCCACTTTGAGTTTAGACCACCTGATCATAATAAACTAATTGCTTAATCTTTACATTTTCCCATACATGTATCGAAACAATATTCTGATTAGTTCATCTTGTTCACCACCTATGAAGATGCTGAACCTAGAATCAAAACGATGATCTAAGGAACTTACACATGCAAACAACCCACTCGAATCTAACAGTACCCATATTCTACCCTTGATTACTCTAGAAGCCCACTTTGTATTCTTTCATTTGTAAAATTGACTGTACATCCACTTACATACATGATCAAAGTACTAACCATAAGGTTTTCTTATTTTTAGTAGGTCATTTGACCATCTATCAGGTTTGGATCCACCAAATGGGTCATCCGAATATTAGGATAAATCGATTGTTATGAAGATCTTAAGGTATATGTCCAAACTACCGAGTAATATTGTAACTAAATGTGTACAACCGCAGTTCTGGAACACAGAGTGTGTTCGCCACTTAAAAGAGCATCCTAGTCATCCTTAAGAGATTGAGGCCCAAAACTTGTTGAGAGATCTTGAGAAATAAGGATCAGTCGTAAAGTTTTGTTTCTTTTGGACAATGTAATAGGGAGGTACGAATGATAGAAGTTGCTACTAAGGAGAAGGGTAATTTTGTAATTATAAATCCAAATCTTTGTTTATTTAGCGTTTACACGTGAAATTCACGTCAATTTTGCATTCAGTCACACGTTTTTGCAACATGTGGCCCACCCAAGGCTTAGATCTGCTTCATATTTGAGCCCATAATAGAACATGACCCTACAACGCTGATGAATAGATTGCATTGTGTAGCGAATGCCATAATGGACTCCACTTGGATCGTAACTTGAATAGTTCCCATGCTAAATTGGAAACCTGTTGCAACAACCAACACCGAGCAAAAAGGGTGGAAATTCCTGATTTTCCTTTCCCCATTCCAATCACGGAGCCTCGCCGAATCTAGTGAGAAACTTCCCATCAAAACTCAGCCATTCATGGGAGAATTATGGCTGCCCAAAGAGGTTCCACCATAGGCTTTCGTTGACTCATGATAAGTGTGGCACACCTGACTTATGGATCCACTTCATATTCGATATTTTAAATAAAACGTTTTAGTCATACCTGACGAACGGAGTGGATTTCTTGTGAAATCATCACAGTGGACCCCACCTGATCATGAAGATCAACCAAAAGTAGTACTTCAGCTGCCGCAACAATGACTGATAAAACCGGACTGAAATAAGTTCCTTACTTGGGAACTTTTGATCTGGATGCAATCGGAACTGTTCATTCTACAATTGGAACACTTCCGACTTTGACCAGGGAATTCAGGAGAACTGGGAGTCCCATGAAACTTGGATCTCTGAAATCGTCCATCACATTGCCATGTCGTGCAGGAAATTGCCTTCTGCATTCATTGAACGCACTAGATAAACACCGTGGACCTCTGATTTTTTGATCCCAAGAGCTTCTATAAACCTATCAGAGACGTCCACTAGATGCACGGTGAAGAAATAACCAAAAGCATGGAATTTACCATTGAAGCATCTCTCATCCTCTTCAATTCAATGATGAACGCATGATCTTGAAATATCTCAATCTAGGAACTAAAAATGGCCACTAAGTGAGCCTCACATATATAAATAAACTTCCACAAACATTGGACGTATCCATCGTAGAATAAGCTGCTAAATCAGGTCTGAGTTCAACGTTTAACAATCCATGTGCAAACAGACCACACGCAAACTGCAGTTACAACTAGATGAATAAAACCGGGCTCTCTTCATATATGGGAGAACCTTTTCAAAATTATATATAAGTCTCTACCATTAGTAGATGACTATCAACAAAGAATCGGAAAGGAGGAGAGAGGAAAAAAAAGAAAAAGAAAGAGAGCGAAAGAATGGAAGAATAATATAGAGGTAGAGAGAGACCGAGTGCCACTCAAAGCAGCAACTCACTGAGTTGCTGAGTTGAGCCAGACTTGGGGTGGACTCCCCTATCAATCAAAGGCAGGCCCAAGTCCATCTTTCCTTTGTCTTTTATTTTTCCTTCTTTTCAACAACCTAACATAAGTTGTTTAGGATCAAGTTGAACCGAGTCGACTTGACCAGAAAATCCTGCTAAAGGTTTAGGTTGGGTTGGCTAAGATTGAGCACTAATCAGAGAAAGCCTCTCTATTACTAAATTCACATATAAAAGGTAATGTGGGAAAGATAGATCCTAACCCTAGATTTTAAACCGAATCCTAATATGTGATCTTAACTATGCATGAAAGATAATAGTACAATCTAACCACTCGAATTGTTAAAAAAACACTAGGTTAAATCCTATGGCGCATACGTACATTTTTCTTACATGCTTCAAGTTCTGATGTCATTTATCTTCACTATGCAAATCATTGATACGTAATTTTAATTACTGCACTTATATCACACAACACCAATATTATGTTGAAAATCTCACTTCTAGTGATTAATGTAATGTCGTGGACATAATGCATTTTGGGTAGCGGCCCTCTTGGTCGGCACATAATCCAGTAGGTTGGTCAGTGGTACATAATCAATGTAAGTAAATCGTCATGTGTATCGTATCACTTCTCAGGATTGGATGTCACAAATAGTTACTTTATAAACACACCGTGTTACGTAAATCTCTCAATCATGTTGTTGTGTCACCTTGAGACATTCGCATAATTTCACGTTAACGTTGGACACGCCGAAGAATCTCCGTAGTATAAGATGTGGGGCGAGCCGAATATCTTTAAAATACTTTCCACATTGTGATCATGATCGCTGAGTGTGATGAACCGCACATACTTTGTTAGGCATGCATTTCATATATAATGTTTGCTCATACCGATACCACTTGTATTTGTCGAGTATGAGATGTATCGTAACCCTTCTGTTATTCTTATGAATCATTTGAATCATTATAAATTTTAAAGGATAATCGCCACTATGAGTAGGGCATTGACCCTCTCCAACCATACAGATATTGCAAGTGAATTACAGGTTAATGTAACTATAATAAAGAAGTTTCTTTTTTTAATTTTTAAAATAAAGGATCTTAGACAAGTGGATACTATATTGGGTATTAAAGTTAAAAACATAGCAGGGGTTATACATTGTTCCAGTCTCATTATATTGAGAAAATATTGAACAAGTTTAACTACTTGAAAATCAATGAGGTAAAAATCTTATTTGATCAAATTATTAAGTTGAAAGAAAATAGTGGAAGAGAGGTTGCACAACTAGAGTATACTAGTGTTATATGCAGTTTTATGTATGTTATGTAATGCACAAGACCGAATATAATATACGTTGTGAGTAAACTAAATACATTTACTAGTAATCCAAGTGTTGAACACTAAAAAGTCAAAAGTAGAGTTCTAAGTTATCTAAAAGAAATCAAAGAATTAGAGCTATTTTACTCAAAACTTCTAGCAGTATTGGAAGGATATATTGATACAACTAGGGTTGTTTCAGCTCATTGCAATAGTGAAACCACTCTAGTAAGAGTCTATAGTAATACCTATAATGGGAAGTCCAGATGCATAAGTTGAGACATTATTATATAAGGTAATTGATTCAGGATGGAATCATTGCGATCTCATTTATGAAGTCAAGTAATAACTTGGTTGATTCCTTTACAAAACCTCTGATGAAAGTGATAGTAAGGACTACATTTAGAGGGATGAGGTTGAAACTCTTTAATCAAAGTTCCACCATTGATAGAAACACAACCCAAACTTAGAAAATCTCTAAAGATTAGGTTCAATGGATAACAACAAATCACTGATAAGTGAAAATTTTCAGCACTAAATCAAAATAATTCCATCCAGGATGAAAGTGTTAGGCGTTGTTATAAAAAGAGGGTTGAGTCTTATAATTCCTAATGAAATCTAGTTAAATAGGATAAGTGTTTTAAGTAACGAAAAATTGGAAGGATTACACCTATGTGAACGTAGAAATGATGCTACTTCTCATGAGAATTAGAGTTATCTCAGGGTCATTCATAAAATAGGATAAGCACATGACTATTAAAAGTGCTAAGCAAGTAATATAAAGGAACACATAACGCAGAAGCTACTATGTGTGTAGTATTTTATGTTATGTCATTAAGGAATAACTGATTCAATGCTGTAGCAATCAGAAATTTCAAAATAACTTTAAAATACTTATACTAAGAAAATATTCAAATCGTCAGATATCTTTCTCTATGCATAATAACTATTCTTCATCTTTGACAGATATCTATCTATTATTTTAAAAAAACAAGTGGGTGATTGTTGAGATTTGTGGATTTTTGAAAAAATATCTTAAATATTTCAAATTTTCAGAAATTTGCCACCAAAACGATTTTTAAGATTTTCAAATAGAAAAGTGCGGTGTGTGCTTTTGTCCCACATAAAAAATGATAGGAGAAGATTTGGGGTTTATATGTAGATGGATGTGTAGTATTCTTACGTGGAGCTTTGGAGATTAAGATGTACGCACACATGCACATGCGCGAACGCTCGCACTCGGGCACGGGCACGGGCGTGGGCGAGGGCGAGGGCATGAGCACTTGAAAGTCACAACGGTCCGAAAATGGATGGGCCATGATGATCTAATGATCAGATCTTCCAATTCGACGACCAGAAATGGCTGGAATTAATGATCAAAGGTCAAAAACATTTTTCAAATGTTTTAAACCATTAATGGCCACCAAGAAATGGTCCACTCACTGGTGCCTATATAAATTAGACCATTTCGGTCCAAATGTCATCAATTCGAACAAAAATCTTACCCCTTCCATCATATCCTTCATAGTATCTCATTCATAGAATATTGTAAATGCATCTGCTATTTGATTTTATTAGAAGATTTGTTGTATTGAATTATTCCTAAGTGGACCCATTGTGATTGATGCATGCCGGATCCAGACAGTCTTGTCTTATCCTGGAAGTAATTCTCTGGCAACCGATCAACAATTAATAAGGGGTCGAATCATGCTTTAAGGACAACGTATATTTTTACTATACATGATTTAGCCTAGTGAAACCAAATAATCGAACTTTATTTCATTTTATTTTTTATTTTTTAGTATTTTTAGCACATTTTCCTACACACACACACACACACACACACACACACACACACACACACACACACACACATATATATATATATATATATATATATATATATATATATATAATTGTTTCTTTTTCGTGGACTAGGATGTAATTTCTACATTTTAACTTTTTCCTATACCGTATTATGCCAATATTGCCGGGCATGGTGATGTGATATATGCGTGACTCAAAAGGTTCAGTACTTGATCTTGTTGTCCCTCTCTCGGCAATAGTTTGTCACTAGTGGGCGCTTATTGTGACAACTGGGGCATCCATGATCCTTTTTCATCCCCCTTAACCCTCTATCTATGCAGATTAGCTGGCCGTATGATGCATCCGGCTTAGTTGACCACAGGCTTAGCAGGATACAAGTGAGACACATTGCAATCGTACACACCTCGATTTGTATTTTCTATATGATCGGCAGACGCTGCTACCTAAGGCTACAACGACTGAACATGTTCATGTTAAGAGAGACATGCTTCATCGAAGTATGTACGGTGCTGGGCAGGCCCTTCAGGTGCTCATGCTGAGGAGGAGGCTTACAATGACAACGGTGATAATAAGAAGCATTACCATGATGTAACATGTGTCTCATTTTTCTAAGGGTAGATTAGTCTTTTAACTTCTTATGTTTTAATGTTTTGTTTTCTCTATTTGAATTATTAATTATATAGGGATTTGATGGGCACACTTATATTTATACTTTTACACAAAAGTAGTATTTATTCATGTCACGCGCTAAAATCTATCACGGAGTTCAACCTCAATCCCACATTGCTAGAGATGATTCATATATACAACATAGATAAGAACATTAATTACAATTCAAAACATCAAACCATGCATTATCATTCTACATCACATACATTTTTCAATTAAAACAAAAATATAGCCAATGACCCCTAGTTAGGACTCAATCATTCTTCCACTGAATTACAATAAACTTAAAAAGGAAACTATAATAGCTAAATAAAATCAACCTCCTATAACTCCACTTCAACTGCACTCTTTAATTAATCCTGATCCTGAAATTGAAATGTCTCAAATATGAGTGAACTGCGAAGCTAGAAAAAAGATCCAAAGTAATTTTTAAAATAAGTACTTAACAAAAATAGGAATAAAAAAATGGTAAGTTTTCAAATATAGTGGCACTAAAAATGCATAATAATAATAATAATAATAATAATCCTATATTGACAATTTTCAAATAAGATAGGTTTCATAATAACAACAAATTTAATATGCGCAGTTGAACTGAACATCAAATCCTCTTATTCATCCCAAACGTCCATAGTCCAAATTCTTTCAATGTAAAAAAATACATAGAAAAAGACGAGAAAAACAATAGATTTTGCAATGAATTGCCCGAGTCGTGTGGCGACCGGTCAGGTGGACGCAGACCTAGCTATCTTTACCTATTATACTAAAAGTTGGGCCTGGGCTCAACCTTAGCACTAATCAAGCCTCTGATTTAAGGGCGAGCCCTGCCTGTTCATCTCACATGTGAGTTTCTTGGGCTCGGTTTGGGCCGTAATAGACAAATTTTTCAAAACAAAATCCTGAGCCAATGGGCTCATGTCCAAACCATTGGCCCCTATTACGAGCCTGAGCCTAATCCTTATGAGTCCAGAACTGAAACCTGATGGAGCAGTTTGGCTGATTAGAGGTACTACCCCTAACGAAGCATACCTTATTGAGAAGAATAGTTGAATCAAAGGCCATTTGCGCCCAGAGAGATGAAGGATTGATTCTTACCAAGCACATGATCTGGACATTCATGAAGTAGGACACCACGAGCATTGCATGGTGAAACAATTAAGCCAGTCCATTGATCAAGTTGGCCACTTCCGGATGTCAAATAAACACAGTTGGTGTTCATTTTCTGACGCAGGGAAGGATGTCACCATCTTACTCAGGAATAACTACTCCAAATCCATTCCTCAGAAAGATTCCTCGGATCCATGAGGGATGAAAATAGAGATAATTTCTAATAATTCAAAATAAATTGATTGATGATAAATTTTTATTTTTATTTTTTAAAAAAGAATTATTATCCTTTTAGTAACAAACTCCACAAAGTTTTAGACTCAAACTCCAACAGATCAAACTCTCTAGAAACATGACTTATTATAAATAGTAAACTTTCTATTTATAGTCGGTCATGATTCCTACTAGATTTCATGGTTTTCGGCCAAAAATAGTAAGTACCCAATTTGACCTAATCATGTAATTCTCCTAATTTATCTAAGCTCTTTTCATCCTCGGCACCACTCCTAAAACTCAAAGGATCAAAAGTCATGATCGAACTAAAATTTAGCATTTATAGTAAAAACAAAAATAAAATGGACTTTCAATAATATGATGGAATCTCACAAATCTGATGTGGTCTACCTGGCATAGTAGGTTGGTTGGTTAAAGTAGCTTCTCCTATCCCAAAACCTCGAAAAACTCATTCCAGTTTACGAGATACGATTGTTAACTTTCTGATGATGCCGATCACTCTTGCCTCCGATTAAGCCTTCTCTGGTCCATCTTTATCACAAAAGTGTCCGTGACTCGATCTACTTCATTTTCCCTTTCTTTGATAAACAGGCCTCAATCTGCATTTGATAAGAACGAGGTTACATTCATGAATATCTTAAAGTGGTTGTTTAGATGGTGTTTGGGGAGGAAATTTGCACGTAAGTCACTTACAATTTTGAAGCCATCGGCAAAATTCATGGGGCGAGGGGTGAGAAGTCACTTTTATGTAAGTGACTTACATCTAAAAATCACTTCTTCATATATATTTTTTTTAATATAAAAAAAAGTCACAACTTAAAAGCTTACTAGCAATGACTCCTAATACATCTTCCTTCCTGAAATTTAGGATGCCAATTGAAAGTAGGAAGGAATGTAGATACACAAAATGTAGGATCAGTGGTAGACTGAGTTTCAACACTGAGGTCACGGGTTCAAATGCCCATTGTGTGGGTGTGTATGTGTAATATATATATATATATATATATATATATATATATATATATATATATATATATATATATATATATATATAACTGTGCTTTCCTTAAAAAATGATTTTTCACGCACCCATGTGGCCCACCTAATGAGTAGAATGGCCAGATTCTAGAGCATGCTCTACCTAATGACCAGTGCCTATCAGAAAGTCCAAATGAGATCCTCTGTAGTTAGATCAACAACACTGCCATCAGAAGTCCAAATGAAAATGCACCAAGAAACGTAGTAAGGCTCTGTTTGGCAGACAGAGTCTAAGGCGTAAGCATTTACCTTAATACAGTCACCGTTCAGCCTTGAAGGAGTTCATGGATGCGTGCTTTGACGGCTTCGTCTTCCCACTCCAATCTGTCAATCCGTTCCCTATCCATTCCTTCTATCTTCTCCAGTTTCAGTACACTTTGCGGTCCAAGCGGAAGCCTCATCAGTTCCGGACATCTCCACACCTTAAGATATTCCAACGATTTCAAATCAAGAACCGACCCGTCTTGGTAGAAACATGTGAGCTTTTTGAGCGTATGTAGAGTCAGAGTCTTTAATTTGGGGAGCAGGCCATGATCTGGTGCTTCTGCCTCCTCCCCGTCCTCATCCTTCGCAACTATCACGACCATGTTCGGGCAGCTTTGTACTTTGAGTTCTTCTAATTTTCCGAGATTATGAGCTAGTTTCATGGAAAAGAGTTTCTTCATGCCGATGCAATTATATATGAACAGCTTCTGCAGATTTTGGAAGGCTAGCCATGGTTGGACTCTGATGGAAGATGGGGATGCACTTCTTTCTCCTGCGGCCTTCGGCTCCACCTCGTTCGAGATTATTTTCTCTAACTCCTCACAGGTCTTTATCTCAAGTTGCTGGAGTTGTTCGAGCCTCTGAGCTGTGGAAGGGGAGAAGAGATTTTTCATTCTCTTACATCTTCTGATGGATAGATCCCCTACATTCCCGAGGCTCCCAACCGGTATTTCCCCCTTCCAGATGGTCGTTAGCTTTGGCAGTAATTTCAATTTCAAAGTTCTTAACTTGGAGACCAATGGACGCTGTTCCAGAAGCCCGTCATAATGAAATACCTCCTGCAGCTCATCGCATCCGCATACCTCAAGCCATTCCAGATCGTGCACATTTCCAAGCAGATCAGAAGGCAAAATTCTGATTATTTTTTCAGAATGGGAGATGCTCAGGACCTTCAGCTTTCTAAGGAAGTTAGCAGGGAGCGGCCCATTGCATATTTCTTTTAAGTTTTTCATGTGATCAAGGTACAACTCCTTCAACATCCCAAATGCAGTTTTCTGGGACTCTTCTACTACAGTTATGAGATATTCAATTTCATCACCATCTTTGATTGAGAGACGCTCCAGGATGTTGAATCCGCCTTCATGTAACTGGATGAGATTCTTGACACCCTTACAAGACAGCAAGCTCAGGTCCTCAGTCTTTCCTAATAGCAGATTTACCCAATTTGGGGCTTGATTCGATATGTTAAGGCGCAAACTCCTTGGGAATGTGCTGTTGTCGTAATTTCTGTCATTGCAGATGCAGAATTTCATTAGGTTTCTCCAAGGCCTGGGAACATCTTGAGACAAACATTGGACATTTTCTACATGGCATTGTAGAACATTCAGGCAAACCAAGGATGCTACCTCACCAAAGCTTGCATTGCTTTCATCGCCATTTCCATTAACTTCCCACTGACTAAAGCTTCTTCCCATGTACAATTCTTCTAAGCGAGTTAGCTTTGATATCACATTACGCGGTACCCTTTCGAGACAGATGGTATTCGACAAATCCAAGAGCTTTAGATTGGCCAAGCTTCCAATTTCTTTAGGGAGTTCAGATATCTTAGTCCCATTTAGGCGAAGTATTTCAAGCATCTTCAACTCCCCCACTAGAGAGATGTCTTTTAACAATCGACATTTATGCAGACAAAGTGCCCGTAAGTTTATCAAGCATGGTAAGGATGGGGGCAGTGATGAAATGGGAGTATCGTTTAGATCCAAAACAGCAAGAGCTTTCATCCCTTCAAAAAAATGATCCGGGATCTTCGTCAAACGCCAGTTGTTTTGCAGTAACAACGTCTGTAATTGAGGGCATTCTGGCCGATCGGGAAGTACACTGATTCTGTTTTTCATCAATGAAATGCGCTTACATTCTTCTAACTTCTCCTTCGCCGGCCACTCCCTCAATCCTAATCCAACCTTTACTAAGAACCCCTGCCCATCTTTCGACGCTACTGAGATGGCGGCATCTCGAACAGTATCATGCATTTTTACAAACCCTTTAGGATAACCGTCCAACAACAGGCAAGAAGATTTGAGCTTGTCAACCAAGATATGAACTCTTTGTGATGCTTCTTCCAACGAGCTCACATCATTTAGGAAACCTTCCCCCACCACATATCGCATTAATTTATCGATATCAATGTTGTAATCTTCAGGAAATAGGCAACAAAACAAGAAGCAAAGCTTGGTTTCCTCACTTTCTATGCTATCAAAACTCAGCATTAGAGATGCAAAAACCTTTGTATGCATACCTTCAATATCCGTCGGGACAGATTTCTGTAATTGCATCAACGCGTTCGTCCAAATCAAATGACCCTTATCTCTCAAAGCCCTTCCAACGGTGACAATCGCGAGGGGCAATCCCCCACATTCCCTAGCAACATCTCTCGCCATGGAGAGAAAATCAAGGGAATCAACAACACAGCCTGCTTTCTTTTTGAACAGATTCCATGAATCCTCCTCAGATAAGACATCAACTACGATCTTCGCTCTGCTCTCCATCAATCCACATACGTCTACACTTCGAGATGTCACAACAATTTTGCAACCTGAGTGGTCAATTCCATAAGGAATTCCCACATCAGCGAGCTCCACCCGTTCCCATAAATCGTCCAAGATGACGAGCACCGTCTTCTCCTGCTTGAATCTTTCCAACAACCTGCGTGCCCTCACAGATTCGCTCTCTTCCTGAAGCTTCAGGCCTAGTTGCTCTGCTATCTCTCCTTGAATCCTTTTCAACTCAGGATTCTTGGACACAGTAGCCATTAAGACGACATCATAACGCTTCTCTCTTCTAACACGCTTGCCTACTTCTTTCATTAACGTCGTCTTACCAACACCTCCCATACCAAATACCCCAACGACATCAGTTTCCTCATCTTGTAATGCCTCCATGACCTGTTCCATAACCAATTCCGTCGACGAAAAAACCTCAAAATCTCCAACCGGCATCGACTCAATGCTGGGAGGAGGAAGACGGCGTGAAATTGCATTAAAATTCCCTTTCTCTTGGAGTTGTATTAGAACAACTAACTTCTGGGCAGCTTCTTTACTTAGTCGGTAACGAGGTCCCCAACTAGGCCACCAGCAACAACACCTTTCCAAACTTCTCTTGTTTTTTTCAATGGCTTCATCTAATCTCCTCAAATCTACTTCTATATCATCCATCCTTTTCAGCCACTCGATCACTTCCTCGGTCGGTTCTTCCAATTGCCTACGCGCCTCATCTATTGAATTCTGTATATCGATTTTCCTTGCTTTCAGATAATCTTCTTGGCTTGTCAGATTTTCGATGTTCCTTCGGTTATTAACAAGATAATCAATCTCACGCTTGAGAGGAAGAAATAGACACTTCCCAACTTCGGTCACCGGTGCAGCCAGGATTCCAAGAATTTCCATGGAATTTTTTTAAAAAAATTTATTTTTAAGGTGAAGAACACTAAATTGCAATGGAAGGGCTGATGAAATTGAAGGGATGTTCTTTGAAATGGCTGTCTGACCTTCAAACAAGCCGGAATTCAAAGGAAGCACCCCAACGTTCTTGTTTTGAATAAGATGCGGTGATCAGTGAAATGCCGAGTAGGCCCACTCCTGTAGACTCGGTCCTTGTGTCCCACTATGTGATGATCCAGACCGTTCTTGTGGAATTTCGTGAGACGGATGGATCACCATGAAAAATTCTTAGTTATTAGGGGTTTCTTGGTCAAGAAAATGTTAGATGAAATCAACGGCCCAATAGAGCATTTTTCATACTGCCCATGCAAGCGATGCAAAAATGTACATCAATCCAAACCATCCAAATCTTGGGCACCAAGTTTTCTGGTCCAGATCGTCCGTCCGTGCAAAGCAATCTAAGGGACATGTAATAAATAAAATATTCAACGTCTCAAATTACACAGACAAAGGATATTAAGCAGCGCTTAGGATCTCGCAATCAGTCGGATTCTACCAAGATCCCGGAAGCCGATTGGCTGCTGTACCACACACCACCGAGGTGGCTGATGTGTTGACGTCACCAAGTTGTGTGAGTCCCGCAATAAGGTATGTGTTATATCCAAACCGTTTGCCTATTTGGTGAGCTCGTTATAAGGCTTGAACTGAAAAATATGACAGATCCAAAGATGAAGTAGACCACACTGCAAAAAGTATCGGGGAATTGAACGTCTACCATTAAAACCCTTTTAAGAGTTACAGAGGTTTTGAATCTTTATGATATTTGTTTTTCCTCTCATCCAAACAGATTGGATGGAAAACAAACGATATAGTAAACGATGACAATCATTGTCTTCGCTGCTTTTCATAGTGGGATGCACTTGAGTTTTAGATATGACTTATTTTTGGGATCATGCTCTAAAATAATTTCACCAAATGAATCAACCGTGTGGATATAATAAATACATTATTTTAGGGCATTCGTAATTTGATATCTTTTGAACCGTTCATACAAGTCGGAGCTCAAGGAGAGTCAACGCTCGCCTTCGCACTACACGTGACCACATTAGCTAATTCGACTGGTGTATGGTACACCAACCAATCCACTTCCATATTGCCGGGCCCACCACCTGCACTGATTAGATATAGGGAATTGCATCCAAGTTGCGCTGCGTCCATGTGCTTGTGTATGGGTGGTCATGATCTCCCAGCAGATCAAGTAACTTCTCAAATAGTATTTATCGGCAACGTGTCGAGGATTTCCTCAAAAACTGTAGCTAATCTGATCTGTGCAAACGATCGTTCCATCGTCGATATCTCTTTTCATGAAAATGAGCCGTGTCTTTGCACAAGGTCGTCCAAACGGTAGGAATAAATGAGAACCGTCTATCGGAACCAACATACAATTTTGGCCCATTTGATGACTGAATTGGTACGATTTTCACAGCAACTAATATCAAAATTAGGGTAACAATTTCCACGGCTCAGATGCACTACAAAAGGAAATTTTGGAAGGAAAATAGACGTCGTACAGTAACTCTAAAGTACCTACGTCCGTACCTGATGCTTTCCCGTTATTTTTCATTTCAGCGTATATAAAATTATGGGACGCGGATTGCGTCCTACCCCCCACGTCTTCAATTGGGAACGGGCTGGAGCTTCGAGTGGCCACTGTGATATATGGGTCTTATCCATACCGTTCATCCATTTTTTCCTATCATTTTAGGATACAATCTCAAAGTTGAGTTAGATAAAATGCACAAGTGGGCTACGAAATGGGGATTAAACTCTTACCGTTGAAAGCTTCTTGGAGGCACGGAAGTTTTGATGCAGCTGATATTTATGTTTTTTCTTCTTCCAGGTCCTCGTAGCTTTATTAATAGGTTGAGTGTCAAATAAACATCGCACAGCCTGGTGGCGTTGTATGATGTTTATTATATTCCTTCCGTTGAAAAATTCTCGGTGGGGATTATATCCAACCTACTTAAGGAGAAGATTAAAGGCTTAAATGGATGGGAATTATATTCCTACCGTTGAAAAATTCTCCGGGACCACGAAAGTTTTGGATTAAGATGATGTTTGTTTTTTCAATTCACCCAAGTGTATTAAGTGTATTTGATCGTATCAACAGGTTGGATGACAAATAAAAAATATGGTGGACCCTAAGAAGGTTTCAACGGTCAGCATCCTTAGCACCACTGCTTCCTATGGTGTTGTCCAATTGAGCGTCGGATCTGACTCATTTTTTATTCGATACTTTAAAATAATATGCAAAAATTGATGAACGGTTTGAATAAAATGAAAACATCACGGTGGACCCTTAGTGGCCCTTAGATCCTCCCCCTGTTCCGAGCTCCGAACAGGACGGGAAAGTACCTAATCCCCGCCCTGGACTTTGTCGATAGTTGACCACTATTTTAACTACGTTGCAGACTTATCCACCGCACAATAAGGTCTAGGAAGATCCAGACCATCCAAATTCCAGGGCTCATCTTGGATGTAGTCGGCTGGAAAATCTAAAATTTTAATAATTGGGTATGAAATAATTAGATAAAATATTATGGCTAATGGTTTAGTTTCAAAAGGAAATATGAGATGTAAAAAAAGGATATGAAACGGCAGTCTATCTTAGCTTTGAATGATTGATGATAATCTTCAATCACTGAGATCCTTTCCGTGTTGACCATCGTGTTGACCATCGACTGTAGGATTTTGTAGACCATCGTTGTGGATCAAGACGTGGTGGGGCAGATGGTGCAAACCTTTAGGGAGAGAGGCATCTTAGAGTGGTGTGGTCTACCCGAGATACGTATTTGCTTCATTTTTAGGGAAAAATTTATTACTGTACAACCCATTTAGAGCCCATTTACCCGCTTAAGCCTGCTCCTTTTTACCTGACTAAAATAAGCCCCAGCTACAAGGACGACTTTCCGAAGGTCGAAAATGCCCCTGCTTTTTTCCTTCAAGCGGATGGGCTGCTGCTTGAAGACGAGAGCTTAGGCTCCTCTATGCCTGAGTTATACGAACGGTTCAAAAGAGATCATAGCTATCTGACCCATAGCTATGCATTTATTATATCCACAACATTCATTCACGAGATCAAACAAATTTCATAATGATCCAAAACTCATGCGACCCAAGAGTTTCAAGTGCAGATGTTCGAAGCAGAATGGTATCATCGTATGATAAAATCAGACCTATGGCTACATATTGTAACCCTGACCATAGAGACCATAATCCATAACCATAGAAGACTTACAGGGTAGGCTTGTTGAATTAGTGGCCCCCCCACCAATTGCTAACTTGTCACGCAGCACCATGCCGATCTACTGGGCCATGCCTATCTGGCAGCTCTTATGGCTACGGATTATAACGGTAGCCATAGACGAATTGCCACAGCAACTATCTATGTTTTTTTTTTTTTTTTTTTTTTGATATATATATATATATATATATATATATATAGAGAGAGAGAGAGAGAGAGAGAGAGAGAGAGAGAGAGAAAAAGAGAGAGAGAGAGAAAACTTTATTCTACCTACAATTTTCTCTAACACATATTTATATAAATATGCATATAAATATTTTTCTCTCTTTTTTTCATTTCTTTCTTTATTCATTTAACAAGAATATATCTTCTAAACCAAAATTAGTTACTGGACATACCCTATATTATTTTCCAAGATTCCATCAAGTCGATGGTCGAAAATCTAGTTTATTCACTTTGTGGTCAATTTCAATCAGTTTGCGGTCAAGTTCATTCGTTTCATTTACTTTGTGATCAATTCCATGCATTTCATGGTCAATTCCGAAGATTCTCCTTCACTTCACGGTCAATTACATGCATTTCATGGTCAATTCTCTTCACTTCACAGTCAATTCCGAGCATTTCACGGTCAATTCCCTTCAATTCACAGTCAATTACATGCATTTCATGGTCAATTTCGGCGATTTTCCTTCACTTCACGGTCATTTTAATGCATTTCATGATCAATTTCGATGATTTTCCATCATTTCATAGTCAATTCAATGCATTTAACTGTCAATTCCTATCATTTCACGGCCAATTACATGCATTTCACGGTCAATTCCAGCGATTCCCCTTCACTTCACAGTCAATTCCATGAATTTCATGGTCGATTTCCTTCTCTTTACAATCAATTCAATGCATTTCATGGTCAATTCCCTTCACTTCACAGTCATTTCCATGCATTTCACAGTTAATTTCGGTGATTCCCCTTCACTTCGCGGTCAATTCCATGCATTCCACGGTTAATTTCCTTTACTTCATGGTCAATTCAATGCATTTCATAGTCAATTCCCTCATTTCACGGTCGATTTCCTTCTCTTCACGGTCAATTCAATGCATTTCATGGTCAGTTCCCTTCACTTCACGGTCATTTCCATGCATTTCACAATCAATTCCGGTGATTCTCCTTTACTTCACGGTCAATTCCATGCATTCCACGGTTAATTTCTTTTACTTCAAGGTCAATTCAATGCATTTCACGGTCAATTCCCTTCATTTCACAGTCAATTCCATGCATTTCATGGTCAATTTCGGTGATTCCCCTTCACTTCATGGTCAATTCCATGCATTTCATGGTCAATTCCCTTCACTTCACAGTCAATTCAATGCATTTTATGGTCAATTTCCTTCACTTCACGATCATTTACATGCATTTTATGGTCAATTCCGGTGATTCCCCTTCACTTCACGGTCAATTCAATGCATTCCACAGTCAATTTCCTTTACTTCATGATCAATTCAATGCATTTCACAGTCAATTCCCATCATTTCACGATCAATTCCAAGCATTTCACGGTCAATTTTGGCGATTCCCTTTCACTTCACGGTCAATTCCATGCATTTCATGGTCAATTCCCTTCACTTCGTGGTCAATTCAATGCATTTCATGGTCAATTTCCTTCACTTCATGGTCAACCTAATGCATTTCACGGTCAATTCCCTTCACTTCACGGTCAATTCCATGCATTCCACGGTTAATTCCCTTTACTTCACGGTCAATTCAATGCATTTCATGGTCAATTTCATGCATTTCACGGTCAATTTCGGCGATTCTCCTTCACGTCGTGGTTAATTCCATGCATTTCACGGTCAATTCCCTCCACTTCATGGTCATTTCCATGCATTTCACTGTCAATTTCGGCGATTCCCCTTCACTTCACGGTCAATTCAATGCATTTCACGGTCAATTCCATTTACTTCACGGTTAATTCAATGCATTTCACGGTCAATTCCCATCATCTCATGATCAATTCTATGCATTTCACGGTCAATTTCATCGATTTCCCTTCACTTCACAGTCAATTCCATGCATTTCATGATCAATTCCCTTCACTTCATGATCAATTCAATGCATTTCACAGTCAATTCCCTTCACTTCACAGTCAATTCAATGCATTTCTCGATCAATTTCCTTCACTTCACGGTCATTTCTATGCATTTCACGGTCAGTTCCAGTGATTCCCCTTCACTTCACGGTCAATTCCATGCATTCCACATTTAATTCTTTTTACTTCACGATTAATTCAATGCATTTCACGGTCAATTCCCTTCATTTCACGGTCAATTCCATGCATTTTGCAGTAAATTTTGACAATTCCCCTTCACTTCACGGTCAATTTCATGCATTTCACGGCCAATTCCCTTCACTTCATGGTCAATTCAATGCATTTCATGGTCAATTCCCTTCACTTCACGATCATTTCCATGCATTTCATGGACAATTCCGTTAATTCTCCTTCACTTCACGATCAATTCAATCCATTTCACGGTTAATTCCCTTTACTTCACGAGCAGTTCAATTCATTTCACGGTCAATTCCCTTCATTTCACGGTCAATTTCATGCATTTCACGGTCAATTCCATGCATTTCATGGTCAATTCCTTTCACTTCACGGTCAATTTCCTTCACTTCACAGTCAATTCAATGCATTTCACGGTCAATTCCCTTCATTTCACAGTCAATTCCATGCATTTCATGGTCAATTCCGGCAATTCCAACAATTCCCCTTCACTTCATGGTCAATTCCATGCATTTTACGGTCAATTTCCTTTTTTTCACGGTCAATTCCATGCATTTCACGGCAATTCTGGTGATTCCTCTTCACTTCACGGTCAATTCCATACATTTCATGGTCAATTCCCTTTACTTCACGGTCAATTCAATGCATTTCACGGCCAATTTCATTCATTTTACGGCCAATTCCATTCATTTCACGGTCAATTCTGGCGATTACCCTTCACTTCACGGTCAATTCCATGCATTTAACAATCAATTCAACGCATTTCACGGTCAATTCTCTTCATTTCACAGTCAATTCCATGCATTTCACGGTTAATTTCCTTCACTTCATGGTCAATTCTATGCATTTCACGATCAATTCCCTTCATTTCATGGTCAATTCTACGCATTTCACGATCAATTCCCTTCATTTCATGGTCAATTCTATGCATTTCATGGTTAATTCTGGTGATTCCACTTCACTTCACGGTCAATTTCCTTTACTTCACAGCAATCAAAGCATTTCATAGTCAATTCCCTTTACTTCACGATCATTTCAATGCATTTCATGGTCAATTCGCTTCACTTCATGGTCAATTGCATGCATTTCACGAGGTTGACCTCGTTTAACTAAAAGCTGTTTGGATTTCACTTGTTCTTTATACCGGGACCCATTGAAAGAAATTGGCCTGAAGGTCAATACAGAGAATGTATATGAGATAATTTCGAAGGATCTAATGTTAATTTCTTGGAATCGTCATATATTAAGAATTTATAATTTCGGACTGTGAAATGCTTGGAATTAGCTGTGAAATGAAGGGAATTGACCGTGAAATGCATTAAATTGACCGTGAAGTAGAAGGAATTGACAGCGAAATGCTTGGAATTGATTGTGAAGCGAAGGGGAATCGCCGTAATTGACTGTGAAATGCATGGAACTAACTATGAAATGAATGGAATTGACCGTGAAATGCATTGAATTAACCGTGAAGTAAAGGGAATTGATGGTAAAATGCACAAAATTGACCGTTGAATGAATGGAATTGATCGCGAAATGCATTGAATTGACCGTGAAGTAAAGGGGAATCATTGGAATTGACCGTGAAATGTATGAAATTGGCCATGAAATGTATGGAATTGACCTTGAAATGCATGGAATTGAAGGGGATTGACTGTGAAGTGCACGGAATTGACCGTGAAGTGAAGGGAATTGACCGTGAAATGCATGGAATTGACCATGAACTGAAGGGGAATCGCCAGAATTGACCGTGAAATGTATTGAATTGACCGAAAAGTGAAGGGAATTGACCGTGAAATGCATGGAATTGACCGTGAAGTGAAGGGGAATCACCGAAATTGACCGTGAAATGCATGGAATTGACCGTGAAATAAAGGGAATTGACCGTGAAATGCATTAAATTAACCCTGAAGTAAAGGGAATTGACTATGAAGTGAAGGGGAATCACCGGAATTGACCATGAAATGCATGGAAATTGTTGTGAAGTAAAGGGAATTGACCGTGAAATGCATTGAATTGACTGTGAAGTGAAGGGAATTAACCATGAAATGCATGCAATTGACTGTGAAGTGAAGGGGAATCGTCAGAATTGACCGTGAAATGCATGTAATTGACCTTGAAATTAAGGGAATTTACAATGAAATGGATTAAATTGACCGTGAAGTAAAGGAATTGACCGTGAAGTGAAGGGGAATCATTGGAATTGACATTGAAATGCATGGAATTGACCGTGAAGTGCTTGGAATTCAATGCATTTCATAGTAAATTCCCTTCACTTCACGTGCATTTCCGTGCATTTCACGATCAATTCCCTTCATTTCATGCAATTTACGGTCAATTTTGGAGATTCCATGTCACTTCACGATCAATTTAATTCATTTCATGGTCAATCCCCTTCGCTTCACAGTCATTTCCAATCATTTCACGCTCAATCCTGATGATTCCCTTTCACTTCATGGTCAATTCAATGCATTTCACGGTCAATTCCCTTCACTTCACCGTCAATTCTGTGCATTTCACGGTCAATTCCCTTCATTTCACGATCAATTCCATGCATTTTATGGTCAATTCCGGTGATTCCGCTTCACTTCATAGTCACTTCCATTCATTTCACAGACAATTCCCTTCACTTCACGGTCATTTCCATGCATTTCACAGTCAATTCCCTTCACTTCACGGTCAATTTCGTGCATTTCACGGTTAATTCCCTTCATTCCACAGTCAATTGCATGCATTTCACGGTCAATTCCGGTGATTCCGCTTCACTTCACGGTCATTTTCATTCATTTCACAGTCAATTCCCTTCACTTCACCATCATTTCCATGCATTTCACGATCAATTCCCTTCATTTCATGGTCATTTCCATGCATTTCACAGTCAATTCCAGTGATTCTGATTCACTTCACGATCATTTTCATTCATTTCACGTTCAATTCCTTTCACTTCACGGTCATTTGTATGCATGCCACAGTCAATTCCCTTCACTGCACAGTCATTTCCATGCATTTCAGAGTCAATTTCGGTGATTCCAGTTCACTTCACAGTCATTTCCATTCATTTCATGGACAATTCCCTTCACTTCATGGTCATTTCCATGCATTTCACGGTCAATTCCCTTCACTTCACGGTCAATTCCATGCATTTGACAGTCAATTTCGATGATTAGGCTTCACTTCACGGTCAATTCTATGTATTTCACGGTCAACTCCATTTCACAGTCAATTCCATGCATTTCATGGTCAATTCTGGGATTCCCCTTCATGGTCATTTCCATTCATTTCATGGTCAATTCACTTCACTTCATGGTCATTTCTATGCATTTTATGGTCAATTTCGGCTATTCCCTTTCACTTCATGGTCAATTCTATGTATTTCACAGTCAAATCCCTTCATTTCACGGTCAATTCCATGCATTTCACGGTCTATTCCCTTCACTTCACGATCATTTCCATGCATTTCATGGTCAATTCCAGTGATTCTGCTTCACTTCACGGTCAATTCTTTGTATTTCATGGTCAACTCCCTTCATTTCATGGTCAATTCCTCTTCACTTCACGGTCAATTCCCTTCATGGTCATTTTATGCATTTCATGGTCAATTCCCTTCACTTCACTGTCAATTCCACTCATTTTACGGTAAATGTCACTCATTTCACAGTCAATCTCCTTGCAGCGATATCGATATTTTCGGTTATCATCGATATTATCGACGATATCGATATTGTTTCTGTATCCCTGGCCAGTGAAACTTGAAGTGATATCAATATTTTTGGTTATCAACGATATTATCGACGATATCGATATTGTTTCCGTATCCCTGGCCAGTGAAACTTGGAGCAATATTGATATTTCTGGTTATTAGCGATATTATCGACAATATCGATATTATTTCTGTATAGAATTGGTTGTGAAGTGAAGGGAATTGACCGTGAAATGCATGGAATTGACTGTGAAGTGAAGGGACTTGACCATGAAATGCATTGAATTGACCGTGAAGTGAAGAGGAATCACTGAAATTGACTGTGAAGTGAAGGGACTTGACCATGAAATGCATTGAATTGACCGTGAAGTGAAGAGGAATCACTGAAATTGACTGTGAAATACATAGAATTAACTGTGAAGTGAAGAAAAATCACTGGAATTGACCGTGAAATGCTTGGAAAGGATAGTGAAGTGGAGGGCATTGACTGTGAAATACATAGAATTGACCGTGAAGTGAAGCGGAATCACCGGAATTGACTATAAAGTGAAGTGAAATCGTCGGAATTGACCGTGAAATGAAGGGAATTGATCATGAAATTCATGGAATTGATTGTGAAGTGAAGGAAATTGACTGTGAAGTAAAGCAGAATCGCCAGGATTGATCGTGAAATGCATGGAATTAGTTGTGAAGTAAATGAAATGAATGAAATTGATTGCGAAGTGAATGAAATGGATTTTCGACCATTGACCTGATGGAATTTTGAAAAATAAATAGGTTGGTTGGTTAAAGTAGCTTCTCCTACCCCAAAATCATATAGGGTACATTAAGTAACTAATTTTGGCTTAGAAGATATTCTTTTAAATGAATAAAGAAATAAATGAAAAAAAGAGAAATTTTTTTATATGTTTATATATACATATTTATATAAATATGTATTAGAGAAAAATGTACGTAGAATAAAGTTATCCATGTAAAAAAAAGTGCACAGGTGGGTGTGGGGCCCACCAAAATCATGAACATTGAGTGTGGGGCCCACGATGGGACCCACCCAATTATTATTTAAAAAAAAAAAAAAAAAACTAGGCGACACTACCGTACAAAAGTCTAGAGGTCGGCGGCATTACCACCGGATTGGTGGTACTGCTGCTTGGATTTTTTTATTTTTTTTTCAATGGCTACAACTATGACTGCAGAACCCCAGCCTTCAACCAACAGCCGATCCGCTTAAAGGACAATGCAGGGGCATTTTCGACCTTTGGCAAGTTATCTATACAGCTGGGGCTTATTCTGGTCAGGTAAAAAGGAGTGGGCTTAAGCGGGTAAATGGGCCATAAATGGGTCATACAGTGGTAAATTTCCCATTTTTAGGACCATGCTCTAAAATAAGTTGGAAAAATGGGGATCCTTACTCTTGCTCGGGTGGTAGACTCTCAGGAGTTTCAACACCTGGTCAAGGGTTCGAGTACCATAGGTGGTGAAATTCCACTAGCGTGAGTGTGTGAGGTGTGTGTGCGTGTGTATAAAATGAATAAATAAATAAGCTGGAAAAACGGAAGGATTGCATAGATGTATATACAACACATGCTTTGAGGTGAGCCCCATGGTCTAGGTCACATCCACCCAGCTAATTTAGGTCGCAGGTGACTCACGTTCTATGCATTGCTGTGATTTAGTCAAGGGAATTTGACCGTACTGACCTTGAAGTTTGGGCAAATTACCTAGAAAGCTACAACATTCCATATATCCTAAGAGTGGCCTTCTGACAACGTTTGAAGAATATTGTTTTAGATGAAAATGCCCTTGTCCTTGGTTTAGGAGTTGTACGATCATGGAGTGAAGTAGAAGTCACCTGCTGCTCCAACACCCGAGAAAGCGACGGATCAACTACTCCCCTTGTCACTCACCAATGGCTAGTGCTCAGTGGGACCCACCACCATGTAGGTGTTTCATCCATGTCGTCCATATATTTTTTCAGATCATTTTATGGTATGAGACTAAAAATGAGCTATATCTCAATCGCAAGTGAACCACATTACAAGAAACAATGTTGAATGAGTGTCGTAGACCATTAAAATGATCCCTCTCATGTTTGGGATCAAGCCCTAAAATGATTTGTAACAACAGATGAACGATCGTGCCTGTCACTGTAAAAATAGATGAACAGAATGGATGAAACACATACACCATGGTTGGCCCATGGCTGGTGACAGGGGGAGTAGCCATTCCATTCTCCCCCGAGAATATGGAAGCATTTATGAGCTTAGGAAGGGCCAAATGTTGCCTTTATTCACCTTTTACAGACCTTCTTCTTCTTTAGTTTTCATAGAAAAGTGAAGATCTAGGGACCAACTGCCAGAGAGGGACGTTGTTTTTCCTTATCTGAAATCCTCTTCCATGATGAGTATGTGTTCATTTCTTATGGACAACAATATGGGTGGCCTGGCCATTTGGATAGGCCCGTGTTTATGTATTAATTTGAAATTGATAGAGCAGACCCGGATGTGCATCAAAGCTATCCGGATGTTGAGCGGGGGTCCTTGAAAGGTGGGAACCCTTGTTATGACCATGATAAAACTGTCTATTTTCTATGAGCAGCATTGGAGTGGCCTGACCAGTTAGATAGGCCGTGTTTATGTATTAGCACAAATTTGTTGGAGCAAGCACATGTTTATGAAAATTTTAGGGCTTTATCCCAAAAATGAGCTAGATCTAAGTCACAGGTGGACCACACCATGGGAAAAAGTAGTGATTGAATTTCCACCATTAAAAAATCCTAGGCCACATTTTAATGGTTATTTGACATATAGCCTGTTGATTATGTTATACAAACTAAGACTATGTTGTGCCTAGTCCGATCATAAACCCTAAACCTAAACCTAAGCCTATAACATAAACTTAAATCTATAACCTATAACCTTTAATCTATAACCTAAAACTAAACCTAAACTTAAACCTAAACCTAAACCTAAACCTATAACTTATAACTTAAACTTATAACCTAAACTTAAACATAAACCTATAACCTAACTTATAACCTAAACTTAAACATAAACCCAAACCTATAACTTAAACCCAAACTTATAGCTTATAACTTAAACCTATAACCTAAACTATTTAAACCTATATAACTTAAACCTCAACCTAAACCTATAACCAATAACCTAAACCTAAACCTAAACCTAAACTTATAACCTATAACCTACACCTATAACCTAAACTTATAACCTACACTTATAACCTAAACCTAAACCTTGACTTATAACCTATAACCTAAACCTAAACTTATAACCTATAACTTAAACTACTTATAACCTGCACTTATAAACCTATATAACCTACACTTATAACCTAAACCTAAACCTATAACCTACAACATTAATATAAACCTATAACCTAAACCTATACTTATAACCTATAACCTACGACATTAACCTATACCTATAACCTAATCCTAAACCTATAACCTAAATGTATTCTCAAATCCCTAAACCTAAACCTTCACCTAATCCTAATCTCAACTCCTTAACCTAAACTTAAACTTAAAAATCCAAACCTAAACCCGAACCTAAACCCAAACCCGATTTCCTAAACCTAAACCTTAACCTATTCTCAATTTCCTAAACTTAAACCTAAAACTATAACCTTAACTTAAACTTATAACATAGCTATAACCTAAACCTATAACCTAAACTTATACCTAAACTTAAACCTGAACCTAAACCTAAACCTAAACCCTAAACCTAAACCTTAACTTAAACCCAAATTTAAACTTATAACCTATAACTTAAACTACCTATAACCTACACTTACAACCTACACCTATAACCTACACTTATAACCTAAACCAATAACCTACGACATTAACATAAACTTATAACCTAAACCTATACTTATAGCCTAAACCTATTCTCAAATCCTAAAACCTATAACCTAAACCTAAACTTAAACCTATAACCTATAACCTATAACATAAATCTATAACTTAAACCTGAACATAAACCCGAACCCAAACCCGAAGCCGAACCCAAATTGTTAAACTTAAACCTCAATCTATGCTTAAACTTATAACCTAAACTTAAGCCTAAAACCTAAACCTTAATCTACGCTTAAACTTAAAACCTAAACTTAAGCCTATAACCTAAACTTAAACCTAAACCTAAACCTGAACCTAAATCTATATAACCTAAAGTGGTAGAAGCGGTGCACGAGCCACGAGGAGGGCGTACAGTCTTAACCGCCGCACGTGACCCATGATGACTGGCGGATATTCTACAAGAGATTTTCATCTGAGTCTTTTCAGGTAATATTTACATATTTATGATATCTTAAGGTAACAATTAAATTTGTAACTAATAACAATGTATTATGAATAATGTGTTCAGAAGGGGAGCAAAATAAATTCTGACAACAGGAAAAAGTTAGAAGTGAACCACGTAGTTGGTTCAAAGTCATTTGTACGACTTCATCACGACATGGTAAGAAATTACTAGTAATTAATAAGTTGATATATTCTTTCCATGCATTTATATTAACTCTATTATCCTTTCGATTTCGCAGTGAGATTCCGTCACTAGCCAGGAGCCCGAACCAGTAGACCTCTACAGAAGAACTCACTGTCGGCAAGCAATGAGATCTTGGGTACATCCTACAGCTAGCGATAATTGGGTAAAAATCCTTACATTATAAAATTTAATTACATTGAATTATAATAATGTCATTTGTTATGAAAATTTATATGTTTTCATTACAGGTAGCGATGAACACCTTATGCAGTCAGCCCACTCCCGATAGTACTTAGTGGAGTAAGCCAGAGATCCTGAGTGAGGTGCAGAAATCCATTCTGGATATGTGCGTGGGCTTAACCATGGTGCCAAGCTCATGGCACCCGCTAGAGCTGCCTCCAGCCGATCCATCGTCGTTGACGACAGCACTATACGCCGAGCTGATATCGTAGAGAGAGAGGTTCAGCAGCTATGAGTCATCGTCCATGACATCAAAAAGCAGCTGAGAGGCAGAGTGAGCAGTTAGATAGGCAGAGGGTGGAGCAGGAGAAGAGGATGGAGGAGTTGGCGAGGCAGAGGGAGGAGCGGAGAGGATGATGGAGGAGATGCGGGTGAAGCATAAGCGACGGATGACAGATATGTTCAGGCTTTCACTACACGCTTACCCACCGATACCCCACCACCTCCGCCTTCATCTTTGTAATTTTTTATATTTTTATTTATGATGTTAAACTTATATGTGTTTATGCGTGACTGAATGTGATGTGGATAAGATTGTTCGTGTTTGGATGAATGTAGTTTATGTTTGGATGGATTTACTAGTTTCGGTTTGGATGGATGTGAATGTGAATATAATAAAATATAGTATATATCAGGTCATATCAGGAAGAATATGATCAAATATATTATAACAGGTGTATATCAGGAATTTTGTAATGGAATATTGGAAAAAAAAAAAAAAAAAAAAAGAGACTTTTACCGACGAAAATTTTTGTAGGTAAAAGTTTTGTAGATATTTTTACCTACGAAAACGAAAAAATTCGTCGGTATTAGTTATTAAAATATTTTTACCTATGAAAATGATTGTCGGGAAAGTTTATCACTTATTTTACCAACAAACAATTCCGTCGGTAAAAGTTTTTGAAATATTTTTCTCTACGAAAAAAATTGTTGGTAAAAGTTTTAAGTTACTTTTTACCAAAGAAAAAATTCGTTAGTAAAAGTGTTTAAATATTTTTACCTATGAAAAAAATCGTCAGTAAAAGTTTTAAACTTATTTTTTACCAATGAAAAAAATTCGTCGGTAAAAGTTTTTTAATTATATTTTCCTACGAAATAAATCGTCAATAAAAGTTTTATAGTTATTTTTTACTAACGAATTTTTTTGTCGATAAAAGTTTTGGAAAAATTTTTACCTACGAAAAATATCGTCAGTAAAAGTTTTTTGCGTATTTTTTACCGATGAAAAAATTCGTCGGTAAAAATCTTGCCATTTCCGACGATTAAAAATTTTCTTCGGCAAAAACCTTTTCCGACACTGTTTTACCGACGAAAATTTTCATTTGTAAAACATTTTACTTACGAATATATCACTTTTAGCGACAAAAATTTTCGTCAGTAAAAGTGGGTTTTCTTGTACTAATCACTGATAAGTGAAAAGTTTCAGCACTAAATCTAAATAACTCCATCCAGAATGAAAGTACTAGGCGCCTTATAAAAAGAGGGTTAAGTCTTAGAACTCTTAATGAAATCCAGTTAAATAGGACAAGTGTTTTAAGTAATGGAAAACTGGAAGGATTACACCGATGTAAACGTAGAAATGATGCTACTTCTTATGAGAATTAGAGTTATCTCATCATTCATAAAACAAGATAAGCACATGGCTATTAAAAGTACTAAGCTAGTAATATGAAGGAACACATAACACAGAAGCTATTATATGTGTAGTATTTTTGGTTATATCATTAATGAATAATTGGTTCAATGTTGCGGCAATCAGAATTTTGAAATAACTTTAAAATACTTATACTGAGAAAAGATTCAAATTGTCAGATATCTTTCTCTATGCATAATAACTATTCTTCATCTTTGGGAGATATCTTTCTATTGTTTTAAAAAAACTAGTGGGTGATTGTTGAGATTTGTGGTTTTTTAAAAAAATATTTCAAATATTTCAAAATTTCAGGATTTTGCCACCAAAACGATTTTTCAGATTTTCAAATAGAAAAGTCCGGCGTGTGCTTTTATCCCACATCGAAAATGATAGGAGAAGATTTGGGCTTTATATGTAGATGGATGTGTGTGTAGTATTCTTACGCGGAGCTTCGGATATTGAAACGTTTGTACTGTCTGTACGCACTAGAACACACGCACACACATGCGGGCACGCTCCCACATGGCGCGGGCACGCTCACACATGGCACGGGCATGGGCGAGGGCAAAGGCATGGGCAGTGTGGCTATAATGGCGCTAGTTGGCGCACTTTGCACTTGAAAGCTACAATGGTCTGAAAATGAACAGGCCATGATGATCCAACGGTCAGATCTTCCGATCCAACGACCGAAAACGGCTGAAATTAATGATCAATGGTCAAAAACATTTTTTAAATGTTCTAAACCATTAATGGCCACCAAGCAATGGTCCACTCACTAGTGCCTAAATAAACTAGACCATTTCGGTCCAAATTTCAACAACTCAAACAGAAATCTCACCCCTTCCATCAAATCCTCCATAGTATCTCCTTCGTAGAATATTGTAAATGCATCTGCTATTTTATTTTGCTAGAAGATTTGTTGCATTGAATTATTCCTAAGTGAACCCATCGTGATTGATGCATGTCAATTCAGACAAGCTCGTCTTATCATGAAAGTAATTTGCTAGTAACCCATCAATAATTGATAAGGGGGCGAATCACACTTTAAGAACAACATATATTTTTATGTAATTTAGCCCAGTGAAACCAAATAATTGAATATATATATATATATATATATATATATATATATATATATAAAGTACTATGCGCTTGACCTCACGATAAGCTCCTATGAGGTCGAGCTATGTGGGCCCCACCGTGATGTGTGTTGATCATCAACACCGTGCATTTGATGGGTCCCCCTTTAAATTATGAGATATCCCAAAAATCAGCCGTATATGGAACTCAGGTGGGGCATACTATCTAAGATCATGTGAAGGCACCGTTAAAACATATAAAAGCACTTGGTGGGGCCTACCTGAAATTTGCATGCATCTGAAACTTGATATGAACCCTCATCCAAGTTGGACACACATAATGGATGGGATGGATTTGCAAACCACATCTCGGTGGTCCCAAAAAATGATTATGAATGTTTTAATGGTGCACGGCCCCTCTCCAGTTCTATATGTGGTGTGGCCTACACAAGTCATGGATTGACTTGATTTTTGAGACCTAGGCCCACGATGGAATGGTGCATCTGACTGATGGGGTAGATGTTTGAAACCCATTACGGTGGGGCCCACACAGCTGGACCTCATGGGACAAACTCGTGAGGTCGAGCGCATAGTACCCACATATATATATATATATATATATATATATATATATATATATATATATATATATATATATATATATATATATATATTATTGTTTCTTTTTCGTGGACTAGGACGTGATTTCTACATTTTACCTTTTACCTCTACCGTATTATGCCAATATTGCCAGGCATGGTGATGCGATATATGTCGTGACTCAAAAGGCCCAGTGCTTGATCCCGTTGACCCTCACGTCTATAGTTTGATGTCTAGGGGGGGCGTTTATTGTGACAACTGGGGCATCCATAATCCTTTTTCATCCCCTTTAGCCGTCTATCTATGCAGATTAGCTGGCCGTACGATGCATCCGGCTCAGTTGACCGCAGGCTTAGCGGTATAAAAGTGAGACACCTTGCAATCAGACACGCCGCGATTTGTATTTGATCGGCAGACGCTGCCACCTAAGGCTACATCGACTGACCATGTTCATGCTAAGAGAGACTTGCTTCATCGACTTATGTACGATGTCGGGCAGGCCCTTCAGGAGCTAATGCTGAGGAGGAGGAGGATTACAATGACAACGGTGATAATAAGAAGCATTACAATGATATGATATGTCGCTCATTTTTCTAAGGGTAGATTACTCTTTTCACTTCTTATGTATTAATGTTTTGTTTTCTCTATTTGAATTATTAATTATATAAAGATTTGATGGGCACACTTATATTTATAGTTTTACACGAAAGTAGTATTTATTCATGTCAGGCACTAAAATCCATCACGGAGGTCAACCTCAATTCCACATCGCTAGAGACGATTCATATATACAACGTAGATAAGAACAATAATTACAATTCAAAGCATCAAACCATGTATTATCATATTCTACATCACATACATTTTTCAATTAAAACAAAAATATAGTCAATGACCCCTAGTTAGAACTCAATCATCTTCGACTATATTACAATAAACTTTAAAAGAAAACTATAATAGCTAAATAAAATCAACCTTCGATAACTCCGCTTCAACTGCACTCTTTAATTAATCCTGACCTGAAATTGAAATGTCTCAAATATGAGTGAACTGAGAAGCTAGAAGAAAGATCCAAACTAATTTTTAAAATAAGTACTTAACAAAAATATGAATAAAAAAAATGGTAAGTTTTCAAATATAATGGCACTAAAAATGCATCATAACAATAATAATAATTCTAAATTGACAATTTTCAAATAAGATAGGTTTCATAATAACAACAAATTTAATATGAGAGTTTTCAAATGTATTTGGTCAGTGGTTTAATTTGGCCTAGAAATGGTTGGGCTGGGCTAACTCTGCCAGCCAAATGTAGACGATAGGTCCATCTATGTTTTGTTGTTTCCCTTGCCAACCAACGGATATGAGAAAAAGAACCCTGAAATTTTAGGAAAATGGGGATGGAAATTGCAGGTCACTGATTCTGGAAAAAGAAAATTTGAGAAATGGTCGCTGGATGCTTTACATAAGCAAACAAACAGAACATCAAATCTTCTTATTCATCCCAAACATCCATGGTCCAAATTCTTTCAATGTATAAAAAATAAATAAAAATAAATAAATAAACAAAAAAAAAAAAGAAAAAAAAGAGAGAGATAAAAATAATAGATTTTACAATGAATTGCCTGAGTCCTGTGGCGACCGGTCAGGTGGACACAGACCTAGCTATCTTTACCCATTATACTAAAAGTTGGGCCTGGGCTCAACCTTAGCACTAATCAAGCCTCTGATTTAAGGGTGAGCCCGTCTGTTCATCTCACATGTGAGTTTCTTGGGCTCCGTTTGGGCCTTAATAGACAAAATTTCAAAACATAATCCTGAGCCGATGGGCTCATGTCTAAACCATTGGCCTCTATTACAAACCTGAGCCCAATCCTTATGAGTCTGGAATGAAACCTGATGGAGCAGTTTGGCTGATTAGAGGTACTACCCCTAACGAAGCATACCTTATTGAGAAGAATAGTTGAATCAAAGGCCATTTGCGCCCAGAGAGATATGAAGGATTGATTCTTGCCAAGCACTTGAACTGGACACTCATAGAGTTGAAACAATCAAGTCAGTCCATTGATCAAGTGGGCCAGTTGCGGAGGTCGACTAAACAGGGTGTTCATTTTCTGACACAGGAAAGGATGTGATGAGATCGATCAGCTTCTTATTCAGGAATAACTATTCCAAATCAACTTCTCCGGACTACTCACAAAGATTTATCGGATCCATGAGGGATGAAAATAGAAATAATTTTTAATAATTCAAAATAAATTGATTGATGATTTTATTTTTTTTTATTTTTTAAAAGGAATTACGATCCTTCAAATAGCAAACTCAAACCTAGGAAAAAGTTTTAGACTCAAACTCCAACAGATCAAACTCCCTAGAAACATGACTTACTATAAATAGTAAATTCCTATTTATGGACTGTCATGATTCCGACTAGATTTCATGGTTTGGGGCCAAAAAAATAGTTAGTGTCCAATTTGGCCTAACCATGTTATTCTCCTAATTTATCTAAGCTCTTTTCATATTCGGCACAACTCCTAAAACTCAAATGATAAAAATTTTTGATCAAACTAAATAATAAAAATGAAAATAAAATGGACTTTCGATGATATGATGGAATCTCACAAATCGGATGTGGTCCACCTGGCATAGTGGGTTGGTTGGCTAAAATAGCTTCGCTTACCCCAATGCCGTCCAAAAATTCATTCCGATTTGCAAGATACAACTGTTAAGGTTCTGACGGTCTTGATCACTTCTGCCTCTGATTGGGCTTACTCTGCCCCATCTTTTCCATGAAAGTATCCGCGACCCGCTCTACATCATTTTCCCTTTATTTGATACACGGGCCTCAATCTGCATTTGAGAGGAAGAACGAAGTTACATTCATGAATATCTTAAAGTGGTTGTTTGGATGGTGTTTTGGGAGGAAATTCACACGCAAGTCACTTGCAATTTATAAGTCACAGACCAAACATCCAGAAAGTTTCATGGAGCTAGGGGTGAGATCTATGCAAGTGACTTGCAACTGAAAAATCACTTTTAAAAAAAAGTGACAGCTTAAAAACTTATGAGCAATGATCCGTAATATATCTTCCTTCCTGAAATCTAGGATACCAATAGAAAGTAGGAAGGAATCTGAAATTCAGGATCAGTAGTAGACTGAGTTTCGACACTGAGGTCATGGTTCAAGTGCCCGTTGTGGGTGTGTAAAAAAATAAATTTAAAAAAAAAAAGAAGCCTGTGCTTTCCTTAAAAGATGATTTTTTACATACCAATGTGGCCCACCTAACTCTAGAGCATGTTAGATTTGTTGCATGCTCTACCTAATGACCAATGCCTATCAGAAGTCCAAATGAAAATGCATCTTGAAACAGAGTAAGTTCCTGTTTGGTAGATGCATGAAGCTGATCCTGTTTTAGTTAACAGTGATTTTGTATTAAGAGATCATGATCTGTAATACATAATAAGTTCATGTTGACAGTGATTGTGCAATATAATTACCATTAACTAAAATGAAATCAACTCAATTTTAGGTGTCCACCAGACAGGGCCTATGGCTTGAACATTTACCTTAGTAAAGTCACTGTTCAGTCTTGAAGGAGTTCATGGATGCGTGATTTGATGGTTTCATCTTCCCACTCCAATCTGTCAATCAGTTCCCTATCCATTCCTTCAATCTTCCCCAGTTTCAGTAAACAACAAGGTCCGATTGGAAGCTTCTTCAGATCTGGACAACCACACACCTTGAGATACTCCAAGGATGGCAAATCAAGAACCAACCTGTCTTGGTTGAAACTTGTGAGCTTTCCGAGCTTATGTAGAGTCAGAGTCTTCAGCTGATGGAGTGGGCCCTGATCTGCTACTTCTTCTTGGTCCTCATCCTCATCTTTTGCAACTATCACGACCATGTTAGGGCATCTTTTTACTTTGAGTTCTTCTAATTGCCTGAGACTGTGAGCTAGTTTCATGGATAAGAGTTTCTTCATGCCAATACAATGATATATGCTCAGCTTTTGCAGGTTTCGGAAGGCTTGCCACGGTTGCATTCTGATAGCCGGCGGTGATGCACTTCTTTCACCCCTCACCATCAGCTCACCCATGTTCGAGATTATTTTCTCCAACATATCACAGGCCTTTATCTCAAGTCGCTCCAGTCGTTCGAGCCTCTGAGCTTGACAAGGGGAGAAGAGATTTTTCATTGCGGTACACCCACCAACGTGTAGTTCCTCTATGTTCCCGAGCGTCCCAAGTGGTATTTCCCCCTTCCAGATGATCATTAGTTTCGGCAGACATTTCAATTGCAAAGCTCTTAATTTGGAGACCAATGCACACCCTTCCAGAAGCCCATCATAGTGAAATACTTCTTGCAGCTCATCACATACGCCTACCTCAAGCTGTTCCAGATTGTGCACGTTTTGCAGCAGATAAGAAGGCAAGATGTTGATCAATTTCTCACAATAGTAGATTCTTAGGACCTTCAGGTTTATAAGGAAGTTAGACGGGAGCGGCCCATTGCATATTTCCTTCAAGTTCTTCATGTGATCAATCGATAACTCCTTCAATCTCTCGAATCCAATCTTCGAGGACTCTTCTATTTCAGTTACGAGATATTCAATTTCATCACCATTTGTGATTGAGAGACTCTCCAAGACATTGAATCCGCCTTCATGTAACTGGATGAGATTCTTGACACCCTTGCAAGACTGCAAATTCAGCTCCTCCGTTTTCCCCAGCAGCAGATGTACCCAATTCGGGACCTGATTCGATACATTGAGGCGCAGACTCTTTGGGAAGGCACTGTCGACATAATGTCCATCAATGCAGATGCAGAATTTCATTAGGTTTCTCCAATGCCTAGGAACATCTTGAGACAGACATTCGACGTTTTCTACATGGCATTGTAGTACATTCAGGCAAACCAAGGATGCTAGCTCACCAAAGCTAGCGTTGCTTTCATCTCCTTTTCCATCCACCTCCCACTTGCTAAAGCTTCTTCCCATATACAATTCTTCTAAGCGGGTTAACTTCGATATCACGTTACACGGTACCCTTTTTAGATGGTCGGTATTCGACAAATCCAAGAGCTTTAGATTGGCTAAACTTCCTATTTCTTTTGGGAGTTCAGATATCCTAGTCCCATTTAAGAGCAGTATTTCGAGCTTCTTCAATTCTCCCACTAGAGAGATGTCTAACAATCGGCATTTTTGCAAAGAAAGCGTCCTTAGGTTTGTCAGGCATGGTAAGGATGGCGGCAGTGATGAAATGCGAGTATCTTTTAGATCCAAAACAGCAAGAGCTTCCATCCCTTCAAAGAAACTATCTGGGATATTTGTCAATTGCCAGTTTTTTTGCAGTAGCAATGTCTGTAATTGAGGGCATTCTGGCCTATCGGGAAGTACACTAATTCTGTTTTTCATCAATGAAATGCGCTTACATTCTTTCAACTTCTCCATTTCTGGCCACTCCCTCAATTCTAATCCAACCTTTACTAGCAACCCATGTCCATCTTTTGATGCAACCGAGATGGCGGCATCTCGAATAGTATCATGCAATTTTACAAACCCATCACGATAACCATCCAACAACAAGCAAGAAGATTTGAGCTTGTCGACCAAGATATATACTCTTCGTGATGCTTCTTCCAAAGAGCTCACGTCGTTTAGGAAACCTTCCCCCACCACATATCGCATTAATTTATCGATATGAATGTTGTAATCTTCAGGAAATAGGCAACAAAACAAGAAGCAAAGCTTGGTTTCCTTACTTTCTATGCTATCAAAACTCAGCATTAGAGATGAAAAAACCTTTCTATGCATACCTTCAATATCCGTCGGGACAGATTTCTGTAATTGCGTCAATGCATTCGTCCAAATCAAACGACCCTTATCTCTCAAAGCCCTTCCGACGGTGACAATCGCGAGGGGCAATCCCCCACATTCCCTTGCAATTTCTGTCGCCACAGTGAGGAAGTCTGCGGATTCAACAACACTGCCTGCTTTCTTTTTGAACAAATGCAATGAATCGTTCTCAGATAAGACCTCAACCTTGATCTTCGCTCTGCTCTCCATCAATCCGCATACATCTGCGCTCCGTGATGTCACTACAATTTTGCAACCCGTGTGGTCAATTCCGCAAGGGATTCCAACCTGAGTGAGCTCCAGCCGTTCCCATAAATCGTCCAAGATGATGAGCACCGTCTTCTCTTGCTTGAATCTCTCGGACAACCTGGCTGCTCTCGTCAATTCGTTCTCTTCCTTGAGCTTCAGGCCTAGTTGCTCTGCTATCTCACTTTGAATCCTTTTCAAATCGGGATTCTTAGACACAGTAACCATCAAGACAACATCATAAACCTTCTCTCTTCTCACCCGCCTTCCTACTTCTTTCATCAATGTCGTCTTCCCCACACCTCCCATACCAAACACCCCAACAATGTCAGTTTCCTTATCTTCTAATGCCTTGATGACCTGCTCCATAGCTGAATTTGTTGACTCAAAAAGCTCGAAATCTCCAACTGGTGTAGACACAATGCCGGGAAGAGGAAGATGGCGTGAGATTGCACCTAAATTTCCTTCCTCCTCTCGTAGTTGCATCGCAATTGCTAATGTCTGTGACGCTTCTTTGCCTAGTCGGTAATGCTGACAACAACAACACGAAGATTTCGAACTTCTCTCGTTTCCTTCAATGGGTTCAATGGCTTCATTTAATCTCTCCATCCTCTTCAGCCACTCGATCACTGCCTCAGTCGGTTCTTCCGATTGCCTGCACGCCTCATCTATCGATTTCTGTATGTCGATTCTCTTCTCTTTGAGATAATTTGCTTCGCTTCTCAAATTTTCGATGTTCCTTCGGTAATGAACAAGATAAGAGATATGGCACTTGAGAGGATGAAATAGACACTTACCAACTTCAATCACCGGTTCAACTAATTCAGCCAAGATTGAAAGAACTTCCATGGTGGTCTTTAAAAAATTAAAAATTAAAAAAAAAATTAAATTAAAATTAAAATTTAAGCGAAGAAAACTAATGGAATTGAAAATACTTTGAAATGGCTCTCCCAACCTCGCAAGCAAAGCACGAATTCAAAAGGAAGCACTTCTACGCTCGTGTTTTGAATAAGTATGTGGTAACCATGAAAAATGCCAACGAGGGCCCACTCCTGTGCACTTGCTCCTAGTGCCCCACTAAGTGATGATCCAGACCGTTCATGTGGAAGTTCATGATGCTGTCACCACGGAATGATCCAGACCGTTCATGTGGAATTTCACGATATGGAGAAGTCACTCTTGTTTTGAATCTCTTGTTTTAATCTCTAGTTGAAAACATTATAATACAGGACATGGCCTACCAGTAGATGTTCTTGCCCTTAAGTTTAAGAAAAAAAAATAATAATAATAATAATAAAACTCCGGAGAAGATGCAAAGGTCATGTATGGCATACATGGGGATGGAGTCATTAGATTAGTGTCCCCAAAACAGGTGACGAATTGGTGCATTGTGGCAGTCCAGCAGGGAATCTGGGCTGCTCATCCAGTGGACCAGATTTAAGGTTGGTCGTGGGACACCAATTGAAGAATCTAATCAGAGTTTACTATTCCAAATCAGTCAAAGTTCAAAAAGTTGTGTCCATGTCTCACGTGGTGCTGATCCTGACCGTTTATCCAATTGCCCTTACTCCTGATAAGGATGACTAGATCTTTGGCTTTCAGTTAGATGCGCTGTCTTTCTTTTACTCCCTCTTTGCAGGACATCAATTAAATATCAGGACTGTTTTCCATCAATTAAATGCCCCTCCAGCATTTTCAGCCTGTTGTACTAGGACGCTGGATTGGGTACCACTTTCGTCGTTGATAACACAAAACTACACCAAATGTCTGGTCAAGATTGTCCCCGCATAGCAATCCAACGGACGGATCATAAATAAATTATTGAACGTTTCACATTGTACAGCTTCCAATCAACTTGATTCCAGGAAGATCGGTTAGATTTTGTGGGTTCCACCATCTGTAGTGATTAGATGTAGGTAATTGCATCCTAATTACGCCGTATCCAGGTGGATGTGTATGGGTCCCATGCTCTACCAACCAATCAAATAACTTTTCAAATAGTTGGCGTGTAGCTAATCTGATCCGTCCAAACGATCGGTTTCATCGTGGATATCTCCAATCATGAAAATGAAGCGAATCTACTTATCAGGTGGGCCAAACTGTAGAAATAAATGAAGAACCGTCTATCCGAATTTAGATACACTTCTCGGCCCGTCAGATGATTGCATTGGTCCGATTTTTAATTCACGTGATATCACCATTAGGCTAACTATTTTCACGGCTCAGATGTTCTACATAAGAAAATTTTGAGGGAAAAGAGACGCTGTATCGTAAACTTAAGGTACCTACGACTGTACCTGATGATTTCTCAATTTTTTTCTTTCATTTTTAATCTTCACCGTTTATAGAAGCATGGGCCAACCACAGACATTCACGCTGACAAATCAGCCAACGGACAAACGCATTGACTAACTACGGTGCAGATTTATCCACCGTACAATAGGCTATGAAGATCTCGCTGATGGGACATCTTGGATGTAGTGGACCTGGAAAATCTCGCTGATCGGACGGTTCTAAAATTTTAATTTTTGGTATGAAATAAATAGATAAAATATTATGATTAATGGTTCAGATTCAATAGGAGAAATGAGATCAGAAAACGATCTGAACAAGCAGTCTATCGCATCTTGGCATGTTTGATGATGATCTTCAATCACCGAGATCCCTCCCACGTTGACCATGTAATATAGGAGTGTCGAGATGAACGGTCTGGATCAAGACGTGGGTGCGGCAGAAGGTGCGTGCCTTTAGAAAGCGAACCTTATGAAAAACCTGTTGAAAATCAATGGTTTTTTGAAAAAATAAAAATTTGAATTTTCAAAATTTTGAAATTTTTCCGCCTAAACGCTTTTTGAAATATTTTGAATTAAAACTGTGGTGTGTGTGTTTTGTCCCACATCGAAAATGGTTGAAAAACTTTTGTAGTTTATATGAGATGTTGTGTAGAGTATTCTTACTTAGAGCTTTTGGAGAAGGAGATATACGGGTTGTATGTTCCAGTGCAAAGCACTGGAACACACGCACGCAAGCGCGCGCGCTAGCGCTCGAGCGAGGGCGTGGGCAGTGAGGCAGTGTGGCTATAGTGGCACTAGATGGCACACTTTGTACTTCACGATCGCGGTGCGATGGGTCTAGTCAATGCCTTAGGGCGGTGCGGATCTGAAATGAGTCTGGGTTTTATAGGTGACTGAGAACAGTCGGATCTTAAATCCCAAAACGTTCAACGGTTTCAGAAAACGGCTCTATGCCTTGAAAGCCAAACGGTCCGAAAACGGACTGCTCATGATGATCCAACGGTCAGATCCTTTGATCCGACGACCAGAAACGTCTGTGATTAATGGACAACGAACAGAAACGTTTTTCAAACGTTCTGAATCTTTGATTGCAGCCTAGCAATGGTCCACTACCTAATGCCTATATAAACTGGACCATTGCAGTCCGAAATTATCAACTGAACACACCCCTCTCCCTATCAGTTGAAATACAAGAAATATCTCCATAATAGAATACTGTTATCATCTCTACCATCCAAATTTACCAGAAGAGACCTACTGCTTTAAAATTGTTCCACAGTGGACCTATCGTGATTGCTGCACGCTAGATCCAGATAAGGCTTGTCTTATCCTAGAAGTAATTCACCTGTAACCCATCAGCAATCCATAAGGGGGCGAATCACGCTTTAAGGACAACGTATTTTATACGTGATTTAGCTGATCAATTTTTTTTTATCTTATCTTTTATATTTCGGTGTATCCAAACTCAGATTCCTAACAAAACCTTGTGTCCAAATTCGAGAGATGGATCACTAATAGCCGTCCATCAGCGTCCTTTAATTCCCCACTGAATATTTAATAGGTAACTGATGTGTCTTTTTGAGCTATGGTTACTTTGGCAGCACCAATTGGATGGTTAGGATCGTTCCAACTGCATTTTAATGCAAGAAAAATAAAGATGATATCATTGGAAAAAAAAAAAAAACAACTGCTACTTCCCATCTTGAAATGTGAGAAGAAAAATGGTAGACTCAAATATCTAATTTAGAACTAATTGTGCTGGATTCATCTAGATCCTACTCTCAAATGAATCACACCAGAGAGGGGTAGAGGGCAATGTGGACAATGATGCCCACCATTGAAAACTTCCAAGAGCGCACCATGATATTTATTTATCATCCAACATACTCATACTATCAAATGGACTTAGATGAAATGGCAAAACAAATATCATCTTGATCCAAAACTTTTGTGGTCCCTAAAAAGTTTTCAATATTTTCAATGGTAGACACTCATTCCTAATTGCTTTTTGTGTTATGATCCACTTGAACTTTAGATCTGCCTTATGTTTTGGCTAATGTCATAAAATAATCTCCCCAAATGAATAGACTGTTTGAACATAACACTTACATCATGGTGGGGCCCACGATGGCAACACCAACAACAGTGAGGTTGTTGCATATGGCATAACAACATGTTGTTGCACATGGCAGACGGTCCTAGATTTCCTGAAAAACCTCTAGCAGTGATGTTTATAATAAATCTGCCTTGTTCATCCTTTTTGCAGCCTTTATTTTAGTTTATGCCACAAAAAATGAGTAGGTCCTGTCCATCCTTTCTACGACCTTATTTTATATTATGCGACAAAAAATGTGTAGTTCCAACGCTCAAGTATGCCTTATAAGAGGAAATAGCAAGGAATGAACGATTAAAGTTGAAACACTAGTATGCCCATAAAAATTTTGTATTAAGCTTTGTTCTTTGTGTTTTCAATTCATTCCAATGGAAATGACCTTATAAACGGTTCGCATGTCATGTAAGAATCAAGTTGGAGCCTAGGAAGGTTTCAACTGTGGACATTTTTCCCCAGTTTTCCCCTCTTGTGTGGCCCACTTGAGTGTTGAATCAGGCTCATTTTTGTTTTATGTCCTAGAATGAGCTCCCGAAAATGAAAAAATGGGTGGATTTCTCGTAAGCATCACAATGGGCCTCACCTAAAAGAACTTCTCTCGTGGGAAATCCATGCCCTTGCACAAGATGCATCCTACTTCCACGGGAACATATTATATGGAGAAATTTCCAACTGTACGACCACTATATGGCTCATTCCCGAGATGAAGCCCACCCCTTTTTACTTTCCAATTATACTCCCCCGGTGTACAGACGCCTTGCAAAAGGTCGAAAATGCCCCCCTGCTTTTTCCTTCAAGCGTTGACGCTCCTCAAACTCCTAGTTGTACAAACGGTTCAAAGGAGATCAACGCTACATGGCCCATCAGTTACGTATTTATTATATCCACAACGTTCATCCATATTTTGAGATCATTTCAGAGCATTATCCAAAAAAAAAAAGCATATCCAAAGATCAACTGGACCACACCACAAAGAGCAGCAGAAAATTTATTTTTGCTGTTGAAACTTTTTTAGGGCCCACTATAACATTTATTTTCCATCCAATCTATTCATTACGTCACAAAGACCTGGATGAGTAGGAAAAACAAATTTTGTAATGATCCAAAACTTCTGTGACCCCTGAAAGGATTTCAACGGTGGACGTTTAAAGCAAAATAGTGATGTCAATTGTTACGGTCAGACCTATGGCTACGAATTATAACCATAGCCATAGATACAATAATCCATAGCAATAGAGTCCATCCGGGGTGGGCGCACCGAACTAACGGCACCCCGCGCCACTTGCTGGCCCGTCCGGCGCGGCCACGCCCACAGGGTGGTTCCTATTGCTACGGATAATAACCGTAGCTAAAATCCGTAGCAATAGTTTCTTTGTTTTCTTAGTTTTTTTTTATTTTTATTTTAAAAAAAAAAAAAAATTATTAGGAAAACTTTTTCTCCCTTGCATTTTTCTCAAATACATAATTATGTAAATATGTATATATAAGTACATAAAAATATTTTTCTATCTCTTAATTCATTTCTTTGTCTATTTATTTAACAAGCATATCTCCTAAACTAGAATGAGTTACATAACGTACCATATATGATTTTGGGGTAGGAGAAGCTAATTTAGCCAACTAACATAGTAATTTTTATAGATTCCATCGTCTCGATGGTTAAAAATACACTTCATGGTCAATTCACTTCACTTTACGACCATTTTCACGCACTTCGTGGTCAATTCACTTCACTTCACCATCATTTCCATGCATTTCACGGTCATTCCTAGCAATTTCGTGTTGATTCACGGTCAATTCGACGCACTTCACGGTCAATTCACTTCACTTCATGGCCATTTTCATGCACTTCGTGGTCATTTCACTTCACTTCACTGTCATTTCCATGCATTTTACGGTCATTTCTAGCGATTCCATGTTCAATCACGGTCAATTCGACGCACTTCACGGTCAATTCGACGCACTTCACGGCCATTTCCACACACTTCGTGGTCAATTCACTTCACTTCACCATCATTTTCATGCATTTCACGGTCATTCCTAGCGATTCCGTGTTCATTCACGGTCAATTCGATGCACTTCACAGTCAATTTACTTCACTTCACAGCCATTTCCACGCACTTCGCAGTCAATTCACTTCACTTTACCGTCATTTTCATGCATTTCACGGTCATTCCTAGCAATTTCATGTTCATTCTCGGTCAATTTGACACACTTTACGGTCAATTCACTTCACTTTGCGGCCATTTTCATGCACTTCGCGGTCATTTCACTTCACTTCACCATCATTTCCATGCATTTCACGGTCATTCCTAGTGATTCCGTGTTCATTCACAGTCAATTCGACGCACTTCACGGTCAATTTACTTAACTTCGCGGTCATTTCCATGCACTTCGCGGTCAATTCACATCACTTCACTGTCATTTCCATGCATTTCACGGTCATTCCTAGCAATTTCGTGTTCATTCACGGTCAATTCGACGCACTTCATGGTCAATTCACTTCACTTCACGGCCATTTTCACGCACTTTGCGGTCATTTCACTTCACTTCATCGTCATTTCCATGTATTTCACGGTCATTCCTAGCTATTTTGTATTCATCCATGGTCAATTCGACGCACTTCACGGCCATTTCCACGCACTTCGCGGTCATTTCACTTCACTTCACCATCATTTCTATGCATTTCATGGTCATTCCTAGTGATTTCGTGTTCATTCACGGTCAATTCGACACACTTCACGGTCAATTCACTTCACTTCACGGCCATTTCCACGCACTTCGCGGTCATTTCACTTCACTTCACGGTCATTTCCATGCATTTCACGGTCATTCCTAGGGATTCCGTGTTCATTCACGGTCAATTTGACGCACTTTACGGTCAATTCACTTCACTTCACGGCCATTTCCACGCACTTCGCAGTCAATTCACTTCACTTCACCGTCATTTTCATGCATTTCACGATCATTCCTAGCGATTCCGTATTCATTCACGGTCAATTCGACGCACTTCACGGTCAATTCACTTCACTTCACGACCATTTTCACGCACTTCGCGGTCATTTCACTTCACTTCACAACCATTTTCACGCACTTCGCGGTCATTTCACTTCACTTCACCGTCATTTCCATGCATTTCACGGTCATTCCTAGCGATTCTGTGTTCATTCACGGTCAATTCGACGCACTTCATGGTCAATTCACTTCACTTCACGGCCATTTCCATGCACTTCGCGGTCAATTCACTTCACTTCACCGTCATTTCCATGCATTTCACGGTCATTCCTAGCGATTCCGTGTTTATTCACGGTCAATTCGACGCACTTCACGGTCAATTCACTTCACGTCACGGCCATTTCCACGCACTTCGCGGTCATTTCACTTCACTTCACCGTCATTTTCATGCATTTCACGGTCATTCCCGGTGATTCCATGTTCATTCACGATCAATTTGACGCACTTCACGGTCAATTCACTTCACTTCATAGCCATTTCCAAGCACTTCGCAGTCAATTCACTTAACTTCACCATCATTTCTATGCATTTCACGGTCATTCCCTGCGATTCCGTGTTCATTCACGGTCAATTCGACGCACTTCACGGTCAATTCACTTCACTTCACAGCCATTTCCACGCACTTCGCAGTCAATTCACTTCACTTCACTGTCATTTTCATGCATTTCAAGATCATTCCTAGCGATTCCGTATTCATTCACGGTCAATTCGACGCACTTCACGGTCAATTCACTTCACTTCACGGCCATTTCCACGCACTTCGTGGTCATTTCACTTAACTTCACCGTCATTTCCATGCATTTCACGGTCATTCCTAGTGATTCCGTGTTCATTTCACGGTTTAGGTTTTAAGATTTGAGAATAGGTTCGGGTTTAGGTTATAGGTTTTGGTTTCAGTTTAGCTTATAGGTTAACGGTTTAGGTTAAGGTTTAGGTTTAGGTTATAGGTTTTTGGATTTGAGAATGGGTTCGGGTTTAGGCTATAGGTTTTGGTTTTGGTTTAGGTTGTAGGTTTTGGGATTTGAGAATGGGTTCGAGTTTAGGTTATAGGTTTTGGTTTTGGTTTAGGTTATAGTTTTGGTTTAAGTTATAAGTTATAGGTTTAGGTTTATGTTTTAAGATTTGAGAATGGGTTCGGGTTTAGGTTATAAGTTTTGATTTCCGTTTAGGTTATAGGTTAACGGTTTAGGTTTAGGTTATAGGTTTTTGGATTTGAGAATGGATTCGGGTTTAGGCTATAGGTTTTGGTTTTAGTTTAGGTTATAGGTTTTGGTTTAGGTTATAGGTTTTGGGATTTGAGAATGGGTTCGGGTTTAGGCTATAGATTTTGGTTTAGGTTATAGCTTTTGGGATTTGGGAATGGGTTCGGATTTAGGTTATAGGTTTTGGTTTTGGTTTAGGTTATGAGTTTTGGTTTAGGTTAAGGTTTAGGTTTAGGTTTCGGGATTTGAGAATGGGTTCGGGTTTAGGTTATAGGTTTTGGGATTTGAGAATGGGTTTGGGTTTAGGTTATAGGTTGTGGATTTCGTTTAGGTTTAGGTTATAGGAAATCGGGTTCAGGTTCGGGATTGGGTTTAAGTTTGGTTTTTAAGTTTAGGTTTAGGTTTAGGTTAGGGAGTTGAGATTAGGATTAGGTGTAGGTTTAGCTTTAGGGAATTGAGTTTAGGTTATAGGTTTAAGGAAAGGTTAAGTTTAGGTTATAGGTTTTGAGATTTGGGAATAGTTTTAGGTTATAAGTATAGGTTTAGGTTAGGTTATAGGTTAAGGTTTAGGGATTTGAGTTTAGGTTTAGGCTAAGGTTTAGGTTTAGGGAATTGAGTTTAGGTTATAGGTTTAGGGAAAGGTTAGGTTTTGAGATTTGAGAATAGTTTTAAGTTATAAGTATAGGTTTAAGTTAGGTTATATGTTAAGATTTAGAGATTTGAGTTTAGGTTATAGGATTAGGTTTAGGTTTAGGTTTAGGTTTAGGGATTTGAGTTTAGGTTATAGGCTTAGGTTTAGGTTTTAGGTTTTAGGTTTAGGTTTAGGTTTGGGTTTGGGTTTTGGGATTTGAGAATGGGTTCGGGTTTAGGTTATAGGTTTTGAGATTTGATAATGGGTTCAGGTTTAGGTTATAGGTTTTGGTTTCGGTTTAGGTTATAGGTTTTGGGATTTGATAATGGGTTTGGGTTTTGGTTTTAGTTTAGGTTATATGTTTTGATTTAGGTTATATGTTAATGGTTTAGTTTTAGGTTATAGGTTTTTTGATTGGAGAATGGGTTCGGGTTTAGGCTATAGGTTTTGGTTTTGGTTTAGGTTATAGGTTTTGGGATTTGAAAATGGGTTCGGGTTTAGGTTATAGGTTTTGGTTTTGGTTTAGGTTATATGTTGTAGGTTAAGGTTAAGGTTTTGGTTTAGGCTTAGGTTATTGGTTTTGGTTTTCGTTTAGGTTATAGGTTGTGGAAATGGCCGTGAAGTGAAGTGAATTGACCGTAAAGTGCACCGAATTGACCTTGAATGAACACGGAATCGTTAGGAATGACTGTGAAATGCATGGAAATGATGGTGAAGTGAAGTGAAATGACCGCGAAGTGCGTGGAAATGGCCGTGAAGTGAAGTGAATTGACCGTAAAGTGCGTCAAATTGACCGTGAATGAACACGGAATTGTCGGGAACGACCGTGAAATGCATGGAAATGACGGAGAAGTTAAGTGAATTGACCGCGAAGTGCGTGAAAATGGTTGTGAAGTAAAGTGAATTGACCGTGAAGTGAGTCGAATTGACCGTGAATGAACACGAAATTGTTAGGAATGACCGTGAAATGCATGAAAATGACAGTGAAGTTAAGTGAATTGACCGCGAAGTGCCTAGAAATGGCCGGGAAGTGAAGTGAATTGACCGTGAAGTGTGTCGAATTGACCATGAGTGAACACAGAATCGCTAGGAATGACCGTGAAATGCATGGAAATGACGGTGAAGTGAAGTGAATTGACCGCGAAATGCGTGGAAATGGCCACGAAGTGAAGTGAAGTGAATTCACAGTTATTCCCGGCGATTCCATGTTGATTCACGGTCAATTCGATGCACTTCACGATCAATTCACTTCACTTCACGGCCATTTCTAAGCACTTCGCGGTCATTTCACTTCACTTCATCATCATTTCCATGCATTTCACGGTCATTCCCGGCAATTCCATGTTGATTCACGGTCAATTCGACGCACTTCACGGTCAATTCACTTCACTTCACAGCCATTTCCACGCACTTCGCAGTCATTTCACTTCACTTCACCGTCATTTTCATACATTTCACGGTCATTCCTGGCGATTCCGTGTTCATTCATGGTCAATTCGACGCACTTCACGGTCAATTCACTTCACTTCACGATTATTTATACGCACTTTGCAGTGAATTCACTTAACTTCACCGTCATTTCCATGCATTTCACGATCATTCCTAGGGATTCCGTGTTCATTCACAGTTAATTTGACGCACTTCACGGTCAATTCACTTCACTTCACGGCCATTTCCACGTACTTTGCAGTCAATTCACTTCACTTCACCGTCATTTTCATGCATTTCATGGTCATTTCTAGCGATTCCGTGTTCATTCACGGTCAATTCGATGCATGAACATATAATCTAAAGTAAAATCAAAACCTATAACCTAAACCCGAATCCATTATCAAATCCCAAAACCTATAACCTAAACCGAAACCAAAACCTATAACCTAAACCTGAACCCATTATGAAATCCCAAAACCTATAACTTAAACCCGAACCTATTCTCAAATCCCAAAACCCAAACCCAAACCTAAACCTAAACGTAAAACCTAAAACCTAAACCTAAGCCTATAACCTAAACTCAAATCCCTAAACCTAAACCTAAACCTAATCCTATAACCTAAACTCAAATCCCTAAACCTTAACATATAACCTAACCTAAACCTATACTTATAACCTAAAACTATTATCAAATCTCAAAACCTATAACCTAACCAAAACCTATTTTTGTTTTTTTTGTGGTTTTTTTTTTTTTTTTTTGGTACATAGAGAACTTTATTCTACCTATAATTTTCTCTAACACATTTATATAAATATGTAAATATAAGCATATAAAAAAAAATTCTTTTTTTTTCCATTTCTTTCTTTATTCATTTAACAAGAATACCTTATAAACTAAAATTAGTTACTTGATGTACCCTATATGATTTTGGGGTAGGAGAAGCTACTTTAACCAACCAACCTGGTTATTTTCCAAGATTTCATCAGCTTGATAATCAAAAATCCATTTCATTCACTTAGCGGTCAATTTCATTCATTTCATTTGCATGCATTTCACGGTCATTTCGCTTCAATTCATGATCACTTCCATGCATTTCACGGTCATCCGAAACATTTTCGTGTTGATTCACGATCATTTCGAGGCATTTCACGGTCAAACTCCTTCACTTCAGATTCATTTGCATGCATTTCATGGTCATTTCGCTTTAATTCATGATCACTTCCATGCATTTTATGGTCATCTGAAACATTTTCGTGTTGATTCGCGGTCATTTCGAGGCATTTCACTGCCAAACTCCTTCACTTCACGGTCATTTGCATGCATTTCACGGTCATTTCGCATCAATTCATGATCACTTCCATGCAATTCACGGTCATCTGAAACAATTTCGTGTTGATTCACGGTCATTTCGAGGAATTTCACGGTCAAACTCCTTCACTTCAAGGTCATTTGCATGCATTTCACGGTCAATTCGCTTCAATTTATGATCACTTCCATGCATTTCACGGTCATCCGAAACAATTCCGTGTTGATTCAAGGTCAGTTCGAGGCATTTCACGGTCAAACTCCTTCACTTCACGCTCATTTGCATGCATTTTATGGTCATTTTGCTTCAATTCATGATCACTTACATGCATTTCATAGTCATCCGAAATAATTCCGTGTTGATTCACGGTTATTTCGAGGCATTTCACGGTCAAACTCCTTCACTTCACGGTCATTTTCATGCATTTCACGGTCATTTTGCTTCAATTCATGATCACTTCCATGCATTTCACGGTCATCCGAAACAATTCCGTGTTGAGTCACTGTCAATTTCAGGCATTTCACGGCCAAACTCCTTCACTTCACGGTCATTTACATGCATTTCACAGTCATTTCGCTTCAATTCATGATCACTTCCATGCATTTCTCGGTCGTCTGAAATAATTCTGTGTTGATTCACAGTCATTTTGAGGCATTTCATGGTCAAACTCCTTCACTTTGCGATCATTTGCATGCATTTCACGATCAATGGCCGTGAAGTGAAGTGAATTGACCATGAAGTGCGTCGAATTGACCGTGAATGAACACGAAATTGCTAGGAATGACCGTGAAATGCATGGAAATGACAGTGAAGTGATGTGAATTGACTGCGAAGTGCATGGAAATGACCGTGAAGTTAAGTGAATTGACCGTGAAGTGCATCGAATTGACTGTGAATGAACACAGAATCACTAGGAATGACCGTGAAATGCATGGAAATGACAGTGAAGTGAAGTGAAATGACCGCGAAGTGCATGAAAATGGCCGTGAAGTAAAGTGAATTGACCGTAAAGTGTGTCGAATTGACCGAGAATGAACACGGAATCGCTAGGAATGACCATGAAATGCATGGAAATGACGGTAAAGTGAAGTGAATTGACTGTGAAGTGTGTGGAAATGGCCGTGAAGTGAAGTAAATTGACTGTGAAGTGCATCGAATTGATCGTGAATGAACACGGAATCGCTAGGAATGACCGTAAAATGCATGAAAATGATGGTGAAGTGAAGTGAATTGACCACGAAGTGCGTGGAAATGGCCGTGAAGTGAAGTGAATTGACCGTGAAGTGCGTCGAATTGACCGTGATTGAACACGAAATCTCTAGGAATGACCGTAAAATGCATGGAAATGACAGTGAAGTGAAGTGAAACGACCGCGAAGTGCGTGGAAATGGCCGTGAAGTGAAGTGAATTGACCGTGAAGTGCGTCGAATTGATCGTGAATCAACACGGAATTGCTGGGAATGACCGTGAAATGCATGGAAATGACGGTGAAGTGAAGTGAATTGACCACGAAGTGCGTGAAAATGGTCGTGAAGTGAAGTGAATTGACCGTGAAGTGTATTTTTAACCATTGAGCCGATGGAATCTACAAAAATTACTATATTACTTGGCTAAATTAGCTTCTCCTACCCCAAAATCATATATGGTACGTTATGTAACTCATTCTAGTTTAGGAGATATGCTTGTTAAATAAATAGACAAAGAAATGAATTAAGAGATAGAAAAATATTTTTATGTACTTATATATACATATTTACATAATTATGTATTTGAGAAAAATACAAGGGAGAAAAAGTTCTCTCTAATAAAAAAAACAAAAAAAACACAAAAAAATAAAGAACCTATTGCTACGGATTTTAGCTACGGTTATTATCCGTAGCAATAGGAACCACCCTGTGGGCGTGGAGCTGCCAAATTGGCGTGGCCGCGCCGGACGGGCCAGCAAGTGGCGCGGGGTGCCATTAGTTCGGCGCGCTCACTCCGGATGGACTGTATTGCTACGGATTATTGTATCTATTGCTATGGTTATAATCCGTAGCCATAGGTCTGACCGTAGCAATTGACATCACCATTTTGCTTTAAACGTCCACCGTTGAAACCCTTTCAAGGGTCACGGAAGTTTTGTAACATTACAAAATTTATTTTTCCTACTCATCTAGGTCTTTGTGACGTCATGAATAGATTGGATGGAAAATAAATGTTATGGTGGGCCCTACAAAAGTTTCAACAGCGAAAATCAATTTTCTGCTGCTCTTTGTGGTGTGGTCCAGTTGATCTTTGGATATGCTTTTTTTTTTTGGATAATGTTCCGAAATGATCTCAAAATATGGATGAACGTTGTGGATATAATAAATACGTAATTGATGGGCCATGTAACGTTGATCTCCTTTGAACCGTTCGTACATCTGGGAGTTTGAGGAGCGTCAACGCTTGAAGGAAAAAGTAGGGGGCATTTTCGACCTTTTGCAAGGTGTCCATACACCCGGGGAGTATTATTGGAAAGTAAAAGGGGGTGGGCTTCGTCTCGGGAATGGGCCATATAGTGGTCGTACAGTTGGAAATTTCTCTATTATATGCAACCCATCCTCACGGGTGATAATGCGGCTCTTGTCGTGGGGTTCAACTTAATCCATTTATTTTATATCCATGCAGTTTATCTATTTTTCAAGATCATTTAATGGCATGAGTCCAAAAAATAGAGAAGACTTAAATTTCAAATAAACCATATTATTGAAAATAGTTGTGATTGAACGCTTACCATTAAAACTTCCTTGGGCATATAGTAATGCCCGTTGTAATGTTTAGTTTTCATAAGAAACATTGATAAGCCAAACAGACCTGGATGAAGGTAAAATGTAAAGATCAGCTCAATCCAAAACTTTTTTGTGGGCACGAAAAAGTTTTAATGGTTATTCATCATTATTTTTAGTAGTGTGGTCAGCCTAACATTTGGATCTGCTTAAATTTTGGGTTCGTGTATTAAGATAATATAATAAAAAGGATGGAGGGTATAAATATGAAAAAAACCTGTAAAAGTAGCCCCATGCTGTAAGCGTAACAAAGGTGTCAACCCACAACACGTGTTCCGCTCCCCTGCTTTCAGTAATCGGCTTGCGCAATGTGTTGCACCACTGACTTAGATGGTGCATTGACGTCACCAATTATGTGGGCTCCGTCATAATGTATGTACTATATCCACACTGTTAATTTACTTGGCGAGATCATTATAGATCACGAGCCTGAAAGTCATGAAGATCCAAAGTTCAAGTGGATCTCACCACAAAAAGCAGTGGGCAAAGCGACACCCACCTTTAAAACCTTCCTAAGGCTTATCATGATTTTATTTGTAATTGGACCTGTTGATAAGGTCACCCATGCTTGAATGAAGAGAAAAAAAAACAAATATAAGCTTGAGCGAAACTTCTATGGGCCCTATAAGTTTTCAATGGTAAACATTCAATCTCCAATGCTTCCTATGATGTGGTCCCCTTGAGCTTTGGATCTGCCTCATTTCTCAAGTCACAATTTAGAAAAAACTTAGAAAATGGTTGGACGGTTTGGATATAACACATTCATCATGGTGGGACTAATGGCAACACACCACTCCGGTCACACGTCTCTCAATCTCTTTCTTCGGCGGGGAGTAAAATGCTCCACCGGTTTCGCCGGTTTCCTTTTCAACGGAAGCTATTGACTGAGCAGCGTAATTATCGAAATTAGCATCCAACAGTGAAAGACAGAACACGACTCGACCGCATGTTAAGGTTGCAACGGACTCGACTGCATGGTACCATTTTTCATATATATATATATATATATATATATATATATATATATATATATATATAGAGAGAGAGAGAGAGAGAGAGAGAGAGAGAGTGCCGATCTCCTACGAACTATATCGCATGGAATTTATGTACGAACCTTCATGTACACTGTAGAATGAGATGAGCAGCTGGGATCCCACTACGTTGAGAAAGAGAGAGTCTTCAACTCTCTCTTAAATTCATGCCGAGAGAGGCGGATTAACTACTGCCAAGTTGAGTAGCGAGACTTGAAGTGACATTATCAAGTTTTGTAGGCCCACCTTGATTTATTTGTTGCATCGACATTGTTCATCTAGTTTTAGAAATCATTTTAGGACATGACAAAAAGAATGAGCATATCGAAAGCTTGAGTGGACCCCACCACAGAAAACAATAAAGAGAGTTTGAAACAGTGTTGATTGAACTATTAAAAACTTCTTGGGGCCATAAAAGTTTTGGATCAAGTTGATGTTCATTTTTTTCCCTTCATCTAGGTTTGTATGACCTAATCTACAAATTGGATGTCAAATAAACAGTACAGTGGGCCTTAGTAGGATTTTAATGGTGGATATCCAATCACTATTGTTTTCTTATGGTCTGGTCCACCTTAGATTTATATTTGTTTCATTTTTTGTATTAAGCTCTAAAATGATCTTTAAAAATGGATGAAGGGCATGGATAAAAGACATACTTTATAGTGGGACCCACATGGCTATAGGCAGGGGGCAGCCAATCCGTTTCTACTCGTGTGTGGTATAACGTCATATCCAGTCAAAACCGGATTGTGTACTGAGTTACTGTGTATGCTCTTGTCGTTGGCCCACAATGAATGTATTTGGTTTATCCACACCGTGGATCTATTTTTCCAAATCATTACAGTTGTTAAGCTCAAAATTGAAGCATATCCAAAGCTCAAGTGGACCATACCATAGGAAACAGTGGGAATAATGATTTTCACTGTTGAAATCTTGTTATAGCCCACAGTAATGTTTATTTGTCATTCAACTCATTCATAAGATCACAAACACATGGGTGAAGGGAAAACTAAAATATCAAATTGATCCAAAACTTCCATAGCCTCCTAAAATTTTTCAATGGTAGATGTTCAATTCATATTTTTTCCTATGATGTGGTCCACTTAAGATTTTTATAGGCTTAAGTTTTGAACTCATGCAATAAAATTATATGATAAAATGGATGGACGGAGTGGATAAAATAAATAAATCACAGTGAGCCCCACAGATTTTACTTAGTACACTTAGGGTACTGAATTACTCAGCACGCAATCCGCTTCCAATCCAGACTTGTGGACGGACGCGGATTTCCTGCGAAAGCTTTCGCAAGAAGTTCCTGTACAAGGATTCTATGTGGGGCCCATTGCATGTGTGTGAGAAATCTACCCCGTTTATCCATTTGGCGAGATCATTTTAGGATATATGATAAAAGATGAGTTGTATCCAAAACTCAAGTGAGCCACACGAGAGGAATCAATGGATATTCAATTAGAACCGTTGAACATTCTTATGGCCATAAAGCTTTTCTTCGGGCTAAATTTTTAGTACTTTCACTTCATCCCGGGGGTAAAGGCCTTATAAACAGTTTGGATTGCATGTAAACATCAAGGTGGATCTCAGGAAGGTTTCAATGGTAGGTATTTCTTTCCCCAAATTTCCCTCTCGTGTGGTCTACTTGAGTTTTGGATCCACCTAAAATTTTATCACTTGTCCTAAAATGAGCTTGCCAAATGGATGAACAAGGTAGATGTCCAACAAACATGGCGGTGGGCCCCACCCAATACCCTTGCACAATAACTTCCTGCGAAAGGCTTACGCAGGAAATCTGGGTTTGGCTAATACGCTGCCACTAGCCAGGTGGCTAGTGGTCGGTTCTATGTGGACCCCACAATGATGTATGAGGTTTATCAACGCCATCCATCCATTTTTAAAGATAATTTTATATCTTGATACAAAAAATGAGGTAGATCTAAATCTCAGGTGGACTACACCATGGAAAAGAAATTTGATTGAAACTCCACCATTAAAAACCTCCTAGGCCTCTGTAATGGTTATTTGACATCTAACCTATTGACTAAGTCATACAAATTTGGAAGAAGTGAAAAAATATATATCAACTTGATCCAAAACTTTTATGGCCTCAAGAAGTTTTTAATGGTACGTGGGCGTTCAATCAACACTCTGCAGTCTACTCGAGATTTGGATCAACCTCATTTTTAGCCTCATACCATAAAATGATATAAAAGAATGGGTGAATTGAATGGATGAAACACACATATCATGGTGGGGCTCACGGAGCACAGACCACTAACCATTGGCTAGCCGATTACCGGCCAATCCGTTTCCCTCGGCATGAGTGTAGGAGAGAGTCTTTTTTCCGAAGACTCTCTTTCGCATTCATAGTGGAATCCTAGCCGCTCTCCTCATCCTATGACGTATATGAAGGCTCGCACATAAATTCCATGCGGTATAGTTCGTAGGAGACCGGCACTCTCTCTCTCTCTCTCTCTCTCTCTCTCTCTCTCTCTCTCTCTCTCTCTATATATATATATATATATATATATATATATATATGAAGATCTTAAGATCTGATTTCAGGACTCTTTTGGTTGAAATAAGAACTTTAGATATTTTCAATTGCAAAAAATCTTTAGCAATATTCTAAAGCTCGGATAACCGAGAGAATGTAATTTCCGGTTCATAAATCTACACCAGCTAGCACCCTAATTTGGACAGTTTAATTCCAATTACAGGTATGCCACATGTTCAATTTTAAGTAATTTGAATTACTATGACAAGAAGTGAGAATCATGAATCAAAGAGTCGCCCTCACATGAGGGGAGTGGAATATGTGATAGAGAGATCTGCATATTTTGCATGTGTGAACAAAATATCAGTGCTAGCCTCGGTGTACTCTACCTGATTGGAGGACGAAAGTTAGCTTTTCATTGATAAGTTCGTGATATATCTTAACTGATGAACGGATGAGATCTCTCACACATGCAATCACCGAGAGGTATTTTGGTACATCATATAAGGGCCGCTTACTTAATTATGACCAGAAAGAAGAGGGGAGCGGATTAGGTGTTACCTGGGTAACAATTTAGAGGGTGTTCCCTGGCCACACATCCATGCCTTCCACAAGTCTTTCCAGCTCATTTTAGGGCACGATCCTAAAAATGAAAAAGATCCAAATCTCAAGTGGACCATGTCCCAGGATACAGTAGTCATTGAATGCCCACCATTAAAAACCTTCCCATGGCCTACCACAATGTTTATTTTGCCATCCAACCTGTTGGCAAGGTCACACAGACCTGGATGAAGGGAAAACACAAATATCAGCTTCCTCCAAAACTTTCATGGCTACAGAGAAGTTTTTAATTAATGTTAGGCATTTAATTCCTACTGTGTGGTCCCTTAAGGTCTGAATCTGCTTCATTATTCGGACCATATTCTAAAAAGAATTAGAGAAACTGATGAACGGTGTGGATATACAACACATACATCAAGGTGGGCCCACGGTCAGAAAAAGACCACTAACGTGTTACCCCCGTAACACTTCGTCCGCTGCCAAAGAGGGAAGCCTGTGTTGAACGATCTACTGGGTTCGCTATTCCCACCCTCATGCAAGCGCCATGCACTTCCAACCATTGATCTGATGGCCTCCACTGTGGATGGAATTCATGACGCAAAAATCTCCCAAAACTTCATAACTTTTAAGCCGAGTAGTACAAGTATTCTCTGAAGAGAAAAAGAAAAAGAAAAAGAAAAAAGAAAAGAAAAAGAAAAAAGCAACGGTCTAGAGAAGGTGCCAAAGATTCCACGCTATCATATGATGAGTCCGGATCCTCTGCATCCGGGAGGCAGGGACTCTCTGTCTCCCGCAATATCATTGGTCCATGTAACCGCGCCTGCCACATAGTACTAACAAATCTACTTTCGTTTCATATTTAAAAAAAATAAAAATAAAAAATCTCTCCGCCGTCTTCCCCAGCGGCAACGGCACCACGAGATTTTCTCTTTGCCGGCAACGGCATCACGAGATTTTCTCTCAGCCGTCTTCCCTAACGGCAACAACGGCACTTTCCATTTCCGGTTCCGCATATTTTTCAAAGATTTCTCTTCCCCACGTTTCTAATTTCAAAATTTTTGCTTCTACAGATGGGCTTCAACAAAGCGAAAAATTAAAAAATTTTTGCTTCTACAGATGAGCTTCACCAAAGCGAAAAATTAAAAAGGGTTTTTTCTTCTGAAGATCCGTGGCCCTCTTTCCCCAATCGCTTAAAGTTTCGTTGGGATATGCGCTAGCTACCATAGATCCACCTGTCCATCAGTTAAGCTGCCTCATATTCACCTGGATTCCATTAATCAAGACCGTCCACCTGCCTTGGTGTTTATATGCCATCCGTTCCATTTATCTGATGTGACTCGTGAAGATTAAAAATTTTAAAAATTAAAAAAAATCACACTATTCCAAAACTTTAGTTAGGCCATATCACATGAATTTAGAGTTTTTATATAATACGTTGCAAATTTTATGGTGAGTTTTTTTTTCTTTAAATATGGTAGGACCAATTATGAAGTGGATGATCGTGGCCACCTGTCCTACTTTTAGGAAAATCCAACCATTATATCTTTCATGGAGGACTATATGTGATGATCTGATAGTTGGATCATCAATCTGGACCATCTGTCTTAAATCTGTGGTTATCTAATCATTGGATCATTGATCATGACTATTTACCTTACATTTAAAATAATTTTAACCGTTGGATCTTCAATTCGACCATTGGATCTTTGATTGGGATTATTTTTCCTAAATCTGGATTATCTGACTTGAACTATTTAACACAATATTTACCGTCAGATCATTAAAAGAATCGTTTAAAATGAAATCTGATCGACAGATCTTCCAAATCAGGGAATATGAGTCTTCAATCTTTCTATCTAACCATTGATCATTGTTTATTTTGTTAAATTATTATTATTATTGGTATATAATCATGTATATCTTATGGTTAGAATGTTAATTGCTTGTTATTATTTGTTACTCAATCTAAATACATGACCTTGGCCTTCTAAGTATGTACTAGAACCTTTTGTATGAACGGTTGAAATGGCCACGAAACTTCTTGAGTAGTTACAATTGATAATGAGTGTGCATACACCGTATTTTTTACAAACTTTTTAAGTAGATGTATGTAGTGAGGATGTCCCACTTAAGAGTGGCATGTATACTATTCTCCTTTTGTACCTTTGAAACTACCAAAGCTAGCTATTATCCCAATTGAAATTTAAATTTGATTTTGAATAGGATAGAGAGGGATTGGCCTCTTCTTAACCGAAGGAGGTTACACTCCTCCCTACAGTTGGGTGGGGTCCACACAGTCTATTTAAGCTTAAAAAAGAAAGAGAGAAATGTAGTTGGCAGTAGACCGTTTTGATGATATGTTAGATCTAGTCATGAAGTTGTTCTTAGGAGCTAGTTGATTTTCTAGTGGGCCATTTTAATGGGTTAGATGCATGATTAGTCCATTAGTAGAATTATTCTGATTTCAATTTTAGTAATTTTTCCTTTAGTAAATTTTCTCCTGAATCTTATAAATCGTGGGATATGGGCCTAAAAATCATGAAGGTTTCAATGGGTGGTTAACGGCTATTAACTCTTGTTTGTGGTGACAAGGTGCACTGCAACCTTGTCACTTTGTCTAGTGAACCCAGTCACTTTGCATTGTAACCTCGTCACTTTGTCTAGTGAACCCCGTCACTTTTCACTACAACCTTGTCACTTTGTCTAGTAAACCCCATCACTTTACACTACAACATCGTCACTTTATCTAGTGAACCCCGTCACTTTGCACTGCAACCTCGTCATTGTGTCTAGTGAATCCCGTCACTTTACACTACAACCTCGTCACTTTGTCTTGTGAACCCCATCACTTTTTCTAGTGAACCCCGTCACTTTGCACTGCAACATCGTTACTTTGTCTAGTGAACCCCACCACTTTGCACTGCAACCTCGTCACTTTGATTAGTGAACCCCGTCAATTTGCACCGCAACCTCGTCACTTTTTCTAGTGAACCCCGTCACTTTGCACTGCAACCTCGTCACTTTGTTTAGTGAACCCCATCACTTTGCACTGCAACCTCGTCACTTTGTCTAGTCAACCCCATCACTTTACACTACAACCTCGTCACTTTGTCTAGTGAACCCCGTCACTTTATCTTGTGAACCCCGTCACTTTGCATTGCAACCTCGTCACTGTATCTTGTGAACCCTGTCACTTTGCAGTGCAACCTCATCATTGTGTCTAGTAAACCCCGTTACTTTGCATTGCAACCTCATCACTCTGTCTTGTGAACCCCGTCACTTGGCACTGCAACCTCGTTACTGTGTCTAGTGAACCTCGTCACTTTGTTTTGCAACCTCATCACTGTGTCTAGTGAACCCCGTCACTTTGCACTGCAACCTCGTCACTTTGTCTAGTGAACCCTGTCACTTTGCACTACAACCTCATCACACTGTCTTGTGAGCCCCGTCACTTTGTCTAGTAAACCACGTCACTTTGCCTTGCAACCTTGTCACTTTGTATAGTGAACCCCGTCACTTTGCACTGCAAGCTCGTCACTGTGTCTAGTGAACCCCGTCACTTTGCACTACAACCTCGTCACTTTGTCTAGTGAACTCCGTCACTTTGCGCTACAATTTCGTCACTTTGTCTAGTGAACCCCGTCACTTTGCACTGCAACATCGTCACTGTGTCTTGTGAACCCCGTCCGTCACTTTGTATTGGAACCTCGTCACTGTGTCTAGTGAAACCCGTCACTTTGCACTGCAACCTCGTCACTTTGTCTTATGAACCCCGTCACTTTGCACTGCAACCTCGTCACTTTGTATAGTGAACCCCGTCACTTTGCATTGCAAGCTCGTCACTTTGTCAAGTGAACCCTGTCACTTTGCACTGCAACCTCGTCACTTTGTGTAGTGAACGCCGTCACCTACAACCTCGTCACTTTGTCTTGTGAACCCCGTCACTTTGTCTAGTGAACCCCGTCACTTTGCACTGCAACCTCGTCACTTTGTCTTGTGAACCCCACCACTTTGCACTGCAACCTCGTCACTTTGTTTAGTAAACCTCGTCACTTTGCACTGCAACCTCGTCACTTTATCTAGTGAACCCCGTCACTTTGCACTGCAACCTCGTCTCTTTGCACTACAACCTCGTCACTTTGTCTAGTGAACCCCGTCACTTTGCACTACAACCTCGTCACTTTGTCTAGTGAATTCCGTCACTTTATCTTGTGAACCCCATCACTTTGTATTGCAACCTCTTCACTCTGTCTTGTGAACCCCGTAACTTTGCACTGCAACCTCGTCACTGTGTCTAGTTAACCCCGTCACTTTGTAGTGCAACCTCGTCACTGTGTCTTGTGAACCCCGTCACTTTGCACTGCAACCTCGTCACTTTGTCTTGTGAACCTCGTCACTTTGCACTGCAACCTCGTCATTTTGTCTAGTAAACCCCGTCACTTTGCACTGCAACCTTTTCACTTTATCTAGTGAACCCCATCACTTTGCACTGCAACCTCGTCACTTTTTCTAGTGAACCCCGATACTTTGTCTAGTGAACCCCGTCACTTTGCACTGCAACATCATCACATTTTCTTATGAACCCCGTTACTTTGCACTGTAATCCCGTCACTTTGTATAGTGAACCCCGTCACTTTGTCTAATGAACCCCATCACTTTGCACTGCAACCTCGTCACATTTTCTTGTGAACCCCGTTACTTTGCACTGCAACCCCGTCACTTTGTCTAGTGAACCCCGTCACTTTATCTAATGAACCCCGTCACTTTGCACTACAACACTCTGTCTAGTGAACCTCGTCACTTTTCACTACAATCTCATCACTTTGTCTAGTGAACCCCATCACTTTGCACTGCAACCTCGTCACTTTATCTAGTGAACCCCGTCACTTTTCACTGCAACCTCGTCACTTTGTCTAGTGAACCTCGTCACTTTGCATTGTAACCTCGTCACTCTAGTGAACCCTGTTACTTTACACTGCAACCACGTCACTATATCTAGTGAACTCCGTCACTTTGCACTGCAACCTCGTCACTGTGTCTTGTGAACCCCGTCCGTCACTTTGCATTGGAACCACGTCACTGTGTCTACTGAAACCTGTCACTTTGCACTGTAACCTCGTCACTTTGTCTTGTGAACCCCGTCACTTTGCACTGCAACCTCGTCACTTTGTCTAGTGAACCCCGTCACTTTGTCTAGTGAAGACCGTCACTTTGTACTGAACCCTCATCACTTTTTCTTGTGAACCCCGTCACTTTGCATTGCAACTTCGTTCAATGCAAACCTCGTCACTGTGTCTTGTGAACGAGGTTGCAGTGCAAAGTGACGGGGTTCACTAGACACAGTGACGAGGTTGTAGTGCAAAGTGACGGGGTTCACTAGACAAAGTAACGAGGTTGTAGTGCAAAGTGATGGGGTTCATTAGACATAGTGACGAGGTTGCAGTGCAAAGTGATGGGGTTCACTAGATAAAGTGACGAGGATGCAGTGCAAAGTGATAGGGTTCACTAGACATAGTGATGAGGTTGCAGTGTAAAGCGACGTGGTTCACTATACAAAGTGACGAGGTTGCAGTGCCAAGTGACGGGGTTTACTAGACAAAGTGACGGAGTTCACAAGACAAAGTGACGAGGTTGTAGTGTAAAGTGACGGGGTTCACTAGACATAGTGACGAGGTTGTAATGCAAAGTGACAGGGTTCATTAGACAAAGTGACGAGGTTTGAGTGCAAAGTGACGAGGTTTGAGTGCAAAGTGACGGGGTTCACTAAACAAAGTGACGAGGTTGCAATGCAAAGTGACGGGGTTCACTAGACAAAGTGACGAGGTTGCAGTGCAAAGTGACGGGGTTCACTAGACACAATGACGAGGTTGCAGTGCAAAGTGGCGGGGTTCACTATACAAAGTGACGAGGTTAGAGTACAAAGTGACGGGGTTCACTAGACAAAGTGACGAGGTTCACAAGACAAAGTAATGGGGTTCACTAGACAAAGTGACTAGGTTGTAGTGCAAAGTGACGGGGTTCACTAGATAAAGTGAAGGGGTTCACAAGACAAAATGACGAGGTTGTAGTGCAAAGTGAGGGGTTCACTAGACACAGTGACGTGCTTGCAGTGCAAAGTGACGGGGTTCACTATATAAAGTGACGAGGTTGCAGTGCAAAGTGACGGGGTTCACAAGACAAAGTGACGAGGTTGCAATGCAAAGTGACGGGTTTCACTAGACACAGTGACGTGGTTCCAATGCAAAGTGACGGACGGGGTTCACAAGACACAGTGACGAGGTTGCAGTGCAAAGTGACGGGATTCACTAGATATAGTGACGTGGTTGCAGTACAAAGTAACGGGGTTCACTAGACACAGTGACGAGGTTGCAGTGTAAAGTGACGGGGTTCACTAGACAAAGTGACGAGGTTGCAGTGAAAAGTGACGGGGTTTACTAGACAAAGTGACAGGGTTCACTAGACAAAGTGACGAAGTTGTAATGCAAAGTGACAGAGTTTACTAGACAAAGTGACGAGATTGCAGTGCAAAGTGACGGGGTTTACTAGATATAGTGACGTGGTTGCAGTGCAAAGTAACGGAGTTCACTAGACATAGTGACGAGGTTGTAGTGCTAGGTGACTGGGTTCACTAGACACAGCGACAAGGTTATTGTAGATAAAGTGACGAGATATTCGGATATGGGTGAAATAAACACATCAATGTTAGGCGGTTAGAACTAGATCAATTAAATTTTATCATTAAGTCATACATCAAAGAATAAAAAAAAATTACATTTGTCTCTGCATGGTTTCAAAAAAATTACACAAAAATGCTTAAAAAATTAAATTAAATAAATCCCTCCACCCAGCCTGCATCTGCATCCATCTCATAAAGAAAAATTTGATTGATGTGGCCTTCACTCACAACATCCCTGGTTCCACTAAATGAATTGACGGACAAAATGACCTGGTTCCACTAAATTTGATAAATAAAATGTATGAAGAAATTCCAAATACACAATACCTGAAAGAAGACAAAAGGCTACGGATAAAACCCGTAGCAATATGTTTTTCGCTACAGATTATATCCGTAGCTGATTATTCCTTGGGGTTGCACTAAACCTGATTAATCCCAATGTAAGGGAATCTTACACATGAACTGTAGTTGAACAACTTTCTGTAAAATATTCAGATACTACATATTGACACCAAATAAGTAGATAGTGCAATTGAAACCAGCTGTGGACATGCCAACAATAATCCACCTCTAGTTCAGCAGAAGGATTGTTGTTCTTGAGATCCTTTGGAAAATACCCAACAGAGAGGTGTCTTTCTCTGCTACAATTTTCTTTGAAAATCCAATCTCCAAGTGGCCCGAGCCTCAGCTCCAGCTTTTTCTCTTCTGTAACTTGAAAGGATCCTCTATCCCTTACCAACCAATCCCTTTCATTAGGAATTAGATCAAGAAACTGCTGGCAGGACTTTCCTTCCCTTAAATCTCTCTCCATTTTCTCAGCAAATGTGAAAGTAAACCACCTCAATCTCTGCAGAAGAAATGAACAGCAGAACATTAAAAAACAGAAGATGAAACAAAATAAACCCAGGTGAAAAATCATTGTTTTGCATGTAGAAAAAATAGCAACTTTCAATTAAAAAAAAACAAAAACACAAAAAAAAAAAGAAAACAAAACAAAACAAAACAAGGATTCTTTACCAAAACACAAATTGGGGAAGAAAAAAAAAAAAAAACACCAACCCCCACATCTTAAATCAGCTAAATACACATTTTCTAGTCCAAAAGACGAAGAACCAAAATACAAAATCCCCACCTCTAACAACCACCTTCTCAAACCATCCCAAAAACCAAAAACCGAGATTTTGAAAGGGGAAAAAAAACCCACCTTAACACCATTCAAACAGCTAGAAAACAAAACCCAAAGAAAAATGAAAACTCAGATTTTTGTTCTCTTCTGCTTTATAATTTCACACCAATGGATGGGATGCCCACCATTGAAAGACTTGCTGATTATATGTGGGGCCCACCGTATATTTTACATATGCCGATCCATCCAAACAGGATGAATGGACACCTAAAGACGGGGCCATTCCAAAACTCATTTGTCCGACAGAAGAACATGATTGTAGAGAATTTAGGTACATGGTGTGGCCCACCTGAATTTATATTCAGCCTGATTTTTAGGAATTGGATGCCATTAACATCACAAGAGATGTCCATTTTATTTTTAGTTTATACCCATCTAGAAACGCATGTATTAGATCCAGAAAGACTTTCAATTACCTCACGTAATTAAATAGGTTTGAAAGTGTGTTATAAAAACACAGCAAAACACCCATCTCTTGATATCCCATAGTAGAGAGAGAGAGAGAGAGAGAGAGAGAGAGAGAGAGAGAGTAGCAATGGGGATTGCTAGAAATTCTATTTGGTTTTTTTGGGTTTTGCTTTCATTCTCTTTGTTGCAAACACCCACCCTTGCTATCAAAAAGGCAAGCATCACTTTGTTTTCTTTCTTTATTAAGTATATGATATCAAAGATTGATTTTTAAAGAGAGAGTGTTTGGAACTCTCATTTCTACTTCACTTTTGATGATTTGTGGTATGAATCTGATCTGGGTTTTTCTTCTTTTTGGATTCTATTGAAGCTTTATTGATTTTTAGAGAGAATTTTTAAGCATTACAAAATAATGGTCTTGAATACTCCTAGAAAGGGTAAGAGCTGACAATATACAACTTTTATAATGGTCTTGAAGAAATGAACAGCAGAACATTAAAAAACAGAAGATAAAACAAAATAAACCCAGCTGAAAAATCATTGTTTTGCATGTAGAAAAACAAGCAACTTTCAATTAGAAAAAAAAACAAAACAGGGATTCTTTACCAAAACACAAATTGAAAAAAAAAAAGAAAAAAAACACCAACACCCACATCTTAATTCAGCCAAATACACATTTTCTAGTCCTAAAGACCGAAAACCCAAATACAAAATCCCCACCTCTAACAACCACCCTCTCAAACCATCCCAAAAACCAAAAATCGAGATTTTGAAAGGGGGAAAAATCTGGTAGCTGAACCATTCATTCAGTGGGTCCATTGCAAATCACAAAAAATAGCATTGAAAAAAAAAAGGATTTTGAATGGAGGAAAAAATAAATTAAAAAAATTAATCCGTAAAAAATTATATAAAAAAAATTAAAATACCTGTGAGGTGGGGTGGATCTTCGATGGATGAACTTGGCTGCCTGGTGGAAAATGGGCAAGAGTGATTGTGAGAGATTGGGGTAAGAGGGCTTCGGATCTTCAAAAGAGAAAAAAAAATCCTCTTTTTCTTCCGCTTTGGTGAAATCCATCTGTAGAAGCAAAAATTTTGAGATTAGAAACGTGGGGAAGAGAAATCTCTGAAAAATCTGCGGAACCGGAAATGGAAAGTGCTGTTGTTGCCGTTAGGGAAGACGGCAGAGAGAAAATCTCGTGGTGCCATTGCCGTTAGGGAAGACGGCAGAGAGAAAATCTCGTGGTGCCATTGCCGTTAGGGAAGACGGCGGAGAGATTTTTTTTAAATTTTTTTTAAAATATGAAAGGAAATGGATTTGCTAGGCCTACGTGGCAGGCGCGGTTACGTGGACCAATGACATTGCGGGAGGCAGAGACTCTCTGCCTCCCAGAGGCAGAGGATCCGGACTCATTCTTATAGTTAAGAGTTTTGGATTCTCCCACAAAGACGGTGTGCCCATGAGCTAAACAGTCTGTGTAAAGCTGCTTAGTGCTGAGGTCTTACTGTATGGGCGTTGTTGTTTTTTGTTACAATCCAAATGATTAAATAGCCTAACTTTAAACCCCCGTCTTGTCTTCAAGTCACATAAAGGATAACCTATGTTATGGGAAATCCGAGCTCACGGTACAATACTACCCTAAGCGCCTGTCCGAGCCGAGGCATGATCCATCTGACTTGCTTCGGGACGTGATCCATCCGAGCAGACGACACGGTTGGTGCGCGACTAGGAATCATACTTCGATCGGATGACCTCCGACGCCTTAACCACACCGCTTATTGAAGTCAGCTCTGTCAGCCATGGTGGAACCAACTGAGTCGACTAGGCGGATCAGACTGGTGGTATCCTTAGATAAGCCGAGCCGAGCAGACTCTCCAACGTGCATATCCCACTCGTTTAATATGTAAACTGCCATATCGAGACGTGGCCGGTAACTTCGCTTGCAGGTGCGCACGATCCACCAGATACGCTGCGCGATCAGTAGATTGCGGGCAATATCTCCATTATCCTAAAATCCCTCTAATCGTGCCGAGATTATCGGACTCAGACCGCCTCATAGGTAGGTATAAATAGTACGCATCGCCATATCTACAGGTACGTAAAATCTAGCTCTCCTCTACTCTCTACTCAGACCCTGATTCCTTTGTCCTGACTTAGGCATCGAAGGGTCCCCCGGCTTAGCCAGGGTCACCT